>CM028130.1:31597500-33088333 GCA_016271365.2 Neoceratodus forsteri | reverse complement strand
AGTCCATTTGAGAGAAAGATGCTCATTTTGTTTCTAATCAGTAAATAACAGATATCATCTGGTGAACCACTCCAACCTCCTAGATCCCATAGGAAACCAGTGTCTCCCTTTTTCTTCCAACAGGCTGCAATATAATGTGTCATTGATAGAATGTCTGATCTGGGTGTTTTTTTTTTATTTTTCTGAACAGCCTACTCTCTAGCCAGCAAAGGAGCACACTCTGCTCCTGGGCACATCTACCATATCCTAAAATATGCACTGTCATTTTTATGCTGGCCTGCCATGCTTGCATGCAAGTCAACATCTTGCGGTAGTGCAGATTTGGAGGGCCACTGTTGGGCAAATGTAGGGCATGCATTAGTGGGTGCGCCCCTCATTCCCCAATCAGCCTGCACGCCCCATGCATGCTAATGTGGTGAGCACATCTAAGGAAAGGTCTGCTGTAATCTGAGCAAAGCTCGTCAGATGCAGCAGACCCTTGCTGCGTGCTCGCCACATGAGCAGCATGGCAGGCGGCCGCCCGCCCAATGGCTGACTTTGGGGATGCCTACTCCCCCAGTGGCTTACTGTGGCTGCACAAGCAGCCCCCCCCATTTCCTCTATGCTGAGGGGCATGCCCAATCCCCCTCGGTTCTTTCATCCTGCCCCACTTTTATTGTATGCTGACGGGGGAGCCGACTCCCCATCGGCATAAATCAGCCACCCCCCCACATTTCTTATATGCTGAAGGGGGTGCCCAATCCCCCTCTGTTCTTGCCTCCCCCCATACCTTTTCATTTTGTAGCCGATGGGGGGTGTCCAATCCCCGTCGGCATGAATTCACCCCCCATTTTCTGCTGATGAGGGTGCCCAAACTCCCATTGGTTGCAGCACCCCCCCAAAAACAGTTATGTGGCATGCTTGGAGCCCACCCCAGTGTGCCATGTCCCCTGAAAAAAAAACTGCCTCGCGATGAAATTATTTTTTTTTCCCTGCAACAAAAAAATGGTCCATCATAGTCTCCTGCCTCCCACCCGCACCCACCTACTGCACAATCTGCCTCCCCACCCCCCACCCATACTTACCTCCGAGTCGGGCGTGATGATCTTGGTGGACCGGGAACACTCAGCACTCTTTCAAAGTTGACTGCAAACTGAGGAAATGCCAGTAAGCTGTATAATGGAATGAATAGGGTTTTTTCAACTTTGCTGCATATCTCAGGCATTTGTTGGAATTTTAACACCAAATTTTCAACATGGGGTTTTTGGGGCTCCTCCTCATGAATTCTATCACTGTCATTGCATTAATTGACCTCAAAAGGTGATTTTGCAGTTACTGCACGAAATCACCGTTTGGGGCCCATTAATGAAATGACAGTGCCAGTGTTCATGAGGTGGCCTCTCAAAAAGCCTATGTTCCAAATCTGGTGGAAAAAAATGCAAAAAATGCCTGTTTTATGAGTGTGCATTGTGCAGTTGCTATGCAGGCTTGTAACTTTGTGCATTCGCAATATTTTAACACTGGATTTTCAGCATTGTCATTTTTTTACACCTCCTTGGGAACAGTACAGCTGTCATTTTCCACATCCTGCCTGAAATGTGTTTCCACACTTCTGGTGTACAGTAGTGCAGTTGCTGTGGGAAATCAGTGTTGGGGCCAGATCATGAAAATGACAGTGACACAGTTCACGAGCAAAGGTCCTAAAATGCCTATGTGGAAATTTGATGATACTCCATAAAATGACTGTGTTATGAGCATGTGTTGGCAGATTGCATGCACACTCGTACCGTTGTGCATTTGTGATATTTTCACTCTGGATTTTCACCATTGCCATTTTTCCACACCTTTTGATGAACAGTACGGTCGCCCTTTTACATATCCTGCCCAAAATGTGTTTTCACACTTCCAGCGCAGAATAGCATGCTCGCTGTGCGAAATCACTTCTTGGGACACTTTGAGGAAAAGACAGTGACACTGTACATGAGCAGAGGTACTAAAATGCCTATGTTGAAAATGTGGTGCCGAACGCCCATATGTAGAGACTGACAGGTGTCAGGGATGTGACTTGGGATTGTCGGACGTAATGCTCACACCATTCCACCCCACCCCCACCCTGCAGCTAGTGACAATCATCAAGATGTGCCTTGGACACTCTGGCTCCAAAGTTCACCCCACTGTCCTATCCTGCACCCATCTCAGTGTATTTCCTTATGGAATGCGGTGAGCATATAAGCCCGAAGACCACAATGCACACCGTGCCACTTGTCGGTGTCTGCAGGATGAGAGGTGAAATGGCATGAGCACTATGGCCAACACCCAAAGGGACATCTCAACTCCTGTCAGTCTCTGTAGGGTGGGGGTGGGTTGGCATCAGTTTAAACTTCACTGCCATTCCTATTAAGCATTTCTCTAACTCCTGCACTACCAGTGCCAATGGCAGCAAAACAATATTCAGCACTGACAAATGCTTGTTTATATTAGTCCAGTCAGAAGAAAGGTACTACTTCTTTTTATAATTGAAGAGCCCCTGACAGTATTAGGAAAACTATTAAAAAAAGTAAGGTATATAGTCAACTCTGTCCCACCATTTTCTTTATTACTTCAAACGTTTTCAGTAATTAATTCCCCATTTTCTTAGTGACTGAACATAGCTGCATGGAAACAAGATCGCAGTTCCCAAACTATATCTACTCTGATTGCTTCCCTACACATGTCATCACAGTCCTCTGTTTGTGACATCATAAGTATATTCACAGCAACATATTTTAATGTCATAAACAGAATTATGATTTCAGGTGTAGGCAGACCGCTAGAGCTAAAAGGGCAGATATACCTTATTCATGTAAATACCCTTAGTAATATGGAAAGAAGGGTGAGAATTACAGAATAAAATACAAAATATAAGCTACAGTTATCCTCAACTATTACATTGTTTCAAAGTTACCTCAGCTGTGTCAGGTGCTCTTTAAATAAAAGAAAGAGGAAAGGCCTACTATCTTGAAACAGATTTAATAAAAATGATTCTGTACTTACTTGGAGACATATTTTTAAGCTCTCCTTTTTATGTTGTCTTACACATGCACAAGCAACATATTGTGGTAGCTTGGAGTAACAGGTTTTGGAGGTGGGGTCGTGTTGTGGCCAGTGGCACCACTGCTTTTTTGGACTGGGCTCTGTGGCACGAATTCGATTGCATGCTGTCTATGACAGCAGTTGAAAAGCAAGCCACCAGCTTGAAACCAATTTGCTGCTGCAATGAAGGAGCAACCCCACATTGCAGGGCATGCCTTCCCTGGTGTAACATTTCAATAAAATATTATAGCAGCTGTCGTCATCTGCCACTCACATTCCCCAACAAGATAACATTGGGGGTACCCAATCCCCCGTTAGCATGCCTTCCCTGGTGTAACATTATAATTGTGTGCCAAGGGTGTGCCCAATCCCCCTCACCATCATGTGCCCTCCTAAACAGAGACATGTTTGTGTGCCAACAGGGAGCCCATTCCCTGTCTGCTTCAGTTTTACCAAAAAAATGCAGGTGGCACACTCAGAGCCCACCCCAGTGTGCCAAGACACACCTGTAAAAAAAGGAAACTGGCCTCCATTGACGTTGTGTTTTTATTTTTTTCTTAAAAAACAAGAAAACGGTCCCTTGACCTGTCTAATGCCCCTCCCCCAACCTGCACCCACCCTCTGCTAACCTCCCCACACCCCATCTCATCCATACTAACCTCCGGAGCTTGGTAGCATGATCTTCAGCGGAGCAGGAACATGTCTGCACTCTTCAAGGCCAGCTGCAGACTGAAGAAATGCAGGTAAGCTGTATAAAGGCATCAATAGGGGCTATTCAACTGAGGTGCATATCTTGACCAATTTTACAACCTTTGGCACCACATTTTCAACATGGGGTTCTTGGGACCCCACCTCATCAATTCAGTCACTGTCATCTTGTTATTCAGTCCCAAAATATGATTTCATGGTAACTGCATGGAATCACCTTTCAGGACTGATTAACTAAATGACAGTGTCACTGTTCATGAGGTGGGCTCCCAAAAAGCCTATGTTGCAGATTTGGTGAAAACATTCAAAAAAATGACTGGTACGAGCAAGAGTTGTATAGTTTCCATGCACGCTCATAACTTTGAAAATCTGTAATATTTTTACTCCAGATTTTCAACATTGCCATCCCCCCTTATGAACAGTACAGCTGTCATTTTCCACATACTTCCCAAAATGTATGCTCTCACATCCAATGCACAATGGTGCAGTTGCAGTAGGAAAACAATGTTTAGGACAGATTAAGAAAATCACAGTGATACTGTTTGTGAGCACATGTTCCAAAATACCTATGTTGAAAATGTAGTGACAAAATTCTACAAAATGACTATGTTAGTAGCATGCATTGTGCAGGGTCCACGCACAGTCGCAACTTTGAGAATTGTTAATATTTTCATTCCAGATTTTCAACATTGATATTTTGCACACCTCCTTATGATCAGTACAGCTGTCATTTTTCACATCTGGCTCAAATTGTGGTTTTGCACATCTAGTGCACAATTGTGCGGTCACTGTGGGAAATCATTGTTCAGCACAGAGTAAAAAAATCATAGTGCCACTTTTTTAATGAGCAGATGTCCTAAAATGCCTATGTTAAAAATTTGGTAAATGAGTTCCAAAAAATGCCTGTTACAAGAGTGCATTGCACAGTTTTAATGCATACTTATAATTTCAAGAATTTTTATGATTTTACTCCAGATTTTCAACATTGCCATCTTGTCACACCTCTTTATGAATGGTGCAGCTGTCATTTGTCACATCTTGCCTGAACTGTGTTATCACACATGTGGCACAGAATGGTGCAGTCACTGTGGGAAATCACCCGGGACAGATTAACAAAATTTCAGTGCCACTGTTCATGTGCAGAGGTCCCAAATGCTTTCATGAGGTGGGGGTCACAAAAAAGTCATGCTGAAAATTTGAAGTACAAATACCAACAAATTCCCTGGGAGTTACGATTCCAAACCATAATGTCCCACCTTGTACAGACTAACAGGTATCAGGGGTGTGTCTCTTGATTTTCGGCAAAATGCTCATGGCATTCCACCCTCACGCCCACCCTGCAGTCACTGACAGGCATCAAGGTGTGCCTTGGACTCATCGGCCCCAAGGTTGGCCCCATTTTCTTGCACTACAGTCATCTCAACATATTTCCCTATGGAATGGGGTGAGTGTAAGGCATGACAACCCCAAGACACAATGCAATACTTGTCAGAGTCTGCAGGGTAGGGTGAGGTGAAATGGCATGAGTGTTCTGGCTGATGATTCAAAGACACACTTCAATGCCCGTTATTCTCTACAGGATGGGGTGGGGTTGATGTCAGTTCAAAACTTCAGTGCCATTCCTATTATGCATCTCTCTAACTCCTGCACTACCAAATGCCAGTGCCAGTGCCAGCAAGACAGCATTTGGCATTGACAAATGCTTGTTATAATTTAGAATGGCCCTCTGTTTTGGGGATGGTGCTCATTGGAGCAAGGTGGCAACATGTATGTCTTGGTGCTGAACTATAACAGAATTGCTTTCATTGTTTGTCTCACTCTATAACTGTTCTAAGGGGTTCCAATACATGCTTAAACCCACAGGCAACTATTGACAGCAAAATAGAGCTGCTTGAAAAGGTTTTCACCCCAAATTAGCGAACATGACTGTGATTCTAGGGGCAATTGCCTCTCCAGAGACTGTCAAGACTATGATTTCTCCCTCTATTTGTCTGCCTGTCTCTCTATGTAATTTTCTGTCATTCTACCAAGTGCATTTATTGCTATCTTTATCCATTTGTAAAAGAAACCTGCATATCACATTCGTCTGCACTCTGAGTACCTACTTGCAATACACTGCATATTTGTATGCCACTCCTGCATAGACCTTATACTGTTCTGATATTCCAGTTATCACAAGAATTACCTTCTTAACCTTATCAACAGCAACCCCTTCTGAAAGTTAGTATCACATTTTCTCTCCTAACAGAATCCATCAATACACCCGACTGCCTGACACATTGTTTAAATATAACTTACAGCATCTCATGGACAGAACCCCTCTTCCTTTACAAAACTGTGTAAATAATTCCAAGGTGAAACTTACTTACTTACTTACTGCCACCTACTGTATCTGTCAAACCTATATTGTTTACCATTCCTTCTACTGAAATGTACACCTCCCTATCTTTTCCTAATAATGTGTATGCCTTCCTTAGATTAGCGAATAAAATTAATCGTACTACTTACAAACCATTGTGCTGTTTCTCCATGCCTCCTTAGCAATTCCACACAACCTCACTAACTTGGGAAGCAATATAGCACAGTTGTTTAAGTCTCTGAGCTACAAATCTGGAGACCTGTGTTTGAATCCCACAGCCCGCACTTGCATACTGTGTGACTCTGAACAAGTCACTTAACTTCCCTGTGCTCCCAGGTCACACCTGTAAACAAGCTTTCAGCATAGTGTGCTACTCCTGGCTAAACAATTGAAAAAAAAATGTCATTATGCAGCCGTGGTGGATCTGACCAGAATTTGTTTAAGTAGGGGCACTAGTACTGCATGCAGTACTCAAGTAAAAAGCATGTGTTATGCTTGGAGCTATACCTGAGCTTTGGAAAAGGAGGCTACAAGCTCAGGGTAGGGTGATCATTAGGGCTGATAACCTCAAGAGACTCCAATGTTGATTAGCCAAGACTCTGGAGACCCCAAACCCTAATGTTGTTATTTCCTATTACTGCTTGAGGTGTGGGGTGGGAGTTAGGGTATTTATAACCTGCCTTTATAATGTGTGTTCCTCTTGCTCAGTAGTAAAACAATTATTTAATTAAAAAAAAAGAAAGAAACTTGCGGCATGACCTCCTTTCATTTTCTGTCTTGTGTTTGACAAACATAGAAATATATGTCTCAGCAGCAGCAACATAGATACATAGATACATAGACAGTGTCGGCAGATAAGGGCCTATGGCCCACCCAGTCTGCCCATTTGAGCTTGTAAGTTCAGTTTGTTTTCCTAGAAGTCTGTTGCCCCTTACCCCTGACCTCCAGAATTCCTTTATGTCTATCCCATGCATTCTTAAATCCCGTGATTGTTTCAGCCCCCACCACTTCCTCTGGCAGGGTGTTCCACTTGTCCACCACCTGTTCTGTGAAGAAATTCTGTCTCATGTTTCCTCTGAATCATCCTCCCTCCAACTTCATCCCATGCCCTCTAGTCCTGGAACATCTTTTTCGCTTAAAAATAGTGTTTTCCTGCACCCTGTTCCTCCCTGTAAGATACTTGTATGTCTCTATCATATCCCCTCTCTCCCTCCTCTCCTCCAGGGAGTACATGTTCAGTTCCTTCAACCTGTCGTCATAGGACTTGTGATGCAATCCATGCACCATCTTTGTTGCCCTCCTCTGAACCTTCTCTACCCTGTCTATGTCCTTACATAGGTATGGTCTCCAGAACTGTACACTGTACTCCAGGTGGGGCCTCACTAGTGTCTTGTATATGGAATTATGACCTCCCTTTCCTGCTGGTGATGCCCTGCCTATACGTCCCAGCATCCTATTTGCTTTACCTGCTGCCTTGTCACACTGTTTCCCTACCTTGAGGTCATCAGAGATGACAACCCCAAGATCCCTTTCCTGCTTGGTGCATGCTATATCCTCACCCCCCAACTGATATATTGTGCCAGGGTTTTTGTGCCCCATATGCATTATCTTGCACTTCTTTGAATTGAATTTCAACTGCCAAACCCTGACCATTCTTCAAGTTTCTGCAGGTCGCTTCTCATTCTGTCTACACCCTCTGGTGTGTCTACTCTGTTACAGAGCTTTGTGTCATCAGCGAACAGTGAAATTCTGCCTTCTAGATCCTGCGCAATGTCACTGATGAAGATGTTGAATAGGACCGGTCCCAGCACTGATCCCTGTGGTACCCCACTGGTCACTCTTCCCTCTGTGGAGTGACAGCCATTTACCACCACCCTCTGTGTCCTGCCACCCAGCCAGTTACCTACCCACCACACTACTGTCCTGCCCACACCCATATCCCCAGTTTGTGTAATAGTCTTCTATGTGGCACAGAGTCAAAGGCCTTGCTGAAGTCCAGATGGCCATGTCCACTGCCCTCCCCTGATCCACCTCCCTAGTCACCCAGTCAAAATATTCAATGAGGTTGGTCTGACATGATCTCCTCTGGTGAAACCATGCCCTGGGTCCTGTAGTCCATTGATAACCAGATGTTCCACCAATCATCATATATATTTAATGACCTACTTAACTAAAGTTAATGTGAAAAATATTTGTACATGTTTATTATTCATATACATATTTATTCATGTATCTTCTATTCTAGATTCCAAAGATTGTCTGACCTGTCCATCAGAAGAGTGGCCCAATGAAAGATGGGACAAGTGCATTCAAAGAAATACAGAGTTCCTCTCCTATGATGACCCCCTGGGTGCTGCTTTGACCTCCATTTCAATTATCAGTTCACTGCTGACAGTTACCATCCTAATTACCTTTGTCAAGTTTAGTGACACTCCTGTTGTCAAAGCCAACAACCGAACCCTGAGTTATCTACTCCTTGCTGCCCTTCTGCTCTGCTTTCTGTGCACCTTGATTTTTATTGGATACCCTAACACCCAGACCTGCCGACTTCGCCAAGTTGTGTTTGGTGTAACCTTTGTTTTTTCTATTTCCTGTGTATTGGCTAAAACCATTATGGTATTTGTAGCCTTTAACGCAACAAAACCCAACAGCCGCTTGAAAAGATGGGTTGGACCACAGCTGTCTTACAGTATAGTATCGCTGTGTACACTTGTTCAAGTTATCCTTTGCATCATGGATTATCTGTTCTTCTCCTTTTCCAGAACGGAATTTTAAATCCCAGCCTGGGCTGACAATTATTGAATGTAATGAAGGTTCCACCATTGCATTCTGGTGCATGCTGGGATACATGGGCTTACTGGCTAGTATCTGTTTTATAGTAGCTTTCCTGTCTAGAAACCTGCCTGATAGCTTTAACGAGGCCAAGTTCATCACCTTCAGCATGGTTGTGTTTGTTAGTGTTTGGCTGGCCTTCATCCCAGCGTACTTCAGCACTAAGGGTAAATATATGGTAGCGGTAGAGATATTTGCTATTATTTCTTCAACTGCAGGTTTACTTGCCTGTATATTTTTCCCAAAATGTTACATCATTCTACTGAAGCCTGATATAAATACAAAAGAATACTTAATGGGGAGAGGAACACAGGGTGATAAAAAAGCTCTGTGAAATCCTGAAGGTGTAACTTTATGCATGCATGTTTCTTTTGAGCAGCCAGACCAAAACAGGATGCCTACTGTATGTAAACCTGGTATTCGTCTTCCGCGTTGTCGTTAATGAGCAGCTTGCAACCTGTGTTTGAATTCTTCTCTATGTGCAGTTCACATCATGTTGCCTAGTAGATTACTAATCTGTAGTTTGTTTCACAAAGTAATCATGTGAAATAAATATCATTTTATTACAAAAAATGTGTATGTTTCCCCACCAAATGTTGACAAGTCTCATTAGAGCACCTTCTAAGTGTCAAAAAATGAACACTGTTACAGTGTATGGTGGAACGTCTTTCTCCACCAAAATCCATCGTTGTCGAAACCTTGTAGTCACACACTAGTGAAGTTCGCAGTGCAGCAGAATGATTTTTTCTGCTGCACTGTGAATGTCACACATTGTGTCCTCGAGCAGCATTTGACAGTTAGGGTTCACTCCATAGACAGGACACATACTGAAAGCAGCAATGTTGGTGGCAGTACTAATGTTTAGCGTTAAAAGGTTCAAAATGTTAAGTCCTTAAACAGTTAAAATGTCATGCATGAAAACATTCAAAATGTAAAATTCTTTTTTCCTTCTAGTAACCCAGTAAAAATGTTTTGAAGCAGAAACATGCTGTAATGATTTTTCCCCAAAAAACGACATTCCACCATACACTGTAAAGAAAAGTGCATGGGAACAGTTGACAACAGGGCATCTTTCACCTCATTGGCACTGATGATGGATTACCTCTCGAGCTATGCCCTCGAGGTAATCCGTCGTCATAGTGCCAACTCGTGAAAGAATAGCCCTGTTGTCAACTGTTCCCCATGCACTATCCTATATATCATGGTTACCAAGAGATGCAGCATGAACAGGGTCCATTTACTTTTTTTTTTAAGTTAATTCTTTTTATTTAAATGGCTGTTATGCTGGGTGATCTGTTGAGTCTGCTCTTTTCCATGTGCATGAAGTGCACTTTTATCCACCAAATAATATCCGAGGGTTTACTGATAGTGCGGCTCCATTTGCTGTCGTTAAGGATGTATTGCGAGCTGGATGAGGCACTTCAGTTTATTAGTGGCACAGCTGTGTGGGGGAGTCACACTTGTTACAGATACAGGGGACTGCTGGGAGAGTGGTGCCTATCCCAAAAAGAAATCAGTTCAAGACAATACTAGTGGGGTGCACAAACCACATCTTCCAAGGACCACAAAAATGCAATGTATCTTCAATTAGAAAATGTTTATTATTTCATAGCCAGTGGGAGAAACACAGCACACTGGTAAGAAAGGTGTGTCACACCACAAATGCCACAATGCCTAACATTTGCCCCAGCCAGTCAGGTGCTTCTTCTGAGGATGGGTCAGATTTCTAAGGCTGCCCTATTTGTATATCATCTCATTCATGTTTTTATTTACCATCAGCATACACTTAGAACATTCAGATTTCTCATTTAGAGCAGCACTCTCATAGATTCATATCATAATTGCAGAAGAAGTCTGATTACATACAATATGTCACCACAAAGACATATAGCAACACCCCAAATACACAAATCAAGTTCAAATTACAGAATAAATAAAATTACAGAATGTACTCATCAATTCCTTCATTTCATTCAGCTGTCTTATCATTCTTTGTTACTCTCTAAGTTCCTCTTATGAAATAGGGTCCCATCAAAATACAGGTATCTGTTAAACATAAGAATACACACAATCAGGAGTGTAGTCCTTCACCTCTGCCTTTATATCTCCGTGTTCATCCATGCAGTCTAGAGATGTATGAGCATCACTGTGATGTACTCACAAGCACTAGGATGGCCATCCTTTGAAGCAAAGTTAGACTTCCCCTTACACTGCACAATGTTCAAACTCATCCACCTCCCCTCCGCACCCACATGCTCTAACCTGATCGAGCTGAAACCCTTCTGTAGGACACTAGACTTCTTTCATCTCCCACTGCTTGTCCTTCCCAAAACACAACTAGCCATAGGCAGTAAATCCTTCTCCTTAGCAGCTCATAGATGAAATAACCTCCCTCAGCAACTACTGTCCTGTACGTCTCTTCCTCTATTCAAAAAGTACTTCAATGGACCAGCTACCCATTCCACTGGGGTGTCAAACAGACAAGGCATACTGATGAGTCCTGGTAGGATGAAACACGTGTCTATGTCTTCTGTTAGCACCCTTTGCAAGCAGTGTGAGAGGCCTTTCAGCACCATGCAATTCTGCTTAAAGTTGGACCAGCATAACATTCTGTGGTGATTTGCATATGCAGCCCATGATGCTTTGCATTGTGGGGGTATGTGTGATTTTGTATTTTCTTGAAACTTGGCTTCCCAGCCAAATGCCCTTTGGGGTAACCCTTGCCTCAATGTTTGCTCACAGAGGTTCTTTGTCTTTATATATATATATATATATATATATATATATATATATATTATGTGTGTGTGTGTGTATATATATATATATATATATATATATATATATTTATATATATTTTAGTCTTGTATATACACTGTTTATATGAAAATAATAGTATGCTATGTCTCATTGGCCTAAAGTTTAATCAGCTTATTAAGTATGTCTGTTCATAGAAACATAGACTTTGATGGCAGATAAGGGCGCTTGGCCCACCTAGTCTGCCCATTTCCCTACCTAATGGATAAGCTGCAGAAACTAGTTAACCAACAGCCTATTCCTTCCTGCCGCCCACTAGAATTGCCTTATGTCTGTCCCATATATTCTTGAATTCTCCCATTGTTTTTGACCCCACAACTTCCTCAGGAAGGCCATTCCATGCATCCACCACCCTCTCTGTGAACATATACATCCTTGCATTGCCCTGAGCCTCCTCTATCTTCAAATTGTGTCCCTTGTTCTTGCACATTTCTTTTATGAAAGATGTTACCCTCTTGGACTTTTTGTTTCTCTTGAGGTACTTAAAAGTTTCTATCATGTCCTCAATTCTTCCTCCTTTCCTCAAAGGTATACATGTTAAGGTCCTTTAGTCTCTCTTTGTATGGCTTCTGTTGCAGATCCTGCACTATTTTAGTTGCCCTCTTCTGGACTGCCTCCATCCTGTCTATGTCCTTGCAGAGATGGGGTCTCCAGAACTGCACACAGTACTCCAGATGGGGTCTCACCAACTGTCTGTACAGCGGGATAACAACTTCCTGTTTTCTGTTGGTGATGCCTCTCCCTATGCATCCCAGTATCCCCCCATCCCTCCTTACTGCCTTCTCACTTTGCTTGCTTACCTTTAGTCATCTGATATGACTACCCCTGGTCCCTTTCCATTTTGGTTGCTTTTACCACCACTGCCCTTCCCCCACTGTGCAATCTTCCCTTGGGTTTCTGTTCCCAGGTGCATTACTTTGCACTTCTTTGCATTGAATATAAACTGCCATACTTCTGACCATTCCTCCAACCTTGCCAAGCCCCTTCTCAGCCTTTCCACCCCCACTTGTGTATCAACCCTTTAGCAGATCTTTGTGTCATCAGCAAAGAGGCATACTTTTCCTTCCAATCCCTCTGCAATGTCACTTATAATGACATTAAAAAGGACTGGACCCAGCACTGAACCCTGTGGTACTCCACTAGTAACCCTTCTTTCTTCAAAGTGGACTCCATTTACAATTACTGTCTGTGTCCTGTTGTCCAGCCAGTGTTTTACCTAGGCTACCTCCCTGGGACCTCCTAGACTGGCTAATTTGTTTATTAATCTTTTGTGTGGAGACTGTGTCAGATGCCTTGCTAAAGTCTAAGTAGGCCATGTCCCCAGCCCTCCCAGTCTACTACTTTGGTCACCCAGTCAAAGAAATTGATTAGATTTGTGTTCCATGTAACTTATTATCACCCTGACTTCTCTGTAACCATTTCTCTAAACTGCTGCTACTAGGAATGTATTTCCTAGGTCACCCTGAAAAGGGATATGCATGTCCCAGCGGGCTTACCCAATCAACAAACTTTAAAATAAAAAAAATAATTGTTTGCTAAAACGAGAATGGGGTGCTACAAGAGGTGCTTTCTAATGTATTGCTCTGAGACATTCTGTTTCATTTCTGTAACACAAACATAAGTAAGTGCTATCATTTAGGCAAATAGTGCACTGAATGTCCTTCATTTGTTCATATACAGTATCTATGTTGTTACGTTAATGTAACCCCCAATACAAATGGGGGTTCCTAAAATGTCTTTCTGGGTTTGCCTAATGCCCACTGCCAGGCTGGTGTTCTGTGTCTAAGGCAGTTTTGAATATGCCTGCATGAGAATGCCCTGTTAGCCTCTGTGCCTGTCTCTTTAAGAGTTATCTAGGTCATAGGCAAGGCCCCTAGAATTCTGCGGCCACAGAATTTTGCGCAGAACTTGCAATTTACCGCAGAACTTCTGCAGTGCCGTAGAATTCACTCTTCTCTGTGATTTTTTATTAATATTTCTGTTTATACATAGAATCTGGTTCCCTTCCCCTCTTTTTACATCCAAAACCCCTACATGCTCAGAATGTGATGTTATCATTGCTTTAACATCATACATTAGCTAATGAAATGGCTGCATTCTGCAACAGAAATGAACAGTCACTTATCTACCACAGCTCCACTGCCAGAGATGGTGGCACAGCACATCATGCATGGTGATATTTGCTCATCCTGCACTACAGCCTAATACAATTTTGAGTCTTACATTGTTGCACATAGGGCCAACTTAAACAAAACCTTGTCAATAGCACAGACCTGTTAAGTCCATACTCACTTTATACAAACCTATTTGTGCCTTTAAGGTATAGAGATGCTATCTGAAATGAATAATTGGTAAAATGAATTTAACTGTCTAAATTTTAAGAAAAATAAAGTAATTATACCAGAAAAGTGAAATATAATAATGTGTAGACCTGTTGAAAGAATAGACCTGTTAAATAAATAATTGCACTATACGCATTTTTGCCAGGGTTATTGATTACATATTGTCATTGGTTGATAGAATCACCTGGAAAGTTATTGAGAAATGTTGTGTGCAGGGATAGCTGTTTGGCCAGAGGGTAGCATGCTGTGTTTCCTTGCCGGCAACTTAGGTTCAGAGATTAGCTCTGGGAGCTGGCTGGGCAGCACAAGGATTGGTGGAACACATCACTGCTCGGAGCCTGGGAAGGTATGGTGCAGTGTTCTGTCACATGGTGGACACAATGTGATGGGCCAGAGAGCTGTATCTCACAGTTGGTTCACATGCATGTCATGGCCTGATGGTGTTACGCAGTGTGTCAGGGAAAGCAGGTTGACATGAAAAATGAGTTTTGCAATAACTCCTCTATTCTATTTCCAGTGGGACCTGTATGAATGAGGATGCAAGTTCATGGAAATTAAAAATATATATATATATGTATTTATTATATATATATTTATAAAAAGGGTAGGGAAATTGTTGTTCTTTTATTGGATGATGAGCATCACATGACCGTGCATATATCAAGCAGCGACCGCACACCTGCACTTTTACCCCTCCAAAACAATTTTGACATTTTATAAGATAGATAAACCACTCTGAGGTGTCTTGATCGCGCTTTGATATACACACGCCCCATGGGTTGACGACTGCGCCTGCAGCCTCGTGAGTATATCAGAGCACACTTAAGAATTTAGAGTGGTATCTATTATATATATATATATATATATATATATATATATATATATATTATATATACACATATATACACACACACACACACAGTATCTGTCTCTCTAACCAAACACACACACACACACACATATTTGTATGTACTGTATGTTACAGACTGCATATAAATATATAAGTGATACAGTGGGAACCTCATGAGTGGTGTAGAAAGTACATACAAATATATAAGTGATAGACAGTGGAAACCTCATTTGTGGGATAGATAGCATGCATATAGAAATACCTTATTTATCACATGAGATCCCCTCTGCATATGTCATTTATGCAACAGGCTAGAACCTTAAGGGAGAGACATCTGTTTTGCTTTTTTAGGCATAAAATTATTTTTATAAGTCTGTTATTTTTTGACTAGTGTTATTGTGCTTTCCACCATCCTGATTGCTATAACCACTGCCATGAAAGTGAAGTCAGGATGACAAGCTGACACTGTGATGTGATAGTTTGTTAGTGCCTCAGAACTTCCTCAGAAATTACAAACCACTGCCACAGAAGTTCTGCGGCAAATGGTAGTCTTGCAGCAGAACTTGGTCCCACTGTGCCACAGAAAAGTAGGGGACCTGGTCATAGGATATAATTAATCTGGGATGGGGCAGAGTGGTTTCAGGCTTGACTCCTCCCCAGGCTGTGGTACAGTTGCTTCATTCTGCCATCGCTAAGTGTACAGAGGGAGCCATTTTTGTATCTGTGATTGTTTGCTGATTATCTGCTTTAATAATTATAATGCAGCAGTTTAGGCTGTCCAGTTGGCGCACTGGTTATATTTCCACTTGTGATGCTGGCAACCTGAGTTCGGGAGAGGACTTGGGTTGCTGGAGGGCAGGCTGGGGGAAAGGCTCGAGGATCCTATGATGGCTCACTTTCTCTGTGGGAGAGAGGGGGTAAAAGCCTGCAACTTGCATGACCCAGAGTGGAAGCTCGATGTACGGCAAGCCCTGATTGCAGGGAAGGCTATCCATGACATGTGGTGGATGTCGGTGTGTTGTGCCTAGATGTCAGGGTGCACACCACATGTAGGGAGAAAACAAGGAGGATAACAACCCTCAATCTCCAGGAAGACGGGCACCAGAGCATGCCTTCATTATGCCATCACCCACCCCGATCACCTTGCCCGACAAGACAAAGTAAGCATACAGTGTGTACGCGCCTCACTTCATTACCCGCCATGGGGTATAGCACACACCATTGGTGCAGGGTGGCTTGTGGGTAGGGTGATTGGCAGAGGGATGACTCCCAGATGGCCCGAAGAGTCGGAGACTTGGGAGTGTAGGAGGGAAAAATAGAAAGTAAAACAATATATATATATATACATACAAATACATATAATACAGGAGTTTGTCTAACCTGCCTTCATTTACAGCATGGACTTTTGTATTTGGAGTCGCCATTTTAGTTTTGGTCTGCCAGTTTGGACCAATCAGTACCTCAAAATGGAAACTATCCCCTGAGGTCTTGTGGGAGTGAATTTCTGTAGACATTGTAGCTTTCACTGTTTCGTGCCTAAATGGACCTGGAGGGGGAGCCTTTTCTGTGACAGACAGATGGATCGACCAACCGAACTGCTTGGATCACTGGAAATCCCAGAGCTGCCTGCAACAGTGAGTCAGTCGAGAGTTGGAGTTTGGAGAGTGAACAGATGGAGTGATTCAAGCAGCTGCTCCTGTGTGGTAGTCAGGGATTCAGTGGGAAGGCTGTGTCTGGCCTGACTGCTACCATCTTATGGTGATAAGAAGTCATGCAAATAAATCGGACTGCCTTCAGAATACCTAGTTGAGACATGAATTCTGAATTGAGAGAGAGAGAGAGAGAGAATTTCACCCAAATATCGATTGAAGATTTGCTCAGAAGTGATCAGCCTGTCAGGTACCGAAGAGAATCACAGAATGAGAGTTTTGTGCAGAGATCCTGTAATATTGCAAACAGACTTCCTCCATGTTGTGTCTGAATATCTGTTTACTTGTAAATGTGCTGGTTGTGTCCAGTGGGTCACAACTGGTTCACCATTGTCAAGTGTTCTGCTATCTGGAAGTTGCTCTAGCACTGTTATGGACTTAAATCTGAACTTTTCACCAGGTTTAGGCATCATCATCTTGGCCTAGACTGCCGCTCCCACCACAGAGTCTCTTGCGACTAAATACCCAACTCAGGATTCGGCTCTCTGCTCAATACCAACAAACAGAATCGACCACCAGGGTGCATCATGTGGGCCCAGCTTCCTCTGACCTGCCACAACATGCTGAGGTCTTTATCTCATCAGTCCTGCCTCCTGGTCTGGGTAGTGAGTGTGAACAACAGGGTAGCTCCCTGCAACAAAGCTGCAATCATTGTGTGTCATCTGACTTTATTGTTTGGGTTGATCACAATAGACTGAGCCATCTGACTCGAATACAAATTTGGGTTGAAGTGCGTGCTGCTTGTTTTCTTTCCTAAGGGCCCCAACAACAGCTGCAATGCTGGCCTACCCATGGCAATGCTTCAGGCTAGCCTGAATAACAACTGAGTATCCAAAGTGTGTGTAACTGTGTAAGAGGGACTTTTTTCCCCAATTGTTTAACCAGGTAAGACACACCAAGCTGAAAGCTTTTTTACAGGTGCAACAGTTGTCTTAGTGCATGCATCCTCAATCTGACTGGTTCAGATCTGAAATCACATGCTAGATTGCTTCCCTGCCCTTATTCACATCCCCTGAATAAATCAGATTCTATTATTTCTTCATTTAACTTGGCTAGTGTGTACCTTTGTGGAGGGGATACTGCATTGCCATTGTACTACTCTATTGCAGGTCTTGTTTTACAGGGGTTCTCCAGAGCCAGTGCAGCTGATCCAGCCCTGGTGGTAAGTGTGCCAAGTGTGGGTTCCATATTGTATTCTGATGTTAACTGTGATTGTTTATCTGTCAATCAGTGTAAGCCACTAGAGGGGTTAGAGGGGGGTATCAGTGGCCCAGAGGGCTAGAAACATAGAAACATAGATTTTGATGGCAGATAAGGACCGCTTGGCCCACCCAGTCTGCCCATTTCCCTACCTAATGGATAAGCTGCAGTACTAGTTAACAAGCAGCCTACTTCTTCCTACCCCCACCCCCTACAATTGTCTTATGACTGTCCAAGGCACGCTTGAATTCCATCACTGTTTTTGACTCCACAACCTCCTCCGGAAGGCCGTTCCATGCATCCACAACCCTCTCTGTGAAAAAATACTTCCTTAAATTACCTCTGAGCTGCCCCCCCCATCTTCAAATTGTGCCCTCTTGTTCTTGCACACCTCTTTTTTTGAAAGATGCTACCCTCTTGGACTTTGTTGATTCCCTTGAGGTACTTGAAAGTATCTATCATGTCCCCCCTCTCCCTCCTTTCCTCGAGGCTATACAAATTAAGCTCCTTAAGTCTCTCTTCATATGTCTTCCAGTGCAGACCCTGCACCATTTTAGTTGCCCTCCTCTGGACAGATTCCATCCTGTCTATGTCTTTGCAGAGATTGGGTCTCCAGAACTGCACGCAGTACTCCGGATGGGGTCTGACCAGCTGTCTGCTGTACCCAGAGCAGCTACGCTAGGCTTAGACCAACCCTCCAGGTGGAAGCATCTGTTCACCGAGCTCAGGCCCCTCGACCTGCACCTAGTCATGCAGGCAGGGGCAGTATCCCTTGGGACAGCACCACCTAGGGGTTATATCTTGGAAGCACCACTTGGAACTTGCACTCTCTAGTGGTCAGAAGTGGGAACTATAACCTAGAAATATAGATTTTGTCAGAAATGGAGGTGATTGCTACCCCTGAATGTGTCATGTTAGCTAGAAGCTGCATCCAGCACCTAAAATGGGCTGTAATCCAAACTGCTTACCTGGTCTGGGCCTCACCGTCTTGGCCTAGATTGCCACTCATGCCACAGAGATTCATCCGACGAAAGACCCACTCGGGGATTTGGCTCCCTTTTCAACACCATCGAACAGGATTGGCCACCACAGTGTGTCATGTGGGCCCTGCTTTGACTGGCAAACAGCATACCATCCTGAGGTCTTCATCTCATCAATTCTATCTCCTGGTCTGGGTAGCATGAATAACCATCAGGGTATCTCCCTGAAACAAAGCTAAAATCATTGTGTGTCATCTGATTTGCTTTGGTTGATCTGTACGAACTGAGCCATCTGGCTCCAGAATACAAATTGTGGGTTAAAGTGCATGTTTTTTTTTTCCTAAGGTCCCCAACAACAGCTGCAGTGCTGGCCTACCTCGGGCAATACTTCAGGCTAGCCTGACTAACAACTGGGTACCCAGAGTGTGTGTGACTTTGCTAGAGGGACTCTTAGTGCATGCATGTTTAAACTAAGTCAGATCTGAAATTAAATGCCAGATTGCTGCCCCACCCTTGTTCACATCCCCTGAATAAATCAGATTCTATTCTTTCTGCATTTAACTTGGCTAGTGTGCACCTTTGTGGAGGGGATACTGTATTGCCATTGAACTGTTATGTTGTAGGTCTTGTTTTACAGGTGGTCTCCAGGGCCAGTGTCGCTAATCCAGCCCTGGTGGTAAGTCCACCAGATCTGGGTTCAATATTGTATTCCCATGTCATATGTGATTGCTTATCTGCTGACTTGTGTAAGCCACTAGAGGGGTTGGGGGGTATTAGTGTCCTGGAGGCTATACCCATAGCAGCTCACGCTACTGAGATCAACCCTCCGGGGAGGCACCTGATCACCAAGCTCAGGCCCCTCAACTAGCATCTAGTCATGAAGGCAGGGGTAGTACCCCTTGAGATAGCGCCACCTAGGGGTTACATTAAGATAGTTCAATATCCTGGCTACAGAGGGGTGAACAACAGGATGCAGTATAAAATGTAATGTACTCTCATTGAACAGAATACTAAAAAGTGTAACCAATTTCATTTCAGGGCTATCTAATATCTATTTCAGTACTTTTTTTTTTTAATTAAGTATATTTTATTTGAGCTTAGTTCAAAGCGGTGTTTACATACATTTTCAGCAAGATGCAGTAGTACAAAATTGATTATCATCAGCTCAATCTTTTCAAATCTGTTCTCCTAGTTCCCCCCAAAAGAAAAAAAGAAAAAACACATAAGGCACGTCATTCCCACCCATCTATTTCAGTACCTTACACACAGCACATATGGAAAGTGCTCTCACTGGACAGAAATCAGTGCTCTGTGTAAAGTCTGATCCATGCTGTCAAACCACTATCTGATATCCGTATCAGCGCCGTACTTATACAGACATTGGAGTATTATCAATAAGCAGACGCACTGTGTATCCTAAATGAAAGGACCCATTTATTTTTACATTTTCTAGTAACCATTTTACTAGAGGTGTGCAAAGTCAGCAAATTTTATTCCACATACTATTTCGTAGGGTTTTGACTTTCTGCAAAATTTGGCACCTTGCAAAATCCAGTTACTCCTTTTCCAGTGATTTCGTGAAAATGCAAACTGGTGTACTTCACTTCTATTTTGCACTATATTGGTTATTACTATTATGCAAAACGACAATTTCACCAGCAAAATTTTCTCTTAATGCAAACCGCACGCTGCAGTGTGGGATAGAATGTCTTCTGATGCTCTGGGGGGGTCACATGTTGCTGAATAGCCTACAGGAAGCTGAGTATATAGTGTCTGAGTACAGCATAGTTGAGAGTCTCTCAGAGAGAAACATAGAAATATAGAAAACATAGAAACATAGAATTTGATGGCAGATGAGGACTGCTTGACCCACCCAGTATGCTCATTGCCCACTTAATGGATAGGCTGCAGATCCTAGTTAACCAACAGCCTACTTCCTCCCACCCCAACCCCTAGAACTGCCTTACATCTGTCCCCTGCATTCTTGAATTCCCCCACTGTTTTTGACTCTACAACCTCCACAGGAAGGCCATTCCGTGCTTCCACAACCCTCTCCATGAAAAAATAATTCCTCACATTACCTCTGAGCCATCCTCCTATCTTCAGATTGTGCCCCCTTGTTCTTGTACATCTCTTTTTCTGAAGGATGCTATTCTCTTGGACTTTGTTGATTCCCTTGAGATACTTGAAAGTTTCTATCATTTCCCCCGTCCCTCCTTTCCTTGAGGAGTAAACATATTAAGCTTCTTAATTCTCTCTTCACATGTCTTCTGGTGCAGTCCCTGCCCATTTTAGTTGTCCTCCTCTGGACTGCCTCCATCCAATCTATGTCCTTGCAAAGACTGGGTCTCCAGAACTGCATGCACTACTCCAGATGGGGTCTCACCAGCTTTCTGTACAGTGGGATAATAACGTCCTGTTTTCTACTGGTGGTGCCTCTTCCTATGCATCAGTGTATCCTCCTGCCCTCCTTACTGCCCTCTCACATTCTTTTCCCACCTTTAGGTCATCTGATATGACTATCCTCAGGTCCCTTTCCATTTTTGTTGTTGTAAGTATCTCATATAGTGTACTCTTCCCCTGGATTTTTGTTTCCCAGGTGCATTACTATGCATTTCTTAGCACTGAATCTAAGCTGATATTTGGCCATTCCTCCAACCTTGCCAAGTGCCTTCTCATGCTTTCCACCCCACCCTGCTTATCAACCGTCTTGCAGATCTTGTATCATCGCAAAGAAAATCTTTTCTTGCAGTCCCTCTGCAATGTCACTTATAAAGACATTGAAAATGACCATTCATAGAACTGAACCCTGTGGTACTGCACTAGTAACCCCCTTTTCTTCAGAGTGGACTCAGTTTACTATTACCCTCTGTGACCTGTTCTCCAGCCAATTTTTTACCCAGGCTCCCATCTTGGGACCCGCTCCAAGGCTAGCTAACTTGTATATTAATATTTTGTGTGGGACTGTGTCAATTGCCTTGCTAAAGTCTAGGTAGGTCATGTCCACAACCCTTCCATGATCTACTACTTTGATCATCCCGTCAAAGAAATCTATTAGATTCATCTGACATGACCTTCCTGCTGTGAATCCATGCTGCCTTGGGTCCTGTGCCCCTCTGGCCTCTAGGTACTCAACAATTCTTTCCTTCAGAAATGATTCCATCATTTCCCTACCACAGAGGTTAAACTAACAGGTCTGTAGTTTCCTACTTCTGCCCTGCTTCCACTTTTCTGAAGTGGAATCACAATCATGTCCTCCCTCTACCTCCTTTCCTCAAGGCTATATATCTTAAGCTCCTTTAGTCTTTCTTCATATGTCTTCTGGTGCAGACCCTGCACCATTTTGGTTGCCCTCCTCTGGATAGCAACCACCATGTCTATATCTTTGCAGAGTTGGAGTCTCCAGAACTGTACACAGTATTCCAGATGTGGTCTTACCAACTGTCTGAACAGAGGGCCAACAACTTCCGGTTTTCTACTGGTGATGCCTCTCACTATGCATCCCAGTATCCCCCAACCCTCCTTACTGCCTTCTCACATTGCTGGCCCACCTTTAAGTCATCTGATATGACTACCCCAAGGTCCCGTTCCATTTTTGTTGTGTCAATATCTCACCCTTCATTGTGTACTTTTGCCATGGTTTTTTTCCCCAGATGCATTACTTTGCACTTCTTTGAGTTGAATCCAAGCTGCAATCCCTTTGACCAATCCTACAACCTTGCCAAGTTGCTTTTCATCCTTTCCACCCCACCTTGTGTATCAACCCTGTTGCAGATCTTTGTGTCATCTGCAAAGAGACATACTTTCCCTTCCAGTCCCTCTGCAATGTCACTTATAAAGACATTAAAAAGGACTGGCCCCAGTACTGAACCCTGTGGTACCCCACTAGTAACCCTCCTTTCTTCACTGTGGACTCCATTTACTATTACCCACTGTGTCCTGTTGTCCAGCCAGTGATTTACCTAGGCAACCACCCTGGGACCCACTTCCAGGCTGGCTAATTTGTTTATTAATCTTTTGTGTGGGACTGTGTCAAATGCTTTGCTAAAGTTTAGGTAGGCCATGCCCACAGCTCCTCTCTGGTCTACTACTTTGGTCACACAGCCAAATAAATCAATTAGATTTGTCTGACATGACCTTCCCACTGTGAATCCATGCTGCCTTGGGTTTTCTAGCCCACTGGCCTCTAGGTACTCAACAATTCTTTCCTTCAGAAGTGATTCTATCATTTTTCCTACCACTGAGGTCAAACTGACAGGTCTGTAGTTTTCTGCCTCTGTCTTGCTCCCACTTTTGTGAAGGTGAATCACATCCACCCTTCTCCAGTCCTCAGGTACCACACCATCCTCCCATGATTTATTACAAAGGGAAGTCAGTGGTGTTACTAATTCTTCCCTGAGTTCATTAAGAATTCTAGGGTGAATCCCATCAGGCCCCATTGCTTTATCCACCTTCAGTTTTAGAGTTCTTTCCAGTACCCTTTCTTCTGTAAATGGACTAATATCTACCCCTATTCAGAGTGCTTCTATTGACTGGATTAGGTATTTCCCCCTGCTTTTCCATTGTGAATACTGAGCAGAAGTATTTGTTCAGTATCCCTGCTTTTTCACTGTCGCTTTCTGCCCAATCACCTTCCTCTTTATTCAGTCTCAGTATCCCTGCCTTAGTCTTTCTTTGCTCCCTAATGTACCAATAAAATATTTTATCCCACTTCTTAACTGGCTTGGCTATCTTTTCCTCTGTTTAGGCCATTGCTATTCTGACTGCCTTCCCCACTTTCTTCTACTTTAACTGGTACAGTTCTCTGTCCTGCTCCTTCTGTGTTTCCATATACTTCCTGAATGCTATCTTTCTACCTTACCTTCCCTCCACTTCTTTTGAGACTTATAGTGTTTTTTTCTTTCATTTTGATTTGTTTATATGCTTCATACAAAGGCTTGTTGCCTCTGTGGTGGCAGTTTTGATGTTTCACCACTGTCGCTCTACCCCACCTTCTTGCCTGTTTACTAGAACTTTTCTGAGGCACTCTCCCATTTTGACAAAATCAGCCCTCCTTAAGTCCAGTACCTTCACTTTTGTATGGCTTGACTCTACAGCTAAGTTTTTCATGAACCACACTGTTTGGTGGTCACTTGTTCCCAGATGGCTACCATCTTCAAGATCAGAGATCCTCTCCATCCCCATTTGAAGTACCAAGTCTAAGACTGCTCCCTCCCAAGTGGGTTCCAAAACAGCTGTCAGAGGCATGCCCTGGTAGAGGCATTGAGAATGGCCCTGCTCTTGGATGTTGCTGCAGCAAAGGTGCTCCAGTTAACATCTGGCATATTCAGGTCCCCCATCAGCAATATCTCCTTTCTTTGCCATCCCAAGGATGCCTTCTATAATTGCCTTGTCCATTTCCTCCCCTGAGACAGGGTCTGTATACAACCCTGTACATATTGTGGAGCCATTTCCAGTCTCCAGCGTGACCCATTTGCAACTTTATTTATATAGCGCCTTTCAGAGCCAAGGTGCTGTCACGTAAAACATATACATAATATAAATTAAAACAACTTTAAAATATGTCAGCCATAATCAAATAAAAGCTAGACTAAATAAATATGTTTTTAAACCAATTTTACAGCTATCGATAGTTGGGCATTCTTTCAACCAATGAGGTAGAGAATTCCACAGGGTTGGTGCTGAAAAGGCAAAAGCACATGAACGTGATGTCATCAATTGAACCCTGGGAATCTCTAGCAATCCCTCATTGGTGGAATGGAGAGGATGGAGGGGGCAATAGGGAATCAGGAGATCTTTCAGGTAACTGGATCCCTGGTCATGTAGGGATTTAAAGATTAGTAAATCAACCTTAAAGGTGATCTGCCACCTAACAGGCAGCCAGTGCAGATCACGGAGCACTGGTGTAATATGACTGGTGCTAGGCGTCCCAGTCAAAAGCCTGGCCACTGTGTTCTGCACCAGCTGCAGGTGGTGGATATCAACCCCAGGAAGCCCCAGGTAAAGGGAATTGCAGTAATCAAGACAGGTAGTGACAAAGACATGGACCAATGTTGGAAGGTCACCTGATGGAACCAGGTGTTTCACCCGGGTGATATTACTCAGATGGTAAAAAGAGGATTTGATGACAGCTGATATCTGAGATTTTAAGGTTAGTCCATCATCAAAAATAATGCCCAGATTATGCACCTGATTGGAGGTAGGGAGTGGCATACCACCAAGTAACAAACCTGAGGGTTGTCCAGCTCCCAAACCCGCTCTCCGGATGACCTGGGTCCCTACCATTATCTCAGTCTTATCCAGATTCAGTCTCAGCCAGCTGGAACTCATCCAAAGTCTGATCTCAGCAAAGCAGTTGTTTAGCACGGAGAATGCATCATCCTGGCTGGGAGAAAAGACAGATATAGCTGGGTATCATCTACATAGCAGTGAAACCCAGACTGTGTCACCTGATGATTGCTCCCAATGGCAGCATATACACTGCTAACAACATGGGAGCCAAAATGGAGTCCTGCGGTACCCTAAGCGGCAGGGAATGAGTGCCAGAGGAATAAGATGGTGGCAACTCTCTGAGACCTGTCTGTGAGGTAAAAATGAAAACTCATTTGAGGACTGTACCAGACAGCCCATAATAATCCTGCAGCAGCACACCATAGTCTACAGTGTCAAATACAGCAGAGACATTGAGAAGGACCAGAATGGTACATGCCTTTTGATCTCTAGCCATTAAGAGATCACTCAATACCCAAACAAGGGCAGTCTCTGTGCTGTGCTTCTTCCTAAAACCAGACTGGAGAGTATCATAGACATTGTGAGTCATAAGATGATCATCCAGTTGCAACGCAACTGCCTTTTCAATAACCTTACCAATAAATGGCAGGTTAGAGATAGGCCAGTAGTTAGCTAGACAATTTGGATCCAAGGAGGGTTTTTTAAGGAGTGGTCGAATGACCGCCTCTTTGAGGGTGTCTGGAAAGACCCCTCTCTCCAAGGACTTCCAGACAATGTCAGCAAGGATTGGGCAGATAACTTCTACACATCCTACTAAGAGGGGTGTAGGGCCTGGATCCAAACTACAACTAGTTGGTCACAATATCTGGATGATCTTTACAATGTCATTGAACTCCAGCCGGCAAAACTCTGACCAGACAGACCGAGTACATGCCACTTCCTGTTGATCACCACAATCCTCCATAGGAGAGGTCAGACCAATGCCAGACCTGATGCTGGCAACCTTATCTGCAAAAACTGAGCGAACTCCTCGCAGCTTAGCTGAGAAAAGCTCTCTGGGCTGGAGACAAATTGGATTGCACAATCTGTCCACAGTGTAAAAAGCTGAGCCGGTCTGTTCTGTGCAGCAGAATTCTCCTGAACAGGAATTCTGCCTTCTTACGGGTGATTTCTGATTGATAGCCATCATAATGTGCCATCAACCTAAGCCTGTCAACATCATTGCGGACTTCTGCCAGGCTCTCTCCTACCTTGGCAAATTTGCCTTAACTACTTCAAGGAGCCATCAAACCAAGGGCTCCATGGATGGAGGTGAGAGGCCGAACACAAACAGGAGCAATTTTGTCCACAGCATCTCCACAGCCTTATTATAGGCCAGTACAAGATCATCTGGACTCATGCATTCACCCAACAAACCTGATAGATCCAGTTCTGCCATTGGGTCACTGGGGTGAATACCCCTTAAGGGTTGTACCGAACCATCCCTGTAGGGGCAGACCTATTGGGAGGGCCCTGAAGCTGAACCTTATGGTGTGATGGTCAGATCAGCTGACTGGTTCCACCCCCAGATCAGCGATCTCCATACCCAAAAGAAAGATCAGATCCAATGAATGACCCCCTACATGGGTCGAGGAGGTAATCACCTGTGTTAGACCCAGCATTGTCATCAGCTGGAGGAGATTTTGACCAAAATGTGAGAGTTCATCATCGACCCAGGCATTGAAGTCACCCAGAACTATCAGTCTGGGGAACCTCAAAATCAAGTCGACGATGAAGTCTGCTATCTCTGCAGGAATTCTCCACCATCACCTGGTGGAATGAGTAAATGAGGAGAATCCACAACCTACACCCTCTCCCAGTATATAGTCAAAGGATCTGTAATTCCTAATGGCACATCCACCTAGTACCTCCTCTCCTCCCTGTTTACCCTTTAGTTTTGTTACTTTGATCCCTTCCCTTACATGAGAGACTCCTCCTCCTCTTCTTCCTCCTTGTCCTCCTGTAGATTGTGTGACCCTCATATGTTGAAATTCAGTCATGGTTCTCTGTGTACCATGTTTCCGTGACTGCCATGATATCCATCCATCCCTCTTCCATCAAGGCCACCATTTCAGGGAGCTTTTTACCTAGACTACTGGCATTGGTACTCATTACCCTCCATTTCTTATGGCTTTATTTCTTTTTGCCCCATCCCTTTCCTTACAGCCTTCATCTTTTTCTCCATTTACCCCTGACCTTCTCCCTATTGACTACTCTATCTTGGTGTTTACCTCACTAATTACCTTGATTTTGGAGAGGGGGCTAGGATTTCCCTTTTCCTTTTCAGTGCCTCCCCCCTTGGCTAGTTTAAATGCTTGCCAATGAAGCATTTAAACCTATCACCTAAGATTCTGGTTCCCCTCCTGGATAGATGCAGACAATCACACCTGTATAGGCCTGCATCCCTCCAGGTGGAGCCCCAGTCCCCAATGAAGTCAAATCCCTGAAGTCTGCACCAGTTTTTCAACCAGTCATTGAATCCCATGGTGCGGAGTAACCTATCCTTATCCATGCCATAGACAGCTCTTCCAAGAAAGTTACTTTGTGTGCTACTTGTCTAAGGCACCTCCCCAACTCCACAAACCCCTGTTGCACTGCTGTGATTGCATTCTCAGCCAAGTCATTCATCCTTAGGTGGCTAATGACATCCAGCTCCCTTCCTTGCCTGCTCCACGATCCTGAGGATTCATTTCCTGTCCCTCAAAGCCTTGGTGCCAGGCAGGCACCTCCCTTTCCCCTCCTTCCCCAGTTCTACCCCTAATAATTGAGTCCCCCAACAGGAGTTGTTTCCTTCCCCTGTGGGGTCCTGTGCCACCCTTCTGTGGGTCTCCATTGTGGAGGTTCCCAGCATCCTCATTGGTCTCCACTGCAGGTGTCTACATTGAGAATGATGCTCCACCAGAGTGGCGAATGAACTGTGGAGGCACAACTGGAGGATGCACCTCTGTTCCACCACCCTCACCCTTCCTGAGCCCACCATGGTCCAATCACTCCTCTGTCTTGGCAAACTCTGAGGTAGTGGCAGTGGCCTGGGTGGTCCCTGGTTGGGGGAACAGGTTTCCCAAATCCTTGCCAGGTCAGCATGGAGACGAACAACCTCCTCCCTCAGACCAGAGAGGTGCCTGCAAATAGGGCAGCAACACAGTCTCCAGAATGTCTCCTGGAAGTCTGCTGCTCCACAGCCAGTGCATTGTACCACTCCCACATGTCTGTGTCCCTTCCAGTTACAGATGCTTTTGTTTTGTTGTTTTTTTGTTCTTGTTTTAGTGTGTGCAAGCTTGTGAGTGTCTCTAACCCCAATTCAATGGGCTGTGCCTTTAAGGATATGAACAGGTGTATGTTGTCAGCAGTTTTGGGGAAGTCATGTCAGAACCCCTGCTATAAAGGAAGTTATGTGTTTGTGGTGGGTGGGGTGAGGGTAAGGTGGAAGGAGTTAACCTATGGCATCCAGAAACAATCAACTACAACTCTGACCCTCCACCCTGGGAGTACCTTCCTTCCTTTCAGACACCTATTTCACAGAGGTTAAGTAACAGGTCTAGTCACAAATGACTGCCAATGTCTCCCAGCTACAGTTCCTCCTGGCAAATTAAAGTTAAAACTAGGAACAGTCCACCCCAAAACAGAATCAATACTAGTTACTTACACAGGCCCAAAAAGTAATAATTCAGTTCAGTGTAGTCTAGAAAATAACCTCCTTGATTCATGGATGCTGTGGCTGCTTTCTCACTCCCTCAGTCTCAGTCTCAGTCTCAGCAGACAGAGAATTCTGAGATGAGAACATATTATGTTAGTTTGAATGATCATAGAAACCTGTTAAAATGTAAAAAAGTTAAACCTGAATGACATTTTGTTCAAAATGTAGTTTGTGAATACACTGTGGATACACAGTATTTTGTTTTAATTCACTCCGTGTAATGTATGATTTTTCAGGTTCTGCATTATGGTAGAGGTCTCTGTTGATTGTGTGGGAGAGAGAGTAGCAGCATTGCAGGCAGCTAGGTTCAGTCAAGGTCTGTAACTTTGTCATTTGTTTCTATGTTAAGCAGTGTTTTTTGTGTTGTATGTTATTTCTGTTCTTGCCATATTTCCCACTGCTTAATTAAATCTGAGTGCATTTTCTTCGTGAAATATTGATTCAGTATTCAGATTCACTTTCCAGATTTCCTCTGATAAAACCAGACCTGCATTTTGGGCATATAAAATACAGATTCTATGTTCAGTTTCACTTGTCAGCTTTCCCTATGCCAGAAAACCAGACTAGTGTTTTGGGTGTAAAAATACAGACTCAGTGTGTAGTTTCATGTTCCAGATTTCTGTGTGCCAGAAAACCAGACCTGTGTTTGGGCATATAAAATACAAATTCAGTGTTCAGTTTCACTTGCCAGATTTCCTGTGCTAGGAAACAAAGTCTGTGCATCTGGCATATAAAATATTGATTTGGTGTTCAGTTTCACATGCTAGATTTCCATATGCTAGGAAACCAGACCTGTAATTTGAGCTTGAAAAATACGGATTCAGTGGTCAGTTTCACTTTTCATATGTCCCCGTACTAGAAAACAAAACCTATGCATCTGGCATATAAAATACTGATATAGTGTTCAGTTTCACTTTCCAGATTTCCCTGAGCTAGAAAACAAAACCTGTGCATCTGGCATATAAAATACTGATTCGGTGTTCAGTTTCACTTTACAGATTTCCCTCTGCTAGAAAACAAGATTTGTGTTTTGGGTGTAAAAAATATAGTTCCAGTGTTCAATTTCACTCATCAGATTTCCTGCACTAGAAAACAAAACCTGTGTTTCAGGAATATAAAATATAGATTCAGTGCTCAGTTTCACTTGCCATTTGTCCTTGTGCTACAAAACCAGACTAGTGTTTTGGGTGTATAAAATACTGATTCACTGTGTAGTTTCACTTTTCAGATTTCCATGTGCCAGAAAACCAGATCTGTGTTTTTGGGCATAAAATATATTGATTCAGTGTTCAGTTTCACTTGTCAGATTTCCCTGTGCTAGAAAACCAGATCAGTGTTTTGGGTGTAAAAAATACCAATTCAATTAAGCAATATACCACAAGAGGGTGTGGATGATGCCAGGATTTCCCCCACCTGATGTGTTGTTCGGTTACAAGGCCACCGTATCAAATATCTGCACAAAACTGAGACTCAGTGTCTCAAACTTCCTTGCCTCCCATGGAAGATGGACTGACTTTGCACAGGAATCAAGTCAATCCAAAAACCCTGTACTGGGGATTTCAACCCAGTACTCAGAGATGAGACAGACAGCCAGAAAGTGAGAAGCCAAAGTGCTTTTGGTCACATCTCTCTGTGCTGTTTTAAAAGCCTCAGAAGCGAGGTTTCGATCACTTGAACTGCAAATCTCATCTCTCAAGCAAGAGATGAGTTTGAAGGAAACTGAATGTATGAGACATGAGCAGGATCTGGAGTCTGAATGGGCATATTAGTCATTTACCCTTATGGTAACACTGTTAAGATTTCTAAGCATTGCAGTGTGGCATTATCATTATATGCTGAGATGGCAGCGGTGGCCTGTGCCTTCCAGTTCATCCAGCATGGAACCGTGGATTCCATCATTTTTACAGACTCTAACTGGGTTTGTTGTTCCCTTAGGAGAATTTCTTCCTTTCTGGCAGAAGAATTCCTTTATCTCTTTCTGATGGCAGCCCAGTGAAGCACAAAGGAACTGGTAATATACATTCATTCACTGGCACAGAAGTTTGCACACAAACTTTATGTACACAAAGTTAAGGCCCACTCCACATGACCCTATCATGCCTTCAATGACACTGCTGACACACTTGCAAAGAAGGGACCAAAGAGGGGACATCTGGATGATGGACCATCCAGAGCCAACACGGCCTTACACATTACAGCAGTCAGGAAGAAACTTGAATCCTTCTTCACCTTGGATTTGTCACAAGTCCAGCATGCTGACTCTGAACTCAAGGATGTGTTCAGGTTCCTGGACAAAAGTACAGAGAGAAATTTGTCTGATAACCCCTACCGAAGGCATGAAGATAAGTTACATCTGTCCCCAGATGACAAGCTCATCTGGTACCAACCAGATGATGCCCCCACAAAATTGTGGGTGGTATCTTGTCATCTTAGGTCCAAATTCCTGCACCATGTGCATCACACCCCTACTGGTGGACACCAGGAAGTAGAAAACACTCCAAAGGCTCAAGACCACAGTCTGGTGGTCCGGTGTCACCAAAGATGTCAAACAGTTCATAGACAACTGCCCTGTTTGTGTGCAAAATAACCCCATTCCTACTAAACGTAATGCCAAGCTATTACCACAAAGGCATTCTAGCCCTTGGCATGCCATACAGATCAATTGTATTGTTCCCCTAACCAATACCAGCAGAAACAACAAATATGCATTTGTGGTCATGGATTTCTTCTCTAAGTGAGTTGAATCTTTCCCCACTAAGACATGTACTACTAAAACCACTGCCAAAATCCTGGTGGAATAGATTTTTCCCCAGGTGGGCCTACCTCTCAAGGTAGACTCCAGACAAAGGAACCAGTTTACAGGTGAGTTGATGAAAGAAGCACTTGAACTCCTTGGAGTTCATCAAAAGTTCCACATACCTTACCACCCACAATCCTCAGGTCGAGTAGAGAGAGCCAACAGATGGATTAAGCAAACACTTTTCAAATTCATTGAGGACAATCCCAAGGATTGTGATTCCCTACTGCCATTACTTCTTATGGCAATTAGAGGTACACTCTCAACCACCACTTAACTGACACCCTTTAATGTGATGACTGTTAGAAATATGAGATTAGCTGAACATCTGTTGTTTGACCTGCACACTCCCACTGCAGACCATGTTTCTCTAGACCAATATTTGGACAAACTCAGACAAGACCTCATACACACTCATTTACATGCTGCCAACTGCATGGGCAAGGCTCAGCAACAGTCCAAAATACAGTTTGACAAACCCACACAAGCCGTGGATAGGAAAACTGGAGATAGGGCAATGGTTCTCAGATTTACACATCCCACAAATTCCTTTTCCAATAAGTGGGAAGGTCCCTATCCCATTGTCAACAAGCTCAGTCCAGCAGTCCATCAGGTTAGACTCATGCAAAACAACAAGTTGACTGACAGATGGTTACGTGCAAACCAGCTGAAACTGTATAAAGGAGTATAATTTATTTTGCTCGCCCCATTGCGGAATAGTGCTACTTTACTAATAGATACAAAATCACACATGCCTCCATATTGCAGAGCATCATGGGTTGCATATGCAAATCACTACAGAATATTATCCTGGTTCAACTTTAAGCAGAAATTCATGGTGCTGAAAGGCCTCTTACACAGTTTGCAAAGGGTGCCAACAGAAGACATAGACACATGATTCATCCTACCGGGACTCATCAGTATGCCTCGTCTGTTTGACACCCCAGTGGAATGAACCAGCTACCCTAAGATGGTCTATCTGAGTTATGGTGTGGTGAACCCATTGCCTCAGTGCTTGTGCACAGAGATTCTTTGTCTTTTAACTTGTTTTTTGTTTTAATAGTTTGCTTTGGCAGTGTGTATGGCCCAGGTGCACTTATTCGGGCCCCCGATATTGTTGACTGTCCAGAGGCTGTTAGGTCTCATTAGTAAGGTGCCATAGGGTGTCACGCTGTTGTAGTAGGCCTAGGAGGTGGTTAGAAACCAAGGGCATGATTTCCTTGGACATAGTTTTGTGAGGGCGAACTTGTCACAGACTGCGTTGAAAGTGGTGATAAATAGTTCAAGGCGTGGTCTCGGTCAAGGGTGTTTGTTAGGGTGTCCAGTCCCAGTCTCTGAGGTGGGCCTTGAGTTGGGCTAGTTACCAAGCTCTAGTTTGCATTGTGAAGTAATTTTAGGAGGGTTTTTTAGGGGACTACCAGACCAGTTTCAGAGTACTGGTGAGTACTGGTCAATACCAGCAGGAACATCTGCCAGAACTAGACTCATAGTGGATTCCCTGCAGGGGGAGGGCCTCAAACAACTGGTACAGCAACCCACAAGAGACAGGGCTATCCTAGATATAGTACTGACTAACAAAGAAGGGATCACAGATCTCCAGGTAGAAGGTCACCTGGGGGCCAGTGACCATCACATGGTATGGTTCAATTTGGCTACTACATCTAAATCATCCCATTCCAAGGCAAAAATATGGGACTTCAGAGGAGCTGACTTTGATAAGATGGCCAACAGAGTTAAGCTAGCCTGGCAAAAGAAACACAGGTGAGGGCTACACAGGCAAAGTGGGCAAGCATTAAGGATGCAATACTTGAGCAACATCCCATTGTGTTAGACAGAAAGAAGTGCAAAGAAGAAGGAAACCACTTTGGTTCTCAAATACAGTAGCAGAAAAGGTCAGAGCCAAAAGGCTGGCCTTCAGGAAATATAAGGAACACAGCGGGATGAAGATAGGGAGGCATACCAAACTGCCCTAAGGGAAGCAGGTAAGACAGTAAGGTAGGCAAAGTCCCAAACTGAGGAAACACTAGCACAAACAGTAAAAGAAGGTGACAAGACTTTCTATAGATACATTAGTGAAAGGAGGAAGTCCAGAGGGGGTATTGCTAAACTTAATGGAGAAAAGGGAGCATGTGAGGAGGAGGACCCTGTAAGGCATCTATCCTAAATAGATACTTTTGCTCAGTATTTACTTGAAGAGAAGGTGGGCAGGGCCACAGCTCAGCATCATGGACACAGGGAGGAGGTGAGCACTACTTCCTTCACAAAGAAAGGGTCCTACAAGAGCTTGCTAAGCTCAGGGTGGATAAGGCAATGGGACCTGATGGCATACATCCCAGGGTGCCTAAGGAGCTAAAGGAGGAACTAGCAGAGCCATTAGCAGAATTGTTTAGCGAGTCTCTGAGCACAGGAGAAGTCCCAGAGACTGGAAGGGCTCATGTGATCCGCTCCACAAGTGGTAGCAGGGAGGAGGCGGGGAACTACAGACCGGTCAGTCTTACCTCAGTAGTGGGCAAGATTATGAAGGCACTCCTTAAGGAAAGGATAGTGCAACACCTGGAATCCATAGGGGCACAGGATCCAAGACAGCATGGGTTTACAAAAGGAAGGTCCTGTCAAACTAATCTCATAGATTTCTTTGACTGGGTAACCAGAGTGGTGGACCAAGGGAGCAGTTGATGTCGTCTACCTTGACTTCAGCAAAGCTTTTGACACTGTTCCACATAGAAGATTGATAAATAAGCTAGGTAGGCTCGGGGTGGGTCAGAAGTTGGTCAACTGGGTGGCAAACTGGTTGACTGGCAGAAAACAGAGAGTGGTGGTAAATGGTATACAGTCAGAAGAGATGCAAGTCACAAGTGGGGTACCTCAGGGATCAGTCCTGGGGCCAGTCCTATTCAACATCTTCATTAGTGACCTCGCAGATGGACTAGAGGCTTGTCTGTTTGCAGATGACACCAAGATCTGCAACAGAGTAGATGATCCAGATGGGGTGGGCAGAATGAGAAGAGATCTGGATAAACTAGCAGAATGGTCAGAAGAGTGGCAACTGGGATTTAATGCAAAAGTGCAAAATCATGCACATAGGGAAGAGAAACCCTGAAGCCACTTATAGGCTGGGAGGGAGTTGCTAGCAGCCACAAAGGAAGAAAGAGCTTGGGCATCATCATCACTGATGACCTAAAATCATCAACAGACCTCTAAAGCAGTAGGTAAGGCTAGGGGTGTTAGGGTGTATTAGTAGGGTATCACAAGTCGTAAGAGGAGTAATAATCCCTATGTACAAGACATTGGTTGAGGCCCCATCTGGAGTACTGCGTGCAGTATTGGAGCCACACCTTCACAAGGACATTAACAAATTGAGGCAGTCCAGAAGGGCAGCCAAAATGGTGCAGGGACTGCATCAGAAGACATATGAGGACAGATTAGCAGGGCTCAATATGTATACCCTTGAGCAAAAGGAGGAGAGGTGATATGATCGAGGCATTCAAACACCTTAGGGCATAAACAAGGTGAAAAGAGTCTAACATGTTTAAATATAAGAAAAATAGCAGGACAAGAGGACACAGCATGAGATTAGAGGAGGCCGATTAAGGGGAATGTGAGGAAATTCTTTTCTACAGAAAGGGTGGTAGATGCATGGAATAGCTTACCACAAGAAGTGGTGGCTATGAATACAGTGCAGGGCTTCAAACAGGCATGGGATAGGCATAAGGGAGCAATACAAATGACTATGAATAGAATGGGTCCCTGACAGAGCAAGGCCAATGGCACATTTATAAGGTAAAAAAGAAATGGGCAGACTGGATGGGCCTTGCGGTCCTTATCTGCCATCAACTTATGTTTCTATGTTTCTATGAGTGGTCACTTAGGGTGTTGGGGAGGACTAGGGTGCTGGTTATTTTGTGGGGGCGGTTGGTGATTACTAGGTCTAGAAGGGAAGATGACCCCATGTAGGCGTGTAACCAGGTAGGGGTTTTGATGACCTCTGTGAGATCAAGGGCAGCAGACTCGTTGATGTAGGGGGTGGCTGTTTTGGCCAGCCAATTTATGTTGAAATCCCCCAGTAGTACTTTTTCATGCTTTGGGGGAAGGGTAGCGAGGTAGGACATGATGGCTTGGAAGGCTAGCTTCTGGTCTCTGGGAGGGACCTAGGCAGTGGTGCGGAGGAGAGGGGAGGTTGACTTACCTAGTGTTAATTCTAGGGTGAGGGCCCAAGCCCTGGAAGTTAGTAGGAGCAGAGGAAGTAGGTGGCCAGAGAGCAAGTCCTTGAGGTAGAGAGCGCAGCCACCCCCTTGCTTGCCCACTCAGTCGGAGTGATAGAGGAGATATCCAGGGAGGTTAACTGCTGTGTCGGGGACAGTGGGGGAGATCCAGGTTTCACTCAGAATAATGATATCGGAGTGATTCTGGAGTACTGACCCTGAAGGAGTCCCATTTATTTTGAAGGCTGCAGATGTTTAGTGAGACAATCGTAGTCCATTGCCTGGAGATGGGTGGTATGTACGGAATTATATGGGCCAGGGTTGGGGTGGACATTTCCCATCAAGTAGAAGAAGTATGAGTGACCTGAGCGATTGCTGCTTGCTCAAGTAGTAGGTTTTTGGCAATTACGCTGCGTGTGACTGATGGTGGGTATTGGTAGTTTCAGGGTAAGGGGGCAGATAGGAGGAGTAAGTGGGGAAAGCGGGGGATTCACTGTGTTGAGGATGTGGAAGGAGGTTGGCAAGAGAAGGAGGGGGGCTCCAGAGGGTTATTTGCCATGGAATATGGTTTCCAGTGGTGAGGCTGGAGATGTTTATGTATGTGGTATAGCGGGGGGGGTGCTGTCAACTGTTTTTCCATCTGGGTTTGTATAGGCTGGTAGCTCATGTGTAGTGTGGGGGGTAGGGTTGGGAGTGCCAGGCTGCATGAGGATAGGATGTGGCAGTTTTGCTCCCCATTGCCGCGTTATGAGTGGGAGGAGGAGGTGCCTGAGGTAGTAGTAAGAGGAGAGTGATGACAGTAAGTGGGAGCATGGTTAGGTCAGAGAGTTTGATTTAAGAGTCAGGTCTGGAGTATGAAAGTAAGGGGGCCTCTAGTGGTGAGAGAAGATAAGCTGCAGGTGGGAAAGTTGAATGAAATGTTATTTCGCGATCATGTAATCACAAATCTTCCTATATATGGGAATGCAGAGCAAGGGGGGTGGTGAGGGCGGTGGGGAGCCGAAAGCATAGCGTTCAGCGGGGCAAAGCCAGCGGTTCCAGGAATGGTCACGAACAGGCGAGCTGCTCCTCCTGTGTTGCTAAGTACCCGCATGAAGGATTCTGTGCTCTGGTTTCGGTGGTGTGGAGGAGAGCTGGCTGTAGTGCTCTCGACCTCCTAACTTGCTCTGGAGGGTCTGCTGTGGAGGAGAGAGAAGACAGAGAGAGTTATATAGGTAGGAGGAGGGAGTTTCTCTGTTGGGGGGCTGGGCTGGGCTGCATCGGGATACATTTACACTTTAAAGTTTGCAGTTAAATTATAATTGCAGAGACATCACTTAGGTCCAGTGTTGTAAGCTTAACTCAATTTAATTGTGCTATATAATGCAGAGACCTAACTCAAATTAATGAATTCATGTTGTGGCACTGTGGTCTGACTCAAAATTAGGCTGAGGTGCAGGCAGTTATATGCTAAAACTGCTACACATTACCAGAGACAGCCTCTTGTTACTACTGGTTTGTTTAACATTTAAAATGCACAAAAGTAAAGTATTTTTAAATATCCTGTGCAAGCCTCTTAAGGAACCTGGCAGTAGGTTTCAACCTAGTGAGATATTGTAATAGTAGTAATGGCATGCAGACAGATTGTAAAAGCTCATCAGGAGTTAAAGCTCCCTGCAGAAATAAGCTAAATCTTAATAAACTGTAGATTAGTCAGTTAAAGCCCTGACATAGAGTGCACAGCACCTCGTGCTTCTACACTATTTAAGGACCACAAAACTATCAGCATGTCTCTGCAGATGGAATTGTTTGGGCTCAAAGGTGCCAAATTCAAAGTTCTTTGTTCTCAGTAACCAACAGAAATAACTGCAGCAATATGGTGTGGCCCTCATACCTGGGTGCCCTTAGCTGTAGGGATCTGGCTCGGGGAGGAATGACAAACTAGGCCCTCCGATCTCCTTGGACACTACGGAAGAGAGAAAGAGATTTATTTTACTAGGTAGGTAAGCAGGAGGAGCTCTCAAACATTAAGTTTAACCTGCTCGGGTGACAGTTACAAAGTTTAGCTCAAATTATTTGCTCGAAATAATGCAGAGACCTAACTTAAATTAATGAACTAATGCTGTGGCACTAGTCTGAATCAAATTAAAGGTGAGGTGCAGTAGTTAGATTTGCAGGGACATTAATTAGGTCAGTGTGGTAAGCTTAGTTCAAATTAATTACTCTAAATAATGCAGAGACCTAACTCGAATGAATGAATTAATGCTATGGCACTATGGTCCAAGTCGAAATTAAGCTGAGGTGCAGGCAGTAACATGCTACAACTGCTACACATTACCAGATAGACTGTTGTTACTACTGGTTTGTTTAACCTTTGAAATGCACAACAGAAAGTTTTTTTTTTTTAATATCCTGTGCAAGCATGTTACAGAACCTGGCAGTAAGGTTTGAACCTAGAGAGATATGTCTAACAGTAGGCATGGCATGCAGAGAGGTTGTTACGCTCACCAGGAGTTAAAGCTCCCTGCAGAAATAAGATAAATCTTAATAAACTGTAACTTAATCAGTTAAAGTTCCCAACAGACAGTGCATAGCACCCCATGCTTTTACTCTATTTAAGGAGCACAAAAACAATCAGCTTATCTTTGCTGACGGGATTGTCTGGGCTCAAAAGCATCTAATTCATAGTCCTTTGTTCTCAGTAACTGACAGAAATAACTGCAGCAGCGTGGAATGGCGTTTGTAGCTGGGTGCTCTTAGCACAACAGGAATCCAGCTTGGAGGAGGGCAGGACAGTCGAGGCCCTCTCAGCCTCCTTTAACATTTGGAAAGGAGAAAGGAGAATATTTATTTGTTATTTTGCTTTTGGTTACGGATGGGTGCGCTAGACATAGCAATGCCTATTTTCAGGCACGACTCGGGAGTATGCAAAGGAAACACATGACAAGAATGTGACGAGCACAAGGATGAAGTAGGCAGTAGGACAAATGCAAACAGTGTGGGACAATAGATTGTTTAACGTATTCAACAAAGTAGTCCCAATTAGACTAAAGCAATACAGCAACCTAGACCATGTGTAACAATGTTAATGCTAACAGGTTCAAAGTAAAAAGTAAGTGCCATCAAATGACGTATGGTTTTAGAAGGGGAGAGATAAGGTAAAGAGACAGGTGTAGAGGGGTAGGAGAGGGAGGGTAAGTAGGGTGGAAAGGTAGCGGAGTGAAGAGTGAGCTAGGGTGGCCGGAAACATGTACAGGGGTTAGGAGCCAGAAGATGTTGACGGTGGAGATTCTTGAAGTGGGCATGGGTGGGGGCTTGGCGAATATTTTGTGGAATAGCATTCCAGCTTTTAGGTGCTAGGTAGGAGAAAGCTTGCATACCCAGAGTGTTTTTGCATCTGGGGATAAAGAGAGGGGTGTCGTCATTCAATCGGAGACCATAGGCAGAGGTTTGGGAGTACAGAAGCAGTAAAGAGTCCAGGTAGACCTGAGCTGTAGATTCTGTGTAGTAGAGAGCCGAAAGATAGGTGCCGGTGGGGCTGAGGGACTAGGCCAGTTGAGGTCAGCATAAAGCTGACAGTGGTGTTTGAGACGCAGCACCCGGGAGGCATAGAGGCAGATGCTGTTGTAGGTGGTGTCCCATCTGAGAAGCGAGGATTTTGAAGCACCTAGGAATGTGACTGAGCCATATGTCAGGGCTGGAGGCAGAACTCCTTGAGCCACAGCAAGCCTGGCAGATGGCATGAGCACATAGCTTGTACGGTAGGACCCCCAATTTTTGCATTGATGGACTTGCAAGTGGAAGTGATATGGAGGTCGAAGTCAAGGGATTCATCAAGAAGGATGCCCAAGTATTTGAAAGAGCTGGTACTCACTACCATGGAGCCATTTGCGCTTCGGATCTGGAAGGAATTACGAGCCAGTTTGAGTCATGCAGGAGAGCCAAACAGCATAGAGTGAGTTTTGCTCTCATTAAGTACTAAATAGTTATCACTTAGGCAGGTCTGAATGCAGCAGAAGTCTTCAGTTAGGGAATGGTTAATATCCAAGATGTTTCTTCCACTGCAGTAGATGACCAGATCATCTGCATAGAGTAAGGATGAACAGCCAGGAACCGCAGAGGGAAGGTGATTTATAAAAATAGAGAAAAGTAACAGGCCTAGTACAGAGCCTTACGGAACTCCCATCTGCATGGGGGAAAGATGAGAGACAGCAGAGTTGAAGACTACTGCCTACATATGGTTGGTTAGGTAGTTGTTGAACCAGTCAACTGTGTCGGCAGAGAAACCCAGTGAGGAAAGTTTGGGGAGGAGAAGGGAGTGATTTACCAGATCAAACACCTTCGTAAGGTCAATGAAAATAGCTCCTGTCGGAGGCCAGCTTCCACCGCAAATATCATTTGTGAGTTTTAGTATAGCTGTGGTGTATGGCTTTTCAGGAAACCATGTTGAGCTAGACAGAAGGTTGTATTTCTGTAGATAGCCTGAAGTTTGCGTTGCTACTATTTTTCAAGGATCTTACCAAGGACTGAAAGAATGGCTATAGGTTGGTAGTTTGACATGTCTTTAGGATCCCCTTTCTTAAGGATGGGAGTTATTTTACCTATCTTCCAGATGTTAGGGACAGTGCCATGACATATCAATAGATTAAAGATTTTTTTTACGGGAGAGGCAATAAGTGGGGCTGCAATTTTCAGGAGTTTAGAGTTCCATCCCGTCTGTTCTGGGGCTAGTGCTTTAGGGATAGATCGTAGCAGCTTTAGGACTTCTTTTGTGGAGATGATCTGAAAATGGAATTGTGGGTGAGGGGGAGGAGATTGAAAGTCCTGGGAGTTATTTGTGAGGGGACTCGGGGGGAAGGAGGTTGAGTATCTAGATAGGTCAGAGAAATGACAGTTTAGAGCATTGGCTATGGTCTCAGGATTATTACAATGGACATTATTTATCTACGTTCAGTTGCAGTGGGTAAATTATTTGTCCGAAGGGTTTTATGATGGCCCAGAACTTCTTGGGGTCTGTGATTTCGTAAGTAGGTCCTTACAGTGCAAGCTTTTGCTAGTCTAATGTTCCTTTTGCAGGAATTTCTCTGGGTCCTGTAAGTGTCAAAGTCTGCTGGAGTCCTGTGGCCTTTTAAAAGCGTGACCAGCTTTTTGTCCCTAGCCCTGAGTTGAGGCGGAGATCTTTAGTGAGCCACTTAGTCTGAGTACCATGTGGCGTTGAGAGGCTTTAGGGTGTGGATATCCTGAAGGTGTCCAAACTTCATCAGGAAGTAGTCAAGGGCTGATTGAGGGTCTGAGGCAGCAAGATGAGGGACCAGTCTATCAGAGAGAGGTCAAGCAGAAAGACCGCTTGATTTAGTTTAGCTGCGTTGTGGAAAGTAATCAGCTTTGCGGAGGAGATGCTGGTCTTGCTGACTGCCAGATGCAATAAATAGGGAGTGATCAGTTATTACATCAGGCAAAATACCAGGGATACTATGCTACCAGGGCGGTTCGTGAAAGCCTAGTCAATTAAGGTACTGGAACAAGGAGGGGCAAGAACCCCAGTGGGGTCAGAGATAAGTTGGTGCAGGTTTGCCCATGTACCATAGAGTGAGAGGCCTGATTTGATTTGCCATTCCAGTTTATATTGAAGGAGGCAGTATAGTGCAGTGGTCTAGGGCTCTGAGCTGCAAATCTGGTGACATCCAGCAGACCAGACCTGGGTTTGAATCCCACAGCTTCCACTTGCTTACTGTGACCCTGAGCAAGTCACTTAATCTCCTTGTGCTCCCAGGTTGCTCCTGTAAAAGCTTTCAACTTAGTGTGCTATACCTGGTTAAACAACTAAAAAAAAATAAAATAATAAAAATAAATATTTAGGTCCCCCAAGATGAGGACCTTGTTACGACCAATTACTGAGTCCACCTGAGTTAGTAGTTCCTTAAGTCCTGCAGTGCTACTCTTTGGAGGGTTATAGGCACAGACTATGTGCAGTTTCTTAGAGCCTAAATGTAAGGTGGTATGAATGTCTTCGCACTATGACAGGGTAAGGGGAACATTAAGATGTAGGGCTAGGTGATCTTTAAAGATCCTTCCCGTTTGGATGTGGATCTGTCCTGATGGTGTATTTTGTAGTTTGGTAGCTTGCACAAGTGACCAGGAGTAGAGGGTCTTAGCCATGTTTCAGAGAGACATAGGATGTCAGGATTGCATTGGGTGACCCAGGCCTCTAGTTCTGTTAGGTTGTGGGGTAGAGTCCTTATGTTCAGGTGTAACAATATGCAGTCCCTTTAGGTCCTGCCAAGCTGTAGCCCGATGGGTTATATTATCAGTAGGTCCAGGATTTCATTCAACATCGCCTGCTAATATTAATGAGCGTAGGGATAGATACCATAGTTTACAATAAGATATCCATGTGGGTGAGTATGTGGTGTGTAATAGGAGGTTATGTAGTGTGTAAATAGAATGGTAGGTAATTTTGTAATGGATCACAAGAGGGAAGGTCATGAGAGGCCAATTTGATCGAGAGTGTGAGTGGGACAGGAAGGGAGGGTGAGGAGAAATGTCCTTATGGGGGGGAAGATGGCTAGACCTAAGTTGCAGAGCAAGCAGAAAGATAGGAAGGACCAATAGGGCAGATTTACTAAGTTTATTGACCCAGTATTTATAGTATTTATAGATGAAGGATGCCATTATGGTGATAACCAGGTAGCTTGGGAGAGGGTTCGGAGTCCCAGCTGACTGAGAAATCAGGTTGATAGAGAAGTGTCAGAAATGAAACAACTTACTATAGTGAGTTAGATGCTGTAAGGTTCTAGACGCCCTCTAGAGGAAAAGACGTATAGGCTGCAAATGAGAAAGTGAGGAGATAGTAATATTCCTCACTACGAGCGATCAGAACTACGTAGGTAATGGGCGGGGCACACCACACTATATAACTAAAGCCGGACAAGAGTGGGTGTGGTGGGGGGGGTGGGCAGCAACCGCACAGTGGCTGTGGGATAGAGCGTAACGAGCACAGCCAGGGGTCTCCTGAAGCTGCAACAGGCAGGCTGGATTAACTTTGATGCTTTAGCTGAGTAGTTACGCTGCAGAGCTCCGGGTCGACTGGCTAGGCGAAAAGATCACACTGGCCTTGGACACTGCTGAGGTAGGAAAAACAGCGCCCCTCTGCAGTGCAACCTGTGGTCTATGATTTAAAAAGGTGCCAAAGTTCAAAATTGGTAGCGCAGGGAAGACAGTCTCCAAATGTTTCAGCTAAACTGCCCACGAAAAGAAAATTACCTCTGACTCGCTCCACTGGGGGGGGGGCTGCAGCGGCCAGCTTGCTCCGAGGCAAGGAACCCAAATGATAGGCAGGGCTAGGCTACAGAGAAGGTAAGCAAGCAGGAGGAGGAGCTCTCAAATAGGTTACAGTTACAGCGTGAAAGCTTAGCTTGAATTATTTGCTCGAGATAATGCAGAGACCTAAGTCAAATTAATAAATTAATGCTGTGGCACTGTAGTCTGAATTGAATTAAAGCTGAGGCAGTAGTTAGATTTGCAGGGACATTAATTAGGTCCAGCGTGGTAAGCTTAGCTCAAATTAATTGCTCCAAGCAATGCAGAGACCCTACTCGAATTAATGAATTAATGCTGTGGCACTGTGGTCCAACTCGAAATGAAGCTGAGGTGCATACAGTTACATGCTAAACTGCTACACATTACCTGAGACAGCCTGTTGTTACTAATGGTTTAACATCTGAAATGCACAAGAGTAAAGCTTTTTCTTTTTTTTAAATATCCTTTGCAGGCCTCTTAAGGAACCTGGCAGTAACATTTTAACCTACTGAGCGATGTCTAACAGTAGGCATGGCATGTAAACAGATTGTAAAGCTCACCAGGAGTTAAAGCTCCCTGCAGAAGTAAGCTAAATCTTAATAAACTGCAACTGAATCAGTTGAAGATCCCGACACAGAGTGCACAGCACACCATACTTTTACACTATTTAAGGAGCACAAAACTATCAGCATGTCTCTGCCGATGGAATTGTCTGGACTCAAACAGTGCCAAATTCAAGTCCTTTGTTCTCAGTAACTGACAGAAATAACTGCAGCAGTGTGGTGTGTCCTTCGTACTTGGGCTCCCTTAGCACAACGGGATCCAGCTTGGGGTAGGACAGGACAAATGAGGCCCTCACAACCTCCTTGGACACTGGGGAAGAGAGAAAGAAGAAGCTTTATTTAACCAGGCAAGCAATCAGGAGGAGGGGCTCTCAAGCACAAAGTTTAACATCCTCAGGTTACAGTTACAGCGTGGAAGTTTAGCTTAAATAATTTGCTTGAAATTATGTGGAGACCTAACTCGAATTAATGAATTAATGCTGTGGCACTGTGGTCCGAATCGAATTAAAGCTGAGGTGCAGTAGTTAGATTTACAGGGACATTAATTAGGTTCAGCGTGGTAAGCTTAGCTCAAATTAATTGCTCTAAGTAATATAGAGACCTAACTCGAATTAGTGAATTAATGCTGTGGCACTGCGGCCTCAAATGAAATTAAGCTGAGGTGCAGGCAGTTACATCCTAAAACTGCTCACATTTCCGGAAACAGCCTGTTGTTACTACTGGTTTGTTTAACATTTGAAATACACAACAGTAAAGGTTGTGTTTTTAAATATCCTCTGCAAGCCTGTTAAGGAACCAGGTAGAAATGTCTTAACCTAGTGAGATATGTTTAACAGTAGGAATGGCATGCAGACAGATTGTAAAGCTCCAGGAGCTCCTGCAGAAATAAGCTAAATCTTAATAAACTGTAACTTAATCAGTTAAAGCTCCCGACATAGAGTGCACAGAACCCCATGCTTTTACACTATTTAAGGAGCACAAAACTACCAGCATGTCTCTGCCGATGGAATTGTCTGGGCTCAAAGGCACCAAATTCAAAGTCCTTTGTTCTCAGTAACCGACAAAAAAAACTGTGGAAGCGTGGCATGGCCTTTGTACCTGGGTGTCCTTAGCAAAATGGGGATCTGGCTTGGGGGAGGGCAGAACAGACGAGGCCTTCACAACATCCTTGGACACTTGGGAAGAGAGAAAGCTCTCAAACACTAAGTTTAACCTGCTCCGGTTACAGTTACAGCATGGAAGCTTAGCTCGAATTATTTGCTTGAAATAATGCAGAGACCTGTCTCAAATTAATGAATTAATGCTGTGGCACTGTAGTCCAAATTGAATTGAAGTTGAGGCGCAGTAGTCAGATTTGCAGGGATATTAATTAGGTCCAGCGTGGTAAGACTATCTCATATTAATTGTTCTAAGAAATGCAGAGACCTAACTCGAATTAGTGAATTAATGCAGTGACACTGCGGTCTGAAATGAAATGAAGCTGAGGTGTAAGCAGTTACATCCTAGAACTGCTACACATTTCCTGAAACAGCCTGTTGTTACTACTAGTTTGTTTAACATTTGAAATGCACAACAGTAAAATTTTCTTTTTTTAAATATCCTGTCCAAGCCTGTTAAGGAACCTGGCAGTAACATTTTAACCTAGTGGTATATGTCTAAGAAAAGGTATGGCATGCAGACAGATTGTAAAACTCACCGGCAGCTAAAGCTCCTTGCAGAAATAAGCTAAATTGTACAAACTGTAAATTAATCAGTTGAAGCTCCCAACACAAAGTGCACAGCACACCATACTTTTACACTACATAAGGAGCAGAAAAAGCTATCAGCATGTCTCTGCCAACAGAATTGTCTAGGCTCAAAAGGTGCCAAATTCAAAGTCCTTTGATCTCAGTAACAGCAAATAACTACAGCAGTGTGGCTTGGCCTTCATACCTGGGCGCCCTTAGCACAACGGGGATCTGACTTGGGGGAGGGTAGGACAAATAAGGCCCTCACAACCTCCTTGGACACTGGGGTAGAGAGAAAGGAGAATTATTTAACCAGGTAAGCAAGCAGGAGAGGGAGCTCTCAAACACTAAGTTTAACCTACCTAATACAGTTACAGTGTGGAAGCTTAACTCAAATTATTTTCTTGAAATAATGCAGAGACCTAACCCGAATTAATAAATTAATCTGTGGCACTGTAGATCAAATTAAAGCTGAGGTGTAGTAGTGAGATTTGCAGGGACATTAATTAGGTCCAGCTTGGTAAGCTTAGCTCATATTACCTGTGCTAAGTAGCAGAGACCTAACTCAAATTAACAATTAATGCTGCAGCACTGTGGTCCATCCCAAAACTACGCTGGAGGCGCAGGCAGTGAATGCTAAACTGCTACACATTACCAGAGACAGCCTGTTGTTACTGCTGGTTTGTTTAACATTTAAAATGCAAAACAGTAAAGTATTTTTTTAAATATCCTGTGCAAACCTGTTAAGGAACCTGGCAGTAAGGTTTTAACCTAGTCAGATATGTCTAACAGTAGGAAGGCATGCAGACAGGTTGTAAAGCTCACCAGGAGTTAGAGCTCCTGCAGAAATGAGCTAAATCTCAATAAACTGTAACTTGATCAGTTAAAGCTCCTGACACAGAGTGCACAGCACCCCATGCTTTTACACTGTTTAAGGAGCACAAAACTATCAGCATGTCTCTGCTGACAAAACTGTCTGGGCTCAAAAGGTGCCACATTCAAAGTCCTTTCTTCTCAGTAACCGACAGAAAAAAATGCAGTAGAGTGGCATGGCCTTCGTACCAGGGTGCCCTTAGCAAAATGGGGATCCGGATTGGGGGAAAGGCTGGACAAATGAGTCCCTCACAACCTCCTTGGATACTGGGGAAGAGAGAAAGGAGAAGATTTATTTAACCAGGTAAGCAAGCAGGAGGAGGAGCTCTCAAACACTAAGTTTAACCTGCTCGGATTACAGTTACAGCGTGGAAGCTTACCTCGAATTATTTGTTTGAACTAATGCAGGGACCTAACTTGAATTAATGAATGAATACATTGCCACTATAGTCCGAATTCAATTACAGCTGAGGTGCAGTAGTTAGATTTGCAGGGATATTAATTAGGTCCAGCGTGGTAAGCTTAGCCCTAATTAATTGCGCTAAGCAATGCAGAGACTTAACTCAAAATAATGAATTAATGCTGTGACACTGTGGTCCAAATCAAATTTAAGCTGAAGTGCAGGCAGTTACATGCTAAAACTGTTACAAATTACCAGAGACAGCCTGTTGTTACTACTGGTTTGTTTAACATTTGAAATGCACAACAGAAAGTTTTTTTTTAAATATCCTGTCAAGCCTGTGAAGGAACCTGGCAGTAACGTTTTAACCTAGTGAGATATGTCTAACAGATATGTCTAGGCATGGCATGCAGACATTTGTAAAGCTCACCAAGAGTTAGAGCTCCCTGCAGAAATAAACTGAATCTTAATAAACTGTAACTTAATCAGTTAAAGCTCCCAACATAGAGTGGTAGCACCCAATGATTTTACACTATTTATGGAGCAAAAAGCTATCAGCATGTCTCTGCTGACGGAATTGTCCAGGCTCATAAGGTACCAAATTCAAAGTCCTTTTTCCTCAGTAACTGACACAAACAACTGCAGCAGTGTGGTATGGTCCTCATACCTGGATGCTCTTAGCACAACGGGAATCCAGCTTGGGGGAGGGCTGGAGAAACAAGGCCCTCATGACCTCCTTGAACACTGGGGAAGCGAGAAAGGAAAAGATTTATTTAACCAGGTAAGCAAGCAGGAGAAGGAGCTCTCAAGCACTAAGTTTAACCTGCTCGGGTTACAGTTACAGTGTGGAAGCTTAGCTTGAATTATTTGCTTGAAATAATGCAGAGACCTATCTCAAATTAATTAATTAATGCTGTGGCACTGTAGATCGAATTAAAGCGGAGGCAAAGAAGTTATATTTCCAGGAACATTATTTAGGTCCAGCATGGTAAGCTTAGCTCAATTTAATTGCGCTAAGTAACGCAGAGACCTAACTTGAATTAATGAATTAATGCTGTGGCACTGTGGTCTGACTCGAAATTAAGCTGAGGTGGGTCAGTTACATGCAAAACTATCACATTATCAGAGACAGCCAGTTACTACAAATGGTTTGTTTAACATTTAAAATGCACAACAGTTAAGTATTTATGTTTGATATTCTGTGCAAGCCTTTTAAGGAACCTGGCAGTAAGGTTTGACCTAGTGAGATATGTGTAACAGTAGACATGGCATGCAGACGGGAATAAGCTAAATCTTAATAATCTGTAACTTTATCAGTTAAAGCTCCTGACACAGAGAGCACAGCACACCACGCTTCTACACCATTTAAGGAGCACAAAAACTATCAGCATGTCTCTGCTGACAGAATTGTCTGGGCTCAAAAGGCGCCAAATTGAGGACGTGGCCTGGCTGTGCTGAAGACGGCAGCTTAATTCTGCTTCTCCCTGGGACTACCATCTATCATCGTCCATCCTCCTGATCCCAGATTGTCAGCATTTACCAGCAAGTGAAATATAATTTTACTAGCATCATAGCTCAACTCTGGTAAATTATTTTCTCTGTATCATAACTCTACTGTATAGCTATAATTTTTCTGCATTTGTACTGCTTCTCTGAAGGCCTACTACAATGGCTAACTCCTGCAAAACAGCTCCTCAGCAGAGTGGAAACTATGTTTCAATAGCTCATCTGTGAGATTAATGACTTAAAATAACATCTCAACAAAACATCACTAACATGCAAGTGTTAGACCAAAAATCAATGATGCTTGAGTTAAAGTTGCTCGAAATGAAAGTTCTGTTAACATCCTGCAACCCACCATCAGAGAGCAAGATAGAGTTATCAGAAGCCTAGAATATAAAATTGATGACACTGAAAACAAAAACAGACACAATAACCTCAGATTTTGGGGTTTTCCTAAAGGTGCAGAATTTGGAGACACTAATGTGTTTCTATTACATGTGCTGAAAGCCCTGCTCAAACTCCACCCTGGTGAAAACCTTACTATTGAGAGATTACACCATACTTTAAGCCGGAGGCCTGGTCCAGATCAGAAACCTAGGACTATCATTGCAAGATCCTTAAACTATGCCCACACTAAACTGATTATCAATAGAGCAAAATAAGTGGGAATGCTTACTTGGCAAAAACACAGAATTTCTGTTTTTAGAGACTTCTCTAAGGAATTCCCTAATAAATGCAGAGCTTTCAATCCTATTAAAACTACTCTACACTGAGGGGTCAGATTTGTTCTGTGCTATCCTGCCGTCATATGTCTGTTTCTGGGTGACTCAACCAATGACTTTAACACTCCTGAAGCCTTGGTTGCATTTGGTGAGCCCCAGCCTTCAACTGCCCCATTTGGAAACACTGATGTAACCCTTCTCCCACTGTCTGTGCAACTTCCTGATCAGACCGGCACACCAACATTAGGGCTTCAAATCATGAATGCACTGTGAAATCTGTATCTCTCAGGCTGATGCTGCACCTCCTGTCTAAATCTCAGCCTGCTTGGTAGACAAAGAACTTGAATCCAACTTCTTCTAAACATGCCTGTTGTGCAGATGCTACTCCTTCTAGGCCTACCTCTCAGCACGAGTGACATGTTGGATTCACTACACTCCTAACTCTCTCCAATAAATTTTCTACTACAAGAGATATACACTCATCTCAGGAAGACTTCCCGGAATCAGCTATGGATCCTGTAAGCAATGACCTTGGAAATGCTTTACAGGCGAGGTCTCCCAATTCCTCTTAGGTTGAATTGGTGACCAGCTCTCCTTTCAAATCAGCAGAGCTTCCTAAAAAGAAATGGAAGGGGAACCCGAAAAACAAATCAGAGTACTGCTTCCTCAAACGCTCTTAAACACAGCACCAAAGGTTGATTATTTGTGCATCTATTTTATTCTCATCACTACACGAGTGTAAAGCCCTTACTTCATTTCAATTCTTTAGCTCCGCTGGATCTGCCTATTTATTAACCATGTAGCACACTCCCAGTGAATGCATACCATCGCACCCAACTGGTTTCGATTGTGCTAAGCAGTACATCGCGGTTACAGGTTTTCAGAATGCATCTGCTACAGTTATGTTGCATTATTGTGCATTCTCTTTTTATCAGTGTCAATGAATCATTATTATAGTGCAGCGCTTGCAACATATTCCAAATTCCTATTCTCATAATCGATGTGGGTGAGTGAGAGGGGGTTACACAGTACTCCCCTCCTCCATTCAGATTCCGTACCAGGAAAGAGCAAATGAACATGACTTTTAAACAGGACTTAAGATCAAAGATTTTCCTTTTGTAACAAGCAAACCACTTGATCTTTGGAGGGAAAAATAAATGTTGATTGCCACCTGCTGTAAATAGACTCTTCAGAAAGACACTTTGGCAATGGTCAAGATTATTTTCACAGTAACCGGACAGCAGGTCTGTGATGGAGAAAATCCAGTGGTCCCACAGAAATTCCACTGGCCCAGCTGACTTAAATGAAAGTTTAACTAGCCTGATAAAGAAAAAAAAACTAGCAATCTGATCAATGGGTGGATGCCAATTTTGAGCCCTGCTTTAAGGGCGACTCCTGTACGAGTCTCACTCTTAAGGGCACATTACATTCCCCTATTACTCATAGCTAATACATGTTTGCTCGATGTTTCTCTAGCCCTCATTAACTGAACTAGTGGTCATTTTGTCACCATACCCACTTGTAACCCCTTTATACTTTGGTATGATGTTTATGGTTCCCCCAAGGGAATTACTATGTTTGCTTTAGTACTAATCATAGTTTAAATTTTATAGAAATAGTTACATATAGTTTGTATCTTGGGTCTAAGACTTGCTTTCTCCCAAGATTTATTCACTACTTTTCATGCCTTGTAGTACTGCGAGAGAGTCCTGGTGTACTTATCGATTCTTATCTCACTATACTAAGAAATTTATAATATGTTTTACTATATTGCATATGTTGAATTTGATAATAATGTTCATGCCTTCTTCATTTTCCTCTATTCTTTCTATCAGTGAGACACAATGGATATATTTACCCCATACATTCCTACGCTTGTAATTTTATTGTTCTGTACACGTTTGACCATTTTAAAAGTCTCCATTTTGAGCCTGCAACATCCTCTGCTTCATTTATCAAGAGTCCCATGTTCCTTTTTTGTAACCTTTCATCCCGTCTCTTATCAACATGAGCAATTTAATTCTACACTCATAGAATGTTAAGTGACCCAATTCACCTTGTAAACAAAAGCAAATACTCACCTATCTTAAGCAGCATAAAACTCATATTGCTTTCTTGCAAGAAACCAAACTTCTATTAGAGGATGATGACAGACTCAAAAAGGACATGGTCGGTCAAGTATATGCGTCTTCATCTCCCTTCAAAAAATGAGGGCTTGCTATTCTACTACAGAAATCTCTTAATTGGACTCTTATCAAATCCATTTCTGACTCAGACGGAAGATGGGACATAGCCCATTTAGATTCTTCTGTAGGTCCCCTTATGTTAGCTAATGTCTAGGCCCCAACTCCGACTCACCCGAATTCTTCCATAATTTGGCCCAACAAATTATGAACAATAACAACAACAAATCTCCCATACTACTGGGGGGAGACTTTAACTTAGCTCTGAAATCTCAGTTAGACAGAAGTAATTCATCATGTGACTCCCATCCTAGAGGTATTGCTGCACTTTCTAAGTTAATGAAAGAGCTAGGTCTCACCAATATTTGGAGATTACATCATCCTAGACGTGATTATACCTTTTATTCCCATTACATAAATCTTATAGCAGAATTGATTATTGGTTTTTTCTCCATTCATAATAGATAAAACTGTTGACACTGCTATTCTCCCAATTACCATATCCGATCACTCTCCTATAAATTTACACTTATTTTGGGGCTCACCCCTCCTAAATCTCCCTCCTGGCATCTAGACCCACTTTTTATTAGAGACCCTTACTTCTTTCTTTCCTGGGTTACGTCCCTGACCCAAGACTTTCTTTCTATCAACAATACCCTGATGTTTCTTAAGGTACTATATGGGAAGCACTTCAAGCCACAATTAGAGGCAAAATCATTAGTTATGTGGATAAAAGAAAAAAGTTAAGGAACAACAATTGGCCAATTTAGAAAATGTCTCAAAGAAAACAAATTTAAATATTACAAAACAAAAATCTGGACCATAACTCACAACTTCATCTCAAATTTTACAGCTACAAATCAAAATCAATGAATTAATATCTAGGAAAGCCAAACTCACCCTTTTAAGACACAAACATCGATACTGGGAAGAAGGCGATAAATGTGGGAGGCTGCTCTCTTAACAACTTAGAAATCTGCAGATGGAGAGACATATTGCTGTTTAAAAGATTCTTCAGGCAAAATTCACACTGACAACCCCTCAATTAATTATATCATGCATTCCTCTTACCAACAATTATACTCCCAAATAAACCTTTCACAACTCGTTCATACACAGCATCTTTTGGATAAATTGCACCTCCCATCTCTCTTTCTCAACAAGACATGGCTATGTTAGATGAACCTTTTATCTTAAAAGAGATTCAAACAGCATTAGCTTCCCTAAAATCTGGTAAATCACCAGGGAGTGTTGGTTGTCCTGCAGATTTCTATAACCCCCTAGCTGATACTTTATACACTTTACTTTTCAAAGTCTTCCTGGAAGCATCCTCACAGGACAAACTCCCTCATTTTATGACTGAAACTATTATAACTGTTTTACCAAAAAAAGATAAAGACCCTTCTCTTCATTCTAGTTATAGACCGATTTCTTTACTTAATACGGACAGAAACATTTTTTCTAAGTTATTAAATCTCCGTTTAGAATCATTAGTTTGAAAACTCATCCACAATTTTCAAGCTGGATTCATTAAGAATAGAACTGGCTCTCACTATCTCCATTCTCTATTTAACTTAATCTACAAAGCAAAATCCCTTAGATCACCAGCCACTGCTATAGACATCGATTTTGAGAAAGCATTCGATTCTCTCAATTGGAACTATTTATGCTATCTATTATCCCATTTTGGTGTCAGTAATAAATTCTGTGCATGGATTCAATTATTATACACCTTATCCTCTGCTTGTGTGCTCACTAACTCTGTTCTGTCCCCCTCTTTTTTCTTGGAAAGAGATACTAGGCAAGGGTGCCCCTTATCCCCTACTATATTTATTCTTGCCATGGAACCTCTATCGGCCTCTCTTCATCAATCCTCCTCAATCCAAGGTGTCCCTATAGGCAACTCTCATTATACCTTATTGTCATATGCTGATGACCTCCTCATCATATTAGAAAACCTTGAAACCTCAGGACAACCTAATCAAATTACTCAGACATTTCCTCTCTTTCTGGGCTTGTTTTAACCTTAACAAATCCAAAACATTACCATTGAACAATTTCTGCAAACCTTCTATAAATACTACATTAGGTTTCCACTGGGAACCACATGGTCTGTCTTATTTTGGAATCTGGATTACCCCTAAACTAGACAAGTTATGGGACATTAATCTTTCTCCTTTGATAGCAAGTATAACCACCACTCTCAATAGAGGGGAAACTACCTAACCTTTCCTTTAATGGGAAAATCACTGCAATCAAAATGTCAATAGCTCCCAAAATAGTATATTTATTTTTGAATATACCTTTAATTCTTCCTACCCACTTCTTTGTCAAAATTGACAGATAAATTGGAAATTTTATTTGAGAAAGTAAAATCCCTAGATTTAGCCACAACAAGCTTCATTCCCATTGGTCCAAAGGTGGTTTTGGACTCCCCTGGTTTCAAGCATACTTCTGGGCCTTCTGTACTGCCCAAACCATTAAATGGTTTAATAAGCCTAACAAAAGTCACCGTTATGGGTTAATATGGAAGTATCTTTATGCCCAGGCAATGTCGCTACCTCTTTCATCTATAATCCTCTCCCCCCCAAATTTAAAGTCTCACCCTACTATAGCTGCATCTATATTTTATTGGAAAATAATTTGTAAACACCTCAAGTCAGCACCAACCCCCCCTTGTATGTGCCCCTGTGTGGGGAAACTGTAGTATTTCGTTCGATAACCACTCAATTTCCTGTCGAAATTGGAAAAATATGGGCAGATATACTTGAACCCCAGATGTTCAAATTAAAACCCTTCTCTGACCTATGCAGTCAGTGGTATCTCCCCTATCACAATCTCTGGAAATATCTACAGTTGCACATGGCATGTAATCTCTACTTTTCTCTTACTCCTCATAAACCTTTACATAATAATTATATTTCTAGATGGACTAATACACAGTCCAATTTAAACAACACTATCTACAGGGACGTTAGAGATGTGCTTCCAGACCAATCTATCAATGCCAAAAATAAATGGAGCAATCTGTTAAATTGCAATACAACTGATATACAATGGCATAGGTGTTGGCTCTCTTGCCACAAATCTTTTAATGATAAGTGTAGTTTGCTCATACAAGCCAAAATTTTACATTTATGGTGCAGGACACCGATGGTACTTCAACAAACAGGCTTAATAAACAACAACAAATGTTGGTGATGTAACTCTCCTAATAGTGATTTACTACACATTTGTGGAACTGTCCCAACATTCACAATCTCTGGTGTCGTATCCATCTCTTTGCAATGAGAGTGTTAGGTCAAGCCTTTGCACTAGCTCCTAAACACTGTATACTTGGGCCAGGATATTCAGACTGCACCCAGCTGTGGTGCATGTGTGGGTGCAGTGCAACTGGGCTGCACCAGGGCAAGGACTGGATGATATTCGATAGTGATGCACCATGGATCAGCACCATTGAATATGGCACTGACTGCGTGTGCACTGCACATGGCACAGTGGCACTGCACCAGCATGAGTGGCAGCAGCGGAACAGGGGGCTTTGCCAGCACAAGTGCAGTTGTGCGAGGTGCTGCAACAGTGATATTCAGTGTGAGCATACAGATGAGGCCATTATGTATGCAAGGTGCAAATGGGGCCATTTGCATGTCATTATGGCTCCATTTGCATGTAGTGAGCTGATCTCTGGTGACTTGCGCCTGGTGCCCTGCCAGGCTGTCGGGGACCAACACCTTGCTGGCCTCGGTGGGCTCCACACCTGAACATCTGTTCACGGGTTCATAGTTTCATAGGTATATATAGCTCAAGGGACAAGCCCATAATGAACTCGCCATCCTATCCTGGATGGAAATCATATTGCTGTTACCCATAAAGAGATCTAGTTTTGTTTTGAATATTTGTAAAGTACTACTATTTACCACTTCTACAGGCAATGTATTCCAGGTAGGTACCACTCTCTGAGTGAAAAAGATTCCTACTTGTAGTTTTAGTAATAGATCATTTTAATTTGAGTTTATGTGACCTAGTAAAATTTGTGTTTGTCTGTCATTCTAGACATATAGTTTTAGATAATGTTTGATCCTCGTAGCTTTATATATTAGACAAAGATCACCTCTAAGGGATCGATATTCCAAGGAATAAAGATTCAGTTTTTCTGCCTTGTACTATATGAACATTTTTATAATCAAGAACCTGTCTAGTAAATTGTTGCTGCACCTTTTCAGCCAGTATTTTATTCTTAATTAGGGTTGAGCATTAAATGAAGAGCAATAATCAATATTTGACCTGATAACACTACAGTATATTGGGACTAATACTTCAGGTTCTCTAGATTTAATGTTCTTCAACATACAGGTAGTAAGTCACTGACATTTTTGAGTAGTTTTGTTCATAAGTTCAGAGAATTTTAAATTGTTGTTAATTAGAACACCTAAATCCTTTTCAGAAGTTACTTTGTCCAATAAAATATTATCCAAAAAGTAAGAGACTAGACTATTATTTTTACAAAAATGTATTACTTTGCATTTTGTAGTATTAAATATTAATTTATGTTCTCTAGCCCATTTGGATAGTTCATTTAGATTATCCTGTAAAACAGAGGCAGAAATATAATCATTGACAATACACCCCAATTTAGCATCGTCTGTGTATTTATTTAGCCAGACTCCATTTTTGTTTTTCATGCTAGAGATAAGAATGTTGAACAAAACTGGACCTAACACTGATCCCTGGGGTACTCCACTGGTCACCTGACACCAGGCAGAGGTATAACCTCTGGTGCTTACTTGTTACCTTCTGTTTGACAACCAAGCTGAAATCCAGGCAACTATGTTTTTGTGTAAGCCAATGTTGTTTAGACATTCTATCAACATTTTATGTGAGACAGAATCAAATGTCTTTTCGAAGTCCAGAATAACCTCATCCACCAGGAGTCCTGCATCCAAGGCAGCACTAACGGGTTTGAAAATGTTAATCAGAATGTTCTGATATGATCTGCCCAAGGTAAAGCTGTACTGTGTTATATCCACTATTCCATTAATATTAATGTGTGTGTTTATTCTATTCATTATAAGTTTCTCCATGACTTTACCTATACATGATGTTAAACTAATGAGTCGGTATTGCTCCACTTTTTGCTTAGTCCCTCCCTTATGAATTGGTATTACCAAGGCTTCTTACCAGACATCTAGGACTTCACCATAATTTAATGATCTATTAAACAGTATTGATAGCGTGCCTGCCACTTCATGTGAAATTTCTTTCAGGAAACCTAAAGAAAATCCATCTGTTCCAGCTGAAAAGGATGATTTAAATGTATTTATGGTGGAGTAAACTACAGGAACTGTTATTTCTACAAAGCATTGGTTACAATTATGATCAGAATCGTTAAGAGTTTCCTTAGTTTTAAAACAACTACTGAAATATTTGTTAAACTCAATGGCCATTCTCTGTTCATCAGAAATCAAGTTGTTATCTATCAATATTGGGCCAACTTTGGAAGAATTATTTCTCATAGAGCCAATATAGTTAAAGAACTGTTTTTTTGTTGTCTTTAGGTGTTGCCAGTCTGAGCTCTAATTCTTTTTTAGCCCTTTGTTATTGCTAATTTAGTTTTATTTGCTTTTTGTTTAAATCTGGTCCAGTTGATTTCTGTTTTCTGCTGTTTATATTTATTGAATGCTCTTTGTTTAGCGCTTACCAGTCTTCTGATATGGAATGAAAACCATGGTGGTAGTCTTTTACAATTATAGCATTTGTTGCAAACTGGTACCCATTTCTCTTCACAAAACCTCAGTTTTTCCTGAATTTTGTACCATATTTGTTCTGCTGGTAATTTACTAAATTCATAACTCCAGTTCCATTTTTCTAAGTAGGCTTTTATTTCCTTATAATTAGCTTTAGAGTAGTTGCGCATTTTAGTAATACCTTTGATGGCTACCTTATAATCTTTGATTGTCCCCAATACCATATAGTGGTCACTATCAGCTAAAGGTGACAATATTGTGGGTAAATCTACTTGGTCATAGATATTAGTGAATATTAAATCCAATATATTCTCCTTCCTAGTGGGTTTATATACTAGTTGATCAAGACCCATGGATGGAACAAAGACTCTATGACCACCTCTCTCCTTGACTACCTGGCTACCTTACCCCGAAAGCCAGACAGTTAATTATGGGTGACTTAAATTCCAATTGGCTCAGCCCGTCGGCTGATAATTTGAAGAATGAGCTTGCAGCCTTTGACCTGTCCCAAATGGTCACTCAGCCTACTAGACTTAACAAAGTAACAGGAACTAGCTCCCTCCTGGATGTCATCCTCTCTAACCGACCTCATAAAATAGTCTCCATTGAAGTCCTTGCAGACTCACTCAGTGATCACTCCTCTGTCATCTGCTTCTGGTCCTCCCCCACCCTCAGCCCTGGGTACAGCAGGACCCCTCACCACCATTTTCTCCCCGGAGGTCTCGCCAACCTCAAACGTCATCTCGCCCATATCGACTGGTCCCCATTGGCCAGCGCTCCTGACGTTAACTCTGCCCTAACCTACCTCTCCACTGCCTTCAACCACGCCTGTGATCTGTATGCACCCCTTAACACTCCTAGGATAAAAAAATGGACTGCTGCATGGATAACTCCTGCACTGATCCAACAACTAAAAAAGAGAGATAACCTCTGGCACTTAGCTAATGACTCCGGTAGGGTTGCTGACAGGCAAGCCTACAGGACAGCCCGCAATCAATGCACCTAGACAATCAAGCAGGCTAAAGCTAAATTCTACCAGGCTGCATTGACATCCTCCTGGGGCTCGTCCAGAGCCTTCTGGGACAACATTAAAGATTTAAATGGTAAGACCCACTCCCCCCCTCCATCCCAGATTGTCATAAATGGGACTGTCTCGACTGACCCCACCTGTATTGTTGACTGCCTTAATAAAACCTTCACTGACTTAAGTGCTGTCCTCCCGGCCCATTTTTCAGACCCGGTTGCAAAACCCACCCACGCTCCCATTTCCAGGCCACAATTCCACTTCCGGATGATCTCACCCCACGATGCCAAACCTTTCCTAATAAATCCCTCACCTCTCAGAACCCTATAAATGACCCTCTTGACTCCAGGATACTTCGCCTCGTGCTGGATGTCATGCTTACCCCGCTGACGCTTATCATTAACAAATCCCTATGCCTCGGCCAATTCCCTAAGGCCTGGAAGCAAGCTGAAGTAATCCCCATCCACAAGTCTGGGGACCACACTCTGCCTAATAACTACAGGCCCATCTCCATCCTTCCCCTATCCAAAGCCTTAGAAAAAATAGTGAACACACAGCTCTCGGAATATCTTACTAACTACAACCTTCTTTGTCCAGAGCAACACGGTTTCGCCCTGGCCATAGCACATCCACTGCCCTTCTGAATTCTCCCACCACATTCACTCAGCACTTGACAAAGGTCATCTCATGAGAGGAGGTCTTTATAGACCTGTCTCGGGCCTTCGACACGGTAAAGCACCCCATACTAAACTCCCTTAGCTGCACTGGGTCTCGCAGCCGCCCCTGAAGTGGTTCTAAGCTACCTACACAACAGGTCCCAAAGAGTCAAGCTAAATGGGACCCTCTCCTCTACCTTCCTGTACATTAGGTGTCCCCAAGGCTCCATCCTTGGCCGACCCTTTTCAGCCTATTCCTGAACACCCTCCCCAGCTCCTGTTCCAGTAAAATATTACTCTATGCTGATGACGCTGTTATCCTTGCATCACACCCTGACCCACTCCCACTCCAAATCATGCTGCAAAGCGCCTTCCTCCAAACTGAAAAGTGGTTCAATAATCACCGCTTAGTCCTGAACCTAAAGAAAACTAAGTCCATGCTATTTTCTCATCGGCAAAACAATGCCAGGGACTTTCCCCTCCACATCACCACCAGCATGCCCCTCCCTCTGGAGCAGGTCTCGTCCTATAAGTACCTGGGCATCTCCTTTGACTCCGGCCTTACTTTCCACGCCCACCTTAAAGCTTTGGCATCTGCAATGAACTCCAGGATCGGTCTTCTCTACCGCCACAAAGACTGTCTCCCCGAACCCGCCTTAAAACTAGCCATCACCTCATCGGTATTATCACTGGCTGACTACGGACTCCCTGTTTACGCTGCTGCTGACGCCTCTGCCTTATCCAAAGTCCAGACCTCCATCAACAAAGCCTGTAGGCTCCTTACCGGTGCCCACAGCAGAACCCACACCTGTCTGCTATACTCCGCCACAAAAATACTCACTCTTGAGGAAAGACTGAAATATCAAACCTGCCTACTGGCCAAAAAATCCATGTCAGGTCTCTGCCCACCTGGGGTCTCTGGACCTTTGCAGTGGGCTGCTAGGTCCCTGCCAACCCAGTACACCACGCAGCCACCTTCAACGCTCCCAGAGCAAGGACCTCCCATTGCCAAAGATCTTTCCATCACCTAGCCCGTCCTGGTTTAACTCCTTCCTGAAACCATCTCTAAGATTCCAGGCATTGGCCGCTTCAAAATCACCCTCCGCCAGCATATTATTGACAACCGATGCTGTAAGTGTTTGTAGCTGCCCTGTGCCGGTCCCTTCTAACCTTTTCAAGCCCCTCGCCGTCCGGTCCTTTTAACTCTACATATTAATTTGTGACATGTTGTTAAATTGAATAATGTATCTCCTGTTGTTTTACCGATGTTAGTACCTCACACAAGTTTGCTCCAGTACAGCTTCGCTGTCTGCACTCTCCAAATGTATATTTTATGTATCTAACCTGTCCATCATCCCTGTCCTAACCTCACTCTATTGTCGTCTCCCCTTTTGACGAGGTACCTTTGTAAACGAGTCTTTGACTCAAAGGTTGTAAAACTGATCTCAACAACAAATAAATAAAATATAACTGTTTCCACAAATTTAGTTTTCTGATAACAAGAGCCTGATAGTGTGCCAATTAATGCCTGGGTAATTAAAATCTTCCATAAATATGATTTTGTCTAAATGGTTTAATTTAAGTAAATAATCCAAAAGGAACTATTACTTTCTTATCTAAGGAGGGAGGCGATAACAGAGTCCTAAAATTATACCTTTCTGTTCAAAGGTTAGTTTTAATCCACACACATTCAATATTATCAGGATTTGGTAAATCAGTGTACACTTCATGACAGGTTATTCCTTCTTTAATGTAAATTGCAACACCCTCCTTTAGTAAGTTCTCAATGTTTGGTAAATAGTGTATCCTAAGATATTTTGCCCCATTGTTCTTTATTAAATCATGTCTCAGTCACCCACATATATCTACCTTTCTATCTATTAATGTTAGGCTAAGCTCGTCCATTTATTGGTTAGACATCTTGCATTTAGTAATAAAATATTAGGTTTAGAATGTTGTACTGTACTGTTTTGATCCAAGAGGCTATCTACTGGTATCCCTACCTCATTATTTACACCTGTTATGGGTTACTCTGAAAACAATTCATCGGTAGACTCATTGCTGACCATCCCACCCCCCCTTATAAGTTTAAATAAGAAACAATCTCTTGATTAAATGATCTACCTAATAATTCAGATCCTTTTTTATTTAAATGCAGGCCATTACTTAAGAATAAATGCCAGTTATTATCAAATTGTTCCCAATGTGTCAAACATTTTATTTTCTGCTTTAGACACCATCCTCTTAACCAATTGTTGACCTTTTTTATCTTAGCTGCCATATAAATATCGGCCCTAGGTACAGGAAGTATTTCTGAAAATATAATATGTGCTACTTTTTCGATTAAAAATTTGTAAGCCCTACAAAGGCTTCTTTAATCTGCTGTATGTTTTGATTTTTAATATTGTTAATTCCAGCATGTATTATTACCATGTGTAATAACACCCTGGTGGTCCAGAGGACCCTACACTGTTGCCAGATCATGGGCATATGGATAACGACTCCCTGGTGGTCCAGTGGACCAATCACTGTCACCCAATCGCAGGTATGCATTAACAACATCCCTGGTGGTCCAGTGGACCACTATCCCATGCCTGATTGTGGGCATGTAATGGAATACTCCTTGGTGGTCCAGGGACTGATCATCTTTGCCCACTCGCAGGCATTTGTCAAACACCCTGGTGGTCCAGTGGAACCCCACTAGCACCTGATCATGGGCATAAGTAAATTTAAAGTCCATGGTGGTCCAGTGGAACCCCCTCCCCATCTGCTCAATGTCTCCCCTGCCACCCTGCACCCCCCCAGTCAGTGGTGGGCAGCAGCACCCCATCCGCAAGTCACCTGGCCACCCGCAGACTGACAGCATACTGTATTACTGTACATCTATTGGTTCACCCTGCGTGGGACAATGTTCTGACATTAAATCACTTTTTAGTCTCCAAATCAGAATGAATGCTCATTCACCAATTGGACTGTGTAGTACAATTTGGTCTGCATGCCATGTACTGTCAGTCAACGGGTAGGCGGGTGGATTGTGGGTGGGGATGCTGCCTGCCACTGACTGGGTGGTGCAGGGTGGTGGGGAACGAGTGGGGGGGTACCACTGACCACAAGGGGTGTCCGTGGCTCATTCTGACCATGATCAGGTGATGGAGGGTGTCCACTGAACCACCATGGAGTTTGGTATTGCTGATGCCCACAATCAGGTGAGGGGCAACGGTCCACTGACCACCAGGAGTAATGATACATATGCATGCAAATGGGCAAGGGGAGCACAATGCCCTGGCCAGGGCTCATGGACTGTGTCATGGGTGGTCGGGAGGCCACCACAGCTGGCAGCCACGTTGCACCTTGCAATATGGAAGGCCACCTGTGGGTGTCCCTGGCTTGTTCCCTGTTTTGCAGGAACATCTTTTGCACCCACCCATGTGGCACAATCACGTTGTGCTGGCATATGCACTGCACATCCTGGGCTGAATATTGGGATGTTCTGCATATGCATGGGCACACCTGCCATTGTACCGATATTAGGGATGCACACGAACATCGGGAGTTGGGCAGTGCAGCTGCCCTTTCAATATTAGGCTGAGGTATTGGTGGGTTGCACATGGTGCAACCCTGTTGCGCCATGCTCAACCCTTTTGAAAATCTGGACCTTTGTATTTTTTATTTTCACTCCTATAGAATATCCCACCCCAGAACAGAAGATTGACCCTATAATTCCTTTAATTCAAATGCCTTATACTTATGCACTGGAGATCTAACATAAACCCCACTTTTTAGGATGTACTCATACAATTATCCCAATATGCATCCCTCGATAGTATGACACATGTCTCCTCTAACTGACTCCATCTATATAACAAATGCTGGCAGGACTACTTTAAATATTTGGAATCATCTAATCCTATTGTCACGTAATGAATGGGCCATATATTTTCTTCTTATCTATGTGTCTACATGTTTTTCCATTGTGTTCTCACCTCTTATTTCTTCTGTTCTCCTTTCTCCACTACAATTCCTCTTCTCTCTTTCTTCCCTCTCTTCTCCATTGCTTCACTCCAGATCCCTTCCTAGATAACGTCTCTTTTTTAAATACTCCTCCTTTATACGCTTTTACTGCATTGTTACAAATTCCAAATACTACATTATACTATCATGATGGTCTACTCCGCTTGTTTCAATTCACTTTCAATACTTCTTGTACTACAACTTGTCTAGTTCTCTTAACTACATAGGATATACTGTCTTACATTGTTCTCAAGTATAGTTTCCTTTTTATGTCAACATTGTATAGTACTTCAGACAATATTATGATCCTTCTCTTTCATTATGATAATACACAGTTGTATATTGGAGGATATTGGTTTTCCTGTTTATAAGCTCTATAATAGTAATAATAAAAAGATTAACTACAAAAAAAAGACACCAAATTCAAAGTCCTTTGTTCTCTTTAATCGACAGAAATAACTGCATCAGCGTGGTGTGACCTTTGTACCTGGGTGCCCTTAGCACAATGGGGATCCAGCATGGGGGATGGCAGGACAAACGAGGCCCCCACAACCTCCTTGGATACTGGGGAAGAGAGAAAGGAGAAGGTTTATTTAACCAGGTAAGAAAGCAGGAGGAGGAGCTCTCAAACACTAAGTTTAACCTGGTCGACCCACTGGTGCAGCGGTTGGATTTCCACTTGTGACTCTGGCAACCCAGGTTCAGGAACAGACTCGGATCATTGGAGGGCCAGCCGGGGGAGAAGTATGGAGCATCCCATGGGCAACTCTCCTTCTCCAGGGGGGAGAGTGGGACAGTGTCTGGCGCAATGAGGACCCCTGGTGGAGGCCGGGAGTCACTCCCGCTGCCAGCGCTCGAGATACAAGGAAGCGAGGTGGATGCTGGCATCATTGCACATCCCCACCTCTGAGAAAAGTGGAAAAGGAACAGGAGGGGTGAGCCCATTGTGTCAGTGAAGCCCTCATTGAGGCTTTGATTAGCCTGCCATCGCTGCACTCCCTGACCAGATACAAGCCCACAGCTCTGATATGGGGGTCTGATGCCGTGGCCCTGCCCTCCAGGGGATAAGCCAGGGGTAACTGGGGAGAAAGCGGCAATGGATGGCAGGTGGAAGTCCCAGGGGGTGTGACCAGGATAGGTGAACCGACAGAAGGGCTCACCAGGATAAATAGAAAAAAAAAAAGTTCTGCCTGCTCAGGTTACTGTTACTGCATGAAAGTTTAGCTCAAATTATTTGCTCAAAATAATGCAGAGACCTAACTCGGATTAATGACTTAATGCTGTGGCACTATAGACTAAATTAAATTAAAGCTGAAGCGCAGTAGTTAGATTTGCAGGGACATTAATTAGGTCTGTGTGGTAAGATTAGTTCAGATTAATTGCTCTAAGCAATGCAGAGACCTAACTCGAATTAATGAATTAATGCTGTGGCACTGTGGTCCGAATCGAATTAAAGCTGAGGCGCAGGCAGTTACATGCTAAAACTGCTACACTTTGCCAGAGACAGCCTGTTGTTACTACTGGTTTGTTTAACATTTAAAATGCACAACAGTAAAGTATTTTTTTTAAATATCCTCTGCAAGCCTGTTAAGGAACCTGACAGTAACATTTTAACCTAGTGAGATATGTCTAACAGTAGGCATGGCATGCAGACAGATTGTAAAACTCACCAGGAGTCAGAGATCCCTGCAGAAATAAGATAAATCTTAATAATCTGTAACTTTATCAGTTAAAGCTCCTGACACAGAGAGCACAGCACACCACACTTCTACACCATTTAAGGAGCACAAAAACTATCAGCATGTCTTTGCAGTCAGAATTGTCTGGGCTCAAAAGGCGGCAAATTGGGGACATGGCCTGACTGTGCAGAAGATGGCTGCTTAATTCTGCTTCTCTCTTGGACTACCATCTATCATTGTCCATCCTTCTGATCCCAGATTGTCAGCATTTACCAGCAAGTGAAATATAATTTTACTAGCATCATAGTTCAACTCTGGTAAATTATTTTCTCTGTACCATAACTCTACTGTATAGCTATAAGTTTTTTGCATTTGTACTGCTTCTCTCTGAAGGCCTACTACAATAGATGAACAACTCCTGCAAAACAGCTTCCTCAGCAGAGTAGAAACTATGTTTCAATAGCTCATCTGCGAGATTAATGACTTAAAAATAACATCTCAACAAAACATCACTAACATGCAAGTGTTAGACCAAAAAATCAATGATGCTGGAGTTAAAGTTGCTCAAAATGAAAGTTCTGTTATCATCCTGCAAGCCACCATCAGAGAACAAGATAGAGTTATCAGAAGCATACAAGATAAAATTGATGACACTGTAAACAAAAACAGACACAATAACCTCAGATTTTTGGGTTTTCCTGAAGATGCAGAACTCAGAGACACTAGTGTGTTTCTGTTACATGTGCTGCCATCCCTGCTCAAACTCCCACCTGGTCAAGACCTTACTATTCAGAGATCACACCATCCTTTAAGCTGGAGGCCTGGTCCAGATCAGAAACCTAGGCCTATCATTGCAAGATTCTTAAACTATTCCCACACTAAACTGATTATCAAAAGAGCAAAATAAGTGGGAACACTTGCTTGGCAAAAACACAGAATTTCTGTTTTTAGAGACTTCTCTAATGAATTCTCTAATAAATGCAGAGCTTTCAATCCTATTAAAACTACTCTACACCAATGAGGGATCAAATTTGCTCTGTGCTATCCTGCCGTCATGTGCCTGTTTCTGGGTGACTCAACCAAAGACTTTAGCACTCCTGAAGCTTTGGCTGCATTTCTTAGTGAGCCCCAGCCTTCAACTGCCCCGTTTGGAAACACTGATGTAACTCTCTCTCCCACTGTCTCTGCAACTTCCCAATCAGACTGGCACACCAACATTATGGCTTCAAATCATGAACGCACTGTGAAACTGTATCTCTCCAGGCTGATGCTGCACCTCCTGTCCGAATCTCAGCCTGCTTGCTAGACAAAAAGAACTTGAATCCAACTTCTTCTAAACATGCCTGTTGTGCAGATGCTACTCCTTCTAGGCCTACCTCTCAGCACGAGCGACATGTTGGTTTCACTACACCCCTAACCCTCTCCAATAAATGTTCTTTACTACAAGAGTACTTACACTCATCTCAGGAAGACTTCCCGGAATCAGCTGTGGATCCTGTCGGCAATGACCTTGGAGATGCTTTACAGGGCGGCAGGTCTCCCATTTCCTCAGGGGCTGAATTGGTGACCAGCTCCCCTTTCAAATCAGCAGAGCTTCCTAAAAAGAAATGGAAGGGGAAGCTGAAAAATAAATTGAGTGCTGCTTCCTCAGACGTTCTTAAACCCAGCACCAAAGATTGATTATTTGGGCATCTATTTTATTCTCATCACTACACGAGCGTAAAGCCCTTACTTCATTTCAATTCTTTAGCTCTACTGGATCAGCCTATTAATTAAACATGTAGCACACTCCCTGTGAATGCATACCATTGCATCCAACCAGTTTGGATTGGGCTACGCAGTACATCGCAGTTACAGGTTTTCAGGCTGCATCTGCTACAGTGATGTTGCATTATTGTGCATTCTCTTTCTATCAGTGCCAATGAATCATTATTATAGTGCAGCGCTTGCAACATATTCCAAATTCCTATTCTCATAATCGATGTGGGTGAGTGGGAGGGGGTTACACAGTACTCCCCTCCTCCATTCAGATTCCGTACCAGGAAAGAGCAAATGAACATGACTTTTAAACAGGACTTAAGATCAAAGATTTTCCTTTTGTAACAAGCAAACCACTTGATCATTGGATGGAAAAATTAATGTTAATTTCCACCTGCTGTAATTAGACTCTTCAGAAAGACACTTTGGCAAGGGTCAAGATTGTTTTCACAGTAACTGGACAGCAGGTCTGTGATGGAGAAAATCCAGTGGCCCCACAGAAATTCCACTGGCCCAGCTGACTTAAAGGAAAGTTTAACTGGCCTGATAAAGAAAAAAAAAACTAGCAATCTGATCAATGGGCGGATGCCAATTTTGAGCCCTGCTTTAAGGGCGACTCTTGTACGAGTCTCACTCTTAAGGGCACATTACATTCCCACATTACTCATAGTTAATACATGTTTGCTCGATGTTTCTCTAGCGCTCATTAACCGAACTAGTGGTCTTTTTGTCCCCATGTTCTTATCACATAACCATTTTTATGTACATGTGGATGATGGCTAAATACTGATGTTAATCAATATTCGTTTTATTTATCTGACATTACTACTTACAATATTATAGATCTGGAAGGTTCTGGTGGTTCTTGACATGGCTTGCAGTACTATTGTTATTATTACCACTCTAAACCAACCTGTCATCCAGTCCCCCAGTATGCCCCTTGTTTTGATCCCCCCTTTTCAGAAGACACACTACTACTTTGCACTGATGTATTACTTACTGTTTGCCCCTAATACTTCTTATAATAAGCCGCTGCAGGCAATATTCAAGGTATCTGTAGTTTATATGCCTTTTTTTTATTCAGTTTACTTTATTAGCACAGTGATATTACATGAGTTATACGGCCCTAACCAGGCTGACACTTGCAAGTCTAACAGGCCATAACCATGAATACATGTTAGCTAAAGCAGTATCAATAAGAAGGAATAAATTTGACATAACAGTTAACAAAGTAGCCTAATAAAACTTTTACCCAAACCCCAGCCCTTCCCAACACACATCTCCCCAGCAGCATCTACAAGAGAATTTGAGAACCACAAAGATTCTCGATAGGAAGAAAAGCAAGGACTCACAAGGTACTTCTAGCAATGGGGTACTTCCTATAACTAAGGAGATTATGTTTGCCAAGTGACTAGGACAGCATCCAACAGGCCCCAGTTGGAACCATAAGATTGCATTCTGTTATTCATTTTAGCTATATGTAGCTCTAATTGTAGAGCCAACATAATCTCCTTATACCATTCTAGAATTGGAGGTGTGATAGCACCCTTCCAGTACCTTAGGATAACCGCTTTGGCCATGACCGATATAATAGCCATATACAACTTCTTCTGCTTAGTCATGCCTCTGAGAACGCTACTCAATAGGCAAATTTCTGGTGTAAAAAATAGCTCAAGGCCTGTTATCGGTGGTAAAGAGGCACTAATTGCCTTACAGAAAGGCTGAATCTTGGCACACGCCCATAGTACGTGGTACAGGTTCCCTTCTTCAGTTTCACACCTACTACAAGTAGGTGATGGTAGTTTACCCATCTTGTATAGCCTGGCAGGGGTATAGTACAAATTATGCATAATATTAAATTGCTGTAATTTAAATCTATCCTACCTAATATATTTATGGTTATTTTCCCATATCTGCTCCCATACCCCCTTGTCCACCGTCATCTCTAATCTCTGTCTCCAATATTGACTAACATTAGAAGATAAACCTTCATCTGTCTTCTGTAATTCATGATAAACTCTGGAAACAGAATGGGGTTGGTCTGCAACCTTGAGCAGCCAGGAGAGTTCGGTCCTGTTTTCAACCCATACTTTCATCCTACGCAGGTGAGCTTTTATAGAGTCACAGACTTGTCGGAAATTGAAATTATGTCCTCTTTGTTCTGGGAATTGGATACAGGCTTGTACATATGATAATAGCTTCCCTTGCGGTGCCAAATCCCCCAGTCATAACCCAACTATCGCTCCCCAGAATGTAGGAGGGATCGGGGCTCGCTGTATTAAGAAGTGAATGTTATGTACCAAGGATTGTTCCTGTGAATTCTGCCAATTCGCCTTTAGGAACATCTGGGCTTGATGCAGAGCTTTTATAAACCACCCAATAGGCATATTTTTAAGTGACTTATCAAGGAGTTTTAGAATGGTATAGGCAATTGCATTTAAAGTTTAATGAATACTTAAGAACTAAGTCGCTCTCAATATGGACCCAGGGAGGCACATAGGAGTTAGGGGCCACTAAGATATTTGGTCGGTTCCAATAAACTAATTTACTAATATGCGAGGCAATATAGTACTTGAAGAAAGAGGGGAGCACTAGGCCTCCAATTTCTTTTGATCCTGTGAGTTTTGGGTAGGCTCTTCTAACAGTCTTCCCTTTCCATAAAAATACATTAAGTAATTTTTGCAACATCCCAAACCAAGTTTTGGGTAGGTAACATCCTTGTATATTTAAAGGATAGAAAATCTTGGTAATATGTTCATTTTCACCATTTCTATCCTATCCCAAAGTGACAAGGAAGTAGACTCCATCTGGCCAGGTCTTGCTTAATTGTTTTAGTTAAATTGTAGAGGTTTTTCTAATCATCGAGCTTATCCCCCTAGTGATTTTGATGCCAATATACGTCAGTATCTTTGGTTCCCAGCTTAACCCATATTCCCTTGCCATGTTGGGATCACATCTGATATTTAATGGGAAAAGCTTTGACTTGGAAATATTTAGTTTATAGTTCGAAACTTTGGAAAACTTTGTGATTTCTTGCAGTACTACTGGTATACAGGTTTCTGGGTCCTCTAAGTGCATAAGCAAATCATCATCATAGGCTGAAATTAAGTGCCACCTGTTTCCCATCTGCAACTCCCTAATCTCCTGAGATGTGAGTAATCTGTGAATCAGGGGTTCCAGATATAAATTAAACAGGAGAGGGGAGAGCGAGCAGCCCTGTCTTGTGCAGCAGGAGAGGGGGAAAGGATCCGATAATACACCATTGCACCAAATCCGTGCTGTAGGTGTATTATATAATACTTGGACCCAATTCTAGAAACTTTTAGATAGACCAAATCTGGATAAGACAGCAAATAGAAAGTCCCACGACACCCGGTCGAATGCTTTTCCGGCAACCAGCGCAAGTAGCGCTGCCGGAGTCTGTAAATTATGTGCATGCACAATTAGGTGGTGAAGTTTATGTAGATGGTCAGTGGACACCCTACCGCTTATGAATCCAACCTGTACATCACTTACCAGCTTACTCATTAATGGACTAAGTTGGTTGGCTAAAACTTTCGCAGTTATCTTAATATCGACGTTTAACAATGATATTGGGCGACAGCTGCCAGGAAGCACAGGGTCTCACTCCCGCTTAGAAATGACAGTTATGAGGGCCTCCAAGAAACTTATTTCTGAGTGACCCTCATGAAACCAGAAATGATATACATTGGTTATGATTGGACAGATTACTTCCACACAGGCCTTATATAGATTAGTAGTCAAACCATCAGGTCCAGGGGACTTGTCTATGGTAAGCTCGGTAACCGCTTGCTTCACTTCCCACTCTTGTATGGGTGATCCTAACTGATTTGCCTCTAAGTTTGTAATCTTGGTCAGGGTAACTGAGTCCAGAAATTCTTGAATTTCCTTGGGTGTCACCCTATCCACAGATGGGATGCAGTATACCCACTGGAAGTATTCTCTGAACGTAGTGGCAATTTCTCTAGTGTCGCTGATTATGGCGTCACCCCTATTATTTTGTAAAGCAGCTATGAATCTATTAGAATATAGTTGTTTAAGTCTAAGGGCTAGAAGTTTGCCTGCTCTTTCTCCAGATTCCAGATACCTGATCTTAGTTCTCCGGAGGGCCAATTCTGCTTTTTCCAACATAACTGAAGAATGTTGAGTTTGCAATTGATGCAATTTAATCCAATCTGCTTCAGCTGAATAATGGGTAATATTGTTTTCCATGACCCTAATAGCATCAATGATTTCATTTAACTGTGATCTACCTTTCTTGGCCCTAGTAGAGGTTATTCTGATGCACTCCCCCTTAGCGCACACTTCAAGGCTGTCCAAATAATATCGATATTGGAGACTGAACTGAGATTTTTATCGAGAAAATGGGATATAAAATCCTTCAGGTGTTCATGGGTAAAAGAATCCTGCAATAACTGATTATTGAATCTCCACGTGAAGTCCCTCTTAGTGCCAGGGTTGGGTTCAAATAGGATAGACACTGGGGAGTGATCCAGTATAACCCTGATATGAATCCTAATGTCTATAACAGAGGGAAGTGCTTTCTTACTAACTAAAAAGTAGTCAATTCTGGAACACGTCTTATGCGGCATTGAAAAAAAGGTATATTGCCTAACTCCCATATTAGTCAGTCTCCAAATATTGATGAGGCCTAGGCCCTCCATTAATTCCTTTAAGGCTCTCTTGGCGGGAGATGACCCCACTTGCCTACTGTCAGATCTGTCAAGTAGCAGTTGTGGAGTTATATTCCATTCCCCCTATTAACAATGTCATGGACGCATAAGTGTTTTGCAAATCCAAGAACTGCATAAAAAGTTGTGGGGAATCCACATTGGGACCATAGATGGACCCAATAACCACTTGTTGTGTTATTAAAGTTCCAACCAGAAAGAGATATCGGCCCTGTGTTTCCCATATTTCCTTTTCTAGTTGGAAATGTGTCCTTTTGTGAAAAAAAATGGCAACTCCACCTTTATTCAAGGACACACCTGCACCAAATGCTTGAACCACCCAATATCTAGTAAATAACTGGATATCCTCTCTATGAACATGTGTTTCCTGTATGCAAGCAACATTGCAATTTAAAGCAGAGAGGTGCTTCAACACAATTTTCCTTTTACATCTATCCCGAGCTCCTTTGATATTCCTGCTCAAGAAATTAATACCCCCCAATATCATCCTCTGAATTTTGGTAGTAAATTACCCTCAGATATTTTACTCGTGTGCTTTCAAGAATGTTAACAGAAGTATCCTTGTCTTCCCGTGACTAAATATGTAGATGCTTCACCCCTACTCCCTCCCCAATATTGCCCTATACCTCCAAAACTCCAACTACTACCCCCAGTTCTAGAAACTGCACTACCTAACCAATTCACTATGTGATGTAATTTCCAACCCAGACAAAAGATAACCTGCTTCCCAGCCCAGTCATATTTCTTATTATTTTCAACTATCCTGTTAATCTAATCCCTTACTAAATTAACTAATCTATGGTTGATCTCAATCTTCTGAGAGCATTTCCCCCCTTTCCAAGTTAGTCCCATATGTAAAGAAAGATCATAAAATACACAGAATTCACCCATAAGGCGAAAAAAGTTGTCTGATCTCCAGCCCAATTATATGAACACCCAAACCACATAATCCGTACTATTACATACGAAAGAAAAACTATTCATTAGTCTATATCCCCCTCTAGTGGGGAGAGAAATGAAATACATGTGAATATGAATTGTGAGAGAAAAGTCCCAACGAAGCATGAAGATGAGTGATGATTAAGTTGTGAGACCAGTCAGACTGCCAACTTGTCATCCCTGCGGACTTATACCATCACCGCAAAGAGGAAAAAAAAAGTTTTCTTTGACCACTGATGTCCTCATTGCTGAAATGAGGCACAGGCTGTCATTTTAACTATGACACACTCCCTTCTCAATAGAGGTTATCCCTTCTGTGACATTTTAACTGCTAAACTGATCCGGAATGTCTGTTCACTTGAACATTAGAGGTAAACCATTTCAGAGGAAAAAACTCAATTTGACATATTTTACCATCACGCTAAGTGGAGAAACTTAGCACTGCACACACGATTTGTAGATCTGCCATGAGTTACTGTTATTTCTACTGCTCATATTAGGGAGATCCCCAATGCTTATGAGCAAAAGGGCATTTGTATTTGGGGTTGATCATATTCTAGGGTATGATTTTGCATGTGCCAGGATTCACAGAACCCTACATCTTGAGTCCACCCTAAGATCTGGAAGGAAGAGCTCGGCGATCATGCTGTCACTCGGTGCACATGCGGTAATGACAACGCAGAAAATAAGTCCCTGCATCTTCGGATGCTTCACATTAGTAAGAGCTTAAGTTAGTAGGTATGGTGTGCATCATTTGAGTTATATACCACTTTGGTTTCCTCAGAGTGTGAACTTCAGGACACCAGTCATTGATAGTGCTGACACTTTCACAAACAAGGGAGATTGTTGCCCGATTTACTATAAAGTGGGGAGATTTAATTGATTCTGCTTCAGCAGGGACAAGGACTTATCAACACTGGGTGTAAGTCTTTTAATGCAATGTCCAGTGCACTAGTTCAGGCAAAGAAAGGAGGTATAATTGGACCAGAGGAACACAAGCTTTGAAGCATTCCCAGAATTTTAGTCCAGTCATTTTTGACAAAACTATTGAGGTTGTTTATTCTGCCTTGCACATCAGACCAACCCATTATTTAAATAACTCCGGCAAGGAATTTTTAAGTTCCTGTTGTGCAATCTCTACACTTTCGTAGGAAAACCATTGGTCCTTGGTTTTGACTTTCATCAAAGCCAGGTATTTGACCCTGTATTGTATTCCCATGGCTATCAACTTAGAAACTATAGGGTGTAGGTCTTGACGTTTAAGCTGCACTGATTGAGGCAAGTCATGGGTTATCCTGATCTTTTTGCCCTCCCAGGAGACTTCTTGCAATGCTCTGACTTTATTTAGGATATGCTGTTTGTCAAGGTAATTCAGCAATTTGCAAATTATCTGCCTAGATAGAGGTCTGGGGGGGCAGAGAGATCTATGTGCCCGCTCAACGGTATGACTTTTGCTATTTGGGGATGGACCGGCTAACTTTTCAAAATGTTTTTGGATAAACTGAATGGGTGATGCTCCTTCTTCCTTCTACGGAATCCCGATTATGATCAAGTTATTTCTTCTGCTCCGCCCTTCCAGATATTCGAGTTTGTCTTCAATCTTTTTCATTTGTTTATTTAGAGACACACGCTCGAGATCTTGCTTATCTAGTTTCATTTCCATTTCATTTCATTTCCTTATTTTAACTTTGTTGTCTCCCACTCTAGTGCCTAGGGATTCCAACACAGATTTAAAGCAGTGAATTTCAGATGAAATCTCCTCAATTGAGGATTGCAGTGGGGTAATTATTTCCAAGAAATGTTCCTCCGTTAAGGCTGAAAGCCCCGATGTTGATTTACTGGGTCTCTGCCAATGGCGCTTCGCGGCCTGCTCTTTCTCCGGGGAGAAAGGAGGTGTATGTTTTGCAGATTGCTTCTTTATGAAAGCTTCCATTTTAAGAGGGACTACTGATCTGAATAGCTTCTCAGATACTTGCTAGATGAGTTTCACTCAAGAGTTTCACAAATTTATTTATGATGAGGGTTATAAACTAGGCTGGAAATAGAGCCAACTAAAAGGGCTGCTTTCCCTAGGCTGCCATCACATGACCCTCAATTTATATGCCTTTTAAAATAGCTATATTAAACAATGGCTAGCACATCTTTACTTGATGCCCTTAAAACTTGAGCTATCTAAGCTCATATTACAAGTTCATAGTCGGGGCTTGCTAGTCCTTACCCAGGTCTGGTTACCCAACTATAATTATTACTCTCAACTTATGGGTGATTTTTGGGTCATGTGCTATTAGTAATGTCTGGCACCAACTTCCAATAAATAACAGAACCTTGAAGCCTGAATATTCTAAATCCACTATATGCACCATACTTCTATGATATCTAAGTATACTCATTTATATTGTGACTCCCACTTTAAATACATTATTTTTCCTTCTTATACTAGATTGGATCTCATAATACACCATTACCTACCAATCTGTAATTTTTTCGGGACCCCTTCTCCCTTTCCTTTACTTCTCCATTGACCCCACATGTCATTTGACCCTCCTCCCCATATAAATCTTACTTTATCTAGTTAATATGGTTTTGTGGATAATTACACATTAAACAGCTGAATTATAGCTCAGTTTAGACTTCATTAACAGGTCACACTATGCTGGCATAATTTCCTTTTTTATTGAACCTTTGCTTAACCAAGTTCTACTTTATATCTAACTGAAGTTCAAGTTTTATTACTGTATCTAGGACTTCATACCCACTTGTAACTCCTTTATACTTTGGTATGATGTTTATGGTTCCCTCCAGGGAATTATTGTTTGCTTTAGTACTAGTCATAGTTTAAATTTTATAGAAATAGTTACATATAGTTTGTATCTTGGGTCTAAGAGTTTCTTTCTCCCAAGATTTACTCCCTACTTTTCATGCCTTGTAGTACTGCAAGAGAGTCCTGGTGTACTTATTGGCTCTTGTCGCTCCACAATTCCTATGCCATTCTGGCAAAGTGTGGTTCCTCTATGGAAGCACCCACAGTGGAGACCAAGGAAGATGCTGGAAACCTCCACAAAGGAAACCACAGGAGGGTGGCAGGGAACCCTGCAGGAAAAGGAAATAACTCCTGGTAGGGGACTCCATTGTTAGAAAGGTAGAACTGGGGGAGGAAGGGGAGAGGGAGGTAAGGTGCCTGCCTGGCACCATGGCTTGGAGGGACAGGGAGCGAATCCTCAGGATTGCCGGAGCAGCTGCACAGGGAAGGGAGCTGGATATCATTGTCCACCTAGGGACAAATGACCCAAGAAAGGGACTAGAGAACTGCAGTAAGAGTTTGTGGAATTGGGGAGGGGCCTTAGTCAAGTAACACGCACAGTAACCTTCTCGGAGGTGCTGTCCATCTATGGCATAGGAAAGGCTAGGGTGTTCTGCACCATGGGATTCAATCAGTGGTTGACAAACTGGTGTGGAGCTCAGGGATTTCACTTCATTGGGACTGGGGTACACCTGGAGTGATGCAAGCCTATACTGGCATGATGGGCTGCATCTGTCTGGGAGGGAAACCAGGATCCTAGGTGATAGGTTTAAATGCTTCATTGGCAAGCATTTAAACTAGCCAAGGGGGGAGGCACTGGAAAGGAGCAGGTAAATCCTAGCCCCCCAAATAATCACAGTAGTAAGTGTGGCAAACACCAACATAGAGGTGTCGATAGGGAGAAGGGCTGGGGTAAATGGAGAAAGTGACAAAGGTAAGAAGGACAGGGATGGGGCAAAAGGGAGTAAGGCCATCAGGAAATGGAGGTTAATGAGTACCAATGTCCATAGTCTGGGCAACAAGCTCCCTGAGCTGGTGGCCGTGATGGAAGAGGGATGCCTGGATATCGTAGCAGTCACAGAAACATGGTACACAGAGAACCCTGACTGGGATGTTAACATACCAGGGTACATAACCTACAGGAGAGACAGGCAGAGGAGAAGAGGGGGAGGAGTAGCTCTCTATGTAAAGGAAGGATAAAAGCAACTGAACAAAGAGTAGACAGGAGGAGAGGAGGCACTGTGGGTCACCTTGAGACGGGAAAGGGCACCACAATCTGCACAGGGGTTGTGTATAGACCCCCCTGTCAGGGGGAGGAAATGGACAAGGATATGATAGAAGGCATTCTTAGAATGGCAGAGAAAGGGGAGATACTGTTGATGGGAGATCTGAATATGCCAGATGTTAATTCGAGCACATTTGCTGCAGCTACATCCAAGAGCAGGGCCATTCTTGATGCCCTACAGGTGGCAGGCCTCAGACAGCTAGTTTTGGAACCCACTTGTGAGGGAGAAATCTTAGACCTCGTACTCTCAAATGGGGGCAGTGAGAGGATCTCAGATCTAGAAGTGGGTTGCCATCTGGGACAAGTTACCATCAAACAGTGTGGTTCACGTTAAACTCAGCTGCAGAGTCAAGCCATATAAAAGTGAGGGTACTGGACTTTAGGAGGGCTGACTTTGTCAAGATGGGAGAGTGCCTCAGAAAAGTACTAGCAAACAGGTTATAAGAAGATGTGGTACAACAATGGGGAATCATCAAAACTGCCATCAGAGAGGCAATAAGCCTTTGTGTGAAGCAAATAAACAAATCAAAATGAAAGAAAAAGCCACTACGGTTCTCAAAAGAGGTGGCTGTGAAAGTCAGGAAGAAAAAGATAGCATTCTGGAAGTATAAGGAAACACAGAAGGAGCAGGACAGACAGTTGTACCAGTTAAGGCAGAAGGAAGCAGGGAGGGAAGCCAGAAGAAAAGGCCCAAACTGAGGAAAAGATAGCCAACCTAAGTTAAGAAGAGGATAAAACCTTTATAGGTACATCAGCGAGCGAAAAGACAAAGGAGTGGAGCAGTGAGGCTGAATAGAAGGAAGAATGGTGGGGCAGAGGGGACAGTGAAAAGCAGGGATACTGAATGAATATTTCGCTCAGTATTGACAAAAGAAGAGTGGGAAGTGCCTAATGCAATTAACAGAAGCACCCTTGATAGGGGGTCGATCCCAGTCCTTTCACAGAAGAAAGGGATCTGCAAGAACTCCTAAAACTGAAGATGGACAAAGCAATGGGTCCTGATGGAGTTCACCACAGAATTCTAAAAGAATTAAGGGAGGAACTAGTGAAAACACTGACTACTCATTTTAATAAATCATGGGAGGATGGTGTGGTGCCCGAGGACTGGAGGAAGGCAGATGTGATTCCCCTTCACAAAAGTGGGACCAAGACAGAGGCAGGAAACTACAGACCTGCCAGTCTGAACTCTGTGGTAGGAAAGTGATGGAGTCACTTCTGAAGGAAAGAATAGTTGAGTACCTAGAGGCCAGTGAGCACAGGACCCAAGGCAGCATGGGTTCACAGCGGAAGGTCATGTCAGATGAATATAATAGATTTCTTTGACTGGGTGACCAAAGTAGTAGACCAGGGAGGGGCTGTGGACATGGCCTACCTAGACTTTAGCAAGGCATTTGATACAGTCCCACACAAAAGATTAATAGTCAAATTAACCAGCCTGGGAGTGGGTCCCAGGGTGGTAGCCTGGGTAAAATATTTGATGCACAACAGGACACAGAAGGTAATTGTAAATTGAGTCCACTCTGAAGAAAGGGCGGTTACTAGTGGGGTACTGTAGGGTTCAGTATTGGGTCCAGTCCTTTTTAATGTCTTCTTCAGTGACATTGCAGAGGGACTTGAAGGAAAAGTTGAGTACCTAGAGGCCACAGGGGCACAGGGTGACCAATATAGTAGACCAGGAAGGGGCTGTGGACATGGCCTACCTAAACTTTAGCAAGTCATTTGGCACAGTCCCACACAAATTAACCAGCCTGGGAGTGGGTCCCTGGGTGCTAGCTTGGATAAGACATTGGCTGGACAACAGGACACAGAAGGCAATTATAAATGGAATCCACTCTGAAGAAAGAGGTGTTACTAGTGGGGTACCACAAGGTTCAGTACTGGACCCAGTCCTTTTTAATGTCTTTATAAGAGACCTTGCAGAGGGACTGGAAGAAAAAGTATGCCTCTTTGCAGATGGCACAAAGATCTGCAACAGGGTTGATACACAAGGAGGCATGGAAAGGATGAGAAGGACTTGGCAAGTTGGAGGGAATGGTCAAAAGTATGGCAGCTTAGATTCAATGCAAAGAAGTGCAAAATAATGTGCCTGGGAAACAAAAACCCAGGTGAAGATTACACAATGGGGAGTTAGTAACAACAACAAAAATGGAAAGAGACCTGGGGGTAATCATATCAAATGACCTTAAGGTTAACAAGCAATGTAAGAAGGCAGTAGGGAGGGCTGGGGGACTGTGATGTACAGGGAGAGGCATCACCAACAGAAAACAGGAATTTGTTATCCCTCTGTACAGACAATTGGTGAGACCCCATCTAGAGTGTTGCATCCAGTTCTGGAGACCCCATCTCCACAAGGACAAAGGATGAAGGTAGTCCAGAGGAGGGCAACTAAAATGGTGAAGGGTCTACAAGAGAAGCCATATGAGAAGAGACTAATGGAGCTTAATATTTATACCCTTGAGGAAAAAAGGGAGAGGGGGACATGATGGAAACTTTTAAGTACCTCAGTGGAATTAACAAAGTCCAAGAGAGTAGCATCTTTCAGAAAAAGATATGTGCAAGAACAAGAGGACACAATTTGAAGATAAAAGGGAGATGGCTAATGGGCAATGCGAGGAAGTATTTTTTTCACAGAGAGGGTGGTGGACGCATGGAACAGCCTTCCTGAGGAAGTTGTGGGGTCTAAAACTGTGGGAGAATTCAAGAATGCATCGGCCAGACATAAGGCAATTCTTGATGGGGGGTAGGAAGAAATAGGCTGTTGGTTAACTAGGATCTGCAGCTTATCCTGTAGGTAGGGAAATGGGCAGACAAGGTGGGCCAAGCAGTCCTTATCTGCCATCAAAGTCCATGTTTCTATGTTTCCATCTGTCTTTGACATGTCATCTACTGTACTTCTTCTTCTTCTTCCAGCTGGACACAGAAACGTCTTGGAAAGTACCTGAAAGCAAACAATGGTAATGCAGAACATGTGCGATGACCAAGGCCCCTAGAATTCTGCGGTCGCAGAATATTGCGCAGAACTTGCAATCTGCCACAGAACTTCTGCGGTGCCACAGAATTCACTCTTCTTGGTGATTTTTTATTAATATTTCTGTTTATACATAGAATCTGGTTCCCTTCCCCTCTTTTTATGTCCCAAATCCCCCCATATGTTCAGAATGTGATGTTATCATTGCTATAACATCATACATTAGCTAATGAAATGGCTGCATTCTGCAACAGAAATGAACAGCCACTTATCTACCACAGCTCCCCCAGCCAGAGATGGTGGCACAGCACATCATGCATGGTGATATTTGCTCATCCTGCACTACAGCCTAATACAATTTTCAGTCTTACATTGTTGCACTCTGGACAACTTAAACCAAACCTTGTCAATAGCACTGACTTGTTAAGTCCATGCCTCACTCTATACAAACCTATTTGTGCCTTTAAGGTATAGAGACATTATCTGAAATGAATATCTGGTAAAATGAATTTAACTGTCAAAATTGTTAAGAAAAATAAAGTAATTATGCCCAGAAAAGTGAAATATAATAATGTGTAGACCTGCTGAAAGAATAGACCTGTTAAATAAATAATTGCACTGTACGCATTTTTGCCAGGGTTATTGATTACATATTGTCATTGGTTGATAGAATCACCTAAAATGTATTTAGAAATGTTGTGTGCAGGGACAGCCGTTGGGCCAGAGGGTAGCATGCTATGTTTCCATGCCGGCAACTCAGGTTCAGAGATTAGCTCTGGGAGCTGGCTGGGCAGCACAACACTTGGTGGAACACATCACTGCTCAGAGCCTGGGAAGGTATGGTGCAGTGTTCTGTCAAATGGTGGATGCATTGTGATGGGCCAGAGAGCTGTACCTCACAATTGGTTCACATGCATGTCATGGCCTGATGGTATTACGCAGTGTGTCAGGGAAAGCAGGTTGACACGAAAAATGAGTTTTACAATAACTCCTCTATTCCATTTCCAATGGGACCTGTATGAATGAGGATGAAAGTTTATGGAAATTAAAAAAAAAATATATATATATATATATATATATATACACACACACACACACACACACACACACAGTATCGCTGTCTCTCTCACCACACACACATGCATATTTGTATGTATGTTACAGACTACATATAAATATACAAGTGATCCACAGTGGGAACCTCATGAGTGGTGTAGAAAGTACGTTCAAATATATAAGTGATAGACAGTGGAAACCTCATTAGTGGGATAGATAGCATGCATATAGAAGTACCTTATTTATCACATGAGATCCCCTCTGACTATGTCATTTATGCAACATGCTAGGACCTTAAGGGAGAAACATTTGTTTTGCCTTTTTAGGCATAAAATTATTTTTATAAGTCTGTTATTTTTTGAACTAGTGTTACTGTGCTTTCCACCATCCTGATTGCTGTAACCACTGCCATTAAAGTGAAGTCAGGATGACAAGCTGACACTGTGATGTGGTAGTTTGTTAGTGCCGCAGAACTTACACAGAAATTACAAACCACCGCCACAGAAGTTCTGCGGCAAATGGTAGCCTTGCTGCAGAACTTGGTCCCACTGTGTCACAGAAGGGGCCCTGGCTATGACTATGATGTGAATGACTTTTGGTCTGACATTAAAAAAAACTATGCATACTTTAAACAGCCTCCTCAGTAAAAAAAAAAAAAAAGAATACTTCCTGGCCCGGATATTCAAACTGCGCCCAAAAATACACAACAGCAGGAGCAAGCGCAAGTCCACTGTGCCCATGCGCAAGAAGTACGATATTCAAAAACTGCGCAGGTCAAGATATGCCTGTGGCACACAACTGAATATCACACCACCTGCACCATAGTGCAACCAGGGATGTGCAGTTGTGCAGTTTAGATGCACCATAGCGCAACCAGGGATGCTTAGTGGAGCAGTCCAGATGCATCATAGCAACCAGGGATTCCCCATGGAGCAGGGCAGCAGTGCAACAGCACAACCAGGTATGCACAAGAACAGGATGCAGGGGCCCACCACCAATGCCACAGATGGGCAGAGGAGCACACAGCAGAATAGACATTGTCCTCCACACCCCATGCACTGCACAACTGGCGGAGAGCTGGAATAATCACTGGCCCATGGATACCAGCAACCAACCCACAGCTGTGGCATGGTGCCCCAGCACACCGCCTGGCAAGCTATGAATGGCACACAAGGAGGGCCAACCAGCCCATGCCACACAATCCCACCAATGCAAAGCACACTGTGCACCATGATCCCCATACACCCTGCCCAGGAGTAGTGCCCAACAGTGCAGAACACCCCATGAATGCCACCACCCCCACTGTGACAATGCAACCCTGTGCACCATGGAGCCATGCAAGGTATCCCCACCATGTGCACCCTGCAGTGGGCAGCAGCAGACAGCGATGTAACAACTGCATACACAGTGTCACCCTGCATGTCGCCCTCGAGGTACAGCTCAGAGACTGACCATGCATCGGCACATGAGGTACCCCACATGCAACAGGGCATGCTCCAGACCTCACCACCAGCAGCACAGCTCCCTGCACACCCTTCCAAGGACACATCCCATCCCTGCACTGGCCACAGCAGCCAGCACAGACACACACAGTGTTGCATGGAAGCATGTGCCACACAGAATGCAACACAGTGCATGGACAAACACCCACCCATACCCGAGATCACACCAACACAGGGACACAGTAGTGGGTCAACCAAGCCACTGGAGTGTGGTCATGGCAGCCGTGTACATATGGCCAGCACCCCTACATGGCACAGGTGTACCAGCTGCCCTGCAGAGGCACCATGAAGCTGTATGCCACCAGCATGCGGCTGGAGCACAAGTGACAGACAGTGGAGCACATCCCCTGGAACAGACACAAGTGGCAGCATGGAGGTGGGACAACAACAGCGGAGGCCACAGTGCCACCCAAGGCAGATGGGCACCACACTAGTGACAGGAGGCAACCTGGCATTGTGGTGGGTACAGTGGGTGTCCAGCATAGACAGCCACAACTGACATGGCAGCAGATGGTGCATATTACAGACATACACACACACACCCATGCCTACACCACCCCAATGCCATGCATGCCACTGCAGCCAAGCACCTATAGCCCACTGCAAATCAGAGACTACCATGGTTGTCATAACAAAATGTATGTATTAAACAATCAAACATATTTACAAATATATACAAGTGTGGGGGGAAAGGGCCACAAACCAGGTGGGGGTGGGTATGGGGCAGGGGTGTACAAATGGGAGAGGGAAGAAAGGGTGTGATGATGGGTCCAGGGGGGTTAGGTGAGTCAGGGGGTCATGGAGGGCCTATTGTCTGCCCCGCTCTCCACTCCTGTGGTGCCTCCGGGTGCTTCTTCTCCAGACCCCGTGCTGCTCCATCCTCTCCAAAAGTGCCAGGGACACCCACACCAGCTGCAGCAGCTACTGCATGCCATGTTCTAGGGCCATCCAGCATTGTCCACCTAGGACAAGAGAGCAGAGTCAATACGTGTGACTGTCCAGCCCCCTGCAGCCTACCCAATGTGCATGGCATACAGCCATGTGCCACACCCCTGTGATGGTGTGTGACCATCCACAGTGACCGTGCCCACAAGACCTGCCTACCCAGGCACCCACAGCCATGTGGACCACTGCACACACCCACCGCCCATGTCCTGCACAGCACCACCGTGGCCGTACAGTGACATGGCTATGTGGTGTGAAGGCAGTGGCACAGCCATTCACCTGGTGCACCCAAGGACCACCATTGACACACTCCCAGACATGCAGTGCCACTGGACCATGCTGACTGTAACAAGTTGTGGTCATGGCAGTGGTGTCAATGAATGGTGGCCATGCCCCGCTGCTGCCCTGTTACACAGCATGCAGTAGTAATCATGGATGTAAGGCACTCACCATCATCAGGCTGGTCCCTGCGCCTGTGTGGCCCAGCATCCCTCCCAGCCTGCTGGTCATCTTGATGCTGCCTCCTCTCCCTTGCCTGCCGGTGCTCCTTTGGGTCTAGGGTACAAACATGGAGAGAGGAACATCAGTACAATCCGGTAGCAAAGTCCCCCCCCGTGTGTGTGCAATCCCACACAGCCATACTCATCCACCCACCACCCCGATACAACCACCACAGCCAACACTGGATGGCCCCCCATGTGCTGGACACATGCCACAGTGATACTCGTATGGCCGTTAACAGTGTATGGATGTGGCACTTACCTGGCTGTGGCACCGTGCCACTCCTGGCATGTGCCCACAGGTGGGCAAGCCTGACGGGTTCCTGCACTGGAGGTCACCGTATCGGTGATGACACTGCTTAGCCATGCGCCCGATCCTTGTGGCCTCCTCCAGCGTCACTGCCACCTCCTCCCATACTGCACTCCTGGCCCTGTCCAGGGCTGCATCTCCAAACAGTGCCCCAGCATGGGGCTCTACTATAGCAACCAAATTGGCCAGCTCCACCTGGCTCCAAACAACAGCCCTCCTTCTTGCCATCTCTGAAGCTGGTTGGAATCAAAATGGCACTCAGTAGCATGGTCCACCACATGCAGATGCTGCGCGGTACAGCGCTGTCATTCCCTATCATGCTGTCACTGAACAGCATGATTGTGGTGCACCCATGCTGACGCATGGTGCCTAGGGGTTAAAGGTTGGGCACAGGGTCAAGGGTCTCTTGTGCATGGACCACCACAGTGCGACTGGTACTCACTGCGTGTAGCACGATTGGGTGCCTGTGTGCCACCTCCTGTAGTGGTCTACCACACTGTGACCCCAGTGTGCCTACAGCACCCCATGCCAGGGCGCCATATATGTGAACAGCACAGTAGCACCACTGGCAAAATGGTGGCTGTGTGCTGCATTGCCTCCGGTGCACAGCATGTCAGCAGCATGGCAGGCATCTGCGTCATCACCCAGAGCATGCACCGTTTGGTGTGTACTGCCCAAGTCACAGAAACGCGCCCTTGCCTGAGCACGTTCAACACAATTGCACAAAGTGCAACAGCGTGATATTCAGCCGGCATATGCAAATCAGCTAATCAGCCATTCAATGGAGCAGATTCTGCATTTGCATCCACTTATAATTGCACCTCGCCTCATCTGCATGCGTTGCACTATAAAAATGTGACATTGGGCTGCAGTGGCCATAGTCTCTTATTGCAGTCTATTGTGGTGAGTTGCATGCTGTTTGGGAGTGTGGACTGTGGTGTGTGGGACATGCATGGAACTGCACAGTCACAGGTAAAATCTGTCATTCTCACCGGATGAAGAATGAGTGATCGTGAGGTGGAGGAAGAGGAACAGAGACATGGGAGGAAGAGGAGGCCTAACTTCACAAAGGCAGAAACAGATGCCCTGTTTGAGGCCTACCTCGACCAGGAGCCACTGCTCAGTGGATGGCAGGGAACACCACAGGCCCATGCTGCTACATGGGAAGAGGTGGCATGTGCCGTCAACCTGCATGGCAGCCACCAGCAGTCCATGCAGGAGTGCAAAAAGAAGATGGGCACAGACAGGCAGAGGATTAAGAACAAGGTGGCTGCCATCAGGGCAGCATGGGTTGCAACCGTTGGGGGACAGCTGGCCGTGCAATGCCTGACCCCACAAGAAGAGCGGGTTGCTGGCAGCATGTGGCGTTGTGCCATCGAAGGTGTTCCAGGTGGTGGATTCCAGAAGGGTGGTAGCCCATCACTGCATGGTAGATCCTGGTCTGTCAATGGGGGGGGACAGGGTAGGGCAGATACATTAATGATACTGTGTTCCCTTACATCTCCTTAGCATCTACATGGGTCAGTGGTGGTGGGCTTGTCCACTGAGGGTGATACCATGGACATAGAGGAGGGCCCATTCACCTCCACAGGCATCTGAGGGTCACGGTGACAGGGGGCCTGCCTAGATGTCTGGACTGATGTTGGTGGAGCAGGTGCAGAGGAGGCCCTGCCCGTGTCCCAGCATGTCAACGTCCATGGATGCCAGCATGCTGAGACCCAGGCTGGCACCAGTTCTGTCACTGATGATGATGGAGCTCACTTCATGGAAAGTGATACGTGTGGGCCACAGAATGGCCACACAGTAGGTGACATCACTGGCATGGCTGTGGGTGGTGCAACCATGGAGGCCTGCATGACATCACAGTCACAGCCTGTGCCTGTCTGCACCAGTGGGGCAGCACTGGTGTGTGTCCAGGACAGTGGGGCTGTTGCGGCCACTGTGGAGGCACCGTTGAGCCCTGGAGAGTGACAGCCAGAGGAGCAGTGTCAGCAGTCAGCCAATGGCCATGGAGGAACAGTGTCAGGGGGCAGCATCAGTGCACCACAAGAGGACATGCCCAGGCCTTGCCCTGGTGTGCAGCACCCACCCTCACGGGGTGCTGCCCATCAGGGCCATGAACACCGTGAGGGACAGCATGCCGAACAGGCAGATGACCTCTTAGAAGAGCACACCTGCATACTCCAAGAATCAGTCGATCAGCAGTTGCAACTTGTGACAGCGGTGGATGCACTCAGTGCGGCTCTGTGCCAGGCAGAGGAGCGGTGCAGCAGAGACACCACTTTGCTCCTGGCAGACATGGACTGGATGGGGGAAGATGAGACCACTGCCATTGACAGGCAGACACAGGCAATCACAGCTGTCATGGTCACAATGGGCACACAGTTATTTGCCCATGTGTCACAGACACCATGCAGTGCAATGTCCACCCCCTGTTCCCAGCATCATGTGGCACCCTCCTTGTTGACACCGGGTTCAGCTGTGGGCATCCCAAGCATGCCTGGCGCAGGCATGTTCGGTGTGCTGCAGACCCCTACGTGAGCACAGTCCCGTTCAAGCAGCAGAACCCCTGGGTGACCGCTGGTGAAACCCCATGAGGCCATTGGTCAGCCTGTCTCTGCTGGCAGGTCTCAGTGGGGCCACCCACACATCTGTGGCATCCGTGGCACTGTGGCACATGACTGACCTGTCTCCCACCACAGCTGCTGTCTGATGCTGCCCTGTGTACACTGTGTTGTTCAACGTGCAATGCATGGGTGGGGTACCCGGCCCTGCACACACACACACACACACACACACACACACACACACACACACGCTCCATCTGCACACCCTCCTGGCAGCTGTCCATTGTGGCTTGTGCATGATGATGCCTGCGTTGCGCTGTCTGCCACTGTGCAATGGTGCCCAGCATCTGACACACGCAGAATGACACGCACTGGGTGTGGTGGTCTGTGGACATGTGTGTGGCTAGGATTGGTGGTTGGGGCTGGTGTGCCTTCTACCCTTTGTGCATGTCTTGCAGGGTGTGTGTGTGTGTGTTTGCGTGTGTGTGTGTGTGTGTGTATGTGTGCCCGTGTGCTGTGTTAGACCTTGCCCATCCCTGACAGCGTATGCGGTTCCATGCTCGGCCAATTCCCTGTATGACATGCACCCCTGGGGTTTGTCCACACATGTTTGTGGGTTGTGCCCTTGCCACTGCTGGTTACACTTGGCCCCATGACATACCTATGTTGGTTGAAGTGCTCCTCTGTGATGGTGTCCCGGTGCAGCTGTGCCATCCTGATCAGTCGGGGGTCCCTTCGACCAAGGGGGGGGCTGCCCATCACCATCTTCACCAGCGTCCTCATCGTCCCCATCGCTGTCCCCCTCTTCAACCTGTATGGCTATCCCACAGTCATTGGCCATGTTGTGCAGGATGCAACAGGCCAGGAATAGCCCACAGGCCTTTGAGGGGCTGTACTGTAGGGCACCGCCAGACTTGTCCAGGCAACGGAAACATGCCTTCAGCATCTCAAACACCCGCTCAATGACATTGCATGTGGCGGCATGTGCCTCATTGTAGCTTTGCTGCGATGGGGTCACAGGCCGCCGGTATGGTGTGAGCAGCCAGGGATGGAGTGGGTATCCATTGTCATCTGTATGTAGAGGGTGGACATTAGTTTGGTGATCAGCGCCGCCCTGCCTTGGCCATCCAGGCTGATACCTATGTCACCTCTGACTATGCCCCTCCCAAGCTCCATGTCTTTCTGCGTGGTTTGCATACTCACCCACTAGGTGGCCAGTGGGGACGTCCCTCTCTTGAACCTGTGGCACAGTGTGGACTGGTGCCAGATGAATGCATCATGTGCTCCCCCAGTGTGCATGGCACAGACATTGATTATGCGCCCCCTGGCATCGCACACCACCTGGCAGTTGATGCTTGCATACCCCTTCCGATTCATGTATGTAGCCTCTTCAGGGCCAGGTGGTGTGCGGTTGGCCACATGGGTGCAGTCTATTGCCCCGAGCATGCCAGGCATATGTGCTACCCTGTGGAACTCCTGAATGTTTGCTGCGCGCTCAGCCGGTGTGCTGGGAAAATGGATGTACTCTGCAGCATGTGGCAGCAGTGCGCTGAGGAATTGGGTGAGGAGGCGTGACTCGGCTGACTGGGTTATGCCTGTCATGTCACCTGTTGGTCTCTGGAAGGTACCCGTGGTGAGCAGGCACATGCAAGCTGTCACTTTGGTGTCCACTGACAGAACATGGCTCCATCGTGTGGGTGCCTGCATCACATCACTGCACAGCTCACAGAGCCACCTCAGGATCACCTGGTTCAGGCGATACCAGCCCACGATCTCAGTATCAGTGTACAACTCGAAGCTGGTACAGGCTCGGTACTGCCTGTTGGGGGCATACCACCGATGGGCACTTCCACGGCCATGCCCCCCTGCTGCCTGCCTTCTCACCCCCCTCATAACTGCCTCCATCTGGATGGTGGCACTGGCCATGTCCCTGGCTTGTGTTACCCCCAGCAGCTGTTTCTCTGTTCTCCCCACTGTCCTTGCTGCTACTCCCCCTGCACCAGGAACACCTCCCTGTACTGGCCGTACTGCCCACTATCTGTGCTCTCAGTGCTGTGTGGTACTTCCCCCTTTTGTCCTGCACTGTGGCACAGACTCCCCACACCTACCCTGTTCCTGGAGGTTCCAGGTGCTCTGTTCTGCTCCTGCCCTGTCCTGCTCCCAGTTTCTGTGTGCCTGTGTGGCTGCCTGCAGTTCACCAACATGTGGCTTCCCTGTAGCATTCTTGCACCTCTCTCATGTCCCTTTTTATTTTGGATCATTTACGCTATCGCACAACTTCCGTTTGCTCCCCTATTGCGCATGGCACATGTTGTTGTATATCACACTGCACCATTAATGCATGGTTCCTCCCCCTTCAGTTGCGCATGCATTCATTATCATTACGCTCTTGTACATTGTGATTTTGGGGGGGCGCATCTGTCTCCCACTGAATATCACAAAATGGCACATTTTCGGACTTGTGCTGGTGCATCTCTGTTGCGCATGGCACAACCCTTTTGAATATCTGGGCCACTGTACCTTAATGTGGTTGTTGAATTCACAGAGCTACAGGATGCAGAGCAGCATATGTCATCATAATTTTACCTGGAAATGAAAACAGTAAAAATGCATGGTTATCACACCAAAAAAAAAAAAAGTCACCTATATGAAACATACAAAGAATGCATACTTACCACATCATGGCTGTGTGAGCTGTGGTTCATAACAACTTGCATCCAGGTACCAATGAGCTTAATATAATGTAGTGTGTTTGATTATGTCACACCATTGTTCATGATATGAACAGTAACTGAAAAAGAAAAATAACACTGAGATATGGATCTGGGTTCAAATAACAGCAGCCCACACTGTGGGTGGGCTATTCAGAACAGTTGCGCCATGAGCAATAGGAATGCACCCACACAAGAGCGAACATGAGCCAAAGTGCGAAATTCAGTGGCAGCGGATGTGCAGCACAAAATACAATGTGCAGCAGCTCAACTGTAATGAATGCATGCGCAAGTGCAGGGTGTGGAACCAGGAATAATGTACGCAGTGTGATATTCAACAGCAGGTGTCGTGTGCAATAGTGGAGCAAGTGGAAGTTGTGTGATAGCGGATATGAGCGAATATAAAAGGGAGAAAGTGAGGGGAGGATGATTGTGCCACAGAGGAGCCACAGGAGGGAGCGTGGAGACAGAGTGGCAAGGAGGCAAGCAGAGAAGCAGGGGAAAGGTGTTGCCAAGAGGTGGGTGGGAGGCCACTGGAGGCGTGTGCGAGTGAGTAAGAGTGGGTGTACATGTGTGTGAGTGCCTGAGCATGCCACAGGGAAGGAGGGCAGTGGGGCAGAGTCAGGGCACACAGTGGTGAAGTGGCAGGGGTGCACCCGGTGCAGGGACAGTACCAGCAGCACACAGCCAGGGGGAACCAGCTAGACAGCTGCCTGGGGGGGAACACCAACCCAGGACATGGCCAGTGTCACCTTCCAGATGGAGGAGGTAATGAGGGGTGTGGGAAGGGAGGCAGGCAGCAAGGAGGCATGGCCATGGAAGGGCCTGGCAGTGGTATGCCCACAACAGGCTGTCCCGTGCTAATGTCTGCTTTGAGCTGTACAGTGACATCGAGATTGTGGGCCAGTACTGCCTGAACCAGGTGATTCTGAGGCAGCTCTGTGAGCTGTGCAGTGAGGAGATGCAGGCACCCACATGACGGAGCCATGCGCTGTCCGTGGAGGCAAAGATCACGGCTGTCATGTGCCTGCTCGCTACAGGCACCTTCCAGACACCAACCGGGGACACAACAGGCATAACCCAGTCAGCTGCGTCATGCCTACTCACACAATTCCTCAGCGCACTGCTGCCACATACTGGTTCTCCAGCACACAGACAGCACATAGCAAACATGCAGGAATTCCACAGGGTAGCATGATTGTTTGGCATGCTTGGGCCATAGACTGCACCCATATTGGCATCCACATGCCACCTGGCCCAGAGGGGGTGGCATTTATCAACCGAAGTCAACTGCCAGGTGGTGTGCGATGCCAGGGGGTGCATAATCAATGTCTGTGACATGTACCCTGGGGGAGCACTCAATGCCTTCCTCTGGCACCAGTCTGCACTGTGCCATAGGTTTGAGAGTGGGGACATCCCCACAGGCCATCTAGTAGGTAAGTATGCAGTGCATGCCAGATGATGGGTGCAGATGGGGGGTGGTGTATGGGCAGGGGTGCCATGGGGAACGACCTAGAAGGCCAATGGCACAGTGACACAGACCACCCTGCTAATGAAATCTCTCTACACACAGGTGACAGTGAGTGCCTGCTGAGGCCCTGGCTGCTCACACCATACTGGCACTCCTCGACCCCAGCGCAGGAACGGTAGAGTGAGGCACATGCCACAACACAGAATAGCATCGAGCGGGTGTTCGGGCAGCTGAAGGCATGGTTCCATTGCCAGCACACATCAGGCGGTGCCCTACAGTACAGCCCCTCAAAGGCCTGTGGGCTATTCCTGGCATGCTGTATCCTGCACAACATGGCCAATGACTGTGGGATAGCCATAGGGGTCGAGGAGGGGAACGGCAGTGGTGACGATGTGGATGCCGGTCCAGCTGGTATTGGGCAGCCACCCCCTGGGTGAAGGGATCCCTGGCTGGCTCAAATGGCCCAGCAGCACTGGGACACCATTGCAAAGGAGCACTTTGGACCACACAGGTAGGTCAACAGGGCCACGTGCAAGCACCAGGGGTAAGGGCACAGCCCACAGACAGGCGGGGGTGGACACCAGGGAAGGTCTGTGACAGGGGTGTGAGAATGGGCAGGGGCCTGCACTCAATGGCAGGGAACAGCAGGGCTGCATGCACACACAGGCATGCACACCCCAACCCATGCCCACAGGGCCACACGCACACCCACCCCCACAGGCTCCCACCACACCCACACTAGACCCAACATAACCACACCCAGTGGCTGGCGCTGTGTGTGCATCAGACGCTGAGCACCATTGCACAGTGGCAGACAGCGCTATGTTGGCAACATCATGCACATGCCACAGTGGCTAGCGACCATGCGGGTGCAGCCCTGCCGAGACCTACCAGCTGCAACAGGCTGGACAGCGGCCTCATGGGGTGGTATTGATGGGCCCCCAGGCATAATGCTGCATGAATGCAACCGTGTCAGTGCATGTGTCTTCAGGCCACCAAACATGCCCACACCAGGCATGCATGGTATGCCCACAGCCGAACCCAGCGTCAACATGGCAGGGGTCACCTGATGCCGGGGATGGGGGAAAGACATTGCACTCTGCAGGGTGTTCGGTGGCCTGGCACATGGTTGGTCAGCCAGTGTAGCCATGACAGTCATCATCACAGTGGCGTGCCTGTTGATGGCTGTGGTTACATCCTCCCGCTGTTGAGCTAACTCTGCCAGGAGCAGGGCATGGTCCCTGCTGCACCGCTCTTCTGCCTAGTGCAGCTCCTCACAGAGTGCATCCACCGCCACCACGAGCCTCACCTGCTGAACCACAGAGGCCTGAAATAGATGGCTGTGGTCATCCAATGGGTTGTCTGCATGGCCAGCATGCTAGCCCCTGTGATGTTCCTGACCCTGTGGCACAGCACCCCTCAACGGTGGATGCCACACGGCAGTGCCTTCCTGGGGTACATCCTCATGTGGTGCACTGCTGCTGCCCCCTTCCCCCATCCCCATGTCAACACAGTCCAGCTGCTGCCCCTCAGGCCGCCGAGTGCCAGACACCAACAGCATGGCTGTAGTGGTGCCAAGAGCCTACCACTGCATCTGCACACCAGTGCTGCCCCACTGGATCCCACAGATGCAGCCAGGACAAGGGCTGATTGGCTGTCAGCCATGCCAGCGCTGCCCATACTGCCACCTGGGTGGCTGCCATTGATGGGATCCCCCTGGGACCCACCAGCATCACTGTCCGGAACGTGCATCATGTCATCATCGGTACTGGAGTTGGCCCCAATCTGTATCTCAGCACACAGGACACCGTGACTGGCATTATGCTGGAACACAGCCAGGGCCTCATCCGCTCTCGCACCACAGGCATTCGTCTGGACATCTTTGCAGGGCTGCAGGAGGTCAGTCCCTCGGACACCTGTGGCGGTGGATGGGTGCTCCACCGGTTCCAGGTCCGCCCCCTCAGTGGACACACCCACCACCACTGCCCCATGAAGACACTCAGGAGATGTAAAGGAAAACAGTATCATTAGTGGTTCTGCCTGGCCCTGGAGCTCGCCCCCCCACCTCCCACACACTGACTGCACTGGTCCTACCATGTAGTGATGGTCTGCCGCCTTCTGAAAGCCTCCACCGGGAACACCCTCTATAACACAACACAGTATGCTGCGGGCTACCTGCTCCTTCAGTGGCATCAGGTGAGGCACATCCTGCTGGATCCCACTAGTGGCTGCACGTGCTGCCCTGATGGCAGCTACCTTGTCCTTGATCTGACTCTTGTCCATGTTAGCCTTCTTTTTGCACTCCTGCATGGAACATCGGTGGCTGCCCTACTGGTTGACAGCACATGCCACCTCACTCCACGCCACCACATGGGCCTGTGGTGTGCCCTCTGTCCACTGAGCAGTTGCTCCCTGTCGAGGTAGGCCTCAAACAGGGCATCAGATTCAGCCCTGGTGAAGCTGGGCCTCTGCTTCCACACCCTCCCCTGCTCCTCATCCTCCTCACGTTCAGTCATTCTTCAGCCTGAAGAGATGGAACGGTGTTACCATGGGCCATGCAGTGCCAAACAGCCCTCCCAGGCCACTGTCCCCACGTCTCCAAAGCATGGCACCTACCTCCAGTGGCTGCAATACCGATCCATGGCCTGTGCATATCCTTGTCACTTATATAGTGCATTGCATGCAAATGAGGGCATGCGCAACTGTAATGGGATGCAAATGCAGTGGATGCGCTGTGGAATGGCTCATGAGCTGATTTGCACAATGTGGCTGAATATCGTGCAGCTGTGCTTTGTGCAATGGTGTTGAGCATGCTCAAGTTGTGGTGCACCATTGTAACGTGCGCAATTGGCCCAACATGCATGCGCACGTTGCTGACATATATGCTAGTGGTGCAGCAGACTCACTGTGTGCGGAAGGCAGTACAGCGCACGGCCACTACTATGCCTGTGGTGCTAAAGCGCAGTATGTCTGACAGGGCACACGTGCCATTGTGCACTGTGGGCACCATGACACCTCTGCACATTAGGCCACTGCATGTTGTCACACACATGCACCCTACTGTGCACCATACAGGGGCCTCCCGATAGTGCAGTGGTGCTCCGTGCACAGACTGACCATTGACCCTGTGGCTGCTCTTTGCCAACTAGGCACCATGAGGCCACATGGCTGCCCCTCCATTGTGCAGTCTGGTAACAGCATGATTGCGGGAAGCGTAGTACCGCGCTGCCCCACATGTGGGGCACGTGCACTACCGGGCACCATTTGAAGCTCGGCAGAGGCTGCATGATGCCGCACACCAGAGCCCCTGTGTGGAGTGTTATTGAACTCGCCAACTTGGTGGTCCTTGTGGAGCCCCATGCAGGTGTCCTCTATGGGCAGGTTCTCCTCCTGAGGCCTCGCACTGAGGTGTGGCAGGAGGTGGCAGAAGGCCTTGAGGAGGCCACTGGGAGCATCAGGACTGGGGAGCAGTGTCACCACCAATACGGGGACCTTCAGCTGCATGACCCCAACTGCTTGGAGTGACTGCAGGTGCATGACTGGCTCAGAGCCATGCCACGGCCCGGTAGGTGCTCCTTCCACATCACTAGTCATATCCGTCTGTTCTGGGGGCACAGTGTTCAACAGGCCATGCCACCGGGGAGGGTCAGCTCCTGTGTTGTCAGTTGTGGGGGTGCATCATGTTGACCCTGCATCACCGTGGCCCATACAGGCTGTGCGGGCACATGCACTGGTGGGGGAGGCATATGGGTAGAACGTGTACTGATGGGCCTCTCTCCATATTTTCCCCCTAGACCCAGAGGACATAGGTGGGACAATGCCAGAGGTGTGACCATGCAGACAGGGCACAGTGGTGGTGCTGGGGATCAGCAGGGCCCTGCTGACCGGGATGCAGGTGAGTACCATGATTCCATTTATACCTGTGCATAGTGGACTGCAGGGGTGGTAAGGCACGGCCCCTCTGCACATGGCCCCTCCAGCCGTGCACATCTCACAGTGCCCTCTGCACCGTCAGTGGGACTGCACATGTGGGTGGGTGTCGCAGGTGGGCTGTGGGTGCACTCGGCACCTGGCTGTTCCACTGCATTCCCACTGCATTGCCATGATGCCAGATAGCCATAGTTGTCTTTTCGACTTGTCTGTTATTAAGGCAAGCAGGAGAAAGTTTGCATGAGGGGGAAGAGAAGTGATAGTACAAAAAGTATAACATTTAACTGCAGTACAACAACAATGGGAAGGCTTTAAGCCCAAGGACCAATGGACAGAGCAACAACGTCACTCCCCCATCAAGCTTAAAAGGTCACAACATCCTGGGCTTTGCCAGGATTCTTTTTCATTGTGGCTGGAGGCACTATTTCTCCTCCCGCAACTTGGATCTTTCTCCTGTTTGTATTTTGCTCCACCTCCAGCTCGATCCATTCTGTCATTCCTCACTCATTCTGGTTTGCTCGTTCTGTCTCCTTAGTGGCATGCTCTCCCCAGGCCTTTGTGCCTGCACTGTCCCATTTCTTGTTTCATCCGAAAATTGGTCCTACACTCTCTAATACTCACTGTGGGTGTTGGTGTCTGGCTCTGCTGTTTTCACTTCTGCTGTTTTACCCTGTAGTGCTGGTATTGCGGACTTTGCCTCTGCCTGCAGCCCTTACGATCTATCTTCAGTGATTCTGCCTTATATTGCCTGCCCTCCCTGAGACTCCTCAATGTGGCCGTTCTTGAGGCTTCTGATGTGGCAGGCTGCTCCAATGGTGACTGCATGCACCCGAAAGGTAAGAGGGCTTGGCAGAGCTCTGCATCGCTGCTATGGGGGTTGTTGCCTACAAGCAGTGCACATTTTGACTGGAAGGTTTGGCGACATGGTGTAGGAAGAGTAGTGTTGTGTTTTTAATAATTTGGTGCCAGAAACAAAAGATGGGGAACATCATTTACACGAAAGAGCTGAGCAGTACTTGATTTCCTTACAATGATTTTCTGGATTCCAGCCAATAAATATTCACTTTTGCTAGACGAAATACACAGCTACTCAAATTTACCCCAAACCTTGACTTTCATCAACTTTTATTTATATTGCAGTGGATGGTGCACTTTGTGGTTTTCCATCCCTTGTCTGGCTGCATACTGACTGACGGGGGAGACAGGGGCAGCTGGCCCTTTGCAGCTCTCTGCCTTGCATCTCCCCATGCACCATGTGATGGGTCGTCTTCCACCGCTACTGAGCTCATCGTTTGGCTCCAGCTTCTGATGGCCATACTGCTGTGATTCTTTCTGTATTTCTTAAGGGGTTCCTGCTCTATCTCAGGCACATTCTCCTACTGACCAGGAAGTGCAGCCTTAAGCCATTTCTGATCAGTTTTGGACCATTCCTTCCCTGCACTCCATGTTTCTTTTGGGCATACCTAGTACGTCTCATATGCCCGTACCCATCCAGTAGCCAAACCACTACCAGGCTGCTGATGGACTCCCTGCCTTCGGAGGCAATTATGGTCTACTTGGCTCTCCTCCTCTGGCCCCTCATCCTCATGTTTCCTCTGCCCTCCATTCCTCTCCACCCTCTCCGATCTCACTTCTTTTCAATTCTGCAGTTCACCACTGTTCCTGCAGTTCTCATTCAGTACTGGCCATTCAGAATTCACTCCAATCTTGGCCTACTGACTCTATTTCTTTTGCATACACTTGTGCCTCCTCCTCAAGCTCACCCTACTGCAGTTCTTGTTCCTTCATACTAGTTCCTTTTTTAAGTTACAATCTGGTTCCTGACACACCCCTCTATCTGGCCTGCATTCAATATTTCTTTTGGGAATACCTATCATTACTCATATGTTGCCTCATCGACCCGTAGCTCTCTGGCCACCTTTATCAGGTTCAAGACTCTGGTCATCACTCACCACTTCCCACCAGCCATCCTGGATTCAGCTGCTCTCATCCTGTATCTGTGAAGTCCTATGCTGCCCCGCTGACCTCCCTCCATCCTTTGCCCTTTCATACCTCAGTTTCCTGTACTGGCCTCCATGGCTTCAATCCATCATTGTACTTTATCCATTTCCTAATCTTACCTTCCTTGTCTTAGCTCCTTTTCAAATGCCAGCCATCATGGCTTCACTCCACTCTTAGCTTCACTCCTTATCATACATCGTCCAGTTTTGATCCTCGATTGTTCAACCTGAGTTGCCTCTGGTTCCAGATCTCCCTTCTTGGCTTTGGAGTCTACCTCCTTTCGAGGAGCCTACTTCCTTTTACTTACTTCGTATAAGTTCATTTTCAAGTTCATTCCTGTCTCCTCCTCTTCCAATTCCGTACCGGCCATGCAGGAGACACTCCACCTGTGGCCTGCTATCAATATTCTTTTTGGGCATTCCTGCCATAACTCCTATGCCACCTATCAACCATGACCATCTTGCTGCATGTATCAAGTTCATAACTCCAGTCATATCAAGTTCATAAATTCAGTCATCATTCACTCAGTATTACCTCGAGGTTTATCTATTTACAGTGCTTACTCGAACATTCCTATCATTGAATTCCATACTACTTCATCGACTACAATCTCAGGGTCTAATTGTTCAGAGTCTAATCATTTACATCACATAATCAAGCATGCCTCTTCAACCTCAGAGTCTGCTCACTTGCATTGCTCAATCAAGTGCATCACTCAATCAAGTCAGTCTACTTTATCATCTGTCTCCTCATCAGCACATCTGGAATTTTCTCATGAGCACATCTGGATACCCCTTGCTCCTCTGACTCATACATGGATTTATTTCCTCCTATCCTTGCTCCTCTGATCTACTATCTCACATAGAATACTCGAGCATACCCTCCTTGAGTCCTTGCTACCTCCTGTTCCTTATTTCATCTGTGCTTCTGATTTTTTCCCTATCCCATCATCATCCTCCCTACTTATATCCCTCATCTATGAACCATTCTCTTTACCAACACATGTCCTCAAACCAAACGTTGTCAGCCTGGAGGGAAGGTGACCTAGGCCTTGGATCCCCAGAGGTTTCCTCCTCAAAGTGGGGTTTTCCTGTCCTCTCTGCCAATGGTCATAATATTAGTTAGTACTTTCTTCTTATTAGTTAGTTAGGCTCGGCTGTTGGATGGAGGTGAATAGTGGCCCAGCTTTCTCCTCTCTCCTTAGGAAGTGAGCTCTTCTTCACAGAAGTCATCCATCGTCCTCACCTCTTCAAAGCTTGACATCTTTGAGTATTCTTTTTGGGCTTCTTCCTAATCTACCTTTAGCCAATGCATTCATTCCTGGCACCTTTGGAGGGGAACCCTCCTCTAGGATTCCTTGTGTCATACTCCTACAGCGTGTTATCTTCCATGTATAGAAAGGCAGAAAGCCACAAAGCAAATCAAGTTACACAAGCATCATCTCATTGTATCTCATTCAGTTGCATAAGCACATAGAATGGGAGGGTTTTAAGCAACAACATCACTCCTCCATTGAGCTTAACAAGTCACAAGACCTGGGCTTTGCCAGGATTCTTTTTCATTGCCCACCATCCATCACTCCTCCTCCTCCTCCTTCAGCGGCTCATCTCTCTTTCCCATAGGCTTCTTCCTAATCTACCTTTAGCTGATACATTCATTCCAGGCACCTGTAGGGGGAACCCTCCTCGAGGGTTCCTTGCATCATACCTTTATAGGGTGGTATATCCACGAATAGAGAGGCAGAAAGCCACAAAGCAAATGAAGTTACACTAGCATCATCTCATATTATGTCATTCATTTGCATAAGCACATCGAACTATCGTAATAACATAATATGACACATATATCAATGAAATAAAGAGGGAAAAAAGTGGAAAACACTATCACTCACTCACTCACGCTTGGATACAAACACCAGCAAGGATGTTCAAGGTGCTTAAATCCTTTAATAATATTTAGCAGCTCCACATCATAAAAGCATGAAATACCAAGAAAAACTCAGTTTCATGCAGCCGCCCCCCCCATCACACTTTGTCAAGGCAAAGTGCAGTGGGGTCTGCATGAAACGTTGATGATGCTTCCTGGTATTATGTTTTGTTATGGTGTGCAGCTCCTGAATGTTATTAAAGTGCGAGTGAGTGCCAATGTTTTTCACTTTGTTGTAGCTACTGTTATGTTGTGCACCACGGACTGAGCAGCAATGTGTTATCCTTGTTTTGAAATAAGGAAACACTATAGATGATCACAGATCTCTCTCAGGAGATTTAATATTTTCTCTTGTTTCTCCAGTACCTTTTGGTGTCTTTACTTTCTTCCTTGACCTTCCTTATGGAGATCATCTAACTCAAACATAACAAGCATTTTCCAATGCCGAACATTCACTTGCAGGTATTTGCAGTGGTGTTTGGCATGTATGGTGCTTTACCCTAATGCCCTGTGCGACTGCTGGTATTTGCACAATAAATTGTCAGCATGACCTTGTTGTTACCCCCATTGTGCGCTACATAGACGGAAACACATTTTGGGCAGGATGTGAAAAATACAGCTGTACTGCTCATAAGGAAGTGTGGTAAAATGGCAATGTTGAAAATCTGGGTGGAAATATTGAAAATTCGCGAAACCTAGCGTGCATGGGAACTGTGCAACGCACGCTCGTAAAACAGTTATTTGTAGGAATCTTTTTGCCAAATTTTCAACATAGCCATTTTAAGATCTCTGCTTATGAACAGTGTCACTGTGATTTTCTTAATGTGTCCCATACACTGAGTTCGCACACCGACAGTGCCATTTATGCGCTACATGGTGAAACACGTTTTGGGCAAGATGTGAAAATGACAGCTGCAGTGCTCATAAGGAAGTGTGGTAAAATGGCAATGTTGAAAATCTGGAGTGCAAATATTGAAAATTGTAAACTTACGGTAGCGTATGTGAGAACTCACAACACAGAGTCATAAACAGTCATTTTTAGGAAATTTTCACCAAATTTTCAGCACAGCCATTTTAAGACCTCTGCTCATGATCAGTGTCACTGTGATTTTCTTAATGTGTCCCATACATTGAGTTTGCATACCGACTATGCCATTTGTGCGCTATATGGGCAGAAACACATTTTGGGCAGGATGTGAAAATGACAGCTGTACTGCTCATGAGGAGGTGTGGTAAAATGGCAATGTTGAAAATCTGGAGTGCAAATATTGAACATGCGCCAAGCGTCTGACGTGCATAGGAGCGATTAGCGCTGCGCTCATCTAACAGTCATTTTAGGAATTTTTTCACCAAATTTTCAACATAGCCATTTTAAGACCTCTGCTCATGAACTGTTTCACTGTGATTTTCTTAATGTTCCATACATTGATTTCGCACATTACGACTGCGCCATTTTGCGCTACATGGCGGAAAACACATTTTGGGTGAGATGTGAAAATGACAGCTGTACAGCCTCATAAGAATGTGTGATAAAATGGCAATGTTGAAAATCTGGAGGAAAATAATGAAAATTCATGAACTTATGAGCCTGTGGGCTTCATAGCGCTGCGCACCATTAAAACAGTCATTTTTGGAATTTTTGTACCAAATTTTCAACATGGGGTTTTTGGGACCCCTTCTCATGAATAGTGTCACTGTCATGGCATTATTCAAGGCCAAAGGGTGATTTCATGCAGTGACTGTGCAGTGCCTGCGAAATCACCCTTCGGGCCCGAATAATGCCATGACAGTGACATCATTCATTAGAAGAGGTCCCAAAAACCCCATGTTGAAAATGTGGTGCAAAAATTCCAAAAAATGACTGAGATATGCATTAAAGTTGAAACCCCCCTATGTAGCCCATTATACAGCTTACCAGCATTTCCTCAGTTCGCGGTCGGCTTTGAAGAGTGCAGACGTGTTCCCGGTCCACTGAAGATCGTCACGCCAGAGTCCGGAGGTAAATATGGGGTATGGGGGTGTGGGGAGGCTGGGTGTGCAGTGGGTGGGTGCGGGTTGTGGGAGGATGGGCTGGGAAGCGCAGTGGGACCATTTTGTTTTACAGGTAAAAATTAAAAAGACGACGTGAGATGTTTGCCACACTGGGGTGGGCTCCCAATGTGACAGAAGATGGCTGGGGGCCAAGGGGCCGGCCAGAGTTGGGCACTCCCGTCGACAACAACATTTGCCACGCTGGGGTGGGCTCCCAGTGTGGCACCAAAGCTTTGGGGGGGGCGGTGTGACGCGCGCTGGGGGGAGGCAGCTCGTGATACGAGGGGGGCCTGCGCTCAGTATGGCAGCAGTGCTTTCTTTTGAAGCAGAGGAACACCGCTGTCATACTGAGATCCTGCACCCATTGGTACAGGACTGCGACACCTGCTCAAGGGAGCAGTGCATTGGATGGGAGAGGCACCTCAGTGCACTACTCTCCCAAAACGCTCCATGTCCATGCGGCGCGGGCATACGAAATGGTGAGGTCAGCTTGAGTGACAGGTACTTCCTGGTTTGCATGGAGACCAGAAAAATGGGGTGGATGGAGCATACAGTGATACCGAATGGTGCACCATCACACTTGTAGGTCTGCTGTCAGTCCTCCTCCTCCTCTTTCTGGCACTTTCTTCCTGCCTGTCACTGTCTTGTTCAGCTACAACAACTGCCACAAGAACAGGCATTCTTGTTCCCACCTGTAGCTTAGCCTCTGACTATGCAGAGAAACATAGAAACATAGAATTTGATGGCAGAAAAGGACTGCTTGGCCCACCTAGCCTGCCAGTTCCCCTACCTGATGGATAAGCTGCAGATCCTAGTTAACCAACAGCCTACTTCCTCCTACCCCCAATAGAATTGCCTTATGTCTGTCCAATGCATTCTTGAAATCCCCGCTGTTTTTGACTCTACCACCTCCTCAGGAAGGCTGTTCCATGCATCTACAACCCTCTTTGTGAAGAAATACTTCCTCACATTACCTCTGAGCCATCCCGCCTCTATCTTCAAATTGTGCCCCTTGTTCTTGCACCTCTCTTTTTCTGAAAGATGCTACCCTCTTGGACTTTGTTGATTCCCTTGAGGTATTTGAAAGTTTCTATCACGTCCTCCCCTTTCCCTCCTTTCCTCGAGGCTATATATCTTAAGCTCCTTTAGTCTTTCTTCATATGTCTCCTGGTACAGACCCTGCACCATTTTAGTTGCTCTCCACTGACTATGTCTTTGCAAAAATGGGGTCTTCAGAACTGTACATAGTACTCCAGTTGTGGTCTTACCAACTGCCTGTACAGAGGGCCAACAACTTCCTGTTTTCTACTGGTGATGCCTCTCTTCATGCATCCCAGTATTGCCCCAGCCCTCCTTACTCCCTTCTCACACTACTGGCCCACCTTTAGGTCATCTGATATGACTAACCCCAGGTCCCTTTCCATTTTTGTTGTTGTCAGTATCTCACCCCCAGTTGTGTATTCTTCCCCTGGGTTTTTGTTTCACAGGTGCATAACTTTGCACTTCTTTGCATTGAATCTAAGCTGCCATACATTTGCTAATTCCACCAACCTTGCCAAGTCCCTTTTCATCCTTTCCACCCCACTTTGCATATCAATCTTGTTGCAGATCTTTGTGTCATCTGCAAAGAGACATACTTTCCCTTCCTGTTCCTCTGCAATGTCACTTATAAAGACATTAAAAAGGACCTACCCTAGTACTGAACCCTGTGGCACCTCACTAGTAACCCCCTTTCTTCACTGTGGACTCCATTTACTATTACCCACTGTGTTCTGTTGTCCAGCCAGTGTTTCACCCAGGCTACCACCCTAGAACTCACTCCCAGGCTGGCTAATTTGTTTATTAATCATATGTGTGGCACTGTGTCAAATGTCTTGCTAAAGTCTAGGTAGGCCATGTCCACAGCCCCTCCCTGGTCTACTGCTTTGGTCACCCAGTCAAAGAAATCAATTAGATGTGTCTGACATGACCTTCCTGCTTTGAATCCATGCTGCCTTGGGTCCTGTATCCCCCTTGCCTCTAGGTACTCAACAATTCTTTCCTTCAGAAGTGATTCCATCATTTTCCCTACCACTGAGGTCAAACTGACAGTTCTATAGTTTCCTGTTTCTGTCTTGCTCCCACTTTTGTGAAAGGAAATCACATCCACCCTCCTCTAATCCTCAGGTACCACACCATCCTCCCATGATTTATTAAAAAGGGTAGTCAGTGGTGTTACTAGTTCTTCTCTTAGTTCTTATAGAATTCTGGGGTGAATCCTATCATGCCCCATTACTTTATTCACCTTCAGTTTTAAGAGTTCTTTCAGAACCCTTTCTTCTGTGAATGGACTAATATCAACCACCTAACCACAGTGCTTCTGTTGACTGGATTAGGTATTGACTGGATTAAGTAGGGTCTCCGCCTATTTGGGCTGTGTGGCTGGGTGTTTGTGTTTGTCTCTGTCAGTAGTTTAGTTTTGTGGATTTTCATGTGTTTCTGTATGGAGGAACAATACCATTCTTGAATATGAGAACTGTGAAAGTTTTCTGGACTAAAAATCTGGAAAACATCATCAGCAGGTATTGGCATTCTCATTATAAATCAACTTTTTTGGAAGCCATCACAATCAAAGAAAGTCCAGCTAAGAAATTCTACAAGCTCTGAACTGGGGAGTGCTAACTGAATCCACATTTCCATCTGCCCTGTCCTAAAGAGATCTCCATGTCTTTGAGAACTATTCACAACCATTTAAACAAAGGGAAGACACTTACAAAGGGTTTTTACTTCCTACATGTGCCCAGGCCAGTGTTAATCATTTTCAGGAATTTAACACATCCTGGGTCTTGTTACTGTAGATCAAACAGTTTACCAGTCCCCAGTAGTTCACCATTTCCTGTGGATTTGATTATTTTGCATCATTTCTCTCCTAGTGGACAAGATTATTATATTACATACTTGGGACTTATTGTCAGAAGAGCAGGGTGACTGCGTAGGCCACGGAGGACCATGACAGCAGCCAGAGGAATTGTTTGGTGGCTAGTCCAGCAGTAGGAAACTGGGTGCAAGTGCGCCAATCAGGCGTAGAGGAAGGCAGCGAATCCCAAGCTGTGGCAGGGAATACATAAGCCTGGGCATCCTTTAAAATCTGCTCAGCTTGTATTCTCCCACAGGATCTGTTTTCTTGATCCTTTCCTGGCTGCACGGAGCAGGCCAGGGCACTGGGGAACAGCAGCAGACTGGGGGAGCCATCCTGGTGGAGTGGGTCAGGGCACTGGAGGGCCGAGGATTTTTTTTCCCACACCAGCCATCCCGGCCCCAACCTCTTTTGAGTGCCCAGGAAGGGTGGAGCAAGGAAGTCAGGAAGGATCCCATTGGTGGATAGCAAACAAGCAGGAAGGAGCTGTTCTCTTTACCAAAAAAAAAAGACTGGTCAGAGAAGGACTTTGAGGAGGAGAAATAGAGCATCTGGTGTTAAGCTCATTGCTGGAAAGGGGGGCATGCTCTTCAGCCTCTAGTTTAAATTTAAGCTTAACCTAGGTACTGTAACTCTGTTTGTAGTGAAACTGTTTACTGTGAAGTACTGTACCTGACAACAGGGTACCTGTTTACTGGGGGACTGTATCTAGGATTAGTAAGTGAGCTACATGGTGTGTAGGTGTGTATCTTGGACCAGTGGGGAACCTGGTGGTTTACCCAGGGAAACCTACTTGTATAGGTATGTGACCACACATCATTAGAGCTGGTATCTTTGCGAGGGTGTTGCAGTGTGTAGGGTGTGGGATGGCCATAATACTGAACTGGGTCTGGAAGTTCAGTGGTTTCCCAGTGTGCTACCTGCTGGCACAGCTCAGGGAGGAGGTTGAGGGGATTAGGAGACAGCTGGGGGAGAGGTATGGATGGGGAATAGGACGGGGCTCTTCCACTTGGTTGCACTAAGCACTGGGGTGAAGGCATAGGGAAAGGAGCACAGGAGAGTACTATGGGGTCACATGGGGGCCCTGACAGTGAGGGCCCAAAAGGAGGAAACTACCAAAGAAGCAGACAGGTATCTGGGGATCCATGCAGAGGAGGGACAAAAGGATGAGGAAACTCCCAAGGTAGTAGGCAGATGGCTGGGGCTGGACAGAAGGAAGCAAGGTGGGGAGGTGGATCAGGCCTTAAGCTCAACAACCACTTCAATCCATTACTTCTTCTTGAGGAGGAGGGGAGTGCTGGAAGGGTGAGGTAGCCATAACAGGGTGGTCAGAGATGGAAAGGAGTGGGGAAGGAGGCAGGGGAGGAAATAAGAAAAAATAGGGTGGAACATGAAATGAGGGAGAATGGGGCTGGGGGATCAAAGCAGGCTGAGGAAGAGGGGTAAGAGGGAGGAAAGGACAAGGAGAAGGACCAAAAGTACAAGGAAGATGCAGTAAATAGAACTGAGGGTTTGGGTCAGGGGGGCATGACAGCAAGGAGGGGCTGAATGTAGAAGGCAAGGAAGGGAGGTGAGCCAGGCTGGATTAGCTGATGGGGGAAGAACCAGTCTGCAAGCAGGGATGGGGGTAGCAGTGCACAGAAGAAGACTCAGGAGGAGGAGAGGCATAGGATCGGAAGCGAGGGGGTGACCATGGTCAATAAGGAGAGGGCAGCAGGTGGCACCCATATGGGAGAGGGGCAAGGAGCTGGCTGGGAGGGGGGTCCGCTAGAAAGGACGAGGAGGGATATGGAAGGGGGGAAATGAAGGAAAGAGGGTGGTTAGAGTGCTTCTGTTGGGTGATTCTATGATCAGGGGCATCAGATGGGGTAGGAAGGGGGAAGCCTGTCTGGTTAGAACAAAATGCTTCCTCGGACTAATGGTGCACAGGGCAAAGCTTGAGGTGTATCAACTGGCAAAGGATTATGGAGGTTCCCCGGACATACTGGTCCACTTGGGTACCAATGACATTGAGGGAACTAGTGAACTGGAGATACAGGCAAGGTTCATGGAGCTAGACAGGGTTTGTCATGACATAGGATATGCAACCTCCTTCTTGGAAATCCTGCTGGTACCAAGAGCTAATGGGGAACACAACAGGAAGATTAGGGAGATAAATCAGTGGTTGAGGGAGTGGTGTGGGGTCAGAGGGTATGAGTTGATGGAGGATTGGTGGTAGGCCTGAGAAGATAAGGGGCTGTATGCTTGGGATGAGACTCCATCTCAATTTGAGGGGTGGGAAATCTAAGCTGAAAATAGAGGGGTTCATCGGATGAAGGTGGGGTTTAAACTTGTGAAGGGGAGCGATGGGAAGAGGCTGCTCAGGAGGGTCCAAAAAAGGAGGACTCTATCTCCACCCCCTAGGGAGCTGGAGAAATGCGAGATAAGGCTGACTGGTAAGGGGCACACTGGGGGGAGATGGCCCAAGGGGAACGTGAACAGGGGAAATGGGAGTATAAGGAAGGGGTGAGGAGGGGAGGAGGATGGTCCTTCTAAATGCCGGGAGCTTGGGCAAGAGAATGCCTGAGCTCCAGGCAATGCTAGCTGAAGGAGAGGTGAATGTGGCAGCTGTCACTGACACCTGGGCCACCGCAGGGCACGACTGGAACCTGAACCTCGAGGGTTACACTACATACATTAAGGATAGTGGGAAGGGAAGGGAAGGGTGGTAGCATTGATAGCAAATAACTGCATTGGCATAGGAGGAGTGGAGGAGGTGGAGGGGGCCGTGGAGGTGATTTGGGTCACCTTGATAACAAGGGGGGGCAAGACAGTAACAATAGGAGTGGTGTACAGACCCCCTGCACTGGCAGAGAAAATGGAGGAGAGTCTGGTGGCAGATGTTGGGAGGCATTGTAGATTGGGCAGGGAAAGGGTGGTGGTGTTGGGTGATTTAAACATGCCAAGAACAGACTGGGGGACTATGACATCCTCGGTGGCCAGGGAGCTGAGGTTCCTGGATTACTTTCAGGACGTGTTCCTAACCCAGCAGGCAGGGGATCAGACCAGGGAGGCACGGATACTGGATGTGGTCCTGGCGGACAGTGACCAGACTGGGGGCCTGGAGGTAAGGGACTCATTGGCAGGGAGTGACCATGCCACGGTCTGGTTCTGCCTGGACTTAGGAGCAGTAGAAGGCAGCACAAAGACGAAGGTAACTGACTTCAGGGGAGTGGATTTCAAGGAAATGGGAAGGATCCTTAAGGAGCATTTGGACAGGATAGGGTTGGACATGGATGCTGACAGCACGTGGGAAATCATCAGAAGGGGGGGTACAGGATGCTACCAGCACCTGTGCAAGATTGAGAAGCAAATGCAGTAGGGCCGGAAAACCCTGCTGGTGGACCCAGGAGGTTCAGGATGTGGTGTGGGGAAAGAAGGAAGCCTATAGGCAATTCAAGTGCTCAAGGAGTGAAAGGGGTCAAGGGGAGTACAAGCTGATGGCTAGAAGGGCCATTAGGGTAGTGAGGGCAGCTAAGGCAAGGAAGGAGCAGAACCTGGCCAGGGAAATTAGGAGAGGGAACAAGGGGTTCCTTAGATACATTGGGGAAAAGAGAAGGGAGAAGGGTGAAGGGGCAGATTAGTAGGATTAAAACAGGGGTGGGATGGACACAAGATCCGGGGGACCAGACTGAGGTACTAAATGAGTACTTTGCCTCAGTTTTTTACCAAGAAAAATGGGGGGGCTGTATCAACAAGGGAGGAGAAGGTGAAACTGAGGAAGAGGGGGACCCTTACCAATCAGTGGGTCTGGGGAGAAGGGGGCCATCCCTAGCAGAAGGGGGAGCACAAAACAGGGGACAAGGTAGCAGAGATAGAAATCACGGTAGAGAGAGTGAGGGAAGCCCTCAGGTCCCTTAAGCCAGAGAAAGCACCAGGGCCAGATAAATTACATCCCAGAGTGCTGAAGGAACTAGTGGATGTCCTGGCGAAACCCCTGGTGGAGATTTTCGTCATCTCTCTAAGGATGGGGTGGGTGTCCCAGGACTGAAAAGTGGCACATATTGTGCCTTTCCACAAGGATGGATCAAGGGAGGTGGCAGAGAACTACAGGACCATCAGTCTGACATCGGTTGTGGGCATGGTGATGAAGGATATTGTCAAGGAGGGGCTGAAGGGAACTGGAAAAGTTGCCTGGACGATAGACAGCATGGCTTCATCCTGGGGAAATCAGGTCAGATAAATCTTGTGGAGTTTTATAACTGGGTGATGAGTGCTTTAGACCTGAGTAGGCCGGTGGATGTCCTCTTTCTTGACTTCAGCAACGCGTTTGACTCTGTTCCTCACTGGGACCTATTGGATAAGCTGGGGAAAATGAGTGTGGGAAACCAGATGGATAGGAAACTGGCTCCAAGACTGGAGCCAGAGTGTCATGGTTGTGGGGATAGTCTCATCTCCAAGGAGGGTCATTAGTGGGATCTCTCAGGATCAGTCCTTGGGCCCCTCCTGTTCAACGCATATGTCTCTGATGTAAGTAAGGGTATCAGAAGTGAGATGAGTCTTTTTGCAGATGACTCAAAGCTGGGGCTGTGGTGGAGGGGGAGGAGGGGTGGTTGACCCTACAGGGGGACCTGGAGGCTCTTGTAGAGTGGTCTGAAAAGTGGAAACTGAGGTTCAATTCAGTGAAATGTAGGGTACTGCACCTGGGAGCCAAAAACCCGGGCCAAGTGTATACCCTAAATGAGGAAATGCTTCAAGTCTCGATGGCTGAGAGGGATCTGGGGGTGGTGGTGGATGTCAAGATGAACAACTCGGAGACTTGTAGGAGGTCAGCAGCCAAGGCCAATGGGATGTTGGGCTTGCATCGCTAGGGGGATCACTAACAGAAGGAAGGAAGTGATACTTCTTCTGTATAGCTGCTTGGTGAGGCCCCACCTAGAGTTCTGCATGCAGTTTTGGAGCCACACTTAAGTAGAGATGGGCAAAGTGGTTCCAATTCATTCCATGAAGTGGAACACGGAGTGAAAGTGAAATCGCAGAGTTCTCTGCAATGCAAAGCAGAGTACTTAGCATTATAATAGCTAACACGAAGTCCATTGAAAACAATGATTTTGTGTTACTCTGCCTTCCAAAGCCACTACTCCACCAATTCTTAAGGCAAAGTACATTGAGTACAATGTACTTCTCCTCACTTCACCTTGTTTTTAAGCTCCCATGGTGAATTTTGCAGTGATTCATGGGATTTCAGGTCACATGGGCTCTAGATTGCTCTGCGCAGCCTCAGTTTGTGGCAGTGTGTGTAGAAAGCTGTAGCAGTCTGCTCTGAGAGCTTTCTGTGATTCAAACCTTCTAAAAGCTATTAAAAAGCCTTTCTGAGCAATTTTTTTTTTTGCTGAAACTTTAGTTCATCGATTGTAGGAAACCCTAATGTGCTCATATCATCAAGCGTTTATTGTTTGTGTGTGGATTTTGAATGCTAATGTACAACATTCAATCTGTGTACTGAGAGACAGTGGAAATGTGCTTTGGGGGGGCGTATCTGTGGTGTAGGTAGATTAACTTGGAGAAAAATACAGTTCTATTTTGTTGATTTTTTTCTTGTATAACTGCAAATGTACACACAGTAATATTTTCAAAAATGTCTTGCCATTTTTTTTGCTGATTGTTGTAGTGCAGCAGTGCATGATTTTAGTTTGTTTAAAATATGTGACTATATTATTGAAGTACTCAATTTGCTACGCATTACTTAGTGTGAGTGAGAGTATGTGAGTGACACATGTCATCAAATCAGGCACATTTTATTGTGCTACTTAGCCATTTCAGCAATGTGAACCTGCCATCAACTGCAGCTGTAATTTCAGCAATGCAACCCTGCCGTCCACTGCAGCTGTAATTTCAGCAATGCAACCCTGCCGTCCACTGCAGCTGTAATTTCAGCAATGTGAACCTGCCATCCACTGCAGCTGTAATTTCGGCAACGTGAACCTGCCATCCACTGCAGCTGTAATTTCAGCAATGAGAACCTGCCATCCACTGCAGCTGTAATTTCAGCAATGTGAACCTGCCATCCACTGCAGCTGTGATTTCAGCAATGTGAGCCTGCCTTCCACTGCAGCTGTGATTTCAACAGTGCGAACCTGCCATCCACTGCAGCTGTAATTTCAGCAATGTGAACCTGCCATCCACTGCAGCTTGGTGATTTTTGTACTTCTTTTTGGAATCTTTACTGGTACTAGTACTAGTGACTGTTACTGTAGCAGTGCAGTACACTGTCCCCCCCATCCTGCTCCAACCTGTGAAGGTATTCTTTTCCAGATTTGAATTTCTTACTGTGAGCACTGGTTAGGTCTTGTACCTTTGTGTCTGCATCTCTTCAGTGGGCAGCGCACTCTTAAACTGTTTGATCATTTGCATCTCTATGGGGCCCAATCGCCACCTGTAACTTAAGTCGCAGTTATTTCTCTGGCTTGCATTCAGAGTACTGGACTGGTGTGGTGCATAATTCTGTATGAATGTTATATCATTAATATGTGTTTTTAAGTCAGGGAGTTTTGTGCTACAGCTCTTCGGGGAAGTACAGCCATAGGCATTCATGTTGCCAGTACAGTTCCATATTGTTCATCTCACACCGTCAACACTGAATCACATTCTTCATCATCACAGTCACAAATTCAGTCACAAATCACATTTCACAATCATGTCACGAATCACAACACTAATTATTTGACTAGTTACTTGGATGTATTGTAAGCATGCTTTGCAGTACCTCTACAGGCTTCACCATCCCACCATTGTACTCAAGCATTTTTAAGTTGGGGAATTTTGTGCTACAGCTTTTCAGGGAAATACAGCCATAGTCATTCGCAATCCTTCACATACAGCATGTGAGTTGCAATATTGTAAGTGGTGGTGGGCGAAGTGGTCCCAATTTACTCTGAGAAGTGATTCACAGAGTAACGCGGAATCCATGAAGAACTCCACAATGTGAAGTGGAGTACTTTGCTTCATAATGAGGAACACGAAGTCCATTGAAACCAATGACTTTGCGTTATTCCACCTTCCCCAAACCACTTCTCCACCGGTTATAAGGCGAAGTACATTGAAATCAATGTAATTCGCCTCACTTCGCTCAGTAATTCAAAACCTCTAAAAACTGTTTAAAATGCCTTTTTGAGTAATAATTTTTGCTCAAAATTTAATACATCAACTGTAGGAAACCCTTCTGTGCTCATATCATCTAGTGTTTATTTTTGTGTGTGGATTTTGAATGTTAATTTAGATCAGTCAGTCTGTGTACTGTGAAGTGTGCTTGGGGGTGGCATAATTGTGGTGTAGGTAGATTAACTGGAAGAATAATGCGGTCTTTCTGATTTGGTTGTATTTTTTTGTATAACTCAATGTACACACAGTAGTATTTTCAGTAATTCATGACTTTTTTTGTCCATTGTTGTCATGCAGCAGTGTACAATTTGTTTAAAACATTTGGTTATATTACTAAAGGTTTTCAATTTGCTATGCATTACTTGACTGTGCATGTGAGTGTGTGTGTGTGTGATGCGTGCCATTAAATCAGACACCTTTTATTGTGTTACAGAGTAATTGCAGCAGTGTGAACCTGCTATCCACCGCAGCTGCATTCGTTAGCACTGGGGAATTTTCTGGACACAAGACAGTAGCATTTTGTGGATGCACATTAATTCTGGTGTCTCTGTGTGTGACCTGACCACTGTGCACATGACTGAGTGCGCCATTAATTCTGGGAGACCTTGCATTTCTTGTTATGCTTTCATTTCACTTCATCAGCACTGGGGAGTTTTCTGGACTCAAGACAGTAGCACTTTGGGGATGCACATTCATTTTGGTGACTGTGTGGGTGGGATGCTGCCAATATTGTCACTCCGCCTTACTTCACGTTTAAGGTGGACTGACAATACAAAGTAATAATAACAAGGTAAAATGAGCATTCCCTATGGGGCACTCCACATAGCAAAGTGTCAACATGAAGTGGTCACTTAACGTTCACTTGCTGGTGGATTTCAAATTTGCTGCATCTCTACACTTAAAAAGGACATTGAACTCCTGGAGAGGGTCCAGAGGAGGCAACCAAAATGATCTGGGGCTTGGGGAAGGACCTATGGGAAAGGCTCAAAGAGCTAAATATGTACACATTAGAAGAGAGAAGGGACTGGGGACATGATAAAGGTCTTCAAGTACATGAAGAAGGTAAATAGGGAGGTGTAGTCAGGGTGCTCCAAGGAAGGGGGGACAACTAGAGGGCATGGATGGAAGCTGGAGGGAGGAGACTCAGGGAGAAAGGAGGAGGTGCTAATTCACTGAGAGGGAGTAGAACCATGGAATGCATTGCCAGGGGGCAGGTGGAGGCAGAGACTGTGGAGGGGTTCAAGAGTGGGTGGGACATGTGCAGGGAAGGGTGCTTTAAGCAAAATCCAATGCAGCAAAATACCCTTTACTGGGAAGGGAGAAGCCGAGAGGATGGGAGGAGCAAGGTCAGCTCCCAGGGTGGGGGCTGATCAAATGAGCAGACACGAAAGACCTCTAGGCCTATTCTGCTGGCATTGTAGTATGTTAGTATGTTAGGTATTTCCCTGCTTTTCCATTTTGAATACTGAACAGAAGTATTCATTCAGAATCCCTGCTTTTCACTGTCTCTCTGCCCAACCACATTCCTCTCTATTCAGCCTCGTATCCCTGCCTTAGTCTTTCATTGCTCTCTAATGTACCTATAAAGGTTTTATCCCCTTTTAAATGAGTTGGTTATCTTTCCTTGGTTTGGGCCTTTGCTATTCTGACTGCCTTCCTACTTCCTTCTGCTTTAACCGATACAGTTCTCTGTCCTGCTACTTCTGTGTTTCCTTATAGTTCCTGAATGCTATCTTTTCTCACTTACTTTCCCACCACTTCTTTTGAGAACTTTTAGTTTTTCTTCATTTTGATTTGTTAATTTGCTTCACATAAAGGCTTGTTGCCTCTGTGATGGCAGTTTTGATGTTTTCCCATTGTTGCTGCACCCCACCTTCTTGCCTGTTTGTTAGTGCTTTTCTGAGGCACTCTCCCATTTTGACCAAATCAGCCCTCCTGAAGTCCAGTACCTTCACTTTTGTATGGTTTGACTCTGTAGCTGAGTTTATCATGAACCACACAGTTTGGTGGTCGCTTGTTCCCAGGTGGCTACCCACTTAAAGATCTGAGATCCTCTCTCAGTCCTCATTTGAGAGTACCAGGTCTAAGATTGCTCCTCCCAAGTGGATTCCAAAACTAGCTGTCTGATGCATGCCTCTGGGGCATCGAGAATGGCCCTGCTCTTGGATGTGGTTACAGAAAAGGTGCTCCAGTTAACATCTGTCATATTCAGGCCCCCATCAGCAACATCTCCCCTTTTTCTGCCATCCCAATGATGCCTTCTGTCATTTCCTTGTCCATTTCCTCTCCCTGAGATGGGGTCTGTATACAACCCCTGTGTGGTTTGTGGTGAAATTCCTGGTCTCCAGGGTGACACACAGTGCCTACTCTCCTCTCCTCTCTGTGATGTTGATGATGAATAAGGTTGCTTCTCTGCAAAATGTATTTCACTTAAGACATTTTGTCATGTGGGTCTTCACAACCTCTCTGGGCAGTTGCACTGCAAAACATAAAGATGCATACTGTATTTCTCAGTATTGTGTGAGCATTTTGTGGCCAGCTTGCTCCAGCAGTTTACATTAATGTATATCACCAGGTACTCTCATGACCCCAACATAAAAAACAAAATAATTTTAGTTAATGGTTTATTTTTCCTTTGTCATGGTAATTTACTCAGCCTTCCTGCTGTGTGCTCAGAATCCCCCTTTGTGCCATTGACTGCATACAGTTTTAATCTCTCTTTGTCTTCTGCTGTCCCTCCCCCTCTTTCACTTCGCCCCTGCTACTTTGCTGAATTCCTCTGCTAACTCCCTCAACTATAGTCTGCAGCCCACCCACTGATTTATTTAACTCTCTGCCCAAGCAGCATACATCCTTCTTAAATTATTAACACCCCTCTCTGTTCCCCTTACATGAGGATCCCTTGATTCAGGCCATCTAGCAGCCAAGGCATGGCTCTCTGAACAGCCAGTCATGCCACCGCTCCCCCTCCCACCTATAGCTCCTAACTCAGGTACAGAATACAGAGTGCAAGCTAGCTAACCAGATTGGTTAATAACAGATTGTTTCTCAGAACAAGAGGACTTCCACATGCCAACTGAAGACTCACTAAACTAGTCCACAGGTTTATGGCTTTCTGACCCCTAGCTCCATGACTCCTGGAATAATTCTGAATCTCATATTTTGTCCCACCTGTCTTGCCCCACCCTTGCCTCTATTAAATACAGCCAAGCTCCTCCCTACCCTCCTGTCATTGGTCATTCTTCCCTCAGCCTGTAACCTCTCATGTCAATCCAGTTTCTTGTCTTGGAGCCAGCCTGTTACCCAGACAGCCCTGCTCCCCACACTGTCTGCCCCCCATCCACAGAATGGTGCCAAAAACCTTAATTGTGCTATTAGTTACCCTGTCACTGTGCCCCTGGTCTCTCAAGATATGTGGACTCTTCTTCCTGTGTTAGTATCCCCTACTCTACCATCCCTATACTGCTCCTGCAGCACAATCACAGAGGAATGTCTCATGACCCTTAGGACCTGCTGATCTAATGATTTGCCCTATGCACCTCAAACCCTTGCAGAATAGTAAAATCTTGGTAGCTGACTTGATGATTGGCAGGCTACACAACTACACCCACCACAGCAAGAAAAGAGGATAAGTCCAACTTCAAAGGCCCAACCAAAGTGACATGGACCTGCTTCCTAAGGAAGTTCATTCTGCTTATGCTGCTACTATACAAGAACACGTGACCCTAAACCTGGCTCTACCTCCTCCAACTACTCTTCAAACATGGGCCATCTTAAAGTTGTCTCCTTGGATATATGTAGCTTTCTCACCAACCTACAGAGTTGGGTAGCACAACTTAAACTTGATGTTATCTCACTCACCAAAACTTGGATTTCCCCAAAGATCCTAGATGAAACCATGGTCCTGGCAGGATATAACTTGTTCCATCAGGAGTGTATGACTAAAAGTAGGAGGTGGCTGCCTGGTCTACCTTAGGAGTGACCACAAATTCAAATACTATCCTGCAGTCTTCTTAAATAAAAGCATAAGTCCTTACAACAAAACTCAACACTGGCCAACAAAATGAAGTATTGGTGCTCTCCTCCATATACCTGCCCCTGACTCACTACCCACGGCCCAACAACTCATTAATAATCTTAAACAGAATAAACTAAACTGGAAACAAATCATCGTAGGGGATTGCAGCATTAATTGGCAGTCCCAAGACACTGCTTCAGCTAGGGCCCAAATAGCTAGCTTCTCTACCTAACCCAGTTGGTTACACAAGCCACTAGGCAATCTATCGAACAGGCATCAGCTCTATCATTGACTGACAGCTCTTCTCCTGTCACAGCACATCTCAGAGGTAACAGTCCTTCCTGACTCCAACAGTGATCACCCCTGTTCTGTTAACATGGACAAACAAATTCTTCAAATACAGGCCTAAGACCATCAGGAGTCAATCACTAAGAACTGGACAACTGGACACCCTCAAACATCTAAAGGTGGTTGACTGGTCCCCACAGGACATTGTGAAGGATGGAAACCAAGCACTGAGCTACATTTGTAGTATCTTTGCTAAAGCCTGTGACATCTTTGTACCATACAAAACCAAGAAAGTCCAAGGTGACACCAATCCATGACTATCAGACCCCCTAAATGAGTGCCTGAACCTTCAGTACCACCTGTGGTATAGGGCAAAAGCAACTGGGAAGCTGGTTGACATTGAAGTTTACAAGGCAGTCAGGAATATCTGTAGGAAACTCATATGTAGTGTAAAAGCAGCATACTCCAAAGACCTACTAGAAAGGACTTGGGGTCACGGTAGTGAGTTCTGGAACTCAATAAAAGCACTCACAGAAAGAGTACCAAGGGCACCACCGGACCTCATAGTAACCACCTCTGGTACCCTGCAAGACTCTAAGGAATTAGCAAATACATTTAATGTTGTTTTCATGGATCTAAGCAATGTGGCGCCAGCTGACTATTTGGCTCACCCCCTGCTGACCAGTATCACAGCCTGAACTCTGCCTCCCTGCCTTTTAATGATCTCTGTCCATTCTATTTCAGGCAGATCACTATGACCGAGGCTATCAAAATACATCAAATGAGTCCTCAGTCAGCCAAGGATAGGAAGTGATCAGATTGATATCAAGTTGGTTGCTCTAATTAGATGAACTTGCGTTCCACTCACCAAGGTTTTCAACACCTCCTGAGTTCTGGAGTCTTCCTGACAGGTGGAAGGCAGCCCTTGTCACACCCATTTTAAATCTGGGGTTAAACTAACTGTCAAACCACCAGCAACTGTATACTAACCCCTTTTCAAAGCACTAGAAAGGATGGTGTCTAAACAGCTTACTGATTACCTAGAAGAGAATAACATTCTCTGAAAGCAACAATATGGCTTCCAGCAGAACTATTCCACCATCACTGCACTAGTGGAATACACCACACAGCTTTATTGGGCCCTGGATAAAGGGATGACATTGGGGTCTATCTTTATAGATCTCACTAAGGCATTGGGCACAGTCAATCACCAGCTGTTAGTGTAAAGTCTCCTTTCAACAGGTCTGTCTACTGTCATTGCTGCCTGGTTTAGCAGCTATCTGTCTCATAGGACTCAATGTGTTAAGATCTGCTGTGCTAGCTCTGAGCCTAGGGATATGAATCTAAGCATTCCACAAGGATCTATCCTAGTTCATCTCTTTTTCAGTCTTTTCATTTACACCCTGCCAACTGCCTGCCCTGCTCACATGGTACTGTACGCTGATGATACTGTCATCCCTGACCCTGGCAAAGATGTGACAGCCATAACGCATAGAATTATAAGAAAGTGTCTGAGTGGTTCTGTGAGAATAAACTGCTGCTCAATTATAGAAAGACCAAGTGCATGCCTCCCTGCACCCCACAGAGTAAGTTACATGGATTACCTCTGCGTTTACTCAGCAGCGAAGGAGAAACACTTGATTAAGAAGACAACTTCAAATACCTAATTCCTCCTTACTTTTACCTTCACCCAGGAGTGGGTTGATTCCGTTGCACCATATTCAGATTACCTAGCCTGTTACTGTACATACAAGAGTGTTATCATAGACTGTCACAATTTTTTGTTACTCTGAATATATTGGGGTGTGAGATCTCATTTCATGGGATCCTGGACAGATAACTTTACATTAGGCTAATATTGTAGTGATTTGTAGAAATGTAGGTATGTTAGACCTCTTGTCTTACACACATACTTAATATTTACTTCTAGTTACCTTACCCTGGGAGGGTGTCACTTTTATTTCATTATGGTTCTATGCAGAATCCTTGGAGACGTTACTACACAGATAGGAGTATGGTTATAATGGTGTCACATTTTGCTCTGTAGGTATTAGGATACAGGAACTCTTTTACTTGGGATTTCATGACAAGTTGAATTACTTTGGGGAACAATTGCAATGAATGATGTAAATGAGGGTGCATTGTGTGTGTGTGTGTGTGTGTGTGTGTGTGTGTGTGTCTTTAAAACTAGTTATCCCCCTGCATTATGGGGATGGGGGTAGGTAGGTGTTGTGTGTGTGAAGAGGAGGAGAGGAATTACATTTTATCTCTTATTCAGATTCCTTAGACACTTTTGGTACATCAAGTTGTTATACACTGAGAATTTATTGACATCAGTACATATCAGGCTGCATGGTTTTATTCCTTGTGGTCCTTGAGAAGAGTTTTTGTTTGACACTAATAATGTCAATTTATATTTAAATTATCATTTATAAAGTCCTGTCACTACACTAGAAGTTTTTTGAAGTTTATGGGGCATGATATCTAGCTGGAGAGTATAGCTGGGTAATGGGTCCAGCTAAGTTTACAGATCATACACTGTGACTGATGTTTTTAAGACAGCTTTATTGGTAATTTCCTGTCTGTAATACATACACTGAAACTTCTTGGAGTCATAAGAATCTTAGTATGTCTTTAATCTGGGTGAGGTTGTTTTCAGTAATCACATCCTTATCTACATTGTGACACTATAGCTTGATTTAGGAGCCATCTGCTTGAGTAGTCTTATCCTATGTTAATTAAATTTATATGCCGTAAGAGTCTTTGTATGTGTTTTGCACCAAGCACCTTTTTGTAGTTAATATTTTCATTATTATTATTACAGAGCTTAAAACAGGAAAACAATATCCCTCATTGTAAAATAGGTAAAATAAATCCTTCACCCTGATTGGTCAAAGGCGTGTCCTTACCTGTCAACAAACTGAAAGGTTGCATTACCAAATACCTTAGACTCCATAGGTGAAAGGGCGCAATATCATTGAGCAACTGATGTCTTCCATCAGTCCCTCTGCAACCAGAACTGATCTTCCATTACAAACATGGCTGCTACCTTTACTCTGTAAAACCTTCAACTGGGCCTAAAATAAAACTACCTTAAATAAAAAATAAAACAAATTAATTAAACATTGTTTCCTGATCATCACACTCTACCACATAAACAAATTAGAAACATTAAGTATTGTTAATAGATTTCATTATAACTGTTTCTTTACTAACAGTGAAAATCCCCTTCTGTCTTTACCTGCTCATCAGGAAATCTCTTCTGCTTGCCTTGACAGTGGAATAATTGAGTCACAGACCTTTGTTGCCCGTCTGTACAATATGTTGAGACAGTATCATTTTACCAGCGGAACTGAGTAGAATTTTGAATCCCTGTATTCCATGCTAAACATTCCATGATAAACATTCTGGGCCGGATATTCAAACTGCGCCCAAAAAGTGTGCAACAGCAGGAGCAAGCGCAAATCCACTGCGCCCATGTGCAAGAAGCATGATATTCAAAAACTGCGCAAGCCAAGATGCACCTACAGCACACTACTGAATATCACACCACCTGCGCCATAGCGCAACCAGGGATGTGCAGTTGCGCATTTCTGATGCGCCATAGCGCAACAAGGGATGCTCAGTGGAGCAGTCCAGATGTGCCATAGCACAACCAGGGATGCCCCATGGAGCAGGGCAGCAATGCAACAGCACAACCAGGGAAGCAGGAGCCCACCACCCATGCCACAGATGGGCAGAGGAGCACACAGCACAACAGGCATCATCCTCCACACCCCATGCACTGCACAACCGGAGGAGAGCTGAAATAACCACCAGCCCATGGATACTAGCAACCAACCCACAGCTGGGGCATGGTGCCCAGCACACCCCCTGCCAAGCTGTGACTGGCACACAGGAGAATCACTACAATTGCCCACACCATCCCACCAATGCAGAGTACACCCTGCACCACAATCACCATACACCCTTCCCAGGAATAGCGCCCAACAGTGCAGAACACCCAATGCATGCCAACACCCCCACTGTGACAATGCAACTTGTGCACCACGTGGCCATGCAAGGCAGCCCCATCATGTGCACCCTGCAGAGGGTGGCAGAAGACAGCGATGCAACAACAGCATACACAGTGTCACCCTGCACGTCCCCCCGAGGTACAGCTGAGAGACCAACCAAGCGTCGCCACATGAGGTACCCCACATGTGACAGAGCATGCCCCGGACCCCACCACCAGCAGTACAGCACCCTGCACATCCTCCCAAGGACACATCCTGTCCAAGCACTGGCCACAACAGCCAATACAGACACACACAGTGTTGCATGGAAGCATGCACCACACAGGATGCAACACAATGCATGGACAAACACCCACCCATACCCAAGGGCACACCAACACAGGGACACAGTAGCGGGTTAACTAAGCCACTGGCATGTGGCCACTGCTGCTGTGTACTCATGTCCAGCACCCCTACATGGCACAGGTGTGCCAGCCACCCTCTGCAGGCACCATGAAGTTGTATGCCACCAGCATGCAGCCGGAGCACAAGTGACAGACACTGGAGCACATCCCCTGCAACAGACACAAGCGACAGCATGGAGGAGGGACAACAACAGCAGAGGCCACAGTGCCACTGGAGGCAGACATGCAACATACTGGTGATGGGAGGCAACCTGGCATTGCTTCAGGTACAGTTGTTATCCAGCATGGACAGCCACCACTGACATGCCAGCAGACCATGCATATCACAGACATGCAAGGGTGTCAGTTGCACAGGCCATGGACGGTCTGACAGGGGTGCCATGCACACAGTGCGGGCCCCATGGACCACTGCACACAGGCATCCAGTGCACAGAGTACAACACACAAACCACAGACAGTGACTGATCCCCCTGCCCACACCATCGGTGGTTCACCTCTGCACACACACACACACACTCACGCCCATGTGTGCACCACCCCTGATGCCATGCACACCACTGCAGCTGAGCACCTGTAGCCCACGGCAAATCAGAGACCACCACAGTTGTCATAACAAAACAAATGTATTAAAAACAGGTAATCAAAACAACTATTTTCAGTTATGTACAATGGGGGGAAGGGCCACATACCAGATGGAGGCGGGTAAGGGGCAGGGGTGAACATATAAGAGAGGGAAGAAGGGATGTGAGGGTGGGTCCAGGGTGGGAAGGTGTTATCACGGGCATGGATGGGCTGTTGTCTGCCCCGCTCATCCTCCATGTGACGCCGATGTCTCCTATGCCTACTCCCCCATGTTGGTCCATCCTCTGGAGCAGCTCCAGGGTCACCTTCACCACCTGTAGCAGCTCCTGCAGTCCTCTCTCGATGGCCTGAAGTCACGGTACACCTAGGATGAGGGAGCAGAGTCAATACATGACTGTCCAGCCCCCTGCAGCCCACCCATTGTGCATGGCATACAGCCATGTGCCATGCCCCAGTGATGGTGTGTGACCACCCACAGTGACTGTGTCCACAAGACCTGCCTACCCAGGCACCCACAGCCATGCAGGCCACTGCACATACCCACTGCCCATGTCCCGCACAGCACCACCATGACCGTACAGTGATTTGGATATGTGGTGTGAAGGCAGTGCCACAGCCATGTACCCAGTGCATGCATGGACCACCACTGATGCACTCCCAGACATGCAGTGCCATTGGACAGTGCTGACTGTAACAAGTTGCATGCATGGCAGTGGTGTCAATGGATGGTGGCCATGCCCTGCTGCCCGCCCAGTTACACAGCATTCAATAGTTATCATGGATGTAAAGCACTCACCATCATCAGGCTGGTCCCTGCGCCTCTACAGACCTTCACCCCTCCTGGCCTGCTGGTCCTCCTGGCAGCGTCTTCTCTCCCTCACCAGTCTGCGCTCTTCTGGGCCTAAGGTGCAAACATGGAGAGAGGAACATCAGTACAATCTGGTAGAAAGTCCCCCCACCCCCATGTGTGTGCAATCCCACACAGCCATTCCCATCCACCCCCCACCTTGATACAACCACCACGGCCAACACTGGATGGCACCCCAATGTGCAGGACACTTGCAACTGTGATACCTGTATGGACGATAACAGTGTATGGATGGGGCCCTACCTGGCCGTGGCACTGCTGCTCCTCCTGGCATGTCTCTGCAGGCAGGCAAGCATGTCTGGGTCCCTGTGCCTGAGGTCCCAGTACCTGTGGTGACACTGCTCTGCCATGCCCCCAACTCCTGTGGCCTCCTCCAGGGCATCGGCCACCTCCTGCCAAACTGCACTCCTTGCCCTGTCCAGGGGTGCATCACCATATAGAGCCCCAGCATGGGGCTCTACAATGGCCACCAGATTCACTAATTCTACTTGGCTCCTCATAGCAGCCCTTCTCTGAGCCATCACAGCAGATAGTTGGAGTCAAAATGGTGCTCAGCAGTGCGGTCCTGCCATGTGCAGATGCTGCGCAGTACAGTGCTGCCATTCCCTATCGAACAGCACAATAGTGGCGCACCCATGCCAGACCCATGGTGCCTAGGAGGCAAAGGTCAGGCACAGGGTCAAGGGTCTCTCGTGCATGGACAGCCACAGCGTGATTGGAACCCAATGCATGTAGCGCGATTGGGTGCCTGTGTGCCATCTCCTGAAGTGGCCTACAGTGCTGTGTCCCCAGTGCACCTATGGCACCCCAATGCCACAGCGCCATATATGTGAACAGCGCAGTAGCGCCACTGGCACAATGGTGGCCATGCTCTGCATTGTCTCCCATGCACAGCACATCAGCAGCATGGCAGACGCCGTGTCATCACCCGGCATGCACAGTTAGTGTGTACTGCGCATGTCACAGAACAGCACCCTTGGCTAAGCACATTCAATCACAATTGCATAAGCGCAACAGCATGATATTCAGTCATATGCAAATCAGCTAATCAGCCATTCAATGGCACAGACACTGCATTTGCATCCACTTAAAAATGCGCCTCGCCTCATTTGCATGCATTGCACTATAAAACTGCCACACTGGGCTGCACTGGCCATAGTCGGTTATGGCAGTCTATTGTGGTGAGTTGCATGCTGTTTGGGAGTGTGGACTGTGGTGTTTGGGACATGCGTGGGACTGCACAGTCACAGGTAACACCTGTCATTCTCACAGGATGAATTATGACCGATTGTGAGGTGGAGGAAGATGAACAGAGACATGGGCTGAAGAGGAGGCCTAACTTCACCAAGACAGAAACAGATGCCCTGTTTGAGGCCTATCTCGACAAGGAGCCGCTGCTCAGTGAATGCCAGGGAACACCACAGGCCCATGCTGCTGCATGGGAAGAGGTGGCATGTGCCATCAACCTGCAAGGCAACTAGCGGTCTGTGCAGGAGTGCAAAAAGAAGATAGGCAGGACAAGTGGAGGATTAAGGAGAAGGTGGCTGCCATCAGGGCAGCATGGTCTGCGACCGGTGGGGGACAGCTGGATGTGCAATGCCTGACTCCACAAGAAGAGCAGGTTGCTGGCAGCATGCAGCATTGTGCCATCGAGGGTGTTCCAGGTGGTGGATTCCAGATGGGTGGTAGCCTGTCACTGCACGGTAGGTCCTGGTCTGTCAATGGGGGGGCAGGATAGGTCACATACATGAATGCTACTGTTTTTCCATTACAGCTCCTGAGTATCTACATGGGTCAGTGATGGTGGGCTTCTCCACTGAGGGTAGTAGCATGGAGATAGAGGAGGGTCTGTCCACCTCCACAGGCATACGAGGGTCAGGGTGACAGTGGGCCCGCCGGACATCCGGACTGATATTGGTGGAGCAGGTGCGGAGGAGGCCCTGCCCGTGTCCCATGGATGCCGGCATGCTGAGACTTGGGCTGGTGCCAGATATGTCACTGATGATGATGGAGCTAACGTCATGGGCAGTGACACATGTGGGCCACAGAATGGCCACACAGCAGATGACATCACGGGCATGGTCGTGGGTGGTGCCACCGTGGAGGCCTGTGTGACATCACAGTCCCAGCCTGTGCCTGTCTGCACCAGTGGGACAGCACTGTGTGTGTCCAGGACAGTGGGTCTGTTGTGGCCACTGCAGCAGCACGTGCCCTGGAGAGCGCAGCCAGAGGGCAGTGTCAGCAGTCAGCCAATGGCCATGGGGTACAGTGTAATGGGATGGCATCAGTGCACCATCTGTGGACATGCCCAGGCCTGGCCCTGTTGTGCAGTGCCTACCCTCAAGGGCTGCTGACCATCAGGGTCACGAACACCATGAGGGACAGCATGCCGATCAGGCAGATGACCTCTTAGATGAGCACACCCGCATAGTCCAAGCATCAGTCAATCAGCAGGTGCAGCTTGTGACAGTGGTAGATGCACTTAGTGTGGCTGTGCACCAGGCAGAGGATGGACTGGTTGCGGCAGGATGTGACCGCTGCCATTGACAGGCAGACACAGGCAATCACAGCTGTCATGTCCACAATAGGCACACAGTTATTTGCCCATGCATCGCAGACAACGAACAGTGCAATGTCCACCCCCCATTCCTGGCATCGTGCGACACCCTCCTTGTCGACACCGGGTTCAGCTGTGGGCATCCTGAGCACACCTGGTGCAGGCATGTTTGGTGTGCTGCAGACCCCTGCGCAAGCATGGTCACGTTCACACAGTGGAACCCTTGGGAGACCATAGGTGCCACCCCATGAGGCCATTGGTCAGCCTGTCAGTGCTGGCAGGTCTTGGCAGGGCCACCCACACATCTGTGGTGGCCGTGGCACTGTGGCGCATGACTGACCTGTCACCCAGCACGGCTACTGTCTGATACTGCCCTGTGTGCATTGTGTTGTTCAGTATGCAATGCACGGGTGGGGTACCCGGCCCTGCACGCACGCACGCACACATTCCATCTGCACACCCTCCCGGCTGCTGTCCGCTGTGGCATGTGCATGATGATGCCTGCATTGTGCTGTCCACCACTATGCAATGGTGCCCAGCATCTGACACATACACAATGGCAGGCATTGGGCATGGTGGTCTGTGGACATGTGTGTGGCTAGGGGTGGCGGTCAGGGTCAGCATGCCTCCTACTCTTTGTGCATGTCTTGTGAGGTGTGTGTGTGTGTGTGTGTGTGTGTGTGTGTGTGTGTGACTGCGTGCCGTGTTAGACCTTGCCCATCCCTGGCGGCATGTGCAGTTCCATGCTCGGCCAATGCTCTTAATGACATGCACCCCTAGTGTTTGTCCATCCATGTTTGTGGGTTGTGCCTTTGCCACTGGTGGTTGCACATGGCCCCATGATATACCTGGGTTAGTGGAAGTGCTCCTCTGTGATGGTGTCCCAGTGCAGCTGTGCCAGCCGGATCAGTCAGAGGTCCCTTCGCCCAAGGGGGGGGGCTGCCCATCACCATCTTCACCAGTGTCCTCATCATCCCCATCACTGTCCCCCTCTTCAACATGTATGGCTATCCCACAGTCATTGGCCATGTTGTGCTGGATGCAACAGGCCAGGAATAGCCCACGGGCCTTTGAGGGGTTGTACTGTAGGGCACAGCCAGACATGTCCAGGCAAAGGAAACGTGCCTTCAGCATCCCCGAACACCCACTCAATGACATTGTGTGTGGTGGCATGTGCCTCAATGTAGCATTGCTGCAATGGGGTCGCGGGCTTGTGGTATGGTGTGAGCAGCCAGGGACGGAGTGGGTATCCACTGTTACCTGTGTGAAGAGGGTGGAAGTTAGTTTGGTGATCAGCGTCGCCCTGCCTTTGGCCATCTAGACCAATACCCATATCACCTCTGACTATGCCCATCCCAAGCTCCAGGTCTTTCTACGTGGTTTGCATACTCACCCACTAAGTGGCCAGTGGCGATGTCCCCACTCTTGAATCTGTGGCACAGTGCTGACTGGTGCCAGATGAAGGCATCATGTGCTCCCCCAGGGTGCGTGGCACAGACATTGATTATGCACCCCCTGGCATAACACACCACCTGGCAGTTGATGCTTGCATACCACTTTGATTCATGTATGCAGCCTCTTTGGGGCCGGTGGGTGCGGATGGCCACATGGGTACAGTCTACTGCCCAGAGCATGCCAGGCATATGTGCTACCCTGTGGAACTCCTGTATGTTTGCTGTGTGCCTGCCGTGTGCTGGGGAAATGGATGTACTCCACAGCATGTGTGAGGTGGCGACGGCTGACTGGGTTATGCCTGTCGTGTCCCTTGTTGGTCTCTGGAAGGTACCCGTGGTGAGCAGGCACATGCAAGCTGTCACTTTTGTCTCCACTGACAGAGCATGGCTCCGTCGTGTGGGTGCCTGCATCACATCACTGCACAGCTCACAGAGCTGCCTGGTCCAGGCGATACTGGCCCACGATCTCGGTATCGGTGTACAGCTCAAAGTTGGTGTGGGCTCGGTACTGCCTGTTGGGGCATACCACAATGGGCCCTTCCACAGCCGCGCCCCCTGCTGCCTGCCTTCTCACCCCCTTATAACTGCCTCCATCTGGATGGTGGCACTGGCCATGTCCTGGCTTGTTTCCCCCGCAGCTGTTTCTGTGTTCCCCCCCGCTGTCCTTGCTGCTACTTCCTCTGCACTGGGAACACCTTCCTGTGGTGGCCTCAGTACTGTGTGGCACTTCCCCCTTTTGCACTGCACTGTGGCTGTGGCTCCCCACACCTTCCCTGTTCCTGGGGGTTCCAGGTGCTCTGTCTCTGTCCTGCCCTGTGTGTGTGTGTGTTGCCTGTGTGGCTGGCTATGGTTCAGCAACATGTGCCTTCCCTGTAGCGTTCTTGTGCCTCTCTCTTGTTCCTTTTTATTTTGGCTCATTTCCGCTATCGCGCAACTTCCACTTGCTCCTATATTGCGCAAGGCGCATGTTGTTAAATATCACACTGCACCATTTATGCATGGTTCCTCCCCCTTCAGTTGTGCATGTATTCATTATCATTGTGCTCTTGTGCAGTGTGATTTGGAGGATGCATCTTCCTCCTGCTGAATATCGCAGAATGGTGCATTTTTGGACTTGTGCTGGCGCATCCCTATTGCACATGGCGCAACCCTTTTGAATATCTGGGCCTCTGTGTCATGAATTCATGAATGAGGGAAAAAATAGAAAAAAAACAGGATGAAGAAAGTAGGCAATACAGTAATACTTTATAAACAAAGAGAAAAGATGGGAAACACAGTTATATAGGTAGAGGCAGACCCAAACTGCTGAAATAATGAATTGCTGTCCCTCCACCTCACTGCTTTAGAATTTTTTAGAGAGCTGCTATTCAACAAATTTTACCACTCTTCTACCCAAGTCTGGGGACTATTTTTCGCCATATTTAAATAAAATAACATACTGTTATTAAATCTTTTATAATTTGCCAGAGTTTTGATTAATTGTAATAGAAATAGTTTTTACCCATTTTACAAGAGTGATAAGACACTTCAGGATGTGGGTTGTTGATTGATAAGAGCGCTACCCAGCAGAGAGTACAGTGTAGTCTTTGGAATTTGTAACAATGCAGTAAAAGTATATAAAGGAGTATTTAAAAAAGAGATGTTATCCAGTAAGAAATCTGGAGTGAAGGAATGGAAAAGAAGAGAGAGAAGAAAGAGAGAAGAGGAAGAGAAGTGGAGAAAGGAGAACAGGAGAAACAAGAAGCAAGAACACAATGAAAAAACATGTAGAGACATACATAGGGAGAAATGACATGGCCTATTTATTACGTGACAATAGGATCAGATGATTTCAAATATTTAAAGTAGTCATGTCAGCATTTGTTGTATAGAGGGAGTCAGTCAGAGGAGATGTGCGTCAAACGATTGAGGGATGCAAATTGAGATAATTGTCTGAGTATATCCTGAAAAGTGGGGTGATGTTAGATCTCAATTGCATAAGTATAAGGTGCTTGACTTGAAGGAATAATATGGTCAACCATCTGTTCTGGGAGTGGGATATTCTATAGGAGGGAAAATTAAAAATACCAAGTATACAGTATTTAGGATCTAGTGCAAAGGTTTGACCTATCACTGTCATCGCAAGGAGATGGATATGACACCAGAGATTGTGAATGGGGGTACAATTCCATAAAATATGTAGTAAATCACCATTAGGAGAGTTGTATCACCAACAGTTGTTGTTGTTTATTAAGCCCATTTGTTGAAGTATCATCGGTGTCCTGTACCTTAAATGTAAAATTTTGGTTTGTATGAGTGAACTACGCTTATCATTAACAGATTTGTGGCAAGAGGGCCAACAGCTATGCCATTGTATATCAGTTATATTGCAATTTGACAGATTACTCCATTTATTTTTGGCATTGATAGATTGGTCTGGAAGTATATCTTTGACATCTCTATAGATAGTGCTTTTAAATTGGACAGTGTATTAATCCATCTAGAAATATAATTATTATGTAAAGGTTTATAAAGAGTAAGAGAAAGTAGAGATTACATGCCATAACAACTTTAGATATTTCCAAAGATGATGACAGGGAGATACCATTGATTGCTTAGGTCTGAGAAGGGTTTTAATTTGAACATCTGGGGTTCAAGTATATCTGCTCATATTTTTCCAATTTCGACAGGAAATTGGGTGGTTATCAAGATAAATATTACAGTTTCCCCACACAGGGGCACATACAAGGGGGCTGGTTCTGATTTGAGGTGTTTATGAATTATTTTCCAATAAAATACAGATGCAGCTATAGTAGGGTGAGACTTTAAATTTGGGGGGAGAGGATTATAGATGAAAAAGGTAGCGACATTGTCCGGGCATTAAGATGCTTCCATATTAACCCATAACGGTGACTTATTATTAGGCTTATTAAACCATTTAATGGTTTGGGCAGTACGGAAGGCCCAAAAGTATGCTTGAAAGCAGGGGAGTCCAAAACCACCTTTGGACCAATGGGAATGAAGCTTGTTGTGGCTAAATCTAGGGATTTTACTGTCCCAAATAAAATTTCCAATTATTCTGTCAGTTTTGACAAAGAAGTGGGTAGGAAGAATTAAGGGTCTTTTCAAAAATAAATATAATATTTTGGGAGCTATTGAATTTTGATTGCAGAGATGTTCTCAGTAAAAGAACGGCTAAGTAGTTTCCATTTATTAAGAGTGGTGGTTATACTTGCTAACAAAGGAGAATAATTAATGTCCGATAACTTGTCTAGTTTAGGGGTAATCTAGATTCCAAGATAAGATAGACCATATGGGGCCCAGTGGAAACCTAATGTAGTATTCATAGAAGGTTTGCAGAAATTGTTCAACGGTAATGTTTCGTATTTGTTAAGATTGAGAGCAAGCCCTGAAAGAGAGGTAAAATCACTGAGTAATTTGATTGGTGGTTGTCCTGAGGTTTCAAGGTTTTCTAATAAGATGAGGAGGTCATCAGCATATGACAGCAAGGTGTAACGGGAGTTGCCAATAGGGATACCCTGGATTGAGGAGGAATGATGACAAGAGGCCAATAGAGGTTCCATGGCAAGAATAAATAAAGTAGCGGATAAGGGCATCCTTGCCTAGTATGTCTTAGCTAACATAAAGAAGGGGACAGAATAGAGTTAATGAGTACACGAGCAGAGGGTAAGATGCATAATAATTGAATCCATTCACAGAATTTATTAGTGACACCAAAATGGGATAATTCATGGTATAAATAGTCCAAATGAGAGAATCGAATGCTTTCTCAAAATCGATGGCTGTAGCAGTGGCTGGTGATCTAAGAGATTTTGCTTTGTAGATTTAGTTAAATAGAGAATGAAGGTGGTTGGAGCCAGTTCAATTCTTGATAACTCCAGCTTGAGAATTGTGGATGAGTTTCAGCACTAATGATTCTAAACAGAAATGTAATAATTTAGAAAAAAAAATTCCATCCATATTAAGTGATAAAAACAGTTTCTAACCAGACGGAAGAGAAGGGTCTTTATCTTTTTTTAGTAACACAGTTATAATAGCTTCAGTCATAGAATGAGGAGTTTGCCCTGTGAGGATGTTTCCAGGAAGACTTTGAAAAGTAAAGTGTATAAAGTATCAGCTAGGGGTTATAGAAATCTGCAGTACAACCAACACTTCCAGGTAATTTACCAGATTTTGGAAGCTAATGCTGTATGTATCTCTTTATGGTAAAAGGTTCATCTAACATAACCATGTCTTGTTGAGAGAGATGGAGGTGCAATTTATCCATAAAATGCTGTGTATGAACGGTTGTGAAGGTTTATTTGGGAGTATAATTGTTGGTAAAAGGAATGCATTATATGATTAATTGAGGGGTTGTCAGTGTGAATTTTGCCTAAGGAATCTTTTAAACCAGCAATATGTCGCTCCATCTGCTGATTTCTAAGTTGGAAAGAAAGCAGCTTCTCACATTTATCCCTTTGTTCCCAGTATCGATGTTTAAGTCTTAAAACAGCGAGTTCAGCTTTCTTAGATATTAATTCATTGATTTTGATTTGTAGCTGTAACATTTCGAGATGAAGTTATGAGTTATGGTCCAGACGTTTTGTTTTGTAATATTGAGATTCTTTTTCTTTGAGTAATTTTTCTAAATCGGCCAATTACTGTTCTCTTAACTTACTAACATACTAATTGCCAGCAGATTAGGCCTACGGTTCATTGAATCTGCTCTAACCTCAGATCCCTAGTTGGGTGCAGAGTCCCTCCCTCTTTTGTTCCAGAAACCCTATTATCCATCCCAGCCAGGCCATCATCTGATACATCCACTTTCTGTGCCTGTCCCACCTCTCTTGAAGCCTCCACTGTGGATCTCTGAACCAGCCTCGCCAGGCAGTGCATTCCAAGGGTCCACCACCCTCTCAGTGAAAACCTCCCTCTTTTCCCCTCACCCTTCCACCTTCCAACTTCAAACCATGTCCTCTGGTGATACCTCCCTGCTTTAGTCTAAAGATCCCTCATATTTACCTCTATTTATTCCCTTGAGGTACTTGAAGACCTCAATCATGTCCCCCCTGTCTCTCCTCTCCTCCAATTGAAACAGGCAGAGCTCCTCAAGTTTGTCCTCATACGTCAAATCCCCTAGTCCTCATATCATCTTTGTTGCCCTCCTCGGTACCCTCTCCAGGAGCTGTATGTCCCTCTTCAAGTGTGGTCTCCAGTACTGTACACAGTACTCAAGGAGTGGTCTAACCAGTCCATTGTACAGCGGCAGAATCACTTCCCTTCTCCTAGAGGTGATCCCCCTTATGATGCATCCCAACATCCTGTTTGACTTGCTAGCCACTCTCCTACACTGCTCAGAGTTATTCATACATGCATCCATCATAACCCCTAGGTCTTTTTCCCCTATTGAGGCCTCCAGCTCCTCCCCTCCCAGGGTATACCTGTGTTTAGGGTTTCTCCACCCAAGATGTAACACCTTGCACTTGGTGATATTGAAATTTAATTTCCATGTGTGAGCCCAGCTTTCCAGGGTGTCCAGGTCCCCTTGCAGGGCCAATTTCCCCTCTTCCCCCTCAACTACTGCTCCCATCTTGGAGTCATCAGCGAAGCGACTCATTTCACAACCTATATCCTCCATGATGTCTCATATGTATGCATTAAACAGGATTGGACCCAGGACCGAGCCCTGTGGAACCCCACTACCGACCTCTCTAGGGTTCGAGAGCTCCCCATCAACCACTACTCTCTGGGTGCATCCAGCTAGCCAATTTCAATCCATCTGATCATCAAAGGGCCTACTCCCAACCCCATCAGTTTCTCCATCAGACCATTGTGGGGGACAGAGTCAAGCGCCTTGCTGAAGTCCAAGAATAATATATCCACAGGCTTTCCCCTGTCCAGCTCTGATGTTACCCATTCATAGAACTCCACAAGATTGGTTTGATATGATCTACCTGGCACAAACCCATGTTGCTGGCTATCCAGACCTCCCACCTTCTCCAAAAACACCCCCAATTGTTCCTTTAGTGTACTCTCCATTAATTTTCCCATCACTGAGGTCAAACTGATGGGTCTATAGTTACCTGGTACTTCCCTCGACCACCCTTTATGGATTGGTACCACATATGCCTCTCGCCAATCCCTAGGTACCCTCTCTGTCTCAAGTGACCTGTTGAAGAGCTCCGCCAGGGGTGCAGCCAGTATGTCCGCCAATTCCCATAGTACTCTCTGATGAATGCCATCCGGCCCAGGAGATCTGTCTTTCTTTAATGCCTTGAGGGCTAACCACACCCTTTCAGTGGAGATAGCATCATCCGTTCCCTCCTCCTTATTAGCCTTTTTATCCTTATCCTGATGTAACACCCCTGGGGTACCTCTCCCTCCCTCTTGCTCCATTTCCATTGCTCCCCTGATCCCACTCACTACCGCTTCTATCCCCATTGTGCCTTGGTTTGTAGATATCCAGTCCCCCTCCCTAGTGAACACAGAGGTGAAGTACTCATTTAATACATGTGCCTGGTCCCTCACCTCTTCCACCCACCCTCCTTCTGATCTCAATCTGCTGAGCTGGCCCTTAGTTTTTCCCCACTCTCCAATGTACTGGAAGATCCCCTTTTCCCCTCCATGTATACCCCGTGCCAGCCACTGCTCTTTACTGGACTTTGCCCCCCTCACCATCCGGGTAACTTTTCTAAATACAAGATGGTACATTTCCTTATCCCTATCCCCTCTTGTTGTTTTATAATTTTTGTAGGCTGCCTTCTTTTCTCTGACTGCTTCCTGAACCTCACTAGACCATCAGCATGGTTTATGTGACCTTGCTCCCTTACATTTCAACTTAGTGCAGGTCCTGACTGCCTCATGAAGTCCCCATTTTATGACCTCCCATCTCTTTTCCACATTTGTTATTGATGTAATCCCCTTCAAGTGATCCTTGAGAATATTTCCCATGCCCACAAAGTCTGCCCCCCTGAAGTCCACTGCCAGTGCCCTAGATCTCTCCCCCATGCTTATTTGAAACCAGACAGTATTGTGGTCGCTCCCAGTCAGGGGATCCTCTACAACCAGGTCCCTTACCAGATCTCCATCTGCCAGAACCACGTCCAGGACATGCCCCTCCCTTGAGGGCTCAATCACATGCTGTGTAAAGAACACATCCTGGAAGCCGTCCAGCAGCCTCTGCTCCTTGGCCACTTTAGAGGACATGGTTCCCCAGTTTGTACCTGGCATATTAAGGTCCCCCATCAACTCCACTCCTTCCCCTTTTGGTCCACACTGGGCAATGATGTTGTCCAGCAAACCATCCTCCAGAATATCACCCATCCCGGGGGGCCTATATACTACACCCAACTTGACCGTATCTACTTCTGGGGTTCATAAGGTGCCCCATAAGGCTTCCACATTTCCCTCTGCCTCTTCTACACTAACAATTTCTATGTCGTCTCTAATGAACATAGACACTCCACCCCCTCTGCCCTCCTTTCTATCCTTCCTAAGCATAGTGTACCTCCGCATGTTTAGGTCCCAGTCATGGTTTTTGTTGGCCCACGTTTCCGTGACTGCAGCCACATCCACCCCCCCACCTTGAACAGCATGGCCTGGAACTCTGGCAACTTGTTTCCCAAGCTCCTGGCATTTACTAACACCACCCCCCACCCCTTATCCCTGATCCCCTTTGTCGAACCCCACCCAGATTCCTTATACTTCCATCCTTCCTGTGCTCCTCCTGAAATCTCCACCTCCCAGTGTGTTTCCCCTCCCCTTGGGTTTGAAGGTGACTCATCTGGAGGAGAGGGCTCTGGTCAGCCACTCCTTTATCCCACCCCCCTCACAAGTTTAAACCCCACCTTTCTTGAATGTAGTCAGCCATTCCCTGTTTAAGGACTTCCTTCCCTAATGGGGCAAGATGAAGCCTGTCCTTGGCATACAGTCCCTTATCCTCCCAAACTCCTTTCCAGTTCCCTAACACCCCCAACCCACTCTCTTCACCCCACTTCCTGAGTCAGACATTAACCTCTGTGATCTTTATTTTTTTCTCCACTGAGGCCTTTGATACTGGCAATATCTCTGAAAAGGAAATGTTGCATCCATTATCCCAACAGACTCTGGCAAGTTCTTGGAACCTTGCTTGGATTTCCAAAACGCTATTTCCTTCTAGATTGTTAGTTCCCAAATGCACCAGGAAATCTGGTTTCCCTCCACAATCCATAACCAGTTCATACACCATGAACTTTGCTCTGTGCACTGTCAGCCCAGAGATACTCACTACCTTCACCTGGCTATGGCATCCACCCCCCTGTCCCTCCCACTGGATACCCCTAATCATCGAGTCTCCCAATAACAGAACCTTAACACCGCCATCATCCTTATGGTTACCTCCACTATTCACTCTCAACCCCCCATCCCCCTTTATTCATGATCTCAAGTCCATGGGAGTCTTCCTGCCTTATTAGAGACCCCCTTGTCACCCTCCTCTTTCTGCCTCCCTTGTTATTTTGCCCACTTAACTCAGATCCCTCCTGAATAGGTGTCTCCTTTAACCCTCTCTTATCTGAACCATTTATCCTGGCCCTGATGGTTTCCCCTTCCCCGACACTGCCATCCTCCCCCCTTGTAATAGTACTCCTGCCTCCAGAGGGATCACTGTCAAAATCGCGCATGCAATATCGCGTGTGCAACTATAGCGCATACTAAATAGCGTCTATCAATAATAGTGCAGTGCAATAACCACGTCTCTGCTATAGCGCCACAACTGTCAGCAAACTAAATAGAAAGTATCCACTAGCACCTAGTTCTTCTTGTTTTGCTTCCTACCTCTTTCTCCCTTATTTTATTTTACTTTCTCAAACAGTAGCAGTGGAGGAAGCATGGAGGTGCATGTTCTAGCAGGGTCAGAAGTGCCTCCTTCAGTCTTTCTACATACCTTCTACCTCGGGGGCTGATTCTTGGATGCACCGATCGGCCCTGTGACTAACGCACACTTGGTCTGTGGAGGTGCCCCACCAGGTACTGGATATTCATTCCATGCTCCCATTGACCTATTTAGTTTGTAAGTACCTTTACCAATTGCAATTTTCAATTGCCAGTGTTTTTCTTTTTTTTCCTTATTATTACTTGTGAGTACAGGAGGTGGGTGGGTGGGGGCCTGTTGTGGCTGGGTGATCTTACAAATTGGTGCTCATCACATACTGGTTGATGGGAGGTGGGGGTTAGCCTACTTTACCTTTTCATAGACAGAGCAGTTAGACTCCCAGGGGTACAGAGCTGGAATCAGAGAAATTTGGCAGTTTTGATCTTTTCCCTTTTTTCTTACTTGCCTTGCCTTGGTTTTACTGGTTGCATCTTTTCCAGCTTCCCCCTTAGGTTTTCTGTGGCTGTGGCGGAGAAAGTTGAAAGTGGCTCAAGTGGGTCTGGTTCAAATTTGGTAATGGGAGGACCCTGAACTGGAAGTCCCCCCTAATAGCATCATGAGTTCTGGAGAGGACAAATTGTGCTTTTAAAATTTAAAAATGCGACACTATTTTGTCTCGCGCTATACTGTCACAACCGCTAATGACATTGCGCTATTTTAACCATGCGCAGTTGACTCGAGCTAGTTTGCACATGCTGTTTTGACCAGATACCCCTCCAGAGGCCCTCTGTGGGTCCCCTATACCTAGGTCCCCATCCTTGGTACAGACCCCCCTGCTGAAGGGGGGCCCCTCCCCCTTCCCCACCTCCTTGCCTCCCAGTTTCTCTCCAGTCATGCTTTTCTCAATCATGTCTACAAAGCATTGCATCTCCCCCATCTGCTTAACATTTATGTTTCCCCTTCTCCCTCTGGGACTATTTCTATCCTTTTCATTGCCAGTCTGTGATGCCCTATGGGTATCTGACTCCCTCCCCCCCGGCCTCTGTATCAGTTTCCTCATTTCCACCAACCCCTTCCTCTCCCTCTAGGTTGCTTAGTAGCTCAAATTTATTGTAACATTCTATGACTGCCTCCATCAAGCAACCCGAGTTTCCCCCTGACTGCCCCTCTAAACTGCCCCTCTTCCTCCCCTCTTGCTCTGTTCTCCTTAGGACCTCCCTTCCCACAGTCTGCTCTTTTAGGCTTCCCCACCACAGCCCCTCCCTTCTCAATGTCTGCTCTTCTAGGCTTCCCCACAACAGCCCCTCCAGACTCTTCCTCCTTCACTCTCTTTATATTCGGAATGTTTATCCCATATGCTTTCCCCTTAGCATCAACATCCCTATCTAAGGGTCCTCTGTCCCTAATACCCCCCTCCTGCTTGCTGTAACATAACATCCTGTAATTTCTAAGTGTTGCCCCAGCCTCCCCTCAGCCCCACCCTTCTGTTGCCCATATCCACACCCCTTATCCTTGGACACCCCCAACTCCCCCAGCTTACTCCTTAACCAATATACTTCACTCTTGATACAAGATAGCTGTCTACAGAGTGGGCAGCCTCCCTCACTCCAGGCCCAATTGAGAATTATTGCCATCCCACAGCCTGTGCAGCCTACAACCCTTCCGAAGATGCCAGCCATGGAGGAATATGGCCACCCTGTTTGTCCCCCTCTGTTTATAATGGCACACACCCCTTTTCTCAGTCCCTTATCCCTGGAATACAATCTCTCTCTATACTGACTGCAGTTATTTACAAACCCAATTTCAACCCCACCAATAAAGTTCCCAAGTCTCACAAGCACATACAGTCCAGTGTGTGTCTAGTCCCACTAACAGTGTGTGTATGCAGACATCAGGTACCGTATGATGTCACAGGCCCACCAGTTCCTGTTGCTTCAAATTTCAGTCACAAGTAGAAATGCACAGCCCTTCAATCCCAACCTTCAGTGGCTTTTCAGTATTTAAGAAAGCCTACAAAACAGGGTGTGTGGGAGGCCTCTACCAACACCAGGCAAACATCACATTTAAATTTCACTCTAATTATCACTGCCAAACAAGTGTTTCCAAGCCCCAATAGCTACAATATCACAGCCCAAGTAACAGTTCTAACTCAAAGTAGTAATTTTTAACACACAGAACTAATTTCAAGTACAAAACTATTCAAATATTTCAGTTAAAACAGAATATAACCCCAGACCTCTGTCCTTACCAGCCTCCTGCTTCTGTGCACCTCATAACTAATGATTTTGCCTCTAATTGTGGCTTTAATTGCTTCCCATATAGTACCTTGAGAAACATTGGGGCTCTTGTTGATGGAAAGAAAATCTTGGATCTGGGACGTAACCCAGGGAAAGAATAAAAGTGGATCTAGATGCCAGGAGGGAGATTTAGGAGGGGGTGGACCCCAAAATAAGTGTAAAATTATAGGAGAGTGATCTGATATAGTAACTGGGAGAATATCAGTATCGAGAGTTTTATCGATAAAGAATGGAGAAGAAAACCAATAATCAATTCTGCTGTAAGATTTATGTAATGGGGAATAAAAGGTATAATCACATTGTCTAGGATTATGTAATCTCCAAATATCGGTGAGACCTAGATCTTTCATAAACATAGAGAGTGCAGCAATACCTCTAGGATGGGAGTCACATGGTGAATTACTTCTGTCTAACTGAGGTTCCAGAGCTAAGTTAAAGTCTCTGCCCAATAGTATGGGAGAATTGTTGTTGTTATTGTTCATAATTTGTTGGGCCAAATTATGGAAGAACTCGAGTGAGTCAGAGTTAGGGGCATAGACATTAACTAACATAAGGCGACCCACAGAGGATTTTAAATGGGCTATGACCCATCTTCCATCTGAGTCAGAAATGGATTTGATAAGAGTCCAATTAAGAGATGTATGTAGTAGAAGAGCAACCTCTCGCTTTTTGAAGGGAGATGAAGACACATATACTTGACCGACCCAGTCCTTTTTGAGTCTGTCAACATCCTCTAATAGAAGTTTGGTTTCTTGCAAGAAAGCAATATGAGTTTTATGCTTCTTGAGATAGGTGAGTATTTGCTTTCATTTACAAGGTTACTTGTCTCCCTTAATATTCCATTACTGCAGAATTAAATCACTCATGTTGATAAGAGAAGGGATGAAAGGTTACAAAAAAGGAATGTGGGACTCTTGATAAATGAAGTAGAAGATGTTGTAGGCTCAAAATGGAGATGTTTGAAATGGTCAACTGGTAAAATGGTTTTAGCTGCCTCCTGTGCTGTCATATGCATCTCTTGCAGCATTACTATTTGCCATTTGGCATTCTTGGCTTCTCTAATCACCCGTTTCCTTTTTATAATTGTTTTTAATCAATTCAGATTCCACATAGCTACCTTAACATGTCCCGCCATGTTTACAGAACCTAACTGATCCAGAACCAGACTTGCTACCAGTGCTAAGCACTGCTCAGAGGCAGTGTGAGGAAGTATTGTTTCACAGAAAGAGAGAGAGAGAGAGATTGGTGGATGCATGGAACCACCTTCCTGAGGAGGTTATGGAGTCTAAAACTGTGGGTGAATTCAAGAATGCATGGGACAGACATAAGCAATTCTTTTGGGGGATAGGAAGAAATAGTCTGCAGGTTAACTAGGATCTGCAGCTTATCCAGTAGGTAGGGAAATGACCAGACTAGGTGGGCCAAGCAGTCCTTATCTGCCGTCAAAGTCTATGTCTCTATGTTTCTATGTCAAATGAGTAAAGGACAATAGCATTTTAAGAGTAGGAATGTATAGGGCAAATATATCCATTGTGTCTCACTGAAAGAAAGAATAGAGAGGAGAATGAACCAAACATAAACATTATAATCAAATTAAACATATGCAATATAGTAAAACACATTATAAATTGCTTAGCTAGTATAGTGAGATAAGAGTTGATAAGTACACCAGAACTCTCTCGCTGTACTACAAGGCATGAAAAGTAGTGAGTAAATCTTGGGAGAAAGCAACTCTTAGACCCAAGATGCAAACTATATGGAATTATTTCTATAAAATTTAAACTATGACTAGTACTAAAGCAAACATAATAATTCCCTGGGGGGAACCATAAACATATACCAAAGTATAAAGAGGGTACAAGTGGGTATGAAGTCCCAGATATAGTAATAAAATCTGAACTTGAGCTAGATATTATTTATTTATTTAAAAGTGTTACCAGGAAAGATATACTGAGCAGGCTACTGCTCGATTCCAGATGCATCCTGGGGGTAGAGGGAATGGGATAGTACATACAAGTAAACATACAGAAATTATAGAATAGCAAAATGTATATAGGTTACATACAATATGTACAAAGTTTTATAATTACAGTGATACATAATCTCGAAATAGTATGTACAGGAGACAAGAAACAGAGAGTAAACAGTATAATGGTAGACAGAATATGTCGAAATGGTAGTGGCAATCAAAATTTGATAGTTAAGCATTTGAGTGGACAACATAGATCACATTGGGTGGTTGGCCATTACATTGTGCACACCAGTTAAGACATGACCCATGCTAGTTCAGGTCAAGTTGACATGAGCAGCTTATGGGGACTTGCCCTTTTAGAAGGGAGATTTGTTGCCGAGGGGAGGAGGAGAGCTGGATGTCAGCTGGCAGAGAGTTCCATAGTTTTGGTAGACGGACTCTAAAAGCTGACTGTCCAGCAGAGGTAGTCATGTGTGGGATTTTTAGTAGATGGGAGTTGAAATTTCTGAGTGAGTATGCTGATGGTTTTTGGGCTGTTAGGGTAGAGGCTAGGTAGGAGGGCAGTAACTGGGTCCAGAATTTGGCTGTTAGTCTTTTGCAGTGGTATATGTGCCTATTGACGAGGGAGGGTAGGTTAAGGTGACTGTAGAGATTGCAGTGGTGAGTGGAGGGAAGACAATCCAGTGCAAAGCAGCAGAAGGAGTTGAAAAGAGAATCCAGTCTAGCCAGAGTGGATTTAGGGGCAGAACTATAAACTACGTCCCCGTAGTCAAAAATAGGGAGGATCATTTTCTGTAGGATCTCTTTGTGGGCAGGCAGAGGGAGCAGCTGCAGTTCCAGTATAATGCTTCCAGCCTATGGTGTAGTTTTTTTGTGGGTTGCTTCGATGTGCGTGGAAAAGTCTAGGTATTGGTCCAGCCAGACCCCTAGGTATCTGAAAGAGGTGCAGACTTCTAGAGGGGTCCCATCAAGAGTTTTGAGAATGGGGAAAGCGGGGAGGTGGGAGAGTCTTTGTCTTGTGCCAAAAGTCATGGAGATCATTTGTTTGGCATTTAGAATAAGTTGATTTCTACAAAACCAGTGCTGGACTTCAGTGAAGTCTTGCTGGATCTTGGATGCAACTTCCAGCGAGGAGTGACCTGAAGTGTACAGGACTGTATCGTCTGTGTACATGTGAATATCAGTATGCTGGCAGATCGAGGGAAAGTCATTGAGAAAAATGGAGAATAAGATAGGGCCAAGGACAGAGCCTTGGGGGACACCAATGGAGACAGGGAGGGGGTTTGATGTGGAGGCAACTATTTTTACCGATTGGGACCTGCCACCCAGGCGTGAGTTGAACAAGTGTGTAGCCACACTGGTGAGGCCTGCCTTAGAGAGTTTTGTCAGAAGGAGGGTATGTGAGACTGTGTCAAACACCTTGGCTAGGTCAATGAAAATGACAGATGTGATATGGCTATCATCCATGCTTGTGAGGATGGAATCTGTGAGTCTGAGAAGGGACATGACAGTGGAGTGGGATTTTCTAAAGCCAGACTGGTAAGAGGTGAAGAAATAGGAGGAGTCAAGGAAGGTGGTGAGTTGCGAGAGGACGAGATGTTCCGGAATTTTGGCTAGGGTGGGTAGGAAGAAGATTGGGCGGTAGTTACTGGGGGAGGATGGGTCATCACTTTTCAGGAGTGGGGTGACTGTGGCATGCTTCTATTTTGAAGGTATAGAGGCAGAGGTGAAAGAGAGGTTGAAAAGAGATGCTAGAGGCATGACAATTGCAGGTGCAGAAAGATAGAGCATTTTGGTGTCCATACCTGTGGTGCATCTACTCTTGGAGGGATTTAGGGCAAGCAGGGCTTTGCGTACTTCTGGTGGGATAACCAGAGTGAAGGAAAAAGCTGGGTGAGGGGTCAGCGTGGGTGGGGATGAGGATGTTGCATTTTGTGTGGCAGGTGGGAGGTTGGAGTAGTGAGGGGACCCGCTGCTAGTAAACACTGAGTTGAAAGCCGTGGCAACTGCTAGTGGTTTGGTTATGATAGCGCTCCCACATCTAGGGCAGGAGTGGGTGGGTGGCTGGGTGGGAGGGGAGAAAAGTGATTTTATAGACCTCCAGAACTTGGCTGGATGGTTTAAATTTTTTTGGAGGGATGATGTGAAGTAGTGAGCTTTAGCCTGGTGGATGAGCATGGTGCAGGCATTTCAAAGCATTCGATAGTGAAGGTGATTAACATGCCTCCCCAATGTCTTATAGGCTTTCCACGCCTGATCTCTGACACGGAGGTGCTCCATGAGGTCAGCAGTAATCCATGGCAGGTGAGCTCCCCTTACTCTAACCTTTCTGGGTGGAGCATAGTAATCTCAGGCGGCAAGAAATTTTGACTTAAAGAAGTCAAAGGCATGATCTATGGAGGGGGCCCTGGGTATGTAGGATCAATCCAAGTTTGCTAAGTCTTGTAGGAGACCATCAAGGTTAAGGGATTTATAAGATCTAATAAGGAGAGTTTTTGGAGGGAATGACTTAGCTTTGAATACTTTACGTATTATATATATGATATGGTGATCACTCAGAGAGTCTGGAAGGAGGACTGAGGTTATAATCCTGAGTGGGTGAGAAGTGAGGGCCAAGTCAAGCAGGGAGTGGTTTTGTGTTTTGTGGTTAAGCCACGTGGGATTGGTGATGAGTTGAGTCAGATTTAAGCTAGCTACATGGTTTCTGAGTTTGGTGCTAGCACTAGTGAGCCAGTTTAAGTTGAAATCACCTAGGATGTGGAGCTCCCCACCCGAGGTGATGGTTTTAAGGGTGTCTAGATGAGTTGCTATGGAATTTAAAAGGAGTCAGGGAACAATAGGTCCTCTAAAGTATAGGGATGGGAGGGGGTAGGGAGATTTTTATTAGGAGGAGTCGATTTTGTCTGGGAAGGCAGGTATCAAGACAGGTGAGAATTGTACCTGGGAAGATACATAAATGGCTGTACCACCACCTCTCTTTGTGCCAGGGCGGTCCTGATAGGTGATGGAGTATCCAGGAAGAGCCACTTCAACATCCGGGTTGTGTGGTTTCAGCCAGGTCTCGGTGATAGTTAGGATGTCAAGGCATAGTGTTTGTACTAGGGTTTATAGTAGGGGCATTTTTTGTAGGAGGCTGTGTATGTTTAGATGGGCTATTTTTAGGCCTCTGGGTAGTTGGCCAGTGGGGAGGGGTTGGCAAGTGCTGGTGGCAGGTCTGGGATTTAGCTCAATGTCCCCAGCGAGTAGGAACACTAAAGTTAGTACCAGTTTTAGGTCTAGTAGTATTTTTATTGGCTTGCGGTGGGGTAAGGGAGACTGGGAAGGCTGTGTGAAAAAGCCTGATGTGTGTAGTTTCAATATGGCCAGCCCAGTGTGGAAGGATGGGGGGATAATGGATAGGCCAGTAATCCAGGAACAGTGTGTCCCAAGGGGAGGATTGGCCATTTATGGTGGTGGAGCTGTGACTAGGGTGGCAGTAGAATGGGGAGAGGTTTGGGGAGCCTGGCAGTGGATTGGGGTGGAAGGTGGGTGGTAGGGATGCATGTGTTGTGAGGAGTGCTATCCCTAGCATTGTTTTTAAGGCTATGTGTGACATGGTGTTCCAAGAGGGGAATTTAATGCAGCAAGAACAATGGGAAATTGCTGTAGTGGCCACTAGTGGTGAGCTCTGATAATCTGCAGATGGAAAAGTAGGCTGATTGGTTAAAATCAGTCACCTGATGAGTACTATATAATGGAGTGCTGACCAAGGGTGGTGGTGGGGGCGGCAGGGCAGCTGACGTGAAGCGTCAGTGGGGAAGCAACACTTGACACTGTAGCAGAGCAGCGTGGTCACTTTTCTGAGATTTGTAGTACCTGGGCATGGTTTGAATGCGAATTCTCGGGGGAGGGAAGCCCCATGCACCCTCACGACCACCCACGATGCTATCTCCTTGGGGGCTCCGGAGAAGGAAACAAAGACACAGGTATTTATAGGGAGATATAAATAAATTATGCCAGCATACAGTAGTGCGACCTGTTTATGAAGTCTAAAATGAGCTAGAATTAAGCCGTTTAATGTGTAATTATCCACATAACCGTAGTGACTGGATAAAGTAAGATTTATATGGGAGGAGGGTCAAATGACATGTGGGGTCAATGGAGAAATGAGAAAAGAAGGAAAGGGAGAAGGGGTCTTGAAAAAACTATAGATTGGTAGGTAACGGTGTATTATGATATCCAATCTAGTATAAGAAGGAAAAATAATGTATTTAAAGTGGGAGTCACATTATAAATGAGTATACTTAGATGCCATAGAAGTATGGTGCATATAGTGGATTAAGAATATTCAGGCTTCAAGGTTCTGTATTAATTGGAAGTGGCTGCCAGATATTACTAATAGCACATGACCCAAAAATTGCCCATAAGAGAAGAGAGCAATAATTAGAGTGGGGTAACCACACCTGGGGAAGGCCTAGCAAGTCCCTACTATGATCTTGTAATGTGAGTTTAGCTAGCCCAAGTTTGAAGGGCTTCAAGTGAAGATGTGCTATCCATTGTTTAATATAGCCATTTTAAAAGGCATATAAACTACAGATACCTTGAATATTGCCTGCAGTGGCTTATTATATGAGGTATCAGGGGCAAACAGTGAGTAAAAAATTGGTGCAAAGTAGTAGTGTGTCTGCTGAAAAGGGGGGATCAAAACGAGAGTCACAGTGAGGAACTGGATGACAGGCTGGTTTAGAGTGGTAATAATAACAGTAGTACTGCAAGCCATGTCAAGAACCACCAGAACTTTCCAGATCTATAATACTACAAGTAGTAATGTCAGATAAATAAAACTAATATTGATTCACATAGATATTTAACTATCATCCACATATAAATAAAAATGGTTATGTGATAAGAACATGGTGACAAAACAACCACTAGTTCAGTTAATGAGCGCTAGAGAAACATTAAGCAAACATGTATTAGCTATGAGTAATGGGGGGGATGTAATGTGCCCTTAAGAGTGAGACTCATACAGGAGTCATCCTTAAAGCTGGGATCAAAACTGGCATCCGCCCGTTGATCAGATTGCTAGTTTTTTTTTTTCCTTTATCAGGCCAGTTAACTTTCCTTTAAGTCAGCTGGGCCAGTGGAATTTCTGTGGGGCCACTGGATTTTCTCCATCACAGACCTGCCGGCCAGTTACTGTGAAAATAATCTTGACCCTTGCCAAAGTGTCTTTCTGAAGAGTCTAATTACACCAGGTGGCAATCAACATTTATTTTTCGCTCCGAGATCAAGTGGTTTGCTTGTTACAAAAGGAAAATCTTTGATCTAAATTCCAGTTTAAAAGTCGTGCTCATTTGCTCTTTCCTGGTATGGATTCTTAATGGAGGAGGGGAGTACTCTGTAATCCCCTCCCACACACCCACATCGATTATGAGAATAGGAATTTGGAATATGTTGTAAGCGCTGCACTATAATAATGATTCATTGACACTGATAGAAAGAGAATGCACAATAATGCAACATAAGTGTAGCAGATTCAGCCTGAAATCCTGTAACCACAATGTACTGACTAGCACAATCCAAACTGGTTGGGTGTGATGGTATGCATTCACAGGGAGTGTGCTACATGGTTAATGAATAGGCAGATCTGGCGGAGCTAAAAAATTGAAATGAAGTAAGGGTTTTATGCTCGTGTAGTGATGAGAATAAAATAGATGCACAAATAATCAATCTTTGGTGCTGTGTTTGAGAGAGTTTGAGGAAGCAGCCGATTTGAAAGGAGAGCTGGTCACCAATTCAACCCAATAGGAATCGGGAGACCTGCTGCCCTGTAAAGCATCTCCAAGGTCATTGCAGACAGGATCCACAGCTGATTCTGGGAGATTTTTCTGACACGAGTGTATGTCCTCTTGTAGTAAAGAAAATTTATTGGAAAGGTTTGGGTGTAGTGAAGCCAACATGTCACTCGTGCTGAGAAGTAGGCCTAGAAGGAGTAGCATCTGCACAACAGGCACGTTTAGAAGAAGGTGGATTCAAGTTCTTTTTGTCTAGCAAGCGGGCTGAGAATTGGACAGGAGGTGCAGCATCAACCTGGAGAGATACGGATTTCACAGTGCGTTCATGATTTGAAGCCATAATGTGGGTGTGCTGAACTGATCGGGAAGTTGCAGAGACAGTGGCAGAAGGGGTCACATCAGTATTTCCAAATAGGGCAGTTGGAGGCTGGGGCTCATTAAGAAATGCTGTCAAGGCTTCGGGAGTGTTGAAATCTTTGGTTGAGTTACTCAGAAACAGGCGCATGATGGCAGGATAGCGCAGAGCCAATTTGATCCCTCTTTGGTGTAGGATAGTTTTAATAAGATTGAAAACTGCGTTTATTAGAGAGTTCCTTAGAAAAATCTCTAAAAATAGAAATTCTGTGATCTTGCCAAGTAAGTGTTCGCACTTGTTTCACTCTATTGATAATCAGCTCAGTGTGAGCATAGTTTAAGAATCTTGCAATGATAGACCTAGGTTTCTGATCTGGACCAGACCTCCAGCTTAAAGTACGGTGTGATCTCTCAATAGTAAGGTCTTGATGAGCTGAGCAATTACCAGCCTATTTCTATACTATCCGTCCTCTCTAAATTACTTGAAAAAATTGTCAACATCCAACTTAGAGAACATTTGGATTCACAAAAGTTGCTAAACCTGGCTCAGTCCAGCTTCAGAGCCAAACACAGTACAGTATCAGCTCTTGCCAAAGTAACTACAGACTGTCAAATGGCCTTGGACTCTAAGAAGCATGTATTTGCCCTCTTCCTTGATCTAAGTAAGGCCTTCGATACTGTGGATCATACCATCATGCTTACTGCACTGAGTAACATCGGACTTGATAGTTCTGCCATTAAATGGTTCACCAGCTACCTAACCAACAGGTTACAACAAGTCAAAGCCATAGGAGATCTGTCCCCACAAAAATCCTTGTTACGAGGAGTCCCACAAGGCTCCACCCTGGGCCCTATCCTGTTTGCAATATACATCAATAATCTGGACTCGCAGCTGGCCACAGCAAATGTGCACTTATTCGCAGATGATACTGTATTCTATACCCCAAATTCATCCTTGGATCTGGCCCATGAGTACTTACAGAAAGACTTCGTCACCCACCACTACAACCTTCTCACTCATAAGCTCCTCCTCAACGCCAAAAAGACTAAAGCAATGATTCTCTCACCAAAGTCTACTTCCGGATGTCCACATATCACACAGATCCGAACACTCTTAGATGAACCCCTTGAAGTAGTTGATACCTTTAAATACCTAGGGTTCTGGCTGGATAACAAGCTCAACTTTCTGTGCCACTTAAATGAAACCTTGAAGAAACTAAGACAGTTATTAGGTGTCAGCGTGGCTCAGTTGGTAGCACATCCGCCTCTGGACCAGAAGGTCGTGGGTTCTCGCCCCACACCGGGATTGGACTTGCACCTAAAAATTGCTGGCATCCGAGTGCAGTATTGGGGGGTGCTGGGGTGTGCCGTCCTTCGGATGAGACGTTAAACCGAGGTCCCTTCTACCCATCCTGGTGTTGTCCTGGTGGGTGTCCAGGTGGAAGTAAAGAACCCAGGGCGCTCTTCGCAAAGAGTAGGGAACATTCCCGGTGTCCTGGCCAACATTCCCTTTCCCATAAGCCGGTTCATGCAATTATCCAGGCTGTGTGTGGGTGATGATGTGCGATATGGCTGCCACCACACATTCAGTCACTTCACTACCAGTCTAGCATTGCTTGTAAAGCACTTTGGTTGTAAGAAAAGTGCTATATAAATGCAGATTCTTCTTCTAGGTTTATTCTATTGCATTAAACACTTACTCACATTAGAAGCCAGAATGAGACTAGTACAAACTACATTCCTACCTATACTGGACTACGCTGACTTCCTTTACAGTCATTGCCCATCAATGCTGCTAAACAAACTGGACACCCTTTACCAGCAGGCTTTAAGATTTATCTTAAATCTACCCCGTAATACACATCACTGTCGTCTATACCAGGTTTTGGGATGGACCTCACTCTCAACTAGAAGAAAAAGGAATGCTCTTGTCTGGTTTTTTAGAGCATTATCTGATAACCTCCCTGCATACATCTCGAACATCTTCAAATGGGCTAAAGGTTCCTATGACCTGAGATGCTTCTCCTTAATCTGCTTCCAGATTCCTAGAGTGAAGACTACCCTTGGCTCAGCAGCAATCAACTTCTCACTTCCATCATTCTGGAACACTATGCAAGACTCATTAAAATTATCCTCACTTCCAAGCATTTTCACATTCAAAACTCTATTAACAGATTATCTGAAGGAATCATGCAACTGTTTCAGATGCCGATGACCCCTAAGCCCTGGGTGCCACTCTCAAATCCTACGCCTAAGTATCTCATCCACCCCACATTCCTAACAACAGAAACCTAGGACTTACAGGCCTAGTTCCCTTAGTCCAAGATGGCCCTGCCTATTCCCTACCTTGTACCTATTCTGGCCTCCCTTTTGGCTGCCTACTTTCACCCCAATTTCTACCCTATTCCTTAATACCTCCTTATTTTTTATCATTTAGGTCTGAGCTCTTACATAGCAGAGACTACATGGGATTATTTTCTCTTCTCATTTCAGTAAAGCTTATCATTATGTACCTTTTCATGTTAATTATGTTGACCAGTATGTATAGGCCCATATTGACCGGCACCTTCACAATGTTTTTTTTTTTTTGCACTGTTGTCCACCGTAATTGTAATCTTATGAAGTGTACTGTATTGTATTAATGCCCAGGACCACCTTGAAAATGAGCTTGCTCAATGGTGTTTATGCCTGGTTAAATAAAGTGATTGATTGATTGATGAGGTGGGAGTTTGAACAGGGCTGGCAGCACATGCAATAGAAATGCACTAGTGTCTCCAAGTTCTGTACCTCCAGGAAAACCCAAAAATCTCAGGTTATTGAGTCTGTTTCTGTTTTCAATGTCATCAATTTTATCTTGTAGGCTTCTGATAACGCTATCTTGCTCTCTGACAGTGGCTTGCAGGATGTTAATACAACTTTCATTTTGAGCAACTTTAACTCCAGTATCATTGATTTGTTGGTCTAACATTTGCTCATTAGTGATGTTTTGTTGAAATGTTATTTTTAAGTCATTAATCTGATAAATGAGCTGTTGAAACATAGCTTCCACTACACTAAGGGAGCTGTTTTGCAGGAGTTTCTCAGCCATTGTAGTAGGCCTTCACAGAGAAGCAGTACAAATGCAGAAAAATTATAGCTATAGAGTTATGATACAGAGAAAATAATTTACCAGAGTTGAGTTATGATGTTAGTCAAATTATATTTCACTTGCTGGTAAACACTGACAATCTGGGACCAGGAGGATGGACGATCATAGATGCTAGTCCCAGGGAGAAGCAGAATTAAGCAGCCATCTTCAGCAAAGCCAGGCCATGTCCCCAGTTTGGCGCCTTTTGAGCTAGGACAATTATGTGGACAGAGACATGCTGATAGTTGTTGTGCTCCTTAAATAGTGTAAAAGCATGGGGTGCTGCGCACTCTGTGTTGGGAGCATCAACTGATTAAGCTACAGCTTTACAATCTGTCTGCACGCCATGCCTACTGTTAGACTTATCTCAGTAGAGTAAAACATTACTGCAAGGTTCGTTAACAGGCTTGCACATGATATTTAAAGAAAAACTTTACTGTTGTCCATTTTAAATGTTAAACAAACCAGTAGTAACAACAGGCTGTCTCTGGTAATGTGTAGCAGGTTTAGCATGTAACTGCCTGTACCTCAGCTTAATTTCCACTTGGACCACAGTGCGGCAGCATTAATTCATTAATTTGAGTTAGGTCTCTGCATTATTTCAAGCAAATAATTTGAGCTAAGCCTACCACTCTGGGCCTAATTAATGCCCCTGCTAATCTAACTACTGCACCTCAGCTTAAATTTGATTCTGACTACAGTGTCACAGCAATAATTCATTACTTCAAGTTAGGTCTCTGCATTATTTTGAGCAAATAGTTTGAGCTAAGCTTCCACGCTGTAACTGTAACCCGAGCAGGTTAAACTTAGTGTTTGAGAGCTCCTCCTCCTGCTAGCTTACCTGGTTAAATAAATATTCTCCTTTCTCTCTTCCCCAGAGTCCAAGGAGGTTGTGAGGGCCTTGTTTGTCTTGCCCTTCTCCAAGTCAGGTCCCCATTGTGCTAAGAGCAATCAGGTATGAAGGCCACGCCATGCTGCTGCAGTTATTTCTGTCAGTTACTGAGAACAAAGGACTTTGAATTGGGTGCCTTTTGAGCCAGGACAATACCGTCGGCAGAGGCGTACTGATAGTTTTTGTGCTCCTTAAATAGTGTAAAAGCATGGGGTGCTGAACACTCTCTGTAGGGAGCTTTAACTGACTAAGTTACAGTTGTTAAGATTTAGCTCATTTCTCCAGGGGAGCTTTAACTCCTGGCGAGCTTTACAATCTGTCTGCATGCCATGCTTACTGTTAGACATGTCTCACTAGGTTAAAACCTTACTGCCAGGTTCCTTAGGCTTGCACAGGAAACTCCACTGTTTGCATTTTAAGCATTAAATAAACCAGTAGTAACAACAGGCTGTCTCTGGCAAAGTGTAGCAGTTTTGATATGTAACTACCTGCACCTCAGCTTAAATTCGATTTGGACCACAGTGCCACAGCATTAATTCATTAATTCGAGTTAGGTGTCTGCATTACTTAGAGTAATTAATTACAGCTAAGCTTACCATGCTGAACCTAATTAAATGTCGCTGCAAATTTAACTACTGCACCTCAGCTTTAATTCGATTCAGACTACAGTGCCACTGCATTAATTCATTAATTCGAGTTAGGTCTCTGCATTATCTTGAGCAAATAATTTGAGCTAACCTTCCACGCTGTAACTGTAATCTGAGCAGGTTAAATTTAGTGTTTGAGAGCTCTTCCTCCTGCTTGCTACTTGGTTAAATAAATCTTCTCTTTTCTCTACCCCAGTGTCCAAGGAGGTCATGAGGGCCTTGTTTGTCCTGCCCTCCCCCAAGCTGGATCTCCGTTGTGCTAAGGGCACCCAAAGACGAAATCCACGCCACGCTGCTGTAGTTATTTCTGTCAATTACTGAGAATAAAGGACTTTGAATTTGTTGCCCATTTCTGTTGGTTACTGAGAAAAAGGACTTTGAATCTGGCACCTTTTGAGCCCAGACAATTCCATTGGCAGAGACATGCTGATAGTTTTTGTGCTCCTTAAATAGTGTAAAAGCATGGGGTGCTGCACACTCTATGTCAGGAATTTAACTGATTAAGTTGCAGTTTATTAAGATTCAGCTTATTTCTGCAGGGAGCTTTAACTCCTGGTGAGATTTACAATCTGTCTGCATGCCATGCCTACTGTTAGACATATCTCGCTATGTTAAAACGGTACTGCCAGGTTCCTTGCAGTTAATCTTTTTATTGTAATTATTGTGATTATACATACAAATACATTACATTCTCCAATATACCCTTACATAAATTCTTAATGTGAGAAGGAAAAATCATTGATGTCTGAACTATTATACAATGATATTAAAAGGGAAAACAAATGTTGAGAAAACAATATGTAGCAATACAATCTGTATGGTAGAGAGAAAATACGGCAATTTATGCTTCAAGGGGTAAAAGGAGTAGATACAAACAAGAAATATGAGCAGTCGTGATTGTACGTCTATTATGCTGTAATTTAATACATGTATGTGTAAGACTGTATAAAGGAAGAACATCAAAAAGTGAAATTTTTCTAAGAAAGTGAACAAGAATGAAGAGGGAAAGGGAAGAAAAAAGGAGATAAAAAGACAGAAAGAGAGGAGATGAAAAAGGAATGAAAGAGCTAGAAGCGAGATTCCAATGTGAACATATAACAACCCATGGATTAAGTGTCTATATGTGTAGACGTGTTTAAATATTTAAAATAGTCCTGCCAGCATTTATTATACAAACTAAATCGGTCAGAGGCTAAGCATGACATATGATCAAGGATGGCGTATTGAGATAGTTGTTTGAGAATATTCGGGAGGGTGGGAATGATGTTGGATCTCCAATGCATTAGTATAAGGTGTTTAACTTGCAGGAATAGTAGGGATAACCACCTATTCTGAGAATGGAATATTTTATATGAATGAACATTGAAAATACCAAGTATGCAATGTTTTGGATCTAATGCAAAGGACAGACCAATCACTTTCATTGCAAAGAAATGACTATGACACCAAATATTGTGTATGGGAGGACAATGCCATAAAATGTGTAGCAAATTGCCATCAGGGGAGTTACAGCGTCAACATTTATTGTTGTTCTTTAAGCCCATTTTTTGCGAAATCTGAGGAGTACTGCACCATAGATGTAGAATTTTGGTTTGTATGAGTGAACTGCAATTATCCTTGAAAGATTTATGGCAGGATAGCTAGCAGTTATGCCATTGTGAATTGGTTATGTTATAATTTAAAAGGGTAACATAGAAACATAGAAGTTGACAGCAGATAAGGACCACAAGGTCCATCCAGTCTGCCCATTTCTTTTTCAGCCTTATAAATGTGCCATCGGCCTTTGCTCTGTCAGTGGCCTATCTATTCATACTCATCTGTATTGCTCCCTTATGCCTATCCCATGCCTGTTTGAAGCCCTGCACTGTATTCATAGCCATCACTCTGAGGTAGGCCATTCCATGCATCCACAACCCTTTCTGCAAAAATAATTTCCTCACATTCCCCTTAATCGACCTCCTCTAGTCTCATGCTGTGTCTTCTTGTCCTGCAATTTTTCTTATATTTAAACATGTTAGACTCTTTCACCTTGTTAATGCCCTTAAGGTGTTTGAATGTTTCGATCATATCACCTCTCTTCCTCCTTTGCTCAAGGGTATACATATTGAGCTCCATTAATCTGTCCTCATATGTCTTCTGATGCAGCCCCTGCACCATTTTGGTTGTCCTTCTCTGGACTGCCTCAATTTGGTTAATCTCCTTGTGAAGGTGTGGCATCCAGTACTGCACACAGTACTTAAGATGGAGCCTAACCAGTGTCTTGTAAAAAGGAATTATTACCTCCCTCTTATGACTGGTGATACCCCTACTAATACACCCTAACATCCCCCTAGCCTTACCTACTGCTTTAGAGGTCTGCTTGGATGATTTCAGATCATCGGTGATGATGATGCCCAAGTCTCTTTCTTTCTTTGTGACTGCCAGCAACTCCCCTCCCAGTCTATAGGTGGCTTCAGGGTTTCTCTTCCCTATGTGCATGATCTTGCACTTCTTTGCATTAAATCCCAGTTGCTACTCTTCTGACCAATTTGCTAGTTTATCCAGATCTCTTCTCATTCTGCCCACCCCATCTGGATCATCTACTGTGTTGCAGATCTTGGTGTCATCTGCAAACAGATAAGTCTTACCCTCTAGTCCATCTGCAATGTCACTAATGAAGATATTGAAGAGGACTGGCCCCAGAACTGAACCCTGAGGTACCCCACCTGTGACTTGCATCTCTTTTGACTGTATACCATTTACCACCACTCTCTGTTTTCTGCCCGTCAACCAGTTTGCCACCCAGTTGACCAACTTCTGACCCACCCTGAACCTACCCAGCTTATTTATCAATCTTCTATGTGGAACAGTGTCAAAAGCTTTGCTGAAGTCAAGATAGGTGACATCAACTGCTACCCTTTGGTCCACCACTCTGGTTACCCAGTCAAAGAAATTTATGAGATTAGTTTGACAGGACCTTCCTTTTGTAAACCCATGCTGTCTTGGATCCTGTGCCTCTATGTATTACAGGTGTTACATTATCCTTTCCTTAAGGAGTGCCTCCATAATCTTGCCCACTACTGAGGTAATACTGACTAGTCCATAGTTCTCTGCCTCCTCCCTGCTACCACTCTTGTGGAACGGGATCACATGAGCCTTTGTCCAGTCTTCTGGGACCTCTCCTGTGCTCAGAGACTCACTAAACAGTTCTGCTAATGGTTCTGCTAGTTCCACCCTTAGCTCCTTAAGTACCCTGGGATGTATGCCATCAAGGCCCATTGCCCCGTCCACCCTGAGCATAGCGAGCTCTTGTAGGACCCTTTCTTTTGTGAAGGGAGTAGTGCTCACCTCCCTCCCCCCTGTGTCCATGGTGCTGAGCTGTGGGCCCTGCCCTACCATCTCTTCAGTAAATACTGAGCAAAAGTATCTATTTAGGATAGATGCATTTACAGGGTCCTCCTCCTTACATCCCCCTTTACTCCTTTGAGCTTAGCAATATCCCCTCTGGACTTTCTTCTTTCACTAATGTATCTTTAGAAAGTCTTATCACCTTCTTTTACTGTTTGTGCTAGTGTTTCCTCAGTTTGGGACTTTGCCTGGCTTACTGTCTTCCCTGCTTCCCTTAGGGCAGTTTGGTATGCCTCCCTATCTTCATCCCACTGTGTTCCCTTATATTTCCTGAAGGCCAGCCTTTTGGCTCTGACCTTTTCTGCTACTGTATTTGAGAACCAAAGTGGTTTCCTTCTTTTTTTGCACTTTCTTTTTTGTCTAACACAATGGGATGTTGCTTCAAGTATTGCATCCTTAATGCTTGCCCACTTTGCCTGTATCCCCTCCCCTGTGTTTCTTTCTGCCAGGACTAGCTTAACTCTGTTGGCCATCTTATCAAAGTCAGCTCCTCTGAAGTTCCCTATTTTTGCCTTGGAATGGGATGATTTAGATGTAGTGGTCAAATTGAACCATACCATGTGATGGTCAGTGGCCCCCAGGTGACCTTCTACCTGGAGATCTGTGATCTCTTCCCTGTTAATCAGTACTAGATCTAGGATAGCCCTGTCTCTTGTGGGTTATTGTACCAGTTGTTTGAGGCCCTCCTCCTGCAGGGAATCCACTATGTGTCTAGTTCGGGTAGATGTTCCTGCTGGTATTGACCAATCTGTATCCGGCATGTTGAAGTCTCCCATTATCAGAACCTCTTCTTTAGCTGTCATGTTTTGTATATCTTCTAACAGTAATATGTTTATGTCTTCCTCCTGGTCTGGGGGCCTTTAGACAACACCAGTTCTTATGGCTGTCTCATTTCCTGTTTCTAGGGTGACCCACAGTTCTTCTGGCTCCTTATGTGTATTCTGAATTTCTGTTGCTTTGATATTTTCATTGACATACAGGGCCACTCCTCCCTTCCCCCCCTTTTGCACCTTGGTCTCTTCTGGGTATTCCATTTTTTTTTTGCAATGATAGATTGATATGGAATTGTATTTCTGATATGTTTGTAAATGATACTATTTAATTTAGAGTTTGTTTTGATCCATTTAGAAATAAACGTGTCATATATAGATTGATGAGGAATAGTAGGAAGATAAAGGTCCCATGTAGTGTAACTGTAAATATTTCCAGAAATCGTGCTGGGGAAAATTCAATTGTTTGCACAGGTCAGAAAAGGATTTTAATTTGAGAGTCTGAGGTATAAGTATATCCTTCAAGAAAAAAGTGCCCCTGTTTTTCCAATACAACAAAAAATTGGGTGATTGTCCAGAGTGATGTTGCAGTTCCCCCAGACAGGGGCATATATGAGAGAGGTTTAGTTGGATTTAAGGCATTTATGAGTTATTTTCCAGTAGTATATGGATGATGCTATAGTAGGGTGAGATTTTAAATGGGGGGGGGGCGAGGGTTTTAAATGAAGGAAGTGGTGACATTGCCCAGACAGAGAGATGTTTCCATATTTATTTATTTATTTATTTATTTATTTATTTATTTATTTATTTATTTATCATGTCTAGGATTACAAATACCTTTGAGCCATGGATCTTTCACAAAGGTTCCATGTCAGAGAAATACAAATTATGGGGAACATCAAGACAGGCATTACAACAATGTGGACATTGCAAACAGAGTACAGATTAATACAGTTCAAGGGTAACATTGTAACAAGGCAGCCAGCAGCATTTGTCAGAGAAAATAGACAACAGATAAGAAGTGCCAGAGTCATAGGGAGAGGGAAGAGAGTAGGGGGGGATAAGGAATGTAGGAAGGGTGGCAAGAGGGTGAAAAGTGCAGCATTGGGTATACCAAGAAGTGAGGGTAGAATCCAGTGGGGGAGGGGCAACTAGATCAGAAAGGGAAGTGAAGAAACAAGGTTAAGTTGGGCAGTCACAGGAGCTGTTTGTAGTGAGATAGTCCCAGAGCCTAGTTTTAAACATACTAATTGTTGGGGCAGAGGAGATGGTTGGGCTGAGGCCATTGAACCAGAGTGGTGCTCGATAAGCAAAAGAGCGTTGTCCCTGTGAAGTGTGACAGTGGTGAACTTTCAGTAGCTGTAGCGTGGATCTCCTAAGGCACCATTTGTTAATTCGGTGTTGTAACAGAGTTGAGACCCCAAAAAGTGCAAGGCCAAGGTAGATTTTTTGACCATGGAGCAGGTGAGAAACTTTATGCGGTTTGATAGTTGGAGCCAGCCAGTCTGAGTGTACAGGTCACATGTGTGGGTGAGACGGTGAGCACCAGTGATGAGCCGACATGCTTTATTTAAGGCAGTTGAGAGGCGTCTAAGGGTTGTGGTTGTGGCCGAGCCATAAATGATGAGACCATAGTCTATTACAGAGATCACAGAGCTCAGGACTGCAACCTTCAAAGCTTCTAGCGTGAGGTGTGGTCTGTGTTTGTAGAAGAGACCAAGCCATGTATTAGCAGCTCTAGCTACATTATCTACATGCAGTCCATAGGAGAGATTAGGGTCAAGCTGTATCCCTAAGTATTTGAAGGACACCACCTGATCTAGAGTGTTCCCCTGTGTGGTGGAGATAGCCAAGTGGTGTAGCTTGTGTGGGTTATGAGAGCTGCAGAAGAGCATAGATTTGGTTTTCTTGTCATTGAGGACCAGTTTATGATTAAGAAACAATGTCTCTACAGAACTGAAACCAAGTTGAAGGTTGTGTTGAAGAGTTGCAGGATTTTTGTGAGTGGAGAATACAACAGCATCATTGGCATATAGTATGATCTGCTCAGAGCAGTGGTAAGGAAGGGAGTTTAAGAAAAGGCTAAAAAGGAGGGGTCCCAGTATGGATCCCTGTGGGATACCCGAGCGAACAGGCAGGGTGTTAGAAAGAGCGTCTGCAATTTTGACTCTCTGTGATCGGTTTTCTAAGTAGCTTTTAAACCAGAGAGAAGAGTCAGGTGAGAGCCTGGCATTCAGTAGTTGGTGTATTAGTAGTCCATGGTGTACTGTATCGAAGGCCTTGGAGAGGTCAACGAAAATGGCCTCAGTGAGAAGGCCGTTGTCAAGGGATTTGTGCAAAGCTCCCGTGAACTCAAGAAGGGCTGTGGTGCTGCTGTGACCTTTCTGGAAGCTGTGTTGTTGTGGACAAGGTATATTGTATTTATCCAAGTGGTCGGTAAGTTGATCAGCCACGATGTGCTCAAGTGCCTTAGAGAGTCAGGGCAGTATGGAGATAGGGCGATAATTTGAGTGAATTGTCTTGTTCCCCCTTTTATGGACAGGTGTCATGGTGGCTGTGTTCCATAGGTCCAGGAATTTTCCACAGCTGAGAGAGAGGTTTAGGATTTTTGTTAATGGATGAATTACCTCATCAAGCATGAGCAACAGAAGCTTAAGGTCCAGGGTGTCACTACTAGATCTAGATTTAGAGATAGCTGCAGTAATATAGCGGTGATCTTCATTCAGCCTTACCTTCCTGAAGTAGAAGAGGGGTTGGTTAGACTGAGGGGCTGAGGTATTTGGGGAGTAGGCCCTGTTTTTGAAAAAGTCATGGAGTAGAACAGCACTAAGGTCTGAAAAAGCCGTGTTAAAGATGTTTGCGATCACCTTGGGGTCAAGGGTTGAGGATCCATCAACCATTAACATGGCTGGAGAGGTTTTTGGCTGCTTCCCTGTGACATCCTTGATATTGTCCCAGAAAGCATGACCATTTCCCCATGTATTGGTGAGAGCGTCTTTGTAATAGGTGGATTTTTTTTTATTTAGTTGTTTAACCAGGTATAACACACTAAGCTGAAAGCTTTTTTTTACAGGAGCAACCTGGCAGCACAAACAAACAATAGGTTAATAGGTGTTAATAGGTGGATTTCATTAGCCGTATGGCTTTTGTGCAGGCATTTCATGCTTGTTTGTAATTTTGGATGTCCACTTGTTTGCCAGTGGCCCTGGCAACTGCCCAGAGGTGATCCCTTAGTTTCAGCTGTGAAAGAAGAGCCGCAGTGACCCATGGGTTAGAGAGAGATTTGGTTTTGCGCCTTTTAGCAGGGACAAAGAGGTTGCAGGCTTTGTTGAAATTGAGATGAAGTGATCAAGAGCCAAGTTAACATCTGTTGCTTCATAGATGGGTAGCCAGTCATGTAGAAGCAGGTGTTGTTTGAGATGTGGAAGTTTTCCACAAGGAAGGACTCAGCTAGCGATAATTTTGGGAGGGGGCTTAAGGAATTTGTTAGACCATGCACACATGACTGGGGAGTGGTCACTGAGTGAGTCTGGGAGAATGGTCGTACGAGAAATCCTTGTGGGGTGAATGGTGAGGACCCAATCCAAGAGGGTACTGGTGCCAGTCTTGTAGTTAGTCCTAGTAGGGGAGTTTACCATTTGCGTGAGGTTAGCAGCTGAGATGGAGTCTTTATAGGCACTGGCACTCGATGCTAACCAGCTTATGTTGAAATCCCCTAGTAGAATAAATTCAGCTTCGGAAGGATGACAGTTGATAAAGTTTAGGATGTCACTGAATCCATGTTTAGGGTCCCTGGGCGGGATGTATACGGAGACAATAGTCTGGGCTTTATGGTTGGGACCTAGGATGATTTTTATTGGCAGAATATGGGCTGAGGCAGAAAGTGATGGAGTTGCTACAGGGTGCCAAGGCAGGGAGTCTTTGATATAGATTGCACAACCACCACCTTTTTTGGATATCTGGTCCAGCCTGTGGACATTGTAGCCCTGTATTGTTACTGCTGAGTCAGGAATTTTAGGTGTCAGCTAAGTTTCCACCACTGCAAGGATGTCAGGGTTGTGTTGGCATATGAAGGCTTGGAGTGCATCCAGCTTTGGTAGTAGGCTGCAGATATTAATAGTTGCAAGGATAAGGGCACCTGGAGTTTGTGTGTGGCCTGAGCTTCTAGGGTCAGAATTGGGATGGACGCTGCCTGAGATGAGAAGGAGGATGAGTAGGAGTTTTAAGGAACAGAGTTGCAGCTCTTTGAGAGATAGTTTTGATTGCTGTTTCCTGGAGTAGAAGTTGCAAGGTTCCAGGCGGTGTCCCATATGGACTGCAAGGTGGTACAGTGTAGAGAGGTGGCCACACTTATTGAGAGTAGTGGTCGGGGTTAAGTAACCAGGAATATCCAATCGGTGCAGCAAGCACAAGACTATAGTGGAAGTGGAGAGTTCCCTTGGAGTAGCAGTGGAAACCAGAGTAGAGGGTGGCGGGGGTGGGGTGGTTAGGACCAGGGAGAGAGAAGAGGGAGGCCAGGGCAAGGAGGAGGAGGAGAGGTGAGAGAAAGGCAGAGAGAGCCCACATGGCTTACGTACTAGATAAAGAGACAGAGATAGAGCCCTCTAGTGGTGAGAGGATATAATCTGCTAATGGAAAAGTCAACAAAAAAAGCTCTAAATTCACTTCTAATATCAACTCAGAACTTAAATGACTGTAAGGATTAAACAAATTATTAAACCCTAGCACATAAATTCAACTAGAGACACAGAGAGAGATACAGTAGTTAGAGGTGTGTTCAGCAGGACCACAACAGTGATTTATTGCAGGGTTTATTAAACCATTTGACAGTTTTGGCAGTGCGGAAGGCCCAAAAAATATGTTTGGAACCAGGGGAGCCTGAAGCCCCTTTTGGACCAGTAGGAACACAGTTTGTTACAACTAAATCTGGGATTTTTTTTTTTCAAATCAAAGTTTATTGAATTTTTAACAAAATAGAAACATAGAATTTGACGGCAGATAAGGACCGCTTGGCCCACCTAGTCTGCCCATTTTCCTACCTAACAGATACGCTGCAGATCCTATTTAACCAACAGCTTACTTCCTCCTACGCCCCACTAGGACTGCCTTATGTCTGTCCCATGCATTCTTGAATTCCCCCACTGTTCTTGACTCCATGACCTCCTCAGGGAGGTTGTTCCATGCATCCACAACCCGCTCTGTGAAAAAATACTTTCTCACATTACCTCTCAGCCATCCCCGCTCTATCTTCAAATTGTGCCCCCTTGTTCTTGCATGTCTCTTTTTCTGAAAAATGCTACCCTCTTGGACTTTTTTGATTCCCTTGAGGTACTTGAAAGTTTCTATCATGTCCCATCTCTCCCTTCTTTCCTCAAGGGTATACATATTAAGCTCCTTTAATCTTTCTTTGTATGTCTTATGGTGCAGATCCTTTTGGTTGCTCTCCTCTGGACAGCATCCACTCTGTCTATGTCTTTGCAGAGATGGGGTCTCCAGAACTGCACACAGTACTCCAGATGGGGTCTCATCAACTGCCTGTACAGAGGGTTAACAACTTCCTGTTTTCTACTATTGATGCCTCTCCCTATGCATCCCAGTATCCTCCCAGCCTTCCTTACTGTATTCTCACATTGCTTGCCCATCTTTAGGTCATCTGATATAATTACCCCCAGGTCTCTTTCCATTTTTACTGTTGTCAGTATCTCACCCCCCCATTGTGTACTCTTCCACTGGGTTTTTGTTTCCCAGATGCATTACCTTGCACTTCTTTGCATTGAAGCTGAGCTGCCATACATTTGACCATTCCTCCAACCTTGCCAAGTCCTTTCTCATCCTTTCCACTCCATCTTGTGTATCAACCCTGTTGCAGATCTTTGTGTCGTCTGCAAAGAGACATACTTTTCCTTCCAGTTCCTCTGCAATGTCACTTATAAGGACATTAAAAAGGACCAGTCCCAGTACTGAACCCTGTGGTACTATTGAATATTGAGAATAATGGTAATATTGAGAACAGATCCAAGGGAACAATATACAGTATACATTGACCGTGAAATACACTATGCATTAGAAACTGCTCCCACCCCTCCCTTCTTTTCACCCACCACACTCCCAAATCCCACCCACATAACCAGTTAATCCCTCCTCCCCCCTATTCAGCACACTCAGATCACCAAATTAAGTGGGTCGAGGAGTTACTCACATACTAATAAGAATATATTAAATAGAGTACAATGTATGCAAGGGGTCCCATATTTTTCTGTATCTCTCAGGTCTGTTGTTGAGACTTGTTATCACTTTCTCTGTCCTGAAGTTTGCAAGGAGCTCTGTGAGCCATTCAGAATAACAAATACTGTCACTGTCCTTCAAATGAAGTAAAATCACTTTTTTAAGAGACATAGCAATAAGGGCCATATGATATCTTCTGATAGGTACTGACATTTCAGTATAATCACCTAAAAGACAAATTTCTGGGGTGAATAGATCTGTCAGGCCCAATAAGGGGTTTATTTTCTGTGGAACACTTATTCAAAGTTTTATTGCTTTGGGTAAATATGGGAATTTTGCCTTCCCATAAAAAAATGCCAATTATATCATCAATGTTGGCAAAAAAGTAGGGAGTGTTAAAGAGATATTAGAAAATAGATACAGTGTTTTGGGAGCTATTGATATCTTGATAGTGGAGATTTTCCTATTAAAAGAGAGGTTACACAGTTTCCATCTGTTGAGAGTGCTTTTAATATTTGCTAATAATGGAGAAAAATTGGCATCCCATCTCTTGTCTAATTTAGAGGTGATCTGTATTCCAAGGTAAGAGATACATTGAGAGACCCAATGAAAACCCAATATTGTAGTCATAGAAGGGCTACAATAATTGTTCAATGGCCTTGTTTCTGATTTGTTTAGATTCAGAGCGAGCCCAGAAAGTGAAGTAAAGTTGCTAAGTAACTTAATTAAAGGTGGTCCTGGAACTGCAAGATTTTCGAGCAGAATGAGGAGGTCATCAACATAGGATAGTGAAGTATAGCGGGAATTACCCATAGGGATACCTTGGATCATGGAGGACTGATGAAGAGCAGCTGATAGGAGTTCCATAGCTAGAATAAAAGAGTGGGAGATAAGGGGCACCCTTGCCTGGTACCTCTTACCAGATGAAAGGATGTGGGCAGAGTAGAGTTAGTAAGAACCTGGGCAGAGGGGAGGATGCATAGTAATTGAATCCATGTGCAACATTTATTAGTGACACCAAAGTGGGATAGAATACGATACATATAAGTCCAGTTGAGAGAATTGAATGCCTTTTCAAAGTCAATGGCTATAGCTGCGGCAAGTGATTTATGAGATGTAGCTTTGTAGATTAAATTAAATAATGAGCAGAGATGATCAGAACCAGTTCTATTTTTGATAAATCCAGCTTGGCAGGTGTGGACAAGTTTCGAAATGACTGATTCTAAAAAAGTATTTAGTATTTTGGCAAAAATGTTCCTGTCCATATTAAGTAATGATTGCAGTCTGTAACGGGATACGAGAGAAGGGTCTTTATCTTTTTTTGTTAGGATCGTTAGAATGGCTTCTGTCATAGAATAGGGAAGTTTACCTTGTGAAGATGCCTCTTTAAAGACCTTAAACAGTAAGGGGCATAAGATGTCAGCTAGGGGTTTATAAATGTCTACAGAAAACCATCACTACCAGTAGCCTTACCAGATTTAAGGGAATTTAGCACTGCTTGCATCTCTTTAAGGGAATAGGATTCATCTAACCAAGCCATGTCTTGTTGGCAGATGTGTGGTAACTGTAAATTGTCCAGAAATTGTTGTATATTTCAGGTTGTGGGGGAGTGGGGTGAGGGTATAATTGTTGGTAGAAGGATTACATAATATGGTTAATTGAAGGATTATCTGTATGGATTTTGCCTGAATGATCTTTCAAACTGGCAATATGTCTCTCCATCTATTGATTCTTGAGTTGACAAGCAAGCAGCTCCTGCATTTATCCCCTTGTTCCCAAAATTGGTGTTTAAGTCTAAGGAGGGTGAGTTCAGCTTTCCTGGATATTAATTTATTGATCTGAATTCTAAGCTGAAGAATTTCAAGGTGAAGTTGTGAGTTACTACCTGGATTTTTTGTTTTATAATATTGGGTTTCTTTTTCTTTAAGAGATTTCTCTAAATCAACCAATTGCTGTTTCCTTAGTATTTTCTTGTGCTGCATAGCTTATAATTTTCCCTCAAACCATTGCTTTAAGTGCTTCCCAGATGGTACCTTAGATACAGCAGGAGTGTTGTTAAAGGAAAAAAACTCTTGGATTTGGGATCTAATCCAAGGTAAGAAATTGGGGTCTTTCAATAAGAGTGGGTCTAGATGCCTGGAGGGGGATTTAGATGGAGACAGAGTGTTTTTAAAATAAGATGTAATTTTATAGGAGAATGGTCTGATATAGTAATTGGGAGGATAGTTGTGTCGATAATTTTTTCAGTGATGAATGGGGAAGAAAACCAGTAGTCAATTCTGCTATAAGATTTATGAAGCGGTAAGTAAAAAGTATAGTCGAGCTGTCTAGGATGGTGTAGTCTCCAAATATCGGTGAGACCGAAGTCTTTCAATAGCAATGAGAGTGCAGAAATACTTCTGGGGTGGGACTCACACAAAGAGTTACTTCTGTCTGTAAGGGATCTAAATCTCACTTTCAGGTTCTTGGCAATATTGGAGATGCAAATAATCACAGACAAGTTGCATTCAAGTAATAAACAAGTTTATTACTACAAATAGGGATAAATCACAGTTGCCTTAAGCAGTTCTTACCAATATGAACCGGGAGCCAGTGCTAAGCTTTCCCTACACCTCGAGGTTTCTTTGTTGTCTCTTGGGATCTCTCGGGTCTCCGAGGTGTAAAGCCTGTGCATAACATTATATACCTGTGATAATTACTATGGTTACTAAAAGACAGAAACATTTCTAGTTACAGAGATGAGCCCTATTGGCTAAATTAGAGGTGGCTCCACTGTACAAGATAACATTATAAAAATTTGTAAAGTCATCAGTTTTAGAACAAAGACCTTCTTATACAAAGTCTTACATAACAAGGTGAAGTGGTGTCCATCACTGAAAGATGGCAATATTGCCTTACACATTATAATCACTTCAAGGACAGGTGTCTTGGCATCTGACAAGTAAGAAATAGACAGAAAATACATAATATAATGTGTGTGCATTAGCAAGCAAAGTGAGTTACAATATATGTATTCATATCCTGGCATCTACTCTTGTACAGTAGATGCTCTTAGACCTATGTATTAGTATAGCCTATGCCTAAATATTAGCTGTCTATGGTGTGCCCCTGAGGGTATCAATTAGAGTGCAGGGACCTCATGTAACAATTTCCCCCCTTGTTGCCTAAAAAGGGCAACACAGGTAAATGTAAGGAGTGGGCAGGAGCAGTGGTTCTTTACAATCCGGAGGCACGAGCCTTGTAAAGAAACTCAAGCTGCTCACGGTGTTGGCATAGAGTACGTCATAGGCAGCAAAGCATAATAATCAAAGTAAATATCAAAAATGCTTGAATTATAACAAAACCTTTAAAAGTAATCTCTAACCAAGTGTTAGTCAAAGCATTATTCATATCTCCATCATTCATCAGGTCAAGAATAGCTTCATTGGCTTTGGTTATATTATTGCTGATGTGGATGAGGTGTGTGTCCTTTCTATCTAAGAGGGATTTCAGTGTGAGTGTCAGTGGGTCTATGTGTTCATTAAAGTAAGGTAGGTATTCTTCTAAGGTGAGTAAATAGTCTGGAATACCATCAATAATGTCTGCTTCCACAAGGGGGACGGGGGTTATGACAGTGTGTCCAATAACAGTTTTCTGATGGGGAACAAAACAGAAGTTGGGGTAATCAATTGCACAAGTAACAGAACCATAGGAGTATGATTTTATATTAGTCACTATGCAGTACTTTCCGTCAGAATTGTACTGCGAATGCACAGTGGGCAGTCTCCATTTTTGCAACTGGACAGGGCATGTGTAGGTCATCTTGGAGATCCGTGTTGACAGGCGATGAGCTTCCTCATGATATGACTGGTAGAGTTGATCCGGTGACTGTGTTGGTTCAAAAGTGTTGGTGCCATTCTCAGTGATGTCAGCATCCATAGTGAAAGTCCAGTCAATGCTGTCTGGTGAGTAGCCACAAACAGGGTGTACAACATCAAACACATCACATCGGCACAGGTAGATGTATTGCTTCTTTGCACAACAGTCTGTGTGCGGTGCCACCCAGGCATCCAAGAAGGAATGGTAGACCAGAAGAGGAGGTAAATCCAGGCATTCTCGGTAGATGTCTTCGTCCAAATGCCCGATGGAGTGTGCCAGTGCAAGCTTGTCGAACAAAGCTGTAGTAGGATCAAAGCGTGGTAAGGAGACAGTAAAAGAGACAAACATGGTATCTGTTATAGAACATTTCTTAGTAGTAAAACAAGGACCAGTGTTTGGATGTCTGGTCACAAATCCCAAATTGCGAGCTGTAGAGAGAGGAATGGACAAAGTTTGTTGCATACATAGGTCAACACAAGATTGAGACTTACATCTGGGACAATACCATTTAGAGAGACGTCTATCATGTATTATATCAGGAATCCTACCAATTTCTAGGTCTCTAAAGAGGTTGTTGATGGTAGTGAGTACGTATGATCCATATGCAGAGCAAAGTATTTCCCTGCTAATGTATTGTTTCTCTGCTTCTCTATTATTCTGTTGTATGAGTGCATTAATCTTATCTTTAGAATCAGTGAATGCCTTTGCAATGTCATGCATGTTGTATACAGTGTATCTTTCTTCCTGACTAAGACCATCCACACCATGCAATAAAGGTGGTAGAACATTATTAACCAAACCAGTGGAGAACTTTGCAGAATGACTCTTTATAGCAGCAATGTCTGCTTTGTTCCAAATGGACATAGCAGTACCAAAAAGACCTGTGACAGTGCCTGTGGCACCTGTGACATCAGAACTGTCAACTTCACGTTTAGTACGTTTATGAGTAAGAGTACTAGGAGGAGGTTTCCTCCTAAAATTACCCCTGTGTTCAGTATAATAAACCCCAGTAAAGGGATCTTTGGTACGTATTTGAAATGCAGCTAAACTGTCAAGCAATAAAGTACTATAAAATGCAGATGTATTGGTATTGTGACACATACCAAATTCTTTCATATTCCAATAAGTAAGGTTAAATAAAACAGGTACATGCATAAATTGTAAGTTATTAATCAAAGAACCTGGGAGGGCAGTGGCAGTGAGACCACTATGGGAACCAGGGTTATGTTTTAGACATTCCAAAAGCTGTTTCTCAGTAGGAGGTAGTACAGATAGATACATGGCAGCAGAGGCCATGTGATGTACAGCACAAAATTTTTGGGCGGCATCCTGAGAAAGAGAGTTACAATAGAAAGGGTCAATCAAAGCAGTGATGTTATATAAACCAAAGTGTCTTAATGCAGTTTGTAATAAGGACAGTGTACCATTCGGGACACTTAGGCTAGCCAACCTTGAAAAGTTCCTTTAGAAAGTTTGGACACAGGAGAATTTTCCTTGGATGTGGTTTGCCATTCAATCTGAAGAGTAGATTTATCAGGAGCAACGACTGAGGCAGTGAGGTATGCATCGAACCTTCCTGAACAGTAATCATGGTATCTGAAATTTTGATGGAAAACCTCTGTAGGAGGTGCTGGAGGATCAAGGTGGTGAAGGAGGTCCGTACCGTGCCTTGGGTGTAAGGGAGTACTCCTGCAAGGAGTAAAGAGAGGAACAAGATAGCCATCTTGTCAATGCATCTGAAAAGGAAGATGAAAGATTAGTATATTAGTACAGTTCCTCCCAATGGGGTTAGGAAGAGTATGTTTTAAGCTCCTTTGTACAGTTTCAACTGGTTTGCATGTAACCATTTGTCAGTCGGTTTATTGTTGTGGAGGAGTCTAACTTGATAGACTGCTGGACTGAGCTTGTTGACAATGGGGTATGGGCCTTCCCACTTGTTGGAGAAGGAGTGGTTGGGATGTGCAAATTGGAGTACCATAACCTGATCTCCAACCTGCCAATCCACTTCTTGTGCATGTTTGTCAAATTGTATCTTGGATTGTTGCTGGGCCTTGCCCATGCAATTTGCAGCATACAAGTGTGTGTGTATGAGGTCTTTCCTGAGTTTTTCCACATACTGATCCACAGACACTTGGTCTGCAGTGGGGGTGTGCAGGTCAAAGAGCAAGTGTTCAGGTAATCTCATTTGTCTGCCAGTCATCACCTCAAAGAGTGTAAGCTGGGTTGTGGCTGAGGGCGTACCCCTAATTGCCATAAGGAGTAAAGGCAGTAGGGAATCCCAGGTCTTGGGATTGTCTCAATGAATTTGGAAAGCATTTGCTTAATCCGTCTGTTAGCTCTTTCTACTTGACCTGAGGATTGAGGATGATAAGGTATGTGGAACTTTTGTTGAACCCCTAGGAGTTCAAGGGACTCTTTCATCAACTCACCTGTAAAACTGGTTCCTTTATCAGAGTCTACCTTGAGAGGCAGGCCCCACCTGGAGAAAATCTGTTCTACCAGGATTTTGGCAGTTGTCTTTGCAGTGCAAGTCTTGGTGGGGAAAGCTTCTATCCACTTAGAGAATAAATCGGTTACTACAAGGGCATACTTGTTGTTTCTACTGGTGTTGGTCAAAGGACCAATAAAATCAATTTGGATGGCAATGTAAGGGCCAGTATGTCTCTGTGGTAAAGGTTTGGCATTCCATTTCATAGGTATGTTTTGGATTGTTTTGTGCACAAACAAAGCAATTATCAATGTATTGTTTAACATCTTTGGTAATCCCAGGCCACCAGGCAGTGGTTCTGAGGTGTTGGAGGGTGTTTTCAGCCCCCTGGTGTCCACCAGTGGGGGTGCCATGTACCTGGTGCAAAAATTCAGATCTTAAATGTCTGGGGACTACCCACAGTTTGGTGGTAGTATCCTCTGGCTGGAACCAAATGAGTTTATCATCTGGGGATAAGTGTAATTTACTTTCATGCCTATGGTAAGGGTTATGTGTGGGAAGTCTTTCTTCAGTACCCTTGTCCAAGAATCTGAACACTTCCTTGAGTTCAGTGTCCAAGTGTTGGGCTGCTGAGAGATCCAAGGGGGAAAAATATTCAGATTTCTTTTTGAGGGCTGCAATCTGTACAGCTGCATTGGCCTCTGGGTGTTCCATCACCCAAACATGCCCCCTTTGGGCCTCTTCCTTGGCAAGGGTGTCCGCTGTATCATTGAATGCGTGGTAGGGATCATGTAAGGAATGAGCTTTAACCTTGTGCACATAGAGTTTGTGTGGGTATTTCTCACCTAATGCATGTGTGTAAATCACCAATTCTTTGTATTTCACTGGGCTGCCATCAGAAGAAAGGAAGGAAGGAGTTCTTCCGCCAGAAAGGGAGGAATTCTGTAAGGGAGCAACAAACCCAATTAGAGTCAATAAAGATGATGGTGTCCTGAGTTCCATGTTGGATAAACTCTAATGCACAGGCCACGGCTGCCAGCTCTGCATACTGTGATGAAGCTACAGTACAACGTTTAGATATCTTGACAGTGTTCCCAAAAGGATACGCTACCATGATACCCATCCCTGCAATTTGTTCACCTTGATAATATGATGCTGAACCATCGGTGAAAATGCGGCACAAGGAGGTATTTTCTAACACCTCAGGGGTGGCAGGGAAGAATGGACCTGGATCTGGAAGGTCAGGTGATTGCAAAGCGCAGTCATGGGGCTCCCCCTGAAAGAGGAGGCCATGTGCTAATAGAGATGGAACTTTGGTTTGGTGAACCTGTATGTCCCTATCCTGGAGGAGAAGTGACCAATTTGTCAGCCTGGTGTTAGAGACTGACCCATCCTTCACTCTGTCTGAGAGCAAAAAGGTAGTAGGGGTGTGATTGGTGTTAAGAATCAGTGGAGAGTACCCAATGATATACAGGAAGTGCTTGACTGCCCAATAGGTAGCCAGAAGGTTCCTTCCACAAAGGCCGTACTTCTGTTCTACTGGGGTCAAGAGCTCGATGCATATGCAATTGGTCTCAAGAGCCATGTACCTTTTGGGCCAGAACTGCTGACATAGCAATGTCAGAGGTGGCACACTCTAGGTGGAATGGTAATGTTGGATTGGGGTTAACCAGTGCTGGGGTGGAGGCCAAGGCCTGCTTCAGTGACGTCACAGCCTGGGTATGGACAGGGCCCCAATTCCATTGAATGTCCTTTTTGAGTAACTCGTACAGTGGAGTGGCTTTCTGTGCAAAATCACAAATAAAATCTCTGGAGTAGTTTACCATACCTAGAAACCTTCTAAGAGTTGCCACACTGGTAGGTAATGGCAAATCTTGCAACCCTTGAATCTTTTTCCAAGTAGGGCTCCGACCCGGATCAGGTATTTTCAAACCCAGAAAGAGTACTTCTTCTGACATAGTTGTGCTTTTGCAGGATTACATTTCAAGCCTGCTCTTTGAATAAGAGTCAATAGTTCATCCAAGAGATCCAGATGTTGATCCTGTGTGGCAGTAGCCAACAACAGGTCATCTACATACTGTAAGAGACATTGGGGGGTTGAGAAACCTTGTAGGGCATCCATCATATGGAGATGAAAGAGGGATGGGCTGTTATGGAATCCCTGTGGCAAGCAAGTCCACATATATTGTCGTCCTTCAAAAGTGAAGGCAAACTTATATTGACTCTTGAGGGCCAATGGTAATGACCAGAAACCATTGGAGATATCCAGAGCACTGAACCATTTCTGGTCTGGTGTTAATAGTCGAAGCATGTCTGGTGCAGATGCTACAGTTGGAGAACAACTGGGAGTGACCTGATTCAGTTTTCTGTAGTCAATAGTAAGTCTCCAGGTACCTGTGGGTTTCCTCACCGGCCAAACAGGAGAGTTGGCAGTGGAGACACAGGTTCTGATTACTCGTTTCTCAAAGAGAGGGTAGGGCTTCAGAGGGAAATGGATACTGTCTTTGTTTCTTGTGTGCCGGGCCTGGCACCTCAATAACGGTATGCATTCTGCCACAATCATGTTTGTTAACTGCAAATGCATCCAAATGTCATTGCAGAATAGGTAAAAGTTTTGGGAATAATTCATGATCCTTGAATAAATCTATGATTCCATATCCTTTGTTGTTAATGGATATTGTTGCCACAGCATGTGAGTCAGGAATCAAGATGGTATGGTATTGACCCTGGATTTGTATCAACAGCATGTTTACTAGATCCACCACACAGCCATGTGGTGCGAGAAAGTCAATCCCAATGATGCTAGGGTAATCGTGCAACACCATCAACTGGAAGGCATGTGAGGCCTTCAGATGGCCTAGTTCTACCTGTAAAGGCAGGGAGCAGTATGCAGGTAACCTAGCACCGTCGACTCCTGACATATTGGTCTTCCGTCCGCTAGACCATGGAGACATTTCAGGGTGGTTGTCGGTAACACAGATACAGCTGCACCTGTATCTAATAAGACAATTAATTGGTGGCCCCCGACCTCGGTCTCGGTGCAGGGCCTTCCGTTTGTATTCAAGACCAGCTTGTTTACAATGCGGACTGGGGCCTGTAATTGTCAATCCGTATTGTTGGAGGCATGCAGAGGTTGGGCTTGGCTTGCATGGATGACTTCACCGTGTTGCACTGATGCAATGTAAGGTGGGGCTTCCAGGTTCAGGCTGTGGGTCTGCGCACCCACACCTCCAGAGTCTCCATGGCTAGTAATGTCATGGATCGCCGGTTGCACTGCTGCAAGTGTTTGTGCGGGAACAGCATCCGCTACAGAACGCACTTGCCCTAGGAGCTCCCGAAATTTCCGATTTTCTTCAGCAATCTGTTTATATGAGGGACCCGATCTTTGTAATGGCTTCCCTTTGCCTTTATACTTTTTATTTTTGTGCCAGTTCCGGTTCCCACTCCACTGCTGTGGCTTTTGCTGAGGGTTTTGTTGGGTACCAGCTGGAGGGGCCGATGGAGGTTTGGCCTGTTGTTGCTGGGCCTGTCCTTCCACCGTGTAGTGTGTCATGGTCCCAGAAGCGGGTTCCACGGCAGCAACCTTTTTGGAACCGGAACCCAAATCCCGGATGTACAACTGGTACACCCTCTCGGTTTTCCGAAGGATATCGGCAAACCTATCCGTATTTGGGTATGTGGTTGGCTCTACTTTGTCTCTCATGGCTGGGATCATGTTTCTAAGGAGCAGGGTCTTATATTCAATAAGATCTACATCTGCGGCTTCTTGTCCCAGATGTTTCCCTGCTCGATAGGCCATCCAGAGTCTCTGGTGGTAAGTCTCTGGGCTTTCTTTAGCATTTTGCTTCACAGGGTATGCTAGCATTACTCCAACCACACCAGGGCTGTGAGCAGAAATGAGCTCAGCTGTGACTTCATCAAAGGTCGCGTTCCCACCCTGGTGAACAACTTCAGGGAGTTTTGCCCATAAACCAGGATCGATGGTCTGGCATAGTATTTGGACTTGGTATTCTGCAGCAAGACTAAGCATCTCGCACTTGGAGCGTACCTTTTCCAAATGGCAGCTGAGATTGTTGGACGGGTTCATCCGATCAATGCTATCAGCGATTTGCTGAACAGAGTAGGCCATTTGCAGGGGATTAGTTGGTGGTCAATCAGGCAAGGGCAGCGCGTCTCGGGCACCATCTAATGCTGTGTGGGCTGCAGCTTCAGCTGCCATCCGAACAACACCTTCCTGAGTGCCAGCTTCTTGAAACATTTGGCGAATTTGACTTTTAATGGCTTTCATACTTCTTTCAGGAAGAGGAACACTCTCTAGTGCCCTATCAATCATGGTTTCAATCTCTTGTCTATCTTCCACACTAATAACAGCTACCGGAGGCACCGTCGGGACCAGGCTTGGGCCTATTCCCCCCCATCATGGGCGCCGGCCATTATGGCGTTTCCCATGATGAGCGTCATGACGTCGTCGACGTGTGACCTGGGGAGTTGTGGGTGGGGACCCGCCATGCTGTGTATGGCTGGGTGGGGTATCTGGGCCATAGTAGGGGCATGACTGGGCGTTGTATTGTGAAATATCATCGTCAGATGGCTCCCCCTCCGACGACGAGTGAAAGGCAGGGGCTACGCCACCCATTGCCTTAACATGGCCAGTCAAGACCTCTTGCTGATGGCGCAGTTTATCCATCTTAATTCTACATTCATCATGACTCACACTTGCAACATCCATATCAACCTGATCCTGCTTCTGTTTCTGCAAAACACGGTACGCAGCGCTCAATTCGCGATTGTCCCTATAGGCTATCTCTAAATCATTACGTACCTGGTTGATCTTGTCCTGCAGTTCACCCATCTCGTCACTCATTTGTGCATTCACAGCACTCAACAAATCATTCATTTGTACTACCTGACTCTTATCCTGTCTTAGACTTTCACATTCAGACTTCAAAGTACACATTTCTTGTTCACCAGCCTGTGCAGAATGATGCAATAGTGAATCCTTTTCATTACGCAGAGATTGGAGTTCAGCCTCCAAGTTCTGCTGAATCCTAAAAAATTCTGTTTCCTGTAGACCCATCTCCTGCTTAAGAGATGTAATCTGCAGATCAAGGGTTCAAAACCTCACTTCGGAGGCTTCCAAAGCAGCGTAGAGAGCAGCGACCATCAACCCTTTTACACAACGCCTATTGGTTGACTGTCGCACCTCAGTGTACTGAGTTGAAATCCCCAGTACAGGGTTTTTGGATTGACTCGTGTCCCATGCGAAGTCAGCCCATCCTCCATGGGAGGTAAGAAAATTCAAGACATCGAGTCTCAGTTCTGCGCAGATATCTGATACAGTGGCCATTGATGTGGAAGGGAACGAAAATTCAAACTGTGAAAAAGACCATGCGTTGCGTATCGATCCACAACACAGGTACTTTAAACACAGCCGGGCTACTGTATAAGTTGTAGGCTTGCAATTCAAAGCCACTATGGAGTGGGTCAAGACGGCATCAACCACACCCGAAAAGTCAGCCAGACCTTGCAAGTATCTACAAACTGGTAGAAAAGACGGGAGAGGTGATACGGAGATGTATACCTACAGTCCCCGTGGGAGAAGGGAAATTTGTAGCAACAAGTGAAAATTTACAACACCCAATATTGCCTGCACACGGTCGCCAATTGTAAGGGATCTAAATCTCACTTTCAGGTTCTTGGCAATATTGGAGATGCAAATAATCACAGACAAGTTGTATTCGAGTAATAAACAAGTTTATTACTACAAATAGGGATAAATCACAGTTGCCCTAAGCAGTTCTTACCAATACGAACGAGGAGCCAGTGCTAAGCATTCCCTACACCTCGAGGTTTCTTTGTTGTCTCTTGGGATCTCTCGGGTCTCCGAGGTGTAAAGCCTGTGCATAACATTATATACCTGTGATAATTACTATGGTTACTAAAAGATAGAAACATTTCTAGTTACAGAGATGAGCCCTATTGGCTAAATTAGAGGTGGCTCCACGGTACAAGATAACATTATATAAATTTGTAAAGTCATCAGTTTTAGAACAAAGACCTTCTTATACAAAGTCTTACATAAGGTGAAGTGGTGTCCATCACCGAAAGATGGCAATATTGCCTTACACATTATAATCACTTCAAGGACAGGTGTCTTGGCATCTGACAAGTAAGAAATAGACAGAAAATACATAATATAATGTGTGTGCATTAGCAAGCAAAGTGAGTTACAATATATGTATTCATATCCTGGCATCTACTCTTGTACAGTAGATGCTCTTAGCCCTATGTATTAGTATAGCCTATGCCTAAATATTAGCTGTCTACGGTGTGCCCCTGAGGGTATCAATTAGGGTGCAGGGACCTCGTGTAACATGTCTAAATGTGCTTCCAAAGCTAAATTGAAATCCCTACCTACAAGTATAGGAGAATTGTTAAAGTTACTGTTCATAATTTGTTGGGCCATATTATGAAAGAATTCAGGTGAATCAGAGTTAGGGGCATAAATGTTAACTAACAGAAGGGGGCCTGCAGGAGTATTTAAGTGGGCTATAATCCATCTGCCATTTGAATCAGAGATGGATTTGCTAAGGGTCCAGTTAAGGGATTTATGTAATAGAATAGCAACCCCCTCCATTTTTTAGAAGTAGAGGAGGACGCATATACTTGACCGATCCAATCCCTTCTGAGTCTGTCGACATCCTCTATTAAAAGTTTTGTTTCTTGTAAGAAAGCAATATGAGTTTTATGCTTTTTGATGTAAGAAAGTATTTGCTTTCATTTACAAGGTGAGTTGAGTCCCTCAACATTCCATGAATGTAGAATTAGATCACTCATGTTAATGGGGAGATGAGTATGAAAACACAGATAGGAAGTAAAGGACTCATATTGAAAGGGCTAGAGAAAGTTACAGACTCAGAAGGGAGAGGGCTAGCACAGTCAAATGCATGTAGGATATATAGTCTGTGGAAATACTTAAATCCTGGGTGAATGTTTCCATTGGGTCTCACAAGGAAGAGCGGTAGTAAAAAGAATATAGAAGACATAGACATAGTTACTAAACAAAACCTATGCATGTTATACTAACACACTATGAAGTCTTTAGGTAATCTAGCAAGATATGAGTTGGTGAAATTGCCAAGACTCTCACTATACTACAGAGTATGTAAGTTTTAAGTAAATCTAGGGAGAAAATTATCTTAAACCCAAGAAACAAACTGTTAACAATTATTTCTATCAAGTTATAACTGTGACTAGAACTAAAATGAACATAATAATTCCCTGGGGGGGGGCCATGAACATCTTACCATATAGGAAAATGAGATTACAGAAAGCATATGCAATCCCAGACATAATAGTACATCTTGAATCTAATCTAAACTGGAAAAAAAAGTGAGCTGAAACACTATTAAGGCAATACAAACAGTTTGCCATCACGGTAGGCTAAGTCCTAAAATTATAAGAGCAGTTGTACTTGTGCCATCTACTATGTACTTACTCACATAATCATGATGCTTAGACACAGAAGTGTTTATGTAGGAGGAGTGTTCAGGTAAAATGGACCCAGTAGGGTCCAAATAGTATAATGATGTATGGGGTGTTGAGGCATTACAAGATCCAAATTGTATGGGGGGTATCTGGTGAAAGTTTTGTATTGAACAGGAATATGTAGTCATTCTGGCAATATGACATTTATAAGAGTTGAGTTTGTTCAGGCTTCGAGGTATGGCATATATTATTGATAAGTACTAGGTATTTAATAGTAGCACAGACCCATAAATCACCCCTAGGGAAGGAGTTGCTTTAACATAGTGAGACTTCAAGACCGGGAGAGGGTCGAGTGAGCTCAGCTATAAGATTGAAACACAGGCTTAAAAAGGCATATCACAAGGGCTTTGAGTCGGACTGTGCTGTCTATTATTGATTGCAGCACATTGAGTAAAATAATAAAGATGAGACACCTCGAAAATAGCCTTCAACGCCTAATTGTAGGGTAAAACTGAAGACTAAGTGACAGATAAATAAAACAGTACAAGAAGATGGTATACCATGGTTAAAGAAAAGGAGAATTAAAAGTTAGATAAAGGTGGCTTGGAGTGGGAAGGAGACTAGAGAAAAATATTACCGTGTTAAATGTTAGTCTGGGATGTAGTAGTGGATGAAGGAAATAACTAGTTGAGGACCTCATTAATATAACCCCAATATACAGTAAATGTATGTTTATATATGGTAATAAATGTGTGGGGTGATGTTGGATCACAAATTAGCTAAGCAGGCAACCTCCCATACTGGTTATGTGAGAAGGACATATTGATAAAAAAGATGGTAGACACCTCTAAATGAATGCAGAAAATCATTGAGCACTTATGAATTAGTCTAACATTATATATGAACTGTCCATTTAAAAGAAGAACATAGCCCAACATTAAGGATACTCAAAAACTGACACTATGAATAATATATGCATTAATAACTGGATGTATAATGTAACAGACATTACATTGAGATAGAAAACTCCAAGACTGTCATGATGAGATGCCTAAATAATACGACATGCTACTAAACCATAAGCTTGAACTGCGATGTACAGCTTATCGCTTTCCAAACCAGCTGGGTGTGATAGTATGCACACACAAGGAATGCAATGCATGGTTGCAGGGCAGACAGGATCCACAGCTGATTCTGGGAGGACTTCCTGAGATGAGTTTAAGTCCTCTTGTAGTCCAAAAAACTTATTGGAGAGGATTAGGGGTGTAGTGAAACCAACATGTCGCTAGTGCTGAGAAGTAGGCCTAGAAGGAGTAGCATCTGCACAACAGGCACGTTTAGAAGAAGGTGGATTCAAGTTCTTTTTGTCTAGCAAGCGGGCTAAGATTTGGACAGGAGGTGCTGCATCGGCCTGGAGAGATATGGGTTTCTCAGTGCGTTCATGATTTGAAGCCATAATGTGGGTGTGCCGGTCTGATCAGGAAGTTGCAGAGACACTGAGAGAAGGGGTCACATCAGTATTTCCGAATGGGGCAGTTGGAGGCTGGGGCTCACCAAGAAATGCAGCCAAGGCTTTGGGAGTGTTAAAATCTTTGGTTGGGTCACCCAGAAACAGGTGCATGATGGCAGGACAGCGCAGAGCAAATTTGATCCCTTGTTGGTGTAGGTTAGTTTTAATAGGATTGAAAGCGCAGCATTTATTAGAGAGTTCCTTAGAGGAGTCTCTAAAAGTAGAAATTCTGTGATCTTGCCAAGTAAGTGTTCCCACTTGTTTTGCTCTATTGATAATCAGTTCAGTGAGGGCATAGTTTAAGAATTTTGCAATGATAGGCCTAGGTTTCTGATCTGGACCAGGCCTCCAGCTTAAAGTATGGTATGATCTCTCAGTAGTAAGGTCTTGACCAGGGAGGAGTTTGAGCAGGGCTGGCAGCTCATGTAATAGAAACGCACTAGTGTCTCTGAGTTCTGCACCTTCAGGAAAACCCAAAAATCTCAGGTTATTGCATCTGTTTCTGTTTCCAATGTCATCGATTTTATCTTGTAGGCTTCTGATAAGTCTATCTTGCTCTCTGATGGTGGCTTGCAGGATGTTAGTAGAACTTTCATTTTGAGCAACTTTAACTCCGGCACCATTGATTTTTATGGTCTAACACTTGCATGTTAGTAACGTTTTGTTGAGATGTTATTTTTAAGTCATTAATTTCACAGATGAGCCATTGAAACATAGCTTCCACTATGCTAAGGGAGCTGTTTTGCAGGAGTTGCTCAGCCATTGTAGTAGGCCTTCACAAAGAAGCAGTACAAATGCAGAAAATTATAGCTATAGAATTATGATACAGAGAAAATTATTTACCAGAGTTGAGCTATGATGCTAGTAAAATTATGTTTCACTTGCTGGTAAATGCTGACAATCTGGGACCAAGAGGATGGACAATCATAGATGGTAGTCCCAGGGAGAAGCAGAATTAAACTGCCATCTTCAGCACAGCCAGGCCACACACCACCCTACTGCCAGGCTCCTTAACAGTCTTGCACAGGATATTAAAAAAAAAACTTTACTGTTGTGCATTTTAAGTGTTAAACAAACTACTAGTAACAACAGGCTGTCTCTGGTAACTGCCTGTGCATCAGTTTAAATTCGATTAGGACTACAGTGCCACAGCATTAAATCATTAATTCCAGATAGGTCTCTGCATTATTTCGAGCAAATAATTTGAGCTAAGCTTCCACGCTGTAACTGTAACCAGAGTAGAGCTTCTCCTCCTGCTTGCTTACCTGGTTAAATAAATGTTCTCCTTTCTCTCTTCCCCAGTGTCCAAGGAGGTCATGAGGGTCTTGTTGGTCCTGCCCTCTCCCAAGCTGGATCCCCATTGTGCTAAGGCTATCCAGGTACAAAGGCCATGCCACGTTGCTACAGTTATTTGTGTCAGTTACTGACGAAAAAGGACTGAATTTGGTACCTTTTGAGCCCAGACAATTCCATTGGCAGAGACATGCTGATAGCTTATGTGCTCCTTAAATAGTATAAAAGCATGGGGTGTTACGCCCTATATGTCAGGAGCTTTAATTGATTAAGTTACATTTTATTAAGATTTAGCTTATTTCTCCAGGGAGCTTTAACTCCTGGTGAGCTTTTCAACTTGTCTGCATGCCATGCCTTCTCTTAGACTTAGTATTTGGGAGCTCCTCCTCCTGCATGCTTACCTGGTTAAATAAATCTTCCCCTTTCTCTCTTGTCCGGGGTCCATGGAGGTTGTGGGGACCTCGTTTGTCCTGCCCTTCCCAAAGCCGGATGCCGATTGTGCTAACGGCACCAAGGTACGGAGGCCACACAACACCGCTGCATTTATTTCTGTTGGCTACTGAGAACAAAGGACTTTGAAATTGGCTCCTTTTGAGCCCAGACAACTCCATTGGCAGAGACATGCTGACAATTGTTGTGCTCCTTATATAATGTAAAAGCATAAGGTGCTACGCATTCTAGTTTGGGAGCTTTAACTGACTAAGTTACAGTTTATTAAGATTTAGCTCGTTTCTGCAGGGAGCGTTAACTCCTGGTGAGATTTACAATCTGTCTGCATGCCATGCCTACTGTTAGACATATCTCACTAGCTTAAAACGTTAATGCCAGGTTCCTTAACAGGCTTGCACAGGATATTTAAAAAAAAAAACACTTTACTGTTGTTCATTTTAAACATTAAACAAACCAGTGGTAACAGCAGGCTGTCTCTGGTAATGTGTAGCAGTTTTAGTATGTAACTATCTGTGCCTCAGCTTAAATTTGATTCGGACCACAGTGCCACAGCATAAATTCACTAATTCGAGTTAGCCCTCTGCATTACTTAGAGCAATTAATTAGAGCTAAGCTTACTACACTGGACCTAATTAATGTCTCTGCAAATCTAACTACTGCACCTCAGCTTTAATTTTGTTTGGACTACAGTGCCACAGCACTAACTCATTAATTCAAGTTAGGTCACCTCATTATTTCAAGAAAATTATTAAATCTAACCTTCCACTCTGCTACTGTAACCCAAGCAGGTTACATTTAGTTTTTGAGAGCTCCTCCTCCTGCTTGGTTACTTGGTTAAATAAATATTAGCCTTTCTTTCTTAACCAGTGTCCAAGGAGGTCATGAGGGCCTCGTGTGTCCTGCCTTCCCCCACGCAGGATCCCCATTCTGCTAAGGGCACCAAGGTATGAAGGCCATGCCATGCTGTTGCAGTTATATCTGTCAGTTATTGAGAACAAAGGACCTTGAATTTTGCGCCTCTTAAGCCCGGACAATTCTGTCAGCAGAAATATGCTGATAATTTTTGGGCTCCTTAAACAGTGTAAAAGCATGGGGTGCTGCACACTCTGTGTCAGTAGCTTTAACCAATTAAGTTACAGTTTATTAAGATTTAGCTTATTTCTGCATGGTGCTTTAACTCCTGGTGAACTTTGCAATCTGTCGGCATGCCATGCCTACTCAGATGTATCTCAATACGTTAAAACCTTACTGCCAGGTTACTTAACAGGCTTGCACAGGATATTTTAAAAAAAACTTTACTATTGTGCATTTCTAACGTTAAACAATCCAGTAGTAACAACAAGCTATCTCTGGTAATGTGTAACAGTTTTTGCATGTAACTGCCTGCACTTCACCTTAAATTCAATTCGGACCACAGTGCTGCAACATTAATTAATTAATTCTAGTTAGGTCTCTGCGTTACTTAGAGCAATTAATTTGAGCTAAGCTTACCACGCTAATCCTAATTAATGTGCATGCAATTCTAAATACTGCGTGTCAGCTTTAATTCGATTCAGCATACAGTGCTACAGCATTAATTCATTAACTCGAGATACGTCTCTGCATTATATCAAGCAAATAATTTGAGCTAACTTACACGCTGTAACTATAACTCAAGAAGGTTAAACTTAGTATTTGGGAGCTCCTCCTCCTGCTTGCTTACCTGGCTAAATAAATCTTCTCCTTTCTCTCTTGTCTGGGGTCCATGGAGGTCGTAGGGGCCTCGTTTGTCCTGCCCTCCTCAAAGCCAGATCCCCATTGTGCTAACGGCACCAAGGTACGAAGGCCACACGACACCGCTGCAGTTATTTCTGTTGGCTACTGAGAACAAAGAACTTTGAATTTGGCTCCTTTTGAGCCCAGACAACTCCGTTGGCAGAGACATGCTGATAATTTTTGTGCTCCTTATATAGTGTAAAAGCATAGGGTGCTACGCATTCTATTTTGGGAGCTTTAACTGATTAAGTTACAGTTTATTAATATTTAGCTGATTTCTGCAGGGAGCTTTACCTCCTGGTGAGCTTTACAATCTGTCTGCATGCCATGCCTACTGTTAGACATATCTCACTAGGTTAAAACGTTACTGCCAGGTTCCTTAACATGCTTGCACAGAATTAAAAAAAAAACACTTTACTGTTGTGCATGTTAAACATTAAACAAACCAGTAGTAACAACAGGCTGTCTCTGGTAATATGTAGCAGTTTTAGTATGTAACTGCCTGCACCTCAGCCTAAATTCAATTCAGACTACAGTGCCGCAGCATTAATTCATTAATTCGAGTTAGGTCTCTGCATTACTTAGAGCAAATAATATGAACTAAGCGTACCACGCTAGACCTAATTAATATACATGCAAATCTGACTACTTCACCTCAGCTTTAATTCAATTTGCACTACAGTGCCACAGCATGAATTCATTAATTTAAGATAGGTGTCTGCAATATTTTGAACAAATAATTAGAGCAAAGCTTCCATGTTGTAACTGTAACCCAAGCAGGTTAAACTTAGTGTTTGAGAGCTCCTCCTCCTCCTGCTTGCTTGCCTGGTTAAATAAATCTTCTCTGTTCTCTCTTTCCCAGTGTCCAAGAGGTCATGAGGGCCTCAATAGTCCAGCCTTCCCCATGTCCGATTGCTCTTGTTCTATCAGCACCCAGGTACGAAGGCCACACCACACTGCTGCAGTTATTTCTGTCAGTTACTGAGAACAAAGGACCTTGAATTTTGCACCTCTTAAGCCCGGACAATTCTGTCAGCAGAGACATGCTGATAGTTTTTGTGCTCCTTAAACAGTCTAAAACCATGGGGTACTGCACATTCTATGTCAGGAGCTTTAACTGGCTAATTTACAGTTTATTACGATTTAGCTTATTTCTGCAGGGAGCTTTAACTCCTGGTGAGCTTTACAATCTGTCTGCATGCCATGCCTACTGTTAGACATATCTCACTTTGTTAAAACCTTACTGCCACTTTCCTTAACAGGCTTGCACAGGATATTTCAAAAATTAAAAAATGTACTGTTGTACATTTCAAATGTTAAACAAACCAGTAGTAACAACAGGCTGTCTCTGGTAATGTGTAGCAGTCTTAGCATGCAACTGCTTGCGCCTCAGCCTAAATTCGATTTGGCCCACAGTGCCTCAGCATTAATTCATTAATTCGAGTTAGGTCTCTGCATTATTTTGAGCAAATAATTTGAGCTAAGCTTCCACATTGTAACTGTAACCTGAGCAGGTTAAACTTAGTTTTGGAGAGCCCCTCCTCCTGCTTGCTTGCCTGGTAAAATAAATCTTCTCCTTTCTCTCCTCCCCAGTGTCCAAGGAGGTCATGAGGGTCTCCTTTGTCCTGCCCTTCCACAAGCAGGATCTACATTGTGCTAAGGGCACCCAGGTACAAAAGCCAGCCACGCTGCTGCAATGATTTCTGTCAGTGACTGAGAACAAAGGATTTTCAATTTGGAGCCTTATAAGCCTAGACAATTCTTACAGCATTGACATGATCATAGTTCTTTTTCTCCTTAAACAGAGTAAAAGTATAGGGTGCTGCACACACTGTGTCAGGAGTTTAACTGATTAAGTTACAGTTTATTAAGATTTAGCTCATTTCTGCAGGTAGCTTTAACTCCTAGTGAGATTTACAATCTGTCTGCATGCCACGCCTACTGTTACACATATCTCACTATTTTAAACCGGTACTGCCAGGCTCCTTAACCGGCTTGCATGCGATATTCAAAAAAAATAACTTTACTGTTTGCATTCTAAATGTTAAATAACCAGTAGTAACAACAGGCTGTCTCTGGTAAAGTGTAGCATTTTTAGCATGTAACTGCCTGCGCCTCAGCTTAAATTCCATAGGGACAGTACCACGCTAGACCTAATTAATATACATGCAAATCTGACTACTTCACCTCAGCTTTAATTCAATTTGCACTACAGTGCAGCAGCATTAATTCATTAATTTGAGTTAGGACTCTGCACTACTTAGAGCAGTTACTGTGAGCTCAGCTTACCGTGATTTAATTAATTAATGTCCCTGCAATTCTAACACTGCTCCTCAGCGTTAATTTGATTTAGACTACGGTGTCACTGCATTAATTCATTAATTTGAGTTAGGGCTCTGCACTACTTAGAGCAGTTACTGTGAGCTCAGCTTACCCTGATTTAATTAATTAATGTCCCTGCAATTCTAACACTGCTCCTCAGTGTTAATTCCATTCAGACTACAGTGTCACTGCATTGATTCATTAATTAGAGTTAGGGGTTTGCATTATTTCGAGCAAATATTTTAAGTAATTCTTCCACGCTGTAACTATAACTCAAGCAGGTTAAACTTTGTGTTTAAGAGCTCCTCCTCCTGCTTGCTTATATGGTTAAATAAATCTTTTCCTTTCTCTCTTCTGTCTTCTCTAGGGTCCAAGAAGGTCGTGTGGGCCTTGGTTGTCCTGACCTCGCCAAGGACGGATCCCCATTGTACTAAGGGCACCAAGGTTCGAAGGCCACACCACATTGCTGCAGTTTTTTCTGTTGGTTACTGAGAAGAAAAGGACTTTGAATTTGGTGACTTTTGAGCAAGGAAAATTCTGTCGGCAGAGACATGCTGATAATTTTTGGGTGGTCCTTAAATAGTGTAAAAGCTTAGGGTGCTTTGCAGTCTATGTCGAGAGCTTTAACTGATTAAGTTACAGTTTATTAGGATTTAGCTTATTTCTGCAGGGATCTTTAACTCCTGGTGAGCTTTACAATCTGTCTGCATGCCATGCCTACTGTTACACATATCTCACTAGGTTAAAATGTTACTGCCAGGTTCCTTAAAAGGCTTGAACAGGATATTAAAAAAAAAATACTTTACTGTTGTGCATTTTAAATGTTAAACAAACCAGCAGTAACAACAGGCATACTCTGGAAATTTGTAGCAGGTTTACCATATAACTGGCTGTGTCTCAGCCTAAATTTGATTCAGACCACAGTCCCGCAGCATTAACTCATTAATTGGAGTTAAGGTCTGCATTATTTAGAGCAATTAATTTAAGCTAAGCTTACCACGCTGGACCTCATTAATATCCTTGCAAATTTAACTACTATACCTTAGATTTAATTCGATTCAGATTACAGTGCCACAGCATTAATTCATTAATTCGACTTATGGCTCTGCATTAATTTGCACAATTAATTTGAGCTAAGCTCACCACGCTGGACCTAATTAATGTCCTTCACATCTAACTACTGTGCCTCAGCTGTAATTCGATTTGAACTACAATGCCACAGCTTTAATTCATTAATTCGAGTTAGGTCTCTGCATTATTTTGAGCAAATAATTTGAGCTTGTCTCCACGCTGTAACTGTAACCCGAGCAGGTTAAACTTAGCGTTTGAAAGCTCCTCCTCTTGCTTGCTTACTTGGTTAAATAAATCTTCTCTGTTCTCTTTTTCCCAGTGTCCAAGGAGGTCATGATGTCCTCATTTGTCCTGCACTCCCCCAAGTCGTATCCCTGTTGTGCTAAGGGCACCCAGGTATGAGGGCCACTTCACACTAAAGCACTTATTTCTGTCAGTTACTGAGAACAAAGGACTTTGAATTTGGCACCTTTTGAGCAAAGGCAGTTCCGACAGCAGAGAAGTGCTGACAGTTTTTGTGCTCCTTAAATAGTGTAAAAGCATGGGGTGCTGCACACTCTGTGTCGGGAGCTTTAACCAACTAAGTTACAGTTCATTAAGATTTAGCTTATTTCTGCAGGGAGCTTTAACTCCTGCTAAACTTTACAATCTGTCTGCATGCCATGCTTACTGTTAGTCATATCTCACTAGGTTAAAACCTTACTGCCAGGTTCCTTAACTGGCCTGCATCGGATCTTAAAAAAAAAAAACTTTAATGTTGTGAATATCAAATGTTAAACAAACCAGTAGTAACAGCAGACTGTGTTTGGTAATGTGTAGCAGTTTTAGCATGTCACTGCCTGCACCTCAGCTTAAATTTGATTCGAACCACAGTGCCACAGCATTAATTCATTAATTCGAGTTAGGTCTCTGCATTGCTTAGAGCAATTAATTTGAGCTAATCTTACCACACAGGACCTAATTAATATCCCTGGAAATGTAAATACTGCACCTCAGCTTTCTTTCGATTCAGACTACAGTGCTACAGCATTAATTGATTAATTTGAGTAAAGTCTCTGGATTATTTTGAGCAAATAATTCAACCTAAGATTCCATGCTGTAACTGTAACTCAGGCAGCTTAAATGTCGTGTTTGAGAGCTCCTCCTGCTGCTTGCTTACCTGGTTAAATAAATATTCTCCTTTATTTCTTTCCCAGTGTCCAAGGAGGCCGTGATGTCCTCGTTTGTTCTGCCCTCCCCAAATCACATCCCTGCTGTGCTAAGGGCACTCAGGTACGAAGGCCATGCCGTGCTGCTGCAATTATTTCTGTCAGTTACTGAGAACAAAGTACTCAGAGTTTAGTGCCTTTAGAGGTGGACAACTCTGTTGGCAGAGACATGCTGCTAGTTTTTGTGCTCCTTAAATAGTGAGAAAGCATGGGGTGCTGTGCACTCTATGTCAATAGCTTTAACTGATTAAACTGCAGTTTAATAAGATTTAGCTTATTTCTGCAGGGACCTTTAACTCCTGGTGAGCTTTACAACCTGTCTGCATGCCATGCTTACTATTAGACATATCTCACTATGTTAAAACCTTACTACCAAGTTACTTAACAGGCATGCATAGGATACTTAAAAGCAAAAAACTTTATTGTTGTGCATTTCAAATGTTAAACAAACCAGTAGTAACAGCAGACTGTCTCCGGTAATGTGTTGCAGTTTTAGCATGTAACTGCCTGTCCATCAGCTTAAATTTGATTCGGACTACAGAGCAACAGCCCTAATTCATTAAGTGGAATTAGGGCTCTCCATTTCTTAGAGCAATTAATATGAGCTAAGCTTACCTCGCTGGACCTAATTAATGTCCCTGCAAATCTAACTACTACCGCACCTCAGCTTTAATTCAGTTCAGACTACAGTGCCACAGCATTAATTTATTCATTCAAGATAGGTCTCTGCTTTATTTTGAGCAAATAATTTGAGCTAAGCTTCCAAGCTGTAACTGTAACCTGAGCAGGATAAACTTAGTGTTTGAGAGCTCTTCCTGCAGCTTTCTTACCTGGTTAAATAAATTTACTCCTTTCTCTCTTCCCCAGTGTCCAAGAGGTTGTGAGGGACTTGTTTGTCCAGCCCTCCTCGAAGCTGGATCTACATCATGCTAAGGGCACCCAGGTACAAGGCCATGCCACGCTGCTGCAATTATTTGTGTCGGTTACTGAGAACAACGGATTTTGAATTTGGCACCTTTCGAGCTCGTACAATTCTGTCTGCAGAGACATGCTGATATTTCTTATGCTAGTTAAACAGTGTAAAAGCATAGGGTGCTACACATTCTAGTTTGGGAGCTTTAACTGATTAAGTTACAGTTTATTATGATTTAACTGGATTTCTGGAGGGAGCTTTAACTCCTGGTGAGCTTTATAATCTGTCTGCATGTCATGCCTACTGTTAGACATATCTCACTAGTTTAAAATGTTAATGCCAGGTTCAACAGGCTTGCACAGGATATTTAAAAAAACAAACAAACAAAAAAAACTTTACTGTTGTTCATTTTAAACGTTAAACAAACCAGTGGTAACAGCATGCTGTCTCTGGTAATGTGTAGCAGTTTTAGTATGTAACTATCTGCGCCTCAGCATAAATTCAATTCGGACCACAGTGCCACAGCATAAATTCATTAATTCGAGTTAGGTCTCTGCATTACTTAGAGCAATTAATTAGAGCTAAGCTTACCACACTGGACCTAATTAATGTTCCTGCACATCTAACTACTGCACCTCAGCTTTAATTTGATTCATACTACAGTGCCACAGCATTAATTTGAGTTAGGTCTCTGCATTATTTTGGGAAATAAATCTCACTATGTAAAAAGCTTACCGTCATGGTTACTTACCAGGCTTGCACGGGATATTTTTTAAAAACATCTTTACTGTTGTGCATTTCAAATGTTAAACAAACCAGTAGTAACGGCAGACTGTGTCTGGTGATGTGTAGCAGTTTTTGCATGTAACTGACTGCGCATCAGCTTAAATTTGATTCAGAATACAGTGCCACAGCTTTAATTCATTAAGTCGAGTTAGGGCTCTGCATTACTTAGAGCAATTAATATGATCTAAGCTTACCACGCTGGACCTAATTAATGTCCCTGCACATCTAACTACTGCACCTCAGCTTTAATTTGTACACAAATGGTTGTATGCTAAAGCGCTGGTACTTGATCTCGATGAGCGCCTCAAATATCTGACCTGTACCCTTACAAAAAAGACCCTCCTTGGGCTATCCCCACCAGGATTGACCACCACCATACGCCGCTCTGTCCCACTAGTTCATACTCGGACCTCTGGGAAAACCTCTCTAGTTATCCCTAGAGCTATGACCTCTCACGGCCAAAGAGCCTTCAGCTTTAGGGCCCCCTCCTAGTTCAACACACTGCCCCCCTCCATCTCCGAAGCTCCAACTATATTGTGCTTCAAAACTTCCTTACGTAACCACCTTATTAACACCCGATGCTGTAACTGCCACTAGTCAAAGCCGTACTCAATACTTATGACAAAGCTTATTACTAAACTGCTAAGGACAACATAACTCTGGTATTGTTTGCATCCATCCTACCTGTACCAGCTTGTTTGTATCTATGTCTTAATTTACTGTTATACTTATGTGTTGTACTGCTATACTGTGTATTTTGGTTTGTCTTACTGTGACAAGGTACCTTTGAGCCTATGGCTCAAAGGTTTTCCAAACTGCTGTTTAAATAAAATAAAAATTAAAAAATAAAAAAATTTGATTCATACTACAGTGCCACAGCATTAACTTGAGTTAGGTCTCTGCATTATATTGGGCAAATAATTCGAGCTAAACATCCACACTGTAACTGTAACCCGAGCAGGTTAAGCTTAGTGTTTGAGAGCTCCTCCTCCTGCTTGCTTACCTGTTTAAATAAATCTTCTTTCTCTCTTCCCCAGTGTCCAAGGAGGTCGGATGGGCCTCGTTTGTCTAGCCCTACCCTAAGCCGGATCTCCATTCTGCTAAGGGCACACAGGTACGAAGGCCACGCCACGCTGCTGCAGTTATTTCTGTCCATTACAGAGAACAAAGGAATTTGAATTTGGCACCTTTTGAGCCCAGACAATTCCATCGGACAGAGACATGCTGATAATTTTTGTGCTCCTTAAATTGTGTAAAAGCATGGGGTGCTGTGCACTCTGTGCCAGGAGCTTTAACTGAATAAAAGTTACAGTTTATTAAGATTTAGCTGATTTCTGCAGGAAGCTTTAACTCCTGGTGAACTTTACAATCTGTCTGCATGCCATGCTTACTGTTAGACATATCTCACTAGGTTAAAACATTACTGCCAGGTTCCTTAAAAAACTTGCACAGGATATTTAAGAAAAAAAAACTTTAAGGTTTACTAGGTTTTTAAGAAAAAAAGAAGGCTGAGTCCTATCTAGATTTTCCCCTGCACAAAGTGGGAAATTAGAACATACAATTCTGGATTAACCAATTATCGAGACCCTTTTTAAAGACGTTTACACTAGTAACATTGACCAAATCCTGCGGAAGTTTATTCCATTGCCTTGGAGCCTTACTGAAAAGAAATTTAATCTCTGATTTGTTTTAGCTTTTGGAACTATTAGTTGTTATGGCATCTTGGTACAGTACGCCTTTCAGTACAATTTAGCTCACATTTATTCATTAATTCAGGATCTTTCACCTGCTTATAGACCAAGAGTAGATCCCCTCTAATTCTTCTGTGTTGTAGAGAATTTAGACATGTGATCTGAAGTCTAGTCTGGTAGGGGGAATGTCATAGTCTTGGAACCATCTTGGTTATCTGTCTTTGAATTCTCTCAAGGCAATTTATGTCCCCCTTTAAATAGGGGCTCCAAAAGTGGGGTCCATAGTCAATGAGTGGTCTGGTACATGCCCTATAGAGAGGTATTAGGCATTGCTCAATTTTTGTAACAAAAGAACGCTTGAGTTGTCTAATTAATCTATCTGATGTATTAGCTTTTTCTCTGACAGTGATTTATAGATGACAGTCTAGAATTTACCAATATACCCAGATCCCTTTCTTTATTGGTTGGTTTAATTAAGATATTATTTATGTAATAATTATTTTGTGGGTTATGGGCTCCAAAATGCAAAACCACACACTTGTCAGTGTTAAATTCCATTTTATTTTCTATTGCCCATTTCTCAATGTATTCAAGATCTAATTTAAGAGAATCAGTGTACAGAGAATTATCCACAATATCCCCCAATTTAGAATCATCAACAAATTTGGATAATCAGTTTTTGTAAACTATTTTCATATCACTTTTATAAATGTTAAACAAAATGGGGCCAAGCCCTGAACCTTGAGGAACCCCACTTGTAACTGCTCCAAAGTTAGAAACACATCCATTTATGATGACTTTCTGGGTTCTGTTTGTCAATCATGCATTTATCCAATATACTAAACAGAAGGAAAACTCTAAAATTTCCATTTTGTTTAATTAAATTACTATGGGGGACCTTGTCAAAGGCTTTACTATAGTCAAGTAAAATGATATCCATCTGTTGTTTATTATCAAGGCCCAAACTAATGTTATTATAGAATGCTAACAAATTTGTAGTGCAAGAGTGACCAATTGTAAACCCATGCTGAGTGCTACCAATTTTATTTAGTTTCCTCATTTCTTCCATTAGAAATGAGTTTCTTATTTTTTCCATAATTTTGCAAATGATTGATGTAAGACTTACGGGGCAGTAATTCTGAACACATGATCTGTTACCTTTCTTATGTACTGGAGTTAAAGATGCCATTAACCAATCAGGAGAAATTTCAGCTGACTGTAAGGATTTGTTAAATATTATATTTAGTGGGGTGGATATTACTTCAGTTGTTTCAATAAGAAATCTAGCTGTGATTTCATCAGGCCCTGGACTAGTATTTTTGTTTAAAGATTTCAAAAATAAAATGATATTGGAAGCAAATATATTATGGTTATTACTAGGAAAAACACATACTAGGATCCGACTTTGGTAGGTAAAGTTCTTTTTGTGAAAAAAACTAAACAGAAATAAGTATTAAAGCGATTAGCCTTATCAGTATCAGACTGCACCATAATGCCTTTATTAGTGAGTGGACCTGTCTTACTACAAATTCACTTTTTATTGTTTAGGTAGGTAAAGAGTGATTTATAGCCATCTTTAGAGTAAGTCAACTTAAATTCTATTTTCATTCTGGCTTTTTAAATCAAGTTCTTTAGATTCTTTAAAGTGTTTTTATATTTACTATAAAGCATACTACTTTCACCTAGATGACTGTTTTTGAGTGTTTTAAATAACTTTTGTTTTTTTTATTTGCAATCTAATTGTTTTATTTAACCGTATAGGTATTCTACCCTTGTTATTGTATTTTTTTTGGGGGGGAACATGGTTTTCTTCCAGATTGATAAATTATATTTTTTTAATTTAGTCCATGTCTCATTTGTTGTATGACCTTGAAAGTATTTATTCAATTGAATGCTGTTTAATTTCTTAAACAAACTCTTGAAATCAGCTCCATCATAGTTCCTGTACGTTGATTTCATTTTAAGACAATGATGTTCCACCAATAAGTGAAACAAAACTGCATAATGGTCACTATTTCCCAATGGATCTAATATCTGGATAGTGGTCAGTTTGTGACTCATGTTCGAAATAAGAAGATCGAGGATGTTACTGCCTCTAGTTGGAGAGGAAATTAATTGTGACAACCCCTGTTCAGATAGCATAGATAGGAAATCAAGATCAAATTTACTACTGCTAGAGTTTGTAGTCCAATCTATATGGGGCATATTGAAGTCTCCCATAATTATTACATCCTTGTGCTGAGAAAAATGTATAACATCCTTGATCAATGTATCTCTATAAGTAGAATCAGATGATGGTGGGTTACAACAGTTTCCTATTACAATTATTGAGAGACATTTAAGTTGTACTACCACCCAAATACTTTCTGTGTTACTTTGGGGCTGAATCTCATAGGAGGGAATATCTTCTCTCATATAAATACAAACCCCACCACCTTTTTTGTCAACTCTATTTTTATGATAGAGTTTATAGCCCAACAATTGTTGATTCCACACAGAGTTTGAATCCCACCAGGTTTCTGTTATTCCTATAATGCCTAGATTAAGTAATTCACTTTTTGCTTCTGATTCCTTCAGTTTGCAGAGATTTAATGATTGTGAATTTAGAGACAAGATGTTGCAAGTTTTTTTAGTTTGAATTTTGTGGCAACTAAGAGATGTGGGCATTTCCCCATTCTCCCTCTGTACAGTAAGTTTAAATGATTATTGATGATATTTAATATAGATTTCCCCAACATGGTACTGCCCCTTCTGCTAAGATGCAGTCCATCCCAACTATACCAAGGTTGTTTATCAACAAAGTTCTCCCAGTGAGCAGTACAAGGAATGTTTGGTGTGATGTACCATTTTTGCAGCCATTCATTTAGTCTTTTAATTCTTGAGGTTACAAACTGAGTGGCTCTAGGAACTGGAAGGATCTCTGAGAAACATACTGTACACCCTTTTTCCATGAGGAAGTTGTTAAGAGCAATGTAATCATGTTTCAGTTTATTAAAACTAGTATTGTGTATGTCATTTGTACAAGTGTGAATGATAACTAATGGATTTAAACCTGAATTTTGTAAAATGTTAGGAATCATAGCAGTAATGTCAGACACTTTAGCACCCCTGAAACTAGAACAGGTATGATTTACCTGATCTGGGTTACAAATTGTCCTAACAATGTGTTTAATTATTGAGTCTACCAAAACAAATATTGTTTATGATGTTGTGTTTCATCTAAAGAAGTCGGGTTTGGTTTTGTACTTGTCAATCAAAAGCTTGAGGAACTAAATATTTCATGGAGTCTGGAGTCAGGTGGCATATGTGACTTAGATACTAATTTGGTGCTCTTTTCCTCTACAAATACAGGTTTAGATTGTTTTGTAATTTCCTGTAGACTGCTTGGAGTTAAGACATCTGAGTCACTAGTCATAGCTTGAGGCTCATGGTTAATTAGTGACTCAAATCTGTTTTGTAGATGACTCTGGAAGGGGTAATGAGTTTGGCCCCCTCTACATTTTAGTTTGGTTTTTAAAACCAAGGCCCATTTTTCTGGATCTAAAGGGGAAATGATAAAATCACTTTTGAGGGGGAGGGGGAACTAGGAGAGCTATAATGTTCAACTGCATCGTCAATAAAGTTTTCTAAACATTAAATGTCTGTACTGATTGCTTCACTGTTCAGGAGACTAGCTATCTGCTCTTGTAAAATATTTATTAATAAGCATTTATCACAGGAAAAAACATTGTCTGAGTCTCCCTGGCAAAACATTAAACAGAGACTACACTGTATAATAGGACCATCCATTTTACAGTGTTACTATGTCACAAACATATAATTTAACTTACTGCTGAGACAGAGATGTATGTATTCAGTTCCCCAATGTCCCCAGCAGACACAGCAGACATGCGCAGATGCATGTGTCTTTGCGAGTGTCTTCGCACACGGTGATGCACACTCGCCTTGCTCGGACTCACCCTGCTCATCGCAGGGCAGCGTTTAAAGCACCTTGGAGCCCCAGACATAGTCCACAGGGTCACAGACAAACCTTACAGACTAAGTGCACAAATGAATTTAAAATATATTTTCAATCCTCGGAATTGCTACTGCTGTCGCTAAATTGCCCCCTCCTGCTGAGTCTCCTAAAATGCTAAGTAAAAATAACAAGCTATAGTTCAATATAGAGTCCTTGATGAACTACAGCTCCTCTTTCTGACTACAGATTACAATACAGGGCTAAAGAGGCCTCACGATAGCGAGTGAATGTATCAAATTCAAATGATCCTTTACACAACACAAGTTACATTTAAATAAAATAGATTGCACCTCAGTGCTCAAGGTTTATCACATTTTAAACACTAAACAAACCAGCAGTAACAACAGGCTGTCTCTGGTAATGTGTAGCAGTTTTATCATGTAACTGCCTAAGCCTCAGCTTAACTTCAATTTGGACCCCAGTGCCGCAGCATTAATTCATAAATTTGAGTTAGGGCTCTGCATTACTTATAGCAATTAATGTGAGCTAAGCTTAGCAGGCTGGACCTCAATAATATCCTTGAAAATCTAACTACTGCATCTCAGCTTTAATTCAATTCAGACTACAGTGCCACAGCATTAATTAATTAGTTTGACTTAGGGGTCTGCATTACTTAGAGCAATTAAGTTTAGCTAAGCTCAACACGCTGTACCTAATTAATGTCCCTGCAAATCTAACTACTTTGCCTCAGCTTTAATTCGATTTGGACTACAGTGCCACAGCATTAATTCACTGCTTTGAGTTAGGTCTCTGCATTATTTTGAGCAAATAATTTGAGCTAAGCTTCCACACTGCAACTGTAACCCAAGCAGGTTAAACTTAGTGTTTGAGAGCTCCTCCTCCTGCTTGCTTACCAGGTTAAATAAATATTCTCCTTTCTCTCTTTCCCAGTGTCCAAGGAGGTCACGAGGACCTTGTTTGTCCTGCCCTCCCCAAAGCTGGATCCCCGTTGTGCTAAGTGCACTCAGGAACAAAGGCCACACCACACTGCTGCAGTTATTTCTGTCAGTTACTGAGAACAAAGGACTTTAAATTTGGCACCTTTTGAGCACAGTCAATTCTGATGGCAGAGATATGCTGATGGTTTTTGTGCTCCTTAAATAGTGAAAATCCTGGGTTGCTGCACTTTCTATGTCAGGAGCTTTAGCTGATTAAGTTACAGTTTATTAAGATTTAGCTTATTTCTGCAGGGAGCTTTAACTCCTAGTGAGATTTACAATCTGTGTGCATGCCATGCTTACTGTTGGACACATCTCACTATGTTAAAACCTTACTTCCATGTTCCTTAACTGGCTTGTGTAGGATATTTAAAAACAAAAAACTTAAAATGCCTAGATTTTGTTGCATTAATCTTAGATCCCATTGGTCAAAGGGTGGCTATGGCCTTCCTTGGTTCCAAGCCAACATATGGGCCTTCTGTACATCTCAAACAATTAAATCATTTAACAAACCCAACACCCAGTCTCTTTTATGGGTCAATATGGAAGCATCCTTATGTCCTGGTAATGTGGCAACTTTTTTTACTTTATAATACCCTTACTTCTTCTTTAAAGTCTCACACCACCGTAGCTGCTTCTATATTCAATTGGAAAAAAAATACACAAACATTTTAAATCAAACCCCAAACCCTTTGCTTATACCCCCATCTGGGGTAACCACCATATATCTCTTGACAATCACATCTCTTGACAATCACCCAATTTTTTGTTGTACATCTTGCAGGATATACTTGAACCCAAGTAATTAAAAATTAAAATCTTATGCTGACATACGAGGCATATGGAATCTTCCCCATTGGGATTTTTGGAAGTATCTACAGCTTCGTACTGCATGTAACTCTTACCTCGCACCCTTCTCTACCAATTCCCTATATGATAAGTACATCTCTAAATGGATAAAAAACAACATCCAATTTAAATAGTACTGATTACAAAGATATTTGTGGTATCCTTCCTGACTATTCTGTTAATGCTAAAAACAAATGGAGTACTTTGTTACAGTATAATTTCAATAATGCACAGTTGTCCATGTGTTGGTTCTCCTGTCACAATTCTTTTAATGATAAATGCAGTTCCTTTATTCAAACCAAAATTCTTCATTTGTGGTACAGAACTCCTGTTCTATTACAAAAAATGGTTTATTGAACAATAACAACTGCTGGCACTGCAATTCCCCCAATAGGGATTTATTGTATATTCTATGGCATTGTCCCCACATACAAAAGCTTTGGCACTGCACTCATGGATTTGCAATGAAAGTGTTAGGTCAACCCTTTACACTGAACCCTAAATATTGCATTCTTGGTATTTTTAATTACTGTTCTTATAAAATCTAATATTTGCAGAACAGATGGTTAAATATACTCCTTCTTCAAGTTAAATGTACAATCCTCATACATTGGCAATCCAACATAATCCATACCCTTCCTGATATTATCAAACAACTATCACAATATGCCTCTCTGGATCGTATGACATATATCTCGTCTGACTGACTCATGATATATAACAATTGTTGGCAGGTTTTTTTTAATTTTTTGGAAATATCTAAATCTTTCAATACCATTGTATGTAAGTAATTTATATCGATTTTCCCCTTTTACTGCTACCTTATCGTGGTCTTGCTTTTCTACCTCTTTTCTATTGTTTCCTTCTCTCTCCTTCTAATTTTTTTACACATCTTTCCTTTAGTGCACTCTCTTTTCAATTGTTTTTACTATTCCACAATCCTTTCATTAATTTACATTGTTTCCTTTTGCAGCATCAAATATAATTATGTAACATTTTAATGTAAATCGTACCTAATTATACTATTTGTTTTAAGTTCACTACAAATGTCAAACTTATTTTAATTATATGACCAGTATTATTTGTCATATCTTAAACCATAAGATCCTTATATTATAGTAGTAATGTACTTATTAAATGCTAACTTTTTCTAAAAAGCTTACACATTGTACTGTACTGTAAAAGGGTTGTCTGTATATCTTATGAAAACTTAATAAAAAGTTTAACTACAAGAAACAAAAAACATTACTGTTCTGCATTTCAAATGTTAAACAAACCAGTAGTAACAGCAGACTGTCTCTGGTAATGTGTAGCAGTTTTAGCATGCAACTGTCTACACATCAGCTTAAATTTGATCCGGACTACAGTGCTACAGCTTTAATTCATTAATTTGAGTTAGGGATCTGCATTTACATAGACCGCTTAATATGACCAGGGTTTACCACAGGACCTAATTAATGTCCCTGCAAATCTAACTACCACAACTCAGCTTTAATTAGATTTGGATGACAGTGCCACAGCATTAATTCATTAACTCGAGTTAGGTCTCTGCATTATTTTGACCAATTAATTTGAGCTAAGCTTCCATGCTGTAACTGTAACCAGAGCAGATTAAACTTAGTGTTTGAGAGCTGGTCCTCCTGCTTGCTTACTTACCTGGTTAAATAAATCTCCTTTCTCCCTTCCCCATTGTCCAAGGAGGTCATGAGGGACTTGTTTGATCAGCCCAACCCGAAGCCGGATTTCCTTTGTGCTAAGGGCACCCAGGTACAAAGGCCACAACACCCTACTGCATTTATTTCTGTGGGTTACTGAGAACAAAGGACTTTAAATTTGGCTCCTTTTGAGCCCGGACAATTCAGTCAGCAGAGACATGCTGATAGTTTTTGTGCTCCTTAAATAGTGTAAAAGCATGGGGTGTTGTGCACTCTATGTCGGGAGCTTTAACTGTTTGAGTTACAGTTTATTGAGATTTAGCTCATTTCTGCAGGGGGGCTTTAACTCCTGGTAAGCTTTACAATCTGTCTGCATGCAGTGCATACTGTTAGACATATCTCTCTAGGTTAAAACATTACTGTCAGTTTCCTTAACAAGCTTGCACAGGATATTTAAAAAAAAAAAAAACTTTACCGTTGTGCATTTTAAAAATGAAATAAACCAGTACTACCAACAGGCTGTCTCTAGTAATGTGTAGCAGATTTAGCATGTAACTGCCTGCACCTCAACTGTAGTTCAATTCTTACTACAGTGCCCACAGCATTAATTAATTAATTTGAGTTAGGTCTCTGCATTATTTATAGCAAATAATCTGAGCAAAGCTTCCACGCTGTAACTATCACCTGAGCAGGTTAAACTTAGTGTTCGAGAGCTCCTCCTCCTGCTTGCTTACCTGGTTAAATGAATCTTCTCCTTTCTTTCTTCCCCAGTATCCAAGGAGGTCGTGGGGGGGTCTCCTTTTTCCTGCCCTCCCCAAAAGTCAGATCCCTGTTGTGCTAACGGCACCCAGGAATGAAGGCAATGAAACATTACTGAAGTCATTTCTTTGGGTTACTGAGAAGAAAGGACTTTGAATTTGGTGCCTTTTGAGCTCGGATAGTACCATCGGCAGAGACATGCTGATAGTTTTTGTGCTTCTTAAATAGTGTAAAAGTATGGGGTGCTGCACACTCTATGTCAGGGACTTTATCTGACTAACTTACAGTTTATTAAGATTTAGCTTATTTCTGCAGGAAGCTTTAACTCAGGGTGAGATTTACAATCTGTCTGCATGCCATACCTACTGTTAGACATATGTCACTAGGTTAAAACATTACTGCCAGGTTCCTTAACAGGCATGCACAGGATATTTTAAAAAAAAAACTTTACTGTTGTGCATTTTAAATTTTAAACAAACCAGTTGTAACAAAAGTCTGTCTCTGGTAATGTGTAGTAGTATTAGTATGTAACTGCCTGTGCCTCAGCCTAAGTTCGATTTGGACCACAGTGCCACAGCATTAATTCATTAATTCAAGTTAGCTCTCTTCATTACTTAGAACAATTAATGTAAGCTAAACTTACCACACTGGACCGAATTAGTGTCCCTGAAAATCTAACTACTGCACCTCAGCTTTAATTCAATTTGGACTACAGTGCCACAGCATTAATTCATTAATTTGAGGTAGGTTTCAGCATTATTTCGAGCAAATAATTTGAGCTGAGCTTCTACGCTGTAATCTGAGCAGTTTAAACTTAGTATTTGAGAGCTCCTCCTCGTACTAGCTTACCTGGTTAAATAAATTGTCTTTCTTTTTTCCCTAGTGTCCAAGGAGGTCATGAGGGCCACTTTTGTCCTGCCCTCCCCCATGCCAGATCCCATTTTGCTAATGACACCCAGGTACGAAAGCCATGACACCCTACTTCAGTTATTTCTGTCGGTTACTGAGAACAAAGGACTTTGAAGTTTGCACCTTTTGATCCCAGACAATTCAGTTGGCAGAGATATGCTGATAGTTTTTGTGCTCCTTAAAAAGTGTAAAAGCATGGGGTGCTGTGCATTATATGTCAGGAGCTTTAACTGACTAATTTACAGTTTATTAAGATTTTACACATTTTTGCAGGGAGCTTTAACTCCTGGGGAGCTTTACAATCTGTCTGCATGCCATGCTTACTGTTAGACATATCTAAATAGGTTAAAACATTACTGCCAGGTTCCGTAACAGATTTGTACAGGATATTTAAAAAAAAATCACTGTTATGCATTTTAAACATTAAATAAACCAGTAGTACCAACAGGCTGTCTCTGGAAATGTGTAGCAGTTTTAGCATGTAACTACCTGAACCTCAACCTAAATTTGATTCGGACCACAGTGCCGCAGCATTAATTCATTAATTCAAGTTATGTCTCTGGATTAATTAAAGTAATTAATTTGAGTTCAGCTTACCATGCTGGACCTAATTATTGTCCCTGCAAATCTAACTACTGCCCCTCTGCTGTAATTCGATTCTTACTACAGTGCCATAGCATTAATTCATTAATTTGACTTAGATCTCTGCATTATTTCAAACAAATAATTTGAGTTAAGCTTCCATGCTGTAACTGTAACCCGAGCAGGTTAAACTTAGTGTTTGAGAGCTCCTCCTCCTCTTGCGTGCTTACCTGGTTAAAGAAATCTTCTCCTTTCTCTCTTCCCCAATATCCAAGGAGGTCGTAGGGGCCTAATTTTTCCTGTCCTCCCCACAGTCGGATACCCGTTGTGCTAAGGACGCCCATTTACAAAGACCATGCCATGTTGCTGCAGATATTTCAGTCGGTTAATGAGAACAAAGGATTTTGAATCTGGTGCCTTTTGAGCTCTGACAATTCTGTCGGCAGAGACATGCTGATAGTTTTTGTGCTCTTTAAATAGTGTAAAAGCATGGGGTGCTGCGCACTCTTTGTCGGTAGCCTTAACTGATTAAGTTACAATTTATTAAGATTTAGCTTATTTCTGCAGGAAGCTTTAACTCCTGGTAAGCTTTACAATATGTCTGCATGCCATGCCTATTGTTCCACATATCTCACTAGGTTAAAAAGTTACTGCCAGGTACCTTAACAGGCTTGCATGGGAGATTTAAAAAAAAAAACTTTACTGTTTGCATTCTAAATGTTAAACGAACCACTAGTAACTACAGGCTGTCTCTGGTATTGTGTATCAGTTTTAGCATGTAACTGCCTGCGCCTCAGCTTACATTCAATTTAGACCACAGTGCCGCAGCATTAATTCATTCATTTGAGTTAGGGCTCTGCATTACTTAGACCAATTAATTTGAGCCAAGCTTACCACACTGGACCTAATTAATGTCCCTGCAAATCTAACTACTGCATCTCAGCTTTAATTCGATTTGGACTACAGTGCTACAGCATTAATTCATTAATTCGGGTTTAGGTCTCAGGATTATTTTGAGCAAATAAATAGAGCTAAGCTTCCATGCTGTAACTGTAACCCGAGCAGGTTAAACTTAGTGTTTGAGAGCTCTCCTCCTGCTTGCTTACCTGGTTAAATAGACTGTCTTTCTCTCTTCCCCAGTGTCCAAGGAGGTCCTGAAGGCCTCCTTTTTCCTGCCCTCCCCCAAGCCAGATCCCATTTTGCTAAGAGCACCCAGGTATGAAGGCCACAACACCCTACTGTAGTCATTTATGTGGGTTACTGAGAACAAAGGACCTTGAATTTGGTGCCTTTTGAGCTCAGACAATGCTGTCGGCAGAGACATGCTGATAGTTTTTGTGCTGTTTAAATTCTGTAAAAGCACATGGTGCTGCACGCTCAGTCTGAGGTTTAACTGACTAATTCACAGTTTATTAAGATTTAGCTTATTTCTGCAGGAAGCTTTAACTCAGGGTAAGCTTTACAATCTGTCTGCATGCCATGCCTACTGTTAGACATATGTCACTAAGTTAAAACGTTACTGCCAGGTTCCTTTACAGACTTTCCCAGGATATTTAAAAAAAACAAACTTTACTGTTGTGAATTTTAAATGTTAAACAAACTAGTAGTAACAACAGGTTGTCTCTAGTAATGTTTAGCAGTTTTAGCATGTAACTGCCAGCGTCTCAGCTAAAATTCAATTCGGACCACAGTGCTACATCATTAATTCATTAATTTGAGTTAGGTCTCTGCATTACTTAGAGCAATTAATTTAAGCTAAGCTTGCCACACTGAACCTAATTAATGTTCCTGATAATCTAACTACTGCACCTCAGCTTTAATTCGATTCAGACTACAGTAGCACAGCATTAATTCATTAATTCGAGTTAGGTCTCGGCATTACTTACAGCAATTAATTTGAGCTAAGCTTACCACGCTGGACCTAATTAATTTTTCTGCAAATCTAACTACTGCACCTCAGCTTTAATTCGATTTGGACTAGAGTGGCACAGCATTAATTCATTAATTCGAGATATGTCTAAGGATTATTTCGAGCAAATAAATAGAGCTAAGTTTCCACGCTGTAACTGTAACCCGAGCAGGTTAAACTTAGTGTTTGAGAGCTCTCCTCCTGCTTGCTTATCTGCTTAAATAAACTGTCTTTCTCTCTTCCCCAGTGTCCAAGGAGGTCATGAAGGCCACCTTTTTTCCTGCCCTTCCCCAAGCCAGATCCCATTTTGCAAAGAGCACCCAGGTATGAAGGCCACAACACCCTACTGTAGTCATTTCTGTGGGTTACTGAGAGCAAAGGACCTTAAATTTGGTGCCTTTTGAGCTCGGACAATACTGTCGGCAGAGACATGCTGATAGTTTTTGTGCTGTTTAAATACTGTAAAAGCATATGGTGCTGCACGCTCTGTCAGGGGCTTTATCTGACTAATTCACAGTTTATTAAGATTTAGCTTATTTCTGCAGGGAGCTTTAACTCAGGATAAGCTTTACAACATGTCTGCATGCCAGGCTTACTGTTAGACATATGTCACTAAGTTAAAACGTTACTGCCAGGTTCCTTAACAGGCTTTCCCAAGATATTTAAAAAAAAAACTTTACTGTTGTGAATTTTAAATGTTAAACAAACCAGTAGTAACAACAGGTTGTCTCTAGTAATGTACGCAGTTTTAGCATGTAACTGCCAGCGCCTCAGCTAAAATTCAATTTAGACCACAGTGCTACAGCATTAATTCATTAATTCAAGTTAGGTCTCTGCATTACTTAGAGCAATTAATGTGAGCTAAGCTTACCACACTGGACCTAATTAATGTTCCTGATAATCTAACTACTGCGCCTCAGCTTTATTTCGATTCAGACTACAGTGGCACAGCATTAATTCATTAATTTGAGTTAGGTCTCTGAATTATTTCGAGGAAATAGTTGGAGCCACGCTTCCATGCAGTAACCGAAACCTGAGCAGGTTAAACTTCGTGTTCGAGAGCTCCTCCACTGCTTGCTTACCTGGTTAAAAAAAAGTTATCCTTTCTCTCTTCCCCAGTGTCCAAGGAGGGGGCTTCGTTTTTTCCTGCTCTCCCCAAAGCTGGATCCCCGTAGTGCTAAAGGTACCCAGGTACGAAGGCCATGCCACGCTGCTGCAGTTATTTCTGTTAGTTACAGAGAACAAAGGACTTTGAATTTGGTGCCTTTTGAGCTCGGACAATTCCCTCGGCAGAGACACACTGACAATTTTTGTGCTTCTTAAATAGTGTAAAATCATGAGATGCTACGCTCTCTATGTCGGGAGCTTTAACTGATTAAGTTACAGTTTATTAAGATTTAGCTTATTTCTGCAGGGAGCTTAAACTCCTGGTGAGCTTTACTTGTCTGCATGCCATGCCTACTGTTAGATTCATCTCACTAGGTTAAAATGCTATTGCCATGTTCCTCAAGAGGCTTGCACAGGATATTTAAAAAAACAATTATTCTTTACTGTTGTGCATTTCAAATGTTAAAAAAACAGAAGTAACAACAGTCTGTCTCTGGTAATGTGTAGCAGTTTTAGCATGTAACTGCCTGTGCTTCACCTTAAATTCAATTCGGACCACAATGCCACATCATTAATTCATTAATCTGAGTTAGGTCTCTGCATTACTTAGTGCAATTAATTTAAGCTAAACTTACTACGCTGGACCTAATTAATGTCTCTGCAAATCTATCTGCTGTGCCTCAGCCTTAATTCGATTCAGAATACAGTGCCACAGCATTAATTCTTTACTTCGAGATAGGTGTCTGCATTATTTCAAGCAAATAATTCGAGCTAAGCTTCCACACTGCAACTGAAACCCGAGCAGTTAAAACTTAATGTTTGACAGCTCCTCCTCCTCCTGCTTACTTACTTTGTTAAATAAATCTTCTCCTTTCTCTCTTCCTCAGTGTTGAAGGAGGTCATCAGGGCTTTGTTTGTCCTGTCCTCCCCCAAGTCAGATTTCTGTTGTGCTATGGGCACCCAGGTACAAAGGACACGCCATGCTGCTGCAGTTATTTCAGTCGATTATTGAGAACAAAGGACTGAATTTTTCACCTTTTGAGCCTGGACAATTCCATCGGCAGAGACATGTGGATAGTTTTTGTGTTCCTTAAATATCGTAAAAGCATGGGGTACTGCACACTTTATGCCGGGAGCTTTAACTGACTAATTTACAGTTTATTAAGATTTAGCTCATTTCTGCAATGAGCTTTATGTCCTGGTGAGCTTTACAATCTGTCTGCACACCATGGCTTCTGTTAGAGATATCTCACTAGGTTAAAATCTTACTGCAAGGTTCTTTAACAGGCTTGCAAAAGAATATTTAAAAAAAACAACTTTACGTTTGTGCTTTTTCAATGTTAAACAAACCAGTAGCAATAACAGGCTGTCTCTGGTAATGTGTAGAAATTTAAGCATATAACTATGTGCTCCTCAGCTTAAATTCATTTCGGACCACAGTGCCACAGCATGAATTCATTAATTCAAGTTAATTATCTGCATTACTTAGTGCAATTAATTTGAGCTAAGCTTACCACGCTCGACTTAATTAATGTCCCTGTAAATCTAACTACTGCACCTCAGCTTTAATTCTATTCAGACTACAGTGCCACAGCATTAATTTATTAATTTGAGTTAGGACTTTGCAGTACTTAGAGCAATTAATTTGAGCTAAGCTTACCACGCTCAACTTAATTAATGTCCCTGCAAATCTAACTACTGCACCTCAGCTTTAATTTGATTCGGACTACAGTGCCACAGCATTAATTCGAATTAGGTCTCTGCAATATTTCGAGCAAATAATTTGAGCAAAGCTTCCATGCTGCAACTGTAACCTGAGCATGTTAAACTAAGTGTTTGAGGGCACCTCCCCCTGCTTGCTTACCTGGTTAAATAAATCTTCTCTTTTCTGTCTTCCCCAGTGTTCAAGGAGGACATGAGGGCCTCATTTGTCCTGCCCTCCCCATGTCAGATCTCTGATGTGCTATGGGCACTCAGGTACAAAGGCCACGCTACACTGCTGCAGTTATTTCAGTCAGTTACTGAGAACAAAAGACTTTGATTTTAGTGCCTTTTAAGCCCGGACAATATCATCGGCAGAGATATGCTGATGGTTTTTGTGCTCCTCAAATAGTATAAAAGCATTGGGTGCTATGCACTCTAAGTCGGGAGCTTTAACAGACTAACTTACAGTTTATTAAGATTTAAATTATTTCTGCAGGGAGCTTTAACTTGTAGTGAGCTCTATAATCTGTCTGCTTGCTATGCTTACTGTTAGACATATCTTACTATGTTAAAATGTTACTGCCAGTTTCCTTAATAGGCTTGTACAGGATATTTAAAAAAAAAAACTTTACTGTTGTGAATTTTAAATGTTGAACAAACCAGTAGCAACAACGGTCTCTCTCTTGTAATGTGTAGCAGTTTCAGCATGTAACTGCCTGTGCCTCAGCTTAAATTCAATTCAGACCACAGTGCCGCAGCATTAATTAATTAATTCGAGTTAGGTCTTTGCATTACCTAGAGCAATTAATTACAGCTAAGCTTACCACACAGCACCTAATTAATGTCCCTGCAAATTTAACTACTGCGCCTCAGCTTTAATTCGATTCAGAATACAGTGCCACAGCATTAATTCCTTAATTTGAGTTAAGTCTCTGCATTACTTAGAGTAATTAATATGAGCTAAGCTTACCACGCTGGCCCTTATTAATGTTCCTGCAAATCTAACTACTGCACCTCAGCTGTAATTCAATTTGGACTACAGTTCCACAGCATTAATTCCTTAATTCGAGTTAGGTCTCTGCTATATTTCGAGCAAATAATTCAAGCTAACTGTGCATGCTGTAACTGTAACCCGAGCAGGTTAAATTTAGTGTTTGAGAGTTCCTTCTCCTGCTTGCTTACTTGGTTAAATAAATCTTCTTTCTTTCTTCCCCACTGTACAAGGAGGTTGTGAGGGCCTCGTTTGTCCTGTCCTCCCCCACATGGGATTTCCGTTGTGCTAAGGGCACCCAGGTATGAAGGCCATGCGACACTGCTGCAGTTACTTCAGTTGGTTACTATGAACAAAGGACTTTGAGTTTGGTCCCTTTTGAGCCCAAACAATACCATTAGCAGTAACATGTGGATAGTTTCTGTGCTCCTTAAATAGTATAAAAGCATGGGGTGCTGTGCGCTCCGTGTCGGGAGCGTTTACTGATTAAGTTACAGTTTATGAAGGTTTAGCTTTTTTCTGCAGGGAGCTTTAACTTCTGGTGAGCTTTACAACCTGTCTGCATGTCATGCCTGCTGTTAGATACATCTCACTAGGTTGAAACCTTACTGCCAGGTTCCTTAATAGGCATGCACAGGATATTTAAAAGAAAAAAACTCCACTGTTTGCATTTTAAGCATTAAACAAACCAGTAGTAACAACAGGCTGTCTCTGGTAATGTGTAGCAGTTTTAGCATGTAACTGCCAGCACCTCGGCTTAAACTTGATTCAGACTACAGTGCCACAGCATAAATTCATTAATTCGAGTTAGGTCTCTGCATTACTTAGAGCAATTAATTTGAGCTAATCTTACCACACTGGACCTAATTAATATCCCTGCAATTCTAACTACTGTGCCTCAGCTTTAATTCGATTTGGACTACAGTGCCACTGCATTAATTCATTAATTTGAGTTAGGACTCTGAATTATTTTGAGGAAATAGTTTGAGCTAAGCTTCCATGCTGTAACTGTAACCTGAGCAGGTTAAATTTAGTGTTTGAGAGCTCCTCCTCCTGCTTGCTTACTGGTAAAATAAATGTTCTCCTCTCTCCCTTCCCCAGTGTCCAAGGAGGTCATGGGGGCTTGGTTTTTGCTGCCTTCCCCAAAGCTGGATCCCCATTTTGCTAAGGGCACCCAGGTATGAAGATCACGCCACGCTGCAGTTCCTGTTATTTCTGTCAGTTACTGAGAACTAAGGACTTTGAATTTGGTGCATTTTGAGCTCTGACAATACTGTCGTTACAGGCATGTGGATAGTTTTTGTGCTCCTTAAATAGTGTAAAAGCATGGGGTGCTGCACTCTCTGTGTCAGGAGCTTTAACTGACTAATTTACAGTTTATTAAGCTTTAGCTTATTTCTGCAGGAGGCTTTAACTCCTGGGGAGCCTTACAACCTGCCTGCGTGCCATGCTTACTATTAGACATAACTCACTAAGTTAAAACGTTACTGCCAGGTTACTTAACAGGCTTGCACAGGATATTTAATAAAAACAAACATTACTGTTGTGCATTTTAAACATTAAACAAACCAGCAGTAACAACAGGCTGTCTCTAGTAATGTGTAGCAGTTTTAGCATGTAACTGCATGCACCTCAGCTTAAATTTGATCCGGACCACAGTGCCACAGCATTAATTCATTAATTCGAGTTAGGTCTCTGCATTACTTAGAGCAATTAATTTGAGCTAATCTTACCACACAGACCTAATTAATATCCCTGGAAATGTAAATACTGCACCTCAGCTTTCTTTCGATTCAGACTACAGTGCCACAGCATTAATTGATTAATTTGAGTTAGGAATCTGCATTACAGAGCAGTTAATCTGAGCTAAGCTTACCACGCTGGACCTAATTAATGTCCTTGCAAAACTAACTACTGCACCTCAGCTTTAATTTGATTTGAATTACAGTGCCACAGCATTAATTCATTAATTCAAGTTAGGACTCTGCATTATTTCAAGCAAATTATTTGAGCAAAGCTTCCACGCTGTAACTGTAACCCGAGCAGTTTAAACTTAGTGTTTGAGAGTTCCTCCTCCTGCTTGCTTACTTGGTTAAATAAATCTTCTCCTTTCTCTCTTCCTCTTTGTCCAAGGGGTTTGTGAGGATTTCCATTGTGCTATGGGCACCCAGGTACGAAGAACATGCCACGCTGCTGCAGTTATTTCAGTCCGTTACTGAGAACAAATGACTTTGAATTTGGTGCCTTTTGAGCTCAGGCAATACCTTTGGCAGAGACATGCTGCTAGGTTTTGTGCTCCTTAAATAGTGTAAAAGCATGGGATACTGTGCACTCTATGTTGAGAGCTTTAACTGACTATGTTACAGTTTATTAAGATTTAGCTTATGTCTGCAGGGAGCTTTAACTCAGGGTGAGATTTACAATCTGTCTGCATGCCATGCTTACTGTTAGACATATCTCACTAGGTTAAAACATTACTGCCAGGTTCCTTAACAGGCCTGCACAGGATATTAACAACAAAACAGAAATACTTTTCGGTTGTTCATTTTAAACATTAAACAAGCCAGTAGTAACAACAGGCTGTCTGTGGTAATGTGTAGCAGTTTTAGCATGTAATTGCCTGTGCCTCAGCTTAAATTCGATTCGGACCACAGTGCCACATCATTAATTCATTAATTCAAGTTAGGTCTCTACATTATTTCAAGCAATTAATTCAAGTTAACCTTCCACACTGTAACTGTAACCCAAGCAGGTTCATCTTAATGTTTGAGAGCTCCTCTCCCTGCTTGCTTTCTTGGCTGAATAAATCTTCTCCTTTCTCTCTTCCCCATTGTCCAAGAAAGCTGTGAGGGCCTCGTTTGTCCTGTCCTCCCTCAAGCTGAATCCCCATTGTGCTAAGGGCACCCAGGTCTGAAGACCATGCCAAGCTGTTGCAGTTATTTCTGTCAGTTACTGAGAACAAAGGACTTTGAATTTTGTGCCTCTTAAGCACGGACAATTCTGATGGCAGAGACATGCTGATAGTTTTTGTGCTCCTTAAATAGTATAAAAGCATGGGGTGCTGTGCACTCTGTGTTGGGAGCTTTAACTGATTAAGTTACAGTTTATTAAGATTTAGCTTATTTCTGCAGGGAGCTTTAACTCCTGTGGAGCTTTACAACCTGTGTGCATACCATGCCAACTGTTAGACATATCCCATTAGGTTGAAATGCTACTGCCAGGTTCTTTAACAGGCTTGCAGAGGATATTAAAAAAAAAATTACTGTTGTGCATTTTAAATGTTAAACAAACCAGTAGTAACAACAGGCTGTCTCTGGTAATGTGTAGCAGTTTTAGCATGTAACTGCCTGCGTATCAGCTCAAATTCGATTTGGAGCACAGTGCTGCAGCATTAATTCAATAATTCGAGTTATGTCTCTGCATTATTTTGAGCAAATAATTCGAGTTAATGTTCCATGCTGTAACTGTAACCTGAGCAGGTTAAACTGAATGCTTGAGACCTCCTCCTTCTGCTAGCTTACCTGGTTAAATAAATCTTCTCCTTTCTCTCTTTCCCAGTGTCCAAGGAGGTCATGAGGGCTTTGTTTGTTCTGCCCTCCCCCAAGCCGTATGCTCGTTGTGCTAAGGGCACCCAGGTATGAAGACCAAGCCATGCTGCTGCAGTTATTTCTGTCGATTACTGAGTAAGCACTGGCGCTCTGCCCTGGCTGCCCCACCACCCCTACCACCACTCTTAGTGGACTTAGTCTTATATAGGCTGTGAGAATCACCTGAGCATCACCGGATAACACAATAATTTCTATCATCCCACTTTCTCATTAGCAGAGTATCTGCTGTTACCACTAGTGGGCGCCCCATTATACAGCAGCTGCAATATGTTACCACTGTACTTCCCTCTGCTGTGCATATTCCCACCCCTTCCATCCCTCCTACCGTCCTCCTTTCCTGTCCCTCAGCCAAACGCCAACCCAATAGTTAGTAGGACAGCTCCCCCACCTTCCCACACCACTGCTACCACAGCCCTCTGCTGTGCATGTTCCCACCCCTTCCATCCCTCCTACCATCCTCCTTTCCTGTCCCTCAGACAAATGCCAACCCAATAGTTAGTAGGACAGCTCCCCCACCTTCCCACACCCCTGCTACCACAGTCCTCTGCTGTGCATGTTCCCACCACTTCCATCCCTTCTACTGTCTTCCTTTCCTGTCCCTCAGTCAAACGCCAACCCAATAGTTAGTAGGACAGCTCCCCCACCTTCCCACACCCCTGCTACCACAGCCCTCTGCTGTGCATGTTCCCACCGCTTCCATCCCTTCTACTGTCTTCCTTTCCTGTCCCTCAGCCAAACGCCAACCCAATAGTTAGTAGGACAGCTCCCCCACCTTCCCACACCACAGCCCTCTGCTCCTGTGACTCTCGAGTAACTAGGTGCCCGGCGCTTCCATCCTGCACCCTCCTTCCATCATCCTGTGCCCTCCTTCCATCTGGGCTGTCAGTACTAAGATTTTCTTACACACCCAGTCCTCCTAAACCTGCCCAGTGACTTTGTGCCCTAAGCAAGCCACCAGGGTATATGCCTAAAACTAAACAGCTGCTCACTCTGCTGCTTCTTCTCACAGGTGAAGTGGAGCCTAACCCTGGCCCAGCACCCCCTAATACCCCCACACCTATAAAACTACCACGGGGCCTTAAAATAATTCACCAAAACATATGCAGCATCCTGAACATGCTTACCATCCTACAACCTAGTGCCCTTACACTGCACATACTAATCGTAACTGAAACATGGCTGAATCCCCTCAATCTGGATGCTGAATTTTCGATCTCTGGCTACTCCCCATCTGGCATGACTGGCATGGTAATAAAAGAGGTGGAGGCATTGCCATGTTCCTCCCTGCACACCTCCATTACACCCCAGTCCAGCTCTCCTTACCCACTCTGTCCATTGACTCCCTGCTGATAAAGCTCTCACTCCCCTACTCAGTGCCATTATATGTGGCTCTGTCTTACTGTGCCCCTGACACCCCCATGCCACTCATAATGGACCACTTGAGCCCACTTAAACTGCTTGGTTCAGGGGGTGAGCTGATTATCCTTGGTGATCTCAACTCTGACTGGCTCTCCAGCACTAGCTCTAAGTTACACGTAGTATCCCTAAATCTCTCCCAACAAATTACCGAACCCACATGAGTGGATCATAAGTCCCAGAACCATTCCCTTCTAGACTGGGCCCTTACATCGCACCCTCATGGTATTCTAGAGTCAAGACTCCTTCCGGCCTCACTAATCAACCATCACTTGATCTACATGGTAACAAGAATATTCAGACCCAAGGCTCCCCCCCCCGTGGATGCTGCTCACCAGTTTCTATAAAGCCCTTGACCTCTCAGCGCTCCTTTATGACCTGTCCACCTTGGATAGGTCTTTTATCCCCCAGGCATCCTCCATTGACTCTGCCCTGGACCTTTTCAAATCTAAATTCCTCACCATATGGAACTACCATGCATCGCTGAAAAGGACCCGTGTAAGAGGTGCCCACCTGACATGGGTCACCACCAATATTGTCGATCAACTCCATGTCAGGGATCAGGCATGGAAAGCCTATAAGGCAACCAGTTCCCTGGAGGCACTCCAACTGTACTGCACACTCCAGAACTCCTGCACCAGGCTTCTACATCAGACCAAGGCTAACTACTTCAAGGCCTCTTTCCATTCTAACCTTAATCACCCTGTGAAATTCTGGAAAACAATAAAATTGCTACTCACCCACTCGCTCAGTCCCCCACCCTGCCCCCAATGTTGATGGCTCCATCATCACCAAATTAGGTGCTGTTGCCTCAGCTTTTAACACCTTTTCCACAAGTTGTGCGGCCTCTCACCTTTTCTCACTGCCCCATTACCACCCGTACCTGTCCACACCTAAATCACCCTCCTCCCTGTCATTCACCTTTTGTCTAGTCACTCCGACTGAAGTACTAAAGGAGTTGCAGGCACTAAACCCTCTAAAGGTAAATGCCCCTCGAGTCTGGACTCCAGAATGCTTTATTTGTCTGCCCCAGCCATCACCACCTTTCTGGCTGTGCTCTACAATCTCTCGTTCTCACTTGTCTCTGTCCCAGCTCATTGGAAATGTGCCACAGTTATTCCTCTCCCGAAAGGGGGTGATCCCTCCTCACTGGCTAACTACTACCCTATTTCTGTACTCCCCATCCTAGCCAAAATTCAGGATGCCTTGTGCTTGCCCAACTCTCCTCCTTTCTTGACTCCTCCTCCTCTTACTTCACACCTTACCAAGCCAGCTTTAGGAAGAGGCACTTCACGATCACCTCTCTGCCATGTCTCACAGACACCATTCTCACAGGGATGAAGCATGGGCACATCACCTCAGTTATCTTTATCAACCTTGCCAAGGCATTTGACATGGTCTCCAACACCCTTCTACTATCCAAACTTGCACATGTAGGTCTCTCTGCAACCAGCACCAATTGGTTCCAATCCTACCTAGCTGGTAAGTCTCAAGCTGTAAGAATTGGTCAACATATTTCTGCCTACCTTCCTGTAATTATAGGCATCCCCCAAGGCTCAGTCCTTGGCCCGATAATGTTCTCCATATTCTTGAATGACCTGCCCTCAGTATGTGAACACACATCCATACACATGTACGCAGATGACACGGCACTGTATGTGTCAGGTCCCTCCTACTCTGAAGTGACCTGTAGACTTCAGGATGACTTCACTGCCATCCAGCAATGATTTCATTCTAACCAGCTCTTCCTAAATCCCCAGAAAAACATCTCCCTAACCTTCGGTACCAGGCAGAGACTCGCCCATCTCCCTGCCACCCCCTCTTTCCACACAATAGATGAGACACCTGCACCTCCTTCTGATACCTTGGGGTCTGGCTCGACCAGCATTTCAACTTCTCAGGTCACAAGAAATTGCACCCCAAGCTGGGTGTCTTATATCGAAACAGGGGCTGCATCCCTTTGGAAACATGCAAAGCTATCCTACAGAAAATGATCCTCCTGATACTTGGCTAGGGAGACGTAGTATACAGCGCTGCCCCCAAATCCACCATAGCAAGACTCAATCCTCTCTTCCACTCCTTCTGCCAGTTCATCCTAGACTGCCCTCCCTCAGTGCAACACTGAGATCTCTACAAGGCTCTAGACCTGCCTTCTCTTCAGTATCAGAGACATCTCCATGGCACGAGGCTAACTGCAAAATTCTGGGATCAGACCCTCACCCCTACCTCTAGTCCGCCTTCCAAGCCCAACCCCCCCAGTGTACTCTCTCAGGAACACTGACTCCCAGCTTCTACATGTCCCACACATGTCCACAGCCAAAGGGCAGGTCACCTTCATTTACCACATGCCTAAACTATGAAACTCCTTACCAGTAGACATTAGGCATACAGATAACTCCCAGCAGCATAATCTGCTCCTCAAGTCACTTCCCCCATCTGATCCTGCCAACAGTCCCACCATGACACCGTATATCCCACTTCTCACACTTGATGCCCTAAGTGCCTTCCCAGGCCCCAGGGTATTCTCTGGTATACACAGGCCTACACTCACTCCATTGCTTTTGTATTCTTCCTGTATTTCTAAGGGTGTGACCTTCAAGTTCATATAGGCAGTTATATGATATTGTTGAGTTGCAGAACTCTAGACTTGCTAGCCTACCGCACTCTGTGTACCAATTGCTTACCCATCATCGATGTGTTTCTACATGTGTTGTAATTTGCTTCTCTATAATACCTGTGTTGTTGCTGTAATGTACTATAGATACTGTGAGCTATTTTTTATACTGTATACATCCTTTCCCCTCCAGGATGCATCTGGAATTGAGTGGTACTCTGCTCAGTATGCCTTCCTTGTGAAATTCTTAAAAAAATAAATGAATAAAATTCACAATACACCCCTCAAGGATGTGGATGATGCCAGGATTTACCCACCTCTGGTGTGTTACTGGTGTCAGGAGGTCTAAACCTTACTCTCAGGTTCTTGGCAATAATGGGCATGCAAGGAATCACAGACACGTTGCATAAGGGTAATGCATCTTGTTTATTACTACCAAAAGGATAATCACAGTTGCCCTAAGCAGTTCTTACCAACAGGAACTGGGAGTCAATGTTAAGCATTCCATATAGCTCAAGGAACCTCCATGTCTCCTGTGGTCTCCAAGGTAGAAGACGTACTATCTTAAATTATATACCTATGATAATTACCATGGTTACTGTAAGACAGAAACATTTCTAGTTACAGAGGTGAGCCCTACTGGCAAAGTTAGAGGTGGCTCCTCAGTCCAAGGTAACATTATACAGTTTTGTTACAGTCATCACTTTGTAGAAACAAAGAAGTACAGTGTGTACATAGCCATGTAATAATACAGATCATCAGAAGATGGCAATGCCATCTCGTTTATCATAATACTACAAGGACACAAATGTCCTAACATCTTGAAAGCAAGAAAGACATGTATATTGGAAAGTAAAGTGTATAACAAAGTATGCATACATATCCTGACAGCTACTCTTATATGGTAGATGCCGTTAACCCTATATGCTAGTATAACATATGCCTAAATGCTAGCTGTCTGTGGTGTACCTTTGGGGGTACCGATAAGGGTGCTGGGACCTCATGTAACACTGGTCACTCGGCTGTGCCTCGTAATCGAACAACACATTAAGCGGGGAAATCACATTACCCACACCCTCTCATGGTATATTGTTTAATTGAATTGGTATTTTTTACACCCAAAACACTGGTCTGGTTTTCTAGTACAGGGAAATCTAGCAAGTGAAACTGAACACTGAATCAGTATATTTTTCTGCCCAAAACACAGATCTGGTTTTCTGGCACAGGGAAATCTGGAAAGTGAAACTACACACTGAATCTGTATTTTTTACGCCCAAAACACTGGTCTGGTTTTCTAGCACAAGGACAAATGACAAGTGAAACTGAGCACTGAATCTATATTTTATATGCCAGAAACACAGGTTTTGTTTTCTAACGCAGGAACATCTGGCTAGTGAAACTGAACACTGAATTTGTATTTTTTACACCCAAAATACAGGTCTGGTTTTCTGGCATAGGGAAATCTGGAACATGAAACTACACACTGAATCTGTATTTTTTACACCCAAAACACTGGTCTGGTTTTCTGGCACAGGGAAAGCTGGCATGTGAAACTGAACGTTGAATCTGTATTTTATATGCCCAAAATACAGGTCTGGTTTTCCATCAGAGGGAAATCTGGCAAGTGAAACTGAATACTGAATCAATATTTCATGCAAAAATGCACTAGGATTTAATTAAGTAGTGGGAAATATAGCAAGAACAGAAACAACATATAACACAAAGAACACTGCTTAGCTTAGAAACAAATGACAAAGTTATAGACCTTGACTGAACCTAGCTGCCTGCAATGCTGCTGCTGTCTCTCTCACACAATCAACAGACACCTCTACCATAATGTAGAACCTGCAAAATCATGCATTATGCTAGCTAATCACTGAGTGAATAAAACAACAAATACTGTGTATCCACAATGAACTCACAAACAACATTCTGATCAAAACGTTATTCAAGTGGAACTTTTTTACATTTTAACAGGTTTTTATGGTCATTCAAACTAACATAATATGCTCTCATCCCAGAATTCTCTGTCTGCTGAGACTGAGGCAGAGGGAGTGAGAAAGCAGCCACAGCTTCCTTGAATCAATGAGGTTATTCTCTAGACTACACTGAACTGAATTATTACTTTTTGGGCCTGTGTAAGTAGTATTGATTCTGTTTTGGGGGGTGGACTTTTCTTAGTTTTAACCTTAATTGGCCAAGGAGGAACTGTAGCTGGGAGATATTTGCAGTCATTTGTGACTACACCTGTTACTTAACCTCTGTGAAATAGGTGTCTGAAAGGAAGGAAGGCACTCCCCAGGGTGGAGGGTCAGAGTTGTAGTTGATTGTTTCTGGATGGCATAGGTTTACTCCATCCTACCCTTCCCCTGACCCCAGCCACCCACCCCAAGCACATAACTTCCTTTATAGCAGGGGTTCTGACATGAGTTACCCAAAACTGCTGACAGCATACACCTGTTCATATCCTTAAAGCACAGTACACTGAACTGGGGTTAGAAACACTCACAAGCTTGCACACACTAAAACAATAAACAAAAAGCAACAAAAGAAAAGCATCCATAACTGGAAGGGACACAGACATGTGGGGAGTGATGCAATGTACTGGCTGTGGAGCAACAGTCTTCTGGGAGACATTCTGGAGACTGCATTGCTGCCCTATTTGCAGGCACCTCTCTGGTCTGAGGGAGGAGGTTGTTCATCTCCATGCTGACCTGGCAAGAACTTGGGAAACCTGCTCCCCCACCCAGGGACCACCAAGGCCACCACCACTGCCTCAGAATTTGCCAAGAAAGAGGAGTGGTTGGACCACGTTGGGCTCAGGAAGGATGAAGGTGGTGGAACAGAGGTGCATCCCTCCAGTTGTGCCTCTCCACAATTCATTCACCACTCTGGTGGAGCATGGTTCCTCTAAGGAGGCACCTGCAGTGTAGACCAAGGAGGATGCTGGGAACCTCCACAATGGAGACCCACAGAAGGGTGGCACAGGACCCGACAAGGGAAGGAAACAACTCCTGGTGGGAGACTCAGTTATTAAGGGGGTAGAACTGGGGAAAGAAGGGGGAAAGGGAGGTAAGGTGCCTGCCCAGTGTCATGGCTTGGAGGAACAGGAAATGAATCCTCAGGATCATGGGAGCAGCTGCAAGGGGGAGGCAGCTGGATGTCATTAGCCACCTAGGGATGAATGACCTGGCTGAGAGTGGGATCAGAGCAGTGCAACAGGAGTTTGTGGAGTTAGGGAGGGGTCATAGACAAGTAGCACACATGGTAACTTTCTCAGAAGAGCTACCTGTCTATGGCATGGATGAGGCCAGGTTACTCTGCACCATGGGATTCAATGATTGGTTGAAAAACTGGTGCAGAGCTCAGAGATTTCACTTCATTGGGGACTGAGGCTCCACCTGGAGGGATACAGGCCTATACAGGCATGATGGTCTGCGTCTATCTAAGAGGGGAACCAGAATCTTAGGTGATAGGTTTAAATGCTTCATTGGCAAGCATTTAAACTAGCCAAGGGGGAGGCACTGAAAAGGAGAAGAGAAATCCCAACCCCCTGAAAATCAGGGTAATTAGTGAGGTAAATACCAAGATAGAGCAGTCAGTAGGGGGAAGGGCAGGGGTAAATGAGAAAAAAACAAATGCAGTAAGGAAAGGGATGGGGCAAAAAGAAATAAAGCCATAAAAAATGGAGGGTAATGAGTACCAATGCCTGTAGTCTAGGTAAAAAGCTCACTGAAATGGTGGCCTTGATGGAAGTGGGATGTCTGGATATTGTGGCAGTCATGGAAACATGGTACACAGAGAACCATGATTGGGATGTCAACATACCAGGGTACACAATCTACAGGAGGGACAGGGAGGGAAGAAGACAAGAAGGAGTATCTCTCTATGTAAGGGAAGGGATCAAAGCAACAGAACTAAAGGGTAAACAGGGAGGAGAGGAGGCACTGTGGGTTACCCTGGAAACTGGAAATGGCTCCACAATCTGCACAGGGGTTGTATACAGACCCCCCCATCTCGGGGGAGGAGATGGAAAAGGCAATGATAGAAGGCATCCTTAGGATGGCAAAGAAAGTGGAGATATTGCTGATTGGGGACCTGAATATGCCGGATGTTAACTGGAGCACCTTTGCTGCAGCTACTTTCAAGAGCAGGGCCATTCTCAATACCCTACAAGGGGCATGCATCTGACAGCTGGATTTGGAACCCACTTGGGAGGGAGCAGTCTTAGACTTGGTACTCTCAAATGGGGATAGAGAGAGGATCTCTGATCATGAAGAGGGTAGCCATCTGGAAACAAGTGACCACCAAACAGTGTGGTTCATGATAAACTTAGCTGTAGAGTCAAGCCACACAAAGTGAAGGTACTGGACTTCAGGAGGTCTGATTTTATCAGAATGGGAGAGTGCTTCAGGAAAGCACTAGCAAACAGGCAAGAAGGTGGGGTGGAGCAACAATGGGGAAACATCAAAACTGCCATCACAGAGGCAACAAGCCTTTGTGTGAAGCAAATAAACAAATCAAAATGAAAGAAAAAAATGCTATAGTTCTCAAAAGAAGTGGAGGGAAAGGTAAGGGAGAAAAAGATAGCATTCAGGAAGTATAAGGAAACACAGAAGGAGCAGGAAAGAGAACTGTACCAGTTAAAGCAGAAGGAAGCAGGGAAGGCAGTCAGAATAGTGAAGGCCTAAACTGAGGAAAAGATAGCCAACTCAGTTAAGAAGGGGGATAAAATATTTTATCAGTATATTAGGGAGCAAAGAAAGACTAAGGCAGGGATACTGAGGCTGAATAAAGAGGAAGGTGATTGGGCAGAGAGTGACAGTGAAAAAGCAGGGATACTGAACAAATACTTCTGCTCAGTATTCACAATGGAAAAGCAGGGGGAAATACTTAACCCATTCAATAGAAGCACTCTGGATGGGGGGTAGATATTAGTCCATTTACAGAAGAAAGGGTTCTGAAAGAACTCTTAAAACTGAAGGTGGATAAAGCAATGGGGCCTGATGGGATTATCTTCAGAATTCTAAAAGAACTAAGGGAAGAATTAGTAACACCACTGACTACCCTTTTTAATAAATCCTGGGAGGATGATGTGGTACCCGAGGTCTGGAGGAGGGTGGATGTGATTCCCCTTCACAAACGTGGGAGCAAGACAGAGGCAGGAAACTACAGACCTGTCAGTCTGACCTCAGTGGTAGGGAAAATGATAGAATCACTTCTGAAGGGAAGGCAGCATGGATTCACAGTGGGAAGGTCATACCAGACAAATCTAATCGATTTCTTTGAATGGGTGACCAAAGTAGTAGACCAGGGAGGGGCTGGGGATATGGCCTACCTAGACTTTAGCAAAGCATTTGACACAGTCCTGCACAAAAGATTAATAAACAAATTAGCCAGCCTGGGAGTGGGTTCCAGGGTGTCAGCCTAGGCAAAACACTGGCTGGATAAGAGGATACAGTGGGTAATAGTAAATGGAGTCCACAGTGAAGAAAGGAGGATTACTAGTGGGGTACCGCAGGGTTCAGTACTGAGGCCGGTCCTTTTTAATGTCTTTATAAGTGACATTGCAGAGGGACTGGAAGGGAAAGTATGTCTCATTGCAGATGACACAAAGATCTGCAACAGAGTTTTTTACACAAGGTGGGGTGGAAAGGATGAAAAGGGACTTGGCAAGCTTGGAGGATTGGTCAAAAGTATTGCAGCTTGGATTCAACTCAAAGAAGTGCAAAGTAATGCATCTGGGAAACAAAAACCCAGGGGAAGGGTACACAATGGGGGATGAGATACTGACAACAACAAAAATGGAATGGGACCTTGGGATAGTCATATCAGATGACATAAAAGTGGGCCAGCAATGTGAGAAGGCAGTAAGGAAGGCTAGGGGGTACTGGGATGCTTAGGGAGAGGCATTACCAGTAGAAAACCGGAAGTTGTTGGCTCTCTGTTCAGACAGTTGGTAAGACCACATCTGGAATACTGTGTACAGTTCTGAAGACTTCTTCTTTGCAAAGACATAGACAGGGTGGAGGCTGTCCAGAGGAGGGCAACCAAAATGGTGCAGGGTCTGCACAGAAGACATATGAAGAAAGACTAAAGGAGCTTAAGATGTATAGCCTTGAGGAAAGAAGGGAGAGGGGGGACATGATGGAACTTTCAAATACTTCCAGGGAATCAACAAAGTCCAAGAGGGTAGCATCTTTCAGAAAAAGAGATGTGCAAGAACAAGGGAGCACAATTTGAAGATAGAGGGGGAACGGCTCAGAGGTAGTGTGAGGAAGTATTTCTTCACAGAGAGGGTTGTGGATGCACAGAACAGCCTACTTGAGGAGGTTGTAGAGTCAAAAATTGTGGAGGAATTCAAGAATGCATGGGACAGACATAAGGCAATTCTAGTGGGGGGGTAGGAGGAAGTAGGCTGTTGGTAACTAGAATCTGCAGTTTATTCATTAAGTAAGGAAATGGGCAGACTAGGTGGACCAAGTGGTCCTTATCTGCAGTCTAATTTCTATGTTTCTATGTTAAGAACTAAAGGAAGAACTAGTTACACCACTGACTACCCTGGTTAACAAATCACAGGAGGGTGGGTGGTACCTGAGGACAGGAAGATGGCAGATGTGATTCCACATCACAAAAGTGGGAGCAAGGCAGAAGTAGGAAACCACAGTCCTGTTAGTTTAACCTTGTGGTAGGGAAAATGATGGAATCACTTCTGAAGGAAAGAATTGTTGAGTACCTAGAGGCCAGAGGGGCACAGGACTCAAGGTAGCATGGATTCACAGCAGGGAGGTCTGTTGCACCTGAGTTATGCCCTTATTACCCCATATATGTCTTACACTATATCTCTGGTCTGTTACACTGTGATATTGCTATTTTGCACTAACGTTATAGATTTAGCACACATAGCATAAGCATAAGTGCTCAGAATGTGCTTTGCTGCTAATATATGCCAATGTACTATGCATGGTTCATTTATACCTCATTATATTACATTTATCTAGATTATGTTTGTTTTTCATATATAGTCGACCCAATCGCTGCTTAGATGTCTTTGAAGGATCATCAGTGATTATTATGTACTTATACTCTCAAATAATTATATGTATGTACACTCAGGCACATATGCCATGTGTAATATAGCTTTGTAAGCAATTCTCTATTTCAACTAACAAGAGACAGAGCCCTTGTTTAGTCTATCCTCTAAGCACATGTAGATTGGAAGTGTCAACATTTCTCTTTGTCTAAGGTTTATGCTCTAGAAGCATTATTTCTTATACTCTTTAGTATTCTGTCTCCTAAGTAATTATCCAATAGAGAATGTATTGTGTAACAATGGTTATAGTTCAGAACCAATGTATATGGTTTTGGGTATCAGTAAGCAAGTTCTTATCTTAGTATATAAAACACTGTCTTGCCGGTTTCTCACTGACTAGAAACTTAGTTCATACAAATAGACTGGCAAGTCACCCTTATATATAGAATAAAGTATGGGTCAGGGTGTGTAACAAGAAGTTTACACACACCTGAGGGGTTAGATGCTACATAAACCCCAAGAGCGAAGCTCGAGGGGTTTATCAAAAGCATCGAACCCCAAGCATGTGTGTAAACTTCAAGTTTGTACACCCAACCAATTTTTTATTTTATATAATTGCTGGGTTTGCCTTTTTCACCACAGCAATTATATAAAATGAAGGTTCCTGTGCGGTCCTAGCGTGGTTAGATTTCAGTGTGCTTGGTCCATGACTCACCGTTCAGTTTTCTTTTTTTGGAAAAACAAAAAATCAGTCTGTAGTACGACTACTTTACATTTCCCTTGCAGATATTCTTTTTAAATTGCCACTTACCACGAGTCCAAGCGGCGGTTCAGTCTTCCGGGGAAAACATGATGTCGGTGATCGGAAGGGACAAGCTGCAGCAGGGCATGCGCAGAGTGGGGGAAACTGCTCACGTGTTTGCCGTTATAAATACTCCTATATAATGGCAAATTACACCACAGTTTCCCTATGGGAAAAAGGCAGAGCCAGTTATTATCAATGAGTTATTATCCTGCTTGACTGTGAGTATAATAAAAATACTTTATTTACGACTACTTGTGAGTGTTATCTCTGGCTAACATTGTAGACATAGAATGAATCTGATTTATTACTTTAGTAGTTAGTATTTTAACTTGACAGGTCATGACAGATGAATCTAATAGATTTCTTTGACTGGATGACCAAAGTAGTATATCATGGAGGGGTTGAGGACATGACCTACCTGGACTTTAGCAAGGCAATTGACACAGTCCCACACAAAATATTAATATACAAGTTAGCTAGCCCAGGAGCTGGGTCCCAAGATGGTAGCCTGGGTAAAAAATTGTCTGGAGAACAGGACACAGAGGGTAATAGTAAACAGAGTCCACCCTGAAGAAAAGGGAGGCTACTAGTGTGGTACCTCAGGGTTCAGTTCTAGGACTGGTCCTTTTCAATGTCTTTATAAATTACATTGCAGAGGGACCAGAAGGAAAAGTATTTCTCTTTGCAGATGACACAAAGATCTGCAACAGGGTTGATACACAGAGTGGGGTGGAAAGGATGAGAAGGGACTTGGCAAGGTTGGAGGAATGACCAAATGTATGGCAGCTTGGATTCAATGCTAAGAAATGCATAGTAATGCACCTGGGAAACAAAAATCCAGGGGAAGAGTACACAATGGGGAGGTGAGATACTAACAACAACAAAAATTGAAAGGGACCTGGGGATAGTCATATCAGATGACCTAAAGGTGGGAAAAGAATGTGAGAGGGCAGTAAGGAGGACAGGAGAGATACAGGGATGCATAGGAAGAGGCACCACCAGTAGAAAACAGGACATTATTATCCCACTGTACAGAAAGCTGGTAAGACCCCATCTGGAGTACTGCATGCAGTTCTGGAGACAAAATCTCTGCAAGGACATAGATAGGATGGAGGCAGTCCAGAGGAGGGCAACTAAAATGGGGCATAGACTGCAGCAGAAGACATATGAAGAGAGAATTAAGGAGCTTAATATGTCTACCCTCAAGGAAATGAGAGATGGGGGGACATGATAGAAACTTTCAAGTACCTCAAGGGAATCAACAAAATCCAAGAGAGTAGCATCCTTTGGAAAAAGAGATGTACAAGAACAAGGGGGCACAATTTGAAGATAGAAGGAGGATGACTCAGAGGTAATGTGAGGAAATATTTTTCATGGAAAGGGTCGTGGATGCATGGAATGGCCTTCCTGTGGAAGTTGTAGAGTCAACAACAGTGGGGGAATTTAAGAATGCAGGGGACAGATGTAAGGCAATTCTAGGGGTTGGGGGTGGGAGGAAGTAGGCTGTTGGTTAACTAGGATCTGCAGCTTATCCATTAAGTAGGGCAATGAGCATACTGGGTGGGCCAAGTAGTCCTTATCTGCCATCAAATTCTATGTTTCTATGTTTTCTATATTTCTATGTCGCTCTCTGAGAGATTCTCAACTATGCTGCACTTAGACACGATATACTCAGCTTCCTGTAGGCTATTCAGCAACATGTGACCCCCACAGAGCATCAGGAGACATTCTATCCCACACTGCAGTGTGAGTTTTGCATCAAGAGAAAATTTTGCTGGTGAAATTGTCATTTTGCGTAATAGTAATAACCAATATAGTGGCAAAATAGAAGTGAAGTCAGCAATTTTGCATTTTCATAAAATCACTGGAAAAGGAGAAAATGGGATTGTGCAAGGTGTCAAATTTTTCAGAAAGTCAAAACACTACGACATAGTATGTGGAATAAAATTTGCTGACTTCGTACACCTCTAGTAAAATGGTTACTAGAAAATGTAAAAATAAATGGGTCCTTACATTTAGGATACACAGTGCGTCTGCTTATTGATAATACTCCCAATGTCTGTATAAGTACAGTGCCGATACGATTTATCAGATAGTGACTTAACAGCATGGATCAGACTTTACACAGAGCACTGATTTCTGTCCAGTGAGAGCACTTTCCATATGTGCTATATGTAAGGTACTGAAATAGATATTTGATAGCCCTGTAATGAAATCGGTTATACTTTTTAGTCTTCTGTTCAAAGAGAGCACATTACATTTTATACTGCATCCTGTTGTTCACTCCTCTGTAGCCAGGATATTGATCTGTCTTAATGTAACCCCTAGGTGGCGCTATCTCAAGGGTTACTACCCCTGCCTGCATGACTAGATGCTAGTTGGGGAGCCTGAGCTCGGTGATCAGGTGCCTCCGCCCGGAGGGTTGATCTAAGGGTAGCGCAGCTGCTATGGGTATAGTCTCCAGGACACTAATACCCCCCAACCCCTCTAGTGGCTTACACAAGTCAGCAGATAAGCAATCACATATGACATGGGAATACAATATTGAACCCACATCTGGTGCACTTACCACCAGGGCTGGATTAGCGACACTGACCCTGGAGACCACCTGTAAAACAAGACCTACAACGTAACAGTTCAATGGCAATACAGTATCCCCTCCACAAAGGTGCACACTAGCCAAGTTAAATGCAGAAAGAATAGAATCTGATTTATTCAGAGGATGTGAACAAGGGTGGGGCAGCAATCTAGCATTTAATTTCAGATCTGACTTAGTTTAAACATGCATGCACTAAGAGTCCCTCTAGCAAAGTCACACACACTCTGGGTACCCAGTTGTTAGTCAGGCTAGTCTGAAGTGTTGCCTGAGGTAGGCCAGCACTGCAGCTGTTGTTGGGGACCGTAGGAAAAAAAAAAAACAACATGCACTTTAACCCACAATTTGTATTCTGGAGTCGAATGGCTCAGTTCGTAAAGATCAACCAAAACAAATCAGATGACACACAATGATTTTAGCTTTGTTGCAGGGCACTATCCTGATGGTTATTCATGCTACCCAGACCAGGAGACAAAATTGATGAGATGAAGACCTCAGGATGGTATGCTGTTTGCCAGTCAAAGCAGGGCCCACATGACACACTGTGGTGGCCAATCCTGTTTGATGGTGTTGAGAAGGGAGCCAAATCCCCGAGTGTGTCTTTCGTCGGAAGAATCTCTATGACATGAGTGGCAATCTAGGCCAAGATGGTGAGGCCCAGATCAAGTGAACAGTTTGGATTACAGTCCATTTTGGGTGCTAGATGCAGCTTCCAGCTAGCGTGACACATTCAGGGGTAGCAAGCGCCTCCATTTCTGACAAAATCTATATTTCTAGGTTGTAGTTCCCACTTCTGACCACTAGAGAGTGCACATCCCAAGTGGTGCTTCCAAGATGTAATCCCTAGGTGGCACTGTCCCAAGGGATACTGCCTCTGCCTGCATGACTAGGTTCAGGTTGAGGGACCTGAGCTTGGCGAACAGATGCTTCCACCTGGAGGGTTGGTTTAAGGCTAGCATTGCTGCTCTGGGTACAGCCCTCTGGGACAGTGATACCCCCCTCTAACCCCTCTAGTGGCTTGCACCGATTAACAGATAAACAATCACAGTTAACATCATAATACAGTATGGAACCCACACTTCACACTTACCACCAGGGCTGGATCAGCCGCACTGGCTCTGGAGACACCCTGTAAAACAAGACCTGCAATAGAGTAGCACAATGGCAATGCAGTATCCCCTCCACAAAAGTACACACTCAACATGTTAAATGCAGAAAGAATAGAATCTGATTTATTCAGGGGACGTGAACAAGGGTGGGGAAGCAATCTAGCATGTGATTTCAGATCTGAACCTGTCAGGTTGAGGATGCATGCACTAAGACACCTGTTGCACCTGTAAAAAAGCTTTCAGCTTAGTGTGCCTCACCTGGTTAAACAATTGGGGGAAACAAAGTCCCTCTTGCACAGTTGCACACACTTTGGATACTCAGTTGTTATTCAGGCTAGCCTGAAGCATTGCCTGGGGTAGGCCAGCGTTGCAGCTGTAGTTGGGGCCCTTAGAAAAGAAAACAAGCAACATGTACTTCAACCCAAATTTGTATTCCAGAGTAAGATGGCTCACTATATTGTGATCAACCCAAACAATAAAGACAGATGACACACAATGATTGCAGCTTTGTTGCTGGGAGCTACCCTGTTGTATATGCTCACTACTCAGACCAGGAGACAGGACTGATGAGATAAATACCTCAGCATGTTGTTGTGGCAGGCCAGAGGAAGCTGGGCCCACACTGGTGTAATGATAACCATAACTGGGAGATGGTCATACCTGGCTACAACATATTCCGAAGAGACAGAGCAGGCAGGAAGGGAGGAGGAGCGGCACTCTATGTAAAAAATGACATAAGGGCCACAGAGATCCAGGAGGAACAAAATGGGGGAGAGATAATGTGGGTTAAGCTGGAAAGGAAAATGGGGACAGCCATCTGCACAGGTGTGGTCTATAGACCACCAGCCCAGTAGGAAGAAACAGATAGGAGTTGATGCTAGCCATCCAAAGGATGGCAGACAAGGGTGAGGTAGTACTGGTTGGAGACTTCAATATTCCAGATGTGGACTGGAGCATCCCAGCAGCAGCATCAACTAGGAGCAGATTTATCCTGGACTCGTTCAGGTGCCTTCCCCAAGCAACTGGTCATGGAACCAACTCGCAGAAGGCAATACTGGACCCTTGTGTCACAAACAGGGACAGTGTGATGGGGGTACAGTGGGAGCACCTGGGAAACAGTGACTACTAGTCATTTTTCTTTGAAATCACTGAAAGAGCAGAACCAAACCACACAAAAACATGTATCCTGGATTTAAGGGGGGGCAGACTTTGGGAAAATGGGGAGATACTTGAAAGAGGCATTAAGGGGAATGGGACAGGAATCAGGGGTTGAGGAACAGTGGGCAGTATTTAAAATAGGGATTACAAGAACAACAGAATTATGTATTAAGCAGGTTAGCAAGAGGAAAAGGAAGAGGAGACCATTATGGTTTTCCAGAGAGGTAGCAAAGAAAGTGAAATCCAAAAGATTGCATTCAGGCAATACAAAAAGACACAGGCAGAAGGGGATAAGGAGAAGCACCAGGAGAAGCAAAGGGAGGCAGGGAGGTCAGTAAGGAAAGCCAAAGCTCAGACAGAAGAACACATTGCAAAATCAGTGGGTAGAAGGACAAAACCTTTACAGGTATATAAGGAAAAAGAAAGACAAAGGGAGGGATAGTGAGGATGAAGGGGAGGATGAGGCCGTGTGGAGGATGACAACAGTAAAGCTGACATACTGAACAGGTATTTCTGCTCAGTCTTTACTGAGGAAGAGGAGGGTAATGGGTTTGAAGGAGTACAAGGGTGAGAATGCAGAATGGACATAAGTCCCTTTACATGAGAAAGGGTCCTGAAGGAACTGGAAGTAATAAGAGTTGATAAAGCAGGAGCCAAATGGGTGCACTCCAGGTTCCTTAAAGAACTAAGAGAGGTGGTGGCTGAACCTCTGGCTATCCTGTTTAGCCAATCACTGGAAACAGGGGAGGTATCCAAAGACTGGAGGACAGCAGATGTAGTCCCCTTATACAAAAGTGGGAACAAAGAGGAAGCAGGGAACTACAGACCAGTCAGCCTCACCTTGGTAGTGGGGAAGATCATGGAAGCACTACTGAAGGAGAGATTAGTGGAACATCTAGTTGTCAATGGACTACAGGACCCAAGGCAGCATGGTTTCACCAGGGGGAGGTCATGTCAGACCAACCTCATTGAATTTTTGACTGGGTGACTAGAGGTGGATCAGGGGAGGCAGTGGATATGGCCTATCTGGACTTCAGCAAGGCCTTTGACACTGTGCCACATAGAAGACTATTATACAAACTGGGGAATATGGGTGTGGGCAGGACAGTAGTGTGGTGGGTAGGTAACTGGCTAGGCGTCAGGACACAGAGGGTGGTGGTAAATGACTGTCACTCCACAGAGGGAAGAGTGACCAGTGGGGTACCACAGGGATCAGTGCTGGTACTGGTCTTATTCAACATCTTCATCAGTGACATGGCGCAGGACCTAGAAGGCAGAATTTCACTGTTTGCTGATGACACAAAGCTCTGTAACGGAGTAGACACACCAGAGGGTGTAGACAGAATAAGAAGTGACCTGCAGAAACTTGAAGAATGGTCAAGGGTTTAGCAGTTGAAATTCAATGCAAAGAAGTGCAAGATAATGCATATGGGGCACAAAAATCCTGGCACAATATATCAGTTGGGGGTGAGGATATAGCATGCACCAAGCAGGAAAGGGATCTTGGGGTTATCATCTGATGACCTCAAAGTAGGGAAAGAGTGTGACAAGGCAACAGGTAAAGCAAATAGGATGCTGGTATGTATAGGCAGGGGCATTACCAGCAGGAAAAGGGAGGTCATAATTCCGCTATACAAGACACTAGTGAGGCCCCACCTGGAGTACAGTGTACAGTTCTGGAGACCATACCTAAGTAAGGACATAGACAGGGTAGAGAAGGTTCAGAAGAGGGCAACAAAGATGGTGCATGGATTGCATCACACGTCCTATGAAGTCAGGTTGAAGGAACTGAACATGTACTCCCTGGAGGAGAGAAGGGAGAGAGGGGATATGATAGACACATACAAGTATCTTACAGGGAGGGACAGGGTGCAGGAAAACACTATTTTTAAGCGAAATATATGTTCCAGGACTAGAGGGCATGGGATGAAGTTGGAGGGAGGACGATTCAGAGGAAACATGAGAAAAAATTTCTTCACAGAACGGGTGGTGGACAAGTGGAACACCCTGCCAGATGAAGTGATGGGGGCTGAAACAATCACGGGATTTAAGAATGCATGGGATAGACATAAAGGAATTCTGGAGGTCAGGGGTAAGGTGCAACAGACTTCTAAGAAAACAAACTGAACTTACAAGCTCAAATGGGCAGACTGCGTGGGCCATAGGCCCTTATCTGCTGACACTGTCTATGTATCTATGTATCTATGATGCACCCTGGTGGTCGATTCTGTTTGTTGGTATTGAGCAGTGAGCCGAATCCTGAGTCGGGTATTAGTTGCAAGAGACTCTGTGGTGGGAGCAGCAGTCTAGGCCAAGATGATGATGCCTAAACCTGGTGGAAAGTTCAGATTTAAGTCCCTAACAGTGCTGGAGCAGCTTCCAGATAGAAGAACACCTGACAATGGTGAACCAATTGTGACCCACAGGACACATGCAGCACACTTACAAGTAAACAGATATTCAGGAACAGCACGGATGAAGTCTGTTTGCAACATTACAGGATCTCTGCACAAAACTCTCATTCTGCGATTCACATCAGTACCTGACAGGCTGATAACTTCTGGAGCAAGTCTTCAGTCGATATTTGGGTGAAATTTTCTCTCTCTCCCTCTCTCTCTCAATTCAGAATTCATGTCTCAACTAGGTATTCTGAAGGCAGTCCGATTTATTTACACAACTTCTTAACACCATAAGATGGTACAATCAGGCCAGGCACAGCCTTCCCACCGAATCCCCACACAACCACGCAGGAGAAGCTACTTGAATCACTCCATCTGTTTACTCTCCAAACTCCAACTCTCGACTGACTCACTGCTGCAGGCAGCTCTGGGATTTCCCAATGATCCAATGGTTCGGTTGGTCAATTCATCTGTCTGTCACAGAAAAGGCTCCCCCTCCAGGTCCATTTAGGCACCAAACAATGAAAGTTACAATATCTACAGAAATGCACTCCCACAAGATCTCTGGGGATAGTTTCCATTCTGAGGTACCGATTGGTCCAAACTGGCAGACCAGAACTAAAATAATGACTCCATATAGAAAAGTCCAAGCTGTAAATGAAGGCAGGTTAGACAAACTCCTGTATTATATGTATGTATGTGTATATATATATATATATATATATATATATATATATATATATATATATATATCTATTAGAGCCAAAAAACTCCATTTAATGCATTAGTTATGGTTGTCCCCATCACATAAAAGTGAGGAATTTGATGTTAGGGTTGAGCATCCTTTGAGCTCTCGCTTTCATTACCCTTAACCAGCATTGGGGCATGTTTGGGTTGTCTGCCCCAAATCTCACCCCATCAGATGTGAAGAAGCAGAGGTATAGGAGAATGGGGTGAGAGTTAGCACCGACAACCCCAACGCGCACCCCAATGCCAGTTGGGGGTGTGGGCAGGGGGTCCAAGGGGGGCTTTCAACCCTAACATCGAATTTCCTCACTTTTGTCACTGAGGAACAACCCTAATTAATGCATTAAACAGAGTTCTTTGCCTCTAACTTCCCTTCTTTTTGAGAATGCTAACGAGAAATAGTGAATGTAATGCGGTGGCGGGGCCCAGCGCTCCCGCCATGTGATGTCTTGTCACATAGTTACATTGTGCCCACAAATGCAAATGGCAATGCACATGGTGACACAAAGTGAAACAGAAAGAGAAACAGTACTGTAGACAGAAATGTTAAAAACAATGCAAAAGCAGGCGCAAATGAAAAGCTAAGGGTAACGCACATGGTGGCGTAGACGGTAAAGGTAAGTGAAATGGGTATGGAACCACAAGCAGAAGCGGTAACAGTAACAGTAATGTAAGTGCACAAGCTGGTTTTCCTCAAAAGCTGCATAGAGAAAGACAGTGAGTACAAAGAATGTATGCATAATAATGGGTCTCGAAGAAGAACATGAGGAAATGGAATACTTAATTGCTTATATCTCAGGGACCGTACGACATAGAAAAAAAATGTAAAAGTGAGTTTTCACTTTCCTGGCTAGTTTTGTACTTAGCCCATATTAGGAAGCTAAGTGTTTTTCCTATGAAAAGTCTGTATCTCACACCGTTTCTGAGAGACGGGCCCTGACAGGCGTGGCGAATGCCGTAATGTTATCCTATGGGAAAAAAAGAGAAGTTTGGACTGCCATAACTTTGCCTCCCTGTAACATTTTTTCACCAAACTACTGCAAAAGCACATCTGTGGGATGTTGGCTTTCTTCCCTCCAAATTTCAGCCCAAAAGACCAAACTGTTATTTTGCAGCAGGGCCCCAAAGAATTGTTGCAATGCATCAGACGTTGTAATGTTATCCTATGTGAAAAAGTGTCAACTTTGGAGTTCCGTAACTTTGCTGCCATGTAATATTTTTGCAACAAAATACTGAAAGGAACATCTGTGAAATGTCGGCTACATTTCTTCCAAATTTCTGCCCTAAACACCAAATCGTTCTTTTGCAGTGGGGTGCCAAAGAATTGCTGTCATTTTCCCACAGCCTAGAAAAGTAGTGTAGCAATTTACAAAAGCTTTCACAAATTCATTCGACAGTGTCACAAGTGGGAAAGTACTTTGCAAAAGTACTTTTTCTAAAAATTTGGAAAACATATTTCTGGGCTGTTTTAACCCAAAATAAAGACATGGCTAGCATCCTCAGGGTTCGATTAGGTGAATACAAAAAGAATTAGGTTGCTAGAGGGTCCCAAATTTAAATGCCAAGCATTTTGCTGATCACCAACTGAAAACAAAATTGTAGATTTGCGACAGTAAAAGGGCCATTTGCGAAAGTAAAAACTGCATTTGCGACACTGTCAAACTTTTTGTTAACTTTTCCCATTGACTTATAATGGGAACTTGTTTTTTGAATAACTTTTGAACCATTTAATATTTTTTCAAGAAATCTTCAAAAGGCACATCGGGGACCCTGGCTGCACTTTCCCTGAAGATTTCGGACTGGTCGCGCAAACTGTGTGACCTGTAAGTGCGACCGTAGAATTCCAAAAAAGCATAAACGCATGCACAGATCATGCTTAATAGCTCTGCAGCCATATATCCAACCTGTACAAAACTTGGCAGATCCCAAGGTGTATGGGTTTTGATTGTGTATTCCAAATTTCAGGCAAATCTGTCAAACAGTTGCAAAGTTATTAAGGTGCAAAATTTGGGGTTTAACATGTAAATGGCTCCTCAACCTAATACTATGGTAGCACTATCATATACTATATATATATATATATATATATATATATTAGGGCAAAAACTCCATTTAATGCATTAGTTAGGGTTGTTCCACAGCAACAAAAGTGAGGAAATTCTGTTAGGGTTGAAAACCCTAACTCTGAATTCACCCCCCCCAGCGCCACATACACACACACACACACACATATGCAAGTACGGGGGAGGACCAAGTAAATACAACCAATGACAGACATCCAGCAGCAGGTGACAGAAATAACAAAAAATTGTCTAAATGTACTACGAGACATCCCACCCACCTGACCAGGTACTGCATGCTCAGTGGAGATCAACAGCAAAACTGAGGCCATGTACACCAAACGTACACATCCCTGATTGCAGCTGCACACAACGTACCACACTTAGTATGGTTGTTAAGATTCAATGCAAAGAACTGCAAAGTAATGCACCTGGGAAACATAAACCCAGGTGAAGATTACACAGTGGTGGGAGAGGCAGTGGTGGTAACAACAACCAAAATGGAAAGGGACCTGGGGGTAGTCATATCAGATGACTAAAGGTAAGCAAGCAATGTGAGAAGGCAGTAAGGAGGGATGGGGAGATACTGGGATGTATAAGGAGAGGCATCACCAGCAGAAAATAAGAAGTTGTTATCCCTCTGTACAGACAGTTGGTGAGACCCCATCTGGAGTACTGTGTGCAGTTCTGGAGACTCCATCACTGCAAGGACACAGACAGGATGGAGACAGTCCAGAAGACAGCAAATAAAATGGTACAAGATCTGCAACAGAAGCCATACAAAGAGAGACTAAAGGACCTTAATATGTATACCTTTGAGCAAAAGATAAATAATTGGAGACATGATAGAAACTTTTAAGTACCTCAAGAGAAGCAAAAAAGTCCAAGAGGGTAGCATCTTTCAGAAAAAGAGATGTGCAATAACAAGGGGACACAATTTGAAGATAGAGGGGAGGAGGATCAGGGCAATGTGAGGATGTATCTGTTCACAGAAAGGGTGGTGGATGCATGGAATGGCCTTCCTGAGGAGGTTGTGGGGTCAAAAACAATGGGAGAATTCAAGAATGTATGGGACAGACATAAGGCAATTCTTGTGGGTGTCAGGAAGGCATAGGCTGTTGGTTAACTAGGATCTGAAGCATATCCAGTATGTAGGGAAATGGACAGACTAGGTAGGCCAAGCGGTCCTTATCTGCCATCAGATTCTATGTTTCTGTAAACAGACATACTTAGTAAGCTGATTAAACTTTAGGCCTAGGAGACATAGTATGCTATTATTTTCATATAAACAGTGTACATACAAGGATATATATATATATATACACACACACACACACACACAAATATACAATGTGGACTGAGTTGAGGTTGAGGGAGTGAGAGGGAGAGTGAGAGAGAATAGTAGAGAGATTCAGCAGAGGGGTAAAATGGAAGACTGGCTCGAAGAAGGGGAGAGGACCCTTGTTATGGGAAGGGTTGGCTTAATTACAGGTACAGACTGGAGGAGGAAAGAAAATGTCTTTGAAGTACTTTTTGAATAGAGGAAGAGACATACAGGAGAGTAGTTGCTGAGGGAGGTTATTTCATCTATGAGCTGCTAAGGAGAAGGATGTCCTGCCTATGGCTAGTTGTGTTTTGGGAAGGACAAGCAGTGGGAGGTGAAAGGAGTCTAGGGTCCTACAGAAGGGTTTCAGCTTGACCAGTTTAGAGCATGTGGGTGGGGAGGGGAGGTGGATGAATTTGACCATAGTGCAGTGTAAGGGGAAGTCTAACTTTGCTTCAAAGGACGTCCAGCCTAGTGCTTGGAGTACGTCACAGTGATGCTCATACATCTCTAGACTCCATGGATGAACACGGGGATATAAAGGCAGAGGTGAAGGACTACACTCCTGATTGTGTGTATTCTTGTGTTTAACAGATACCTGTATTTCGATGGGACCCTATTTCATAAGAGGAACTTAAAACGTAACAAAGAATGATAACACAGAGCTGAATGAAATGAAGGACTTAATGAGTATATTTTGTAATTTTATTTATTCTGTAATTTGAACTTGATTTGTGTATTTGGAGTGTTGCTGTATGTCTTTGTGGTGGACATATTGTATGTAATTAGACTTATTCTGCAATTATGATATGAATCTATGAGAGCACGCTGCTCTAAATGAGAAAACTGAATATTCTAAGTGTATGCCAATGGTAAATGTGGTAGCTAGGATTCTTTATAACAGATTTAGACAGACAATGTAATATAGTGCATAAAAAACACATATTCTGCGTGTGTCAATTTATTGTCCAAAAAGCAAAATAAAGAAAAGGATACTTACAAAAAGGAAAATAACAGGGTGTTACTTCTTCACACAAATGTAAATCATCAGGACATCATTCTTCTTCCATTAAGCATCAAAATCAAAAGAATTCCTGAGATCTTCCTTCTTGACAGTGTGTAAATCTCCACACTCAGCTCTCCTTAGCTCTTGCTCAGACTCTGATCAGAAAGCAACTGATCATCTTCCATACTCTCTCTCCTATCTATATCTCTAGCCCTCTGGAGGACATCCTTTTATGCAGCCTGATGTGACATCAGAGGTCAGGTGACAACATCAATTAGCAGGGACACTTTATTTTAAACCTCTACATTTCATAAAACAATGTCATAGCCTGCCTAGCTTAATGCTATCCTCTATGTCCACTATACAGACTCTTAAAGACTCTCTATTCTGAAGAAAAAGGCTAAATAAAACCTTAATTACAGGGGCATGATATCACACTTGGGAGCTGACTCCTCCCCTACTGTTATGTCACTGACTGCTTCTCCCATAAATACAGTCAGTTCAGGGGCTGCCAGCTCTATAGCAGGATCTCTGGAAACATCACTCGGTAATGACCCTTTTTCTTTTATTTCTGGCTCATTGTAATATTTTAAACCAGAAGAAAAATATTCAGTAGGTATCAGTAGGCTTGAAAAATGTAAGCAGAAAAGGGCGCGTTCCTTATCTGTTTACTCTTGCAAGCACTAGGAACCCACTGCTTTTTGAAGAGAAATAAACATTTTTAAAGAAAACATACAAAACAGAAGACAATTTCCAGGGCATCATAGGGTTTTATATACTTAAACTCCCTTCATTTTTTCTAAGGGGGTGTTTTTCTGCGTTTCCCCGACTGAGTTAGCTCTGTCTTCACACTTGCTGCAACACACAGGAGCATGAAACAACAGGGGCACATTTTGTGCATTCTTTGGAACTCTGCATCAATTTTTCCACTTCAGAGCTGTGTCCTCTTTATAAGAACCCACTCCTGGTGGTTAAACAATCATTTCCTTAACAAACATCAGCTGGGACCAAATTCAACATACTGCTTGCAGCAGCAGGGAACCGCTGCTCTTTCTTTAAGGCACCAGTTATTTTTCAGGAGCTGCTTTTAAATGGGAACACAGGCATTTTAACAAATAGGGAATATAAAAGAAAATAGGTATCAGGTTGGCCACCCTGATAGGGAAAAGAAAGAATAGTCAGAAAAAAAAAGAGGAGAACGGACAGAGTGAAATTGAACACCTAAGGGATTGCCTGTTTTAAATCCTCATTCTGGCATAGTAAATAAAAAGAAGACATAAATGAGCTGATATACAAAAAGGGCAGCCTTAGAAATCTGACTCATCCTCAGAAAAAGCACCTGACTGGCTGGGGCAATTCTTAGGCATTGTGGCATTTGTGGTGTGACACACCTTTCTTACCAGTGTGCTGTGTTTCTCCCACTGGCTATGAAATAATAGAAGTTTTCTAATTGAAGACACATTGCATTTTTGTGGTCCTTGGAAGATGTGGTTTGTGCACCCCACTAGTATCGTCTTGAACTGATTTCTTTTTGGGACAGGCACCACTCTCCCAACAGTCCCCTGTATCTGTAACAAGTGTGACCCCCCCCACACACACAGCTGTGCCACTAATAAATCAACGTGCCTCATCCAGCTCGCGATACACCCCTAACGACAGCAAATGGTGCCACACTATCAGTAAACCCTCGGATATTATTTGGTGGGTAAAAGTGCACTTCATGCACCTGGAAAAGAGCAGACTCGACAGACCACCCAGCATAGCAGCCGTTTAATTAAAAATAATTAACTTAAAAAAAAGTAAATGGACCCTGTTCATGCTGCATCTCTTGGTAACCATGATAACAGTGTTCATTTTTTGACACATAGAAGGTGCTCTAATGAGACTTGTCAACATTTGGTGGGGAAACATACACATTTTTGTAATAAAATGATATTTATTTCACGTGATTACTTTGTGAAACAAACTACAGATTAGTAATCTACTAGGCAACATGATGTGAACTGCACATAGAGAAAAATTCAAACATAGGTTGCAAGCTGCTCATTAACGACAACGCGGAAGACAAATGCCAGGTTTACATACAGTAGGCATCCTGTTTTGGTCTGGCTGCTCAAAAGAAACATGCATGCATAAAGTTACACCTTCAGGATTTCACAGAGCTTTTTTATCACCCTGTGCTCCTCTCCCCATTAAGTATTCTTTTGTATTTATATCAGGCTTCAGTAGAATAATGTAACATTTTGGGAAAAATATACAGGCAAGCAAACCCGCACTTGAAGAAATAATAGCAAATATCTCTACCGATACCATATATTTACCCTTAGTGCTGAGGTACGCTGGGATAAAGGCCAGCCAAACACTAACAAACACAACCATGCTGAAGGTGATGAACCTGGCCTCGTTAAAGCTATCAGGCAGGTTTCTAGACAGAAAAGCTACTATAAAACAGATACCAGCCAGTAGGCCCATGTATCCCAGCATGCACCAGAATGCAATGGTGGAACCTTCATTACATTCAATAATTGTCAGCCCAGGCTGGGATTTAAAATTCCGTTCTGGAAATGGAGAAGAACAGATAATCCAAATGATACAAAGGATAACTTGAACAAGTGTACACAGTGATACTATACTGTAAGACAGCTGTGGTCCAACCCATCTTTTCAAGCGGCTGTTGGGTTTTGTTGCATTAAAGGCTACAACTACCATAATGGTTTTAGCCAATACACAAGAAATGGAAAAAAACAAAGGTTACACCAAACACAACTTGGCGAAGTTGACAGGTATGTGTTTTAGGGTATCCAATAAAAATCAAGGTGCACAGAAAGCAGAGCAGAAGGGCAGCAAGGAGTAGATAACTCAGGGTTCGGTTGTTGGCTTTGACAACAGGAGTGTCACTAAACTTGACAAAGGTAATTAGGATGGTAACTGTCAGCAGTGAACTGATAATTGAAATGGAGGTCAAAGCAGCACCCAGGGGGTCCTCAAAGGAGAGGAACTCTAAAGTGTCTTTGAATGCACTTGTCCCGTCTTTCACTGGGCCACTCATCTGATGGACAGGTCAGACAATCTTTGGAATCTATAATAGAAGATACATGAATAAATATGTGTATGAATAATAAACATGTACAAATATTTTTCACATTAACTTTAGCTAAGTAGGTCATTAAATGTATATGTTGCTACAGCTGAGAGACATACACTTCTATGTTTGTCAAACACAAGACAGAAAATGAAAGTCGGTCATGACAGAAGTTTTTCTTTTTTTTTAAATAAATAATTGTTTTACTACTGAGCAAGAGGAACACACATTATAAGGCAGGTTATAAATACCCTAACTCCCACCCTACACCTCAAGCAGCAATAGGAAATAACAACATTAGGGTTTGGGGTCTCCAGAGTCTTGGCTAGTCAGCATTGGAGTCTCTCTTGAGGTTATCAGCCCTAATGATCACCCTACCCCAAGCTTGAAGCCTCCTTTTCTGAAGCTCAAGGTATAGCTCCAAGCATAACATATGCTTTTTACTTGGAGTACTGCATGCAGTACTAGTGCCCCTACTTAAGTTCTAGTCAGATCCACCACGGCTGCATAATGAAGTTTTTTTTTCAATTGTTTAGCCAGGAGTAGCACACTATGCTGAAAGCGTGTTTACAGGTGCAACCTGGGAGTACAGGGAAGTTAAGTGACTTGTTCAGAGTCACACAGTATTCAAGTGAGGGCTGTGGGATTCAAACCCAGGTCTCCAGATTTGTAGCTCAGAGCCTTAAACAACTGTGCTATACTGCTTCCCAAGTTAGTGAGGATGTGTGGAATTGCTAAGGAGGCATGGAGAAACAACACAATGGTTTGTAAGTAGTATGATTAGTTTTATTTTCTATTCTAAGGAAGGCATACACAATATTAGGAAAAGATATGGAGGTGTACATTTCAATAGAAGGAATGGTAAGCAATATAGGTTTGACAGGTACAGTAGGTGGTAGTACATGGAAAAGTAAGTAAGTAAGTTCAACCTTGGAATTATTTATACAGTTTTATAGAGGAAGAGGGGTTCTGCCCATGAGATGATGTAAGTTATATGCAAACAATGTGTCAGGCAGTCAGGTGTAATGATGGACTCTGTTAGGAGAGAAAATGTGATACTAACTTTCAGAAGGGGTTGCTGTTGATAAGGTTAAGGTAGTAATTCGTGTGATAACCGGAATATCAGAACAGTATAAGGTCTATGCAGGAGTGGCATACAAATATGCAGTGTATCTCAAGTATGTACTCAGAGTGCAGGCAAATGTGATATGCAGGTTTCTTTTACAAATGGATAAAGATAGCGATAAATGCACTTGGTAGAAAGATAGAAAGTTACATAGAGAGACAGGCAGACAGATAGAGGGGGAAGTCATAGTCTTGACAGCCTCTGGAGAGGCAACTGCCCCTAGAATCACAGTCATGTTCACTAATTTGGGGTGAACACCTTTTCAAGCAGCTCTATTTTGCTGTCAGTAGTTGCCTGTGGGTTTTATGCATGTATTGGAAGCCCTTAGAACAGTTATAGTGTGAGACAAACAATGAAAGCATTTCTGTTACAGTTCAGCACTGAAACCTACATGTTGCCACCTTGTTCCAATGAGCACCCTCCATGAAGCAGAGGGCCATTCTAAATTATAATGAGCATTTGTCAATGCTGAATGCTGTCTTGCTGGCACTGGCACTGGCACGGGCATTTGGTAGTGCAGGAGTTAGAGAGATGCATAATAGGAATGGCAGTGAAGTATTGGACTGACATCAACCCCACCCCATCCTGCAGAGAATAACGGGCATTGAAGTGTGTCTTTGGATCATCAGCCAGAACAATCATGCCATTTCGCCTCACCCTACCCTGCAGACTCTGACAAGTACCGCATTGTGTCTTGGGGTTGTCAGGGCTTACACTCACCCCATTCCATAAGAAAATATGTTGAGATGACTGCAGTATAAGAAAATGGGGCAAACCGTGGGGCTGAAGAGTCTAAGGCACACCTTGATGCCTGTCAGTGGCTGCAGGGTGGGGGTGAGGGTGGAATGCCATGAGTATTATGCTGAAAATCCAGAAGCACACCCCTGATACCTATTAGTCTGCACAAGGTGGGACATTGTGGTTAGAAACCGTAACTCCCAGGGAATTTGTTGGTATTTGTAATTCAAATTTTCAACATGACTTTTTTGTGACCCCACCTCATGAAAGCGTTTGGGAGCTCTGCTCATGAACAGTGGCACTGTAATTTTGTTAATCTGTCCTGGGTGATTTCCCACAGTGACTGCACCATTCTGCGCCACATGTGTGAAAACACAGTTCAGGCAGGATGTGACAAATGACAAATGCACCATTCATAAAGAGGTGTGACAAGATAGCAATGTTGAAAATCTAGAATAAAAACATTTAAATTCTTGAAATTATAAGTGTGCATTAAAACTGCGCAATACACTCTTGTAACAGTCATTTTTTTGGAATGCTTTTACCAGATTTTTAACATAGGCATTTTAGGACATCTGCTCATGAACAGTGGCACTATGATTTTCTTTATCTGTGCTGAACGATGATTTCCCACAGTGACCGCACCATTGTGCACCAGATGTGTGAAACCACATTTTGAGCCAGATGTGAAAAATGACAGCTGTACTGCTCATAAGGAGGTGTGCAAAAATATCAATGTTGAAAATCTGGAGTGAAAATATTAACTATTCTCAAAGTTATGACTGTGCATGGACACTGCACAATGCATGCTATTAGCATAGTCATTTTGTAGAATTTTGTCACCACATTTTCAACATAGGCATTTTGGAACCTCTGCTCATGAACAGTATCACTGTGATTTTCTTAATCTGCCCTGGACATTTTTCCCTACAGCAACTGCACCAGAGCTGTGCACTGGTTGTGAGAGAGAGGAAGAATAAGCATCAGAAGAGAGCAGTAGAAGGACACAAATAAGACATGATAGGAGTGGTGCAGTGCAATGTTCCAATGAGGGTGGCAGTGTTCCAGGAGACATTCTGGAGGCTGTGATGCTGCCTGCTTTGCAGGCACCCTCTGTCTGAGAGAGAGGCTGCCATCTCCAGGCTGACCTGCTAGATTTCCAGAACCTCCTCCCACCCAGGGACCACCAGGGCCAATGCCACTACCTCAGAGGTTGCCAAGAAAGAGGAGAGACTGGACCAGAGTGGGCTTAAGGAGGGAGAGGGTGGTGGAACAGAGTTGCATCCCTCCAGCTGTAACTCTCCACAATTCATTCGCTCTTCTGGTGGATAGTGGTTCCTCTATGGAGGCACCTGCAGTGGAGACCAAGGGAGGATGCTGGGAGCCTTCACAAGGGGATCCCACAGGAGGGTGGCACTGGGACCCCCACAGGGGAAACTTGCTGGTGGGGGACTCAATCGTTGGGGTTAGAAATGGAGGAGGAAGGGGAAAGGGAGGTAAGGTGCCTTCCTGGTGCCACGTCTTGGAGGGACAGGAAGTGAATCCTCAGGATCATGGGAGGAGCTGCACGAGGAAGGGAGCTGGATGTCATTGTCCACCTAGGGATAAATGGCCTGACTAGGAATGGGATCAAAGCAGTGCAAGAGGAGTTTGTAGTGTTGGGAAGGGGCCTTAGACAAGTAGCACATATGGTAACCTTCTCAGAGGTGCTGCCTGACTATGACAAGGGAGATGCTAGGGCACTTCTCACCAGGGAATTCAATGAGTGGTTGAAAAACTGGTGTGGAGCTCAGGGTTTTGGCTTCATTGGGGACTGGGGAGCCACCTGGAGGGATGCAGACCTATACTGGTGCGATGGTCTGCATCTGTCCAGGGGGGAACCAGGATCCTAGGTGAGAGGTTTAAATGCTTCATTGGCAAGCACTTAAACTAGCCAAGGGGGTAGGCATTGAAAGGGAGCAGGAAAATCCGAGCCTCCCCCCACAAAACATGGTGATTAGTGTGGTAAACACCAAGGTACAGAAGTTATTAGGGCAGAACAGATTTAAATGTAAAAAAAGGCAAAGGCAGTAAGGACAGAAATGGGGTTAAAAGGGGTAAGGCTATCAAAAAGTGGAGGGTGATGAGTACCAATGCCCATAGTCTGTGTAACAAGCTCCCTGAACTAGTGGCCTTGATGAAAGAGGGTTGCCTGGATATTGTGGCAGTCACAGAAACATGGTACACAGAGAACCACGACTGGGATGTCAGCATGCCAGGATACACAATCTAGGGAGGGACAGGAGGGTAAGAGGGGAGAGTAGCTCTCTATGTAAAGGAAGGGATCAAAACAACAGAACTAAGAGTAAACAGGGAGCAGATGAGGCACTTTGGGTCACCCTGGAGACAGAAAATGGCACTACGATCTGCATGGGGTTGTATACAGACCTCCATCTCAGGGAGGGAATGGACAAGGAAATGATAGAAGGCTTTCTTAGAATGGCAGAAAAAGGGGAGATATTGTTGATGGGGGACCTGAATATGCCAGATGTTAACTGGAGCACCTTTGCTGCAGGCACATCCAAGAGCAGGGTCATTCTTGATGCCCTACAGGGGGATGCCTCAGACAGCTAGTATTGGAACCCACTCAGGAGGGAGCAATCTTAGACCTGGTACTCTTAAATGGGGATGGAGAAAGAATCTCAGATTTAGAAGTGGATAGCCATCTGGGAACAAGCGACCACCAAACAGTGTGGTTCACGATAAACACAGCCATACAATCAAGCCATACAAAAGCAAGAGTATTGGATTTTATGAGGGCTGACTTTGGGAACATGAAGAGTGCCTCAGAAAAGCACTAGCAAACAGGCAAGAAGGAGGGGTGGAGGAACAATGGGGAGTGATCAAAACAGCCATCACAGAGGCAGCAAGCCTTTGTGTAAAGCAAATCGATAAAACACAATGAAGGAAAAAAAACACTATGGTTCTCAAAAGAAGTGGCAGAGAAGGTTAAAGAGAAAAGGACAGCATTCAGGAAATATAAGGAAACACAGAAGGAGCAGGACAGAGAACTTTATCAGTTGAGCAGAAAAGAGAGGCTAGGAAGGCAGTCAAAATAGCAAAGCCCAAACCGAGGAAAGGATAGCCAATTCTGTTAAGAAGGGGGATAAGACCTTTTATAAGTACATTAGGGAGCAAAGAAAGACTAAAGGAGGGATACTGAAGCTTAATAAAGGAGAGGGAATGTGGGTAGAGGGTGACAGTGAAAAAGTAGGGATACTGAATGAATATTCCTGCTCAGTATTCACAAAGGAAGAGGAGCGGGAGTTACCTAAATCAAATAAGAGTAACACTCTGAAGACGGGGGTTGATACCAGTCCATTTACAGAAGAAAGGGTTCTGAAAGAACTAATAAAATTGAAGGTGGACAAAGCAATTTGGCCTGATGGGATTCACCCAAGAATTCTAAAAGAACTAAGGGTAGAACTAGTGACACCGCTGACTACTCTCTTTAACAAATCATGGGAGGATGGGGTGATACCTGAGGACTGGAAGAGGGCAGATGTGATTCCTCTTCACAAAAGTGCGAGCAGGACTGAGGCAGGAAACTACAGACCAGTTAGTTTGACCTCTGTGGTAGGGAAAATGATCTAATCACTTCTGAAGGAAAGAATTGTTGAGTACCTAGAGGTCAGTGGGGCACAGGATCCAAGGCAGCATGGATTCATGAGGGGAAGGTCGTGTCAGATGAATCTAATACATTTCTTTGACTGAGTGACCAAAGTAGTACACCAGGAGGGGCTGTGATGTGTGGCCTACCTAGATTTTAGCAAGGCATTTGATACAGTCCACACAAAGGATTAATACACAAGATAGCCAGCCTTGGGTGGGTCCCAAGGTGGTAACCTGGATAAAAAATTGGCTGAACAACAGGACACAAAGGGTAGTAGTAAATGGATTACACAGTGAAGAAAGGAGGGTTACTAGTGGGGTACACGCGGGTTCAGTACTGGGACGGTCCTTTTAATGTCTTTATAAGTGACATTGCAGAGGAACTGGAAGGAAAAGTATGCTTTTGCAGATGACACAAGATCTGCAACAGGTTGATACACAAGATGGGTGGAAAGTATGAAGGGACTTGGAAGGTTGGAGAATGGTCAAATGTATGGCAGCTCAGATTCAATGCAAAAAGAGTGCAAAGTAATGCACATGGAAACAAAACCCAGGGAAGCGTACACAATGGGGGTGAGATACTGACAACAGTAAAAATAGAAAGGGACCTGGGATAATTATATCAGATGACCTAAAGGTGGGCAAGCAATGTGAGAAGGCAGTAAGGAAGGCTGGGGGGATACTGGGATGCATAGGAAGAGGCATCAATAGTAGAAAACAGGAAGTCATTATCCCTCTGTACAGACAGTTGGTGAGACCCCATCTGGAGTACTGTGTGCAGTTCTGGAGACCCCATCTCCACAAAGACATAGACAGAGTTGAGGCTGTCCAGAGGAGGGCAACCAAAATGGTGCAGGGTCTGCACCAGAAGACATACATGTTAGTTGGTTGGTGCATTTAAAGGGAGAATAGGAATGACCTATTCTCCACAGAGTATATAACCTTCTAAAAGACAGAGAAGGTTCTCTTGTGCTTTGGAAGCTGGGAGGGGAAACATAAGTTTAGAGCCTACCTTGTAGCTATATCTGTGGTAGCTGGCAGTTAGAACAGGGTCCAGTGTCTCTTGTAAGGACAGGGAAGGGTAAGTTTAGTGATAGCATATTTCAGTAATAGCCTTCTTCTTTTGCCATCTGTTATTTAAAAACATCTGTTTATTTTTCCTGTATAAATGTTATTCTCTTGTGTTGTAAATATATATCCTATAAATGCTCAGTGCACTTTATGTTAAGTAAAAGCTATTTATTTGCTCAACAGTTGTGACTGTGATGTCATTTTTCTAAGGTAATATTTGTTTTTCCACTGGCTGAGGTAAACTCTGTGTAGCATCCGCCACCCAAGAGAGACACACTACCAGACTTTAACTTGTGCAATTGTACGTTTAATTATTCAAGTTTGTACACTTGAAAGAGGTGCCGGAAGGAAAGTCCGGCTGGTGGCAGCGAATGCCCAAGAACAGACACCTCTAAAAGCTGTTTCAGCCCAGAGGAGAGGTGTGTTGTCAGTAATAGTTGGCATTGGTGGGTGATGATAGCAGATCATGAAAGCACACTGTGATACAGAGTTTGCCAGTGGAATAGTTACCTTTAGAGTTGCAAAACAGGATATATAAGAGGACAGCATTTGTAGCAACAGTTTTATTTGTTTCTAGGTAGCACAGTAAAGTGTAGCAGTAGAAAATGAGCTCCACGTAGTATGACTCACTTACTGTACCACAGCTTTTGAAAGGTGCCAGGAAAGGGATTAAGCCTGAAGATCTAAAGCAGAAGAAAAAGGCAGACCTCATAGCTACCTTTTTGGCACATGTCTCCGAAGCAGACAGTCACTGGGGGGTGAGTCTGGAACTGAGAGCAGACCCCTCCAAACCAGCTTGAGGCATCGTGATCTGCAGCTATTGCTGCAAGACAAGGTGTTGGAGGCGAAAAGACTGGATGCTGAAGCAGAAGCAAGAAGGTTGGATGCAGAAACAAGAAGACAGGAAGCAGAGAAAGAACTTGAAGAAAAGAGGCTGGCAGAAAGAGAGAAAGAACATCAAGACAAAGAGAAGGAACACGAAGACAGAGAGAAAGAATGACAGCATGAACTCCAGAGACAACAGCACGAGAAGGAGATGATTACCCTCCGCAGTCAGCAAACCATGAGTAATGGTGGAGTGAGTTTACCTCATGAAGCCAAAATGAATTCTAAATTGTTCCCTCAGTTTAAAGAGGGAGATGACCTTGATTTATTTTTAAGGTCATTTGACAGAGTATGTGGCAATTAAAATTGATTAAGGCTTCCTGGTCAACTTATCTCACTCCTCTGCTGACGGGGCAAGCGTTGCATGCATTTGCTAAACTGAGTAATGAAGACTATGCTGATTATGATAAAGTGAAAACAGTGTTGTTGAAATGTTTTGAATTAACTCCTGAGGCTTATAGAAGGAGATTTAGGGAGTTAAAGAAAAGCCCAGAAGACAGTTATGCAGAAGAATTAAACTGTATACTTGCAGGGGGATGGAGGGGGCTAAAGCAACTACTGTGGAACTGATTAAAGATGTATTGGTGAGAGAACAATTCCTTAAAATTGTACCTGATGACATGCGTGTATGGCTCATAGACAGGGCATGTGCCTCTTCCACAGAGGTGGCAGGAAGCGCTGACGAGTATCTGTCTAGCCGGCCATACACACAGTGTAAGACTTATGGTGGGGGGACAGCACATGGTTATAAGGGATCCCATGGGGGGCAGCCCAAAGGAAACCAGCCTGCACCTGAGCCCAAAGTAGAACCCTCTGGTTCTAAGGGGACTCAAGAAATAGGTCCCAAGAAATGTCATATTTGTAATCAAGTGGGACACCTGAAATATAACTGCACTCAGAAACTGGTTAATGGGCAGAGATATGGGGGCAGGAGTGATCAAAAGAGCACTAGTGTGTTTGTAGGGTGTGTCCAGTCTGAAGAACCACTCTCCTTTGATGAGAATCTGTGTCCCATTACAGTTAATGGAATAGTAACACAGGGACTGTGGGACACAGGCGCTAACATCTCCCTGGTAAGGCAGGATCTTATTCGGGCAGAGTAGATGGTGCCTGGGAAATAGTCTAAGGTCCAGACATTCACAGGGCCACCAGTCCCATTACCAATGGCTAGAGTCCTCCTGAGCTGGGAAGTAGGCCATGGAGAAAAGGAGGTGGGAGTTGTAGAGGACCTACCTGTAAGTATGATTATGGGGAAGGATTTGGACCCCAGTAAAAAACTGGTGTGTGTTGTAACTCGCAGTCAGGCACAAGGTCAAGCTTCTGAGGGTGAAGAGGGGGTGACTCTGGGTGGTCCAACCACACCCTCAGCAGCTGAGGAAGTGTCTAGCACAGGGGAGGGGTTGGCTAGAAGCATCAGTCCAGAATCCCAGTCACAAATAGAGGAGTCCACAGGACTTCCTTCAGAAGGGTCACTGGGAAGGGTCAGATGAGGGCAGCTGAGTGCTGCACAGCAAACTGACCCTACCCTGGAAAAACTGAGGGAAATAGCTCATAGGGCTGAGCATTCTCAGGGTGGTAAAGAGTCCATTTACTGGGACAAAGGGCTGTTGTACAGAGAATGTACAACAGATGAAGGGCTAGATGGTGAGGTACTCCAGCAGCTGGTAGTCCTTAAGGTTCATCGTCAGCAGCTTTTGGCCCTTGCCCATGATATCCCTTTTTCAGGGCACTTGGGGGTGAGGCACATGAAAAAGCATCTAACCAACAATTTCTTCTTGCCTGGTTTTGGCAAGGATGTGGCAAATTATTGTAGGACTTGTCCACAGTGCCAGTGGGTGGGGAAAATGGGGGACAAGGCCAAGGCAGCTTTGGTGCACCTGCCCATTATTGATGAACCCTTCAAGATGATAGTGGTGGACATAGTGGGGCCATTGAGCACCCCAAGTTGCACTGGCTAGCGGTATATCCTGGTAGTTGTAGACTATGCCACCAGATACCCAGAGGCAGTGGCCATAACATCCTCTGAGGCAGAACCAGTGGCAGATGCACTTTTGGGAATATTTAGCTGGGTGGGCTTTCCCCAGGAGATACTATCAGACCGGGGTGCCAATTTTATGTCAGGGTTAATGAGTAGTTTGAGGGAGAAGTGTGGGGTGAAGCAGCTTAAAAGATCCCCATACCATCCCCAAGCTAATGGTCTAGTGGAGCAATTTAATTCAACCCTCAGGACCATGCTAAGGACTTTTGCTGACCAGCATAAGAGGGACTGGGACAAATATTTGGCTCATCTTGTATTTAGATACAGGGAAATCTCACAGGAGTCCACAGGGTTCTCACCTTTCAAGCTCCTGTTTGGTCATAGGGTGCGGGAGCCCCTAGATTTGATTCAGGATGAATGGGAGGGTGACCAGGCCTCCCAAGGAGAGTCTGTTGTGGAGCATGTCCTGAACTTCAGGACCCACCTTAGGGAGCTCAGGGGTTTGCTTAGGAGCACCTGGCCACTACACAACAGCGGCAGAAAGTCTGGTATGACCTTGGGGCCCGAACCAGAGAATATGAGGTCTGACAGCGAGTGATGACACTCACCCCTGTCTGACAGAATAAATTACAGGCAGCACAGGAGGGGCCATTCTCCATTGTCCAAAAGGTTAGTGATGTCAATTACATGATAAAGTTACCAGACAGGAGATGCAAATGAAAGGTGTATCATGTTAACATGCTGAAGCCGTACCATGACAGGGAGGAAATGGTCCTCGCTGTATGCAGTGCCCCAGTGAGGAAAACTGAGGTAGATCCACTGGTGGACCTACTTGGGAAGGCCAGGGTTGCATCCTCTGTGGACAACCTTACCCTTTCGGAACAGCTGACACCAGCCCAGGTGCAAGAAATTAGGGGTGTGCTGAGAGAATTTGAGGACATGTTCACAGGGAAACTGGGGTACACCATGATGGCAGAGCGCTATGTGGATACAGGGACCCAGGTTCCTGTGAAACAGTCCCCCTACAGGGTACCTGAGCACATTAAGCAGATTGTGAAAGAGGAGCTCAAAGAGATGCTGGAACTGGGAGTAATCCAGGAATCTAGTAGCCCCTGGGCATCACCCGTGGTACTGATCCCCAAAAGGGATGGCACCACACGATTCTGCATGGACTACCGGAAGCTTAATAGCTGCATGGAGTCTGATGCCTATCCCATGCCCAGAACAGATGAGACCCTGGGGCGACTGGGAGGAGCCAAGTATTTAACCACAATAGATCTAACAAAGGGCTATTGGCAGGTACCTCTGACCCCAGTGACCAGGGAAAGATCAGCTTTTGTTACTACATTTGGTTTATACGAATTTAAGGTAATGCCATTTGGAATAAAGAATGCACCTGCAACCTTTCAACGGCTTGTAGATTGCATTCTGTCTGGGATAGGTGAGTTTGCATTGGCTTATATGGATGATATAGCCATACACAGCCAGACCTGGGATGAGCATATCAAGAATGTGTGGGATGTGTTCCACAGGTTAAAGAAGGCATGTCTGACAGTCAAGGCAAAGAAGTGCCAGATAGGTATGGCAGACTAATCCTACCTTGGGCATTGGGTGGGTAGTGGACACATCCATCTGGAGCCTGCCAAGGTTGATGCCATCCTGGCCTGGCCTACTCCTACCACAAAGAAACAGGTCAGGGCATTTCTAGGGACAGCAGGGTACTACCTAAGGTTTGTTCACCGCTGTAGTGATCTGGCTAAGCCCCTGACAGACTTAACGAAGAAGGGAAAGTCAGATACAGTGAAGTGGTCAGAAGGTTGTGAGGTTGCTTTTCAGGAGCTAAAAAGAGGCCTTAAGTGGCCCAGGTGTATTGGCTAGCCCTAATTATAGTTTAAAATTTATGGTCCATGTGGATGCCTCAGATCATGGGCTGGGGGCTTTGCCAAGCCAAGTTACCCAGCTGGGAGGAGTACCCAGTTGTGTACCTCAGCCAGAGGTTTTTGACCAGAGAGGAGGCATACACCACAATTGAGAAGGAATGCTTGGGAATAGTGTGGGCCCTTCAGAAGCTGTAGCCTTACCTATATGGGAGAGAATTTACTGTGGTCACAGATCATAATCCCCTGATTTGGCTTTATAGGTCCAGTGGGCAAAATGGTAAACTACTACGTTGGAGTTTGGTACTGCAGGCATACAACATGACCATCCAGCATCGCAGTGGCAAACAAAATGCAAATGTGGATAGGCTATCTAGGCAGGGCTAATGGCCTGGCTGGATACATTTGGGCACTTCCCAGTAATTGCATGAATGGCTGTGTCACTTGGAGTGGTCCAAGAGACACGCCTTCATTATCTGGGGGAGGGAGATGTGACAGAAATGGCCAGGAAAGAGTTAATGGTTTGGATTCTATAGGTGCCTTATTTTTTTAGCAGTTTGGAAAAAATACAGTCAGGCTGAAATCCTCTGTCCAGCAGCATCCAGATTATGGAATTCCTAGCTGCTAGATAAGATCTGGGTCATAAATCTCGAGTGGACATCTCCAGACACACACAGACCTGCAGACATGGACTCAGGGCAGTTTGAATGGATTGGATCATTCAAATATAAACTTAAGGTGAAAAGGGAATATAATTGGTCACTGATAGGTGTTCACTCTGATTGGGACAATGAAATAAATACATGTTAGTTGGTTGGTGCATTTAAAGGGAGAATAGGAATGACCTATTCTCCACAGAGTATTTAACCTTCTAAAAGACAGAGAAGGCTCTCTTGTGCTTTGGAAGCTGGGAGGGGAAACATAAGTTTGGAGCCTACCTTGTAGTTATGTCCACGAGAGCTAGCAGTTAGAATAGGTTCCAGTGTCTCTTGTAAGGACAGGGAAGGGTAAGTTTAGTGACAGCATATTTCAGTAATAGCCTTCTTCTTTTGCCATGTTATTTAAAAACATTTGTTTACTTTTCCTGTATGAGTGTTATTCTCTTGTGTTGTAAATATATATCCTTGAAATGCTCAGTGCACTTTCTAAGTAAAAGCTATTTATTTGCTCAACAGTTGTGACTGTGATGTCATTTTTCTAAGATAATATTTGTTTTTCCACTGGCTGAGGTAAACTCTGTGTAGCATCCGCCACCTGAGAGAGACACACTACCAGACTTTAACTTGTGCAATTGCACGTTTAATTATTCAAGTTTGTACACTTGAAAGAGGTGCCGGAAGGAAAGTCTGGCTGGTGGCAGCGAATACCCAAGGACAGACACCTCTCTAAAAGCTGTTTCAGCCCAGAGAGAGAGGTGTGTTGTCACAACCACTGGCCACAACACGACCTCACCTCCAAAACCTGTTACTCCAAGCTACCACAATATGTTGCTTGTGCATGTGTAAGACAACATAAAAAGGAGAGCTTAAAAATATGTCTCCGAGTAAGTACAGAATCATTTTTATTAAATCTGTTTCAAAATATTAGGCCTTTCCTCTTTCTTTTAATTAAAGAGCACCTGACACAGCTGAGGTAACTTTGAAAAAATATAATAGTTGAGGATAACTGTATCTTATATTTTGTATTTTATTCTGTAATTCTCCCCCTTATTTCTTTATTACGAAGGGTATTTACATGAATACAGTATATCTGCCCTTTTAGCTCTAGCAGTCTGCCTACACCTAAAATCATAATTCTGTTTATGACATTAAAATATGTTGCTGTGAATATAATTATGATGTCATAAACAGGGGACTGTGTTGTCATGTGTAGGGAAGCAGTCAGAGTAGATATAGTTTAGGGAACTGCGATCTTGTTTTCATGCAACTATGTTCAGTCTTTAAGAAAATGGGGAATTAATTACTGAAAACGTATGAAGTAATAAAGAAAATGGGACAGAGTTGACTATATACCTTACCTTTTTTAGAGTTTTCCTAATACTGTCAGGGGTTGTTCAGTTATAAAAAGAAGCAGCACCTTTCTTCTGACTGGACTAATGTAAATAATGACAGTATGTATTTTGGAATATGGTAGCTGTGCCAGGAACAAGATGTGCTCCTTTGCTGGCTAGAGAGTAGGCTGTTCAGAAAATTAAAAAAAAACACCCAGATCAGACATTCTACCAATGAGACACATTATATTGCTGCCTGTTGGAAGAGAAAGGGAGACACTGGATTCTTGTGGGACCTAGGAGGTTGGAGTGGTTCACCAGATGATATCTGTTATTTACTGATTAGAGACAAAATGAGCATCTTTCTCTCAAGTGGACTGATACAATGACACTGTCAGTAGATGAAGAGCTGTCCACAGGAGCAAAGTGTGCTCTATGTTCCTTTGCTGGCCCAGAGTACAGGCTATTACAAAAAATACAGAAAAGAAATGTTGGGAAAAGAAGACTGAAATTTGGTTCCAGTTGAACCTTAAAGTGCCCCTGACACCATTAGAAACAAAAAATGTGAGATTTAGACAGTTCAGTTTACATTTCATGCATTTTCTATAATTATTTACCTTTTTTCTTTATTATTGAGGACAACTGTATGAAAGAGGTTTACTGTCCCTTTGACTTTATCTGCTCTTTCTGCTATTCTACATGTGACATCATAATCCAGGTTGTACCTGGAAATGAGCTTCTGGTCATGGTGCTTTTCCCAGTTATCTTTTAAAGATATAAAATAAATAATCCCTCTTTTATGGCATCATAATTATTCCCACAGCAACAGAATGTGATGTCATAAACAGAACTGTGATGTCATATGTAGGCAAGCAGCCAGAATAGATAAAGCAGTGATCCTGTTTACATGTGAATGTCCTCAGTAATAAAGAAGAATGAGAAATACAGGAACAATATTAAAATATAAGCACACTTGTGCTAAACATATCATTTTCTCAAAGTTGTCACAGTGGTGTCAGGGGCTCTTTAAGGGGATGGAGGGGTTCTCCAGTTGGTAATTTTATTTATAAAAATGAAAAAAGGTAGAATCTTTCTTACAACCAGACTGATATAAATTATGCTGCTTGTGAGATCCAGAGGTGTCCCCATGAGCCAGGTGTGAGCAAGTTATATACTCAATGTCTTTAATTCATGAGTTGTTAAATCATAGGTAGTGCTCAGTAACAACTACACCTCTAACACCCTATACTTGTTTAGCCTGCACACACCACACACCATGGTGTCAATGTGTTTGTGATTATTTCTGCTTGGCCAGTTGGGGTGGGTGGGGTGCTAGTAAAAAGCCACTGGCTTTAGCATAATGAATTTTGTATTAACTTTTGTTGTTTCTTTGTTTTTCATTTCTGTTACATTTGCCTGACAAGTTTATTTGTTTGTCTTACACACTGCAGTAAGAAATCATGGCATCTATGTATGTCATTGTAGTATCTACATTTTACTAGTTGTAGTTGATTGATGACATCCATAAATCAGGAGGACCTTTTTTATCAGTCAAGTTGAACATAATAGGCTGTTTTTATTGGCAGTTTGAAATCACCATTGTGAGATAACATCACACAGCTTTAAAATGTTGTTAGAGCATATAAATATCCATGATGTATGCCTTCCTTTCTATGGTACAAAAGGAGATGGTTTCTAAACAATTCACATGCTTCCAGTGGGTTTGCCAAGCATATATCACACTAGGACTATCACTTTTCTGCTCACCCCAAGACAACTGCAGTCCCCTAATACACTATTATTAGTGACAAGGCATAATATTGTATTAGGGGACTGTAATTGTCTTTGGGGACCAGAGAGGTGTTTGTCCCAGTCTAACACCCACTTGGAAGACCCCTGGAAGCTTGTGAGCTTTTTAACTACTGTCTTCTTTGTTGCCTAAGAAAGGAAGACATACACCATTATTTTCATTATTACTTTGTATCATGTATGTACAGTCTGTATTCTGTCATGTTACTTTGTATATTTATTCAGTCTTGTTACTTTGTATCATGTATGTACAGTATGAACTCCATCTTGTTACTTTGCATCATGTATGTACTCTGTCGTGTTACTTGGTATATGTACTCTCTTATTACTTTGTATAATGTATTTACAGTATGTACTCTGTCTTGTTACTTTGTACATGTACCCAGTCTTGTTACTTTGTATCATGTATGTACAGTATGTACTCTGTCTTGTTACTTTGTATCATGTACGTACAGTATGTACTCTGTCTTGTTACTTTGTATATGTACTCTGTCTTGTTACTTTGTATTATATATGTACAGTATGTACTCTGTCTTGTTACTTTGTATATGTACTCTGTCTTGTTACTTTGTATCATGTATGTACAGTATGTACTCTGTCTTGTTACTTTGTATCATGTATGTACAATATGTACTGTCTTGTTACTTTGTATAATTTATGCACAGTATGTACTCTCTCATGTCACATTGTATGTGTACTCTGTCTTGTTACTTTGTATCATATATGTACAGTATGTACTCTGTCTTGTTACTTTGTATATGTACTCTATAGTCAATTTGTATCATGTACGTACAGTATGTATTCTGTCTTGCTACTTTGTGTCATGTATGTACAGTAAGTACTCTGTCATGTTTGTATATGTACTCTGTCTTTTTACTTTGCATCATATATGTACAGTATGTACTATGTCTTATTATTTTGTATCATATATATACAGTATGTACTCTGTCTTGTTACTTTGTATATGTACTCTGTCTTGTTACTTTGTTTCATGTATGTACAGTATGTATTCTGTCTTGTTACTTTGTGTCATGTATGTACAGTATGTACTCTGTTGTGTTACTTTGTATATGTGCTCTGTCTTGTTACTTTGCATCATATATGTACAGTATGTACTCTGTCTTGTTACTTTGTATACATACTCTGTCTTGTTACTTTGTATCATGTATGTACAGTATGTATTCTGTCTTGTTACTTGGTGTCATGTATGTACAGTATGTACTCTGTCGTGTTACTTTCTATATGTACTCTGTCTTGTTACTTTGTATCATATATGTACAGTATATACTATGTCTTTTTATTTTGTATCATATATATATATATATATATATATATATATAGTAGTATGTACTCTGTCTTGTTACTTTGTATATGTACTCTGTCTTGTTACTTTGTAACATGTATGTACAGAATGTACTCTGTTGTGTTACTTTGAATATGTACTCTGTCTTGTTACTTTGTGTCATGTATGTACAGTATGTACTCTGTCTTACCTTGTATCATGCATGTACAGTATGTACTCTGTCTTATTACTTTATATCATGTATGTACAGTATGCACTATGATTTGTTACTTTGTATAAGTACTCTGTCTTGTTACTTTGTATCATGTATGTACTCTGTCATGTTGCTTTGTATACATACACTGTCTTGTTACTTTGTATCATGTATGTGCAGTATGCACTCTGTCATGTCACTTTGTATATGTACTCTGTTTTGTTACTTTGTATCATGTATCTACCATATGTACTCTGTCTTGTTACTTTGTATATGTACTCTTCTTACACAGTTTTGCACATTTAAGTCCATTATTTTACTTTGTATTTATACTTGGTCTTGTTACTTTGTATCACATATGTAAAGTATGAACTCTGTCTTGTTACTTTGTATATGTACTCTGTCTTGTTGCTTTGTATCATGTATGTACGGTATGTACTCTGTCTTGTTACTTTGTATATGTATTCTTCTTACACAGTTTTGCACATTTGAATCCATTATTATTACTTTGAATCATAAATGTAGATGGTGATACACTTTTGAAGCAAGCTAAACCTGTTATATAAGTAGGCATTAATCCCAAATGAAGGAGGCTTCCACTGGGGAATTAATGCATGGTTGGGGGGGTTGCGGAAGAAGGCAGAAGGCAGAATGTCTACAACCACCAACCATGCATTAATTCCACAGTAGAAGCCAACTTCGGAGGGGATTAATGTGCTTGAAACTTGGGAAGCACTACATCAGTAGTGTTAACATGTAATTACATGTGGCTATCAAATTATTACCAAGTCAAAATTTTGCTTAACTAAGTATTACATGTGAGCACTTTTGACTGAAACTATATTTATTTGTTAATGTACAGCCAGGCACGTGCACATTCAGTTCCCCATATCTGCCTATTTATATTGTGACCGCTGTTTTCACACACTTTTTGGCATCCAGTTTTTGAATGCAGACCACATAACCTTTAGTTAACATTTAAGTCTGGCTACTTATGCAGCGCTGTGTTCCCTCATTTTCTTTATTTTCTGTGTTTTTTCTCTAACGCATTATGGGTAAAGTATGAATATTTGCATATTAATCTCTACAAATATTCATTCTCTCTCTCCACAATGCATTACTGGCTTTGCACATTTACATTTGTCCTGCCTCTGACTGTTCTGAGTTATCGGTAGTGTTATGCAGAACATGGATTCTGATTATTGCCCACTTTTCCCTTGTGTCACTCTATGAACTGAGATTGCTTACTGCATTGAGGGACTTCTGCGGTCATCTGCATGCACTTGCCATAATTCCAGGGTTTCTGTTTGTCTGTTTTTCTGTGCCATTTGGGTTTCCTGCTCTATGTCATTACTTTCACCATCAAAGCCTGATGAACCTTCATTTTGGATATTGCCTGTTTCTACAGAATGAAGCTTCACCTTACATACATGTACATACAGAGATAAGATACGAATCCATTACATTTCCTCCCTGTTTTAGTTAGTGCGCTCCCGATGGCAGATGGCCGTTGCAGTGCATTACTGGTGGCAATGTTAGGTACTGTTATTTGTAGCTGGGATTATTGAACTGTTGGAGTGGGCATTACCAGTGATTAATCCCCACTTCAACTTTGATCAAGTGATCCATTCTCTCCAATCAGGTAATGTTATTTCAGCCTCCTCATTTTTGCCATGTTACAATATTATATAAATCTAAGCATACTGTTTAACCAAGTCATTTTCAGAAACATAACACCAATGAAAGTAGCTGGTGTCAAGAGTTCTGGACAACAGGTAACCACCATGTTCATCACTAACAAAAGAAGTTACTGAAAAGTGCATTTATACCTGTTATGAAACTGGGGTAGATTCCATGAGTTGGCAGGTGGTAAAATGAATACAAAAAATTACAGCTGCAAAACATTTTATTCTTATCCTACATTGTAAAAGTAAAATAAAAAAAAAATATTGACTGTACTTTATACTATGAACTTTCAATAAGTACTCTTAACTGAGCTGGCCTCATTGAGACAGCTAAGTGCATCTTCCCTTGACGCTGACAGGAGAGGACCTGCAGAACTGGAAATCAGAATTTAACTAATAAATCAAGCATTTCTTTACATTTACATTTTTATGTCAGTCAGACATATGCACTAATGCAGCTATGGAAATCCTGCACATCCAAGTGAAAATATTACATAAAAATCTTCCATTACTAAAATCTACATTCTTCTGATTGGGCCATGGTTGACTCAGTTTATACTTACAACACAATGCCAGTTTACACGCTAAAAGAACACGGCTCAGGTCACTTCACAAGACAATGTTAAACTTCACTTCACAAGAGCTCCAAGCTAAAGCTTCCAGTAATATATATCACCTTATAGTAACATGTAGGTGACAAATACAATTTACATGCACACAACAACCACTTAGGCAACAAGTTGGCTTTCTGAGTTATGCATGTTATCCACCATAAAACAGTCTACATTTACTGCTGAACAGAAGAATTTCTTCCATTACTTGTAACATTTCCACAACAATAAGTGTTGACCATATCAGCAGCAAGTGGCCTAATATAAGATGTATGCAAGATGTGTTTGAATGGCTACTGCAGTACTGCTCAATGTATTCTGTGACATGAATAGTTTAATTCAAAACCTATTAACACAAGATAGCAGCATCTTGTGTTATTGGATTTCAGAACAACACCTTCAGAAGACCTTTCATTTCAACTACTTCATTCATGGGTGTACCATTTCCATTTCCATGCCTAATTCCATAAGTTTCTTTCCCTTTCTAATATATGCCTGACATTACATATAATGCTCTTATGTGAATCAATATTACACAATTGTAAAGCTTTCTGAACATTTTTATAACCTTTGTGTAAGTAACACAATTTAATATATGCTTTTAAGCTAACACATTTTACATCACTGCAAAATGTGTATATGGCTCTGCTGTTTTAATAAGCAGTAAAGGAAAAAGACTTAGCATCTACCATTTTATTTATTCATTTAATATTTCGGTTACATAGCAGCTCTTACTTTACAGAGAGGATATTACATCACTGCATAAAGCATCTAAACACAGCAAAGTAACAAAAATTTGCATGGTCCCACCACCACATTCCACTCAGTATAGTGCATATTCTTAAAAAGAAGGGAAATTCATAGTAAAAAAAACTCTGTTTAATGCATCAGATAGGGTTGTTCCACAGCAAAAAAGTGAGGAAATGTGGTGTTGGGGTTGCCACCCCTTGCATTCCATGCCCACCCCACCCCCCACCAACAGGTATTGGTGTGTGCGTTGGGGTCATTGATACTAACTCTCATCACATTCTCCTATACTGCACCACTTCAGCTTATTTACACATGGAATGGAGTGAGAGTTAGGGCCAATGAACCCAATGCACACCCTGATGCCTGTGTGTGGGGGGCGGAGTATGGTTTCTGCTGCAGGGTCTGCAGCAGAAACCATATGAAGAGAGACTGAGAGAGCTTAATATGTATGCTCTTTATGAAAGGAGGGACAGAGGGGACATGACAGAAACTTTCAAGTACCTCAAGGGAAACAACAAAGTCCAGGAGGGTAGCATCTTTCAGAAAAAGAGATGTGTAACAACAAGGGGGCACAATTTAAAGATAGAGGGGGACGACTCAGGGATAATGTGAGGAATTTTCTTTTACGGAAAGAGTGGTGGATAAATGGAACCACCTTCCTGAGGAGATCGTTGGGTCTAACATAGTGGGGGAATTCAAACATGCATGGGACAGACATAAGGCAATTATAGTGGGGGGGGGTTGCAGGAAATAGGCTATGGGTTAACTAGAATCTGCAGCTTATCCAGTAGGTAGGGAAATGGGCAGACTGGGTGGGCCAAGTGGTCCTTATCTGCTGTCAAAGTCTATGTTTCTATGGAGTGGGTGTGGGGTGTTTACTTCAACAAGTATGAGGAACCATGGCATTTTCCTGGACTGCAGCCTGACACTTAAATCACAGATAGCTGCTGTGGTCTGGAGTGCTTATTACCATCTGAGAAATGTCACCAAGGTTAAACACCTGGTTCCCCTGAGTGATCTGCCATCCCTGGTCCATGCCTTTGTGTCTTCATGACTGGATTCATGCAGGGTTTATCACATCTTGAAGGGGTTCCCTTTTGGGTCAGGCCCTATTTTCCCTCCTAGGTGTTAATCACACTTACTCCCTCACCCTCTCTCTCTCTCTCTCACCCACCTCACTAATCCCAACTGCCTTTCCTCCCTTCTCTTCAGTCCTCTGTTCCCTTGCAGGGTTCCCCGCTTCTTAAAGGGGCCTCTCTGGGACACGACTCTTTCTCATCCCTCATCTCTATCCTTGTTTTTTTTTAGTTGTTTAACCAGGAGTAACACACTAAGCTGAAAGCTTTTTTGCAGGTGTGACCTGGGAGCACAGGGAAGTTAAGTGACTTGCTCAGGGTCACACAGTATGTAAGGGGAAGCTGTGGGATTTAAACCGAGTCCAGTCTGCTTGATAGCACCAGATTTGCAGCTCAGAGCCTTAAACCATTGTGCAATACTGTCTCCTTCACCCCTCCTTTCACAATATCACTTGTTCACTTACTACCATTGCACTTATTAATTGTTCTCACAAATTACATACATATGCAACACTGTAACACCTGCCTCAATTAATTATATGTTATTGTTGACCTATGTAACTTGAATGTAAATGTCTCATCCCTATGGTACCCTTTCTCTCCAGGTCACACCGGGAAATGAGCACCTGTTGCTCAGTGTGCCTTTCTGGTAAAAAATTACAATAAATAAATAAATACCCTCTACCTAGGGCTACTGGGGGTTGATTTTTGCCTTCAGCTAGTGCAGAATGTGGCAGCCAAGTTACTGTCTGGGGTTCCGAGATCATGCCATATTACACTGTACTTGCCGACAGTTAGGTGGTGGATCACCTTCAAGGCCAGTTTGCCAACCTACAAAGCCCTACATGATCAGATGCCCAGTTAACTGAAAGACCTCCTGTGTCCTCACTACTCAGTTCATCCCATCCACTCTACTGATGAGAGGTTTTGGGAGTTCCCTGGGTCCACGTTAAGACTTCTGACACCCTTGCATTCTCTTGTAGTGCACCCACCCCGTGGAACTCCCACCATCCTCATATAAGGGAAGGTTTCTTCCATAGGAATTTTTAAGAGGGAATTGAAAACTTTTGTGTTTAATCAGGCCATTTTATTGGATTAATTACTGACTTCTTTATATTTTAGTGGTTTGTGAACTTATGTATGTTAAGCGCAATGGGTCACAATGATAATGTGTTCCTTATCAAATAAACAATGATCGACAGATTGATTGAACAATTTTAGCACAACATTCCAATGCTGTCATAACTATATCAATATATTGCGCATCAGTATACAAATATATGAATAAAAGTTGCATAATTACAGGCAAAAACCGTGCAAGGTGGCTGATCTACTCTACAAGCTCAGTAAATGTGGGTGTTTAAATAAATTGTTCATGCCATTGGTCAAAATCTGCATTATACAATTTCCAGAACTGAAAAGCATTCTCCATACACTTTATCTTGAATAAATAGTAAATAACAGTTTCCCTTTCATTTTGGGATGATGATACACTTCACTTTCTGTTTTCCAGTATTCTGGCATAGATCTTTTCATTGTGGTGTTATTTGCCAGTATAACTGACCACACTTTACTTTTTTATTATAATGGAGGGTATTCTGTTCAGATGTTATTTCTATGAGTTTTTTTGTTTTATTCATATTCATACGAACATATGGAGAAGCTAGCAGAAGAATGCCATTTGTGCTACCTAATCTGCTTGTAGTGCAGGGTCCACAGCATGAGTTATTGCCCCTGCCCCCTCCACTCTTCCCATTCTCCCAGCACATGGTCTTTACCTTCCCATATGCCTATCCCAACCTCTCTTAAAGCTTCCCACTGTCTTCAATGAGACCACCTCTTCTGTCACCACATTCCAAGTGTTCACCACCCTCTCTGTGAAGAAGTGCATCCTGACCTGCCTCCTAAATTGGCCCCCCCTGCAGCTTAAGATTGTGCCTCCTCATGTTATGGTTTCCACTTAGCTTAAAAAGACCTCCCCTTATCCACCTTCTTTATCCCTTTCAATTGCTTGAAGGTCCCAATCTTGTCTCCTCTCTCTTCTTTCCTCCAGGGAGTACATGTTCAGTGCCCTCAATCTCTCCTCATGTGCCTTATCCTGCAGACCCGCTATCATCTTTGTAACCCTCCTCTGGACCTTCTCCAGAAAGTTAGTGTTCTGTTTGAGAAGTGAACACCAGTACTGATTTCCATATTCTAGATATAGCCTCCCCAGTGACCTAGCTTGTTAATTAACTTAAAGGAGAGTTTCCATTTTCTTCAAACAACTCCACAGTACAAAAATGCATGGACTGCTCCTGTATTCTTACAGCTACACATCAAGCAAACTGAATCTGGTTTAACTTGCATTTTAAAGAGCTTTGTTGGGCATAATAAGTGTTATTGATAACCTTTGCTTGAATGGATCTGTGCCTAGAAGTTTTAGGGCCCAGTTTTCAAAAGAAAGCACATGGGTTTTGTCAAGACATGCATCAACCCCATTGTTTACTGCAGCTGCAACAAACTCCCTTCTAGTAACTGCACCTGATTATTAGTTCATAAAATGAGGAAAGGATTTCAAGCAATCTGATTGGTTGTTAGCCATGCATTAAATGTGTCTAATGCACAACTAAAACTAGAACCCCCTTTTAGAATACACAGGCCCATTTCATAAGCGCAAGAAGCCACTCCAAGGATGTGCATTAGACAGTTCTAATGCACACCCCATTGTGTCTTATTGCTTGCATATTGAACTCAGTTACAACACTTTCCACAATTTACAGCAGCTTGCACCAAAGATTTCAAGTTCAAATTTAGCTCTTTCTCCCACTGTTCTGTCATGTCACAATACTTCCATGGATTTCTTCAACATTGTGACTCAGGCAGTGGGTAAGGGTAAGGCAATATATAACTTGTATGTGGATTTCACCAAGGCCTTTTGTCCAGTGCCACCTAGAAGATTAGTGAAGAAGTCTGGGGACAAACAGATGGGGAGAGTCTGACCAGCTGAACCGTGACTGGCTAAGGGGAGGGCACATAATGTGTTGGTAAATAAGTAATACTCGGAGAGAAGTAGATAAATAGTCGTGTGTCCCCAGGATCAGTCTTGGTAACAGTTATGATAAACATGTTCAGTTCATACTAAGGTTCATACTAAGGTTATGTGAAGAGCAAGGGGGCAGTTAGCCCATAACACTCTTATACTAAACCAAAGGGTAATATGATAAAAAAATCATTACAAATTAACTGATCCAATCTATACTTAAATATTTTCTTATTTTCACTGATAACAACACTGATTGGTAAATTGTTCCAAGGACCCACAACTCTTAATGTAAAAAAATATTGTCGGCTTTCATGCCTAAATTTATTCCTAATTAATTGTAATGGATGACCTCTAACATTATAAGAATTTTCTTTAAACTGAAGATTTAATTCAGTCATAATAACAGGATCTTTAATTATGTCAAAAAGAAGACGCAAGTCACCTCTAAGATGACGAGTTGATAAAGACATTAATTTAAATTTTTTAAGCCTATCATTATATGTATTGTTCTTTAATCCCAAAATGTTCTTAGTAAACCATCTTTGAACATTTTCCACAGAATTGCTAGTCATTTTCTTATAAGGGGACCATAACTGGGCAGCATATTCCAAGTGAGCCCTAACATAAGATCTAAACAAAGGCACAAGAACCTCGCTTTTACGTGATCTAATATTATGTAAAATTGACCACATAACTCTGTTAGACTTATTGATAATCTGTTGAATGTGCTTATTATATGACATGTCGCTGGAGACACTAATACCCAGATCTTTTTCATCAACAGAACTAACTAAGTCTGTTTTATTTAATTGATATGTATATTCTGGGTTATTAGATCCCAAATGCATAACTTTGCATTTATTTAAGTTCAGTTTCATGCCCCATTTATTTACCCAAAGAGTAATACTATTCAAATCATTTTGTATAATAGTAGAATACATAATGTCTAGACATGGGCTGCCAATTTTCACATCATCAGCATATTTGATACAGATAGATTGGTATTTATCCATCAAATCTGCAATAAATGTCTGGAAAAAACAAGGTCCCAACACAGAACCCTGCGGGACTCTGGTGGAAATATATCCTTCCCTTGAACTGAACCCATCAATAAGAACACACTGTGTTCTATCTCTCAACCAATTGCTGATCCAATTTATAATATATTGATTGATATTAATATCACTTAATTTAGAAATCAGTGCCATATGTGGCATAATGTCAAATGCTCTACTAAAATCGATGTAAATAATATCACATGGGATGTTATGATCCAAGTACTCACTAATATTCTCATAAAATGAGAGCAAATTTGTAAGGCAACTTCTTCCCTTCCTGAACCCATGCTGTTCAGTATCTTGAATGTTCAAGACGGGTGTAATAATATATTTTATTAAACTTTCCAATACCTTACAGACTTTGGAGGTCAAACTAACAGGACAATAATTTTCACAATTATCTTTTAAACCCTTTTTATAAATCGGTGAAACGTTTGCTTTTTTCCAATCATCTGGGACATAATTCACCAACAAAAATGTTTCAAATATAATCTTTAATGGCCTTGCAATATGCTCGGCTAGTAAAAATAATAAATGTCCAGCCAGTCTATCAGGACATGAACAATATTTACCCTTTAGGGAAACCAGTTTATCATAAATATGTTTTTCATCAAACATTATGACAGAATCGTTCCCACTATTACCATTTACCGGGAAGGTGTCCAAATCTGTGAATATTTTACAAAATTCTGTATTAAATACATCCGCCATCTTGACAGGATCATGCACAATATCACCATTATGTACTATAGGGCCAACCTGACAATCTGGTTTCCTGAAGGAATTAACATAAGAATAAAATTATTTTGTGTTATTCTTATTTGCAGATTCTGCCAGTCTAATTTCCAAGGGTGATTTAACTCTCTTTATATAGAATTTACATTTGCACTGTATATTTTTATATGCTTCCCAGGTAATGTTAGATTTAGTCCTTAAGTAAACATTATATAGTTTCTTTTTTTCTTTTTATAAATTTTTTTATAGATGTATTATGCCATTTTGGAGACCTTTTTCTAGTCTGACCCTTAAACTTAGAGGGAATGTAGTTATCTCTTATAACTGAAATAATGGATTTAAATATAAGCCAACAATTTCCAGGACTTGAGTTAGATAATATAGCATTCCAATCAATTTCCTCCATAACTTTGTCAACAGAATTCAAATCCATTTTATTATAAAAATAGATAATAGACTTGTTATTAGTAAAGGAGGATACTTTCTCTATAGAAAAAATGATAGCATTATGATCACTTCCTGCTAATGGATCTTGAATACTCAGATCAATAATTGGTACTGAGTCGGTACTAATTGCAAGTTCCAAAATATTATTTTCCCTAGTAGGCCCGGTAACATGCTGTTAAATTAAGTTCAAAACAAGTGGAGAGAAATTTATTTTCCTTCCCACCTATTGCAATAGATTTAGACCAGTCAATATTTCCAAAGTTGAAATCACCAACAATTATAACTTGTCCCATTTCACACACCAGTTCAAATTCCTTGGGGTAGAAGGAGAGCAGTTGCCACAGCAAAACCCCTACAGCGACGGCACTGTTGGTGTTGCAACCTGATTGACTATCATTCTATCAATCAGGATTTTGCAGCGTCATCTGTCTTGTTTCCTCAATGATTTTACCCCTTTCTTCCCAAAACACTTCTGACTGGAGCTAATTATATTAATATTTGGGGGATGTGGGGGGGGGCAAAGCCCTCCACAAACAGCTGGGATTGTTGCTGCAATCACAGTCTGTCAGCATAATTGCCAGGTGACCAGATTGCCATCAGCAGTTTGTTGTTGCTGTAAAGTCAGTCGATGTCTTTGATGTTGAACCTACTTGAAGGAAACAGGAAAGAAATACAAGGTAACAGTAACCTATTTACAGATGTTAATGCCATACTTATAATTTATCCTGGATAGCCCAGCTGAGAAGCAACATCTCATTTTCAGTGGGGTCCTATTTTGACCCATTTCTGCATCTGACAAGACCAGAGTACCAAGAGGTTAAAGGAAAACTGCACCTTCATATCTTCTAAATGTCATTTGGTTCCGTGGCTCAGTTGGTAGCACATTCGCCTCTGGACCAAAAGGTTGTGGGTTCACGTCCCACACTGGGATTGAACTTGCACCTAAAATACTGGCACCTGAGTGCAGTATTAGGGGGTGCTGTACTGCTGGGGCATGCCATCCTTCAGATGAGACCTTAAACCGAGGTCCCTTCTACCCATCCTGGTGTTGTCCTGGTGGGTGTCCAGGTAGAAGCAAAAGAACCTAGGGCAATCTTCGCAAAGAGTAGAGGACATTCCCAGTGCTCTGGCCAACACTCCCCTTCCCATAAACCAGTTCATGCAATCATCCAGGCTGTGTGTGGGTGTTGATGTGTGATATGGCCACCACTACACATTCAGGCACTTCACTACTAGTCTAACATTGCTTGTAAAGTGCTTTGGGATTCAATGTGTATGAAAAGCAATACATAAATGCTGATTCTTCTACTTCTTCTTCTTTCTTTCTTCTTCTTTCTTTCTTCTTCTTCTTCCATGTCAACAGGCAACTCTTTTCATATAGCTGTTAAAGATGTATGCAACTACTTCAGTTAGTTGTCACACTGCATATTAGGCCCTGTCACTGTCTTGGGAGGGTCCATTTTGTGGTTGTTGAACTCTCATTGTCCCTGAGAGCTGCATTAGCATATGAGAATGTGATGCATAATCAGTCTTTAAACTCACCAGTATACCTGTCTGCTTAGGTAGTTTTAAAAGAACCAAGCTGCAAGAAGGTGTGAAATACCATTTACCTTCAGTGAGTTTTATAAGGAGTGGGGGTTGGCAGGACAAATGAGGGAATATTCCGGTGGGCATGAGAGGAGGGTGGGGTGGAGGAGGTGGAGAAGGAGACAGAGGAAGAGAGGGCACTGGGGGGATACATGGGGAGAGGAGGGAGAAACAGGGGGAGAAAACACTAGTTTTTAATTTAAGTTAAAGAATACTTACTTCACAAGAAGCACAATTGTTGAAAAAGGGTTTATCTTTTTCACCACCACTAAACTAGATCCATTTAAATCGAACATAGATTTACAGAAGTTTTACAGAAAGTTACATTTAGCAGATTGGTTCTCACAAAAACCTGTAGAACCAATAACTAAAAAACAAGCATTAAAACAGAAACTTGGAGTAAAATCTACCTTTAATCCACCAAAGGTCAGTGATGTGGTAGAAACATATATTCTATAGACAGACAAATAAATTAATTATTTAAAAAATGAATGCTTAAAACCTCATTGGAATAATTTAAGCCATCCCATAGTTTCAGGAAACGATTCTGTATTAGAACCTCTATCACAATATGTAGATTTTCACATATGTAATGAAGTACCAAAAATACTGACTTACATAAAAGATTCCAATCATGTAATTGAAATAATAATGGAACTGAATCAAAGTATGGTGGATTTAAATAATGTAATTTTAGTAACTTTTGACATAAAAGACTTGGACACTAGCATTGATCACAATTCAGGTTTGAATTCTCTTTTAAAAACATCAAGTTTAAGAACTGATTTATATCCTCCAAGTGAATTTTTGACTCAGTTAGCAGAAATAGTACTTAAACAGAATTATTTTCAACTTGAGGGAGAATTTTATATTCAAGTTAAAGGCACAGCCATGGGTAGTACCATAGCTCCATCATATGCTAACTTGTTCATGTGGGATTTTGAGAGCACATTTATTTCAGATAAAGAAACAAATCCATTGTTTAATAATATTACCAATTGGAGGTGCTATATAGATGATGTCCTGATGCTTTGGGATTGCTTTTGCTATTTTCAGAGCTATCAAGGTAGCTCTGAGAATGGCAAAACCAATCCCAAAGTACAGTGTGGGCAAGAGGGTATCAAGGTAGCCCTGAAAATGTCAAACCACCCTGAAAATATAGTGAAGACCAGAGGGTATCAAGATATGTTATACCCTTTGGTGTGCACTCTGCTTGGGGTTATTTTTGAGATTGTCATACTACCTTGATACCCTCTGGTCTGCATGCTGCTTTGTTTTTGTTTTGATTGCCATTGTCAGAGCTACCTTGATACCCTCTGGCCTGCACTCTGCTTTTAGATTGGTTTTGCTATTGTCTGTGCAACCTTAATACCCTCTGGTCTGCACTCTGCTTTGAGATTGGTTTGCCATTATCAGGGTTACCTTGATACCCTCTGGTCTGTGCTCTACTTTAGGCTTGGTGTTGCCATTGTCAGGGCTATAAAGGAACTAGATAACTTTATGGGGGATAAATGTTTTTTTTTCACCATGACAATTTGACATGGTGGCAAGTTCTGTTATGGGTGTTAATCTTCTTAACTTGGTTTTAACTTATAAACCATATACTTATCCAGCCTTATCTTAAATATATGAACTGTGGGTGCATCTGCCACTTCCCTCAGTAATGCATTCCACATGCTTATCACTCTCTGGATGAACCAAAGCCCCCTTCTAATAGTCTTAAACCTCTCTTCTTGCGGCTACTGACAATGCCCTCTATTAACCTTACCTATCATATGCATTTTTTATACATAAACCTGCAGATTTCAGCAGAGCTTTGTCCCTAATTGCCATATACACAAATATTGCATCACCTCTCACATTCCCATATGTCAGGGAGTGTAGAGCCAGCTCTTGTATTCTTTCTGGATATGTACAATTTCTGACCAAATAAACCCTTTTTCTGAATCTATTCTGGACCCATTCAAATGATTTTAAAATACCAATACTTAAATTATCAGAAATATGCACTCCCAAATCCTTTTCACTGGCTGCAGCACTTACTGTATAACATTATTATTCACCTTATACACTCCATTTAGGGTATTGTGTCCAAAATGCATGACTTGCATTTGCTATCATTAATATCTAGCTTGTGTTGATAAGTCCACTGTTCCAGTGAATGGAGATAATTTTATAATTTCAGAATAGATTCAGCATTATTAACTATGTCCCCCACCAGCGTATTTTCAAATCCATATACCATCCAGACCTTGGATGTTAGACACAAAGGTAGAGAATAGAGTAGGGTCCAAAACTGAACCATGTGGCACCCCATCATGTTCCCCCAGTCAGAACAATACCCTATAATCTGCAGTCTTTGAAGTCTGTTATAAAACCAGGATTGTATCCATTTTAGAATGCTGGAATCCACTCCCATTTCTGATAGCACTTCTAGCAGTACCTGATGTGACGTGGAGCCAAATGCCCTGCTGTAATCAAGGTACACAGTGCCCACTGGTAATCCCTGATCTAAGGCCTGGTTTACAGGTTCATACAAAATCCATAAGGTTGATAACACATCACCTTCCCTGTGAAAATCCATGCTATGTTATATCTAATATGCCTAAACTTTAAAGGTTGTCTAGTTGGAATTATTTAACAAACAGCTGAAGCAGTTTACCATCCAGGGAGGTGATACTAATAGGATGATAGTTTTCCAATGGTGACTTATTCCCTTTTATATGTACATGGATGACACATGCTATTTTCCAGTCCTGGACCACCATACAAGAAGCCAGTGCTTTATCAGAAAACAGGGCATGTGGGCTGCTAGTTCTGCTGCCATCTTACTCAACAGTGTAGGATGACTGTCATCTGGCCCACAAGATTTGCTGTAATCTAGTTTTGTTAGTTTCTCAAAGACTATCTGCTACTTCCACAATATATATTTTGCCTATCCTGCCCTTGTATATGTTTGCCTTAAATTGATACTCTGGCTTCTGATATACAGATAAGAAGCAAGGGTTGAATACTTTAGCCATATAAGTTTCATTATCAATTACTTCATTCTCATGGGTTATATTGAAAAATTATTTGTTCCCAGACCTCAAGCTCTTGATATGATTGTAAAACTGTTTACCATTATCTTTAAAATGGCCAAATCATGCTTTGCCTTAAGTCTTAGCAGTTATAATAGCTTTTCTACATTTGTTTACCAAGTTTTATATTTCTCAATTCTTTGGTCATTGGAGCATCTTATGAAATCCTTGTAGACCTCATTTCTTTTATTAACTTCTTTATTCTCCTTTAAAACCATTTTGGTCTTCTTTCTCACTCATCATGTTTATGTGTTATAGGGACAAACGTTTCCATACTGTAATGTATCTTGTTCTTAACAATTTCCAGAAGTCCTCTAGGTCTCTGTCCCTTAAGTCATTTTCCCAATCCCTGTCTGAGGTACTGTTTCATACTAATAACATCCATCTTTTTGTAGATACTAATGTTGGTTATTCCAGATACTTTGCTTATTAGTTCATTCAATATACACATGACCATATTGTGGTCACTGCCTCCAAGGGGTGGGAGAGTAACCATATTCCCTTGACAACCTTCCATATTACTTAGTATAAGGTTGAGTGTATCACTGTTTCTGGCCTTATCTTTAACAAATTGTTATTGATACAAAACTCTATAAACCTGTTTTCTAGGCTACTAGAACCCTACCAATGGTTCCAATCAATTTTGGGAACATTTAAGTCTCTTAATATAGGATACAGTTACTGGTTAAATTAGTTTGTTCCAATGCATCCATAAATTTAGCATTTTCATTTTCACTTAGGCTGGGTGATCTGTAACACATCCCCAGCATTATATATTTCCTACCAGTTATGAGTGTAGCCTACATTTGTTCAATGTCATAATTATGGTCATTGATCATAACCTCTGTGGCTTAAGGCATGTAGAAATAGAGGTGCACTCCACCCCCTGATTTATTGACCCTGTCCCTGTGAATAAACTCATAATCTTCAATCTGTACATCCCAATCTGCTTGTTTCAACCAGGTTTCAGTTACAGCACAAATGTCTATATGTTTAGAGGAAAGTTCATACATTAATTCTGACATTTTGTTTCTTATGCTTCTCACATTCAATGATAGCATGTTAATACTCTGGCTGTTGGGTTTTGTTGGGGGCCTACTTGCATCAGGAGTGGCACCCCACAGAGTATTAGTAGGTTTTTATACTCACAACTGTAGGCCTCTTCACCCCATAAAAGTTTAAATTCTTGTCAATAACAACTTTAAAAAGTCCTCCCAGCACTTTGCTGCCATTTCTATTAAGACATAGTCCATTCCTACGATACAAGGACTGATTATTAAAAAATTATTCCTAAGACATTATACACCAACTCCTGATACAGTTATTGATTAGCACCTCTGAGGCTCTAGATACCAGTAACATTTCAGAAAACACCCCTATACCATTAACACTCTGTATTATTCTGGCAATGCTCAACAGTTCCAGATAAATCTGGTCCTCCCTGGTGTGTTTAATGTCATTTGTACTAGTATGAATAATTATAACTAGTCTATCATTTCTATTTTGTAATATTTTGGTAGTAAGCATCCCACATCACACAGTTTAGCACCAGGCAGATAAGAGCTGGTGACTAACTCTTTGTTGTCCTTCGTTGAATAGGCATCAGTATACCTTATGATGGAATCACCTATGACAAATACTCTATTAAAATTTTTAAGAGGTTCCAATTCTATATGAACTTATGAACCTATAGGAATGTAAAAACCCTGTGTGAAACACAAAGGCTAGTGTAAACTTGCAGCAAGGATTCACATTAAAAGAACCAAAAAGAAGCTTCTGAGATCAGTATCACCATATCAGTAAGCTTAGAGTAAGCTGAATATGCCACTGGAGAAGTCTGGGATATAAAAATGTTCACAGCGAGGGTATCTGGGGGGACTATGAAAAACATAAGTTCAGGTAATGTGGGTGGTTAGGGTCATTGTCTCTAAAACAATAGAAGTCTGTCTGATTAATAAACTGAGAAGCCTAGGGGGCAGATCCTAAAATAGATCTGTGAGTAGAGAACTGACTTAAGGATAGGAGACAGAAGGCTGCAGTAAACAAGGAGTGCTCTAGAGAGGGAGAAATGATGAAAAGGGTGCCGTAGGGGTCAGTATTGGACCAGTCCTCTTCCATGTCTTCATTGAGAATATTGCAGAGGGACTGGAGGGGAAGATATGCCCCTTTGCAGACAATACAAAGGTATACAATAGTGTGGGCACACTAGAGGATGTTGAAAGAATGAGGGAAGACCTTAAAAACTGCAGAAATGGTCTGAAGAGAGTCAGCTAGGATTCAATGCAAAGAAGTGCAGGATCATGCATAGAGAAAAAAACCCAGTAGAGGTGTACGAAAAAAATTTCCATTGGCAGAATTTCAGAGAAAGTGCAAATTTCGCTTCCACGAAAGTTCAGAAATAATTTTTGGAACTTTCTCAGAAATTCTACCTTAAAACTACAGAATGAATATATAAACTGTTAGTTAATTTATTAAACTTCAGGGGAAAAAATGCAGAAAGGATTACTGCCAGTGGTCAGTTCTGAGGCTTTTTTTAACCACAGTTTAATCCATTAATCCAACCCCCCTCACTGATCCGCTGTCCCAGTTAATAAATAAAAATGAAAAGGAACATTGTTTAACCAGGAGTAGCACACTAAACTGAAGCTCATTTCCATTGTGACCTGGGAGCACTAGTACAAAACTTGGCAGATCCAGTAATGAGCTGCACATGTGGGAGATGGGCTTGGAAAGTGCAATGAGGCAATGAGGTCATTTGCATTGTCTGGCTGAATACTGCAACTTTGTGCACTGCACAAGTGGCTTTACATCGCGCATGTCCCCATGCTCCGCATAGGGCTCAGGTCACCTGCTGCACCACATATCTTTCACTGAACACTTGCTGGTCTTCAGAATAATCAGCCAGACATGCATACAAACACAGGAATGAGGCAGCCAAAACAGACCACCCAGTCTATCTAAGTCTACTCAAGTGTGCAGCTAGCACACCTAGTTTGCAGCTGCCCCACCCCCCTTTGCAGCTGCCCCCCCCAAGTGCATCTCATGGTGCATCTTCTGCATATGTATTTATTTCAGGTTGGTGCATCTCAGATGCATGGCACAGGCCGTTGTGTGATTTTGCTGGGGCCTTTTGAATATGGGAGCCCTGCTATTTGCATGTCTTTCTGAAAGTAAGTTGGGGAGAGAGAGAGAGAGAGAGACAGAAAGAGAGAGAGTGTGTGTGTGTGTGTGTGTGTGTGTGTGTGTGTGTGTGTGTGTGTGTATGTGTGTGTGTGTGTATGTGTACACTAGAAACAGCCGGTCAGCTGTATGAAATTACAGTCCATGAATTCACCTACCAGTTAAAAGCAAACTTCTAACACACATACTTCCATAAACTAGATAGATCCTAGGTATAAGCATATTAAAATATGTAAGACCAATACAGAGTAGTGGCTCCATATTAAAAGGTATTAGGCTGCCCCTTAACTCTCTTTCCTTAGTGTGAATTAGAACAGCTCACTAAATCTGCTATACTTAAACATGTCTGGCGCAAAATGTAACTGTTCCAAGCATGTTTGAGTATAGCCCTTCCCCCAAACCAACAAACTCTGGCCAGAGCCAGAATGGCTGCATTTGAGCTGATGGAACAACACAGGGGACCAGAGAAACAAGGCACTGTCCATGATGAAGATGGCCTTTGGAGCTTTTAGTGCATGCGTGATGATTCACAGATGTGCACTGAACTCCAGTGGCCATCTTGGACACAGGGAACTCTGTGCTTTCAAGAAACATCAGCAGGACATTTTGGGACCCATTTTGTAAATTTCTGGCACAATTTGTGACTTATTAGCAAGCTCCTCATATTACACAAATTTACCAAAATGGCCATAAAACTGTACTGTATGGCTTGCGCTTTCTCCCAGATAGTCAAGAGACAGCAACAGGACTGTTGGGGACCATTTGTGGACAGATTCTATCTGTGTTCATAAATTGTTCACAAGCTCATCAAATTTTATGAATGTGCCAACATTCCCACAAACCTGCTCAGTATGACCTCCACAGCTCCAAAATGGAAGTGTTTCATCGTGTGAATCCAGTAGCTCATTTTTAGAGCTACCACAAAACCACTGCAGGCTCCAACCACTGCAGCCATAATTTTATGTGATTGTTTGGTAACCAGTTAAGGTCCAGTAACCACAAGTGCCTGTTTTCAGGGGCAGCCTGGGAGCACTGATTGGTTAAGTGACACACAGTATGCAAGCTGAGGTTGTGGGAATCAAACCTAGGTCTGCTGGCTGTACAAAGCTCATTCATAGCTTGTTACTCTAACCTCTAGGCTATGCTGCTAACTTAAGAAATTTACTCAAAACAGGGAAGCACCAGGAAATTCAGCTTTGTATACACTCCCTGATTACTGTCATCCCCTGTAACTGTTTGAGATCATACTGAGTATCATCCTGTAATTTTTAACCAACGCACAATGGCGTGTCACCCCAACCCCCCTTCCTCCTTACTCCTCTCATCCTTACCTATGTTTCTTCTTAAAGGAAATTAAAAATGATTTATAATAGTTTACCTGATACATAAATCATTATTGTCAGTCTATGGCCTTTTTCTGTCCTTTTTGTGGTTTAAATGCACAACACTATATTTGTACAGTATGTTCCATTCATTGTCAGTACTGCCTACCAGCCCAACACTTTCTATTTTTTCTGTCAGGAGTCAGTGTGTGCCAAGCCTTGAAATGCTAACATCCCAGACACCTGATTCAATGGTGCTGTAACCATCTACCATTCAGCACCTCCACTACAGTCTGATTGGAAAATTAAAACTGTAAGGCAGTTAGCAGCCCTAAATTTGAAAATCAACCTGCAGCCCCTCTCTTTATTTCACGACTGGTCACATTACGAACATACAAACATATGAATGTGCCAGCAGAAACAGACCACCCAGTCTGTCTAAGTCTGCTCGAGTGTGCAGCCAACACCCCTAGTTTGCAACTTCCCCAACCCCCTCCCTTTTGCCATCCCACTGCCACCCCCACCCTCACTCTCCCCTGTCCCATGCCCTTTTGAAGCTGTTCACAGATTTACTTGATACCACCCATTCTGGTAGGGCATTCCATTTTGCTACCTCCCTCTCTGTGAAATAGTGTCTGCTCATTTCTTCCAAAATCTTCTCCCCATTCTTAGCCAGTGCCCCTGGTTACCCTTCCCTCCTTAACTTAAAGATCCCTTGTGCCCCATCCTTATTGATTCCCCTCAGATACTTGAATGTCCCTATCTTGTCCCCTCTGTCCTTCTATCCTCCAGGGTGTACATATTGAGGTCTCCCAGCCTGTTGTCATAGCCTCTCCTCTCCATTCCACATGTCATCTTTGTTGCCCTCCTCTGCACCCCCTCCAGCAGCCTGATATAAGGCTTTAGGCATGACCTCCAAAACTGCACATAGTACTCTAAGTGTGGCCCTTACCAGTGATCTATAGAGGGCTAAGATCACTTGACTTCCCCTGGATGAATACCCCTTTGCTATGCACCCCAGCATTTTGTTTGTTTTTGCAGCCGCTCTCCTGCACTGGGCAATGTTGTTCATGGTCCCCGTTATCATTACCCTAAGGTCTTTCTCCTCCTCAGTGATCTCCAACTTAACCCCCTCCCAGCCAGTACTCTCTCCTTGGATTCTTCACCCCAAAGTGCATAGCTTAGGTCCCCCTGCAGTTGCTTCCACCCCTCCTCTCCATCCACCACTACTCCAATTTTGGTGTCATCAGCAAACAGACTTACCTTGCTCACCACCCAATGCCCAATGTCTGATATGAAGAGCCCAAACAATACTGGTCCCAACACAGAGCCTTGTGGTACCCCACTTTTCACAGGCCTTGGAGTTGAGAGGTCCCCTCTCACCACCACCCATTGCAGCCTCCCACTCGGCCATCTTGTAATCCAGTTCATCATTTTTGCCCCAACTCCTACACCAGTTAGCTTCCCCCCAAGCCACCCATGAGGCACTGAATTGAAGGCCTTGCTGAAGTCCAAGTAAAGAACATCCACCACATGACCCTTATCTAGTTCACCTGTTACCCAGTCATAATATTGTATCCGGTTGGTTTCACAAGACTTCCCTGAGTTTTCAAGTTTCAAGTTTATTATTCTTCCAGTAATTTAACAACATTTTTGGATATTACAAAGTTGTTACATTTAATTCACATACAGAAGAAAAAATAAAACCATGAATTAATAAATCAGTATTGCATCTTAAGAGTCTCTAATAAGAGATACAGTATGTGAGTAATAATAGAGAAAATAATTGCATTATATAAAATTAGTTATTTACCTCTGAGCCTTTTTAAGTATGCCTTTTTTTAATACTAATTACTGACATTATAAATTTCCCTGCCAATGTTGCATCTTCTACTGTCCCTGGGGGCATAAGTTTACATATTACCTCATATAACAAATCTGCATATTTTGTCAAGATTTTCCCCAAGAATGTAGAACGTATATAGTTAAATAAAGGGCATTGTGTTATAATATGAGTCAATGTGTCAGTAAAGCCTGTATTACAAAGACATTGTTCTAAGGTAGATTATTTTGATTTTCTCATTTATTCAGATAAGTGTGTTTTGATGTAATCAGCTCAAATCTTGCCCAAGTGATTGCTTTTTGAAGATGTGGGAGTAATGGTAATTGTAAATAGTCTAACATTTTGAGTCTATTTTATTTTGTGCAAACCAAGGGGCTTGTCTTTGATTGTGAGTTTGAGTCTTCTGATTTTGTGTTGTCAGAGTAAAAATGTTCTTCTTTAAATTAATTTTATAAGTTTCATGAATCTTTATGTTGGCTTGCCAATCATACCATAAATGAGAAGACGCTAGACTATGCAGAATTTGTAAAAGAGATTTTAACCAGGGAGAGAGTAAACTATCAGTATACTATGATTCTTTTTCTTTTATACAATTTAAAAGCAGTTCATTATTTACATTATTTATTATTTTCAACCAATATGTGACTAGTCTTAAGTTAATAAGAGAAGTCAATGGTCTTCTACCAAGTTCAGCCCTTACTATTACTCTTGCCATTGAGGTGGGTACCAGTAAAATGGATTTATAATAGTAAGAGAGAGGGGATTCTAATTGTGGATAATGATTAACTCCCCATATTTCCACACCATATAAGAGGAGTGAAGTGATTTTTGCCACCCCTGCTTTAATAGCAGGGATTTCTGAGAGGCTGCCATATTTAAAGTTAAACCTTTGAAGAGCTTTAGCGACATGTTTTGCCTTGATGATTTGTTCCTTATAATGTAATATCCAGAAATTTCTAGACTGTAGCAATATTTCTAAATATTTATAGGATGTCACCAATTCAATATGTGTATCATTATAATAAATTCTTGGTTTTGGTAACTGCCTTCTGAAAACCATTGCTTTTGTTTTGACCAGATTTATCCCTAATCTTTTTGCATTTATCCATAAGATGTTTAAATTTAATTTGTAATCCTTTAGAGATCAGAGAAAAAAAAATTAGGTCATCTACATATGCTAAATTATGAATTTGTTGGTTCATTATTTTTGATGAATCCCATTGTACTTTCGAATCATAGTTTAATAAAGAGTCTATATAAATGTTAAATAATAACAGAGCAAGTAAACATCCCTGCTTAACACCTTTGTTTGTTAGAAAATAATCAGCTATATTTCCTTTCTAATCAAATCTCACAGCTGTGTAGGTATTAGAGTATAGTAGGAAAATAGGTAGAAGTAGAGGTAAAGGGAGACCATGGGCCTTAAGGATTTCCAATAAAGTCTGCCTTACTACTGAATCGAAAGCAGTGGAAAAATCAACAAATAGTACAAACATCTCATTTTCCTGTACAATACATATTTCTCTAATAAATGGGACAAAACAAAAACATCATCTGTTGTTGAAAATCCTTGGCAAAATCCAGCTTGAAATTTAGAAACAGGACTATTTGCATCTGTCGATAACTGCAGTTTATTTAGCAAAATGCTAGCAAATACTTTTTCCTGCAATATCCAATAAACTTATTGGGTGGTAATTGGTAGGGTTGTAGCATGAGCCTTTTTTATGAATTGGAATTATTATGTTTTTTTTCCATGAAGTCAGAATACAGCACTCTTTTAAACAAATATAGAAAAAAATGACTAAGAAAGGGATCCAAAAGTTCAATTTTCTTTATAAATCTTACCTGGGATTTTATCTGGGCCTGGAGCTTTGTTATTTGTAAGTTTTGAAATGGCCAAATGAGCTCGCCTATTGTAAAGAATAAAGGTTTATATGAAAGAGAATATACCCAGTGTGAAGAAATATTTTTGTCCATAGTAATAATGTTATTTAATAAAACTGAAAAATATTTAATCCAAGCATCTCTGGGAATGTAAGAGATTAGTGTAGTTTGATATGATTTAACTCCCCTTGCAACCATATTCCAGAAAGCCTCATTATCATTTGATGCTATGGTTTGATGTATAAATTCCCATAGTTTTTGAGTAAATTCAAATTTCTTTAAGTTTAAGAATATTCTGTATGCTTTCTGGGCTTGGTTTAAATTTGCATTACCATATAAAGAGGATTTGTTAAGATTATTTCTAATTAATTTTCACAGTTTCTTTTTTTGATACAAACACTGAGTATTGAACCATGTGGAAGGGGAAGTTAAATTATCCTTATATTTATATATTTCCTTACTAATTCTGGAGAGTAATTTCTCAAATTTTTCTATATACTCTTGAGTTCGGTTTTCAGTTTCTGGGATATGAACAAATGAGTGGGGTGGTAAAGAAAAAATAAAATGTTCTATAGTCTTCATATTCCTGTTGTTTAAACTTAATTTAATTTTGCCAGTAGGAATTATTGGAACTATATAAGAATCATTTAATGTCAGAGTTTTTTTTATCTTTGAGTGTGAGTACAATGCAAGTAAGGTCAGCGTGGTCACTTTCTGGTCTAATGTTTATCCAGAAATTCTGTATAAATTCAGAACATTCAGGAGATATTAGTACATGGCCTATTACACTGTTCCCAGTAGATGAGAAATATGTGCATGCTCCCTCAGGATTCCCTTCACCTCTAACATTCAAAATTAGTAGATTATTCTTCTTTATGAATTCGTTTAGTTTACTACCTGCTTTGTTAACACAGGTGTCTGCAGACTTTTTCGAGTTTAAATCACCCATATAAATAAAAGATTGTAATACAGGAAGATTATCAAAACCAGCTATATGAGCATTAAAGTCTCCTCCTATCAAGACAGTTTCAATATGATATTTAGTGTAAAAAGAATCCATGACCAAAGAAAGAACTGAGTACAAATCACCATATATGATGATTGGGGTGCTTGGGGGAATGTACACGTTCACAATCATGTAAATAAATGAATCCCATTTAATAATGTTAAACAATGATATATTTTTAAATCTAATTTGGTCAATTACTTGAATACTTTTTCTTATTTTAATAAGGGTGGTGATACCGCCCCTGGGTCTACCATTCAATTTCTCCCTTACAGCTTTCAAACTAAAAGCTTGATAACCATTTAAGTGAACTTCTGTAATTGCTCAAGTCTCATTGAATAGCAACAATTCAAATTTTGAAACTAGATCTTTCCAATTAGGATCAGCAAGTTTTGTTCCCAAGCTCGCTATGTTCCAGGACAAAAAATTATCAGAGTTAAATATTAATGCATCTTTATGCCCTGTAGATTCTTCTATATTTAATGAAGAATTTTGAATAGAGTGTAGTCATGGGTGAATATAACTTTCCAAACCCTGTTCCTTTAAATTATCTTGGAATTGAAAATCAGTTAGTAGTACATGAGCTCTGTCTAACTTGTAAACATTTAATAGTAGATTTCTATATAGAGATTCTGATTTTATTTCTTAATCAATTTGAGAGTCTAGGGCATCCACATGGGTTCTCCTAACTGCTCCCAGATCTGCCATAGGAATTTCTATGTCCAAGCATATCTCCAGAAAAATTCTAATAGAAGAGACTCATCTACGGTTATTATTTCCTTCAAATCTCTTTATCCCAAATATAGAGAGAGATAAAATGAATCTTTTGTTTTATCAGAGTTCCAGTTAAGGAATGTTAAAGTTGAAGTTATAGTTTCACAAGAAATCAATTGATTTGGGTAAATTATTGTTATCATATGCATACATCCATGTAGTTGCCCAATTAACTGGAGAAGAAACTAAAATATCAAGGTTATTTAGATAAAGATTTTTAGCCCAAATGTTCTTAGCTATTTCCATGTCAGATAGAAATATGTAAACTGGATAGTTGGGCATTGATATATCTCTATAAACCAATCGTATGTTAGCCACTGCTTCTGGGAGTTCTAATTCTGCTGAGAACAGATGACACAGAGAAAATAATGTGACATTTGTTTCACAAGATTTCAAAAATATATTTTCCATTTTAAAAACCACCTCTTTCTCTGTAGTTGTAATAAATTTGGAATTAGGCTGTGGGAGGAAGGGGCCTTGCACTGTTGGTTCATGAAGAGTTTTCAAGACATAGTCATTATTTTTCAAGGAGTTATTACCCACTGTGTTTTGATCCAAAGTAATAATCACTTGAGGAGATCAGTCTGTTACTTTCTCATTAACCCAACTGTTCTGATTCTCATCAATTAGTTTTTCTGGATTTGTGCTAGTAATGCTCACCTTAAGTTCTCTGTCCTGGGATTTCTTTATAATATTTTTTGGTGATTTGTTTCTTATGTATTTTTTTATTTGATTTTGACATTTATCTTCCATATGGTCTTTTGACCCGTTTTTCCCTTGTTTCCCTTTTTTTCTTTGGTGTTGAACTGGGAAAATATTATGGGGAAAAATAGGGCCTTGGTGTCTTCTCAGTTTGGTGTTGGTTCTTCATTTCATCAATTTTATCAGATAAATCTGTAAGTTTATTCACAATGAAGTCAACTAACCTTTCTACATGATGTTTTAATTTGTTATAAGTCTCCAAGAAAACTATATTCACCATAACTGGATGTGTTAATGCTTTAATAGAATATCTGGAAATTGTATCTGGACACTGTTTAAGAAATTCAGGGTCTAATTTAATTGCTTCAACTTCTTTATCCAGTTTATTGAACACTTTTTCTGGAGAACATGTCAGGACATGTGAGTCAACTGAATGATCCAGATTGTGCTCTATATTATTATTAGAGTCTGAAGGACTATATAGATCTAAATGAGTTGGGTGCAGAGAGGTTTCTGATTTTTTAAAAGAGTTATTAGACACATGAGCCATTGTTTGATCAATTATATGATTTGTCGGAGAATGGGTATTGAGTATTATGCCCTTCTGAAATTTCTTTTGCTTTTTGTGAAGAAATCCGTAATATTTTCTTGGTGGGATGATTTATTATAGCAAGTAATTGAGTTTTTCCCCCACATCAGAAGCAATAGCTCCATTGTTAGAAGTAGTTATTAAAAATGTGTTTTCATTATATAGATCAATTACACTATTATGGTCCTCAGCATACTTATGATCCAATTGATCAACTAAGTTAACTTGGCTTAGATTATCCAATATGAATGATCCCTGGTTTGGATCTATCTCTATTCCAGACTTCTGCTTAGGATAGATGGAATCTGATTTATATCCATAAACATCAGATCTGTAATCATAAGTTATTTCCTCTTTGATGTAATAGGGGAAGTAAGACATTGGAGTTTCTCTTGAGGGTTCTTTTGGGGTAGAGGCCACAATGACTAAGTCTTGGGTATACATGCAGCCATTTTTCTTTAGCCTCTGGTTAACATTTTGTGGTTTACTCCCTTTACTCTTTCCCATTATATTCCTGTCCACTACCTTGCCACTGCATGTATACATGGCATAAATTAACAGATAATTAATAGACTCAGTAAGCCAAGTTCCTTAGAAGTGCTCTTAATCTCCCAGTTGATATTATCAAAGAAGAGCACTACAAAGCAATGTAATAAGCAATGTAATAAATTATGTGATTGGGTGCTTATAAACAACCAGGTGAGAGAAGGCAGGCTATCTATTTAACAATAACATCAGAGGAAAAAAAAAAAGAAAATGAATAAAAATTCCCACCGTAAAAGTTAGAGGATAATAAATAGTTGGGCTCGAAAAGCCATACTCTTTGGGTATATTCTTAAACTCCCGACAATGATAAGAAAAACAAAGCAGTACAGTATAATGCAATAATTGTTTATAATTTAGTGCTTATTGAGCTTATGGAGCAGCAGATAGCATGAACTAGTATGTCTTCTTGTTGGATTTTTCGGCTTTCCAGTAGAGATAGTATTATTAACTGTAAGTTGTAGCCTATTAATTTTTTGGGCCATAAAGTAGTCCCAAGATTCAAAGTACAACATAGGTATAATTAAATGAATGAATTCCAAAAGATCCAGAAACTCCATGAGTCAATCAGGTGAGTATAGTTCAGTCAGAATCAGGAATAAAAGAGACCCAGCGTGGAGCGTACTACGTGCAGACAAAATGTCAATGTGGAGTCTTTTTGTCAAAAAAGAATGAAGCAGCCCCTTTAATTATGTCCCAAAAGGAAAAATATCCAAAATTTCTCTGCTCGGACCTTAAGTCTTCAGTACACACTGCATCCACCACTAAAATCAGCAAAGAGAAATAAAACCTTTTAGGGTTTAATAATTAAAAATAAATGTTTAGAGTGTTTTGACTGCAGGCTCTAATATTCATTAATACTCATTAATCATTATAAAAAAGCTGGGACTGATAGACTTTTTCCAAATAAAAAAACCTTAGTTTAAATGATTTATAATTAAAAATAATTAAAACAGTTTTAAAGAAATTTATGCGCAAGAAATACCTAGATTACAAAAATTGCTTAACTCACTTGCAGTAGAATTAAGTTTTTGTTTTAGTGCTGTTAGAAGAGTATCTAAGGTCCTTGTACATTTGAACAGCAATAAGTAGCTTGAAATACAAGGTTTGACAATATTTTTTGGCAAACGCCCAAAGGTTGTTGTTTTTTTTTTTTACATGGTGAACTGAAGCTCAAAGAGGTAACAGTTTAAAGACTGTCCTTGTGATATAAGGTCTTCTTTAATAACCAAAGTGCAGCATGAAAGGGCAAAGCCAAGAAAACAGAACGGATGCACTTCCAGTCGGAAGAGTGACCGACTCCTAGTAATCATACTTGAAAAAGGTGAGAGTGCCTTATTTTTATGTGGAGTGACGTAATGAGATTCGTCTGTGGCGTGAAAATTAAAATACCAGAAGATGCGTATTTTAAAATATTTTAAGGTATATTGTGTTTCATGAAAATAATGATACTAATATAGATAAAAGCTAGAAGGAGATTCCCTCTTAACAAAAAGGTAATTACCAAAAGAAAACAATGTATAAGCATGTAGAATGTGTAAAACTAAAACACTGTGGAACAGCGGTTTATAGTGGAACTCAGATTTTATACCAAACCACTGCACCAACACTGCATTAACATTAGAAAATGACAGGTTCTGAGTAGATCCAATTCAACAGAAACAGCTCCCTGGACTGTCTAATGATAAAGTCCATGACAGCTCAACAACAATTCAGGGTCAGAAGGGTCTCTGAATGCTGAGACCACCAGCACATATTGGTGAACAGACAAAGTACATCAACAATCAAGGTAAGAGTTGTAAAAAAGAAAAAAATAACTCTCCTTTTCTCTTTTCTTTTTCTTGGTCGTCAGTCATTGGTCATTCTGCCCGTTTAACACCCCCATGGGGTAATTGAAGTTCGGCCAGCAGGTGAGGCTCTTCCCCAGCAAATAACTGCTAGGCCTGGAGGCTGAAAAACAAAAGAGCCAACAAGGAAGACTGGCAGTGGCCACACAAGTTGGTCCGGGAAGATTTACTCACTTTGTTCAAATAAGGCAATGGTGGCATACAGTAGTAGCACCAAATTAGTCAAAGGATTTTTAAAAATCCTATTGAGAAGTGTGAAACCTTTAGTTAGGGATTTTGTTTTGTTAGTGCGTTCACTGCTACTCAGAGAGGGTTGTCTTATCTGATAGCATAGTTGAAAATCTACCATATGGCACTTAAGTGCTGTAATAGGAACTCTCCTCTTTCTGTAGGTATAACAAAAAGAATTTTAGAGGACTTTTTTTCCCCTAAATTTTGTAAAGGATCAATAGGGAATCTCACAAAATTGCTTGACAAATTCGGTGTTACTACTGTATCTTTCAAAGGCGAGTAATGAGCCTTAAGTAAACCCTGCTACAGCAGCAAATGGCAGCTCAGCATGCGGCAGCCATCCACTCACTAAGATCCAACTCTCAGGAAGGGAAGAGAAAATTCCCCAAAGATCTTAAGTGACATTTACAATGCTGTTTGTCATGGAGCAGACACATGTATTTGTGAAAACCCCAGATCCCATACTGGGCTAGCTTGCTTCCCGCCTTCTTCCTTCTACCTCCGTCCACTTCTACTGTTTCTGCTGCTTCTCGATATTGCTTTGCCAATTTTTTGAATGACAAGACTTCTCTAAAACAAACCCATGCTGCCTCACATCCTGGAGGCCATTGTCCTCCAGGTACAACACCAGTCTTTCTTTTAGTATCATTTCCATGAGTTTGCACACTATGGCTGTGAGACTTACTGGACAATAATTACCTTGTTCATCCCTTGGCCCACTCTTATGTGATGGCACTACATGTGCCATCCTCCAGTCCGGTGGCACACATCCCAACTCCAGTGAGATGCCATACTGATCTGCCAGTGCCTCCACCAACACCTCCACCATCTCCTTCAGCATTCTGGGGTGGATACCATCTGGCTCTGGTGACTTGTCTACTTTCAGTGCCCTCAGTCTCTCTAGGATTCTACTTACCTCAATTCTTCCATCTGTCACTGCCTCTCCTCCTGCCCCACCCTCCCAGCCCATGATGGTAGTGGTCCCCCCTTTTCTTCTGTGAACACGGAACAAAGGTATTCATTCAGTGATTCTGCCTGCTCCTCCCCCTTTTCTGTCCACTCCCCACCCCTTTTTACCCTCACTATTGTCTCCTTGCACTTTCTTTTCTCCCTGATGTATCTGAAGAAGTCCCCCCCCCTCACATTTATTCCCTGTGCTAATCTCAGCTCCCTCTGGGCTTTGGCTTCTCTCACTTTTCTGGTTGTCTCTGGACCATCTTGCATATTCCTCCCTGTCCACTTCCTTCCCTGCCCTCCTAAACCTCTGGTGAGCCACTTGTTTTGCCTCACCACCCCCTCAACCTCGCTTTTCAACCAGCATGGTTTTCTTGCTCTGCTTCTCTTACTCTTTGCCTTGGTGCAAGCTTCTGTTGCCTCTGTATACTCCTGTTTAATAATATCCCATTTCTGCCCCACATCCATCTCCTGCCTTATGCCCTCCAGTTTCCCTTTCAGTACTTCCTGCATCCTCCCAAAGTCTGCCCCCCTGAAGTTTACCACCTGAGTAACTGATTTCCCTGGCTCCCCACACATTGTGATATTAAACCATACCATTTGGTGACAGCTGTTGGATAGTGGGTCCGATACCTTTATTTCCATCACTGCCTCCCTATTCGACAATACCAAATCTAAACTTTTCTTTAGCCTAGTAGGTACAGTAACCAACTGTGTCAGGAGACCATCCTGGATCACATCCAGGAGCACTTGTCCCTAGCACTGGAGGTGACTGGAAAGCTCCAGTCAACCCCCAACAAGTTGAAATCCCCCACAATGACCACCTTCCCTTTTCTACATAACATTTTGATTTATCCCGCTAGCTCCCTGTCAAGCTCCTCAGACTGGGACGGTGGCCTGTATACCACCCCAAACCTTAGTTTTCTACCCCTTGAGTCTAGGAGTTGCAGCCAGAATGCCTCTGTTCTCCTTTCTTCTCCCTCATCCCTTGTGCATTTGATCCCATCCCTCACATAGACTGCCACCCTACCCCCCTACCCTCTTTACAGTCCTTCCTGTATAATTTGTATCCTGGGATTGCCAGATCCCAGTTCTGGTGCTCAGTTGCCCATGTTTCTGTGACAGCTTCAATATCCACCCTCCACACTGCTAAGAGTGCCTGTAGCTCAGCAAATTTGCTTCCAAGGCTTCTTGCATTCAATGAGACCACCCTCAATAATACCCCCCTTCCATTCGCTAGCCTCCATCATGTCCCTTCTACTCCCTCCTTTTTTGGCCTCCCTGAGTCCTTCCCTGCTAGCCTGGGGGGTAGGCTGTGACTCCACTCTATCGGATCCCTGCCTACCTGCTGTCCACTGGTCACTCCCCCATATAGTTTAAATCCACTCTTGTTGCAATATACCTTTCCAGTCTTTGCTTTAATACCTCCTTCCCATCCCCACTCAAGTGCAACCTATCCCCTGCAAACAGATTGTTATTATCCCAGGTACTGCCCCAATTGCCCACAAGCCCATACCCCTTAGTTTGACACCATTCTACCAACCATGTGTTCAACTCTCTAACCCTCTCCTTTCTCACTGTGCTTGTGCAGGGTTCTGGGAGCACTTTGGAGAAGGCCACAGACTCCCCAGACTCCTCACACAACCTTCCCACTTGCTCAGTCCTCTTCCTTGTTACCTCCACCATTTCTCCCACTAGGCCATGTGTCCCCACATGTACTGCAATGTGTGGTTTCCTTCTACCCCTCTTTATGCAGTTTAGGATTGTCTGTCCTGCCATATCTGCCTTTAATCCTGGTGTGGACTCCACCCATATCTGACTGTGCCTCCCCCTTTGCCACCCCTTCTGAACCTCTTGAGTATGGAGTCCCCCAAGACCAGTACACCCCCCTACTCTTTCCTTGTGCCCATCGCCACAACCCCACCCAGGTACTCATTTTTGAAGCCACTCAAGACTGTGTTTTTACCATGTGCCCAAGTGTCTTCCACCTGTCCCTTCCAATTAAGACCCTTCCCTCTTCTCCTGTTTGACTGCCAACCTCTCTCTCTCTCCCCCTCACCTCTCCGAGTATTATCCCCCCACCACACCATGCTCAATCTCTCCACTAGTAAAACCCCTCACACCCTCTTCTTTGTGAGTGCTGTCCCTTGTGTAATCACCTCCTGCATCCTCTTTTTCATGTGTTTCTAGCACAGTAAATATGTTCCCTATCGCCTTTACCTTACTATGTGCTTTCTCTTCCCTCCTGCCTACTGCTGCTCCTCTTTTTCTAGGTTCTACTAGAGTCCACCTTTCATCACCTGGCTTCCTATCTAGTTTGCCTCCTCTTCCTCCCTTGACCCACTGTTCCTTCTCTGTGGTGCCCCCACAAAACTCTCAGATGTCAGCCCTCCTACTGATGAAATCCTCCCCTCCACCCTCAACCTCCCCTGCTCCCTGCCCAGTCACTGAACCACTTCCTTGAGCCTCCTTAGCCTGTGGCATATTGGGCAACCTCCCAGTCTCCACAGTATATTCATCTACATTGCTGCCCCACAACCATTGCATACAACATTCCTACCCATGGTCCACACTACCTATACAGTCTCTGCACACTAACTATCCCTGCAGCAAGTAGACTTAAGTAATCCTAGCACAGCCTCTAACAGAAATACCTGATATATTCCAGTTGAAGGCCCCCCACAATATCCACCTATCACACCATCAGCAAATCACTGTGGATGCTGTACTCCTATTTGAGACCCACCTATGCTTTTTCCCTGCCCTGTGGCTGCATTATTGGATAGAAGTAAATGAGCTGCACCTGAAGTCTTTTCCTCTAATTGCAGGGCAGGTGTTCCCCTATTAATGAGCTGTGTTCTGGGGAGGAAGGGAAGGGGAGGGCAGAGTTTGGGCCCACACCTGACTCTCACAAGAGTGTATCAGCCCTGTGTCTGCCCCTCACTGCACCTTTAAGCAGACATATATACCAGTAGTGTGTCACTGAAACCAAAGTCATCATCAAATAAAGATCATAGTTTAATTTGAAAATCATGCCACTGGGCATGGCTTGGCACTGAACAGCATGGGCATCTGATTCCAGAGCTCTTCATCATTTTCAACAATCTAACATAATTTGCTTCCATCTAAGCCTGATAATGTAGATCAACAAATGAATCTAAGTTTAATGAGATGTACAGCAGCAGTCTCCTAAGATTTTCTCTGTCTCAGTTCATTTTATTTTCTGTTTCATGGCATCTGATGATCTCCTGGAATACAAAATGCAGCTAAGCTTGTATGATGATCGTACACAGTTGTAATACTAGCACTTCATTTGCTACCTATGGTAATGTTGCTATTACTGTTTTTTTGTACACTTACTATGTGTGGCTCTTTGTTCATCATGCTGAGGGTGAACTGGTGGCCACAATTATTTTGCCATAAAGTTAAGTTTACAGTTCTTTTGTGCAGTCATATCTGATCACAAAATATTCGAACCATAAGATTCTAAGATGGCCACCTGAGGGTACGGATGTGTGGAAGTGAGCACAGCAAAATTTCAATTTAAAAGGGCTTTTTTTTTCATGCGAGCAGCTCTCCTCAATATGCGGTGAGATTAAAATCAGCAAGGAGATGCTGACATGTTGAAATCTGGAAGAAGGAACAAATTGCTAGTTAATGCGCCTGCAAGGAAAAAGTCAAAAACTCATCAAAGAATCACTCAAAATAGCCAGGAAATAGAGGTCTATTAGACTGTGACTTGGTGTCTGGCTTACCTGGATCAACTACACCTCCTGTGATCCAAATGAGGCTTCAACAAAAGACACTACAATTCCGGCCAGTTTTGGACCAAGGTCTGTTAAAAATTCCTAATTTAATTTCTCCTCTGGATATAACTTCATTGCCATCATGGCTTAATATGTCAAAGGGAAAGATGAATACAGGTGATGGTCAATGGGACACAACAATCTTTTTTGATGCAGAAGAAAGGATTTTGCAATCGACGTCAGCTGCAACACAGGATGGCAGCTCTTCATCAATGGTGATAGCTGATATGCCGTCTCATTCGCAAGATATAGATGTAAGACAAACCATCTTTTTACATCAAATAAAATAGCACAACAATTCAACAGCATCAAGAATGCAACTAATAGTGTTACTGTACCCACCATGGAAGAAAGCAGTGCAAGAGGGGAAGATCAGCTCTTACAGCAGAAATTAACTATAGCAACGATAGGTAATGCTGAAGTAAAGGGAGGTGAAAGTACAGCATCGAACTGTATGAGAGATGTGCAAAATTCTCACAAAAGCATTATACTTAACGAATTTAGATATGAAATCAAAAGAGACATTAAAATGGGGTTTAAACAGATAACAGAAGCACTGTCAGGCCTTACTCTATCTATTAAAGATATTGGCACAGAAATGGACTCCCTATCTAAACAGACTGCTAAAGCAGAAAACAGAATTGGACTATTGGAAGATACAGTGCCCACATTACAACAACAACTGATAGAAGGTAAATCCCAACTTGCACTTCTTCAGCAAAAAATAGTTAATCAAGAAGATAGGTCCAGACATAATAATTTAAGATTAATTAATATCACAGAGGGCGTTGAAGGTAAAGGAGACCCTATGCAATTTTTTGAAAAACTTTTGACCACTGCTATGGGGCTAAAATACTTGCTGGATAGGGCTCACAGAGCTGGGCCAAATACACATAATCTTCAGAATGCCCCTTTGCAGCGACAACTAACTAGGGCAGAATGTGTCAGGATCTATAACTATCAGGATCGAGAAAGACTCTTGCAAAAAGTAAGAATTGAAGAAGACCTAACAGCTGAAGGAATGAAATGTTCTGCTTTTCCAGACTTCAGTATTGAAACTGTTTCTTCAAGAAAAAGCTTTGATAAAGCAAAGGCAATCTTGAAAGAAATGGGGATCCGATTCTCAATCTTGACACCAACTAAGCTTAGATTTTTTTGTCATGGGAAAATGCATTATTTTACAGACCATAAAAATGCAGAAACATTTTTGAAAACTCAATTTGATAATACTACAGCGCTGTTAGCATGTTCTGAAGAGACTGTTTAATGTCTAATTTCCAAGTTTATAATCTTATATATGAAGTAATTAAACATAGATTATTTTAATATATTATCTTAAATTTCCCTTGAAGGGATGTATACTTCATTTGGTCTATTTATCGCTTTACGTACCACCCCTTTTTGTGTGTTATTTTCCTGGTCTATGATCTAGAAGGTTTGCTGATTTTTGAGACATCTCAGGGGGAACGTTTTTGATCATGTTATATCACAGTACTAAGGATTAAAATAAGGAAGATTAGCAAAACTGAACATATAAGAGTGGTTCAAGGAAATAATTAATTGCTGCTTACATGATGAACAAGATATATGATAAAGGGGAAAGGAGGAGAGGGCTTACTCGCCACAGCAGCACATACTGATGCACCTCGTCCATGGCTATCAGATAGGTGTACAAGAGGGGATACCTAGGTCTTTTAGATGTCTGATTATTATTATGATAATATTATGTAAATGTTGGTTTGGACTGATGGTAAAGGGTAGATTAGAAGGAGGCAGGTAAGAGAGGGGGGAATGGTGCACTTTGGTGGGTGAGGGGATAAAAATGAAACAATGTCAGCAAAATAAACAGGACTTAGTACTAAGGGTAATACAAGGTAAAACAATAGTTTGGTACCATTTCTTTTTAGATTTCTATGACTAATCAACTGAAAATAGCAACTTGGAATGTCAAGGGAATGAGGGAAAGAGTGAAAGACAGAAAAATAGCTAATTACATTAATAATATCTCAGTCAACGTTTTAATGGTACAAGAATCACACCTCCTACCAGCAGACTTCCAATTTTATGCTAATAAATGGGGACAAGGAACTCATGCTCCATATCGATTTAATACTAGAGAGGTGGCAATTTTCTTTAAGAGGAATTTAGGAATTTCTGTTTTAAAAGAAATTATTGACCCCAATGGTTGTTTCATATTTTGTGAGGTTTTGGTGGAAGGTGTGATACTTACATTTCTTAATGTTTATGGACCTAATGAGAATGAGCCAGATTTCTTTACTCAAATATTTTTGACGGTAGCTACTTTCACCTCACCACTTATCATTGGGGGAGATTTTAATTTGGTTCTCAATCCAGCTTTAGATAAATCTGGTATGATTGCTCCCCCAATCCAAACTGCAGCCAAAAAAAATTAAACAATTTATGGAAGAATTTAAACTGCTTGGCCCTTGGCATCACACCTTCTCTTTAATAAAACTATATTAGTTCTTTTCCTCAGTACATCAGTCCTTCTCAAGAATCAATTTTCTTATATCAGAAAGAATATTTTATTTAGTTACAAAAACTGAATATAGAGCCATACATATATCAGATCATGCTCCAGTCATTTTGACTCTGCAAAGTAAAGCATCTAAACAATACAATCAATTTATATTTAATAATCTGCTTCTTAAGGATACACAGTGTATTTCAAAAATAACACAAGAGGTGGATGCATTTTTTTTCTTTGAATAAATACGAAGAAGTGTCAGCAATAATAATTTGGGACTTATTTAAGGCCTTTATTAGAGGGATAGTCATATCATACAATGCTAAAATGATCAAGGATAAAAAACAAAAGCTATAATATTTGGAGAAAATCATATCACAGAAGGAAAATTTATTTAATATCAATAAGAACCCGGTAATCCTACAAGAAATCCTCAAACTTAAAAATCAATATAATAAAATAGCAATTATTGAAGCAGAATGTCAACTTCTAAACACCAGAAGTAAATACTATGCCTTAGGTGATAAACCAGATAAAATCCTAAACAGGCAATTAAAGACAGAACAAGCTCACAATGCTATAACCAAAATCAAGAATGAAAATGGGATATTAATATCAGACCATGAACAAATTGATAACACATTCACACTTTATTATGAAAAGCAGTATACCTCTTAACTTTCTACAGAGGTTACAGATACAGAACAATATTTATTAAATATTGATATACCTCCTATTAGCGACATGCTCAGGGGTCTACTTGTTCGACATATAACTTTAATGGAGATCGAGACCGCAATTAAATCATTAGCTCCGGGTAAATCTCCCAGTCCAGATGGGATACCATTTGATTTTTACAAGACATTTAGCAACTTAATTACCCCTCATTTAAAAATTCTTTATGATTATATGATTTTTAATAAAGCAATAAACCCATTGGCTTGTGAAGCGAATATACTGATATTTAAGAAAAAAGATAAAGACCCTACTTTGACCACTTCATATCGACCCATTTCTTTAATTAATACATACTCGAAAATTTTAACCAAAATTCTAGCAAATAGACTTAGTAAGATTTTATCTCAAATCATACACAATGATCAAAATGGATTCATACATAATAGACAACTTAAAATTGACGTCAGAAGAACTGTCAACTTAACTGATAAATTTAAAGATAGTGGGCCAGATATTCAAACTGCACCCAAAATGTGCGCAAAAGCAGGAGCAAGCACAAGTCCTTTGCGTACATGCGCAACAGACGCGATATTCAAACATGAAGCAAGTCAAATTGCACAACCAGCCAACGTCTGAATATCGCACAACCTGCGCCATAGCACAATCAGGAAGGAGAAGCTGAGCACATATGATGCACCATAGCGCAACAAGGCCAGCCCAGCTGAGCAGACTAGAGGTGCCATAGCGCAGGAGGAGTCCCCCCAGCAGCAGAGCAATGGAACTGCACAACCAGGGAGGTAGGCAGAGGCCCACCACCCATTCCACTGACGGGCACAGGAACACACTGCAGAACTAACAACATACCCCCACACCCGAAGCACAGCATCACTGGTGGAGGGACGGAATATCCACTGGATCATGGGGACAAGCCAACAAAGCACAGCTGGGCCATGGCACCCCAGCACACCTACTGGCAAGCAGAGACTGCCACACAAAGGGGCCAGACAACCCAAGTGTACAACAGCCCCCCCTGTGCACAGCACACCCTGCACTGGAACCCCAAGACACCACCCATGAGCAGTGACTGTGACCGGCACTGCCAGAATCACCATGTCCCCCCTGGCACAATGCAACTGTGTGTACCACAGAACCATACAAGCCAGACCAACCAGGAGCTCACAGCAGTGTGTGGCAGCACACGGCCAGACCGGCTGAAAGCCACCACCACACCAGGGACACCCCCCATGCACACACACACACAATCCCAGGACAACACCACACCAGATGTCATGCACATCACTGCAACTGAGCACCTATAGCCAGCTACAAATAAGAGACCACCACGGTATTCATAACAAAATATATATATATTTCTAATCAATGACACAACAATAACAACAGGAACAACCATAACTATAATTATATACAAATATATACAATACAGGGGTGGGGGTATGGGTACACAGTAGGGGTGGGTGTGGGGCAGGGGTGAAGAACTTGGTGAGGGAAGGCAGGGTGTGAGGAAAGGGTAAAGGGGTAGGTGTGGCTACTGCCCCCCAGGCTGCACATCAGCAGGCTGTTCTGTCCCCATGGCCTCCCCCGGCATCGGACACCTCTCCAGTTCATCTCCCTCAGAATGTGCAGGAACTCAGTGGACAGCTCCAGCAGATGGTGGATGGCCTGCTCAATCCTTCGCAGGACCCAGACACCTAGGGCAAGGGAACAGAATCAATGGCTGTGACTGTCCACAACCCTGAAGCCCACCCAATATGCATAGGTTACAGTCAGTGCCCCGCCCCTGTGATGGACTGCACCCACTCACAGTGACCGTGCACAAGCCTAGCTCCAACCAGGCAGCAACAGCCATGTGTGCCACTGCACACACACCCCACCCATGCCCAGCACAGCACAACCAAGGCAGTACAGTGACATGGCTATGCGCAGGGAAGTTAGTACCACAGCCATGTGCCCAGTGCATGCATGGACCACCAGTGGCAGCACTCAGAGACATGCAGTGCCACTGGACAGTGCTGACTTGTCACCACGTCGTACGCGTGGCAGTGTTGTCCATGGATGGTGGCCATGCCCTCCCCCATACACGCAATAGCATCCATGATGTAATGACACTCACCCTCATCAAGCTGCTGTGGTGGCTGCTGCTGCTGCTGCTGTGGGCTCACACCGTGCCACCTCTGACCACCCTGCAGCACCCCTCTGTGCCTCATCCTGGCCCTCCTCTGCTCCCCACACCTGTGGAAACAAACATTGAGAAACACATTGGTGAGATCTCCAGCAGAAAGCCCCTGCCCCAATGAGTGTGTGCCTGCCACACAGCCAGACCCATATATAACACACCTGCAAACACTGTCACAGCCAACCATGTAACCAAACCTCCCCATGCTCTGGCCACAATACACAGTGTTGCCTCTGCAAGTGACAATACAGTGCATAGATGGCTACTCCACCTGGCCTCCAGGGCACAATGCCCTCCTGGCATCTGACCTGGAGGTGCCAGCACTGCCCGCTCCCTCCTGCACAGGTCACTGTACCGGTGCCTGCACTGCTCCAGTGTTCTGCACTGCCCAGTGACCTGCTCCAGCTTGGTAGCCACCTGCTGCCACACATGGGTGCGGGCCATGTCTAGGGGTTCCTCCCCAAACAGTGGCCCAAAGTGAGGCTCCATCATGGCCACTAGGTTGGCCACCTCCAAGGCACTCCACTGTGGACCTCTCCTGTGTGCCATGTCTACAGGTTGATAGTAGGCAATATGGCGCTCCACAGCACCACAACCCCACGTGGAAATGTTGCTCAATACAACTCCATCTGTCCCTATTGCACTGTTCATACAGTGCTGTTGGTCCCTATCACACTGTTACTGAACAGCGTGATAGAGCTGCAGACATGCCATACGTACAGCGCCAAGGGGCCAAAGGTCGGGCACAAGGTCATGGGTCTCTGGTGCAAGGCCATGCATAGCGCCATTGGACGTCTACACATCCAGCGTGATTAGTCGTCTGCGTGCCAGTGCCACAGTGGACTATTGCGCAGTTGTGCCACAGCGCCATGTGGTGACCAGTGCTATAGCGCCACTGGCACAATGGTGGCCGTGTCCTGGATTGCTGATCACACACAGCACATCATCAGCACGGCAGATGCCTGCATAAGCTACCTGAGCATGTGCAGTGCAGTGTACTATGCAGTCACAGAACTGTGCCATTGGCTCAGCCTGCTCAACTGTATTGCACAAAGTGCAACAGCGCAATATTCAGCCGTCATGTGCAAATCATCTGATCAGCCATTCAATGGTGCACTGGCACGATTTGCATCTCATTAAAGTTGCTCCACTCCTAATTTGCATGCATTATGCTATAAATGTGCGACATTGATCTGCAGTGGCCATATTCGGTTACTGCAGGTGATAGGTGGGTTGCATGCTGTGTGATGTTCTGGACTATGGTCATGGGATATTGCTGTATACTGCAGAGTCACAGGTGTCCACTTCCACCCATACAGACTGTGACGCAGAGAGGACTGGTGAGGAGGATGATGGTGGGCGGAAGAGAGGCCCAACTTCATAAAGCTGAAACAGAGGAACTCTTCGAGGTCTACCTGGGAAGATCCATCACTCAGTGGATGGCGTGGACACCCTCAGGCCTGTGCTGCTGGGAGGTAGCTCACATTGTAACCTGCACAGAAGCAACCAGCGGTCCGTGCAGGAATGTAAGAAGAAGATGGGGACCGACAGGAGAAGGGTGAAGGAGAATTGGCAGCCCTCAGGCCGGCATGCGCTGCCACAGGTGGGGGCCAGCCAGAGGTGGTGCAGCTGACCCCAGCGGAGGACCATCTTGCTGCATCCATGCAGTGCAGTTCCATTGAGGGCATTCCAGGAGGTGGCTTCCAGACAGGTGGTAGCCCATCACTGCACAGTATGACATGGTCGGGGGGAAGGTGCATCCCATGCATTAACATGTTCTCACTTTCTGTTACAGATCCTGTGCATCTGCAGGGGGCAGTGGTGGAGGGCCTGTGCACTGTGGACATCCAGCCAGAGTTGGAGGAGGGTCCATCCACCTCTACTGGTAGCCGGCGTGCATTGCACCAGTGTGCATGCCTGGCTGCCATCTCCGATGTCGGTGAGTCAGGTGTGGGGGGTGCCCTTCCTGTGTCTCAGCAGTCTGGCATGCAAGCATGCCAGCACGCTGTGGCTGTGGCACGAACATGCACCATTGATGATGCAATGACCACTATGGGCAGTGACACGTGTGTGTCACATAGTGGACACACAGCAGGACAGCTCATGCCCATGGACCTAGCTGGTTCCAACGTGTGTGCCAGCACGTCAGCACAGTCCCAGACTGTGCCTGTCAGCACCGGTGGGGCAGCATCGGTGGCTGTGCAGACCTCTGGCACTGTTGTGGATACAGCAGTGGAATGACTGGTCCCTTGGGCACAGCAGGCAGAGGGGCAGCAGCAGCAGTCACCCACCAGGTCTGGGGGTACACGGGTTCCAGCGGTGGCATATGCACACGCCTGTTGACTGCCATACCTGGTCCTGGTGAAGGATTGTTGAGCATCAGGCCCTTCCATACCCTGAGGGACAGGTTGCCGATGTGGCAGATGACCCATTTGACGAGCACACCCGCCTGCCGCGGGCATCAGTACAGCAGCAGATGAGGGCTGCAACGTCTGTGGAGGCACCGTGTGTGGCTGTGGAGCGGCACAGCAGGGACAAAGCGATGATCCTTGCAGGGATTGTCCAAATGCGGATGGATGTGACCACCTCGATTGACAGGCAGACCCAGGCATTGGTCGCTGTCGTGGCCTCACTGGGCACACAGTCAGGTGCCCCTGCCACGCACACCACGCAGTATGCTATCCATTCCCCGTTCCCAGTGTCGTGTGACACCCAGCCTGTCGATGCCGGGTTCTGCTGTGGGCATCCCAAGCACCTCTGGTGCAGGTTTGTTCAGTATGCTGCTGACCCCGGTTTGGACAAGGTCACGCTCATGCAGTGGGACCCCTGGTAGTCCATTGGTGCCACCCCATGTAGCCCATGCTCAGTCTGCCAGTGCTACTGGGTCTTGGCAGGGCTGCCCATGCATCTGAGGTGGCTGTGGCACAGTGCCACATGACTGACCTGTCTCCCAGTGTGGGCCCTGTCTGGTGCAGCCCTGTGTGCAATGTGCATCATGGTGGGCAGGACACCAGTTGGTGCCCTGCCCAACACGCCGACACGTGGACCACCTGCACACCCACCCGACTGCTGTCCATGGGTGCACTGTACACCAAGGTGCAAGGATGCCCAGCATCTGACACACATACATGGACAGTGCAGGTGGTGGGGGTGGCCTGTGTATCTGTGTGTTTGACATGTCTGTTCCTGCTCTGCTGTGCACCTGCCCCTGTGCACTTTGTGCCTGGTGTGTGTGTGTGTGTGTCTGTCCATGTAGCATGTAACTATTCACACCTCCCTGGTTGTGTGTTTGTGCGCCTGTACCCTTTCACTCCCCTCGCCTTCCTGCACCCCTGGTGTGTTACCCTGTGTGTATGTGGGTTGCGCCCTGGACAGTGTTGGTTGCACATGGCCCCGTGACTTACCTGTGTTGTGTGAAGTGCTCCTCTGTGATGGTGTCCCGGTGCAGCTGTGTCAGCCGGATCCATCGGGGGTCACACCGTCCAAGGGGGGCTGCTCATCCCCATCATCACCGGCGTCACCAGCATCCCCATTGCTGTCCCCCTCCTCGACCTGTACGGCTATCCCACAGTCTTTGGTCATGTTGTGCAGGATACAACAGACCAGGAATATCCCACAGGCCATTGAGGGGCTGTACTGTAGGGCACTGCCGGAGGTGTCTAGGCATCAGAAGCATGCCTTCAGCATCCCAAACACCCGCTCAATGATGTTGCATGTGGTGGCATGTGCCTCATTGAAGCGTTGCTGTGATGGGGTCATGGGGCGCTGGTAGGGTGTGAGCAGCCAGGGACAGAGTGGGTATCCACTGTCACCTGTGTGGAGATAGTGGAGATTAGTGTCATGTTCAGGACCATATTGCCCCTAGCCCTGTGTGCCACTACCATGGCACGTGTGGCTTGCCCACCTTTCCCCCAACTTTGCCGCTCCTACATGCATACTCACCCACTCGATGTCCTGTGGGGATGTTCCCACTCTCGAATCGATGGCACAGTGCAGACTGGTACTATATGAATGAATCATGTGCTCCACCAGGGTGCGTGGCACAGACATTGATGATGCGCCCACTGGCATCACACATCACCTGGCAGTTGACACTGGAGTATCCCTTCCAGTTGCGATATGCGGCCCCGTCGGGGCCAGGTGGCATGCGAATAGCCACATGGGTGCAGTCTATCACCCCTAGCACACCAGGCATATGTGCTACCCTGTGGAACTCCTGCATGTTTGCTGTACGCTCTGCCGCAGTGCTGGGGAAATGGATGTACTCCACAGCATGTGGCAGCAGTGCACTGAGGAACTGGGTGAGGATGTGTGACATGGCTGACTGTGTTATGCCTGTGGTGTCCTCTGTTGGCCTCTGGAAGGTACCCATGGTGAGCAAGCACATGCAGGCTGTTACCTTTGTCTCCACTGACAGTGCGTGACTACGTCGAGAGGGTGCCTGCATCATATCACTGCACAGCTCACAAAGCCACCTCAGTATTGCCCTGTTCAGGTGGTACCAGCCCACAATCTCGACATTCAAATACAGCTGAAAGCTGATGCAGGTGCGGTACTGCCTGTTGGGGGCATACCGCCGATGGGCCCTTCCACGGCCACGTCCCCCTGCAGCATGCCTTCTCACCCCCCTCACTACAGCTTCCATGTGGAAGGTGGCACTGTCCATCTCCCTGGCTTGTGTCCCCCCCCAGCTGTTGTTGTTCTATTCCCCCCGCTGTCCTGACTGCCACCTCCACTGCACGGTACACCTACTGGCCTCCGAACTCTGTGGCCCCACACGCCTTCGGCTGCCACTATTCTGTCCTGCCTACTCCCTGGCCTGCACTGGTTGCTGCTGTGGCCTGCACTGGCTGCTGCTGTGGCCTGCACTGGTTGCTGCTGTGGCCTGCACTGGCTGCTGCTGTGGCCTGCACTGGTTGCTGCTGTGGCCTGCACTGGCTGCTGCTGTGGCCTGCACTGGTTGCTGCTGTGGCCTGCACTGGTTGCTGGTGTGGCCTGCACTGGTTGCTGCTGTGGCCTGCACTGGCTGCTGCTGTGGCCTGCACTGGTTGTTGCTGTGGCCTGCACTGGCTGCTGCTGTGGCCTGCACTGGTTGCTGCTGTGGCCTGCACTGGTTGCTGCCTCATGAGCATTCCCTGCTGGGTTCTTGCGCCTCTTCCTTGAGCCTTTTTATTTTGGCTCATTTCCGCCGTGGCGCAACTTCCAGCTGATCCACTGTTGCGCATTGCGCAAGCCTTTGAATATCACATTGCGCACTTTATGCATGGATCCACCCCCTTTGGTTGCACATGCCTTCATTTGCATTGCGCTGTTGCTCAGCATGTTTTCAGTGGTGCAACTGCCTCCCGCTGAATATTGCAGAATGGCGCATTTTCAGACTTGCGCTGGAGCAACCCTATTGCGCATAGCGCAACCCTTTTGAATATCCCACCCAGTGACTATTCAATATTATCCTTAGACATAGAAAAAGCGTTTGATTGGGTTGAATGGAGGTATATCAAAACATTAATTAAAATTATGAATTTTAGACCAAGATTTCAATCCTGGATAGACATATTATATAATAATATCACTGCTAGAATTAAAACCAAAAATGATATATCTAACATTTTCTCCTCACACCTGGGAGTTAGACAGGGTGCCCTCTTTCCCCACTTATATTTGCTCTAGCTATTGCACCATCAGCAATGGCAATTAGAAAGAATGATAAAATAAAGGGATTACAAGTGGGTCAAGTAGAAGATAAAATTAGCTTGTATGCAGATGAAGCTTTGATTTATTTAAGTAATTTAAATAAAGTATATGATGAGCTTAATCATATACTAGATTTATTTGGTAAATATTCTGGATATAAAATTAACTGGGAAAAGACTGAGTTAATTGAATCAAAAAAACATTCTCATCCATTCAATAATATTATTAATCCCAAAATTAGAAAAGTGTCCATATTAAAATATCTAGGCATACAGCTGAACAATTATAATGATCATGTTTTTCAGAACAATTTTGAACCTTTATTGTCTAATACACAGCATCATTTGGATAAATGGGAATCATTACTTTTAACATTGATAGGAAGAGTCAATGTTATTAAAATGAATACACTTCCAAAATTTCTATTTCTATTTCAGACACTTCTTATCCTTATTAATAATAATTTATTTAAAAAACGCATAAAATAATAACAAATATAAGATGAAAGACCTAGATTTACATTAGAAAAACGTTATATTTCTAAAATGGAGGTTAGGTTGTCCGTACCAAATTGTTATCATTATTATTTAGCAGCAAACATTTCCATAATATATGAATGGTGTTAGCAAGAATATTACCAGGCAAATTGCCAAACTGAACTATCTCAAATATTTAAAACATGTTCTATATGTCAGCACCTCATTTTATGGGGTAATCAGACTTTCTTACTATGCAAACTACCTGTAAAATATGGTACAGTACTATGGTTAAATAGTTTCAGTCTAATAAAATTTCAACCAATACCCCAATAATTCTAAATGGAGATTTCTTGCCTTCGGTAGAGGACTTTGGTTTTAGAACATGGTCTATGAATGGCCTTTCAGAGATTAATTCTATGTATAATAGTGAGGGGCTGATGTCTTTTATGGAAATTAAACAACTTTATAATATCCCAAACCATCACTTTTATAGATATCTACAAATAAAAAAACTATTTAGAAAAAAAGGTTTATTATATGATAAATCAACTTTCAACAATTTAGAAACTCAGCTTATGTTGAAAAAATAATACTAAAATAATTTTGAAGGTGTATTCTTTATTACAAAACAATAAGGGTGATATATTGAATAGCTTTAAACAAAAATGGGAAAGTGAAGTTCAAACTCAAATAGTGGTTATAAAATGGGTACAAATTATTAATTTTAAGAATATGGGATTACTATCCAAGAGACTGATTTAAATATACTTTAATATCATACATAGGAACTATTATACACCTCATAGGTTAAATTTGATGAACCCTCAGTATCCCAATTATTGTCCTAGCTGTAAAAATGTAAATGCTACTTTAGAAAATATACTTATTACTTGAAAAATTTTCAATTCTTTTTGGCAAAAAGTCATAGAAGCTTTCTTTAAGATGATGGCTGTGAAAATTAAAAGGAACATTGAAGGTTTATTTTTGACTATTGGCTATCTTTTTGAACAAGTCAATCACGATCAAAAAAGTTTAATAATGCTGGCAATTTTCAATGCTCATAAATGTGTATTAATGAAGTGGAAGGACCCTGCTCCACCAGATTATCAAATGTGATTAAATCTAATGGTTGATGTTTATAAGATTGAAGAAATACACTATTGTTTACAAGGAAATTATATGAAATTCGATAAAATATGGCAACCATATGAAAATTGTATAGCATCAAGAAACTGTCTATAAAACTACTGATAGAATTTAATGAGAGAAAGAAAAAATGGAAATAAAATAAAAAAAGTGTAATACTGATAAATTGGATAAATACAGATAGAATTATTTTTATATTTAAATTGTGTATGTAGGTATATAAGTGATATCTTGTGATTATTGTACTAAACCTGCCTGTTGGAATGTATATTGTTCTTCTATACTTTCATATAAAAAAAAATAATATATTCAAACCATTTACTGTGCAACTCTACCAACACTTCCAGGCAGGTAATATTTGCACAATTGGAACACACTGTACATCAGGAGCACATCATATAACCCTGGTTTTACAATATATTTTTTCAGGTCCCAGTGTTGCACGAAGCCTGGTGATTGTGTTATGTTTATAGATTGTAATAGGCTGCATCTGATCCTGCTACCTTAAAGGGTCAATTTGACACAAGCCAGGACTTTAATGTGATTACATGCCAGCTACATATAACTATCAAGAATTCAGGTTGGTCTGTCTATATTCAGTTACTATATCATTGTTAACTGGAAGTTGGGTTTGGGATATAGGACAAAGAATAATCTTTCTTTGGCTGCTCGCCTAGCATTGGCCAGAGTTGTGTTTCTACCATCTCTTTGCTATGGGCTACTTTTGTTTGCCCATACCTCCAAGTCCCACCTCACTAGGTGGACCATTGCCTACAATAACATTTGCCTTTTTACGGTAGCAGCCCCTTACCTCACTTACCATTGTGATATGTACACTAAGCTTAACTGGATCTCCTCGTCCAACCACATGAACTTTGTGTTGGGCTGCTTTACGGGTAAGGTGCTGGGCTTAGGTACCCTTCAGAGATTAGCGGAGTTCCTTGCACCTGCTGCCTCCTCTGTTTACTTCCTAAGGTCCATGGGCCCTGCTATCCTCAAGGTTCCTGCTAGGCACACCCAAAAGGAGAAAGGGATTTTGTGTCATGTGCCCCCAGATTATGGATATCCCTTCCAGTCCAGGTCCATTCCTCCCCCTCAATGGAATGCCTACAAACTTCCCTGGGGAAACACTTGAAGCTCTCCTCAGTATGTGACTGTTTAAACCCCCCTAATTTCCCTGATTACCTGGCCCCCTGCTTTGTACTTGAGCATATTATATACTGTACCTTGGCTCCGGTCCTGCTGTGGTTGTCCTCCTGCCTGGGTGTGGCCGTGTGTTAAGTGTGAGCATTTTGTATATACTGCTTTGAACAGTGTCACAGTGATTCTGTATTGATCTTATATTTGATTGCTCCACTGTTGTAACCTGAGTTATCTTCTATGTATTTTATGCTTTTTTTCTGATCTCAGTGTATCTGCCCTACTTGCTTCAAGTTGTACTCTCCATGCTCTTTTGATTCCTGTACCCTCCTGTGTCATACCAGAAAATAGGCATATGTGTTGTCTAGTGTACTTACCCAGTTAACAAAAGCTAACTAACTAAATAAATAAACTGCTTCATATAGTATATTGCTAACAGTATTACATTTTGCTTTTATTCTTGCTTTGTAAAATTGTTAGTCACTACCATATGATGTGTTAGATGCAGCATATTGATCATCATACATTTCGTACCAATAATAGGCCACTGTCACCTTACAATTATAATAGGTTTGCTGCCTCTATGGCTAGTGACACCAGCCTTTAAATACATTTATACATCTGTGGAATTACCCTTTATAATCACTTCTGGGTAGGTAATATTTGCACTACCCGAACTCATAACATACTTGGGGCATATTGTAACATTTCGAGTTCATATTTATTGTGGTGGTCTGATGCCTGACAGTTATGCTTTGCTTTCAGATGGTTAAGTTCATATCCTAGCTGTATTACTAAGCTGGGTCAATCCATGTTAAATCAGGTATGTTACTTCAAACCCTATGCAAGTTGTTTTGGGATACTCAAATATAAATATTTATATATATATGTATATATACACAGTATTATATAGTTGTATGTACAATGATTTAGTGTTAGAAAATGGGCCACACACTATCAGCTCTCTGATTGGCTGAGAGCCATAGTAGGGGGTACATTAACTTACAATAGATGCCCACTTCTAAAGAAGTGTCAATTCAAGGTGCCCCTTTACTTAAGAATATCTTTGGGCACCCTGAATTGGCATACTGACAGCAGCCATTTTTTTAACCTCACTAAGCAAGCAACACATCTTCAATCCCTAATCTGTCATGCACCACCTCTCCCTCACCCCCACCTGCCATGCCACTCTGTACGTTTAAAATTATTCTGAAACTTTCTTACTTGAAGCTTCTCTTTCTTACTGTCCCATGCAGTTTGTTTCTCTTCCTCTCACTCTCGCAGCTTTGAGTCTTTTTCCCACGGGAAGAACCCTCGCAACCCAGTCCCATCAAAACAGTCCACAACTTAGCACAGCTCTAATGGACCACTGGAGAAACAATGCAAAATTAAAAATAAAATAAAAAACTCTTTCTCCTCACTCCAGTGCTACCAGTTTCCTGACTGATCTTCCATGACCGTTGCCTTTGGCACATGCCCGCTCAACTTCTGGTCACCTCTCCAGCTACCAGCTACTGCCTCTCCACCGCCTGCATGATTTAAAAACAGTAACCTCATCAGTGCCATTCACTGAATTAAGTCACAGTCGCTGACATCTACAACTGAAACGGAGCACAATGGGGGCTCACATTTCTTAAGCAAATGAAGATGGGAACAAGAACTAAGCAGAAGTGAATGTACTACAGGGCAAAAAAAAAAAATTCAGTCTGAGCGATTCTTCCTTTCCCAATACTAGTTTCCTATACTGCCACCCTCTGCTGGTAGCTATACTAAACAGGACAGGCAAATCTTACAGGCAGGGACTATTTGAATATAAAACTTTTTTTTTGTATTTTAAGAAGTTTTTCTTTATTCTGTACCTATTTTTTTTTACTACTAAACAAATATTATTCTGATGCCCATTTTCTAAGTGCAATAATGCCCTCCAGGGTGAGCGGTATTGGACAATACCGCCCACCCTGTCAGGCATTATTGCTTGTGTATAACAGATTTACATATATATATATATATATATACACACACACACATATACATATACTGTGGCAGGTTATTCAGACTGCGCCAGGCTGTGGCGCAAGCCTGGGTGCAGTGCAACTTGGATGTGCAGGGGCGTTGATAGGGTGATATTCAATGGAGCTGCGCCATGACACAGCATCATTGAATACTGCACCTTGGCCACCCACAGTGTGCATTGAGCAGTGGCACTGTGCCAGTGCAAGTGGCCAGAGTGGAGCAGGGGAATGCCCCAGCGCAAGTGCCATTGTGATAGGTGCAACCACCTTGATATTCAAAAGTGCACATGCAAATGGGGCCATAATGTATGCAAGGTGCAAATGTGGCCATTTGCATGTCATTATGGTCCCATTTCCATGCAGGTGCACCAATCCCCAGTGACTTGTGCCTGGCACCCTGCCAGGCTGCAGCCCTCTGGGACTGACACACCCTGCACAAGTGGCAACATGCTCCGACACCCGATCATGGGCATATGAAGTAAAAATCAATAGTCCCATATCCCTGGTGGTCCAGTGGACAGCTCACAGCCTGATTGCTGGCATATGTAGTAAAACTCAATATGCTGGCATATGTAGTAAAAATCAATAGTCACATATCCCTGGTGGTCCAGTAGACCACTCGCAGCCTGATCGTGGGCATATGTAGTGGATATTAAAAGTCCCATATCCTTGGTGGTCCAGTGGACTGCTCACAGCCCGATCATGGGCACATGTAGTAAAAATCAATAGTCCCATATCCCTGGTGGTCCAGTGGACTGCTCGCAGCCCAATCACAGGCATATGTAGTGGATATTAAAAGTCCCATATCCCTGGTGGTCCAGTGGACTGCTCACAGCCTGATCACTGGCATATGTAGTAAAAATCAATAGTCCCATATTCCTGGTGGTCCAGTGGACCACTCGCAGCCCGATTGCGGGCATATGTAGTTGATATTAAAAGTCCCATATCCCTGGTGGTCCAGTGGACTGCTCGTGGCCTGATCGTGGGTGTCAGTAAAAAATAATGCCACACCAATTCAACCTTGGTGGTCTAGCAGTACCCCTCCCCACCCACCACTGGGCCCCACTGCCCGCTACCCTGCCAGTCAGCGGCGGGCAGCAGCTCCCCACCACTTGCCACCCTGCCGCATGCCGACCAACTCCATATCGTGGGGCTGTCGCCCATTGGTCCCTGAGTGTGAGCCAATGGGCATGCAGCCCGTGCCGTACTACACAGTCCAGATGTGTGAATGGATCTATTCACATATCTGGACTGTGTAGTACGGTATGGGCTGCACACCCATTGGCTCATGCTGTGGACCTATGGGTGTACAGCCCTACTGTATGGAGTCAGTCGGTGGGCGGCAAGTGGGTGGGGAGCTGCCACCCACCACTGACCAGAGGGAGTGGGGCAGTGGGGTTCAGTGGGTCGGTGGGGAGGGGAGTACTGCTAGACCACCAGGGTTGGATTGGAGTGGCACTTTTTTTTACTGACGGCCACGATTGGGCTGCGAGCAGTCCACTGGACCACCAGGGATAAAGGACTGTTAATGTTCTCTACATATGCCCATGATCGGGCTGCGAGCGGTCCACTGGGCCACCAGGGATATGGGACTATTATTATTCTACGTATGCCTGTGATCAGGCATGGGGGGGCACCACCACGAAGGTTCAGCTGGAGCTTGGGTGGCCACCCACAGGTGGCAGCTGCCATGTTGTGCCCTGCAATATGGCAGCTCACCTGTGGGTGGCCAGCTGTTGCTCCTTTTTTTTTTTGGCTCACCTGTGTGCAGTGCAAGTAGGGGTTGCACATGCATGGGCTCAGCACATCCCGGGCTAAATATCGGGATGTGTGGAGTATGCATGGACATGCCCCCCTACCTGTGCTGCATACATTACTGATGCGCTCCGGTGCATCGGGATTTGTGCCAGGCTCAATCCTCCTTTGAATGTTGCACTGGGGAGCATAAGTGGGTTGCGCATGGTGAACTGTGTTGCGCCATGCGCAACCCTTCTGAATATCCCACCCTGTATATATATATATATATATATATACATATATCTATAGTTGTTTGTACAATTATTTAGGGGTATAACAGATTTACTTATACTTTTTAGATACTTTTAATTTTAATAGCACAATTACTACTAATCCTGATGGTCCTGATCTTACACCATCACTATAAACTGTAGAATTTGGTGTCTTGAATAAGTTAATGCATACCAGCTATGAAACATTAATTTTACTGAAAACTCAACAACTTGACTTCTGATCTCTGAAAAGATTAATCAATATCTCTCTCTATATATAAATATATATATATATATATATATATATTTATATATATTCCCTGCTGTAGTTCAGAATTCAGAATGGTATTCCTTTTAATTATACAGATGATGGAAGAGTATGTGGAACTGGTTGTTAATTGATTATAACCTACGTACTGTATAATAGAAATATTCTTTATTGAGAGGCATGTGATGGCCACCTCAACAGATGTCTTTTCTCCTGTTCCTGTTCCACTCCTTAGCAAACCAGATTCTGGGACGTACTCAGGCACTTTCAAACTAAAATCTGCCATACCCCATTTAAAAAAAAATGCCTAGATCCTTGCGGAGCCAAGAACTGAAAGGAATGGAGACTGAAATGTGAAACAGCTTACCTAGCCACACTCCACCAAATACTCCGACTTGAGACAAAACAGTGACGTTCTTGAAGGCATCCCCTGTGGGGGCCCCTACTGACACGAGTCCCCAGGCCGTATTAACTGAGGATATGTTCTTAGAAGGAATTTTCCCCTGAAAAAAAACACTTGATTCTTTAGCTGCCTTGATTCAAACTATCACCTCCTCACTGGCACTACTGACTCAGCGTACTTCAGACAATGAGACCCTCATATCCTCTCTTGACGACTGGAGAGCAAGGACTGACCCTGAAATAACTCAACTCCAGCACCGAGTTAAATCTATGGAGTCAAAAATGGAAGACCTTGAAGGGAGGTCAAGAAGAAATAACCAGGGACACTGGTTTACCGGGATTGGGAAAGGGCATATTCCATTTTGCACATTGTGAAAAACGGTATTGTCACCAGTGTCTGTTAAACCAAAATCTGGTGTTACCGGTATTTGGTTCTGTGTACTTTATTTAACAATGTTTAACTCTGCCAACATGTATTTTGGCAATTTTGACCTCCACTATTGCACATCCTTCCATCCTTGTACCAATTTAAAGTTATTTTAGGTACAAGATGTGATGGCAGCATCAGCACTACAGACCCCATCCCTAAGGTGTGATGGAAGCAGCACTACGGCCCCATCCCTCAGGTGCGATGGCAGCACCAACAGCACTACAGCCCCCATCCCTCAGGTGCGATGGCAGCACCAACAGCACTATGGCCCGATCCCTCAGGTGCGATGGCAGCACCAACAGTACTATGGCCCCATCCCTCAGGTGCGATGGCAGCACCAACAGTACTACGGCCCCATCCCTCTTGTGCGATGGCAGCACCAAAAGTACTACAGCCTCCATCCCTCAGGTGTGAAGGCAGCACCAACAGTACTACAGCCCCATACCTCAGGTGCGATGGCAGCACCAACAGTACTACGGCCCCATCCCTCAGGTGCGATGGCAGCACCAACAGTACTACAGCCCCATCCCTCAGGTGCGATGGCAGCACCAACAGTACTACAGCCCCCATCCCTCTGGTGCGATGGCAGCACCAACAGTACTACAGCCTCCATCCCTCAGGTGCGATGGCAGCACCAACAGTACTACGGCCCCCATCCCTCTGGTGCGATGGTAGCAGCAACAGCACTACGACCTCCCTCCCTCAGGTGTGACAGAAGCAGCAGCACTGTGGACCCCATCCCTCTGGTGTGATGGCAGCACCAACAGTACTACAGCCCCCATCCCTCAGGTGCGATGGCAGCACCAACAGCACTACAGCCCCCATCCCTCTGGTGCGATAGCAGCACCAAAAGTACTACAGCCTCCATCCCTCAGGTGCGATGGCAGCACCAACAGTACTACAGCCCCCATACCTCAGGTGCGATGGCAGCACCAACAGTACTACGGCCCCATCCCTCAGGTGCGATGGCAGCACCAACAGTACTACAGCCCCATCCCTCAGGTGCGATGGCAGCACCAACAGTACTACAGCCCCCATCCCTCTGGTGCGATGGCAGCACCAACAGTACTACAGCCTCCATCCCTCAGGTGCAATGGCAGCACCAACAGTACTACGGCCCCCATCCCTCTGGTGCGATGGTAGCAGCAACAGCACTACGACCTCCCTCCCTCAGGTGTGACAGAAGCAGCAGCACTGTGGCCCCCATCCCTCTGGTGTGATGGCAGCACCAACAGTACTACAGCCCCCATCCCTCAGGTGCGATGGCAGCACCAACAGCACTACGGCCCCCATCCCTCAGGTGCAATGGCAGCACCAACAGCACTACGGCCCCCATCCCTCAGGTGCGATGGCAGCACCAACAGTACTATGGCCCCATCCCTCAGGTGTGATGGCAGCACCAACAGCACTACAGCCCCCATCCCTCAGGTGCGATGGCAGCACCAACAGCACTACAACCCCCATTCCTCTGGTGCGATGGCAGCAACATCAGCACTATGGCCCACATCCCTCTGGTGTGATGGCAGCAGCAACAGCACTACGACCTCCCTCCCTCAGGTGTGACAGAAGCAGCAGCACTGCAGCCCCCATCCCTTAGGTGTGATGGCAGCAGTACTACATTCCCCATCCACCAGTGGTGATGGCAGAAGCACTACAACCCCCACCCCTTCGGTGTGATGACAGTAGCAACAATGCAGTCCACATCCTTCTGGGGTGATGGCAGTAGTGACAGCACTATGATCCCCTTCTTCAACACCCACAGCCCACATGCACAAGTTACAAATGACTTGGTCTCTCTGCTTGTTAGATCTCAGATGGGAATTAATCTGAACCATCACTGCTAAGGTGGACCACCTTTGTTTTTCCTATCTATAATTTAACTGCCTGAATTGAATTTCTGCCTGTGACACCGCTGACCAGGGTTAGGGAATAGACTTGGGTGTTGGAGGGCCAGCTGGCAGGTGAAGGCTTGAGTGTCCAATGACCACTCACTTCTGGGAGGGAGGGTGGGTTCACAGCTCAGCATTTGCTGGCCCCTGCTGGAGGACAGAGGCATGATAACACGTCAGTCCTCACTGTGGGAGGGCAAGTGGCGGACATCGGCTTGTACCATGACATCATGTGGTCTGTCATGCTCCCAAGAAAATGGGAAAACACCCGCTGGCCAACTGAAGGATGGCTGCTGGTCCCTCCATAAGCCGGAAGCCCCAGACATGTGTCTGTTCTGACCCCTACAATGCCCAGGATACACAGGAAGCTCTTTGGGGCAATTCTCCTCCCCATGTAGCCTCCCAGATGGTAGGGGCCCACTCAATGAAGGGTTACTCTGGGTTACCTGGTAGCACAGCAGTAAGGGGCAGTGGATGGTGGTCAGGACTCAGCAGTGGTAGTAGGGGACCTTGGCAGGCCTGAAGGAGTGGATGGCCAGGGGGTAGGAGGAGCAAAAAAAATGCTTGAATTTGCTTCTTTGCAATAAAGTGTCTTCACCTAAAAAATCCACACGTGATTAGTGGAGGACCTTCAAATGGATGTATGCATCTCCCAGACGTGGATGCTTTTTTTACTTGGCGTCCATGAAAAGGGTGTCTCCCAGTTTTCATGTCTTTGTTCAGATTTGAATTGAGCACCACTCTGCCCACCAGCATCATACAGCCCCTGGGGTCTTACCTTCTGTATGTTATTGAATGTGCTTTCAAAATCCACTGGCCAAACATAAGTAGTCTTAAATATTTAACATTTGCTTTTTGTTGAAGCAGTCTATCAGAAAACTTTTTGTTGTCACAGAGACTGAAACAGCAGGTGGGAGAAAAAGTGTAAATGATCCAATTCACCTAAATGGGGTGCTGACAGTGAAGTCTTTTCATAAATAGTAAGGCAGTTTTTTCCTTGTGAACATACTTTCATTTAGACTAGTTTTCATTCAAACAACTGAGGATTTTGGATGGTCCTGCTGATTATAAACTTGAATAAGCTAGTTGGTAACAGTGATCCTGTATTTAACAATCTACAACCTAGATGCTCATATGCAAAGAATACAATAAACACCTGACTAAAATCTAAAAACAAGCTTATAAAACACATAAAATGTATCTGACCATTTATCTTTACCCATACAGAATCATTGCAGCCCAAGTAAAACTCGGGTAAATGACATGGTACACTGACTACTGTTCTATGATGTAGTAAACAAATATTGGTATTTTTTTATATTCTTTGTAAACCAGGTAAGGCCCACTAGGCAGAACTGCCTGTTTTCGGGAGTGACCTAGAAGCACTAGGGAGGTTAAATGACTTGCTTGAGTCACACAGTATGCAAGTGGAGGTTGTAGGAATCAAACCCAAGTCTGTTGGATGTACCCAGTTCAATCACTGTTTGTTATTCTAACCACTAGGCTATACTGCCAGCTATAACACCATATATGTTTTAATATATGATTTTAATAGTAGTGCACAGTACCTACAGTACAAATTATGAACATGAAACACTACAACATTTTACTAAAACTGAACTGCCACTCCATCTGCTTATTTTTTCTTACATCAAAATCAGTGAATACTTGACAGAGTACTGTAAATAGCTTTTGATCAGGCTTTATTATTCTACATCCAGAAACAGATAACATTTGTTTATTCTGGATTTATTTAATATTTATTTTCTGTGGCTCAGTATACAGAATCCAGTATTGTATGAGGCAAATGTTTTTACATTTTGGAAGAGGCATGTTTTTACATTTTGGAAGAGGCAATACATCTTATCCGTTTAGGATTCATGTTAAAAACAGAAGTTTTTCTTCATATTTAAAACATATTCAAGTGTAAGTGTATTCATTTAGTAGTTTATGCTGACTAATATATGCTGTAGAAAACAGTAAAGGATTAGTAAAGGATTTATTGTGAAGCACTCAGGATCTATAATAGAACTCCTGCAGTTTCCCAGCAAGTTTTGTAAAAATCTATGCAATTTCAGGTTACTTTTCCTGTGATTTTCCAGTGGCCCTGCCATGTGTGTGCTGATACCTGTAATTTTTTGTATAATACAGTGTAACATAAGTAGTAAAGACTCTTAGGCACATACTACATGAAAACTGTGGTTCCAGGAAGGAAAGCAGTCCTCAGGTGATGGAGATGTTGGTGGGAAACATGGGTGGTTAAACTGAATGGCTGATTACAACAAAGCAGTGCAGGTGATTTCCTTACTGACTCTATACACAGCAAAGCAGAAAAAATGTGAATCACAGCAGCATTCATTTTAAGATGTTGAAATCTGGGTCAGCCCACTGGCGCTGCAGTAGCACTACTGCTTGCAATGCCAACAACCCAGGGTCAGAAGCAATCTCGGGTTGCTGGAGGTCTGGCCAGGGGAGTAGGATCGAGCACCCAGGGGACTGCTGTCCTCTGGGGAGGGTGGGCTGCAGGTCCTGCTGCTTTACCACCACCTGTGTGACCATGGGTGGTGATGCAATGGTGCTGCAGAGTGATCAGGAGGGGAGGATGCTAGCCATGATCTGGAGCAGTGGCATGTCTGTATGTGACCTACCTCCTTGGATCTCCTCTAGTGCCGGTGCCCTCAGAGACAGAGACCAGAAAACCAGGAACAATCACCCCACATTGGCCACTGGCAGAAGGGACCTAGGTGCTCCAGACTTCATAACTAGGCTTCATGAGGGACACACTGGGCTGCCCGACACACACACACTAAGGGAGCGTGGAGGGGTGACCTGGGGTCTCCTTCCCTTCCCACCTGGTGGGGTACAACCCAGGCAGGATAGAGGCAGGCCCACAGGAGCTCCTGAGCATTATCTGGGGTTGAATCTAGGGGATACCCAGCCTAGGGATCTCTGAAAAGTGGAGACTGATGCTGTGAAAAGGGGACATAGAAAGAGAAAATAAAAAAAATTTAAAAAGATGCCAAAATCTTAGAGATTCTGTGCAGTAACATGCAATTTCCGTGAGGCACCGGTACAAGAATTCAAAATCCGCAAACCAAGGAGGATTCCGTGATTGTTACCGGTGTTACCAGTAAAAATGGAAAACCAGGGTCCCTGGAAATAACCTACTAATTTTGGGTCTCCCTGAAGGTGAAGCGGGATCGTCGCCAGTCCTCTTTATTCAAAAATTATGCAACAAACTGGTGGGTCCTTCCCCCTAATAGCCCAGACTATATAATCGAACAGGTCCACAGAACCCTGAGGTCAGTGCCACCATCTGGATCTCCTCCGTGGCCTATAATTTTCTACCTTTTAAACTTCTTTAACAAGCAGCATGTCCTTAGCAAAACCAGGAACATAAAAGAATTGCTGTGGGAGGGCTGGCGGATCTGAATAGCCCAGAACTTGCCAAAATCTGTGCAGCAGAGGGGGACCGAGTTTCACCCAACAGTGTGAAAGCTCATCGTGGCGGGGATCCTCTTCAAGATGAAATATCCTGCCACACTCCTGGTGCTACACCATGGCAACTGGCATAATTTTGAATCTGCTGAGCAAGCTGCTAATAGCCTGAAAGATTTGTATCCAGATCTCTTTAAATGAAGGCAGTAGCTTGTGATACAAGAAGGACGCCTGATTCTAATCTTTTGCACCTAGGAATCAAGGTGGTGTAAATGCGGCATGCAATGCGCTGATCTAAATTCCCAAGACAGTATGTGAAAAACTGTAATGCCTTGGCTCTGCCCCCCTGTTTTTTCTTACATTTTAATGATTTCATGATTAAAGACTTTCAGTTAAGCTTTTGTGCTATGGCATGTCACCACATTATACCATGAATGCTTCGCTGAATTTAAACGACCTCTGTTGCATAGCGAGCATGATGGTTCTGTTCTGTGAACATTCATCTTGGACATGGACATACCTGATACAGTTCTCTGGCAGCCATTAAAAGAGTAATCAATGTTGGTCTAGCTATCAAAAGGTTTTGCAGAGACCGTTAATTCCACATTACGTATATCTGGAAGCATTTAAGTTACTACAGGATCTGGAAGATGATGCTTGCATGGTGTTAAGAGTCTCACTAGTTCACTTTACTTTAGAATAAAGCCTTTTACAATTTCAGACATGAATAGAATGGCTTGCATAATTATGCTGTTCCTTTTAATTGGTTCTTCACATACGTTCTTGACTGCAGAGGAAGGAAATTTGATCTGTATAATCCAAAGGGTTGCCACACTTGTTCTTCAAGTTGTTTACATAGGTAATAGAATATTAGTTTATTATTAAATTTGGTAGATCTTTACTTGACGGGGGTGGGGAGGGTGGAGGTTAACTACTGTTCAGGAGGGAATGTTGATATTGTGGCCCAATAATGCATAATAATCTGATGAGAGAGACCAGAAATAGAAGAGTTCTTTTTGGGAGGAAGGGGGGAATTGTTATGGAAAATATTTGTAAGGGAGATGAGGGAGATGGGGGGGAGGATGGGAGGGCTCAGATACCGCTTCACAAGATTGCATGATTTTACAGCATTACACAATACACCAGGACAATCTATAAAGAATCGACATAGAATAAAATACGTATTGTGGAATACTAAAAGGGCGCGGACTAATAGCAAGCGACTCCAGATATTAAGACACTTGCAGATCTTACAGTGTTAAACTGCTTTTCTCCAGGAGACACACCTCCTGACCTCAGAGAATCTCCTTCTCCGACATCATTGGGTGGGTCAGAACTATACTGCGGGAAATTCTACTAACCAACAAGGGGAAGCTATCCTCTGCATCAGGGGCCTAAATTTCCAGCCATGTCAGGTTATTGAGGATCCTGAAGGAAGATATATTTTCTTGCATGGTATTCTGGATCACACAGAACTACTTGTGGGCTGTATTTATGGGCCAAATATCCCATCACAAAAATTTTTTTCTGGTTTAATGAATATTCTCTCCTCATTCATACACCTCCCTTTAATTATAGCCATAGACTAGAATGTCACTATCACCCCCAACATGGATAGGTCAAATAGAAGGGTCACTATGACATCCACCACACAACATGCATTACAGGAACTCCTAACTATGGGAGGTCTCTGTGACCCATGGAGAATCTTCCATCCAACAAGTTATAAATATATCTTCTACTCCCCAGCTCACAAGTCATCCTCCCCGATCAATTACTTCCTAGTTAGCATTGAAGCCTTGCCAAATATTTTTGATACCGGGATAACACCCAAAGTATTGTCAGACCATTCTCCGGTTTGGCTCATGTATAATCCCAGTTTGAATGTTAGATGGGTCAAAATATGGAAACTAAATACACAATTGCTCAAGGTTCCCTGGATCCTAGAGAAGCTGCAATCGCTCATTAAGAACTTCTGGCAGGATAACACAGACTCTATTGCCGAGGTAAATAAAATTTGGGAGGCCCTTATGTGTGTACTCAGGGAAGAATGCATTAGGATCACCTCTATCCTGAAAAAGAAGAGGGAAGCTTCTCTTCAAACCCGTTGTCACAGATAGATGTACTAGAACATAGTCCAACCTCACAGAGTACAGAGCATGAACAGATTGGACTCACTAAATTAAGACATCAGTATACAGATTTGTTAAGAGAGAAATCTGAATTTGCACTGCTAAAGATACGTTCCACATATGTTGACCAAGGGGATAAAGCTGGACATTTGTTAGCATTGCGGCTCAGAGAGCAAGAGTTTTACCATCTAGTGAAGGTTATCTCTTCCCAGATATATAGTTCCCTTAAAACTACCCCAACAGAGATTGCCAGGAGTTCGATAATTTTTACTCACAGTTATATGGCCCTCCCTTGAACGTTTCCACGAAACCAGACATCCAAGAATACCTAAGAATCATCCCACTCCCACGGCTGTCCTCTGAACAACAACACTTTCTAATGCTCCCAATTACTCAAACAGAGATATTAACTGCCATCCAATCCTTGCCATTAAACAAATCCCAGGCCCAGATGGCTTTCCCACCAATATTTATAAATCCGTGGCTGATGAGCTGGTCCCCATTTTAGCCCAAGTGTTCTCATACATGTGTGAAAAAGGATGATCTGACCCTTCTTTGTCGATGGCTCTTATAATTGTCTTACCTAAACCTAATAAACCCACAGAAAAAGTAGTGAATTATCACCCCATATCTCTTATGAACGGTGACATGAAAATTCTCACTAAAATCTTATCTTGCAGGATTATGCAAGTCTGGGAAGGGCTTATAGGGCCTGAGCAAGTGAGGTTTATGGGGGAAGGTCCTCTGCAGATCACCTGCGCAAGCTGGAGCATATTTTTCTGTGTCCAGGGACTCCTCTGACCCCATGGCTTTGGTGTCCCTGGACGCAGAGAAAGCTTTTGACCAGATGAATTGGGAATTTTTATTCCTGGTAATGGAGAGATTTGGCTTCCTCACAAGCTTTATTAAGTGGAAACAAATCCTGTATACTGACCCAAATGCTAAAGTATACTGTAATGGATTACTCTCTAAAGGGTTCTCCTTACCCTTGGGTACCCGGCAGGGATGCCTCATTTCCCTTCTTTTATTTAATATTTACCTAGAACCATTAGTTGGACTCCTAATTTCCTCCCCACATATTCAAGGTATTCTACTAGGCCCTCTTGAGGTTAAAATCTCAGCCTATGCAGATGACATTCTGCTGCATTTATCCTAGCCTATTACTTCAATACCAGAAGCTCTTGTATCATTTCTCATTTTGGTAGATATTCTAACTATAAACTAAACCTGGATAAAACCACTCTCATGCCTCTAAACCACCATGTACTCCCTGCATGCTATGTACTGTATCCCTGGGGTTGGGATGGACAACTAAGCTCACCTATCTTGGAGTGATCCTTACACAAAGTCCAATCTTTGAGACAGAAATTTAATCTAGATAGCATAGTAGTAGCCATCACATGGGACCTAGACAGATGAGCTCTCCTCTCTGTGTCTTTACAATGTTGAATTAGCATTATTAAAATATTCTTCCCTGTATATTCTATCCCATATATATGCTTAATCTCTGTATCCCACCCACATGGTTTAAGAAACTCCATGCACTCATATCTCACTTTCTTTGGAGAGAAAAAAGCACCCACATAGATCATATGTCAAGCTTGGTGCCCCAAAACACCTAGGGGGCTTAAACTACCTAATTTCCTATTTATATTATTTAGCTAGCCACATTTCAAAATATGCTCACTGGGCTATGGGCCCTGCACCTTTGAATTCATTCACATGTGTACTCATTTGGTTGCAGATGGAAAAAAACTTGATTGCATCAACTGGGATCTCCCCAGAGGTTGTATACTGTCTCTCCCTGAATAGATTTGGGAGGCAGTATAGCACAGTGGTTTAAGGCTCTGTGCTGCAAATCTGGTGACATCCAGCAGACCAGACCAGGGTTTGAATCCCACAGCTTCCACTTACATACAGTGTGACCCTGAGCAAGTCACTTAACTTCCCTGTGCTCCCAGGCTGCACCTGTAAAAAAGCTTTCAGCTTAGTGTGCTACTCCAAGTTAAACAGCAAACAAACAAGATTACTCTGGCAACTGAAAAACACTGTCATAGGCACAGATGATAAAGTACATACACAACTTTGTAGATCTATGAAACACGGAAATGCACATGATACTTCTCAACCAATATGTCAGAATCCAAATTTTAAACTTCAAGGAGTTACTATTCCTATGCCAGAATTAATGGAGAAACATGTCTCTGATCTTTTACTGGAAGGAGAGATACCTTAAAGCCCAGTTCTGTTACAATTTTTTAGGCTCCCAATGTCACAAATTTTCAAAATATATCAAATCAGTCATATGTTGATAAAGTGGTTTGGTACTGTGGAATGGGGAATTAATCAGAGGGATTTTCTCTCACATCAATCCCTTGCATGGTTACCCCACTCAGTATCGCAATTAGTAGCCTTTCTATCCCCCTATATTTATCCTAATATAACTGGGAACTCTTATTATTGGGACAGGGCACTGCCCACATTGCCCAAAGAATGGGACCGCATCTGGCTAGATCTTCACCACTATCTTACTAACGATAGGTAGTGCCTTACCCAATTTTACATTCTTCACAATATCTATTTCACCCTGGTGCACCTGCATAAAATGAAGAAACTTCCCACTGCAACATGTACAAGATGTGCAGCCTCAGAGGTCTCTTTATTTCACATTTTCTGGGAGTGTAGTAAGGTAACCCAGCTCTGGGAGAGTATAAAGAATGCAATGGACCCTTTATTAGGAATAAGGGAATATTTTTCCCCAAGATCTGTATTGTAGGAACCCTCTCAGTAATCCCTATCAAGGGAAAAAAAGGTTTCATATTTCCTTAATCTCCTCAACGGTTAAGCAACTGGTCCTGCACTACTGGCTCGACCAAAATGAAATTTCATATTTCGAGTGGCTAAATGAAATACTATACAGTTTGAGAGTTGAAAAAATCCATAGCCAGCCTTAGAAACTGTCCTCAAACATATAACAAGAAATGAAATAAACTGGAGGCCTTGCTATTGATGTAAGTAGCCCCTTAATGGAAGAATATAACATGCCCCATCTACACACTGCTGATACTCTATTAATGGTGGATTAAGTCCCTTATGACTTTAAAATGAACATTGCAGATTTCAAATAAATGCTCTATTTTACCTGTGGTATCTGTAGTGGGAGGAATGGAACAAGGTTTAAAGGATAGGGTGGGGTTGGGTGGGAGTGTAAGGTGTATTAGTACCATTGCATGGTTATTTACCTGAACATGTCCTGCTTTTGTATGCAAGACACTCTTTGTTTTGACCTTACAATTTAAAACTAATAAAGAGAATTAAATTACAAAAAAAGAAATATTCTTTATTATACGTGCCCTTTTGCTCTTGTTTTATATATTGCTTACATTGCAATAATATTCTCAACTGTGTTATATAGTTGTATAACAGGTATATATTAAGGAGTAGCGGATATTACTCTTCAGTTCTATCTGACCTCCTTGAGCTTTTAATTCACATCCTAGAAAACAGAGAAGTGGTGTTGGTCTCTTTTCTTTACATTGCCCATTTTTCTGTGCTCATCTTAGATGGCTTTAGCTTTGCACATTTCAATATTTCAGACGTTAAGATTTACAGTAGCTATAACAGTAACAGCAAGTTGCAAAAAATGGAATCTGAAAGCCCTTTTGTCCTTTTTCCTCACAACTTCACATAGTCCTGCCTACAGACAATCTATAACTACCAACTCTGTAATCTAATATACATATTCCTTGCTTTTGTTGTTTGGCAAATTGAGTCCCTGACTATCCCATCGATATTTATTATATATCAGTTAAACTCAGTCCCCTATGGCTAACTTAATACTATATACGTGAAATGCCAAGGGACTCAATGGGCCAAGCAAATGTAAACAAGTCCTTAATCGTCTTAAAAGACACAAAGTGCAAATTGCTTTCTTGCAAGAAACTAAATTAACTGTTTGCAGATAATGACTGATTAAAACATGACTGGGTCAGTCAAGTTTATGTAGCCTCTGCCACCTCCAAAAAATGAGGTGCTTCAATTTTAATACATAGAAATCTGAAATGGAAGCTTTATAACATTTGAGAAATCCTTATGGCAGATGATAAACTTCACCTGACATGTCTTCTGGGCCATTAACCTTAGTTAACATCTGCCCAAATTCAGATGATCATCAATTTTTTCATAATCGGGCACAACACTTAACTTCCCCAAATTTGGATACCTCTCCTATTTTGATTGGAGGCGACTTTAACGTTACTTAAATAGAAGTAACTCCTCTCAGGATGCTCATCCAACTAGCACAGCTGCACTTTCACTTATGAAAGATTTGGGGTTGTCGGATATCTGGAGGCTCTTTCACCCCAGAGACAGAGAGTATACATTTTACTCTTCCATCCATCAATCATAGAGTAGAATTAGCTATTGGCTAGCCTCCCCAACAGTCACTGCTAATATAATAGATTCTAATATTCTACCTCTACTTATCTTAGAACATTCTCCAGTTAAACTTCCAAAGCTGAGATGCGGCACACCACCGTAAGGGGGGTGCTCCTACGGAGGTTGCAAACCTCATATGATGTATGAAAAAGAAGAAGTAAGAGCAACTCCAGACAAGTTTAAGTTTTTTTTTTTTTAAACTTGTCTGGAGTTGCTCTTACTTCTTCTTTTTCCCCAGTTAAATGGCAACTGACTTGGCCCCCCCCAAAAAAAACTCCTTCTTGGCACCTAGATCCATTGCTACTCAAAGATCCAGAATTCCTACCCTGGATCAAAACACAAATACAAGATTGTATTGCTCATAATGACCCTGAAGAAACTTCCATGGGTATAACCTGGGAAGCTGTTAAAGACACTCTTCGTGGTAAAATCATTAGCTTTTCTGCACATGGAAAAAAAAGAGGGAACAACAACTTAACAATCTTGAAAATTTACTGAAACCTCCTAGCTAATCATCATCTTGATTTTTCCTCTCCTCTACATTATGAAATCCTTCCATTACATATACAAATCAATGAGTTAATTTCCCATAAAATTGAAATAGCATTATTAAGAATTAAACATAAATGTGGGAAGGGAGGTGAAAAAAGGTAGTAAAATATTAGCCTATCAACTCAGATCACAATGAATGGAAATATATATTGCTGCTTTAAAAGACCCGTTAGGTAAAACTCACACAGATAATCCCTCCATTAACAAAATCATAACAGCCTTTTATAATAACTAATATTTGCCTTCCTCTCCTTCATCACCCCTGCACATCAACAATTTTCTTGAAAAGTTAATGCTCCCTTATCTTTTGCCTGACATGGCAAATTCTCTAGATAAACCCTTTACTACAGGGGAGGTGCGCCAAGCTCTTCTCTCCCTTAAATCTGGACTTTCCACAGTGGAGATGGATTTTCCCTTGAATTTTATAAATCTTTGGCTGACCTACTGTGTCCCTTACTATGTAAAGTGTTTCATGACTCTGCCAGTGTAAGCAAATTATCCCAAACTGATAGACACTGTCATTACAGTGCTCCCAAAGAAAGATAAGCAAACCACCCTTTCCTCTAACTATCGTCCTGTATGTCTTGTTAATACTGATGGCACAATCTTTGCCAAACTACTAACTATACACCTAGAACCTCTTATTCCCCAAATTAGTGTATCAATTCCAAGCAGGTTTCATTAAGGGGGGTAGGTTCTGATCACCTTTGTTCCTTATTTAATTCAATGCATAAAGCCACATCTTTCAAATTCCCTGCACCCGCTATAGCTGTGGACTTCAAAAAAGCTTTTGATTGCTTAAACTGGGACTTTCTCCACCTTGTGTTATCCCACTTGGGTATCAGTGATCTTTTCTGTTCTTGGATTTAACTACTTTATACTTCCTCCTCTGCTAGAGTTCTTACAAACTCCACATTATCCCAACCATTTAAACTAACCAGAGGCACCAGGCAAGGATGCCCACTGTCCCCATCTCTATTTGTCTCAGCCCTTGAACCTTTGGCCACTGTTCTATGTCAAAATAATAAAATTAAAGGCATCTCTGTTGGCAATATACATTATATCTCATTGTCTTATGCAGATGATCTGCTCATTTAACTTGAAAACTTAGAATCAGCTTCCCAACCACTTACTCAAACATTAAATACAGTTACCAACCTAGCTGGGACGGCAGTCAACTATCATAAAACTGAGGTATTACCTTTAAATGGATATTGAAAAACTTGCATGAATAACCCTCTGGGGTTTTGATGGGCCCCACAAGGTATCACTTACTTAGGGATAAAAATGTCACTCAATTTTGATAAGATCTGGGATGCAAATCTCCTTCCCTTATTGACAGACATTAAAACAAACTTAGATAGATGGAAAACCTTTAATTTGCCTTTATCAGGTAAAAGTGTGGCTATAACAATGAATATCACTCCAAAGGTACTCTGTCTATTCTCAAATATCCCTCTAAAGCTACCTTCATCTTTCCTTTCTAAAATTGATAAAACTACTGCAGATTTTATTTGGGAAGGCCATATCCAGAGGTTTAGTCATATTAAATTGTGTACTCACTGGGCTCGTGGTGGATTTGGTCTACCTTGGTTTTTAGCCTATCTTTGAGCTTTCCAAGCTTCACAAACCATCAAATGGTTCACCAAACCTAATAATAACTTCATTATGGCTCGATATGGAATCCTCTCTGATCCCAGGTAGGATCCACAGTAGTTGTATATTCTTAACCCCAACCAGATATTTCAGGAAGTATCTCACTATTGCCCCATCAGTCCATTACCAGTTCAAAATGCATAAATGGCCCAAAACCAATCCCTCTCCTGTGCCTTATACTCCTATTCAGGGGAATCTGAACATAGCCCTTGATGGCAAAACATTATTCTGTAACTCATGAAAACATAGAAAATGCTCTTCCTGGGAATATCCTAACAGAAGGTAGTAGTACATTAAACTCCTTCAGTAACATACAAGCTAAATGGGATATACCCAGCCAAGAATTCTGGAAATATTTACAAGTCTGTTTGGCTACACTCACTATCCTACAGCAAGCCAATATATCCACACCCATTTCTTCGTACATCAATACATGGACCAATATCCCATCTGGCCTACTAAGCAGAATTTATAACCAGGGATTTCCTACCAAAATCAATCCCTTTCAGCCAAAACTAAATGGAACCTTCCCTTAAAAGACAATATAACAGACTCTCAGTGGAACGAATGCTGGAAACTCTGCCATAGTACTTTTAAAGATGTTCATAGTATGCTTATTCAGTATAAAATTCTTCATCTTTGTTACAGAACACCATCTTTTCTTTATAAAATGGGACTATTACCTAATGACCATTGTTGGTGATATAATTCACCAGGTGGAGATCTTCTACAAATACTTTGGTCATGTAAGCCAGTCTCTAAGCTTTGGGGGTCTGTCCACTGTTTACTGTAGCTTCCAACATCATAGGATGTTCTATTCCATTTGAGCCTAAATACTTTATATTAGGTGTTATAAACAAAGACACTAAGCTACCAAAACACCAACACAGAGGGTTGCATAGATTATTCATGCAGATTAAGCAACTAATTTGAATTTGCTGGAAATCCCAGATGACACCTACACTTACAGATATTCTTAATAGTCTAACTCACACTGCTTCCCTGGAGTGCCTTTCATATCTGGCCCAAGACCAGCTGAATAAATTTAGACTCTGTTGGCAGGACTACTTTAACTGTGTACAAACTTTTAACTGACAGGTATCCTCAGACTCATCAATCTAGTTTACTCCACGTTTATGACACCGTCTAATGCAATTCTTTTTCTTTGCATCTCTCTCTCTCTCTATAATTAGTATTGTTAAATGGTTATTCTCATGATTAGGTTTTCTTTTATTTACAGTGCAGTATACACTATTATTTATGTGTTGCTGGATAATGACATTAAGCTTTACATCTGATCAATGCAATACTAATCACTGTTATCCTTTGCATTCCCAGTATGTTTTACTTGTATTTCAACATACTGTTTCATCTTTATCCTCTCCATTTATCTGCACTGTATAAGTATATTAATGTGAAAATGTTTTGTGTTTCAATCAACAATATAGCATTATATCAAGCAGTATAGTGCAGTGGTTTAAGGCTCTGAGCTGCAAATCTGGAGATCTGGGTTTGAATCCCACAGCCCCCACTTGCATACTGTGTGACCCTGAGCAAGTCACTTAACTTCCCTGTGCTCCCAGGTTGCACCTGTAAATGAGATTTCAGCTTAGTGTGCTACTCTTGGTTAAACAATTGGAAAAAAAATTGTGCCACCTGTTTGATTTCTTTCTGACTCTCTAACTGGTCACTCCCAGTCCCAGCCCTACCTTCTTGCTCTACTGAAACCAGAAAAATTTAAATATTATAACATACAGTATGCTGTTCCCTGTTTTTTGTGGTAGGGACCAACACAGCCCTTCCTTTACTTCCGTCGCTGATCACTGCCAGTTTAATGCAAACTGAAAAGCAGAAAGTGCGGGTTGCATTAGCCAGTCAGCAGCCAACAGATGCTGTAAGAGAAAGATGTGGTGGTCACTAAGTATCGATTTTTGAAAAGAGATTATGCATTTTTGGGCGGAGCCTACAAGGTTTTTAACCACACACACACACACACACACACACCAGATGCTTTCCTTAGATTCTCTACTACCATCAGCACTCTCTCTCTCGTGGTTGGCAGCAGGCAATGGTATTAGTCCCCCTCAGTAAAGTGAATCAGGGCCAGGCTTGTGCAGTCTCTTTGTGTGGAAAGATCTTGTAAGCCTGCAGATCTGTAGGACACACAATACATTGAAGCACCAGAATAATGGCCACAGAAGGCCTTCTCCCTGTTGTGATGCTGGACTGTCTCTTCAAGAAGCAGTACGTAACATCTGCTGTCTTTCAGGCTACCAAATAGAATTAGTTGTGTGTACCAATTCTTGGCCACAACTTGCAGGGCAGAGGAAAGAGGAGGAATAACTCCCACAATTTACTTTATGGGGGTAAACAACCTTGTAAATTCCCCCAAAAAAATCTGTTTCCAGAAATCTGGCTGATGGTTTCTACTTCCTCAGAGTTTAATTTGCTCAAAATAGAGGAATTCAGAAGCCCCTAAAGGAAAAGGTTGACCTTGAACCCCTTTCAGCCCATAGCAAACAAGGCAGCACTACGCTGGATGGGTACAAATATTAAGTGTTTTCAGGGCCTCAGTTAAAGTTGATCACTTTCTATAAAATTAATACAGAATTATTTTCAAAAAAGGGTCACATCATGGCAGTGTCTGAGTTCACTAAGTTTCTTTTTATAGTTTTATGTTCTATGTGGGGTCAGAATTAAATATTGTGTGCTTGGGGAATAGAGGATCTGCTAATCCAGAAGAATAATAATTTTGATCTCCCAATCAGACTGTAGTGGAGATGTCAACTAGTAGACAGTTACAACAGCATTGTATCAGGAGTCTTTGATGTCAGCATTTCAAGGCTTGACACAAACTGACTCCCAACACAAAAAATAGTGTCAGAATGGTAGGCAGTACTGAAAATGAAGGTTCCATGTGACAATAGCAATCACTAAAAGGTGATCCCTATTACCATGAGTGCATTATCACAGAAAACTTATTCAGTGATATGCACTTAATGGCAACTGGGATAACTGTGCGTAAGGGGGGTCTGGGTCCCTGTGCAGCCCCCTATCTAAAGATACTCAACTCCAGGGGGGTGCATGGTGGGAAGGGGGGCACCGCCTGGTTTCAATAAAAAAATTAAGTCCCACAGCAAAGTTTACCCACCCCTAGTCCCAAACCCAGGACCTGCTCCATCAGAGCCAACCACCATACCCACCACACCACATGGTTGGCTCAGTAGAGCAAACACACTACAGGGTTACAACCCTGTTCCCTATCCCTCTAATTTCCATCACTAAACCTCCCTTCCTGTTGTCCACCCTACCCTTGCCATTGCAAAAGTAGACATCCCCGTAAAACCGCCCATGATTTGTCTCTTCGGTGCCTCGACTCAAACATCACTGCCTTTTTTATAAGGATCTGAATTGGCTGTCACCCTCTGCCAGTAGACTATACTACCTTGGATCATTAATGGACTTAATCAACTGGGAAAAAAGCCATCCCAGCTGGCGGCGTTGCTGGTCCCTCAACCATCCTCCCATGGGCTGCAATCAGCTGACAAATCCTTGCTCTATGTTCTGAGATGTCGGACAACTGAAGGTACAGATGCCTTCCAATACTCTGATCCCAGGCTATGGAATGCTCTTCCACTCAACCTCCAGCTGTCTCAGTCTCACTTTGGATTTAAAAGTGAATATCATCATTATCTATCCTTAGCTGATGCTTGTTCATTCTTTGACCCAACCTGAAACTCCTGAGACTTACCAATAATGTCAGTCCTGCTCTAATCCAGCTCCAAGACTGGCTTCGCTTCCCCTCCCCATATTTTTCTTTCTCTTGGTAAATAACTTCTTGACTACTAGCTCTCTTCCTTCTCGAACCTTGTTGCTGACCATCCACTGTTTTTCCAAAAACCGCCCCGGCTTTCATTCTCTCCCTCTTTCTTGTTATGTTTGAACATTCCTCACTTTTCTCTCTCTATATAACCTCACTCTCTTATTAACCCTTTCACTCCACTGGTCGGGTCCATGGTTTCTGCATTTATTATATATCTATCTTACTGCCATTATCTGTGTAATGCTTGGCATTATTATTTGTTGTATACTCATTGTATTTTTGTAGCACTGCTGTACTATTCCTCTATTTGTATTACTACACCCATGTTGCTGTTGTTCCACTGTTCTCTTTTTGTTGTACTCTCCCGGGTTGTGCCTGAAAATAGTCATTTTATGGCTAGTGCACCTACCCGGTTGGCAAAAACTAACTAACTAACTAAATAAATAATAGTGTTCTCATAGGGGCTGCTGTTTTGACAGTTGCCCATATGTGTTCTCTATCATCTCACAGTATACCAAACAAAATGGAACATACTGTACAAATATAGTGTTGAGCTTTCAAACCACAAAAAGGACTGAAAAAGGCTGTAGATTAGCAATAATGATTTATGCATCAGGTAAACTATTGCAAAATCATTTTCTGTCTCATTTAGGTTCAGACCTTAATCCTTCCTGCCCTAACCCTACATCCTCCAACTGATTCCCTTGCTGAGTAGTGTTCTGGAGGGGTGTACACACACCATGTTTTTCCTTCTGCCTCCCAATTTGTGTATTTATTTAAGTAAGCAGGACTTTTTGTTTACCTGTGCTTTTTTAAATGAAGATAAATAACTACACAGAGTACTGTAGGTATAGTTTTGTAAAATGAATTTATGTATATAGTGTTACAAGAGGTCCCTGCACCCTTATTGGTACCCCCACATGTACACTGTAGACAGCTAGTATTTAGGTATATGTTATGCTAACATATAAGGCTAAGGACATCTACTGTACAAGAGCAGATGTCAGGATATGTATGCATATTATTGTTATGCATTTTGCTTTCTAATACATATGGTTGTATATGTATTTCTTGCTTATAAGATGTTAGGACACCTGTGTCCTTGTAATGATTATGATATGTAAGTCAGCATTGCTATTTCTGATGATTTGTATTATTACATGGCCATGTATTATCATATGGAAAACTGCACTCTTTTGTTTCACAAAGTGATGACTACTACAAATTTGTATAATGTTATCTTGGACCGTGGAGCCACTTCTAATTTAGCCAGTAGGGCTCATCTCTGTAACTAGAACTGTTTCTGTCTTACAGTAACCATAGTAATTACCATAGGTAGATAATGTGAGACACAACGTCTTATACCTTGGAAATCACAAGAGACACAAAGAAACCTCACGGTATAGAGAACGCTTAGCATTGACTTTCAGTTCGTATTGGTAAGAAATGCTACGGGCAACTTTAATTATCCTTTCTGGAAGTAATAAACAAGTTTATTACTCTTATGCAACTTGTCAGTGATTCCTTGCATTCCCCATATTGCCAAGAACCTGACAAGCTAAAGGGCTGTTGGTCGCGGCTCTATATGCTGCTCTGGAAGCCTCTGAAGCAAGGTTTTGAACCATTAAACTGCAAATCTCATCTCTTAAAGCAAGAGATGGGTTTGAGGAAAGTGGAATGTGTACAAGTGCAGCAGAACTTGGAGTCTGAACTTCAAACTCTGCAAAATGAAAATGATTCACTTTTGCATCATTCCTCACAAGTCAGAGAGCAAGAAATCTGTATTTTGAAGCAGGAGTGTGAAAGTTTGAGACAGGATAACAGTCAGGCTTTGAATATGAATGACTTATTAAGTAGAACGAATGAACAGTTGAGTGAGGAGATGGAAGAGTTACAGGATGAAATAAACCAGGTACTTAATGATTTAGAAGTGACTACTAAGGACAATCACAAATTGAGTGCCACGTATAGAGTGTTGGAAAAGCAAATGCAAGATGAGGTTGATGTGAATGTTGCAAGTGTGAGGCATACAGAATGTGAATCCAAGATGGCGAAACTGCACTATCAGCGGGAGGTTATGGCTGGCCATGTTAAGGCTATGGGAGACATAGCCCCTGCCTTAGCTATGTCATCTGAAGGGGAGGTCTCAGATGATATTTCACAGTACAACACCCAGTCACCCACCTACTATGGTCCAGAGACCCCACCCACCATCCCCAACATGGCGTATCCCTGTCACACCTGAACCATGTCATACATCGTTGACATCATGACGCACATCATTGGCAATGCCAACATGGTGACCCCATGATGGGGACAGCAGGTTAATGTCTAGTCCCAATGGCACCACCAGTAGCTGTTATTTATGTGGAAGTCAGGCAGGAGATAGAGAGAATGATTGACAATGTGGTAAAAAGTGTGCCCATCCCAGAAAGGAATAAGTGAGTTTTGAAAGGCCAAATTTGACAGTTTATTCATGAAACTGGAACCCAGGATGTCATAGTCTGCTCTGTAGCAGAGGCCGCAGCCCAGGCAGCCTTGGATGGTGCCCAAAGCAACGCTCCTCCACCTGATCATCCCAGTAATCCCCTGCAAATGGCATACTCTGTTCAGCAAATCATTAACAGTATCGGTCAGTTGAATCTGTCTGACAACCTCAGCTGTTACTTAGAAAAGGTGCGTGCCAAATGTGAAATGCTTAGTCTTGCTGCAGACTACCAGGTTCAGATTCTACGCCGGACCATTGATCCTGGACTGTGGGCCAAACTTCCCAATGCCATCTGCCAGGCTAGCAACGCTACCTTTGATGAGGTTGCAGCTGAACTCATTTCTGCACACAGCCCAGATGTAGTAGGAGTGATGCTTGCATACTCTGTGGAACAGAATGCAAAGGAAAGTCCAGCGACTTACCACCAGAGACTCTGGATGGCCTACCAAGCAGGAAAACAACTCACACAAGAAGCTGTGGATGTAGATCTTATCAAGTATAAGACCTTGTTCCTTAGGAACATGATCCCTGCAGTGAGAGAGAAGGTAGAACTGACCACTTATCCCACCACGGAAAGATTTGCCGATATTCTTCAGAAAACCGAAAGAGTTTATCAACTTTACATCCGTGATCTGGACTCCGGTTCCAAAACTGTAGCTGCCGTGGAGCCTACCTCAGAGGCCGTGACACACTACATGGTGGAAGAGCAGGCCCAATACAAACAGCCCCTCCCTGTTGAGAACCAGCACCCCCAGCAGGCCCAAAAACAACCACAGCAACACCACCAACAACTGGGGTGGGAACCGAAATCATCACAAAAGTAAGAAACACCATAAGAACAAAGGTAAACAACAACAGAGAACAGGCCCTTTATATAGGAAGCTAGCCGAAGAGAATCGAAAGTTCAGAGAACTCCTGGGGCAAGTGGGAGGCAGTATAGTGTAGTGGTTTAAGTCTCTGAGCTGCAAATCTGGTGACATCCAGCAGATCAGACCTGGGTTTGAATCCCACAGCTTCCACTTGCATACTGTGTGACCCTGAGCAAGTCACTTAGCTTCCCTGTGCTCCCAGGTTGCGCCTGTAAAAAAAGCTTTCAGCTTAGTGTGTCTCACCTGGTTAAATAACTAAACCAAAAAAAGTGTGCTCTGTAGAGGACGCTGTTCCTGCTCAGTCCCTTGCAGCCACACAACTGGAGAACCAGGCCCCAATGGTCCATGGTGATACTGGAAGTACAGGCCCTCAGGCCCATACAGGACTGAACCCAGAAGCACCTCCCTATATAGCATCAGTGCAACATGGTGAGATGGTCCATAAGAGCCAGGCCCAACCTCTTCATGCTCCCTCTAGTACACATTGACAATTACAGGCCCCAGTCCAGATTGTAAACAAGTTGGTCTTGGATACAAACAGAAGGCCCTGCACTGAGGCTGAGGTCGGGGGCCACCTACTTACAGTATTACTCGATACAGGTGCGGCTGTGTCTATAACATGATGACCACCCAGCTACATCTCCTTGGTCCACCATGTCAGGAGTAGACGGTACTAGGTTATCTGCATAACATTCACTACCTTTACCTGTAGAGCTAGGACACCTAAAGACCTCTCACATCTACCAATTAATGGTATTGCACGATCATCCTAGTATCACCTGAATTGACTTTCTTGCACCACACGGCTGTATGGTGGATCTAGCCAACATGCTACTGATCCAGATTCAGTGCCAATATCATACCATTTTGATCCCTGATTCACATGTGGTGGCAACAATATCTGCCAATAATAAGTATGACATCATAGATTTGTTCAAGAACCATGAGCTTTTCCCAAAGCTACTCTCCATTCTACAAAGATATCTAGAAGCATTTGCTACCAACAAGCATGACTGTGGCAGAATGCACACTGACATCAAGTGCCAGGACCAGCACATAAGAGGCAAAGGCAATATCCTTTTCCACCTGAGATCTTGTCTTCTCTTAGAGAAACAAAATCTCTCCTCAACAAAGGCATAATCAGAACATGTGTCTCCATTGCCAACTCCCCAGTGTGGCCTAGGAAAAAACCCACAAGTGCCTGGAGACTTACTATGGACTAAAGAAGACTGAACCAGGTCACCCCCAGTTGCACTCCAACTGTGGCCTCACCACCAGATGTGCTACAACTTCTGACTCCTGACCAAAAATGGTTCAGAGCCCTGGAATCTCCAATGGTTTCTGGTCACTACCATTGGCCCTTAAGAGTCAATATAAGATTGCATTCACCTTTGAAGGTGGACAGTACACATGGACCTGCCTACCACTGGGATTCCATAACAGCCCATCCCTGTTCCATCTACACATGATGGGTGTCCTTGAGGGTTTCTCTACTCCCTAGTGTCTCTTGCAGTATGTGGATGGCCTGCTGTTGGCAACTGACACATAGAAACAACACCTGGATCTTTTGGATGAACTACTGACTCTCATTCATTGAGCAGGCCTCAAATGTAACCCAGCAAAAGCACAGCTATGTCAGAAAGAGGTACTCTTTCTGAGTAGAAAGAGGTACTCTTTCTGGGTCTTAGGATAACTTATCAAGGCCAAAGCCCTACCTGGAAGAAGATACATGGATTACAAGACTTGCCATTACCCACCAGTGTGGCCACTCTATGGAGATTTCTAGGTATGGTAAATTACTCTGGAGATTTTATTTGTGATTTTGCTTAGAAGGCTGTTCCTCTGTATGAGCACCTGAAAAAAGGATGTTCCCTGGACTTGGGGTCCCATTTACACTCAGGCTGTGATGTCAATGAAACAGGCCTTGGCCTCAGCTCAGATCTGGTCAACCCCAATCCAGCATTGCCATTCCATCTGGATGTGCCACCTCTGTCATCCATGTCAGCAGTGTTGGCCCAGAAGGTTAATGGCACTCTGAGACCCACTGCATATGCATCACAGCTCTTGACCCCAGTGGAACAGAAGTATAGCCTTTGTGAAAGGAACCTTCTGGCCACCTACTGAGCCATCAAGCACTTCCTGTATATCATTGGGTACTCTCCACTGATTATTAACACCAACCACACCCAAACTACCTTTCCACTATCAGATAGAGTTAAGGATGGGTCAGTCTCTAATACTAGGCTGACACACTGGTCACTTCTGCTCCAGGATAGACATACAGGTACACCCAACCAAAATCCCATCCATGCTGGCACATGCACTCCTTTTTCAATGAGAACACCATGACTGAACACTGCAACCACCAGATCTTCTGGATCCAGGTCCTTTCCTCCCTGCCACACCACAAATACTTGAGAACACCTCACTGTGTCGCATTTTCACAGATGCTTCAGCTTCCTATTATCAGGAGAACAGATTGCAGGGATGGGTATCTTGGTGATTTACCTCTTCGGTAACACAGTTAAAATCTCTAAGCGTTGCGGTGTAGCATCATCACAGTATGCCGAGATGGCAGCGGTGGCCTGTGCCCTCAAGTTCATCCAGCATGGAACCGAGGATATCATCATCTTTACAGACTCTAACTGGGTTTGTTGTTCTCTTACAGAATGTCTCCCTTTCTGGCAGAAGAGCTCCTTCCTCTCATCTGATATCAGTCCAGTGAAACACAAGGAACTAGTAATCTACATACACTCAATGGTGCAAAGGTTTGCACACAAACTGTATGTACACAAAGTTAAAGCCCATTCCATACATGATCCCTATATTGCCTTCAATGACACAGCAGACACCTTTGCCAAGGAAGGGGCCCGAGGGGGGGGGGGACACCTGGATGATGGACCACCCAGAAGCCAGAGCGGCTGTACAAATAGCAGCAATCAGGAAGAAACCTGAACCCTTCTTACCCTTGTACCTCTTAGCAGCTCAGCATGCTGACTCTGAACTCAGAGAAGTGTTCAGATTCCTTGACAAAGGCACTGAAGAGAATCTACCTACCCACCCACAACCCCTACCGGAGGCATGAAGGTAAGTTGCACTTGTCTCCAGATGACAAGCTCATCTGGTACCAACCAGATGATATCACCACTAAGCTGTGGGTGGTGCCCAGACACCTCAGATTCGAATTCTTGCACCAAGTGCATGATACCCCTACTGGCGGACACCAGCGAGTGGAAAATACCCTCCAGAGGCTCAAGCCCACCACTTGGTGGCCTTGTGTCACCAAAGATGTTAAACAGTACGTAGATAACTGTTTTGTTCATGCACAAAAGGTAAGGAGGAAAAGAGCTGCCTTTAGGAAGTACAAGAAAACAGGGAGAGGGGAGGACAGAGAGGAGTACTTGACAGAATCGAAGGAGGTGACAAGGGCAGTAAGGGGAGCCAAAGCATCTACGGAACTCAGGCTGGCACAAGGCATTAAGAAGAGGGAGAAGGACTTCTTTAAGTACATCAGGGAGAAAAGGAGCTGTCAGGACCACATAGTAAGGATTAGGAAGGAGGGGGGTTGGGTGGAAGCAGGGTACGATAAGGCAGAAGCACTAAATGAGTACTTCTCTCAGTATTTACTAACGAGAAGAGGGGTGACACCAAGGTGGGAGAAATGGCAGACACAGGGGGAAGTGGTGACAGATGGGAAATCATGGAGGCAGAGTTTGAGAGGGTTTGAAGGCACTGAGGGTGGACAAGGCACCAGGCCCAGATGGCATCCACCCCAGGGTACTGAAGGAGCTGGCAGAGGTCCTTGCAGGACCTTTGGCAGACCTATTTAATGCCTCACTACATTCGGGTGTGTACCTCAAGACTGGAGGATGGCTCATGTGGTGCCCTCCACAAGAGTAGCCCCAAAGGATGAACCGGAAACTACAGACCAGTGAGCCTCACATCCATCGTGGGTAAGCTAATGGAGACTATCCTGAAGGAGAGGCTGGTGCCCTCCTAGAGGCCAAATGACTACAGGACAGCAGACAGCATGGCTTCATACATGGCAGATCCTGCCAAACCAACCTGGTTGAGTTCTATGACTGGGTAACTAGGCAACTGGACAGGGGCCATGCAGTGGATGTCCTGTATCTGGACTTCAGTAAGGCATTCGACTCAGTGCCACATGGAAGGCTGGGAAGGAAGTTAGTAGGCACAGGGGTGAGTGCAAAGCTGGTGAGATGGGTAGGAAACTGGCTGCAGGGAAGGCAACAGAGGGTGGTGGTGGGTGGGGAGCTCTCACACCCAAGGGCAGTGACGAGCGGTGTCCCACAGAGGGCTTGGTATTGGGACCAGTGTTGTTTGGGATATTCATTGCAGACATATCATGGGACATCAAGAGCAAGATCAGTCTGTTTGCTGATGATACCAAGGTTGGCATGGTGGTGGATGACCTAGGGGATGGCAGGGTTGCAGGATGATCTGGAAAAGCTTGAAACCTGGTCAGACACCTGGCAACTGGACTTTAATGCCAAAAAGTGCAAGGTGCTGCATTTTGGGATGAAGAACCCAAGGAGGACTTACCAGCTAGGGGGAGTGCAGCTAGCCCAGACAGAGGAGGAAAAGGATCTGGGTGTGCTCATTACAGGGTCAATGAACAACTCGGCACAGTGTAGGAAGGCAGCTGCAAAGGCCAAAAAATGCTGGGTTGTATTGCAAGGGGTATATCCTCGAGGAGGGAGGAGGTGATTCTGCCACTGTATAGGTCATTAGTTAGACCACACCTGGAGTACTGCGTGCAGTACTGGCATCCGTATCTGAAGAGGGACATTAAGTTACTGGAGGGGGTGCAGCGAAGGCGACAAAGATGATCAAGGGACTGAGAGACTTATCATATGAGAGGAGGTTGAAGGAGTTGAACATGTACTCACTGCAGGAGAGGAGAGATGGGGTGACATGATTGAAACCTTTAAATACATGAAAGGAATAAACAAGACAGGTACAGAGGGGCTGTTCAAAGTAAGGGAGGAGAGGGCCACCAGGGGCCATGATATGAGACTGGAGTGAGGAAGGTTCAGGAGGGAGATGAGGAGACACTTTTTTTACAGAGAGGGTGGTGGCTGGGTGGAATGCGTTACCTGCAGAAGTGGTATGCAGTAGAACAGTGGACTGCTTCAAACGAGGATGGGACAGGACAAGGGGGAGGGTTAATGAAGTGGAAGGGTGGAAGGGAGGGGCAGCTGCAGAATAAGGGGTGCTAGCTGCACATTCGAGCAGACTTGATAGACCTCTAGGCCTTTATCTGCTGGCAAATTTCATATGTTCGTATGTTCGTATGCAAAACAATCCCATTCCCCACCAAACAAAAATGTCAAACTTTCACCACAAAGATGCTCTGGCCGTTGACATGCCATACAGATTGATTTTATCTGTCCCTTGACCAATACCAGCAGAAACAACAAGTATGCTCTTGTGGTAACCGACCTTTTCTCTAAGTGGGTTGAAGCTTTCCTCACTAAGACATGAACTGCTAAAACCACTGCCAAATCCTGGTGGAACAGATTTTCTCCAGGTGGGGCATACCTCTCAAGGTAGACTCTGACAAAGGAACCAGTTTTTTATTTTATTTGGTTTTTAGTTTTTGGTAACCAGGTAAGGCCGACTAGGCATAAGTGCCTGTTTTCAGGGGTGACCCGAGAGCACTGTGTGGTTAAGTGCCTTGTTCAGAGTCACACAGTATGCAAGTGGAGGTTGTGAGGCTCAAATTCAGGTCTGGTTTGCTGGATGTACCAAGCTTGTTCACACCTCGTTCCTCTAACCTCTAGGCTATACTACCACCACAGGTGAGTTGATGAAAGACTCACTTGAACTCCTTGAAGTTCAACAGAAGTTCCACATACCCTATCACCCACAATCCTTAGGTCAAGTAGAGACAGCCAACAGACAGATTAAGCAAATGCTTTCTAAATTTATTAAGGACAATCCCAAGACCTGGGATTCCCTATTGCCATTACTCCTTATGGTAATTAGGGGTACACCCTCAGCCACTTCCCAGTTGACACCCTTTGAGGTCATGACTGGAAGATAAATGAGATTACCTGAACACCTGTTGTTTGACCTGCACACTCCCGCAGCAGACCGTGTGTCTGTAGACCAATATGTGGAAAAACTCAGACAAGACCTCATATACACACACACTTGTATGCTGCTAATTGCATGGGCAAGGCCCTGCAACATTCCAAAATACAGTTTGACAAACACGCACAAGAAGTGGATTGGCAAGTTGAAGATCAGGAATTGTTCCTCAGATTTGCGCATCCCACCCACTCCTTCTCCAATAAGTGGGAAGGTCCCTACCCCATTGTCTACAAGCTCAGTCCAGCAGTCTATCAAGTTAGACTCCTGCATAACAACAAACCGACTAACAAATAGTTACATGCAAACCAGGTGAAACTATATAAAGGAGTATAACTACTTTTCCTTACCCCATTGGGCAGATTAGTACTAACCTACTAATGTTTGATTTTCCTTTCCAGATACATTGACAAGATGGCTATCTTGTTCCACTTTCTCCTCATCTCAGGAGTTATTCCTTGCATCCAAGGCACAGTAAAGCACCTCCTTCCTCACCTTGATCCTCCAGCATCTGCCCCAGAGGGCATTTCCATCAATATTCCTGACAATTTGATTACTGTCCAGGAAGGTTCTGATGCCTGCGCCACTGCCTCGGTTGTTGCTTCTGATAAATCTACTCTACTAATTGAATGGCAAACCACATCGCAAGGACAAATTCTCCCTGTGGACAAGCTCTCCAAGAGAACTTTCCATGGTTGGCCTAACACTAAATTATCCCCTAATGGTTCACTGTCCTTGCTTCAAACTGCTCTTAGACATTCTGGTTTATACAATATAACTGCATTAATTGATCCCTCATATTGTAATTCTTTTCCTAAAGTTCCACCAGGAAATTTTGTGCTGTACATAACATAGCCTCTGCTGCCATGTATCTCTCTGTTACCCCAACTGACAAACAGCTTTTGGAATGTCCAAGCTCACTCCTGGTCCTCGTAGTGGTCTTACATCCACAGCACTACCTGGTACACTTATTAATAATTTACAATTTATGCATATACCTGTTTGTTTAATTTGACACTGGAATATGAAATAATTTAGTATGTGTCATATTACTAACACTTCAGCATTTTACAGTACTTTATTGTTTGATAGTTTAGCTGCTTTTCAAGCTCGCACTCAAGACCCTATTGCGGGGTACATATTACTGAGCATAGAGGCAACTTCAGGAGAAAACCTACTCCTGATGACCAAAGTCATAACCGTAATACACAGAAGTCGACAGTTCTGATGTCACTGGTGCCACAGGAACTGTCACAGGTCTTTTTGGTACAGCTATGTCTATTAGGAATAAAGCAGACATTGCTGCTATCAAATCTCATGCAGCTAAATTCCAAACTGGTCTGATAAATGAAACATTACCCCCATTATTGCATGGTGTGGATGGCCTTAGTCAGGAAGAAAGATACACTGTCTTTAACATGCATGACATTGCCAAGGCATTTACAGACTCTAAAGATAAGATTAATGCACTCATCGCACAAAACAATAGGGAAGCAGATAGACAATACATTGCTAGAGAAATTCTCTGCTCAGCCTGTGGCTCATATGTAATCACGACCATCAACAATCTCTTCCGTGATCTAGAATCTGGAAGGATCCCTGATATCATACGTGACAGAGATATTTCTAAATGGTATTGTCCACATTGTAAAACCCCTGCCTGTATTGCTGTGTGTACACAACAATCTTTAACCATTCATCTTTCTCCAGCTAGGAATCTGGGTTTCGTGACCAGGCACCCCAACACTGGTCCATGCTTTACTGCTAAGAAATACTAACATAACAAAATGCTAGCAGAATAGGCCTAATGATATTTCTTATCTGCTCGTTTGGTCAGCCCCCACCTTGGAGCTGACCTTGCTGCCCTCTTGCCTTCTCTGGCTTCTCCCTTCCCAGTTCTGGATATTCTAGCTGCACTGAATTTTGCTTCCAGAACCCTTCCCCTGTACCTGTCCCACCCCCTCTTGAACCCCTCCACTGTCTCTGCCTCCATCAGCCCCTTGGGTAGCGCATTTCATGGCTCCACCACCCTCTCAGTGAAGTAGCACCTCCTCCTTTCTCCCCTGAATCTTCCCCCTCCAGCTTCCACCCACGCCCTCTAGTTGCCCCTCCTCCCTCCTTCAAAGCACCCTGACTGCTCCTCTCCTATTTACCCCCTTCATGTACCTGAAGACCTCTATCATGTCCCCCTGGTCCCTTCTCTCTTCCAATGTGTACATATTTAGCTCTTTGAGCCTCTCCCCATAAGTCCTGTTCCCCAAGCCCCAAATCATTTTGGTTGCCCTCCTCTGGACCCTCTCCAGGAGTTTAATGTCCCTCTTTTAGTGTGGCCTCCAAAACTGCATGCAGTACTCGAGGTGTGGCCTCACCAAGCAGTTATACAGAGGAAGTATCACTTCTCTCCTTCTGGAGGTGATCCCCCTAGCAATGCAACCCAGCATCCTGTTGGCCTTGGCTGCTGCTGTCTTACAAGTCTCCGAGTTGTTCATCTTGACATTCACCACCACCCCCAGGTCTCTCTCAGCCATCGAGACTTGTAGCATTCTCCTCCCCAGGGTGTATACTTGGCCTGGATTTCTGGCCCCAGGTGCAGTACCTTGCATTTCCCTGCATTGAACCTCAGATTTCACTTTCTAGACCATCTTTCCAGAGCCTCCAGGTCCCCCTGTAGAGCCACCCTCCCCTCCTCCCCATCCATCACTGCCCCAGTTTTGAGTCATCCGCAAAGAGACTCATTTCACTCCTGATACCTGTCCTTATGTCAGAGATGTAGGTGTTGAACAGGAGGGGCCCAAGGACTGATCCCTGTGGGACCCCACTAATGATCCTCCTTGGGGATGAGACTATCCCGCCAACTATGACCCTCTGGGTCTAGTCCTAGAGCCAACTGTCTATCCATCTGATCATCTGTTTTCTCACCCCCATTTCTCCCAGCTTATCCAACAGGCCCTCATGAGGAACAGAGTCAAATGCCTTGCTGAAGTCTAGAAAGAGTAATGTTCTATCAAATATACGTTTGTTTTTTTTACTGTGTCTTTACCACAGTTTGATTCCACTACAGCCTTGTTCAACAAGCTTGCTTCTGTCCATTCCATCGGACACCTGAATGATGATATCTACAGAGAACTCCTGGACTTACCTCCTCTACTGGTTTCCATCCTTTCCTGGATGCCTGGTTGCCCTTCACATGGACTGCTCTAAGAATGGCTACATCTACCTGTGTTGATGTGATGCATTTGATGTTATTAAACCTGCATGTGGTTATTCTCCCGACAGTATCAATTGGTCCTTTTCTATGGACAATGACATCAGCATGAATGGTACAGATTCTTTGGACTCAACATTGACTCCAGAGCAACATTCTCAATTATTGAGAGGAGGTTCATTGTTTGTCAACAAGGATTTACAAGTCCAGCTACACATGCCCAGTGCAGTTGCAAAAGTGGCGATTGTCTAATGTTAAGATGCAATACAACTCTAATGGTAAATACTGTGTAGAAACTAATTACCACAGCTATACTTATGGAACCCAGACATGTGTAATTGATATTCTGAACTTTTGCTTTATTCTCCATCAAAAGTCTGTCATTGGACATACCATTATTACCTGTCCCTATCATGGGCGCTGATGTCATTGATGGTAATCCTGATTATCTGCTCAAGTTTTCTGGATATTTACCATATTTTAATTTATGCTTTGACCCACTCACTTACATTAAAATCACTTATAGAAAGGAAGGACATCCACGTCATCCACATCAGCATTACAAAGGCTAATGAGGCTATTCTGTCACTTATTAACGATGGTGATATGAACGATGCATTGACCAACATTTGGTTGGAAATCACATTTAAAAGTTTAGTTATCATACAAGCATTTCTGATTTTCATTTTGATAATTATGCTTTGCTGTCTGTGGCGTACACTACATCAACACCGTGAGCAGCTCGAGTTCCTTTACAAGGCTTGTGCATTGGGTCTGTAAACAACCACTTCTCTCTGTCCACTACCCTATTTTTCCTGTGTTGCCCCGAGAGGCAACAAGGGGGGAATGTTACATGAGGTCCCTGCACCCTTATTGGTTCCCCAGAGGTACACTGTAGACAGCTACCATTTAGGTATATGTTATATTAACACATAGGGCTAAGGGCATCTACCGTACAAGAGCAGATGTCAGGATATGTATGCATATTATTGTTCAACACTTTGCTTTCTAATACATATGGCTATTTTATAGGTATTTCTTGCTGATAAGATGTTGGGACGCCTGTGTCCTTGTAATGATTATGATATGTAAGTTGGCATTGCCATCTTCTGATGATTTGTATTATTACACAGCCATGTATAATCATATGGAGAACTGTACTCTTTTGTTTCACAAAGTGATGACTACTAAAAAACTGTATAATGTTATCTTGGACAGTGGAGCCACCTCTAATTTAGCCAATAGGGCTTATCTCTGTAATAAGATCTGTTTCTGTCTTACAGTAACCATAGTAATTATCATATGTAAATAATGAGAGACACAACGTCTTATACCTCGGAGATCCCTGGAGACACAAAGAAACCTCGAGGTATAGGGAATGCTTAGTATTGGCTCCCGGTTCGTATTGGTAAGAACAGCTTAGGGCAACTGTAATTATCCTTTTGGTAGTAATAAACAAGTGTATTACTCTTATGCAATGTGTCTGTGATTCCTTGTATTCCCAATATTGCCAAGAACCTGAGATGAGGTTTAGACCTCCTGACAATAGTTATATGTGTTTTGCAACTACCAGAATACCTCCCATATTTTGTCTGTAATTGCCTTTGTACAGTAATTTACTCACTGCTTGGTGTTTATCTATTTTTGTGTCATTATTGTAGCCTCCTTTCCCCAGGATACATCTGAAACAAACTATTATAGCTCTGTTTGCTTTTCCTGGTGAACCTTTTTAAATAAATATTTCAATCAATCAATCAATATCTTTATTTATCCAGGCGGACATTGAGCAAGCTCATTTACAAGGTGGACCTGCAACATACATGCAGTAATACATTAAGAAATTGGTACATTCAGGAGCACAGACTAATTACAGTAATACATTTGCACAGTGGATACATTTAAGGGATCACAGGTTAATACAGTGGTTGGAAATGTAGCTCATTTACCAGGTGGACCTGAACATACATGCAGTAATACATTTAAGGGATTGATACACACGAGCACAGATTAATTACACTAATACATTTAAACAGTGGATACATTTAAGGTATCACAAGTTAACTACAGTGGTTGGAAAGCATATCATATGACAGAGTAGGAACTCTGGACCCTACAAAATCAGAGGTGCCAGGTCTTTTGTAGGGATAGTGGCCAACCAAAATAGTGCTAGTGCTTATTTTAGTATCAAGCAAGAGGGTCCCTGCTTGGAATAATTGATCTTGGTGATGGACAGGAGTGGGAATTAGAGTTGAGGTCACTGGAGGAGACTGGAAGTGCTAAGGAAAAAAAAAAATTATTAGTGGTTAGGGCTATTAGGCACGAAATGAAGCAGCTGCATTTTTCAGTGATGACATGATGATAAAGCTTTTAAATGTGACAAGGCTAATAGGGATCTTAGTTTTAAGTTTCTGGAGCTTGTTCCAGAGTGAAGGAGCATGAAACTTATAACTGCTCTCCCGAAGTGAGTGTGCACCCTAGGGGTTCACAGGGAAATTATGGAACAGCTTCTAAAGGCATAGCTTCCAGCAGCGATAGGTGTTAGGGAATCAGCAATACACTGGGGGAGTTTGCCTATAATAGATCTAAATTTTTAGAGGGTCGTATTCATGTCGCACCTATATTGTAATGAGCTCCAGCCTACAGCCGCGTATAGGGAACAATGATGAGTGGTACAAGGAAGGTCTGAGATGAAGCATAAGGCACTGTGGTATGGTGTATCCAGTTTCCTGAGGTAGGAGGCAGAGCAGCTGCTATATATGAAACAGAGAAACATAGAGTTTGATGGCAGATAAGGACCACTTGTCCCACCCAGTCTACCCATTTCCCTACCTATTGAATAAGCTGCAGATTCTAGTTAACCAATAGACTACCTCCTGCAACCCCACTATAATTGCCTTATGTCTGTCCCATGCATGTTTGAATTCCCCACTGTTTTAGACCCCACAACCCTCTCAGGAAGGTGGTTCTATGTGACCACCACTCTCTCTGAAAAGATTTCCTCCACATTACCCCTGACTGTCCCCCTCTAACTTTAAATTGTGTCCCCTTGTTCTTACACATCTCTTTTTCTGAAAGATGCTACCCTCCTGGACTTTGTTGATTCCCTTGAGGTACTTAAAAGTTTCTATCATGTCCCCCTTGTCCCTCCTTTCATCAAGGGTATACATATTAAGCTCTTTCAGTCTCTCTTCATATGCTTTCTGATGTAGACCCTGCACCATTTTAGTTGCCCTCCTCTGGACTGCTTCCATCCTGTCTATGTCCTTGCACAGATGAGGTCTCAAAACTGCACACAGTACTCTGATGGGGTCTCACCAACTGTCTGTACAGAGGGATAACCACTTCTCTTTTTCTACTTGTGATGCCGCTCCCTATGCATCCCAGTATCCCCCTGTCTGTCCTTACTGACTTCTCACATTGCTTACCCACCTTTAGGTCATCTGATATGACTACACCCAGATCTCTTTCCATTATTGTTGTCATTAGTACCTCCCCTGCTATTGTGTACTCTTCTCCTGGATTTTTATTTCCCAGGTGCATTACTTTGCACTTCTTTGCATTGAATCTAAGTTGCCATATGTCTGACCATTCATCCAACCGTGACAAGTCCCTTCTCATCCTTTCTACCCCCCCTTGTGTATCAACTCTGTTACAGATCTTTGTGTCATCTGCAAAGAGGCATACCTTTCCTTCCAGACCCTCTGCAATGTCACCTATAAAGATGTTAAAGAGACTGAACCCAGTACTGAGCCCTGAGGTACCCACTAGTAACCCCTTCTTCAGAATGTGTTCCATTCACTATTACCTTCTGTGTCCTGTTGTGCAGCCAGTTTGCTACCCAGGCTACCACCCTGGGACCCACTCCCAGGCTGGCTAACTTGATTATTAATCTTTTGTGTGGGACTGTGTCAAATGCCTTGCTAAAGTCTAGGTAGGCCATATCCACAGCCCCTCCCTGGTCTATAACTTTGGTCACCCAGTCAAAGAAATCGATTAGATTCATCTGACATGACCTTCCTGCTGTGAATCCATGCTGCTTTGGGTCCTGTGCCCCGCTGGCTCTAGGTACTGAACAATTTTTCTTAAGAAGTGATTCAATCATTTTCCCCACCACTGAGGTCAAACTAACAGGTCTGTAGTTTCCTGCTTCTGCCTTGCTCCCACTTTTGTGAAGGGGAATCACATCTTCCCTACTCCAGTCCTCAGGTACCACTCAATCTTCCCATGATTTGTTAAAAAGTATGGTTAGTGGTGTCACTAGGTCCTCCCTTAGCTCTTTTAGGATTCTAGGGTGAATCCCATCAGGCCCCATTGCTTTGTCCACCTTGAGTTTTAGGAGTTCTTTCAGGACTCTTTCTTCTGTAAATGGACTGGCGTCAACCCCCCTACCCAGAGTGCTTCTACTGTTTGGTTTAGGTAACTCCTCTTCTTCTTCTTTTGTGAACACTAAGCAAAAGTATTCATTCAGTGTCTCTGCCTTTTCACTGTCTCCCTCTGCCCACCTCCCCTCTCCTTTATTAATCTTCACTATCCCTTCCTTGACCTTTCTATGCTCCCTAATGTACCTATAAAAGGTTTTATCCCCCTTCTTAACTGAGTTGGCAATCTTTTCCTCGGTTTGGGCCTTTGCTTTTCTGACTGCCTTCCTCACTTCTTTCTGCTTTAATTGATACAGTTCCCTGTCATGCTCCGTCTGTGATTCCTTATTCTTTTTAAATGCAGCCTTTTTCTCATTAACCTTCCCTGACACCTCTTTTGAGAACCATAGTGGTTTTTCATTCCACTTTGTTTTCTTTGTTTCACACAAAGGCTTGTTGCTTCCATGATGGCAGTTTTGATTTTTCTCCATTGTTCTTCCACCCCTCCTTTCTGGCCATTTGCTAATGCATTCCTCAGGTATTCACCCATTATGCCAAAGTCAGCCCTTCTAAAGTCAAGTATCCTTGTCTTTGTATGGTTTGTCTCCATGGTTGTGTTTATTGTGAAGCACACTGTTCAGTGGTTGCTTGTTCCCAGATGTCTACTGACTTCTAAATTTGTGATCTTCTCTCCATTTGAGAGTACCAGGTCTAATATTGCTCCCTCCTGAGTGGGTTCCACCACTAGCTGTCTAAGGCATGCCCCCTGTAGGGCATCAAGAATGACCCTGCGCTTGGATGTGGCTGCAGTCCATGTAGCCCAGTTAACATCTGGTATATTCAGGTCCCCCATCAACAGTATCTCCCCTTTTTCAGCCATTTTGAGAATGCCCTCTATCATTTTCTTGTCCATGAGGACAGCATGACCAGTTATTGAGAGGAACATTGACTGGACAAGTAGCCTCTTGGCTTCAGTGGTCAGCAGCTGTCTTATCCTATAGAACAGGCCAAGCCTTTGTCTTAGCTTTCTCAGCAGGTCATCCAGATGGTCCATAAAGGAGAGTTTGTGGTCAATCCAGACCCCCAAATATTTGAATTTCATTACATATTCGAGTTTATCTCCCAGAATCGTGGAGATGGGGGGGTGTACCTGTTGCTGCAGGATAGGAGAGGTGACATACAGGTGAGATTAATATGACTTGTTTTTCTTTGCATTGAGAAGTAACTTTCTTCTAAGGAATTGCCATTGCAGGAGATCGAAGTCTTTTTGAGGGTCAGCGCTTGCAGATTCTGGAGTAGGGCGGCTTAGGTAGAGCACTGTGTTATCTGCAAACAAATGGATGCCTGCCTCTTTAATATTAGTGTCTATATTGTTGGTATAGATGGCAAATAGTAGTGGTACCAGGAAGGAGCACTGGGGGATCCCTCTTAAAAGCAGAGTGGGCGAGGAAAGCTCATCTTCAGCCTTTACCTGTTGGTACCTGTCGGACAGGTAGTTGCAAACCAGCTTAATAAGGTGGGGTACAATCCTAGTGATTCTAGTGAGGAGAGGAGAATATAGTGGTCTACCATGTCAAATGCTTTGCTTAGATCAAGGAATACAGCACAGACGTACTTCTTGCAATCTAAATCTTGTTGCCAGTCATTTGTTACCTTGGCTAATGCTGAGGTTGTAGTATGCTTTGATCTGAACCCAGATTGAAGGGGGTTTAAAAATTTAGTATTGTCAATAAAGGATCTCAGCTGGGAGTTCATGATTTTTTCCAAGAGTTTCAAGAGGGTGGGGAAAAGGGAGATTGGCTTATAACTGTTTAGGTCACAGGGATCTCCAGATTTGAATAACGGGATAACATGAGCAGTTTTCCATATTTGGGGAAGGATTCCTTGAGATAGTGACAAGTTAAATAGGTGCATAATTGGGGGTGAAAGAACATGGTAAGCTAGTTTTTGAAAGTAGGGCTCTATGTTGTCATGCCGGTGCCTTTCTTAGAGTCCAATTGTAGAAGCAGATCTTCCACCTCCTTAAGGCAGACAGGGAGGAAGGAAAAAGTCTAGCATGTGGGACCAGATTTAGTAGGTTGAACACCGGGGAGGGGGTGCAGTTTACTTGCAGGAGAATTGTCGAAAGCTAAACCTGCCGTGGCAAAATGAGAGTTAAATGCTTGCAGAATCTCAGTTTTATCATTTAGTGCTGTATTGCCTGAAAGGACCTTGGGGGGTAGCGTGGTTTGCAACGTTTGCCCAGACACTTCTTTCACTGTGGCTCAGAATTTGGAGGGCTGATTTGATGTTTTGTTAAGTTCAGTATGGAAGAAGCTAGCTTTGGTCACTCTGATCATCTTGGTGCAGCTGCTCCTGGCTATTCTGAATAAGCGCCAGTCTTCGTCCTTTTGAGATTTTACTAGCCTTTTTTCATAATTTATCTCTACAAAGAAGGGCAGCCTTGAGTTCCACCAAGAACCATCGACATCTTTTGACTTTTAAGTGCACTTTCATCAGTGGTTCATGTATGTTCAGAGCACTTAGTATGATCTCATGGAGAAAGGCATAAGCTGCTTCCACTGTTTTAGCCAAGTAGAATCTCTGCCACAGCGGGGAGCTATTTAGGTCCTAAGAATATGCCTTCAGGTCAAAGGACCTTTTTGACCTCCTGGTAGAAAATTGTGATGTGGAAGACACTTTGGTAGCAGCCCAGACTCCTACTACTAGGCGATGGTTGCTAACATCCACGTCAAACATCCCAGCATGAGAGAAGGAGTAGGGTTTATTTATTAAAACTACATCCAGAAGAGAACTTTTTGTTAAGTTTTTCTTGTTTATATGGGTGGGCTCATTGTTAAGTATAAAGAGCCATAGGAGTCTGAAAGACTTTCAGGGGTGGAGGCTTCAGACAGCCAGTCATAGTTGAGGTCCCTAGTATAATTGTTTCTAGGGGCTGGTATCCAAGACGGAAGAGAGATGAGACAGAAGTTATGGACCAGCCAAGGGGGTCTGTAGCATCCTATGAGTTGGAGAGCTAGGGATGAGGAGAGTAGTATTTTTATAGCCAAACATTCAAACCCATTTGCTATTGTGGTGGCATCAAGGTGGAGGACAGAGAACTTATCTTTGACATAAATGGCAACCCCACCACCTCTAGACAGTCTGTTTGTTCTGAATAATAGGTAATTTGGTATGTTGATCTCCCTGTCAGGCATGGCGGTCTAAGCCAGGACTCAGAGACTACAAGCACATCAGGCTCTGTGGATAACCCATGCGTGAATTAAAGTAAGTTTTTCAGAAGACTCATACATTGATATGCATGAAGCTGATTCCTCTAAAGTTTTTAATTTTAGATGGGGAGGAGAGGGCATGCTTAGGGCCAGTATTGAGCTCAACATTTCCAGAGCATAGAAGAAGTAAGAGTACAAGTTTCCTTAAGATTGCAATAGAGGGCATGAGAGCACAACCCTTTTCTGGCTACTTATTAATCCAGTCTTGCAGTGCCAGGGTTTACATTTTAGGTTGTGCAGTCCCAGGAGTTACATAGGCTAGAACTCTAACCAAATGACTCAAATGGTGCCTTTGCCAAAGGAAGTTGGTTAATATTGTGTCATGGGGAGCAGAGAGATGGTTTCTCCTGAGGGAGGGTAGATCACCTGATGCAGCCAGTGGAGAAGAGGCATAGTGCAAGAATTAAATTTGATCATGAAGGGTAGAAAATATTGGGGTAGTAGATATGGTGCCTCTCATGACTTGTAATTTGTCGGGATGTAGCGTATGAGTGGCACAGTAAGAAGAGTGGAGAGGAGTGCAAGCTGCCAAATGTAAGCCATAATGAATATATGGGGCAGCGGAAGGTGGCTACTGCTTATGGCGGTGCTGATTATGAACAGACTAAAAGAATTATTCAGGGGGTTTGGAAGAGGTATGGGGAGAAGGGATTGAGACAACGGTATCGTACCGGATACCTAGTTGGATATGCCAGTGGTCCGATTTAAAACAGGTGGATATGTGTTTAAGGCATCAAGGGATAGGGAATGGATGCATCAGGAACCATCAAAGGCAGGGCTAGGAGGCCTTTATAGTTAGTCACAGGGTGGGGATGGGTGGGTGAGTGAAAATTTGTGGTTTGCTGAACCTCTCTGCCTTTCCCAGTCTGAGCAAGGGGTCTTGGGCAGCAACTTGAAGCGCTGGCCCCGCCTGGTGGCTGGTCCACCTGGGTGGCTGAGCTGGAATCCCAGTCAGGTTCAGGGCTGAGGGGGAAGAGAGAGGAGTCAAATTTAAAGAGGTGCTCCACAAAGGCCAGCAATCAAGTTGAAGACACCAAAATTTGCAAGTGAAAGGGACAGTGATTTTCTTGGTGCCCTGCAGTCTGGAAGGGCTACAGACAGGAAAGGGCTGTAGCACTTGGCTGTGAGACTGGAATTAGGTTTTAAAAGCAAAAGCACACTAGCAAGAATGCATACAGTACATTTCAGTAACTTATATAAACAAATGCAGTTAAAACAGCTCTTTTGGTGCTTTTAGTCTAAGTAAACCAGAGGAGTAAGCGGACCAATTGGAGCAAGCGGAGAAAAGGCGCTTGTGCCCTGATTGGTTTCTTGACTTTGCCATACCTGTCTGCCTTCTGAGTCTGAGCAAGTGGTCTCGGGCAGCAGCTTCAAGTGCCATCCGCCCGGTGGCGCAGTCCTCCTGGGTGGCTGAGCTGGAATCCCAGTCGGGTTCACGGCTCTGTGCCTCTCTGAGTCCAAGAAAGTGGTCTTGGGCAATGGCTTTGAGGTGCCGTCCGCCCGGTGGCCAAAGTCCTCCTGGGTGGCTGAGCTGGAATCCCAGTCAGGACATTTTAAGCATCAGACAGAACAACAATTAATTCTATTTATAGCACTCAGAGCTGCAACAATACCTACACTAAGGGCTGGCATAAACAAGAATTTAACTTTGCACGGAGCCCTCCCCAAAAAAGACAACCAGTAGAATAAATCTCAGAAACAAGTTGATGTTTCCCTGTTTAAATACAGGCAGGTTTGTTATGGCTGTGGGCAGAGCCTACAGCCATCTTGTTGTCTGTAGCTGGAAAATGGAATACCATGGAACACATTTTGGAGTTTTCAATGTATCCTTCCACACCTACAAATCACTATGCCAGCTGAAATAAAATATTCCCTTCTTTCTGTTTAGAATAATGGAAACAGAACTCCAAGCTGCTTATCAGATGGCCATTAGGAAACTGGAACAGCTTGTTACATATTGATTGCCTATTAAACTGGAGATTTGTTTACCTCCTTCAAAATGCAACAATATGCACATTTAAAGAGGATAGAAATGATTATCTACTGCATGTGCAGATGTTTGAAATGCCTCTATTTTCATGAACTATATTCATTCTGCTGATGGATTCCTATTTAAGTGTATCTGAACAAAAGCTGAAGCTGTCAGTTGTGTTTTGTATTGTTTTCTTTGTATGGACAACATTCTGTGCAGCTCCTTTCATGGAATCAAGAATTTGGAGTTTTGACTATGTCACGTCACGGTTTCAGAACTGTGGGCACGGTACTGATAAGTTCATGCTCCATTTCTGAAACCATGAAGTGACATAGTCAAAACTCCAGTGTCTTCTGATTTTATGCAATGCAGCATGTTGTGTAAATGTACAGCCACACCAAAAATAAGATGCCATGTCTTCTGTGACCTATCCAGTCTAAATATATAGCAATCAGCAGGCATATTCTATGAAAACACATTGTAACAGGCATTTCTCAATGTTAAATGTTTGCTTGCTGGCATTAGCATTGAAAGTGCAGGAGTTAGACAGATGCAGAATAGGAAAGACAGTGAAGTATTGAACTGACACCAACCCCTCACCCATTCTGCAGAGATGGACTAGCACTGCATGTGCCTTTGGGTCATCACCCATAACGATCATGCCCTTACACCTCACCCTTCCCTGCAGATATCAACAAGTGTCAAGTTGTGCCTTAGGGGTGTTCGGGCTTTAAACTCACCCCATTCCATAAGGAAATACACTGAAATGGGTGCAATATAGGAGAATGGGGTGAACTTTGGGGCCTAAGAGTTCATGGCACACCTCAATGCCTGCCACTGGCTGCAGGGTGGGGGTGGAATGGCATGAGCATTACTGTTGACAATCCCAAGTCACACCCTTGACACCTGTCAGGCCCTAGGGTGGGGTATTATGGTCAGAACCCTAACGGCCTGAGTGTTTCTTGGTATTTTCACTCCAAGTTTTCAACATGGGATTTTTGTGACTGTACCACATGAACAGTGACACTATCAGTTCATTAGCTGAAAGGTGACTTTGCACAGTGACTGTACTATTTGATATCACAGATGCAAAAACACATTTTGAACAAGATGTGAAAAATTACATCTGTACTGTTCATGAGGAGGTGTAAAAAAATGGTAATTTTAAAAATCTGGAGTGATAATATAACAACATTGGTAAGTCGCGAGCATGCATAGAAACTGCACAATGCACACCCATAAAGCAATCATTTGGGGAATTTTTTACACCAGAGTTTCAATAACCAGTAATAGCCATAGACATGGCCAACTATTTTCAGGTATTTCATGAAATTTCTAAAGAATTTCTCTCTGCTGCCCCTATTGTGTAAATGGAGAAAGTGGGAGATTTCTCTAGAAATATCACAGAAATTTCAGGAAATATCTGACAATGTCTTTGGCTGGGACTATAGGCATTTTGGGACCTCCACTCATGAACAGTGGTACTGTAATTTTCTTAATCTGTCCTGAACATTAATTTCGCACAGTGACTGCTCTCATTCTGTGCCACAGGTGCGAAAACATGTTTTGGACATTATGTGAAAAATGACAGCTGCACTGTTAATAAGGTGGTGTGCAAAAATGACAATGTTGAAAATCTGGAGTACAAATATAAAAAATTGGTGAAGTTACAAGTGTGTGTCGAAACTATGCAATGCATTCTGGTAGTGCAGTAATTTTTTTAAATTTGTTCATCAAATTTGCAACATGGGCTTTTTGGGACCTCTCTTATTATGAACACTGTTACTGTAATTTTCTTAATCTGTCCCGAATGATGATTTTGTACAGTGACCACGCCATTGTGCACCAGATGTATGAAAACACATTTCAGACAAGATGTGAAAAATGACAGCTGTACTGTTCATGAGGAGGCATGGAAAAATGACAATGCTGAAAACCTGGAATGAAAATATAAAACATTCTTGAAGTTACGAGTCTGCATTGAATTGCTAACGCATGCTCATAACACAGTCATTTTGGGAATGGTATCACCAAATTAGCAACATAGGCTTTTTAGGAGCCCACCTCATGAACAGTGACACTGTCATTTTGTTAATTGGTCCCAAAAGGTGATTCTGCACAGTGACCACAAAATCACCTTTTGGAACCAAATAATGACATGAAGTGACTAAGTTCATGAGGTGGGGTCCCAAGAACACCATGTTAAAAAATGTGGTGCCAAAAGTCATAAAAATGGATGAGAAATCCACCTAAATTGATCTCCCCCATTTATCCCATTATACAACTTACCAGCATTTCTTCATTTTGCGGTCAGCTTTGAAGAGTTCAGACGTGTTCCCGATCCACCGACGATCATTGCACCGGGCTCCGAAGGCAAGTATGGGGTGAGGGTGTGTGGGGAGAGGAGTGTACAGAGTGTGGGTGCAGGTTGGGGGGACACTACAGACAATGAGGGATCATTTTCTTGTTTACAGTTTAAAAAAAAGAAAAACTTGGCAGGAATGTTTTCTTTTTTACAGGTACGTTTGGCATGCTGAGGTGAGCCCCCAGTGTGCCACCTGGGTGTTTTAGGACTACTGGAGCTGATGGGGATGGGGCACCCCATCAGCAAAGAAAACTGGCCTGTGGTTTTATTTATTTATTTTATTTATTTAGAGTCTAGGGGCTGGATTCAGAAAGGTCCACCGCAAGCTGCAGCAATGACAGCTAGCGCCGACCTTTCCTGCAACCTGGCCCATGCACTCGATTCAGTATTTAAGGTGCAGCAGGTTGTGTCCTGTGACTTGTGGTAGCTGCACAAGGAGGCACAGCACCCGGAATGCCTCAGGTTGCAGGACAGGTTAGCAGCAGTTGCACCATTTGAGGGCTGCCATGGCACCCCATGCCCACTTCCGAGGCCCCATACAGTGTGGGCACAGCTCCAAGCCCCTACCATGGACCCCCCAGGAACAAGAATCCTTACCTGCCCTGGTGGCTCTAGTGGTCCTCCACCCCACACACACACACACACCCAGTGGGTGAGTTGGCAACTGACTCTGATGGTGAGGGAGAGCTACGCTGGTCACCATGTGGTATTGGGGGTGTGAGGAGCTCACAATGTGAGGTGGGGGTGGGGGCCACTAGACTACCCAGAGGTTATGGAGATGGCAGGGTGGGGGGATCATGCCCAGGGCATGGAGGGCCTCTCATTTGTGTGTGTGTGTGTGTGTGGTGAGGATCTGGGAATTGGAGGTGTGCCACACACCCAGCCTGGTGCAGTGCATGCCATGCCTGGGATGTGGGTTCCATGGGGGTCCGTAACTCACAGGAGTTGTGGGGCTGGAGCACAGTGGCATCCTTCAGTGAACAGCAAAGACCAGTTAGACAACCTTTTTGTTGGCATAATTGGTCTTTGACAAATGTGGCTGTCTTTGAATCCCATTTGTGGACATAGTGTCCACCCTACCTGAATAAGGTGCAAATGCTGCCAGAAACCCCCTTTACGCCATGTCACACAGGGGTTTCCTGCACATAGGTACTGTTGGGCGCAGGAAGCCTGCTGCATGTCGCAGGCTGCCTATGTGAATCCTACCGGGACATAACACAGGACGCAAGTGCGTCTTGCACCATTTTTTATGACTCAAGTTGTCTTGCATCCTGCTTTGGCTTCTCTGAATCTGGCCCTAGAATTATAAGTGCCTTTGAGTCAAAGCTCTTTTACAAAGATTCCACGTCAATAGAGGTACAATACAAACATTACATAGAGTCAAGTAACAAAGCAGAAATGGTGTACAGACATTTTTAAGCAGCTGAAATACATTACATTTAGGGAAAGTGGGTACTGGGGGGCAAGGTAGCCAGAGGTAACTGAGGCTTGGAATGGACACAAAAAGAGCAGTGCAGCAATGGGCATTTGTCAAGCCTCAAAAAAGTGCTTGAGGGTAGGGGCAAAAACAGGAGGGGAAGGGAGGGAAAGGTTGACTGAAGGAAGAGTGAGAGGGGGTAGGAGTAGAAGTGCTAGGAGGGAGATCAGATTATGAGGAACAGTTGCAGGAACTAGAGGCAGCTACATGGAGGCAAAGGTTGGCTTTGAATGGGCCAAGCTTTTTCAGAAAGAAGAATGTCTTTGTTGAGTCCATTAATCCAGCTAGGAGCTTGGTACACAAAGGATCTTTGTCCCTATGTGGTGCAGCACCGAGGAATGTGCAGCATTAGAATTTCTGATACCCTGGTGAGGCGGGGGGTGCGTGCTGTATGGAGAAGAGTTTGGACTCTGGGGGGAGCAAGATGTAGCATAATTTTCTTAGCCATTAGACAAGTTTGGCAAACTGATATGGTTTGATAACTGGAGCCTCCCCGTTTGGGCATGAAGGTCACACGTATGGGTGAGACTGTGGGATCTTGTGATAAATTGGCAGACTTTGTTTAGGGCCAAGGATAAGTGCCTGAGGGCTGTGTCAGTTGCTGAGCCATAAATAATCAGACAATAGTCAATTAGAGACCACCGGCTCTGTATCTGCTACCCTTAAGGCATCTGAGGTAAGACATTGCCTGTGCCTATAGAGGAGACCAATGCCTATTTGCAGCTTTGGCAATGCTATCTATATGGATGCTGTAAGATAGGTTGCTGTCTATGGTGATCCCCAGATATTTAAAGGAGTGAACCTGTTTGAGGACAGCACAAAGGCAGTTTATAATATTAAGGGATGAAGCCTATGTTTGTTGAGGGAACCACAGAAAAGCATTAACTTGGTTTTCTTATAGTTGAGAACCAGCTTTTCACTACTAAACCATGTTTCAATGGAGGTGAAACCCTTCTGAAGCTTATTTTGGAGTAGGTGGGGGTCCTGTTGGGTGGTATGAATGACAGCATCATCAGCATAGAGTAGGATTTGTTCCAGATAGGATTGTAGAAGATTGTTCAAACACAGGCTGAAGAGGAATGTCCTGAGAATGGATCCCTGGGGTCTCCTGAGTGTACTGGTCTAGCATCGGAGAGGACATCAGCAATTTTCACTCTTTGGGAATGGTTTTCCAAGTAGCTCTTAAACCAAGTTGTAGACTCAGAGAAGAGCTCAGCTTTTAACAGTTCTGCAAGGAGTATTCGATGATGGATGGTGTCAAAAGCCTTGGTCAGGTCTATCAAGACCGAACCAGTGAGGTAATTATTGTCCAGGGAGTTGTGAATTGCTCCTGTGAATTCAAGGAGGGCAGATGTGGTGCTGTGGCCTTTTCTGAAGCTGTGCTGTTTACAAAGGATGTCATACTTGTCTAGATATTCTGTTAGCTGGTCAGATAGCAGACGTTCAATGGCATTGGGGGGGTAGTATGGATATAGGCCTATAATTTCCATGAAGGGTCTTGTTCCCACTCTTGTGGACTGGTGTCACGGTGGAAAACTCCCATCTGTCGAGGAACTGGCCAAGGGTGAGGGAGAGGTTTAAAATTCAAGTTAGAGGAGATAGCACTTCATCAAGTTTGAGGTTGAGAGAGTTGCCACCTATTCTAGATCCAGCAATTTCTTTACAGAAGTATCTATGGACTTCATGTGTCTTGACTGCTCTGAAGTAAAAAGTGGAGATTTGAAAAAGGCAGCAGGGGTGGGGGAGGATGCAAGAGAGAGGTCTTCATCAAAGAAGTCTGGAGGAAGAATACTACAGGGGACAGAGAACACATTGTTGAACATGTTAGCAATAGTGGAAGGGTTGAAAGTTATAGTCCCATTCATGTCCAACATTGAAGGTGGTGTTTTGGGCAGTATTCCTGTTACTTCCTTGAGATTATTCCAGAAGGACTTCCCATTTCCCCTGGTGTTTGTGAGGGCATCTTTGTAATAGTCACTTTTCTTCAGGAGTATTTCTTTGGTGCAGTCATTTCAGGCACGTTTGTAGTTTTGTATATCTACTTGCCTACCAGTGGCCCGAGCCTAAAACCAGAGGTGGTCCCTAGCTTTCAGCAATGTAAGGAGATCAGAAGTGAGCCATGGAATGCTAAGGCCTTTTACTTTCCTTTTTTTGAAGGGAGTGTAAACGTCACTGGCAGCATTGAAGGAGCTGATGAAGAAGTCAAGTACAGAGTTGACATCTGTTGCATAGAAGATAGGTGACCAGTCTTAACATAGAAACATAGACTTTGATGGCAGATAAGGACCGCTAGGTCCATCTAGTCTGCCCATTTCCCTACCTACAGGATGGCCAGGATCCTAGTTAACCAACAGCCTATTTCTTCCTACCCCACAAGAATTGTCTTATGTCTGTCCCATGCATTCTTGAATTCTCCCACAGTTTTAGACCCACAACCTCCTCAGGAAGGCTGTTCCATGCATCCACTACCCTCTCTGTGAAATAATACTTCTCACATTGCCCCTGAACCACCCTCCTATCTTTAAATTGTGTCCCTTGTTCTTGCACATCTCTTTTCTGAAAGATGCTACCTCTTGGACTTTGTTGATTCCACTGAGGTACTTGAAAGTTTCTATCATGTCTCCCTTCTCCTTCTTTCCTCAAGGGTATACATATTAAGCTCCTTTAGTCTCTCTTCAAACGGCTTCTTTTGCAGACCCTGCACCATTTTAGTTGCCCTCCTCTGGACTGCCTCTATCCTGTCTATGTCCTTGCGGAGATGGGGTCTCCAGAACTGGACACAGTACTCCAGATGGAGTCTCACCAACTGTCTGTACAGAGGGATAACAACTTCTTGTTTTCTGCTGATGATGCCTCTCCCTATACATCCCAGTATACCCCCAGGCCTCCCTACTGCCTTCTCACATCTGCTTACTAACCTAAGGTCATCTGATATGATTACCCCCAGGTCCCTTTACTTTTTTGTTGTTGTTACTACCTCCCACCCACTGTGTATTCTTCCCCTGGGTTCTTGTTTCCCAGGTGCATTGTTTTGCACTTCTTTGCATTGAATCCTAGCTGCCATACTTCTGACCATTCCTCCAACCTTGCCAAATCCCTTTTCATCCTTTCCACGCCTCCTTGTGTATCAACCCTGTTGCAGATCTTTGTGTCATCTGCAAAAAGGCATACTTTTCCTTCCAGTCCCTCTGCCATGTCACTGATGAAGACATTAAAAAGGACTGGACCCAATACTGAACCCTGTGGTACCCCACTAGTAACTCCCCTTTCTTCAGAGTGGACTCCATTTACAATTACCTTCTGTGTCCTGTTGTCCAGCCAATGTTTTACCCAGGCTACCACCCTGGGACCCTCCCAGGCTGGTTAATTTGACTATTAATCTTTTGTGTGGGACTGTGTCAAATGCCTTGCTAAAGTCTAGGTAGGCCATGTCCACAGCCCCTCCCTGGTCTACTACTTTGGTCACTCAGTCAAAGAAATCTATTAGATTCATCTGACATGACCTTCCCACTGTGAACCCATGCTGCCTTGGGTCCTGTGCTCCACTGGCCTCTAGGTACTCAACTATTCTTTCCTTCAGAAGTGACTCCATCACTTTCTCTACCACAGAGGTCAGACTGACAGGTCTGTAGTTCTGCCTCTGTCTTGCTCCCACTTTTGTGAAGGGGAATCACATCCGCCTTCCTCCAGTCCTCGGGTACCACACCATCATCCCATAATTTATTAAAAGAGTAGCCAGTGGTTTCACTAGTTCCTCCCTTAATTCTTTTAGAATTCTGGGGTAAATTCCATCAGGATCCATTGCTTTGTCCACCTTCAGTTTTAGGAGTTCTTGCAGAACCCTTTCTTCTGTGAAAGGACTGGGATCGACCTCCCTATCAAGAGTGCTTCTGTTAATTGGATTAGGCACTTCCCCCTCCTCTTTTGTGAATACTGAGCAGAAATATTCGTTCAGTATTCCTGCTTTTTCACTGTCCCCCTCTGCCCACCCACCGTTCATTCTATTCAGCCTCACTATCCCTCCCTTTGTCTTTCTATGCTTGCTGATGTACCTATAAAAGGTTTTATCCCCCTTCTTAACTGAGTTGGCTATCTTTTCCTCAGTTTGGGCCTTTGCTATTCTGACTTCCTCCCTGCTTCCTTCTGCCTTAACTGGTACAGCTCTCTGTCCTGCTCCTTCTGTATTTCCTTATACTTCCAGAATGCTATCTTTTCTTCCTGACTTTCACAGCCACCTCTTTTGAGAACCATAGTGGCTTTTTCTTTTGTTTTGATTTGTTTATTTGCTTCACACAAAGGCTTGTTGCCTCTGTGATGGCAGTTTTGATAATTCCCCATTGTTGCACCACACCTCCTTCTAGTCTGTTTGCTAGTGCTTTTCTGAGGCACTCTCCCATCTTGCCAAAGTCAGCCCTCCTAAAGTCCAGTACCCTCACTTTTGTATGGCTTGACTCTGTAGCTGAGTTTAACATGAACCACACTGTTTGATGGTCACTTGTCCCCAGATGGCAACCCACTTCTAGATCTGAGATCCTCTCACTGCATCCGTTTGAGAGTACGAGGTCTAAGATTGCTCCCTCATGAGTGGGTTCTGAAACTAGCTGTCTAATGCCTGCCACCTGTAGGGCATCAAGAATGGCCCTGCTCTTGGATGTGGCTGCAGCAAATGTGCTCCAGTTAACATCTGGCATATTCAGGTCTCCCATCAACAGTATCTCCCCTTTCTCTTCCATTCTAAGAATGCCTTCTATCATATCTATCTTGTTGTCTAAGGTGTGATTTGAGGTGATTCAATTGACCAAGTGGAAGGATTCTGCTGTTTATTAGTCTGGGTGGTGGTGGGCTGAATTTGTTAGACTATTCACATGCGACTGGGGAGTGGTCACTTAGTGTATCTGGGAGAACGGAGCTTTTGAGATGCAGGATGGGTGGCTGGTCAGTATTCAGTCTAGGAAGGTGCTTGTCCCAGTCTTATAGTTACATCTAGTGGGGGGGGACAACCAGCTGGGTGAAGTTGGCAGCTGAGATGACATCCTCATAGTCATCCATATCTGATCCAAACCAATTTATGTTAAAATCACACATTAGGATTATCTCGGTGCCTGGTGGTTGGGAATGGACAAGGTCAAGGATGAAGTTGAGACCTTTACGTTGATCCTTGGGAGGGATGTAGACAGCAGCAATAGTCAGAGCCTTGTTGTGAGTCCCAAGTAGAATTCTGATGGGTTGTATCTGGGCAGTAGAGAATGAGGCAGGGGGTTGAACCCAGTGCCCTGAGGGGTTGAACACAGTGCCCCAGGAGAGAGTCTTTGAAGTAAACAGCACATCAACCACCTTTTTTAGTAATCCTGTCAGTTCTGAATATGTTATATCCTGGTAGGGTAATTGCACTGTAGGATATTTTTGGAGGGAGTCAGGTTTCAACAATCACAAGAACATCAGGGTTGTGGTGGTGTGCAAATAATTGCAGGGCATCAAGTTTGGGTAGAAAGCTACAGATGTTAATCATTGCAAAGGTGAGTCATCCAGAGTGACTCTGCTGGAGGTTGGAGCTTGGGATTGTGGGGCAGGGATAGGGTGAATATTGCCAGACAGAAGTAGTAGTAGTAGAGGCAAGAGTTTCAGGGTGAACTAGCAAAGCTGTTAGAGGGTTTGCGTGGGCATGATGCCAAGGGGGATTGGGCACCCCCTCAGCATACAAATTAAACTACAGGGACATTATGCTGACAGGAATTGGGCTCCCCATCAGCAAATGAACTGAGGACAGGGCATGCCAACAGGCGGATCGGGTGCCCCTGTTGTTGGTTTCCGGGCGGGACTTTGAGAGGTGGACAGTGACAGCTGCTGCCATGTTTATTGAAATGTTACACCAGGCAAGGCATGCCGTGCAATGGCGGTCATGCCCTCATTGCAGCAATTACATTGTTTCAAGTTGGTGGCATGCTTTTGAGCTGTTGTCATGGACAGCGTGCTCATTCATAGGTGCCACACAGACAAGCCCTAAAATGCAGTGGCGGCATTGGCCATAACACAGCCACACCTCCACAACCTGCTACTCCAGCAAGCTGTCACAACATGTTTCTTGTGCTTGCACACAAGCAAACATAAAAATGTGTAAAAGGAAGACCACATTGAAACAACCTCTCAGCAGATCTGCATTGTGCAAATTCATTAGAAATAATGCATAAAAGCATCCCAAAAGTTCTCCACAGCCATACCAGCTCTGACCAGAGTTTGTTTTAAATATGTTAGTGTGGTTTCTTATTCTGAAGACTCATGCTCCAGCTAAGGTTCCCCCAAGGCTGCTGCTATGCCTTGCATTTTATTACAGGCACTGGCAGTACTTCTTCAATAAAAACAGAATATCTGCCTTATGACTCCACTAGAAATGTGATGCATTGCAGAAAAACAGACTCTCACAAACCCAGGGTCTTTCACATCAGCCAGTAGGTAGCATTATTTATGTCTTGTGAATTTGAAAACATCAGGGAAAAAGTCTTGGTTATCTGTCTTGAACAAGAATGTACAGCTTCTCTTAGGCTTTTTGAGGTTCCAAGGCTATTTTTCTTGGCCAGTTGTCATAGAGACATGAAGGCAGTCTATAATTTCCTGGCAGTATTTAACTCATTATTTCCAGTAGCTTCATATAAAGTCCATACTATCCTTTGCTAGAAACAAAATGGCCACCAAGAGATAATAAGTTAACCCTAGGCTGCTGGAAAGAATTAGAATGAATCTATTTGATCCAGCTCTAGACAGATGTTCAGTCTGCAGCCCTGCAAGGGTTAAATTGAGGGACTGTAAAGATGGCAACTTCAAAAGGGCATTTTTTATATCCTGAGAAGGTGGCAGGTTCAGTAGCATCCTCCCACCATTCAGATGCCTTTAAGACAGGCAGCAAATAACTAAAATCAGGGGGAGCACACTGTTTTGGAGTTGTGGAAAGATCCTTCCAAACTCTAACACAGAAGCATTCCTTGGTGTGAATCAGGTAGCAAATTTTAGAGCTACTGTAAGACAACTGCAGGCTCCACCTACCTGCAGCCATAACAATGGGACACTAAAACATGCCAGTCATTCTGGGATCACATTACTGTAGGAGAACAGCAGAACCAATGTCTGTGTTCTCCTAGAGTGATGCGATCTCCAGTCCACAGTGCTCAAATTGCTTGTGGTCTGTGGTTTCTCCTCTTTCCCAGCTCTACATGGACACAATTCCTCTCTCTGGTGAGCAGCCTCCTGGTTCACTGTTTTCTATAGGTGCAAAAGTGATGGCCCTTACCCAAACTGTGCATGCACAAGTATCGCACATTTGCAGAGCTGTCAGAGCTGCCATCTTGTGCACAGTAGCCTGTAATGTGGGCGACTGAATGTCGGCAACTGGTCATAAGGGCTACTGCACAATGGTGCCAACAATGTGGGCAACCTTGGATTTCACCTCTTTCCCTGAGTTGCACCCTGCCCCTGGAGTAGGAATCCTAATTAAGGGGGTGTGGAGGTGAAGCCCCCCAAGAGGGGGGTGTGGGGGGCAAAGCCTCCTGCAATAAACAACATACTGTTTTTCAGTCACCCTTGTGGTTGTGTGCTGTCATGACCAGTTGCTGATATTCAGTCACCCTTATCACATAGAACCCTTGTGCATGATAGGATCTGGTATGTGGAACATGGTGGGTCCAATGCAAACTGTGTATGAATGAGTATCACTCATGCGCAGGTCTGTTGGAGCCATTATCTTGACAATGGAAGGCTCCGATATGGTGAGAACCAGTAAAACCATACTGGGAGCTCTTGGCACACAAAGTGCATTTATTTATTCATGTGTTTCATTTTCAGTTTGGTCCCTGGGTAAGCGCACTGGCAACAATTGCCTTTTATAGTTATGACCTTGGTGCAACTGCACAGCCACTTGAGGACATACATACAAATGTCTGGGTGCTTGTTGCAGAAAATGAAATATACACACATTGATTGAAAGTTACATAATTAATTGCATACTTGTGCCACATAGAAAGTACAGCTGACTGGTGCAGATACTACACTGACTGCAGATGTATAAGGGTATGTACAAAGGCTAGTTACACAAGACAGTTAAAGACACTGAGTGATAGAAATCTTTCAAATTGCTTGAGAAAGCAGAGACAGTTGCTGATTCTCTAAAGGGTGGGAGGGTGGGGGTTATAATCTATAGTGAGGAGGCACAGTAGTTGAAGGAGCATCGTCCAGTGTTTGTTCAAAAGATGCAACTCTTAGGTTATTTAATGAGGTGGATTGAGAATATCTCGGATATAGGAAGGGGGGTTAGGAATAGGTTGAGTCTCTTTGCAGATGATTCAAAATTGGGAGAACTGGTGAACAGTGAAGAAGTGAGGAAGACAGTCTAGGGGGATCTGGATACCCTGGAGGGGTGATCAAGGAGGTGAGAACTGAAATTTAATGCCGGGAAATGTAAGGTACTTCATTTGGGGGTCAATAACCCAGGCCATGTATACACCCGGGGGGGCACACTGCATGCCACATTGGGAGAAAGGGATTTAGGGGTGGTGGTAGATGTCAAAATGAATAACTCTGAAAATTGTAGAAGTTGCAGCCAAGACAAACAGGATATTGGGTTGCATAGCCAGGGGAATTGTGTCCAGAAGAAGGGAAGTGATCCTCCCTCTATATAATACCCTCTAAAAATACCACCGATAGCTAGCTTAATCTGGTTCAAGGTCAGTTGGCATTCATCTGTATCCCCCTCCCCCAGGTCATGCCTGAAAATAGGCAGGATTTGTCTAGTCAATCAATCAATCACTTTATTTAACCAGGCATAAACACCATTGAGCAAGCTCATTTTCAAGGTGGTCCTGGGCATAAATACAATACAGTATAGTTCATAAGATTACAATTATGGTGGACAACGTTGCAAAAAAAAAGAACTACTACTTCAAAGGGTTCATCTAAGAGTGTTCGATCTGTGATATGTGGACATCCAGAAGTAGACTTTGGTGAGAGAATCATTGCTTTAGTCTTTTTGGCATTGAGGAGGAGCTTATCAGTGAGAAGGTTGTATTGGAGGGTGACAAAGTCTTTCTGTAAGTACTCATGGGCCAGATCTAAGGATGAATTTGTGGTATAGAGTACAGTATCATCTGCGAATAAGTGCACATTTGCTGTGCTCAGCTGTGAGTCCAGATTGTTGATGTATATTGCAAAGAGGATAGGGCCCAGGATGGAGCCTTGTGGGACTCCTCGTAACAAGGATTTTTGTGGGAACAGATCTTCTATGGCTTTGACTTGTTGTAACCTATTGGTTAGGTAGCTGGTGAACCATTTAATGGCAGAACTATCAAGTCCGATGTTACTCAGTGCAGTAAGCATGATGGTATGATCCACAGTATCGAAGGCATTACTTAGATCAAGGAAGAGGGCAAATACATGCTTCTTAGAGTCCAAGGCCATTTGCCAGTCTGTAGTTACTTTGGCAAGAGCTGATATTGCACTGTGTTTGGTTCTGAAGCCGGACTGAGCCGGGTTTAGCATCTTTTGTGAATCCAAATGTTCTCTAAGTTGGATGTTGACAATTTTTTCAAGTAATTTAGAGAGGACAGATATTATAGAAATAGGCTGGTAATTGTTCAGATCACTCGGTTCCCCAGTCTTGAATAATGATAGGATGTGGGCAGTTTTCCACAAGACAGGTAGCTCACCTTGAATCAGAGAGGTGTTGAATAAGTGTGTAATGGGGCGGTCAGATAGGTATAGCCAAGTTTTGGAAGTAAGGTTCAATATTATCTGCACCACACTCTTTTTTGTATCCAGAGAAAAGAGGAGGTCCTCCACTTGCTTGAACGTAATTGTGAGGAAGCTGAAGGAGGTGGGATGCGGTTGGTTATGGTTGTGATTATCAGTGAAGCCAACAGCGTAGTCTCTTGCTGGGCCAAGTTTGCTGATAGATGAGGTGTCAAAGGCAAGCCCTGCAGTGGCAAAGTGATCATTAAGCTTTTCTAGTACATCAGCTTTGTCCATATAGATGGTACCATCAGACACAATTTTGTTTTGTCTAGTGCACTTACCCAGTCATCAAAACTAAATAAATAATATAATGCCTTGGTCAGGCGCAGCTTGAGTACTGTGTACAGTTCTGGAGATCTTATCTGAAGAAGGACATAGCGCTGCTGGAAAGGGTGCAGAGGAGAGCAACCAGGATGATTCAAGGTATGGAGGAGGCCTTATGAGGAGAGACTGGAAGAGCTTGGGCTTTACTCACTGGAGGAGAGGAGGGATGGGGAAATATGATAGAGGTTTTCAAGTATGTAAAGGAAAATTAAGACTGGAACCAAGGAGTTGTTTAGGCTGAAGGAGGGAGGAGTGACCAAGGGCCATGAGTGGAAGTTGGAGGAAAGTACAGGGAGGAATGTAGGAGGCATTTTTTTCACTGAGTGGGTGGTGGAGCTGTGGAATACATTTCCCAGGAGGCTGGTGGAGGAGGGCACAGTGGAGGGCTTCAAGAAGGGGTACAGGTACAAGGGGAAACTGAACCTAGAGAAGACACTCTTGGGGGCCGGGGAGTGGTGAGGTGGGCAGCCATTAGGTTGCTGGCTTTCGAGCAAACAAGACAGACCATTTGGCCTATTTTGCTGGCTTTTAGTATGTTAGTATGAGAAGAGGGTAACTTGACAAACTGAAGTTGTTCGGCTAACTAGATGGGGGAGTTTTAAACCATAGTTCTTTTAATCAATCTGGTGAGTGTTAGGCTGGATATGAGCTCTGGTGAGAGCCACTTTAGTGAATTCAGAGAAAGGCAGTGATGGATTTTGTTATGGCTAACTGTTGCAAATCTGGCAATCTTGTGATTAAGAATGTGTTTCTTCTGTAGCACAGTTTTGTTAACAGCATTGGTGACCAAGGAGTCATATATGAGCCCAGTATAGGAGTAGATTTACTTGTGTTATTCTATGTCTGGATTTGGGCATTACGCACTTGCAGATTCTGTACAAAGAGCCAAGTCCTTGGTAGAGCAGGTTGATAGTCTTTTAATGCAAACATCGAAGGTAAGGGTATAGTCTAAGTGTACTCTTAGATTTTAAAGCAGATGACTTTTTCTAGGCAGTTCCCATTGTTTGCATTGATGCAGAACTTGGGGGCTGTGTTTTCAGATTGTAGTTAGAATCAAACAATATGAACTGGGTTTTCGGTGGATTCAAGACCACATTTGTCTAGAATGAACCATTCCTGCCAGTTTGTGAAGCTGTTTCCCAGCACATGGTTGATTTCATTGATGTCTTTGGTATGCATGTATAGAACCGCATTATCCACACAGAGGAGAGTATGTATGAGTTTGCAGATTGTTGGCATATTGTTGATGAAGATTGAAAGTAGAAGAGGCCCCAGTATCAAGCCTTGAGGGACCCCAATGCAAATTACAGTGGTACTTGAAACTGCATTGCCAATTTTCACCTTGTTTTCTATGATTCAGAGAATCACTGAATCAGGCTACAGCATGGGATCTGAAGCCAAATTTGAGGAATTTGCCAGTTAATACATCGTGATTGACCAAATCAAAATCCCCAAAACCCTTTGTCGGATCCATGAACACAGCTCCCATCCACTGTCGCTTATCTGTTGCGTTATAAATTGTGTCTGTGAAGTGAATTCAACCAGGACTCTGTCAGTGCCGAGACACCTCCTGAAACCATATTATTCCATGCAGAACAGATTGTGGTGTTCAAGATATTCAGTCAGTTGTGTGTGTGTGTGTGTACTATTTTCTCTTGCAGTTTGGCTACAGCTGGCAACACATAAATAGGGCTGTAGTTTTCCAGTGGGGTCTTATTCCTTTTCTTGTGTAGTGGGACCACTATAGTTGTTTTCCAGCGGCCCAGTGTGTGTCATGAAAGATAAGTTGAAGACTGTGGTTATGGGTGGGGCTATCGATGGGGCAACAAGTTTGAGGAACTTGTGGAGCAAACTATCTGATCTGGCTGAATTGCCTATTTTTAGGGAGGCAATTAATTTAACAGCTTCCAAACATGTGACCATTTTGAGATGGAACTTGGGTCAAGTTAGGTTCCCGCCTTCCAGTACAATTAGGTTCAGGGTGTCCAGGGATCTGTATTTATTCAAATCACAGAAGAAATCATGTAAGAGGTGCACTATTTTAGAGGCTCAACACAAATGTCTCCATCCAGGTCAATTTAGATATGTAAGGTTTGTGTTTTGGTGTTCAGCAAAGAGTTATATATGCATAAGGGCTTCCCATATAGTCTAGCTGAGGTATCCTCCACTTTAATAACCTCAATAAATTCTCTCAGTCTCTCAGACATTTTTGAGTAAAGCAAGGATCTCCCAACAGGATAGGGTCAATTTCCATTGTGAGGCCCCTTCCCCCTCCTGCCCCCCCCAGTTCTAGATAAAGGGGAGGCATGGTCTGAAATAAGGATGGGGCCATATTGTATTTCTTTAATTCGACTCATAAAAGTGGGGGACACCAGAAAATAATCTAACCATGTATAAACCTTATGTGCATGAGAGTAGAAGGAGAACTCCTCCGTACCTGGGTGTTTAAACTGCCACACCTCCTGTAATGCTCTCTTCCTAGCAAAATTTCAAAGGGCCATAATGCTCGTGGGAGAATGACTCAAACGTGGGTTAGAATGGTCCAACACTGGATCCCAGTATGCATTAAAATCCCCACCGATAATCAATTTCTCTGGAAATTTAGCTATTGTGCAGGAAAATGTTCAAAGAATGTTGGGCAATCAAAGACAGGGCCACACAGGGAAACCAGTACTATTTGCTCTGCTTCCACCATGGCCTGAACTATAACAAATCTTCCTTGGCTATCTATCTGGGAGGAAAGAATCTGAACCCGAAGGCCAGGCCAAAACCAAATACAAGTTCCCCGGGCCTTCGATGTAAAATGCGAGGCTATCAATGTACCCCCTATACCTTTCCATTTGTTTTGTCTCCTCTAGTGTCAGTTTGTCTCCTGTAATAACAGCACATCTACCTTTTTTCTGCAGAAGCCAATATCTTTTCCTTAGCTGCTGTCCTGGGCCCATTTATATTCAAGATTACATTTAAGACTAGCCATCTTGGATGTTATCTACAATATCTCTGCCTCGTAACTCTCGTCTCCCATCCAATATCCTCCGTGTATATCCGCCCTGTCCCCCACGACTCCAAAAACATTTTTCTCTCTTTTTGTAAACCTACCATTAAACTAAACAGAACCTGTAAACATTTTTCCCTCCTTATCCCGACAGAACCTCTTTCCAGCTTCCCTTTGTGAGGCATTATTACTGACCCACTTTAGCCCTTGCCAAACTGTACTTGAAGGGCAATAACAAAAAAAAAAGAAAGAGTTTAACCTAATCATTAACTTGATTAGTAAAAAAACAGCCAAACATTGTCTGTCATTAGGAGCAGGCCAATGACCGGGGGTGTGATAAGCCCACTGAATCTCCAAAGTGCACTCAGGAGGCAAATTTAAGTGAGACTTTAGCCAATTTTTACAGTAATCAGCACAGTCAAGGCCCTCTCTTCCCTCTGGCAAGCCTACTATACGGATGTTGGTTCTCCGCTCCCTATTATTGTGATCATCCAGAGTTGCTTTTAATTTTTTTATCTCTTCTAATGCTAATTACAGGTGTGGGGCTATCTGAGAACGGCGATCCTCCTGTGCGAGCACTCTCTCTTCAACCTCCATGAGATGTGCCGCATGTTGTTCCGTTGTCTCCCCCAGTGAATTTACAGTCATTTGAAGGTGCGCTAGTTGTGCAGAGACATTTTCAAAGCCTGCATTAATCTTGCAGGTAAGGTCATATTTTAAGTCATTAAACAACTTCTCTAGGGCCGAAAGCGGCGAGTTTGCCTGGCATTCTTCTGTTTATCGACTTGATCGCATCCTAAGCACCAGCCATACTCTCAGTTCATGGTGGCAGGGCCTCCGTCCCCATTGTTTTAGACACTGAACTGGTGCTTTTAAAAGTTAGGTGTCCCTGTTTTTTTGACATCTTCGGTGGCATATCAAGTATCTCACAAACTAGACACAGTTTCTCTTCAGAATGGGTCACAGGGAGTCAGGAGAAAACAAGTTTTTCAAAAGGGGGTACAGATCCCCAGAGCTATGCTGCCATACTGGATGCTGGCTTGGCCACACCCCACCTGGGGGGACAGGGTTGTCTCTGTATCACCAGATTGTAACATCATGATATTGGATAATCAGAGGCAGAGGAGAATGTATCTGAGTAAGTTTAGTGTAACTGGTGTCCTGGAACAATAGCCCAGGGCATGAATATGTTTCTTGCAGAGATGCCCAGTGATCGGATAGTTTTGTTGTGGGGTGAGCTATAGTAGGTGGCACTACTCTCATGACTATTCTCTGGGTAAGCATTTATTCTGCAAAAGTAACAGGAACAGACCACATTTCTGGAGGTCAGAGCAGATTACTTTGTAGGCCACGGTACTGCTCCAATATACAACAACTGGGAAGAGTAACAATACCCAGCAATTACTGATCAGTACAGTGACAGTCAAAGATATGATCAGATATTTCCTGAAATACCTGTGATATTTCCCAGTGAGAGTCAAACTTTTCCTTTCACTTCCACAATTGGATTTCTAAATAATGCCTCACAGTGGCTTTCTGCGTTGATAGTCAGAGAGAGAGAAAAGTAGTTATTTGGGTCTTTGAAAAATAAACTGCCTAGTTATTCATTATGCAGCACCATTGAAAGGAAAGTATGTGATTCATTGGGAAAATTTAGGAGGCTTAAGTGTCTGAGACTCTCATAGCTTAGCTGGTAAGAGCTAAGGCATGGATTGTTGAGGTCCTAGGTTCAAGTCCCAGTGAGAGTCACACATCCTTTCAGTTCTACAACTAGATTTCTAAATAATGCCTCACAGTGGCTTACTGCATTCAGAGTCAGAGAGAGAGAGAGAAGTAGTTATTTGGGTCTTTGAAAAAAAGACAACCTAGTTGCTTACACAACACCCTTGAAAGGAATTATGTGATTCACTGGGAAGCTTCAGGAGGCTCACATGTCTGAGACTCTCATAGCTCAGCTGGTAAGAGCTAAGGCATGGATTGCTGATGTCCTGGATTCAAGCCCCAGTGAGAGTCACACTTTTCCTTTCAGTTCCACAATTGGATTTGTGATATATCTGGAAATTTCAAATCTGCCTACAGTACCACTATGGGCCACCAGAGGGAATCTCTTTAGAATTAGATGTTTCGTGAAATTTCTAGAAATATCTGTCCATATCATGGCTGCCACTGTAGCTGTAATAATGAGTAAACTTTGAAATGTAATGGCACTCAACTCTGAATTTAATAGTAGACCACTTCACGTCTATGGATTCAAACTGATGAGGTACAGAATTGTTAGTAATTCACTCATTGAAGAGTTAGTAGGAGTTCATTTATGGGCCACATTTATGCAATAGACACAGTAGTCATTAAATTGGAATGGGTCTGTGGATTATATTTGATAACACAATGTAGACTAGACTCCATTAAACAGGGCAGCAGACACAGTAATTATAAAGTTCCTCAGTTGCTTTAAACAGCTGTATCAGCTCTGACCGCAGCTAGTTTTCTAATGTATTTGCACAATGCAGATCAATGTGGTTTCCCTTTTATACATTTGTACGCCGTGTTTTCCTATAATATACCTGCTGATTGCTGTATATTTAGCCTGGATAGTTCACAGAAGATGTGACATCTTATTTTCAGTGGGGTTCTACATCTACACATTATTATGATGCATTGTGCGAAATCAGACCACACTGAAAACAATATCTTTCATATGGACTTGGCTACCCTGGATAAATACATTATAAAAATGGGTCAAATCATGACCCCAGAGAAAACAAGATATTGCATCTAATCTGGGATATCCTGAGTAAATACAGAGCAAAAATGTATAAAATACAGATCAATATGAGAATGAAATGTAGCATTTCCCCGTGCTATCCAGGATACACAATTCAGGGTGTGTTTCCCAGTCATCCAGTAGCTTAATATACTGCAAAGGCTTGTTTTCCCCAAAAAGCACAAGAAAAGGAGTACAAAAAGATACAGGGCCTGACTCTAAATGTACCCATACATCGGAGGGGTGCAGTTGCACCAGGGACCCTGCGCCTGATTCTCTATCTGCGGGGCCCCTGTGGCCAAGATCCATGACTTGTGCCAACCCAAAAGGTATGCCTAATGGAGGAAGAACCTGAAAAGGGGGTTGTGCAAGCTGGCAGCAGACCACAGAAGAAGGAGTCACAGCACCTCTCCCAACCCTGCTCCCAGCCACCCATCCATCTCCCCAGCATCAATGAAATAAATTGCCCCACAGGGCTAGGTTCCCCTATCCCTTTCTCTGGATGTCAGTGTTGTACATGCCCCCGTGGGGTATTGGCTCCCCCCATCCATATCCTAATTCCTTCTCCCTGTACCTCGGAGGAGTAGCATGGCAGCTCTAAAAATAAAAAATAAAACACATCTCATAGTCCCTGTGTGCCCCGGTAGTCTAGTGGCCCCCACCCACCACCTGGCAGTGCCAGACCACCCCACACCCCCCAACCAATAACCAGCCGGTGACTTGCACAGCCTACCTCTCACTACCATGGCCAGTCGCTGACTGAGCTCTACATGATTGTGTACATAAGCAATAAACCACAACAGGGGGTGGGTTATGCTGGGATTTACCAATGGCTGGCATAGTTTGGCCATGAGGCTGCAGGCCGAGTGATCAAACCTGGTCAGCCATGGGTACATCCCTTCATAACCCACACCCTGGAGTTGTTTATTGTGATTTTACAATGCTCCTCCTTTTTTTGACACAAAAACAAGAAAGAAAAACACTTTATTATGTTTTCATTAATTTTAACTGTGTTTATTGCTCCACAACACAAAATAGTGTTGGTTTGTCATGAATGCATCCTGCATTGTTAGGACTGAGAGCTAGGAGCTACAGTATCTATTTTAATTTGTTTCTACCTGTTATATCTTGTTTTCAAGAACTAGAAGTGAACTCATTGTGAATGCCATGCTGTCATTCAACTACAGAGACAGACTGTTTATTTGTAATCTTTACACAAGTCTGAGCTAGGTGCAGTTTGGAGATGTTCCTCTCTGTATGTGAGGCACCGCAGTGCGAGCATTAATGATCAGTGGTGTATCAATGTCTTCTTCTGGTTTCAGTTTTATTTTTTTTATTTTTTAGTCTTTGGTGACCAGGTAAGGCTGTAGAGGTGCAAGTGCTTGTTTTCAGGGGCGACCTGGAAGCACTGGGTGGTTAAGTGACTTGCTCAGAGTCACACAGTATGCAAGTGGAGGTTGTGAGAATCAAACTCAGGTCTGGTCTGCTGGATGTACCAAGCTTGTTCACACCTCGTTCCTCTGACCTCTAGGTTATACTGCCAGACCTGGTGAGGGCAGTATGAGTCATCTGAGGATTTTTTTCTCTTTTTACTTTTTTGTTTGATGGGAATGGGGTTCTGGGCTTCACTGTAGGGCACCGGGGCATGTACCGATCCCGCCTTGTGGAGGGAAAGCCACTGAAGAATGTTAGGGCACGGGGCATGTACCGATCCCGCCATGTGGAGGGAAAGCCACTGAAGAATGTTAGGGCACTGGGGCATGTACCGATCCTGCCGTGTGGAAGGGAAAGCTACTGAAGAATTTTAGGGCACCGGGGCATGTAACGATCCCGCCGTGTGGAGGAAAGCCACTGAAGAATGTTAGGGCACCGGGGCATGTACCGATCCCGCCATGTGGAAGGGAAAGCCACTGAAGAATGTTAGGGCACTGGGGCATGTACCGATCCCGCCGTGTGGAAGGGAAAGCCACGGAAGAATGTTAGGGCATTGGGGCATGTAACGATCCCACCATGTGGAGGGAAAGCCACTGAAGAATGTTAGGGCATTGGGGCATGTACCGATCCCGCCGTGTGGAAGGGAAAGCCACTGAAGAATGTTGCAGGGAATGAAGGGATGCAGTTGAGCAATGAATAAAACAATTCTAGACAGGTGAGCTGGGTAGAAACAATGGTGTTAAGCCACTTAGGTGTGCAGGTGTGGGGAAACTATTTCTTTATTGAAAATGAGAGGTAAAAGTAATGAAAATTGTGGCTGCAAACTAAAAGCCCAGCGATGATACTGGGCATGTGCTGACGTTTACCTCTTGCATGTGCCCAGTATCAGTGCCGGTCTTTTAGTTTGTGGCCACAATGTTTAGTACTTTTACCCTTGTTTTTAATAGAGGTAGAGTTTCCCACACCTGCATTCCTAATACACTTTAAACATGTGGTTAGGTGAATGCAGACCCAGAATGTGGATGGAGCTGACACTAACAGTAAACTGGAGCTGGAGACTGCCGGTTACAGGTGAGTCAGCAAGGTGGCTTTTTGGTTTAGTGTTCAGGTTGGAGGGATTTCAGGTGGGGATGGCACATATGTCTGGCTGGCACCTTTTGCATGGGATATCGTAGTATTTACTGTGGTAGAACGGTGTCAGCCAGCCAATCAGAATACAGGATTTACCTTTTTTTGGGATGCCCATTGTATAATATTGTACATCGTGTGCGCTCAGTGAATGACAGCTGCTGTCATTCACTGAGTGCTTATAATTTAAGCACGTGCTTGTAGTGGAGCTGAATCAGTGGGTGGTGGCAGTGTTGACAGGTGGGCTGTTCCAGTCGCTGGCTGGGTATGTGTTGGGGGAACGGGGTAGTCTGGCACTGCAAGTTGGGGGGGGTGGGCCAGTAGACTGCCAGAGCTCACAGGGACTATGGGATGTGTTTTATTTTTAATGTTTAGAACTGCCATGCTACTCCTGTGGGGTGAGGGGATTGGAATATGGATCGGGACTGCAGGAGTGCCAATAGGCCCATGAGGCATGTACATCACTTACAGTGGGGGAGGACATAGTCCTGTGGGGAAGGAGATTTCAGTAATGCTAGTAAGTGGTGGGGGGACATAGCCCTGAGGGCATTTTGTGGCTATCATTGGGGATTGGGACATGGACAGCTACATGTATTGAGGGATTGGCTAGCGGTACATTAGCAGAACCCCCGGTGACACTAGCCCGTGTAAGTGTACTTTGACAGCTGTCCTCTGGGGGTTGTTGTAGAATCCCAAATTAGGGGATTTGGCAGTTGCCTTTACAAAATAGGGTGCAACTTCTGCAGTGAATCCCCCTGCACCATGTTGCAGGGGGTTTATGGCACAAATAGTGGTGTAAGTCCACTTTGGTGCAACCAGCCTGCAATGTGTCTCAGGCTGCTTTGCAGAATCGTGCTTGTCACAGCTCATGGCACAAAGTGCCACTTCCGACATTCTCATTGGTGCAAGTCACTTTGTGCCATTAGTAACATTTAGAGATTCAGCCCCTCGGTTCTTTACTTGTCTTTGGGTTTAAAGATGCAGCTGTCTTCTGCTATACTAAATGCATTCTAGTCACTGCTGAAGGCAGTAACAAGTTTAAGATACTGTAATTGGTTGTGCTATGCACATAGATTTGAAACAAAAAAGGTGGCTGTTTTCAGGGCGACAGTGCAAACATGTAAGCAATAATATCTGACAGGGTGGGCATTATTGGGAAATACCGGACTGCCCAGGGACATAATGAGGCCCAGTACCACAGGCAGAGGGCCTTATAGCCCCTGGAAGGTCTGGTATGTAAGCAATAATGCCCAACAGGGTGGGCAGTATTGGGCAATACTGGACCGGCCAGGGGCGTAATGAGGCCCAACGCCGCAGTCAAAGAAATCTATTAGATTCATCTGACATGACCTTACCATCATGAATCCATGCTGCCTTGGGTCCTGTGCCTCACTGGCCTCTAGGTACTCAACAATTCTTTCCTTCAGAAGTGTGAAGGGGAATCACATCTGCCCTCCTCCAGTCCTCAGGTACTACCCCATCCTCCCATGATTTGTTAAATAGGGTAGTCAGTGGTGTCACTAGTTTTACCCTTAGTTCTTTTAGAATTCTAAGATGAATCCCATCAGGCCCCATTGCTTTGTCCACCTTCAGTTTTAAGAGTTCTTTCAGAATCCCTTCTTCTGTAAATGGGCTGGTATCAACTTCTGTATCCAGAGTGTTTCTATTGTTTGTTTTTGGTAGCTCACCCTTTTCATTTGTAAATACTGAGCAAAAATATTTTAGTATCTCTGCCTTTTCACCATCACCCTCTGCCCACCCCCCTTCCCCTTTATTAAGCCTCACTATCCCTCCCTTGATCTTCCTTCGCTCCCTGATGTACCTAAAAAAGGTTTTATCCCCCTTCTCATCTGAGTTGGCAATCTTTTCCTCGGTTTGGGCCTTTGTTGTTCTGACTGCCTTCTCAGCTTCCTTTTGCTTTAACTGGTGCAATTCTCTGTCCTGCTCCTTCTGTGATTCCTTGTATTTTCTGAATGCTTTCTTTTTCTCTTGAACCTTCACTGCCACCTCATTTGAGAACCATAGTGGTTTCTTACATTGTTTTGTTTTGTTTATTTGCTTCACACAAAGGCTTGTTACCTCTGTGATGGCAGTTTTTATTATTCCCCATTGTTCTTCCACCCCTCCTTCCTGCCCATTTGCTAGTGCATTCCTTAGGCACTCACCCATTTTGGCAAAGTCAGCCCTCCTAAAGTCCAGTACTTTGTCTTTGTACGGCTTGAATCTATTGCTGTTTATTGTGAACCATACTGTTCGATGGTTGCTAGTTCCCAGATGGCTACCCACTTTTACATCAGTGATCCTCTCTCCTTCTCCATTTGACAGAACCATGTCTAAGATTGCTCCCTCTTGAGTGGGTTCCAATACTAGCCAAAATGGGTTGGTTCACAAAGGAAGTGGCAGTGAGGTTCAAGAGAAAAAGAAAGCTTTCAGGAAGTACAAGGAATCACAGAAGGAGCAGGACAGAGAACTGTATCAGTTAAAGCAAAAGGAAGCTGGGAAGGCAGTCAGAACAGCAAAGGCCCAAACCGAGGAAAAGATAGCCAACTCAGTTAAGAAGGGGGATAAAACCTTTTATAGGTACATCAGGGAGCGAAGGAAGACCAAGGGAGGGATAGTGAGGCTTAATAAAGGGGAGGGAGGGCAGAGGGTGACTGTGAAAAGGCAGAGATACTAAACAAATATTTTTGCTCAGTATTTACAAAGGAAGAGGGGGAGGTACCTAAAACAAACAGTAGAAACACTCTGGAAACAGAAGTTGATACCAGCCCATTTACAGAAGAAAGGGTTCTGAAAGAACTCTTAAAACTGAAGGTGGACAAAGCAATGGGACCTGATGGGATTCATCCCAGAATTCTAAAAGAACTAAGGGTGGAATTAGTGACACCACTGACTACCCTGTTTAACAAATCATGGGAGGATGGGTGGTACCGAGGACTGGAGGAGGGCAGATGTGATTCCCTTCACAAAAGTGGAGCAAGGCAGAAGCAGGAAACTACAGACCTGTTAGTTTAACCTCAGTGGTAGGAAAATGATGGAATCACTTCTGAAGGAAAGAATTGTCCAGTATCTAGAGGCCAGAGGGCACAGGACCCAAGGCAGCATGGATTCACAGAGGGAAGGTCATGCCAGACAAATCTGACAGATTTCTTTGACTGGGTGACCAAAGTAGTAGATCAGGGAGGGGCTGTGGACATGGCCTACCTAGACTTTAGCAAGGCATTTGACACAGTCCCACACAAAAGATTAATATACAAGTTAGCCAGCCTGGGAGTGGGTCCCAAGATGACAGCCTGGGTAAAAATTGGCTGGAGAATAGGACACAGAGAGTAATAGTAAATGGAGTCCACTCTGAAGAAAGGGGGGTTACTAGTGGGGTACCACAGGGTTCAGTATTAGGACCAGTCCTCTTCAATGTCTTTATAAGCGACTTTGCAGAGGGACTGGAAGGAAAAGTATGTCTCTTTGCAGATGATACAAAGATCTGCAACAGAGTTGATGCACAAGGTGGGGTGGAAAGGATGAAAAGGGACTTGGCTAGGTTAGAGGAATGGTCAAATGTATGGCAGCTTAGATTCAATGCTAAGAAGTGCAAGGTAATGCACCTGGGAAACAAAAACCCAGGGGAAGAGTACACAATGGTGGGGGAGATACTAACAACAACAAAAATTGAAAGGGACCTGAGGGTAGTCATATCAGATGACCTGAAGGTGGGCAAGCAATGTGAGAGGGCAGCAAGGGGGGCTGGGGGGATACTGGGATGCATAGGGAGAGGCATCACCAGTAGAAAACAAGAAGTTATTATCCCTCTGTACAGACAGCTGGTCAGACCCCATCTGGAGTACTGTGTGCAGTTCTGGAGACCCAGTCTTCTGCAAAGACATAGACAGGATGGAAGCTGTGCAGAGGGGGGCAACTAAAATGGTGCAGAATCTGCACCGGAAGACATATGAAGAGTGATTTAAGGAGCTTTAGATGTGTAGCCTCGAGGAAAGGAGGGAGAGGGGGGACATGATAGAAACTTTCAAGTACCTCAAGGGAATCAACAAAGTCCAAGAGGGTAGCATCGTTCAAAAAAAGAGGTGTGCAAGAACAAGGGGGCACAATTTGAAAATAGAGGGGAGACAGCTCAGAGGTAAGTTAAGGAAGTATTTTTTCACAGAGAGGGTTGTGGATGCATGGAATGGCCTTCCGGAGGAGGTTGTGGAGTCAAAAACAGTGGTGGAATTCAAGCATGCATGGGAACAGTCATAAGGCAATTCTAGGGGGGGGGTAGGAAGAAGTAGGCTGCTGGTTAACTAGGATCTGCAGCTTATCCAGTAGGCAGGGAAATGGGCAGACTGGGTGGGCCAAGCGGTCCTTATCTGCCGTCAAATTCTATGTTTCTATGTTCTATGTTTCTGTGTAACAAACCACCTATGTCTCCTGCCTCAGCTCACAGGACTAAGAACACTTGAATTCTTTAGTCAGTAATGTTATTTTGCAGCAAACATATTGTTGCTAACTTTTAGACCTTGTGGTGACATGGATGCACACATTATTATTTGATCCCTTGCTCACAGCCTGTTTACCCTTACATTACTATCACTTCCAGCAGGTACTGAACTTCTAAAGCAGAATATCATGGTCGTTACAACACAGCTTTGGATCATTCTGTTTGACATTTAACTTGCAACACCTCATTTGTACCTTTATAAATTTTGAGGGGTTTGTACTAAATCTGCTTGGCATTAATATTTCTTTTTCTCAAGTCCCTTTTTGTTCATTTTCTAACTACCCTTGTCTCGTATGTATTTATTTATTTTAATGCCTCCAATGGTTTCACTCATTTTATAAGCTATTATCCCTCACAGTACATCTATTTACAAAATGTTACTAAGGATTGAAAATACTAAATTATTTTCTATAACCTTTCACCTATTCCCTTTCACATCATTACATTAACAGACAGAATAGTAATACTATGTTAATTACAGCTTAACATTGCTAGACTCTGTGTCATGTAGGCAATGTTCAAGAGACATGATGTACTCTACTATGGCAGGTTAATCACAATATAACTGCTATTTACACAATAGTGGTTATTGCTTGAAGCCTGCAATACAGGGGGACTACTACAATATGCAGCACTATCTCTCATTGCTTGGGCTTACAGGGCCTATTTTTATAGACCTAGTCACCCCAAGATACATGTTTTACTAGGCAGATTTTCAAACAATGACATTTGTGTCTCACTGCCGTAGATATATATGGGATATAGATATATATATATGGGATATGACATGGCCTGACTGAAGATATCATATTTATCTTCACCCGAGGCCAATGATATCTCACGAGTGGTGAAGCCATGAGTGAGATATAATGATGTCACTGGCCTCGAGTGAAGATAAATATCTTCAGTCAGGCCATGTCATGTTCTGTTTATACAACATTTGTGCTGGGTTGCCAAGACAACCACCTACATAAGTTATAGACAACCCACCACATCCCCCGCTTAAGACAACCCACCACATATCTTATTGATGAGGCAGGACTATCAGCCCACCTCTCCTCTTTCTCCAGCAGCTCTGACACAGTGCTCCAGGAACTCCAGAGCAATGCTCCTGTGTTTTCATGTATTTTATAGTATTTTCTATGGCTGCTTCGTTGCTCTGTTTCCCAGTATAAGCAAAGAAAGCTTATGGGAGCAAGTTTGTAAAATATAGAAATCCCTGTAGATGTGGGAGCCCTGTAGCTATAATTGGTAAATCATTTTTTTAATAAAAACTTATCTGGCTGATCCTGCCATTTCCTCATGGTGTTACCAAACAGTTTCATTTCTGAGATTCTAAATTTGTAGTGTGACCGAGCACTTTCGGAGCTGACAGAGATTCAAAAGGAGGCGTTCTCACTGTGAAATGTTCGAACTACAGTGCCTTTTTGCTAATAGTGTGGAGCTTTGTTACAATCCAGCTACTAACAGTAGAAAGAGAAGACAGCGCAAGGTGACAGTTTCAGAGATGTGAACTGGAACGAGTGTTGCTGTAGTAACACTCACTCACACTCGCGTTCATATCACTGAAGTTGCTGACTCACGCTGTCTTCTGTTTATACTGTCAGTAGCTACATTGTATGAAAGCTCTGCAACATTAGCAAAAAGGAACTGTATTTTTAACATTTTACAGTGAGAGTGCTTTTTTTTGAATCTCTGTCAGCTCTGAAAGTGCTCGGTCATGCTACCCATTTAGGATGTGAGAAATGAAACTGGTGACACCACAGGGTAACGGCAGGATCAAGCATATACTTTTTTTAATTAATACTTGTTTGAAAATGATGGCACATAGAATATATGAGGTGTAAGAGTCGCGTTGTTGTGGGGGGGTGCAGGTTTTGGAAAGACAGAGCAGGAGCAGTTTCAGTTTCAAAGAGGCCAGTAGGATTTATGAGAAATGACATATAGGAGTTTAGAAGATAACACTATGACGTATAGGAGTGTTAAAGATTTCATGATGATGTATAGGAACATGGAGATATCAATGTTATCTCCACTGGGTGCTTAAGATATCACTTTTTATAATGGAAGTTATCTCAGCACATGTGTTGTATAAATAAATATATTTATTTTACTGGCACCATTTACTGTGAAGCCTGACCAATTATTCTATATGTATCAGATTTGAATGTTTAATGATACAATCAATAAATTTGTGATAATGCAACTATACCATTGACTAGGACTTGTTTTTTAGCCTTGTGGACTTATCTGTTGCACCAAATAAGAACATTTGGTATACATATCAGGGTTACCATTAATTCGTATTGTATTCTCTGTTTAAAATGAATGCTCCATAACTGTTATAATTTAAACTCCCTTCGTAATCCTGGACCTTCCACCAGCTCACTTGTAAGCTTTCTATCTTAAATAAATGAATGTACCTTTACCCTAAGATACAGATATAACCCTCACATGCAGTATAAGCACGTTGTGTGTATTCTGTGGCCACATTATAGTTTGGCTAAACAATAGTTAGCGTATTTATTTTTCCTTGGTACCTTTTAACCCTGGAAATATTGCCCCTTCAACTACCCTTTTCCCTTTGAGTAGACTACTTACAGGTGAAGCTGCGATACTGGATCGTCCCTAACTCTGCAGTATTTTTCCCCTGTAATTTTGCAACTACTGTCTTATTCAGTCTTGGGCAAATAGAAACTTAGAGCCATAGATAGATTAACATCTATTGTCGGTATTCTATTGGTTAAGTTATTGTCTTTTGCCTGCCTTGTTTTGTGCTGTATTTCTTTTATATTTACTCGTATCTCTTTACACATCTAAGGTGCCTCACTGTTCTTAATAGTGTTATTATAGCATAGCTAATTGTTAATGAATTTACTGTTTCCTTCTATAGTTTGTAAGTTTGAGAGACATGACTGTTGCCATTATTTCATTTTCCCAGTCTTTACAAGTTTCTTGTCTTACCCATTTTTACTTACTAAATTTTGTTTAATTATTTTTACATAACCCATCGATGTTGAGCCTGTGATGTCCTCCGTTTTAGCTTACTTACAGTATTTATCTGCCCTTTGAGCACTAAGATGAGTCCCTCTTTCCTGTTGTCGCCTCCATTTTTCCTACATTACTACTATGACTGATTTACTACTGTACACCTGGAATGTTAAGGGACTCAATGCTCCTTGTAAGTGCAAACAAGTACTTAATCATCTTAAAAAACATAAAGTAAAAACTGCTTTCTTACAAGAAACTAAGCTGTTAGCGGAGGACATCGACAGGCTTAAAAGTGATTAGGTCAGTCACATATATTCATCTTCATCTTCATTCTCTTCTAAGAAGTGTGGGGTTGCAATATTGATCCTCAAAGATCCTAAATGGTCTCTTATAAAAAACTATTAGTGATACAGAGAGTAGGTGGGTGATTGCTGCACTTAATACTCCCTCTGGTGTGCTGGCTCAGTCGCACTGAGGGTTGAGGCACTGGACACCACACCTCATGCGACACCGGTGACCCTTGTTCAGGAATGAGCCCAGACCACCAGGGGTCTGCAGGGGAGGGAGAGGATGGAGCATCCAGAGGATAGCTCTCCTCTCCCTGGGGTAGGTTCGGGGGCTCCTCGCTGCAGTAGTAATGCCTGGTGGACAGCGGGTGTACTACCTGTGTCGGGAACTTAAGGGGAGGAGCGCAGTGGATGCTTATGGCTTCTCCATGCAGGTGTCACTGCATGTCTGGCTCCTGGGGGCAACCTATCAGAGAAAATCCCCCTATGCCTGAATAGGCAATGACTCCTCTCCAGGCCACTGCCACATGCCAGTATCCAGACCTTGCCTCCGTCCCTTCCCTCCTCCTCCTCTGCCAGCACTAAATTGTAGATAGAGTGTCAGATGGAGACACAGCCATGCCCCAGGGGGCTCAAAGCTGGGTGGTCCTGGTCAGATATTGGTAGAGGGGCAGCACACCCTCTGAGGAGGCAGGGGACCAGGTCAGCAGCAGAGCAGCCGTTGAGCAGAGGTAGCCAGAGAGAGTTCCTGGTGGTAGGGTGAATAAAACAGAATAAAAAAAAAAATACTCCCTCTGGTTCTGTAACTCTTAGTTAATGTTTATGCTGCCAACTCTGATACTCCAGCATTTTATTCATAATTTAGCTCAACATATTATTTTGTATAACCGTAATAATTACCCAGTTACCAAAGACTAATTCCCTTATATTGTTGGGTGATGATTTCAGTCTTGCATCAGATGCCTTCTTGAATAGTAGGAGTGCATCCTTGGATGCCCATCCTAGAAGCATTACTGCTATCTCATTGCTTATGAAAGACCTTGGCCTATCAAATCTCTGGAGACTCTCTCAACCCAGAGACCAAGAAATTACATTTTGCTCCTCACTACATAAGTCCTATAGTGGGATTGATTATTGGTTTGCATCTCCCTCAATCACTGACACACTAACTGAGGCTTCTATTTTGCTTATTGATATCGGACCGTTCTCCTGTTAAATTACACTTGTTCTGGGCCCCTCTTCTCTCAAATCTCCTTCTTGGAGACTGGACCCATTATTACTTAAGGAACCAGAATTTTTACCTTGGGTTAAATTACAGATACAAGACTTTCTCTCTCATAATAACCCTTTGGATACCTCTAAGTGTACCACCTAGGAAGCCCTAAAAGCTACGACTCATGGAAAAATCATAAGCTATGCAGCTTACCAGAAAAGGTTAAGAGAACAACAGCTTGCCAATTTGGAAAAGTGATTAAAAATTAAGAAAGCGTATATTTCAATAGCACCAAACTTAACCCTAACTCCCCTCTTCATCTATAAATATTACAACTCCAAATAAAAATGAACGAGCTTATCTCCCATAAATCCGAATTAGCCTTGTTTAAACTTAAACATAGATTCTGGGAACAAGGTAACAAATGTGGCAAATTAATATCATATCAGTTAAAAGCTCAACAAATGGAAAGAAGTATTGCTGACCTTAAAGAACACCTCGGCCACATCCACACTGATAGTCCCTCCATCGATCATATGACATCCTTCTATAAGGAAGTATATGCTGCTCCTAAACCTGTTCCCAGTACTCGTATACAATACATTCTGGATAAAATACAACATTCCCACCTGGCTAATCAAGATAAGGAACTTTTGGATAAACCTTTTGCTTTACAAGAAATCCAAAATGCATTATCCTCTTTAAAATCTGGCAAATCACCAGGAGGAGACAGTTTCCCTCTTGATTTTCATAAACCATTTTCAGATTTGCTTTGTCCCTTGCTCCATAAAGTATTTCAGGAATCAACTCAGCTTGGTAAACTCCTCCCACAATGATGGAGGCTGTTGTTACTGTACTTCCCAAAAAAGGACAAATACCCTTCTCACCCTTCCAGTTACAGACTAATCTCACTCTTAAAAACTGATGGTAATATTTTTGCCAAAATCTAAACTTTGTGATTGGAACCTCTTGTCTCAAAATTAATTCGCAGATCTCAAGCTGGTTTTATAAAAAAAACAGAATAGGCACAGACCATCTATGCTCTCTGTTTAATATAATGCTAAAAGCTAAATCCCTTAACTCCCCAGCAGCAGCAATTGCTGTTGATTTTGAAAAAGCCTGTGATTCTCTAGAAACATAGAATTTGACTGCAGGTAAGGATCGCTTGGCCCACCTAGTCTGCCCATTTTTCTACCTAACAGATAAGCTGCAGATCCTAATTAACCAATAGTTTACTTCCTCCTACCCCCCCACTAGGACTGCCTTATGTCTGTCCCATGCATTCTTGAATTCCCCCACTGTTCTTGACTCCACGACCTCCTCAGGGAGGCTGTTCCATGCATCCACAACCCTCTCTGTGAAAAAATACTTCCTCACATTACCTCTGAGCCATCCCCCCTCTTTCTTCAAATTGTGCCCCCTTGTTCTTGCACATCTCTTTTTCTGAAAGATGCCACGCTGTTGGACTTTGTTGATTCCCTTGAGGTATAGAAACATAGAATTGGGATTCTCTAAATTGGAAATATTTATATCAATTCTACTACACCTAGGCATTACTAAAGGCCATAACCCTCAAACTTACCTCAGAACCCTCCAGGGGTTCCCTCTATCTCACTACTGCCTACATTCCCCCCAAAAATCAAACTCTGGCTCTGGTTTCATTAACAGAATACCTCACAACCCTACATCACATAGCTGACCAAATCCTTGTGGGTGACCTGAACATTAAATGGCTTAATACATCCTCCTCCACCACCCGTGACTCTTTTGCAGCTATTGATCTAACTCAACTCATTTCCCAACCCACAAGAGTGAACACTAAGAGAGGTACTAGCACCCTTCTAGATGTGGTCATCACCAACCATCCTAAACAAATCCATGATATCCAGGTCCTTCCTGACTCACTTAGTGACCACTCCCCTATCCTTTTCCATTGGATGACCTCCACACCCAAACCCACAGCCCATCCCACTCTACGTTGGTGCCTCAGACCAGGTGGACTAAAAAGCCTTAAGCAACTTCTTGCCCAAATTAACTGGTCACCCATACACTATGCCCCTGATATAGATATGGCCCTAACCTTCTTTTCACAAACCTTCAACAAAGCCTGTGACATTTTCACACCCCTAATGGAAGTCCGAACCAAAGTGCATAATGCACCCTGGGTTACTCCGGCTCTGCTTCAACTGCTCAAGCACAGGGATAACCTATGGCACCTGGCCACAGAAACAGGCTGGTCAGTGGACAGACAGGCTTATACAGCCACAAGAAACAAATGTACCTGGGCCATCAGAAAAGCAAAGGCCAATCACTATCAGGCCGTGCTCACCTCCTCATGGGGGAGTACAAGAACTTTCTGGGACAGCATTAAACAACTAAATGGGAGCACGCGCTCCCCCCCCTCCCAGATCACCATTGACGGCTCTATCTCCACCGACCCAGCCGTATAGCCAACTTTCTCAACTCATCCTTCATGGATCTTAGCTTGGTCCTCGCTAACGATTTCTTTGACCCTCCCCCCTCTGTACCTGCCCCAGTCATCCGACGCCCTAGTTTCCACTTACGCAGGGTAACTGCCCAGGAAGTCAGACCCCACCTGATTAAAGCACTAAAGAGCAATAGTACTGGCAGCAACTCCCTGGACCCCAGTATCCTCCACCAGGTTCTGGATCAGGTCTTCACTCCACTCACTAGCCTTCTCAATAAATCCGTCTTCCTGGGGCAATTCCCCTCGGCCTGGAAAATTGCTACAGTTATGCCCATAAACAAAGGAGGTGACAGGTCCACAGCCAGGAATTACTGGCCTATCTCCATTCTCCCTTCCCTCTCCAAAGCACTAGAAAAACTGGTGGCCACTCAAATTACGGATTACCTGACCAAACACAACATCCTCTGCCCAGAACAGCACAGTTTCCATGCAGGTCTCAGTACCAGCACTGCCCTCATAGAGTTTTCAAATTATCTACACTCATCCCTGGACTCTGGCTCACTAGCAGGGGCAGTGTTCGTTGACCTATCAAAAGCCTTCAACACTGTCCCCTACCCTCTCCTCCTGGATGCCCTCAGCCACACCGGCTTTGCCACTGGGCCAGTCTCCTGGTGCTCCAGCTACCTGTCTGCCCGCTCTCAGCATGTTAAAATTAATGGGACCCTTTCCAACACATGTCCTATCTGCTTAGGTGTTCCACAGGGCTCCATCCTAGGACCATTACTCTTCTCACTACACCTCAACACTCAGCCCAATGCATGCACTGGTAAAATTCTGCTGTATGCTGATGATGCCGTCATCTTTGCCATCCACCGAAACCCCATCTCCCTACTGGACACCTTGCAACTATCTTTTAATGACACTGAAACCTGGTTCAAAGACCATAGACTTGTAATCAATCTCAAAAAAAAAAAACTATGCTCTTTGCCCATCCCCAAAACAAAGCCAGCAACTTCCCACTCCACATCCTCCCTAGTTCCAAACATCCTCTCGAGCAAGTCCACTCATACAAGTACCTTGTGGTCTCCTTTCACTCTGCCCTCACTTTCCACGACCACATTGATGCCCTTGCCTCAGCTACCAGTGTTCAACTAGGTATCCTATACTGCTACAAAAATTGCTCCCCCCCCGATGCCCTCCGACTAGCGGTCACAGCCTCAGTAATGTCCCTTGTGGACTAAGGCCTGCCAGTTTATTTTTTTAGTTATTTAACCAGGTATAGCACACCAGGTATGGTGCCGGGGACTCTACCACCCTCAATAAAATTCACCTCACAATGAATAAGGCCTATGGGCTAATTACAGGGGCCCCTAGGCAAACACATACCTGCCAGCTATATGAAATGGCAATGCTGCTTAACCTAGATGAACGACTCAGATACCAAACCTGCCTCATAACAAAAAAAACTCTCTTGGGCTATCCCCACCTGGGTTGACAGTCTCCATCCACCTAGCACAACTCTTAGTTCAAACACGAACCTCCTGCAAGGCCACACTACTAGTTGCTAGGGCCAGGACTACACATGGACAAAGGTCCTTCTGTTACAGAGCACCCTCCTGGTATAACACACTTCCTACCTCCATCTCTGATACCCTCACGATCTCCTGCTTCAAAACTTCACTTCGGGGTCAGCTATTTAACACACGTAGCTGTGATTGTATCTAAGGTGATCTAGCTCACTATGCACTGACAAAGCTCACTGAGTGGCTCCTCACTCAACCAATCACCAACCACGTCCCCATAGCCCTCTGAATTATCATCTCCTTCTGACTCTGCACTCTACTACGTGTAGGCTTATACCAATGTATGTTTAAGCTGTATCCAAATAACTGTAACAGCTTGTGATAGCCAAACCTGTAAACTCAATGATGTAACAAACAAATAATAGCATGTGACTGCCAATGTTGTAACCGCAATGATGTAACAAAATGTTGTAATGTATTTGTCCTCTTTGTGACGAGGTACCTTTGGAAATGAGCCTCTGGCTCAAAGGTTGTAAAGTGATGTACAAATAAAAAAATAAATAAATAAATGTAGATCTCCTTCAGCTAGAATTTTAACCACTTCTACCCTTTCACCACCTTTTTATCTAGCAATAGGGACCAGCCAGGGTTGCCCTCTGTCACCTTCAATATTTATTTTAGCTATGGCATCCCTGACTGCCTATCTTCATTAATCCAATGAAATTAAAGTGATCCCCATTGGTAATTCCAGCTACACTTATCTGTGTTATGCAGGTGACCTTTTAATTCTGTTACAGAGCATTGAGGAGGCTGGACAATTTTTGATCAGAATACTTCACAGATTTAGTGAGATCTCAGGGTTAGCCCTAAAATATAATAAATCAGAGACCCTACCTTTAAAAGTTTTCTGAAGAACCTCCATGAATACACCTTTAGGTTTCCATTGGGCTCCACAAGGCCCCACATATCTTGGTATAAAAATCACCCCGAAGCTAGAAAAAATATAGGAAGAAAGTCTTAGCCCTTTACTAACTAACATGAAAACTATTTTTGATAGATGGAAATTACTTAATCTTTCATTCCCTAGAAGAATAGCTGCTATCAAAATGTCCATAACCCCAAGATGCTTTATCTTTTTGTGAATATTTCCTTAATTCTTCCCGGCACCTTTCTAGTGAGAATCAACAAATGAATTGGCAATTTTATATGGGAAGGGAAAGTGCCATGGTTCAGTCATAGCAAGTTCCATTCACATTGGTTTGGGGGGGGGGGCTTTGGGCTTCCTTGGTTTCTAGCTTATCTATGGGCATTTTGTGTACCTCAAACCATTAAATAGTTTTGCTAACCATCATCTAAAACTCTATTATGGGTTGAAATGGAAGCCTCCCTATCCCCAAGAAATGTACCCACCTCTTTTATTTATAATAATTTGCCCTCCAAATAAAAGGCTCATCTTAGTATTGCCCCATCAGTCTATTACTGGTGCAAGACACACACATTGCTAAAATCCAACCCAATCTCTCTCATGAGAACCATCCAATCTTTTGCTGTACATGGAATAGTAAAGGTATATTTATTTCTGGGAGATAGTCTAGAAAAAAGTACCTTAAGTTCATTTTCTGATCTCTGTGATCACTGGGACATACCTAAGCAGGATTTTTGGAAATATTTACAACTACACTCTGCTTGCACTACTCTCCAACAACACCTATCCAAACAATCCCTTCATGACCATTATATTTCCCTATGGATCAATAAATCATCTAATTTGACCATAAATGTGTGTGTGTGTGTGTGTGTGTGTGTGTGTGTGTGTATATATATCTGTGTATATATATATATATATATATATATACACACACATATATATATATATATAATTAAGTGGAGTATGTTTTTAAATAATAACTGCCTTGCAATGGAATAAATGTTGGATTTTATATCATAAAACTTTCAAGGATATGCCAAGTTCACTTATTCAGACCATCATTCTTCATTTATGGTACATGACCCCTTCTGTACTACATTGCATAGGCTTTTTAAACAATAACTATTGCTGGCAGTGTAATTCCCCTAATGGTGACCTGCTTCATAATTTATGGTATTATGAACATATGAACATATGAAATTTGCCAGCAGATAAAGGCCTGGAGGTCTATCAAGTCTGCTCGAATGTATTGTGACCCTATTCAGCCATCCGCACAGGTGTGGTCTATAGACCACCAGCCCAGGAGGAAGAAACAGATAGGGAGCTGATGCTAGCCATCCAGAGGATGGCAGACAAGGGTGAGGTAGTACTGGTTGGAGACTTCAATATTGCAGATGTGGACTGGAGCATCCCAGCAGCAGCATCAACTAGGAGCAGATTTATCCTGGACTCCCTTCAGGGTGCCTTCCTCAAGCAACTGGTCATGGAACCAACTCGGCAGAAGGCAATACTGGACCTTGTGCTCTAAACAGGGACAGTGTGATGGGGGAGTAAGAGTGGGAGGCACCTGGGGAACAGTGACCACCAGTCACTGTGGTTTGAAATCACAGAAAGAGCAGCACCAAACCACACAAAACACGTATCCTGGATTTTAGGAGGGCAAACTTTGAGAAATGGGAGATACTTGAAAGAGGCATTAAGGGAATGGGGCAGGAATCAGGGGTTGAGGAACAGTGGGAAGTATTTAAAATGGGATTACAAGAGCAACAGAATTATGTATTAAGCAGGTTAGCAAGAGGAAAAGGAAGAGGAGACCATTATGGTTTTCCAAAGAGGTAGCAAAAGAAAGTGAAAGCCAAAAGATTGCATTCAGGCAATACAAAAAGACACAGACAGAAGGGACAGGAGAAGTACCAGGAGAAGCAAAGGGAGGCAGGGAGGTCAGTAAGGAAGCCAAAGCTCAGACAGAAGAACACATTGCAAAATCAGTGGGTAGAGGGACAAAACCTTTTACAGGTACATAAGTGAAAAAGAAAGGCTAAGGGAGGATAGTGAGACTGAAAGGGAGGATGGGGGCTGTGGAGGATGACAACAGTAAAGCTGACATATTGAACAGGTATTTCTGCTCAGTCTTTACTGAGGAAGAGGAGGTAATGGGTCTGAATGGAGTACAAGGGGTGAGAATGTTGCAGAAATGGACACAAGTCCCTTTACACGAGAAAGGGTCCTGAAGGAACTGGAAGTAATAAGAGTTAAAAAGTAATGGGCCAGATGGGGTGCACCCCAGGGTCCTTAAAGAACTAAGAGAGGTGGTGGCTGAACCTCTTGCTATCCTGTTTAGCCAATCACTAGAAACAGGGGAGGTACCCAAAGACTGGAGGATAGCAGATGTAGTCCCCTTATACAAAAGTGGGAACAAAGAGGAAGCGGGGAACTACAGACCAGTCAGCCTCACCTCGGTAGTGGGGAAGATCATGGAAGCACTACTGAAGGAGAGATTGGTGGAACATCTGGTTGTCAATGGACTACAGGACTCAAGGCAGCATGGTTTCACCAGGGGAAGGTCATGTCAGACCAACCTCATTGAATTTTTTGACTGGGTGACTAGGGAGGTGGATCAGGAGAGGGCAGTGGACATGGCCTATCTGGACTTCAGCAAGGCCTTTGACACTGTGCCACATAGAAGACTATTGCACAAACTGGGGAATATGGGTGTGGGCAGGACAGTAGTGCGGTGGGTAGGTAACTGGCTGGGCAGCAGGACACAGAGGGTGGTGGTAAATGGCTGTCACTCCACAGAGGGAAGAGTGACCAGTGGGGTACCACAAGGATCAGTGCTGGGACTGGTACTATTCAATATCTTCATCAGTGACATTGCACAGGACCTAGAAGGCAGAATTTCACTGTTCGCTGATGACACAAAGCTCTGTAACAGAGTAGACACACCAGAGGGTGTAGACAGAATGAGAAGGGACCTGCAGAAACTTGAAGAATGGTCAGGGGTTTGGCAGTTGAAATTCAATGCAAGGAAGTGCAAGATAATGCATATGGGCACAAAACCCTGGCACAATATATCAGTTGGGGGTGAGGATATAGCATGCACCAAGCAGGAAAGGGATCTTGGAGTTATCATCTCTGATGACCTCAAGGCAGGAAACAGTGTGACAAGGCAGCAGGTAAAGCAAATAGGATGCTGGGATGCATAGGCAGGGCATCACCAGCAGGAAAAGGAGGTCATAATTCCACTATACAAGACACTAGTGAGGCGCACCTGGAGTACACTTGGCAGTTCTGGAGACCTTACCTACGTAAGGACATAGACAGGGTAGAGAAGGTTCAGAGGAGGGCAACAAAGATGGTGCATGGATTGCATCACAAGTCCTATGAGGACAGGTTGAAGGCACTGAACATGTACTCCCTGGAGGAGAGGAGGAGAGGGATATGATAGAGACATACAAGTATCTTACAGGGAGGAACAGGGTGCAGGAATGCACTATTTTAAGCGAAAAGATGTTCCAGGACTAGAGGGCATGGGATAAAGTTGGAGGAGGATGATTCAGAGGAAGCGTGAGGAAGAATTTCTTCACAGAACGGGTGGTGGACAAGTGGAACACCCTGCTAGAGGAAGTGGTGGGGGCTGAAACAATCACGGGATTTAAGAATGCATGGGATAGACATAAAGGAATTCTGGAGGTCAGGGGTAAGGGGCAACAGACTTCCTGGAAAACATAAACTGAACTTACAAACTTAAATGGGCAGACTGGGTGGGCCATAGGCCCTTATCTGCCGACACTGTCTATGTATCTATGTATCTATGTATTCATAAACTCTGGCAAACTATCTACCAATTTTCATCTAAAGTAGTAGTTCACAGGTTCCTATTTGATCCTAAAAACTTTCTATTGGGTATTTTCATTTCTCCCGATCATATATTATCTCAAGGACTGACATAGATGGTTAAACTTATTATTTCTTCAAGTAAAGTAACTTATCTTAATGTATTGGAGAACCACTATCATACCTAATCTTTCAGATATCCATAAAAATCTCACATAATATGGGTCTCTTGAAAGGCTTACCTGTGCTGCTATAGATGACTATATGTGTATGAAAAATGTTGGCAGGACTACTTTAACTATTTAAATTCAACCAGTACCAATGTTAATTAATGTACAATTTGATATGGCATGTTCTGTATCTCTATTATATTCTATATGCTGAGACACAGAGAGCGAGAAAGCAGTCAGAGCTTCCCTTTATCAAGGAGGTTATTTTCTACACTATGCTGAACTGAATTATTACATAGATACATAGATACATAGACAGTGTCGGCAGATAAGGGCCTATGGCCCACCCAGTCTGCCCATTTGAGCTTGTAAGTTCAGTTTGTTTTCCTAGAAGTCTGTTTCCCCTTACCCCTGACCTCTAGAATTCCTTTATGTCTATCCCATGCATTCTTAAATCCCGTGATTGTTTCAGCCCCCACCACTTCCTCTGGCAGGGTGTTCCACTTGTCCACCAACTGTTCTGTGAAGAAATTCTTTCTCATGTTTCCTCTGAATCGTCCTCCTCCAACTTCATCCCATGCCCTCTAGTCCTGGAACATCTTTTTCGCTTAAAATAGTGTTTTCCTGCACCCTGTTTCTCCCTGTAAGATACTTGTATGTCTCTATCATATCCCCTCTCCCTCCCTCCCTCCAGGGAGTACATGTTCAGTTCCTTCAACCTGTCTTCATAGGACTTGTGATGCAATCCATGCACCATCTTTGTTGCCCTCCTCTGAACCTTCTCTACCCTGTCTATGTCCTTACGTAGGTATGATCTCCAGAACTGTACACTGTACTCCAGGTGGGGCCTCACTAGTGTCTTGTATAGCGGAATTATGACCTCCCTTTCTTGTTGGTGATGCCCCTGCCTATACATCCCAGCATCCTATTTGCTTTACCTGATGCCTTGTCACACTGTTTCCTACCTTGAGGTCATCAGAGATGACAACCCCAAGATCCCTTTCCTGCTTGGTGCATGCTATATCCTCACCCCCAACTGATATATTGTGCCAGGGTTTTGTGCCCCATATGCATTATCTTGCACTTCTTGTATTGAATTTCAACTGCCAAACCCTTGACCATTCTTCAAGTTTCTGCAGGTCCCTTCTCATTCTGTCTACACCCTCTGGTGTGTCTACTCTGTTACAGAGCTTGTGTCATCAGCTAACAGTGAAATTCTGCCTTCTAGATCCTGCGAATGTCACTGATGAAGATGTTGAATAGGACCGGTCACAGCACTGATCCCTGTGGTACCCCACTGGTCACTCTTCCTCTGTGGAGTGACAGCCATTTACCACCACCCTCTGTGTCCTGCCACCCAGCCAAGTTACCTACCCACCACACTACTGTCCTGCCCACACCCATATTCCCCAGTTTGTGTAATAGTCTTCTATGTGGCACAGTGTCAAAGGCCTTGCTGAAGTCCAGATAGGCCATGTCCACTGCCCTCCCCTGATCCACCTCCCTAGTCACCCAGTCAAAAAATTCAATGAGGTTGGTCTGACATCTTGGATCCGTGTAAGTAACTAGTATTGATTATGTTTTTGGGGTTGTCTTGTCTTAGTTTTAACTTTCATTTGCGAGGGAGGAACTGTTGCTGGGAGATATTTGCAGTCAGTTATGACTAGACCTGTTACTTAACCTCTGTCAAATAGGTGTCAGGAAGGAAGGAAGGAAGGAAGGCACTCCCCCGGGTGGAGGGTTAGAGTTGTAGTTGATTGTTTCTGGATGGCATAGGTTTACTCCCACTCACCTTTCCTCTCACCCTCACCCCACCCACCCCAAATGCAGAACTTCCTTTATAGCAGAGGTTCTGACATCACTTCCCCAAAACTGCTAACAACATACACCTGTTCATATCCTTAAAGGCACAGCACACTGAATAGGAAGTAGAGACACTCACAAGCTTGCACACACTAAAACAAGAACAAAAAAACAACAAAAGAAAATAATCTGTAACAGGAAGGGACATAGACATTAGGGGAGTGGTGCAATGCACTGGCTGTGGAGCAGCTGTTTTCCAGGAGACATACTGGAGACTGCACTGCTGCCCTATCTGCAGGCACCTCTCTGGTCTGAGGGACAAGGTTGCTTATATCCATGCTGACCTGGCAATGATTCAGGAAACCTGCTCCCCCACCCAGGGACCACCTAGGCCACCGTCACTACCACAGAGGTTACATAGAAACATAGAATCTGATGGCAGATAAGGACCGCTTGGCCCACCCAGTGTGCCTATTTCCCTACCTAATGGATAAGCTGCTGATCCTAGCAAATCAACAGCCTGCTTCTTCAAACCTCCACCCCCTAGAATTGCCTTATGTCTGTCCCATGTATTCTTGAATTCCAACACTGTTTTTGATTCCACAACCTCCTCAGGAAGGCAGTTCTATGCATCCATGACCCTCTATGTGAAAAATTCTTCTTCACATTACATCTGAGATGTCCCCCCTCTATCTTCAAAATGTTCCCCCTTGTTCTTGCACACCTTTTTTTCTGAAAGATGCTACCCTCTTGGACTTTGCTAATTCCCTTGAGGTATTTGACAGTTTCTATCATGTCCTCCATCTCCCTCCTTTCCTCGAGGCTATACATTTTAAGATCCTTAAGTCTCTCTTGATATGTCCTCTGGTACAGACCCTGCACCATTTTAGTTGCCCTCCTCTGGACACGCTCCATCCTGTCTATGTCTTTGTGGAGACTGGGTCTCCAGAACTGCATGCAGTACTCCAGATGAGATCTCACCAGCTGTCTGTACAGATGGATAACAACTTCTTATTTTCTATTGGTGATGCATCTCTCTATGCATCCCAGTATCCTACCAGCTCTTCTTACTGCCATCTCACATTGCTTGCTCTCCTTTAGGTCATCTGAAATGACTACCCCCCGGTCCCTTTCCATTTTTGTTGTCGCTAGTATCCCACCCCCCCATTTTGTACTCTTACCCTGGGTTTCTGTTTCCCAGATGCATTACTTTGAACTTCTTAGAATTGAATCTAAGTTGACATACATTTGACCATTTCTCCAACCTTGCCAAATCCCTTCCCATCCTTTTGACCCCACCTTGTGTATCAACTCTGTTGCAGATCTTTGTGTCATCTGCAAAGATACATACTTTCCCTTCCAGTCCCTCTGCAATGTTGCTTATAAAGACATTAAAGAGGATTGGTCCTAGTGCTGAACCCTGCTGTACCCTATTGGTAACCCCCCTTTTTTCAGAGTGAACTCTGTTTACTATTACCCTCTGTGTCCTGTTCTCCAGCCAATGTTTTACCCAGGCTACCATCTTGGGACCCACTCCCATGCTGGCCAACTTGTATATTAATCTTTTGTGTGGGACTGTGTCAAATGCATTGCTAAAGTCTAGGTAGGCCATGTCTACAGCCCCTCTCTGATCTAATATTTTGGTCACCCAGTCAAAGAAATCTTTCAGATTCATCAGACAGAGGTTGCCAATGAAGAGGAGTGGTTGGACCATGGTGGGCTCAGGGAGGGTGAAGATGGTGGAACAGGGGCACATCTCTACAGCTGTGCCTCTCCACAATTCATTCACCACTCTAGTGGAGCATGGTTCCTCTATGGAGGCACCGGCAGTGGAGACCAAAGAGGATGCTGGGAACCTCCACAGTGGAGACCCACAGGAGGGTGGCACAGGACTCCACAGGGGAAGGAAATAATTCCTAGTGGGGGACTCAATTGTTGAAAGGGTAGAACTGGGGGATGGAGGGGAAAGGGAGGTAAGGTGCCTGCCTGGCACCATGCCTTGTAGGGATAGGAAATTAATCATCAGGATCATGAGAGCAGCTGCAAGGGAGAGTGAGCTGGATGTCATTATCCACCTAGGGATGAATGACCTGGCTGAGAATGGGATCAAGACAGTGCAACAGGAGTTTGTGGAGTTGGGGAGGGACCTTCGACAAGTAGTACACTTGGTAAATTTCTCAGAAGTGCTACCTGTCCATGGCATGGATGAGGCTAGGGTACTCTGCACCATGTGACTCAATGACTGGTTGAAAAACTGGTGCAGAGCTCAGGGATTTGGCTTCATTGGGGACTGAGGCTCCACCTGGAAGGATGCAGGCCTATACAGGTGTGATGGTCTACATCTAGCCAGGAGGGGAACCAGGATCCTATGCGATTTGTTTCAATGCTTCATTGGCAAGCATTTAAACTAGCCAAGGGAGAGGCACTGAAAAGGAGATGAGAAATCATAGATATCCCCAAAAAATCAGGGTAGTTAGTGAGGCAAACATCAAGATACAGCAGTCAATAGGGAGAAGGCAGGGGTAAATGGAGAAAAATACAAAGACAGTAAAGACAGGGATGGGGCAAAAGGAAATAAAGCCATAAAAAATGGAGGTTAATGAGTAACAATGCCAGTAGTCTAGGTAAAAAGCTCCCCGAAATGGTGGCCTTGATGGAAAAGGGATGCCTGGATATCATGGCAGTCACAGAAACACGGTACACAAATAATCATGAGTGGGATGTCAACATGCCAGGGTACACAATTTTCAGGTGGAACAGGGTCGGAAGAAGAGGAGGAGGAGTAGCTCTCTATGTAAGAGAAGGTATGAAAGCAACATAACTAAAGGGTAAACAGGAAGGAGAGGAGGCACTGTGGGTTACCCTGGAGACTGGAAATGGCTCCACAATCCACACAGGGGTTGTATACAGACCTCTATCTCAGAGGAAGGTAATGCACAAGGAAATTATAGAAGGCATCCTTGGGATCAATCAATCAATCAATCAATCAAAATCTTTATTTAATCAGGTGAACATCATTGAGCATAGCTCATTTACAAGATGGACCTGAGTGGTCAAGAAGTGCAAGTGTTATTACATTGACAAGGGTAGCATAAACAGTAATACAATGACAGGGGTAACATAAACAGTAATACAATGACATAAGTGCTAATATATAACAATATACATATGTACAAGGCACATTAAAACTTTTAATCTGTGAGACAGAAGGTAATGGGCACATCAGGAGTAATATGTAGATTATAGGACCTAGCAGGCATTTTGAGGGCGAATCTTGGGACTGGAAACGGGAGTTTTATCAGCATATAGGAACACGGGGGAGGGGTAGGTAGGGCCGGGGTTTAGGCCTTGTGGAAGCAGTTGCAGAGTTCTGGGAATAGGGTGGTGAATAATCTTTTGAAGGATATTAAGGGTAGGAGGTTATTTAGCTTCATGGTTTTTTGGAGTGAATTCCAAACAATTGGTAGTGAGTAGCTGATAGCAGCCCTCCCAAACTGGGTGCAGACATTGGGGACCTTAAGAATGATAATTTTGCTGATCCTTAGGTTGTATGGCCTAGAAGTAATTTGAGTAAAACAGTCTGAGATATAGGTAGGTAGCTTGCCTGATAAGGCTTTGAATATCCAAATTGCAGCATTCCTATTTCTTCTGTGTTGTAATGATGTCCAGTTAACTGCCTTATAAAGGAGCAATTATGGGTGCTGAAGGAAGGTCAGTAATGAATCTGATGGACCTGTGGTATAGGGTGTCCAGTTTATTTAAGAGGGGAGGAACAATGTCTGTTCAGAAAGTCAGCATAGTCAATGAGGATAGGAATGAAGCCTGGATTAATCTTTTTTTGGAGTCTCTGTTGAGGTAGTGCTTTATTCTAAAAAATAAACCAAGCCTTTGTCTCAGTTTCTTTAGTAGCTCCTCAATATGGACAGAATAGTCAAGCTTGTTATCAATCCAGACTCCAAGGTATTTGAAGTTATCAACGAATTCCAGCTTCTATCCAAGTAAGGTGGTTAGTTGTAGGGTGGTGGATGGTGGGGTAGTGGCAGAGCAACTCTTTGAGGTAAAGAACATAGCTTTTGTTTTTGGCATTAGAAGTAGTTTTATCCAGTAGGTTGTGTTGTAGGATGGAAAATTCAGATTGTAGCAGTTCACAGGCTTTAGTTAATGAAGGATTGCTAACATATAATACAGTATCATCAGCAAACAGATGGATGTTGGATTGAGTGAGGTTAGCATCAATATTATTAATATAAATGGCAAAGAGGATGGGGCCAAGAATAGAGCCTTGTGGTACACCTCTTAACAGTGGTTTTAAGGTGGATAGGTAGATTCCATTTTTTACCAGTTGTGATCTATCTGATAGATAGCACTTGAACCAATTGAGTGAAGGGGAATCCAACCCTAGTGAGCCAAGGGAGGTGATTAATGATTCATGATACACTGTGTCAAATGCTTTGCTCAAATCCAGGAACACAGCACAGGTACTGTTCTTCTTATCCATAGCAATCTGCCAGTCGTTGATTCTTTGGCTAGGCCGAAATGGTGCTATGCCTTGATCTAAATCCTGATTGTGCTGTATTTAGGAGGTTATTGTTATCCAGGTAGTCCCTTAATTGTGAGTTTACTAACTTTTCGAGCATCTTGGATAGAACTGATAGGATGGAAATGGGCCTGTAATTATTGAGGTCCATGGGATCACCAGATTTGAGTAAAGGAACTACTTGAGCTGTTTTCCAAGTGGAGGGAATGGATCCAGTGGTGAGGGAAAGATTGAAGAGATGAGTGAGGGGGGCAGATAAGACTTGAGATGCAATCTTGAGGAAGTAGGGGTCCAGGGAGTCTGTACCTGCACTTTTTGAAGTATCTAAATTGGAGAGGAGATCTTCCACTTCTTTCAAGGATATTGGGTTGAAGGAGAAGGTTGATGTAGCCTTTTGACCCACGGTGGATTGAAGGTTCAAGGAAGATCTCAGGAGATTTGCAGGTGAAGAGTCAAATGCTAGTCCAGCTATGGTGAAGTGGTCATTGAAGGTATTTAGGATTTCTTGTTTGTCCGTAATTTCTGTGTTATTTAGTAGCAGTTTGCAGGTTAAGGCAGGAGTAGAGTTTTGCCCAAGATACTTTTATAGTTCCCCAGAGCCTGTTGGGTTATTACAGGAGGCATCCAATTCAGCTCTATAATAGGCAGCTTTGCAGATCTTATTTGTGTTGTACATGAGTTTCTTGCTTTTCTGAAATTTAGCCAGTCTCTGGAATCCTTAGTTTTTCTTGCCTTTTTCCACAGTTTGTCTCTGCTAGCAAGGCTGTTTTAGATCAGTGGTGAACCAGGGCAGGACCTTGCTTTAGTTCTGATATTGGTGAATGGTGCATGAATATTGAGAGCATTAGTGATAATGTCCTTTAGGATCTGAGAGCTGTTTCCACTGAGGTTGTAAGGTAGAAATCTTGCCAATATATTGTGTTACTCAGGTCATGGAGGTATCCTGGTATGTTGAACTTCTTTTGACCTTTGAGGACAAATTCAGCAGGGTTGGGTGGTTTGAGTGAAGATCTTATGCCAGCTATGGGACAATGGTCACTTACATCATTCGGTAGTACTCCTGCATGCGTATATAAGTGAGGCTTGTTTACCAACATAATATCCAGGAGTGAGCTGTTGCTAGAATTTTTTAGGTTAACCCTGGTTGGGTCTTTAATTAGCTGTGTAAAGCCATAGGTGTCACAAAAGGTTACCAATGGAGCAGATGCATTAGATAGCCAGTTTAAATTCAAATCGCCAAGGATGATGGTATCTTCAGGGCCTAGATTGGTTATTGACCTCAGGTGAGATAGTAATTTGAGGCCTGCTGAGGGGGGCCTATAGCAGCCAATCAATTTAAATGAAGACAAGTTAGGAAGGGATATTTTGATTGACAAACATTCAAATTCCTTTGGTTCGGATGTGTTGATGAGGCAGGTAGCAGGGATGGCAGAGAAAGGAGAGATATTGCTGATGGGGGACCTGAATATGCCAGATGTTAACTGGAGTTTCTTTGCTGCAGCCACATCCAAGAGCAGGGTCCTTCTTGATGCCCTACAAGGGGCATGCCTCAGACAGCTAGTATTTGAACCCACTCAGGAAGGAACAATCTTAGAACTGGTAGTCTCAAATGGGGACAGTGAGAGGATTTCAGATCTAGAACTTGGTAGCCATCTGGGAACAAGTGACCACCAAACAGTGTGGTTCATGATAAACTCAGCTACAGACTCAAGTCATATAAAAGTGAGGGTTCTGTACATCAGAAGGGCTGACTTTGGCAAGATGGAAGAGTGCCTTAGAAAAGCATTAGCAAACAGGCTAGAAGGAGAGGTGGAGCAACAATGGTGAAACATCAGAACTGCCATCACAGAGGCAACAAGCCTTTGTGTGAAGGAAATAAACAAATTAAAATGAAAGAAAAAGCCACTATGGTTCTCAAAAGAGGTGGTGGGAAGGTAAGGGAGAAAAAGATAGCATATAGAAAGTATAAAGAAACACAGAAGGAGTAGGACGGAGAACTGTACCAGTTAAGGCAGAAGGAAGTAGGGAGGAAAGTCAGAATAGCAAAAGCCCAAATCAAGGAAAAGATGGCCAACTCAGTTAAAAAGGGAGATAGAACATTTTATAGGTACATTAGGGAGCAAAGAAAGATGAAGGCAAGGATAGTAAGGCTGAATAAAGAGGAAGGTGGTTGGGCAGAGAGTAACTGTGAAAAAACAGGGATACTGAACAAATATTTCTGCTCAGTATTCACAATGGAGAAACAGGGGAGATACATAATCCAGTCAAAAGAAGTACTCTGGGTAGTGGGGTTGATATTAGTTCTTTCACAGGAGAAAGGGTTCTGAAAGAACTCTTAAAACTGAAGGTGGATAAAGCAATGGGGCCTGATGGGATTCACCCCAGAATTCTAAAAGAACTAAGGGAAGAACTAGTAACACCACTGACTACCCCTTTTAATAAATCATGGGAGGATGGTGTCGACCTGAGAACTGGAGAAGGGTGGATGTGATTCCCCTTCACAAAAGTGGGAGCAAGACAGAGGCAGGAAACTCCAGACCTGTCAGTTTGACCTCAGTGGTAGGGAAAATGATGGAATCACTTCTGAAGGAAAAAATTGTTGAGTACCTAGGGCCAGTGGGGCACATGACCAAAGGCAGCATGGATTCATAGCAGGAAGGTCATGTCAACAAAATCTAATTGATTTCTTTGACTGGGTGACCAAAGTAGTAGACCAGGGAGGGGCTGTGGACATAGTCTACCTAGATTTTAGCAAGGCATTTGACACAGACCCGCACAAAAGATTAATAAAAAAATTAACCAGTCTGGGAGTGGGTCTCAGGGTGGTCACCTGGGAAGAACACTGGCTGGACAACAGTACTCAGTGGGTAATAGTAAATGGAGTCCACAGTGAAGAAAGGAGGGTTATTAGTGGGGTACCGCAAGGTTTGGTACTGGGGCCAGTCCTTTTTAGTGTCTTTATAAGTGACATTGCAGAGGGACTGGAAGGGAAAGTATGTATCTTTGCAGATGACACAAAGATCTGCAACAGGGTTGATACGCAAGGTGGGGTGGAAAGGATAAAAAGGGACTTGACAAGGTTGGAGGAATGGTTAAATGTATGGCAGCTTAGATTCAATGCAAAGAAGTGCAAAGTAATGCACCTGGGAAGCAAAAGCTCAGGGGAAGAGTACACAATGTGGGATGAGATACTGGCAACAACAAAAATGGAAAGAGACCTGGGGGTAGTCATATCTGATGACCTAAAGGTGGGCCAGCAATGTGAGAAGGCAGTAAGGAGGGTTGGGGATTACTGGGATGCAAGGGGAGAGGAATCACCAGTAGAAAACAGGAAGTTGTTGGCCCTCTGTACAGACAGCTGGTAAGACCAAATCTGGAGTACTGTGTACAGTTCTGGAGACCCCATCTCCGGAAAGACATAGACAGGGTGGAGGCCATCCAGAGGAGGGCTACCAAAATGGTGCAGGGTCTGCACCACAAGACATACGAAAAAAAATGAAAGGAGCTTAAGATGTACAGCTTTGAAGAAAGGAGGGAGAAGGGAGACCTGATAGAAACTTTCAAATACCTCAAGGGAATCAACAAAGTCCATGAGGGTAGCATCTTTCAGAAAAAGAGATGTGCAAGAACAAGGGGGCACAATTAGAAGATAGAGGGGGGAATGGCTCAGAGGTGATGTGAGGAAGGATTTCTTCTCAGAGGGGGTTGTAGATGCATGGAACAGCCTTCCTGAGGAGGTCATAGAGTAAAAAACAGTGATAGAATTTAAGAATGCATGGGACAGACATAAGACAATTCTAGTGGGGAGTAGGAAAAAGAAGGCTGTTGGTTAACTAGGATCTGCAGCTTATCCGTTAGGTGGGGAAATGGGCAGACTAGATGGGCCAAGCGGTCCTTATCTGCCATCAAATTCTATGTTTCTATGATTCTATGTTACTATGTATTATCATACGACATTTTGTAAATGAAAATGTATCTCTATTGTTAAATTTTCCCTTCTTGGTTGTTAATAATATTAATGTAAATTCTCTGATTTTTCACCTCTTTGCTCTTTCACCCATATTGTACAGCAGCGATATATTTTGCCTCATATTATACTGCTAACTAGGACCTATATCTTTGTGTACATTTTACACTTATCTTTAGGTCAGTGAATTAGCACGTGTATAATATATGTTATCTCCGAACTGACTGTACCGTTATACATTATACTTTAACCCTTTACACTCTTATTGCTTAGCTATTTGAAGCTTGTATGTTTTTTCTGTGTAGACTTGCTGTACTGGCCATGTTTTTCCTCAAACATTGTATGTATGGAAGCTCTTTCTTTCTTTCTTTTTTCTGAAAATATCAATAAAAAGATAAACTGGAAGACAAAAAACTTCATTAATGCTTATATTAGGGATAGACCACACAAAGCAGTGAAATAAAGAAAATCATTAGAGGTTCAGTATATATGAAATATGATATCAGACCTGTGAGGCCCTTGCTTCTGATAAATCTCAGCCCTAATCCCTGCCCACACCCAATCACCAACACATTTTGGAAAATACTCTTGTCTCTCCTTAAACCTCCGTTAAATTCCTCCCCCCCGTTTTGATTATCAACAGACTTCTTACTGACCTTCTCACTGCTGCCTCCACATTGAACAGATTCTTCATTATATGTGCCACCCATGCCTCCACAGATCTTTCCTTCACTCTGTCTACCCCAAACTCAATATACCCCTGAACCCCCTCTCCAGCTCTGTCTCCTCCTTCTACTCCAGACTCATTCCAGTTCCCTCTAATCTCAAGAGGTGCTTCAGGCTCTTGAATCCCTTAAACCTTGTGAATCCAGCCCTGATGGGCCTGATCCTCTCCTTCTTCAGATCTCAGCCCTTACCATTTCCCACCTCTTGCCCATTTACTTAACTTTTCCTGTACCCAAGGTACAGTTCCTCAGGCCAGAAAAGCAGCTAAAGTTATTCCAGTTCACAAAGGTGATGGTCGTTTCTTATCTGGAAACTACTATCCAGTCTCCCTCCTTATTATTCCTAAGCTCCATGAGTTCCTTGTCCTTTCCAGACTCACCCTTTTCCTCACCTCCTCTAATTTCCTCTCTCCTTTCCAGGCTATTTTTTTGTAAAAAACACTCCACTGTTTCTTCATTTCTCTGGGTCACTGATGCCATTCTTAAAGATATGGATCAATGCCACCTTACAGCTGCTATATTAATAGACCTAGTTAAGACTTTTGACTCTGTCTCCCACTTTGCTTCTTCTCACCAAACTAGAACTTGTTAGTCTTTCCCCCATCTGTCAAATGGTTCAAATCTTAGCTTACAGGTCACTCCTGATGCATCCAGGCTGGAGATGTAATCTCTCCTCTCACTATCCTAGCTGGAGTTCCTTAAGGTTTGATTCTTGGGCCTATCTTGTTCTCAGTCTTTCTAAATGGGCTTCCTACTGTGTGCTCCTCATCCCAAATTCCTCTTTCTGATGATGACCCTATATTTTTTACATCTGATCCCCCCTACTTCTATGGTGACTTCTCAGTTATAGTCATATTTTACTCACATCCTAAACTGGTACCTACCAAAACTAGCTAAGCTCTTCACTCCCCCTTTCCTAACCCTTAATGAGACCCCATTGGTTACTGTTCCTTCCTACAAGTACTTAGGTGTCTGGCTTGACAGTCACCTTGATTTCCTGACTCATGTTAACTACATACACTCCAAACTCCTATAAAACAAAGACGCCCTCTCCCTCCCTGTATTAAAACTATCATTCCTCTATTCGATGACGCTGATGTTTAGATCTGCTTCTGCATCCACTCTCTCTAGATTGGATGTTCTTTTCAACATGTTCTGTCACTTCACCTTGAATATTCTTGTAAGGACTCACCACTGTGCCCTTTACTCCTCTTTATCTCTCCCTTCCTTATCTTCTCGCCATTGCCTCCACACTTCCATTATCTCTGCAAAATTATAGTCTAGCTTGCTTCCCCCATACCTTGCCTCCCTCTCAATCCCCTCTTCATTCACACCCATTTCCCCCCATACACGTGATCCTCACTCTTTCACCCTTCCCCGCCCCCACTCTAACTCTGGTAAAGCCACTTTCTCCTTCTTCTTCTCACATCTATAGAATTCCCTTCCCATATCTCTCCCCTCGCTACCCTCACAAAACCTCAATAAACATTCACTCCACTGCACTCCCACTCCCTCCTGCTCTTGCCATCCTCCAGGCTAACCTTTACATCCCATCACATTATAACTAAGACTAGACTGTCTGTTATTCTTTCAATTCTCTTTGACTGCCTTTGCTCTTATCTTCCTTTACTCCTTCCTCACCTGTGTCTACCATGTGTTCCCCATATTTATTATTTTTCTTTTCCTCTTGTTTTTGCAAATAAATAAAATGTTTTCTATATAACTGGTCATTGCTATTTAGGGTGACTTGTATACATTTGTAGACTTCAGTTAACTTGCACATTTTGTACCTTTAACGATCACTATTAGATTGGCTTATACCCACTCAGGCACCTTTGTAACCCACCTGCTTCACTGTAAATAATGTCAATCTTTTACTCAGGCTTATTGTAACCTGTCTGAAATTCCTGCTGTAAACCTACCTGCATCTTCAGTTTGTATATGTATTGTACTCCTCTTACTCTTTCCCCCAGGTCACACCTGGAATCGAGCCTTGGCTCACTGTGCTACTCTCAGTTATCAACTTTACATAAACAACTAAATAAATAAATAGATTATACTCTGGGACTGTGGTAAAAGGCCCTTTTTCTTTCCCACAATATTACTGGTAGTGTACATAAGTGTGGATTATTTCCTAGACTCTTTTTGTATAAAGACTGTTGTGCAACAGCATTTCTCTAACCCTGGCATAACATGGCAGGTTGGACACCCACTATGCTTATGTTGTTAAAAAAAATAAAACTCTTCCTTTTTTTCTGTCTTTGTTTTCCTACCCGTACTTAGTTTTGCATGCAGTACTGTGAGGCTAAAGAAATAATTATTTACTTCCTGGTAGTCTTAAATAAAAGTACTGTGGATTGTGGAGAGGCACAACTATTCATTTGCCACTCTGGTGAAGCATGGTTCCTCTATGGAGGCACCTGCAGTGGAGACCATGAGGATGCTGGGAACCTCCACAATGGAGAACCACAGGAGGGTGACCCAGGACCCCACAGGGGAAGGAAACAACTACTGGTGGGGGACTCAGTTGTTAGGGGTAGAACTTAGGGAGGGAAGGAAAAGGGAGCTAAGGTGCCTGCCCAGCGCCAAGGCTTGGAGGGATAGGAAACAAATCCTCAGGATCATGGGAGCAGCAGCAAGGGGGAGGGAGCTGGATGTCATTATCCACCTAGGGATGAATGACTTGGCTGAGAATGGGATCACAGCAGTTCAAGAGGAGTTTGTGGAGTTTGGGAGGGCCTTAGACAAGTGGTACACATGGTAACTTTCTCAGAAGTGCTACCTGTCTATGGCATGGATGAGGCTAGGGCACTCCGCAACATGGGATTCAATGACTAGTTGAAAACCTGGTGCAGAGCTCAGGGATTTGGCTTCATTGGAGACTGGGGCTCCACCTGGAGGGATGCAGGCCTATACAGGTGCGATGGTCTGTATCTATCCTGGAGGAGAACCAGGATCCTAGGTGATAGGTTGAAATGCTTCAATGGCAAGTATTTATAAGAGCCAAGGGGGGAGGCACTGAAGAGGAGAAGGGAAATCCTAGCCCTCCCCAAAATCAGGGTAATTAGCGAGGTAAACACCAAGATAGAGCAGCTGATAGGGAGAAGGGCAGGAGTAAAATAAGAAAAAGACAAAGGCAGTAGGGACAGGGATGAGGCAAAAAGAAATAAAGCCATACAAAAATGGAAGGCAATGAGTACCAATGCCCTTAGTCTAGGTAAAAAGCTCCCTGAAATGGTGGCCTTGATGGAAGAGGGATGCCTGGATAGTGTGGCAGTCACAGAAACATGGTACACAGAGAACCATGACTGGGATGTCAACATACCAGGGTACACAATCAACAGGAGGGACAGGGATGGAAGAATAGAAGGAGGAGTAGCTCTCTATGTAAGGGAAGGGATCAAAGCAACAGAACTAATGGGTAAACAGGGAGGTGAGGAGGCACTGTGGGTCACACTGGAGACTGGAAATGGCCCCACAATCCTCACAGGGATGTATACAGACCCCCCATCTCAGAGGGAGGAAATGGACAAGGAAATGATAGAAGGCATCCTTGGGATGGCAGAGAAAGGGGGAGATATTGCTGATGGGGGACTTGAATATGCCAGATGTTGACTGGAGCACCTTTGCTGCAGCCACATCCAAGAGCAGGGCCATTCTTGATGCCCTACAGGGGGCATGCCTCAGACAGCTAGTTTTGGAACCCACTCGGGAGAGAGCAGTCATAGACCAGGTACTCTCAAATGGGGATGGAGAGAGGTTCTTTGATCTTCAAGTGTGTAGCCATCTGGGAACAAGCGACCACCAAACAGTGTGGTTCATGATAAACTTAGCTGTAGAGTCAAGTATCTTACAGGGAGGAACAGGGTGCAGGAAAACACTATTTTTAAGCAAAAAAGATGTTCCAGGACTAGAGGGCATGGGATGAAGTTGGAGGGAGGACGATTCAGAGGAAACATGAGAAAGAATTTCTTCACAGAACGGGTGGTGGACAAGTGGAACACCCTGCCAGAGGAAGTGGTGGGGGCTGAAACAATCACGGGATTTAAGAATGCATGGGATAGACATAAAGGAATTCTGGAGGTTAGGGGTAAGGGGCAACAGACTTCTAGGAAAACAAACTGAACTTACAAGCTCAAATGGGCAGACTGGGTGGGCCATAGGCCCTTATCTGCCGACACTGTCTATGTATCTATGTATCTATGTAAGCCAAACAAAAGTGAAGGTACTGGTCTTCATGAAGGTTGATTTTGTCAAAATGGGAGAGTGCCTCAGAAAAGCACTATCAATCAGGCAAGAAGGTGGGGTGGAACAACAATGGGGAAATATCAAAGCCGCCATCACAGAGGCAACAAGCCTTTGAGTGAAGCAAATAAACAAATCAAAATGAAAGAAAAAAACGCTATGGTTCTCCAAAGAAGTGGAGGGGAAGGTAAGGGAAAAAATATAGCATTCAGGAAGTATAAGGAAACACAGAAGGAGCAGGGAAACCAAAACCCAGGGGAAGAGTACACAATGGGGGGTGAGATGCTGACAACAACAGAAATGGAAAGGAACCTGGGGGTAGTCATATCAGATGACCTAAAGGTGGGCCAGCAATGTGAGAAGGCAGTAAGGAGGGCTGGGGGGATACTGGGATTCATAGGGAGAGGCATCACCAATAGAAAACAGGATGTTGTTGGCCCTCTGTACAGACAGTTGGTAAGACCACATCTGGAGCACTGTGTACAGTTCTAGAAACCTCATCTCCGCAAAGACATAGACAGGGTGGAGGCTGTCCAGAGGACGGCAACCAAAATGATGCAGGGTCTGCATCAGAAGACATATGAAGAAAGACTAAAGGAACTAAAGATGTATAGCCTTGATGAAAGGAGGGAGAGGGTGACATGATAGAAACTTTCAAATACCTCAAGGGAATCAACAAAGTCTAACAGTGTTGCATCTTTCAGAAAAAGAGATATGCAAAAACAAGGGGGCACAATTTGAAGATAGAGGAGGGAAGGCTCAGAGGTAATGTGAGGAAGTATTTCTTCACAACCAGGGTTGTGGATACATGGAACAGCCTTTCTGAGGAGGTCATAGAGTCAAAAACAGTGGGGAAATTCAAGAATGCATGGGACAGACATAAGGCAATTCTTGTGGGGGGTAGGAGGAAGTATGCTGTTGGTCAACTAGGATCTGCAGCTTATCCATTAGGTAGGGAAATGGGCAGACTACGTGGGCCAAGCGTTCCTTATCTAACATATTAACATACTAAAATGCCAGCAGAATAGGCCTAATGGTCTTTCGTGTCTGCTTGTTTGGTCAGCCCCCACCCTGGGTGCTGACCTTGCTGTCCCCCTCGCCTTCTCTGGCTTCTCCCTTCCCAGTTCCAGATATTCTTGCTGCATTGGATTTTGCTTCCTGAACCTTCCCTGTACCTGTCCCACCCCTCTTGAACCCCTCCACTGTCTCTGCCTCCACCAGCCCCTATGTAGTGCATTCCATGGCTCTACCACCCTCTCAGTGAAGTCACCTCCTCCTTTCTCCCTGAATCTTCCCCTCCAGCTTCCACCATGCCCTCTAGTGGCCCCTTCCTCCTTCCTTCAAGCACCCTCACTGTTCCTCCCTATTTACCCTCTTCATGCACCTGAAGACCTCTATCATGTCCCCCCCTCGGTCCCTTCTCTTCCAAAGTGTACATATTTAGCTCTTTGAGCCTCTCCTCATAGGTCCTGTCCCCCAAGCCCCAAATCATTTTGGTTGCCCTCCTCTGACCCTCTCCAGGAGGTTAATGTCCCTCTTAAGTGGGCTCCAAACTGCACGCAGTACTCCAGGTGCGGCCTCACCAAGCAGTTATACAGAGGGAGTATCACTCCCTCCTTCTGGAGGTGATCCCCTAGCGATGCATCCCAGCATCCTGTTGGCCTTGGCTGCTGCCCTCCTACAAGTCTCAGAGTTGTTCATCTTGACATCCACCACCACCCCAGGTCCCTCTCAGCCATTGAGACTTGTGGTATTACCCCCAGGGTGTACACTTGGCCTGGGTTTCTGGCCCCAGGTGGAGTACCTTGCTTCCCTGCATTAAACCTCAGCTTCCACTTTCTAGACCATCTTTCCAGAGCCTCCAGGTCCCCTGCAGGGCCACCCTCCCTCCTCCCCATCCACCACTGCCCCCAGTTTCGAGTCATCTGCAAAGAGACTCATCTCACTCCTGATTCCTGTCCTTATGTCAGATACGTAGGCGTTGAACAGAAGGGGCCCAAGGACTGATCCCTGTGGGACCCCACTAATGACCCTCCTTGGGGAAGAGATTATCCCACCAACTACGACCCTCTGGGTCCAGTCCTGGAGCCAATTGCCTATCCATCGGATCATCTGCCATCAGATTCTATGTTTCTATGTTTGTCTTGTCCCTGTTTAAGAGAGTCTGTGTTGCTGCTAATTTGTAATGGTGAAAAGACAAGAAAAACTGTCTTTCAGCAGCACTCACTCTCCTGTATCTTTAAAAAGACCCTGAACTTGGTTTGGGTCAAGTACACAGTGCACTCCTGTTGAGTAATGTATAATGAGCTGAAACCTGCTATAATTTAAGTAAAAAACACATATCTGTAAGAGAGACCCTGTTTAAGTTCATCTGTGTGAAAGAAAAACCCAGAGGATAGTTTAGGTAGAGCAAGGACTCGGTGTGGTTCTGTGTAACCCCCCCCCCTTAGGAGTTATGCAAACAAGAAAGAGGATGTACTTATAGGTATGAAAATGGAGGCATAAAGATAACAAACCTCAGTAAAAAGAAAGCTGTGTATGTTTGTATTTTATTGCTACTCAGTGTAACACTCAGAACAGTGTTTAAACTGTTTAAAATTTTAAATGTGTAAACATTCATGTATAAAGTTGCAAATGCATTTCTTTGCTGTAAGCTTGTTTTTGTAGAGAAAAACCGGCAGAAAAACCTGTAGCTAGGCAAGTTTTGTTTTTCTTTTCTCCCTGTCCTGTGCACTCACCAGTCATTCGTTGCCTTCTTGCTGGGTGCTATGAGTGTCCTATAGGGAGTCAGCGGCTACTGTGCTACCTGTTTTATAGTATCCTTATCTGTCTGTCACTCTTGTGAAGGAGGAGTTACACCTCAATTAACACCCCCTTCTACCTTATTAAGGATTTTTAGATAACATGCCATGTCTTTGTGATAATACAGTTGCTGACTAACTGAGTATTTGTATTAAGGTATTTTATTTAAAACATAGAAACATCAAAGTTAATGGCAGATAAGGACTGTAAGACCCATCCAGTCTGACCATTTCTTTTTCTACCTTATGAATGTACCAACAGCCTTCGCTCTGTTAATGGCCTATCTATTCATACTCATCTGTATTGCTCCCTTATTCCTATCCCATGCCTGTTTGAAGCCCTTCACTATACTCATAGCCACCATTTACTAAGGTAGGCCATTCCATGTATCCACCACCCTTTCTGTAAAAAATAATTTCCTCACATTACCCCTTAATCAGCCTCCCTCTAATCTTCTGCTGTGTCATCTTGTCCTGCTACTTTTCTTATATTGAAACATGTTGACCTCTTCACCTTACTAATGCCCTTAAGTAGGGTTGTCAGAACCCTCTGAAGTTTTGGGTTCTAGTTCTAGTCTAGAACTTTTGAAAAAGTTCTAGGGTTCTAATCTTTTTTAGAACTTTTTAGAACTCGAACCCTATTTTTTTATTGTGCTGCCAGTAACGAAGATAGTAATAAAATACATGTAAAGGAAAAACTGTTCAATATAAGGGGGAGAGAAATTATCTTGTGTGACATTGATAGGAATACAACTAGGTTTATCTATGGTTTCTTCTGTTTCATAAAGCCAGCAACTTAATACGTAACAGGCCCACCCACCCACCCATATGTTAAAGTTTTCCTGCTGCAGCTGCATCATAGTTCCTTAGTGAAAGAAAGAGTAACATTAGCCATTTTATGTACTCAGCTATATATACTCATCGTCATGAATTATGAGAAAAATAACTGATATTACCTAATTTCAGCTATTTGCTGCTTTCTGTTTTAAATGAGTAAATCAAAAGTTGCTATATTTAAAAGATAGCTTTTATAACAAAGTTAAGCCAAGTACTACAGCAGCAGCATGTGGGACTGTTGCAAAACATATTATGTCATAACGTAGTCAGTCAAGACATTTGAATAAAAAAAAATGCCAGTCATTGTTGCTGGCAAAAATGCATGCAATTTTCTAAGGTAATGCATACATATACCAACATTTTTGTTGGAAAATTGAAGTAATACTTACAACTTTCTAAGATGATGCATTTTTGCAGCTGATACTTCAATAAAATTTGTATTTCAGTCACATAAATAAAAAAAGTGGTTTCCTCACCACATACTAAGGAACATTTAATGTAGCTGCAGCAGTTGGCATGTGATGTTTAAGGGACAGCGTCTGTCAACCCCATTATGTATCAAATTATCACTACTTGTAAAGCAAAACACTTTATGATCGTCACATTCTGTGAAAACTGCTGATGCAGATTTTCTTTTATTTCTGATTCCTTTATTCTTTTTAAAGGGGACAGGACAATTGTGCTAGGTGGCAGCAGTTTGCAATGTATTTAATAAGAATATATATTATGTATACAGTAGGTTCGGTCTGTCATCATTTTTTCCTCACCATTCCCAGCTGATCACGAATCTGTAAATGAAAGAACTAAAACAACACCCACTTTTCACCCCATCACCCATTCCACTTTTCTTCCACTACCTCCTCATCTGTGCAGTAGCACCCATACCCTTATACACCCATGTTAAAACCAACCCACAACCCTCACCCATGTACTAGCATCCATTTTCGTTTATGGCTAACATTTCTGTAATTGAAAAATAATAAACAGCTACCAATTAGAACTCATTGTTTTGTCCTCTTTAAAATTGAAAAATAGACCGGTCTCCTGTCCCAGCCCATACTGATGCACCACAAAAGTCACAGAAGGTAAATCCAAAAATGCATGTTTTCACTTTAACTATAAATAATATGATACAGAAAGGATTGATGTGACAGTGTCCCTTTTATGCCAAATTTGGGCCTGTTCCCTATGATGTTAAAATTGCCCAGTATATAAAACTTGTTGACCTTAGTTTAGACCCTAGCTACAAAGCAGTTTGCCATGAAATGGTGAAAGTTTTTTGGGGGGTATATAGTCCAAGGTAGTAGATCGAGAAAGGAGAGAGACGACAACCAAAGTCATCACAGTCTGTCAAAGTTTCCTTTTTGATGCAGAGACTCCGTCCCACACAGTATTTACCAGCCACCACCATATGAGTTGTCATCACCATCAACATCCACAACATCAATCACTTCAGGATCAGTTTGTATACTCTTGTAGGGATACGAAAATCTTGACTTATTAACTTTAATAAAAGTTAACGTGTGTACATTTTCTGGCAGCAACCTATTTCTGGTGTCTGTCACAATATTGCCAGCTGTACTAAACATGCGTTTGAAGAGACACTTGTTGCAGGACAACCAAGATATTTACAGGCTTCATCATACAGCTCTGTCCAAATTGACTTTTGATCTCCAGTATTCAAAAGGGCATGCATCAATAGGAATAGGCAGTTCTTGCAGGTAACTGTCTACCATGATGGACAGAGACCGCTCAGAAGAGGAATCAGCAGAAGCTGGTATGGCAGCAATTTGGGAAAGGTTTTACCACAGATTTAGCTTGCTACTAGGGTTGAAGAAGTGGCAGTTGTGCAACAACTACTGTTAATGTTTGGTGACTTTTCCAGTTCTGTATCCCTTGTGAAGATCAACCTGCATGTTTGTGGTGATGACAACCTGAGGGTACTGTGCGTGTCTGTGTTTGACTCCTGTGAGTGCTGCAGCTCATCTAGCAACATACATTTGTACTGCTCTATATCATCTGTTTTTGAAGATGTAAAGCCTTGAACCTGGGATCTAAAGAGTTGCAAGGATGTAGTGTCTTGATTTCGCCATTGCAACTAATTTGTCATTGGTTTTGAAGCGCCGCCATTCTTCTTTTAGATTCCCATGATACAGGTGGCATGTTGTTCGCGCTTCAGATCTGTCTTTTTCTATTTGTAGATTTAGAACACTAAGATGATGTGAAATGAGCATTATGAGTGGGATAACCTGACTCACAGATGCGCCATCAGAAGACATGTCCCTTGTAGCTGTCTCAAAGGAGCTAGGATACAGCACACTGTCTCCATTAATTTCACTGCAGCACAGACAGCATAATGCCATCTCCAATATGTAACTGAGCAGTACTTTAAGGTACAGCTTGCTTTTTGCTCCAAGAGGCGCTACATATAAAGCGTTGAGTTCCAATGAGGGAAACATTTTGAATCAGCTTTGCTGGCAGCTTGTGTTTTTTTTGCAGTTCGGACAATGTCCGTACCTTTGCTGAATGTGAAAAGTGAGTCACAATTTTTTGCAAACAGCAATCATACCATCCACTTGTGTTTCGTTGCTGAGAAATCTCGTGACAATTAAGTGTAAGCAATGTGCAAAGCAAGAAGCATGCAGAAATCCTCCATCCTGTACTGCTTTTAAGATGTTGGTTCCATTGTCACTTACTATGAAGCCACAATTTAGACCATGAGAATAAACCCATTCGTCAAGGAGGTCATTTAGTTCCTGCAAGATGTTTGCAGCATGCATGACTTTACCTAAACTTCTTTATGTGCAGCAGCGCCATCTTTGGGGTGTCTTTTTTTTGAAGAAGCAAAGAAACGTGACCCAATGAGTGGTAAGGGACATTTAATCTATGTTTTGAGTGCTGGTCTACATATCTGTTGTGACATGAATAACCCCACCCTCTGCAGTTTTAAGTGCAAGCATCACTGTCGCTTTTAAAGCCTGATAAATGTTTGGTATTTCAACATAGGAAAAGTACTTGATGAGGAACATTGTACTGAGGCTCTGCTAATGTCATGAACTCCCTAAAATCCTCATGATCTACCAAAGAGTATTGGAGAAGGGCCCGCTAACAGTTCACCTATTCGATGATTAAGATGAAGGTCTTTGATGATTTCTAGTAAAGGTATTCTTCCTTTCAAATGCCTGAGACAGTGTTAGTTGTTTGCAACATGTCCCTGCTGGTTTATTATACACCGTGCTTCGATGGGCAGATGGACACAGAGATGGTGGACTAGGACTTATACATTCAGTGCCATCACTGGATGTGCAACTGGTACTAATGGTGCTGGCATTGGTGGTAACAGTGATTCTAGGGCTGGCAGTGGTTCTGCCCGCATCAAGTTCAGACAATTCAGTATCCATTTCAGATTCCTGACCCTTCTCATGTGCGGTCTGGAAGACGGAGGACATGGGTTTTGGATGATCTAGCAAAACTGAATGCTTTTTCAGATGGCGTTTAAGAGCTGTAGTGCCAAGGCATGACACAACTTTACCACGGCTTACACTCTGTTTACACAGGGAACAAATTGCTCTGCATGGATCAGTTTTACTGACAGAGAAATAATCCCACACCTCAGATGTGACATATTTTGTTAGAGTGCTAGGAAGATAGCTAAAGACTGTTTGTGTCTTTTCACCTGTCCTAATAGAACCTGGGACATGCTCCTTGGTGCTAGAAGAGTGGGCAGAAGACTCTGATGGATTTTCATTGCTGGCCAACACAGAAGTGGTGGATTCAATGGATATGTCCTTTTCATTGTCAACAGCGCTGGATGTATTTGCAAGTGTACTACCTGATTCATTGTCAGAAGACTTGCTCATTTCACTTTGTTGAGGAAGTAATGATTTGTCGCAAGACACAACAGTGTCGGACTGAGACAAAGAGCTACTGTCTGAGTCAGAGAGGGACTCCTGTCACTTGCATTATTGCTGCTAGTCACAGGGATCTTAACAGCATGAAATGGTATACCTTATGGTGCCTCTCTGGTAACTCCCAGCAGCTGTACAGGTTTTCTTAAAGGTCCCCTTTACCACACTTCACTGTTGCTCTTTGCTGTTTGTTGAATTTTATCACGTGAAACATTTTGGTTATTTCTGTTAGCACCAGGGCTACCACTACCACTAAACACTGCTCCAACACCAGCACTAGATGCTTCATCTATGCTGGTGTCAGCCATAACAGACAGTAAGTACCAGTACTACCAGTATAGTGCGGTGAACACACCCAGCCCAAACAATTCTGTGTAACAAAGCAATGTGATCTGTGATCGCTGGCTACCACTCCAAAATTTTATTTTGGTTGTGTGACACTGTGATACCGTGGACTGAAAGTAATTGAAGAATATGACAGTTTGCAACTAAAGGATCACAGGTTCAAAGCTTACAGAATGATTGGGCTGCTGGGCATAGGCATACACATAGCAATCAAGGGGTGCACAGAAGGAGGGTGATGGGCTGACAACAGAAGACGGAGTCACATATGCAACCCAGGGAATAAGAATTATACTTCTACATTTCTGTCATGTAAGGTTAATGCCACCACACAACTGGCCACTGGGCTTCTCTGTAACACACACTGGGTAGGACAGTGCAGTAAAGGGCAACAGCAGCAGGTGATGGCTGACCACAGAGACGGAGTCACATACGCAACCCAGGGAATGAGAATTATATTTCTACATTTCTGTCAAGTAAGGTTAATGCCACCACACAACTGGCCACTGGGCTTCTCTCTGTAACACACACTGGGTAGGGTACAGTGCAGTCAAGGGGCACATACCAACAGGGTGATGGGCTGACCACAGGAGACGGAGTCACATACGCAACTCAGGGAATGAGAATTATATTTCTACATTTCTGTCATGTAAGGTAAATGCCAACACACAACTGGCCACTGGGCTTCTCTCTGTAACACACACTGGGTAGGGTACAGTGCAGTCAAGGGGCACACAGCAGCAGGGTGAAGGGCTGACCACAGGAGATGGAGTCACATACGCAACCCAGGGAATGAGAATTACATTTCTACATTTCTGTCATGTACGGTTAATGCCACCACACAACTGGCCACTGGGCTTCTCTCTGTAACACACACTGTGTAGGTTACAGTGCAGTCAAGGAGCACACAGCAGCAGGGTGATGGACTGACCAGAGGAGATGGAGTCAGATACATAACCAACAACTCAGGGAATGAGAATTATATTTCTACGTTTCTGTCATGTAAGGTTAATGCCACCACACAACTAGCCACTGGGCTTCTCTCTGTAACACACACACTGGGTAGGGTAAAGTGCAGTCAAGGGGCACTCAGCAGCAGGGTGATGGGCTGATCACAGGAGACGGAGTCACATACACATCCCAGGGAATGAGAATTATATTTCTATGTTTCTGTCAAGTAAGGTTAATGCCACCACACAACTGGCAACTGGGTTTCTCTCTGTAACACACACTGGGTAGGGTACAGTGCAGTTAAAGGGCGCACAGCAGCAGGGTGATGGGCTGATCACAGGAGACAGAGTCACATACATAACCAACAACTCAGGGAATGAGAATTATATTTCTACGTTTCTGTCATGTAAGGTTAATGCCACCACTCAACAGGCCACTGGGCTTCTCTCTGTAACACACACTGGGTAGGGTACAATGCAGTCAAAGGGCACACAGCAGCAGAGTAGGGATTTATGTAACTCTAAACATTGATTAGCGATTTGCTCATAAAAGTTCAAAAACAGTGTGAAAATGCATAGCACTTGCTCATTGTGTTTAACAAACATAACAATTCTAGAAAACCTACAGAAACGCTTTCTTTACAGTTCGTATTGCCACAAGAAAAAAAGTGCTAATCAATTATTTAAAACACTGGCAGGGTGATGGGCTGACAACAGGATACGGAGTCACATACGCAACCCAGGGAATGAGAATTATATTTCGACATTTCTGTCAAGTAAGGTTAATGCCACCATACAACTAGCCACTGGGCTTCTCTCTGTAACACACACACTGGGTAGGGTACAGTGCAGTCAAAGGGCATACAGTAGGAGGGTGATGGGCTGACCACAGGAGACGGAGTCACCTATACAACTCAGGGAATGAGAATTATATTTCTGCATTTCGTTTGGTGTAAGGTTAATGCCACTACATAACTGGCCACTGGGCTTCTCTCTGTAACACACTGGGTAGGGTACAGTGCAGTCAAAGGGCACACAGCAGCAGGGTGATGGGCTGACCACAGGAGACGGAGTCACATACGAAACCCATGGAATGAGAATTATATTTCGACAATTCTGTGTATGTTAATGCGACGCCACCACAACTGGCCACTGGGCTTCTCTCTGTAACACACACTGTGTAGGGTACAGTGCAGTCAAGTGTTATAGCAGCAGGGGTGATGCACTGACCACAGGAGATTGAGCCACTATATAACCAGTCAACTCAGGGAATGAGAATTATATTTCTGCAATTCAGTCATGTATAGGTTAATGCCACCACACAACTAGCCACTGGGCTTCTCTCTGTAACATACACACTGGGTAGTGGGTACAGTGCATCAAGCAGGCACACAGTAGCAGGGTGATGGGCTGATTACATAGGTGTGACTGTGTCATACTCCAGGAACAGAATTATATTTCTACATTTCTGTCATAAGGTTAATGCTGGCTGAACACAACTAGCCACTGGGCTTCTCTCTGTAAACACACACTGGTAGGGTAGCAGTGCAGTCAAAGGGCACAGCAGCAGAGTGGATGGGCTGACCACAGGAGACGGAGTCATATATAACCAACAACTGAGGGAATGAGAATTATATTTCTACGTTTTTGTGCATGTAACGTTAATGCCACACACAACAAGCCATTAAGCTTCTATCTATCTGTAACACACACATCTCTGGTAGGGTTCAGTGCAGTCACAAGGGCATAGAAGCAGGGTGATGGGCTGACTACAGGAGATGGAGTCACATACCAACCTTAGGAATGAGAATTATATTTCTACATTTCTGTCATGTACACGACGCCACTCACACAACTAGCCACTGGGCTTCTACTGTCATAATACACACTGGTAGGTGCAATGCAGTCAAAGGCAATAGAGTAGGAGGGTGATGGGCTGACCAATAGGAGATGGAGCTGTTATTATAACCCAGGGAATGAGAATTATATTTCACATTTCTGTCATGGAAGGTTAATGCCACACAACTGGCCACTGAGCCTCTTTCTTTAACACACACACTGGGTAGGGCAGCAGCCGTGCTGCACACAGCAGCAGGGTGATGGGCTGACCACTGGAGCTGTTAGTCACATACATAACCAACAAACTTGGGAATGAGAAATTATATTTCTACATTTCTGTCATGTGGGTTAATGCCACTACACAGCTGGCCATCTGGCCTTCTCTGTGTACACACATTGGGGGTCAGGTACAGTGCAGTCATAACATAGTAGTGAGGGTGATGTGGCTGACATCAGGAGACTGAGTCACATATGCAACCTAGGGAATGAGAATTATATTTCTTCATTTCTATCATTTGAGGTTAATGCCACCAAAACTGGCCACTGTCCTTCTCTCTGTAACACACACTGGGTAGGGTACAGTGCAGTCCAAGGGCACACAGCAGCAGGGTGATGGGCTGACCACAGAAAACGGAGTAAAATACATAACCAACAACTCAGGGAATGAGAATTATATTTCTACGTTTCTGTCATGTAAGGTTAATGCCACCTCACAACTTGCCACTGGGCTACTCTCTGTAACACACACTGGGTAGGGTACAGTGCAGTCAAAGGGCACACAGTAGCAGGGTGATGGGCTTACCACAGGAGATGGAGTCACATACACAATCCAGGGAATGAGAATTATATTTCTACATTTCTGTCATGTAAGGTTAATGCGACCACACAACTGGCCACTGGGCTTCTCTCTGTAACACACACTGGGTAGGGTACAATGCAGTCAAAGGGCAAACAGCAGCAGGGCAGGGATTTATTTAACTCTGAACATTGATTAGCGCTTTGCTCATCAAAAAGTTCTGAAACATTGTGAAAATGCATAGCACTTGCTTCATTGTGTTTAACAAACATAACACTTCTAGAAAACCTACAGAAATGCTTTCTGTACAGTTCGAATTGCCACAAGAAAAAAAGTGCTAATCAATTATTTAAAACCCTGGCAGGGTGATGGGCTGACCACAGGAGACGGAGTCAAATACGCAACCCAGGAATGAGAATTATATTTCTACATTTCTGTCATGTAAGGTTAAAGCCACTACACAACTAGCCACTGGGCTTCTCTCTGTAACACACACACTGGGTAGGGTACAGTGCAGTCAAAGTGCACACAGTAGGAGGTTAATGGGCCGACCACAGGAGATGGAGACACATATGCAACCCAGGGAATGAGAATTATATTTCTACGTTTCTGTCATGTAAGGTTAATGCCACCACACAACTGGCCACTGGACGGAGATCCAGCATTTCTGGCCTCTATGAACTTGGGAAATTTGTTATTCAAGCACAAGTAAATGCTCCAACAATTGAGCCTTAGTTGGCTCTGGTAGTCGGCCAAGTTTGAACAGATCCGACTTCGTGAAATCTGTACCCACATCAAAACTAACCACTGAAATAATTTGTATACATGGGGAAACTCATCAGTACCACACTGTTAATATAACCTTGGGTGTGAATGACTATACTAATGTACTGAATGTGGGAGTGGTTTCAACATTACCAGAGTCTCTTATTATTGGACAGGATCACCCTCATTTTGATTTTCAGGTACAGAAACGTGACCCTCACTTAAGGGCAGTGACTACATAAGCCCAAACATTAAAACAAAACACCTAGATGCTGCAAAAGAAGAAACTCTGGAATAACTGTTTCCATTTGAAGAGGATGTTTTTGGGGCTGTAGTGGAGCAACAAAACTAAAGCTGAGAAACATAGAGAACAAAAAGACTAGAAAAATATGCATAACCCTGATATAAATGTTCTGCCATGTACTGTTCCTTTAACAGATATTGCTGATGAACAGAAAAATAACGTGTCTCTAACATTTTTGTTTTCCCATCTACAGTAAGTAAAACTGGAAACTCAGGAGCCCCAGTCATTATTCAAAAGAATGGGATCTTGTATAGGTTATGTACTCACTCCCACACCAAAGAACAAGTAGAACAGTTAATTGTACCATCCAAAGTTAACAACCAGCTGTTATACCTGGCCCATGATATCCCTAGTTCATGTCATGCAGGACAGGAACGTACAGTAGCAAGGCTACTACAATGTTTCTATTGGCCTAAAATCCATGAAGAAGTAGTAGAATATTGTCGTTGTTGCCCAGATTGCCAACAAGTGGGACACGTTTCTGCAAACGAAAAAGTGCCTCTTATGCTCCTCCCACTTGTATCCTATCCATTTAATATGATAGCAATGGATACTGTTGGTTCCCTGCAAAACAGTAAAAAAGGGAAATAGATTCATTTTAGTCCTCTGAGACTATGTCCCTAAATATCCTGAGGCATTTCCCATTGGAGGCAGTATAGCGCAGTGGTCCAAGGCTCTGAACTGCAAATCTGGTAACATCCAGCAGACCAGACCTGGGTTTGAATCCCACAGCTTCCACTTGCATACTGTGTGACCCTGAGCAAGTCACTTAACTTCCTTGTGCTCCCAGGTCGCACCTGGAAGCAAGCTCTGGCTTATTGTGCCTTTCCTGGTTAAACAATTTCCCCTTTCCCTTAATGTCGATCACAGCTCCAAAGATTGCAGAAAAGCTGGTAGAATGTTTCAGCCACATGGGGACCTCAAAAGAGTTATTAACAGATCGGGGTGTCAATTTTTCAGTTGAATTATTAAGAGACCTTTATAGACTTCTGGGAGTAACATCAGTCAGGACCACACCTTACCATCCTCAGACTGATGGACTTGTAGAACGTTTTAATCAAACGTTAAAAAGAATGATCTGGGAAGTTTGTAGATGAGGAGCTCAAGGACTGAGATCACTATCTTCCCTTTCTTATTTTCATATAGGAGGTGCCCCAGGACTCCACTGGGTTGTCTCCATTCTCCTTTCTATATGGTTGTGATCCCGTGGTCCCCTGGATGTGATGAATGAAGCCTGGGAGGAGATAATGCTGTAAGGGATGTTAATATTCTTGAGTACCTTACCCAGCTTTGACAGAGGTCAAGTAAATATTCCCAGCAAGCACACCAGAATGCAGTAGCAGCCCAGGCCAAACAGAAAATCCTGTATGACGTTAGATCTAAAAGAAATTATTTCAGCCTGGTGATAAAAGTATTGCTACTATTACCTACCTCTGAGAACAAACTGCTAATGAAGTGGCAGGGTCCTTTTGTGTTAAAAACAGACAGGCCCAGTAACTTATGTGTACAGACCCTGGGAAAGTTCTGGAAGCAAAATTTACCATGCCAATTCACTTACAAAATGGAATGAAAGACCTGAAGACCAGCCACGTTTCTTTATGTCACCTGACACTGCTGATACTGAGTTAATATCTGCATATCAGAGGTTGGAAACTAGTGCAGGACTTGCTGATGTAAAAATCAATCCTGATTTATCTGAGAGTGAATGTGCCGAATTACAACAGCTTTCGAAATGTTTTGAAAATACTTTTGCTAGTGTTCCAGGACAGGCTAAAGTTGTCAGTCATGACATGGAAGTTACAGCTGGCCCCATTAGATAGAAACCATATAGATTACCTGAGAGGGTCAGAGCAGATGTCCAGCAAGAAACAAACAAACTTCTGTAGCTTGGGATAATTGAACCTTCGGTAAGCCCCTGGTCATCTCAATAGTATTAGTACCAAAAAGGAAGGTGGGGTATGGTCATGTTTAGATGTTTGTAAAATCGATCAGATTTCTCAGTTTGACAGTTATCCAATCCCCAGGACTGATGATATCCTAGATCAAACTGGTCAAGCTAAATACATATCGATGCTTGATCTGACTAAAGGGTATTGACAGATTCCTCCAGCAAACCATCTAAGGAGAAAATGGCCTTCAGTACCCCTTTTGGTCTATATCAATTTGTGTATATGCCGTTTGGTCTCCATGGGCTCTTGCCACCTTCCACGGTACATGGACAGGCTTTAAGACCACATACAGGGTACTGCTTTGCTTAGCTTGATGATGTGGTTGTGTACAGTACCAAATGGAATTCCTTAAACAACACCTTCAGAACATTATCCAAACCATACATGATACTGGCCTGACCATAAATCCTATGAAATGTACCTTGGCAATCGAAAGCGGTACTTAAGATTTATTTTGGGAAATGGGAAGGTACGGCCTGAAATTGATAAGATTGAAGCTGTAGCTAACTGTCCAATCCCAGAAACAAAGAAGCATGACGACCTTTCCTAGGTCTGGCTGGGTACTATCGTAGATTTATTGCAAACTTTGCTACTATTGCTACCCCTGTCAGACCTTACCAACAAAAAGTACCCAACAAAGTCCGTGGTCTTCTGATTGTGATTTTGCATTTAGAACCATCAAGGAAGCATTATGTGTGTCCCCTTATTACATTCACCTGACTTCATGAAGCCTTTTGAAGTCCATACGGATGCTTCTGAGACTGGGTTGGGGGCAGTACTGAGTCAGAACATCAACAGGGAGGAGCATCCCATTATCTACTTAAGTAGGAATCTTTACCCCAGAGAGTGTAGATATGCAACAATCGAGAAGGAATGCCTTGCAATCAAATGGGCCATTGAAGCTTTGAAATTTTATCTGTGGAGCCCTTTCATTTTATTGACTGATCATAACCCCTTATGCTGGCTCAACCAAATGAAGGAAAAAATGCTCGTATTCTTAGATGGTACTTAGCTTTATAGCCTTATAAATTTGAAATCAAGCATCACCATAGCAGTAAAAACAAAATTGCTGACTTCCTTTCGTTATGGTGCCACTTAGGTATGTTAAAGGAAAAGTAATACAGAAACCGGGGCAAATAATGTTTGTACTGTTTGAAGATGGTTCATATTAATGTGAACTTCAGACACTTTTTATTAATGGTGCCCTGGGGTGGAGATTCTGTGAGGGTGGGTGGAAGCTGCAACCCATTCTTTTTATGGAACGTGGTGTGCAAACCAGTACCTCCACACTGGTTTGTACATAAGCAGGGGGGAATGTGGTAAAAGCCCCTTTTTCTTTGCCACAATAGTACTGGTAGTGTACTAAGTGTGGATTATTCTCTGTGTGCCTGATTCTAGAAGGTTGGCAAAGCCACCGTAAACATTGACTTGCACCAATCGAACTGCAACATTGACCCTGCACCCTTTTCTAGAAGGGGCAGGGTCTCCCATCTAAGTCCTGTGACTTGCAACATGCGTCCAGGTACACTGAACAGAGGGTGCACCTGGCTAGCATGTCATGAGACATAACAGGTCCAGCACAGGTTGCAAGTGTCCCCATACCCAGTAGGCCACATTAGGTGCCCTCCCGATTCGCCAACACCCCCTGTCCCGAAGCATACATTATCTGCCCCACAGGTTGCTCCACCAACTAACCCTGAAGCATACAATATGTGCCCATAGGGTTCTGCCCATACCAACTGCCCCCAAAGCATACAGTATGTGCCCCACAGGGCTGCCACACCTCTTGTCCCCAAATCCACCATTTTGATATGCCTGCAAGTGGCACAGTCAACCCCCACCCATTCCCTGACCCCAGGTCACACGCTGCAAATGCAGCATTGCCAAGTCCAGCCCTGGTAGTCTAGTGGCCCCCAACCCCCCATGCCAGGCCACCCAGCACCACCACCATCCCCAGCCGGAGACTGGCACAGCCCACCTCTCCTCCAGCCAGCCTGCGACTGAGTTTAGTTGGAGTGCTTACTGAATAGATGCACTCAGAAATTAATTTCTGAGTGCGTCTTTATGCACTCCTACTGAACTCAGTCAGTAACTAGCCATGGAACTGAAGGTGAGGCTGTACCAATCTCTAACTAAAGAGATGAGTGAAATACTGGAGTGATCTAGCATGATAGTGGAGGTCACTAGACTAACTGAGGATGGACTGAGCAAACTCTTTAATTTGTGGTGGCGCTTGTAGTCAAAGCATGGGTGGGGGGTTAAGCAGTGCCACTGCTGGATCATATCATAGTGGTGATCTAGAGACAGAAGGTGTGGCAGCCCTGTGCTACAATGTATGGTTTGGGAGGAAGGGGACGTGGACAGTCCTGTGGGGCACCCACTGAGGTATGCTGGGCATGGGGAGAGAGCATCTGTGGAGTGACTGCTGGGCTGCTGGAGGGTCTACAGGACCCCTGGGGGGCATCCGTTAGTTACACCAGCTGAAAGCTGGTTAACTTACATTGCCAGTTCTCCTCTGGGGGTTCTTGTAGAATCCCGACATTGGAGACTTTGTTGCTGCCCTACTGGAATGGGACACAACTGCTGCTGTAAACCCCCTAGCACCATGTTGCAGGCCACATTGTAGAATTACGTATATTGCAACTGCTGCCATAAACCCCCAAGCACCATGTCACAGGGGGTTTATGCCACAACTGCCAGCATAACAGCTCTTCAGCACAAGTGGCCTGCACCATGTCGCAGGCCACATTGTAGAATCACGATGTCTAACTGCTGCTGTAAGTTACTACATGTGCCATTCTACTTGGCACAGGTGCTGTTATGCCAGGTGTAACTGTACTCAAATTGGGTCCTGTTTCTATAAAGACTGTTGTACAACAGCATTTTCTAACTTGACATGACATAGCAGGTTGGTCACCTGCTATGCTTATGTTGTTAAAAAAAAACAAGAAAAAACTCTTCCTTTCTTTCTGTCTTCTCTTTTCCTATCCCCACTTAGTTGTGCATGCTGTACCGTGAGGCTAAAGAAATAATTATTTACTTCCTGGTAGTCTTAAATAAAAGAACTGTGGATTGCCTTGTCCCTGTTTAAGAGAACCTGTGTTACTGCTATTTTGTAATGGTGAAAAGACAGAGGCGCTCTTTCAGCTGCACTTACTCTCCTGTATCTTTAAAAAGACCCTGAATTTGGTTTGGGTCAAATACACTGTGCACTCCTGTTGAGCAATGTATAATGTGCTGAAACCTGCTATAATTTAAGTAAAAAGCACATATCTGTAAGAGACCCTGTTTAAGTTCATCTGTGAAAGAAAAGCCCAGAGGATAGTTTAGGTAGAGCAAGGACTCTGTGTGGTTCTGTAACCCCCCAAGAATACGTAGACAAGAAAGAGGATGTACTTATAGGTATGAAAATGGAGGACAAAGGTGGCAAACCTCAGTAAAAAGCATGTGTATGCCAGTATTTTATTGCTACTCAGTGTAACACTCAGAACAATGTTTAAACTGTTTACAATTTAAAATGTGTAAACATTTATGTATAAAGTTGCAAATGCATTTATTTGCTTTAAGCTTGTTTTGCATAGAAAAACCTGCAGAAAAACCTGTAACAAGGCAAGTTTTGTTTTTCTTTTCTCCCTGTCTGTGCACTCACCAGTCACTCGCTGCCTTCTAGCTGGGTGCTATGGGTGTCCTATAGGAGGCAGTGACTACTGTGCTGCTTGTTTTATAGTATCCCTGTCTGTCTGTCACCCTTGTGAGAGAGCTTCACCTCATTTGACACCCCTTCTACCTTATTAAGGATTTTTAGAAAAATACAATGTCTTTGTGATAATACAGTTTCTGACTGATTATTTGTATTTAGGTATTGTATTTGCTATTCCAACAAATGTTTTAATCAGAATATAGCAGCGTATTTTGTATATTTTGATTATGGAGATGTCCAGCTTCTTAGGAAGAGCTGACTGGCTATTTAGGAGCTGCCTAGAGACCTTGGGAGGATATTCAGAACTGCACCTGGCAGGGGCACGAGCCAGGCGCAGCGCAACCGGGATGTGCCAGAGTGTGGACTGGGTGATATTCAAATGTGCTGCACCATGGCTCAGCACTGTTGAATAAGGCACTGTGGCCACGCACATTGCACATGGTGCACTGGCACTGCGCCAACACCAGTGGCCAGAGAGGAGCAGGGGGATGCGCTAACACAAGTGTGCTGTTGCGCTAGGTGCATCAACCCCGATATTCAGTGGTGGACATGCAAATGGGGCCATAATGCATGCAAGGTGCAAATGGGGCCATTAGCATGTCATTATGGACCCATTTGCATGCAGGTGCGCTGATCGGGGCCCTCCTACCAATCCCCTGGCAACATGCTCAATGCCAGGTCGTGGAGCATAAGTATGATATTAACATCAATATCCCTGGTGGTCAGTTGACCGCTTCCAGCTCGATCATGGGAATAAGTATATAATAACATGTCATATATCCCTGGTGGTCCAGCGGTACCCCCCTCTCACCCACCCACCACTGACCCCACCACTCTGCTCCTTCCAAGTCAGCGCCAGGCTACAGCTCCCCACCCACAAGCCACCTGGCCGCCTACTGACTGACTGCATACAGTATGGCTGTACACCCATTGTGCCACAGTGTGGGCCAATGGGTATGCTGACCGTACCTTACTACACAGTCTAGATATGTGAATGGATTCATTCACATATCTGGACTGCATAGTACAGTATGGTCTGCACACCCATTAGCCCACACTGTAGACCAATGGGTGTACAGCTGTACTGTACACATTCAGTCAGCGGGCTGCCAGGCAGCTTGCAGGTGGGGATCTGCCACCCGCCGCTGACCGGGAGGTGGGGTGGGGCTAGTGGGTGGGTGGGGATGGGGTACTGCTGACCACCAGGGATGGTTTGATGTATAACTATTATACTTGATGCCCGCGATCGGGCTGGAAGTGGTCTAATGGACCAACAGGGATATAGGACGCGGTTATCATACCCATGCCCACGATCAGGCTGGAAGTGGTCCACTGGACCAACAGGATCTTGGACATTTTATTTTTCTACTTTTGCCCGTGATTGGGCATGAGAGGCGCTACTATAATGGATGGTGCCACGGGCCTCGGATGGCCACCCACAACTGGCAGTTGCCGTGTTGCACCCTGCAATACAGCAGCTCACCTGTGGGTGGCTAGCCATTGATCCTGTTTTTACAGCACAACTGTGTGCGGCGCAGGTAGGGTTGTGCCTGCATCTGCTCAGCACATCTCTGGCTGAATATCGATGTGCGAAGGCGCATGGGCACACACCCCACTTGCACTGTACACATTACTGATGCACCCTGATTCATTGGGATTTGTGCCGCACTTTCCCTTTGAAAATCATGCCGGGAGCATCAGTTGGCTGCGCATGGTGCTACTGTGATGTGCCATGTGCAACCCTTCTGAATATCCCACCCCTTGTAGTCGGATCAAGTTAGGGATTGAACCTGGTGAGGACTCCCTTGAAGCTGGATCTCTGAGTCTGAGATCAAGCCCAGACCCATGTCACTGAGCCAGATCATTTAACTCCCTGAGCTATGCCTTTTTATTTTGTTTTCTAGTTAGGGCAAATAAGTCAGCCGAAATGCTGAATTACTGAATTTGCTGAAATTGTATTCTAAAAAAATACCCAGCTGAATTGCTGGACTGATGTAAACTGCTGTATCTCTGCATGTTCTGAACTGAAGAACTGTACTGCAAGAAAATTATAAGCTTGAGTTTTTATTTTATTTTATTATTTTATTCACAATAAATCTAGACATACCTTTGGTGTGTCCAACCACAGTACTGTTTGTCTGAGTGGTCATTACTACTGCACCCATGACATGAATGAAACAGCAGCTAAATCATGTAATACACTGGCAGAATGGAATGGCACCAAGTGGTTTTGTGCAGCTTGTTCATTTCTGCCAACCCGTTAATGACAAAACTTCCTACATCTAGAGCCCAATGGTGGCTGCCTCAATCTGCAGATGATTTAAATGTTTTATTTATTCATTTATTAAAATAGTTGCACCAGGAAAGGCACACTGAGCAACAAAATGCTTGTCTCCCAGTTTAGCCTGGGGGCAGGGGGGCAAGAGGGTTGGATAGCACACAGGTTATCAACTGAGCAAATAACAGAGGCAAATAGCAGCATATGGATATAATTGCATTAAACTACAAGCAACAACACATGGCGTACATTAGATATTGTATGGAGCACTTAACAATTACTGACATATAGCAGCAATACATGGGAAAATTTGCACACCGTAATATGCAGGTATAAGCAACAGGAGACATGGAACACATGATGGTGCAGGACAAAGAGGCACAGGACAAAAAAGTGCATAGATTGGGGCTATATGCCAGCATTTGTAGTAAAGCTAAGGCCACTGGTTGGCAGCGGGGAGGGGAGCAATTGCCATATTTAATCAGGTACAGGAGCAAATAGTTGTGAGGAAGTTAGTTAGGCAGTAGAAAGAGAGTGGGCAGAGGAGGGATGATGAATTTGAGGTGGGAGATCATTCCATAGCTTGGGTAACCAGTGTGAGAAGGTGGCTTGACCAGCAGTAGTCTTACACCTAGGGACTGATAGTTGGCAGTAGTCACAGGATCTAAGATAATGGGTGGAGGAGGGGGCAGCTGAGAGCACAGAGGAGAGGTAGGAAGGAATGGTGCCAAGCCATAGGTTAGCTACATATTTAGCACAGTGTGAAATGTGGCAGTTTCTGAGGGATGGTAGTGCCAGGGAACAGAAGAATGCAGTGGTTGGTAAGGGTTGAGGCATCGAGAGCAAAGTGGTAGAAGGCATTAAAAGTGTCAACTTAGATAGGGTGGACTTAGGGGTGGCACCAGATACAATGTCACAGTAATCAAAGGAGGGAAATATCATCTTCTGGACCAGTTCACATTGGACGGCGGGGGAGGCTACTGTGGTTTCTATAAAGTGCATCAAGCATGGGACGTAGTTTTTTTGAAGTAGCATCGATGTTGTTTGAGAAGGAAAGATGGCTGTTGAACCATACCCAAGTAATGGAATGAGGAGACATCTTCAGTTTTGACCATCCAGGTGTGGAAATAGGGACGGATGGAAGTCTGGACAGGCGTTGTTGTGTGCCAAAAGTCATCGTGACAGGTTTTTAGCATTTAGGAGTGTTGGTGAGAGCTGAACCATTGCTGTGCTTTGTTGAAGTCGACTTGGAGGTTAGTTTGTACCACTTCAGGGTCGGAGCCTGAGGAGAAGAGTACAGTGTCATCTGCATACATGTGGATTGAGGTAGTAGAGCAGAGGAGCAGTAAGTCATTTAGGAATACAGTAAACAGTATGGTTCCCAGAACTGAGCCCTGGGGACATCAGCTAGTTAACTAATTCAGGCCTAGATATGCCTGAAGGTGGTGTCTGAAAGCATAGCCACTCAGGCCAATAAAGCCTGTATGCGTACTCAGCTGCCTTACACTCAGGCATGGAAATGTCTGAGGAAGTCAGCAGTTTTTATCTAAATATTAAACAAACCAAATTGCTTAGAATTGATTGCATACCATTAGAAAGTTAATTTCATGCTAAATAATTTTGCTGCTGATACTGTGTGTCTATAATGTATACTTTAGGAGTTATTCACATTTGTTTAAGGTATGGTGTGCATGACTGGCATCTGTCTCTCAAGCTTCACCTAAGCACCTTGAATAAATCTGAAAAAAACCCACAGTTGTTTGGTGTTTTAGCTAGCATAAAATAAAAACCAAATTGATTACAATTGATTGCTTAGCCTCACTGGAAATGTAATGTTGTGCTGAACAACTTTGCCACTCGTACTTTGTGCAACACTTACGGTTCAAGAGGTATTCACATTTGTTTGTGTCATGCTGATTATGGTTTGATTTTGCTTAGAAAGACCCAGGATGCAGTGTTGAGAGTAAACAGGGCACAAGTGGTGGAAGACTTAACTGCTCTTGTGGTGTGAATGAGTTAAGGAAGGGGAGATAGCATTTGTGACTCTAACGGACTGGGTTCTGCCAGAGGTAAGATCTGAACCAGTTGGTGGCAGCAACAGAGAGGCCTGATTCAGTGAGACATGAGAGCAATATGGGGTGGGAGACGGTGTTGAAGGCTTTTGCAAGGTCGACAAAGACAGCTGAGGAGATCAGCCCATGTCCATACCAGTCAGGATGAAGTCAGTTAGCCTTATCAGGAAGGATACGTGGAGTGTCCTTCTGAAACCTGACTGGTAGGGTGTGAAGAAATTAAAGTCGGTGAGGAAGGAAGGAAGTTGGGTGAGCACAAGATGCTCTTGTAGTTTTGCTAGTACTGGGAGGAGGGAAATAGGGTGATAGTTGGAGGGGAGGTGGAGTCCTCCTTTTGGAGGGGATGACAGTGGCATGCTTCCATGCTTGGGGGACGCAATGGCGACAAAGGATTGGTTTAAGAGTTTGGCAAGTGGAGTTGCTATGGCAGTGGCAGAGGTAGAGAGTTTAGGGTCCAAGCCATCTGGAGATTTGCCTTTTGAAGGGTTGAGAGAATGTAGTGCATCTAAGGCATCCGCTGCAGAGATGTAATTGAAGGAAAAGGAGCGAGGCTTAGTCAGGTTCATTACATAGGTGCAGGGTTTGGCAGAGCAGAGAGGAGAGCTGCAGCACAAGTGGAGAAATATATGTTGAACTCAGTAGCAACTGTTGTTGGCTCAGTGAGAATGGAGTTGTTAATATTTAGAATTGGAGTAGGATTGGCAGCTGGTGGGGTGAAGATGGAGTGAATGACCTTCCAGAATTTTGAGGGGTTATTTAAGTTGGACTGTAGGGAGCTGCTAAAGTACTCTGCTTTAGCTATGCGAGTGGCTTTGTCGTGGGCGGTTTGACATGCAATCAGTTCTTGGGTGATCCACGGCAGGTGGTCACCTTGTACCCTTGTACATCGCAGTGAACCATATTTGTCACAGATGTTGAGGAAATGTCTTTAAAGTGGAGAAAGGCATAGTCAATGGAGTCCATAATTGGGGTTGGGCCCAGTTTGCTAATGCAAGGTTGTCTAACACTAGGGCAAGATTGAGGGATTTGAAGGAGTGCTGGACTAGAAATTTAGGGGGAGATTTTTAGCGGTGGATTTTGTGCACTAAGAAAGTAACTTGGTGGTCACTGAGGGAGTCAGGAAGAATACTGGCATGTATGAACTGGTGAGGGTGTCTGATAAGAGCCCAGTTGAGAAGTGAGTGGTTACCAGATTTTAGGTTAAGCTGAGTGGGCTCAGTAATGATTTGAGAGAGGTTTAGTGCAGCAATTTCACTCCTGGTTTTGTTGAGGGCAGGAGCTAGCCAGTTGTGGTTTAGCTCACCCATAATATAAAGTTCTCTGTCGGGGTAAGGCAGGAGATTTGCTTGAGGAGGTTGGTGACAGCAGAGGATAGTGTGCCAAGTCGGCAGTATATTCCTGCAATGTAGATTGGTAGCAAGAAGGGAGTGTCAGCTGAAGTAAAATTAATAAGAGGCTGAGATGCTGCCCTATTTGCAGACAACTATCTGCCCTGAGGGAGGAAGTTACCCGTCTTCAGGCCGCACTGGACAGTAGTAAGGAAACCTTCCCCAAGGCCACACTGGACAGTAGAAAGGGAACCTCCCCCATCCAGGGAGCACTAGCGCCACAACCACTACCTCAGAGGTTGCGAAGAAAGCACAGCAGTTGGACCACAGTGGGCTCAGTGAGGGTGAGGAGGGTGGAACAGAGGCACACCCAGTCAATTGTTCCACTCCACAATCCATACACCATTCTGGGGGAGCATAGCTCCCCTATGGATGCACCCGCAGAGAAGACTGATGATATCTGTCACAAGGGAGGCCCACAGAAAGGAGGCAGAGGGCACCAAAGGGAAAGGAAGCAGCTCCTGGTGGGGGACTCAATTATTAGGGGTATAGAACTGGGGGGAGCTGGGAAAATGAAGTAAGGTGCCTGCCTGATGCCATGGCTTGAGGACAGGAAGCACATCCTCAGGATCACGAGAACAGCTGCAAGGGATTCCGAGCTGGACGTAATTGTCCACCTAGGGACAAATGACTTGGCTCATTATGAGATTAGAGCAGTGCAGGAGGACATTGCAGAGTTGGGGAGGGACCAAGACGAGTAGCACACACAGTATCCTTCTCAGAGGTGCTGCCTGTCAAAAGCATGGGGAGGTGAGGGCAATTGGTACCATGCAGTTTAATGAATGGTTGAAAAATGGTGTGGAGCACAGGGTTTGGCTTCATTGGGGACTGGGGTTCCACCTGAGGGACACCAGCCTATACTGGCAGGATGGTCTGCATCTGTCCAGGAAGGGAACAAGTCTTTTGAGCAATCGGTTTAAATGCTTCATTGGCAAGCTTTTAAACTAGTCAAAGGGGGAGGCACTGACAAGCAGCAGGAACATCCCAGCCTCTCCCTACAAAACAGGGTACTAAATGAGAAAAAGACCGAGGTAGAACGGTCAGTGGGGATGCTGCAACAGAAGGTAAAGCCATCAAAAATGGAGAGCAATGAGTACTAATGCCCGTAGTCTGGGTAACAAGCTTCCTGAATTAGTGGCCTTGATGGAGGAGGAACATCTGATATTGTGGCAGTCACAGAAACACGTACACACAAAACCATGACTGGGACATAAACATATCAGGATACACTGTCTACAGGAGGACAGGGAGGGTAAAGAGGAGGAGGAGTAGTTCTTTACATAAGGGAAGGAATAAAAGCAACAGAACAAAAGGGTAAACAGGGAGGAGAAGAAGCACTGTGGGTAAATTTGGAGACAGGCAATGGCACCACAATATGCACAGGGGTTATATACAGACCCTTCTCAGGGGAGGAAATGGACAGGAAATGATAGAAAGTATACTTAGAATGGCAGAAAAGGGAGATATTGCTGATGGGTGATCTGAATATGCCAGATGTTAACTGGAGTGCAGTTGCAGCTGCCACTCAAGAGTGCAGTTATTCTAGATGCCCTACAGGGGCATGCCTTAGACAACTAGTACTGGAGCCCATTAGAGGGAGCAATATTAGACTTGATTCACTCAAATGGAGATGGAGAGAGGATTACAGATGAGAAGTGGGTAGCCATCTGGGAACTAGCGACCATCGAACAGTATGGTTCACAATAAACACAGCAATAGAGTCAAGCCATACAAAGACAAAAGTACTGGACTTTAGGAGGGCTGATTTTGTAAAAAGGTGCATGCCTAAGGAATGCACTAGCAAATGGGCAGGAAGGAGGAGGAAGAACAATGGGGAATGATAAAACTGCCATCACAGAGGTAACGAGCCTTTGTGTGAAGCAAAAACAAAACAAGACGATGTAAGAAACCACTATGATTCTCAAAGGAAGTGGCAGCGAAGGTTCAAGAGAAAAGAAAGCATTCAGGAAGTACAAGGAATCGTGAAGGAGCAGGACAGAGAACTGTATCAGTTAAAGCAAAAGGAGGCTGGGAAGGCAGTCAGAACAGCAAAGGCCCAAACTGAGGAAAAGATAGCCAACTCAGTTAAGAAGGGATAAAACCTTTATAGGTACATCAGGGAGCGAAGGAAGACCAAGGAGGGATAGTGAGGCTTAATAAAGGGAGGAGGGTGGGCAGAGGAGACTGTGAAAGGCAGAGATACTAAACAAATATTTTTGCTCAGTATTTACAAAGGAAGAGGGAGGTACATAAAACAAACAGTAGTAACACGCTGGATACAGAAGTTGATACCGGCCATTTACAGAAGAAAGGATTCTGAAAGAACTCTTAAAACTGAAGGTGGACAAAGCAATGGGGCCTCATGGGATTCATCCCAGAATTCTAAAAGAACTAAGGGCAGAACTAGTGACACCACTGACTACCCTTTTAGCAAATCATGGGAGGATGGGGTGGTACCCGAGGACTGGAGGAGGGCAGATGTGATTCCCCTTCACAAAAGTGGGAGCAAGGCAGAAGCAGGAAACTATAGACCTGTTAGTTTAACCCCAGTGATAGGGAAATGATGGAATCACTTCTAAAGGAAAGAACTGTCAGTATCTAGAGGCCAGAGGGCACAGGACCCTAGGCAGCATGGATTCACAGTGGGAAGGTCATACCAGACAGATCTGATAGATTTCTTTGACTGGGTGATCAAAGTAGTAGATCAGGAAGGGGCTGTGGACATGGCCTACCTAGACTTTAGCAAGGCATTTGACACAGTCCCACACAAAGATTACTATGCAAGTTAGCCAGCCTGGGAGTGGGTCCCAAGATGACAGCCTGGGTAAAGAATTGGCTGGAGAATAGGACACAGAGGTAATAGTAAATGGAGTCCACTCAGAAGAAAGGAGGGGTTACTAGTGGGGTACCGCAGGGTTCAGTATAGGACCGGTCCTCTTCAATGTCTTTATAAGCGACATTGCAGAAGGACTGGAAGGAAAAGTATGTCTCTTTGCAGATGACACTAAGATCTGCAACAGAGTTGATGCAAAGGGTGGGGTAGAAAGGATGAGAAGGGACTTGGCAAGGTTAGAGGAATGGTCAAATGTATGGCAGCTTAGATTCAATGCTAAGAAGTGCAAGGTAATGCACCTGGGAAACAAAAACCCAGGGGTAGAGTACACAATGGGGGGTGAGACACTAACAACAACAAAAATGTAGAGGGACCTGGGGGTAGTCATATCAGATGACTTAAAGATGGGCAAGCAATGTGAGAGGGCAGCAAGAAGGGCTGGGGGGATACTGGGATGCATAGGGAGAGGCATCACCAGTAGAAAACAGGAAGTTATTATCCCTCTGTACAGACTGCTGGTGAGACCCCATCTGGAGTACTGTGTGCAGTTCTGGAGACCCAATCTCCGCAAAGACATAGACAGGATGGAAGCTGTCCAGAGGAGGGCAACTAAAATGGTGCAGGGTCTGCACCGGAAGACATAGAGAGAGACTTAAGGAGCTTAATATGATAGCCTCGAGGAAAGGAGGGAGAGGGAGACATGATAGAAACTTTCAAGTACCTCAAGGGAATCAATAAAGTCCAAGAGGGTAGCATCTTTCAAAAATAGAGGTGTGCAAGAACAAGGGGGCACAATTTGAAGATAGAGGAGGGCGGCTCAGAGGTAATTTAAGGAAGTATTTTTTCACAGAGAGGGTTGTGGATGCATGGAACGGCCTTCCGGAGGAGGTTGTGGAGTCAAAATCAGTGGTGGAATTCAAGCATGCATGGGATGGTCATAAGGCAGTTCTGGGGGGGTGGGGGTAGGAAGAAGTAGGCTGCTGGTTAACTAGGATCTGCAGCTTATCCTGTAGGTAGGGAAATGGGCAGACTAGGTGGGCCAAGCGGTCCTTATCTGCCGTCAAATTCTATGTTTCTATGTAATTAACAGATTTTAGGTTCAGACTTGGCTAGGATAACTGAACAGTGCTAGTCCGAGCTGATGTAGATGGCAACTCCACCGCCTCTTGTGGCTCTGTCCTGCTGGGCAAAAGTGTAGCCTGGGATGGTGACAGAAGAGTCGATAATGTTTTTAGTGAGTCAGGTTTTGGACAAGGTGAGGATATCTGGAGCATAGTGGGCAGCCAGTACCTGGGGGGGTCACGTTTATGGACTCGGCTTCTTATATCTAGGTGCAGGCCACGCGGGAAAGGGTCTCCAGGGAGAAGTGAGGAAGTGTCCGATGTAGGAGGGGCTTGCAGCGATTGAGAGGGGGTGTGGTTGGGGGCTGGGGTTTGGGTGGATGTCACCTGCAGCAAGGAGCAGGATCACAAGAGAGATAGGTAGTGGGCGAGTAGCTGTATGTGACTGACGGTGAGTGGACGTCTCTTAGTTACTAGGCTTGCGTGATTATTTGGAGCTGGGCAAGGGGGGACTAGTTGAAAGGTAAGCCAGGAGAGTGATGGGACAAAGAGAAAATGGCTGGGATGTGTGGCTCAGTGAATCCAGGCTTGGGTGAAAGGGAGGGTGGATGCCGGAGTGGAGGAGGGCACAGTGAGGTTGAGCAGGAAAGGGGGCATGGGAGGTGGGTGGCATATTGAGAGAGAGTTCTGTGCTTCCAACACTTACTGTATAGGTAGGTAACCCTAGTACAGTACATGAACAATCTTTTTTATGGGAATTAATGTATTGAGGGACTCAGCAATGTCACTATCACCATTAATTGCAATAAAAATAAATAGTTCTGGTAATTCATCAATTGCCAATACAAACAAAATATCTAACTTTCTTTTACTGTCTTAAACCTTCAGCAGTAAGTCCTCTGTGTTTCATTATTGTTAGTTCACGTACCACTTGGTTACTGATTTCCCTTCAGCATGGGACACAGTCATAGCAGCAGACTGGCTTCCCTTTGGACAGCCTTTCAAAGCCTGGGAGACAGCTTTTACTACAGACAGATCTGGGAATCTGTGAATGTGAAGAAAGATACAGAATCTGGTAATAAATGTAACACAGGCAATCTCAGTTCATATTTCTTTAGGTCATAGTCAGTTTCTCCTCACAAAATAAATAGGGCCACATATTTAGAAAATTGGAGCGAGCTGAATAAATGTTAGTGTTTACATGTCCCTGTTCCCCAGATGCTGTGATATTCAGACAGATAGTGAACAGTGCTGTCTAACTGAATACTGGTTCAGGTTAGCACAGTGCTAAATTAGGCCCTTTCCACACACTACACCAGACAAAATCCTGTAATGTTACAGAGGGTCCAAACCGTTACTGTAATGGTTTGCATTTACACTAGTGACATTACAGAAAGCGTTTAAAAACCTTTGTTGAAAACTGATAGTTTGAGTCTGTCTACACTACATCAGTAAAATCCTGTAATGTTATCAGTGGTAGTAGGGTGGATGCACTGTAACATTTTGGCCCTGTCTACACTGCACTGAATATCTGTAACGTTTTGAAACTGGTACAGACTGAAAATGTTACAGTGTATCCACACTACCATTGAAAACGTTTTGTAAACATTATAGGACTTTACTTGTGTAGTGTGAACAAGGTTAAACAGAGCATTGAAACCATTACAGAAACCATTGTTGAAACCACCTCACAACAGGTTTCTATAATGGTTACAAAAACACTTTCTGTAACGTTACCAGTGTAAACGCAAGCCATTACTGTAACTGTTTGGACCCTCTGTAACATTACAGAGGGATTTCAAGGTAGTGTAGACAGGGCCTTTCAGTCTATAATGATTTCAAGACATTACAGATTTTCAGTGCAGTGTGGACAGGGCCTTAGTCTACGCTGCCACAACACTGCCCAGGCCTGTATCTGGTCACAGGGTACAGTGCTGCCTGAAACGTGACATTGTCAAGATCACCATGGCCTATATTCAGCCTGAGTATGCAGATCAGCCCAATGGGCATGCAAGGTGCTAAGGGGCAATTTGCATACCCATTATCGTGCCAGAAAAATCTTGTTGAGTTCTATGGCTGGGTGACGAGGGCCCTGGACCAGGGTAGGCCAGTTAATGTTGTCTTTCTGGACTTTAGAAAGGCGTTTGATTTGGTACCCCACAGTGACCTGCTGACTAAGCCGAAGGAAATGGGGGTAGGGAGACAGTTGTTAAGATGGACAGGAAATTGGCTGTCTGAGCGTACTCAGAAGGTGGTGGTTGGAGGGGTAGCATCATCCCCAAGGTGGGTTACTAGTGGGGTTCCCCAGGGGTCAGTGCTGGGGCCACTCCTGTTCAACACCTATATCTCAGACATCAGGAGGGGGATCAGGAGTGAGATGAGTCTCTTTGTAAATGACTCAAAACTGGGTGCAGTGGTGGATGGGGAGGAGGGGAGGATGGCCTTGTAGGAGGACCTGGAAGCTCTGGAAAGGTGGTGAGGAAAATGGAAACTAAAATCCAATGTGGGGAAGTACAAGGTTCAGCACCTGAGAGTCAGAAATCCAGGCCAGGGGTATATCCTGGGAGAAGACATGATTCAAGCCACGAAGGGTGAGAGGAACCTGGGGGTTGTGGTAGATATCAAAATTAACAACTCAGAGACCTGTAGAAGGGCAGTGGCAAGGGCAAATAGGATGCTGGGATGCATCGCCCGAGGGATTACCTCCAGAAAGGGGAAATGATCCTTCTACTGTACAACTGCTTGATTAGGTCACACCTTGAGTACTGTGTACAGGTTTGGAGACCACATTTAAAGAGGGACACTACATTCCTAGAGAGAGTCCAAAGGAGGGCAACCAAAATAATCTGGGGCCTGGGAAGAGGACCTATGAGGAGAGGCTCAAGGAGCTCAACATGTACACCCTGGAGGTGAGGAGGGACAGGGAGGACATGATACAGGTTTTTAAGTACATGAAAGGGATCAATTTATTTTCTTTTTTCCTTTTTTTTTTTATTTAGTTTTTGTTGACCTGGTAAGTGCACTAGACAAATCCTGCCTATTTTCAGGCATGACCTGGGGGAAAGGGGCTACAGATGAATGGCAACAGACCTTGAACCAGATTAAGCTGTTGGTTGTATTTTTAGTGAATGAGGGAAATTTGGCCAGGACACCGGGGAAATTCCCCTACTCTGGAGGGCGCTGTTGATTGTCGTTTGGCTCAGTGGACTTGTGGACACCAATAGTGCAGGACATCTGGAGAGCCAAGGAGATGCTCTCCTCCTCGACTTTAATTCGACTTCTGCTTCTTATATTGTGATGCAATATGGAACCTACCTCAGTCGGAGTTGCTGTGAAGGCAGCGGTTTCGGTCGTGAATATGGAAATAGAAATGGAATTGGATATCGATGTTCCCCATAGTGAAGCAGAGATAGATTTAATGTTGGTGGATATGGAACGGCAATATTTGGCAAGATGGAATGTCCTGGTGAGGGCGTTGGATTGCCAGCGGTCTGGGAATTTGGATGCACACCTACAGGAACCAGAAATGACGCAGGAATAGTCTCTGCAGGCACCAGACCACAGGGTAATAGATGCTGGAACTATGGAGTGTGTTCCCTCTGACGAGCTGTTTTCTTCACTGGATCTTTCTAGGACTTTGTGGGGTGAGTCCTCTGTTGATGTGGGGATGGATTTTGTTAAAGCATTGCCTGCAGCTGATGCTGCAGATTCCTCGTTCCCTGTTGCATGTCAGTCTAGCATTCCTGAGTTACAGCCTCCTAGTGCTCAGTCTCAGGTAGCAGGGCTGACTGACTTAACTGTTTTTCCTCATGTTGCAGACAGGAACTCCTCTCTTTTGCCAAACTCAGAATCCCCCCATCTTCCTTCTTCTTTGGAATTGGGCTCTTTACCAGGGGAGTCTTTAGAAACTCATGAATCTCCTCCGTGGGTGGCCACTGCATTGGAAGCTCCAGGCTGGGTCAGGTCACCGGATGGGAAATTCTGGATGCAACTTAAAGCCTCTTAAGGCTTCACTATCTGTTCCTGCTCCTTTTTCTCCGTGTGTTCTCAGTTTACCTCTAGGTCAAATACCTGCTCTTTCTTCTGGTTCCTTATCTAAAATATCTAGTCCTGATGTGATGGAGCACATTAGAGACTTGGAAGAGGGTGATGAGAATGTCATCTGAACCCCCCCCAAATGCGGTACCTCAGGCTGGTACTACTTCTTCTGCTCCAGTGCATAACACTGTGCTTGATAAGGCTGCAAATTCAACTGTGTGGCAAGGTAATATTGCTGAGCGCCTCTTTCTAGCCACTTTTGGACTTGGTAATGAACCTGCTACCTGACGTAATGCTGTTAGGTTGAAATACGGAAGTCACAAGAGGAGATCCCCATTAGACCTTTTATTGGTCGTGAACTTTTAAAACAAAGTATGAGGTTTGTCCAGAAGTTTCCTGTCAAGGGCAATTAGAGACGATACAGCATTTATATTTTGAGTGCACACACATTACCTCCTTTTGGTCTGCACTGGTGCATTGGTAGGGTGAGCCTTTGTTTGAATCTATAACATATAATACACTTAAATGGCATATTTGCAAGTGAGATGTTTGAGAATTTTACAGAATAAGATTTATACTATACAAGAAATTCTTTTCATATTCAGCAGGACCTGGATGTATTGTATGCTTCTAAAATGAATACACTGGGGACCTCTGTTGGTGAGTTTCTTTGGAAAAATGTTTTTGGGTGGGTTGAAGTTTGTTTTTTTTCTTTTCTAGCTATCTATATATAACTGTTGTGTTTTATAACGGTGTTGTAAGGTTTTTAGATTTCTTTGGTTTTATGGGTTTTCCTTTTCAGTTTCCTTTTTCAAGGAGTGTGCATGAACTTTTATTGCAGGATTTCCTTTATGGTTGAGTTATTTACTGTATTTCCCTTTAATTTTTTTGCCTTAATGTCGCTCCTCCTTGCGGCACATCTGCCTAAATACCCCCACAGATCCCTCGGCTCGCGCAGCTTACTCGACCCCCACCTGACTCGTACGTAGGTACGCAACTTACGCAAGTGCAAACAGACAACGCCCGCATCTCGCGGTGATTCGAACCCTTTGTGAACCATTTAGCTCAGTTCTAGTTAGAACTCGAACACCAGGGTTCGAGGAGGGTTTGAATCTTTGAAGAACTAGTTCTGACAACCCTACCCTTAAGGTGTTTGAATGTTTCACTCAATCACCTCTCTCCCTCCTTTACTCTAGGGTATACATATTGAGCTCCGGTAATCTATCCTCATATGTTTTCTGATGCAATCCCTGCACCATTTTAGTTGCCCTTCTCTGGACTGCCTCAATTTGGTAAATGTCCTTGTGAAGGTGTGGCCTCCAGTACTGCATGCAGTACTCCAGATGTGGCCTAACCATTGTCTTGTAACAAGGGATTATTACCTCCTTCTTCCAACTTGTGATACCCCTACTAATATACCCCAACATCCCCCTAGCCTTACCTACTGCTTTAGTGGTTTGCTTGGATGATTTCAGGTCATCGGTGAAGATGATGCCCAAGTCTCTTTCTTCCCTTGTGACTGCCAGCAACTCCCTTCCTAGCCTATTGGTGGCTTCAGTGTTTTTTTTCCTATGTGCATGATCTTGCACTTCTTTGCATTAAACCCCAGTTGCCACTCTTCTGACCATTTTGCTAGTTTATTCAGATCTCTTCTCATTCTGCCCACCCCATCTGGATCATCTACTCTGTTACAGATCTTGGTGTCATCTGCAAACAGACAAACCTTACCCTTCAGTCCATCTGCAGTGTCACTGATGAAGATATTGAAGAGGACTGGCCCCAGGATTGATCCTTGAGATACCCCACTTGTGACTTACATCTCTTCTGACTGTATACCCCGTTACCACCACTCTCTGTATTCTGCCTGTCAACCAGTTTGTCATCCAGTTGATCAACTTCTGACCCACCCCGAGCCTGCCCAGCTTATTAATCAGTCTTCTATGTGGAACAGCATTGAAAGCTTTGCAGAAGTCATAGGTGACTTCAACTGCTCCCCTTGGTCCACCACTCTGGTTACCCAGATAGAAGGCATTTTAGGATGGCACAGAAAGAGGAGATACTGTTGATGGGAAACCAGAATATGCCATGTTAACTGGAGCACATTTGCTGCTGCCACATCCAAGAGCAGGGCCATTCTCGATGCCCTACAGGTGGCAAGCCTCAGACTGCTAGTTACAGAACCCACTCGTGAGGAGCAATCTTAGACCTCATACTCTCAAATGGGGGCAGTGAGAGGATCTCAGATCTAGAAGTGGGTTGCCATCTGGGAACAAGTGACCATCATACAGTGTGGTTCACGTTAAACTCAGCTACAGAGTCAAGCCATACAAAAGTGAGGTACTGGACTTCAAGAGGGCTGACTTTGGCAAGATGGGAGAGTGCCTCAGGAGAGCACTAGCAAACAGGCTAGAAGGAGGTGGAACAATAATGGGAATCATCAAACTGCCATCACAGAGGCAACAAGCCTTTGTGTGAAGCAAATAAACAAATCAAAATGAAAGAAAAACCACTATGGTTCTCAAAATTGGTGGCTGGGAAAGTCAGGAAGAAAAAGATAGCATTCAGGAAGTATAAGGAAACACAAAAGGAGCAGGACAGAACGCTGTTCCAGTTAAGGCAGAAGGAAGCAGGAAGGGAAGACAGAATAGCAAAGGCCCAAACTGAGGAAAAGATAGCCAACTTGGTTAAGAGGGGGGATACAACCTTTTATAGGTACATCAGAGAGCGTAGAAAGACAAAGGGAGGGATAGTGAGGCTGAATAGAATGAATGGTGGGGGGGCAGAGGGGGACAGTGAAAAAGCAGGGATACTGAATGAATATTTCAGCTCAGTATTCATAAAAGAGGAGGGGAAGGGCCAAATCCATTTAACAGTAGCACTCTTGATGGGGGGTCGATCCCAGTCCTTTCACAGAAGAAAGGGTTCTACAAAAACTACTAAAACTGAAGGTGGACAAACCAATGTGGCCTGATGGAATTTACCCCAGAATTCTAAAAGAATTAATGGGAAACTAGTGAAACCACTGACTACTCTTTTAACAAATCATGGGAGGATGGTGTAGTACCTGAGGACTGGAGGAAGGCAGATGTGATTGCCCTTCACAAAAGTTGGACCAAGACAGAGGCAGGAAACTACAGACCTGTCAGTTTGACCTCTATGGTAGGGAAAGTGATGGAGTCACTTCTAAAGGAAATAATTGTTGAGTACCTAGAGGCCAGTGGGGCACAAGACCCTAGGCACCATGGGTTCACAGTGGGAAGGTCATGTCAGATGAATCTAATAGATTTCTTTGACTGGGTGACCAAAGTAGTAGACCAGGGAGGGGCTGTGGACATGGCCTACCTAGACTTTAGCAAGGCATTTGACACAGTCCCACACAAAAGATTAATAGTCAAATTAACCAGCCTGGGAGTGGGTCCCAGGGTGGTAGCCTGGGTAAAACATTGGCTGGACAACAGGACACAGAAGGTAATTGTAAATGGAGTCTATTCTGAAGAAAGAGGGTTACTAGTGGAATACCACAGGGTTTAGTACTGGGTCCAGTCCTTTTTAATGTCTTTATAAGTGACATTGCAGAGGGACCAGAAGGAAAAGTATGCCTCTTTGCAGATGACACAAAGTTCTGAAATAGGGTTGATTCACAAGGAGGCGTGGAAAGGATGAGAAGGGACTTGGCAAGGTTGGACGAATGGTCAGAAGTATGGCAGCTTGGATTCAATGCAAAGAAGTGCAAAATAATGCACCTGGGAAACAAAAACCCAGGGGAAGATTACACAATTTGGGGGGGAGATAGTAACAACAACAAAAATGGAAAGGGACCTGGGGGTAATCATATCAAATGACCTTAAGGTTAGCAAGCAATGTGAGAAGGCAGTAGGGAGGGCTGGGGTATACTGGGATGCATAGAGAGGCATCACCAGCAGGAAACAGGAAGTTGTTATCCTCTGTACAGACAGTTGGTGAGACCCCATCTGGAGTACTGTCCAGTTCTGGAGACCCCATCCCGCAAAGACATAGACAGGATAGAGGCAGTCCAGAAGGGCAACTAAAATGGTGCAGGGTCTGCAAGAGAAGCTGTATGAGGAGAGACTAAAGGAGCTTAATATGTATACTCTTGAGGAAAGGAGGAGAGGGGACATGATAGAAACTTTTAAGTACATCAGTGGAATCAACAAAGTCCAAGAGGTAGCATCTTTCAGAAAAGAGACATGCAAGAACAAGGGACACTATTTAATTATAGAGGGAGGCAGTCAGGGCAATGTGAGGAAGTATTTTTTCACAGAGCGGGTAGTGAATGTATAAAACAGCCTTCCTGAGGAGGCTGTGGGGTCTAAAACTGCGGGAGAATTCAAGAATGCATGGGACAGACATAAGGCAATTCCTGTGGGGGGTAGGAAGAAATAGGCTGTTGGTTAACTAGGATCTGTGGCCTATCCTGTAGGTAGGGAAATGGGCAGACTAGGTGAGCCAAGTGGTCCTTATCTGCCATCAAAGTCTATGTTTCTATGAACCCTATGAGATTAGTTTGACAGGACCTACCTTTTGTAAACCCATGCTGTCTTGGATCATGTGCTCCTATGTATTTCAGGTGTTGCACTACCCTTTCCTTGAGGAGTGCCTCCATAATCTTGCCTACTACTGAGGTAAGCCTGACTGGTCTGTAGTTCCCTGCCTCCTTCCTGCTACCACTCTTGTGGAGTGGGATTACATGAGCCCTTCTCCAGTCTTCCGTGACCTCTCCTGTGCTCAGAGACTCACTAAACAGTTCTGATAATGGCTCTACTAGTTCCACCCTTAGCTCCTTTAGTACCCTGGGATGTATACCATCAGGTCCCATTGCCTTGTCCACCCTGAGCTTATTAAGCTCTTGTAGGACCCCTTCTTTTGTGAAGGGACCAGTGCACACCTCTCTCCTTCCCGCATGTCCATGGCGCTGAGCTGTGGGCCCTGCCTATATTCTCTTCAGTAAATACTGAGCAGAAGTATTTATTTAGGATAGATGCTTTTACATGCTCCGCCTCCTCACCACGCCTTTATCCCTTTGATCTTAGCGATACTCCTCTGGACTTTCTCCTTTCACTAATGTATCTATGGAAAGTCTTGTCATCTTCTTTACTGTTTGTGCTAGTGTTTCCTCAGTTTGGGCCTTTGTCTGCCTTACTGCCTTCCCTGCTTCCCTTAAGGAAGTTTGGTATGCTCCCTATCTTCATCCCGCTGAGTTACGTTATATTTCCTGAAGACCAGCCTTTTGGCTCTGATCTTTCTACTACTATTTTTGAGTACCAAAGTGGTTTCCTTCTTCTTTTACACTTCCTTTTCCCTGTAGCACAATGGGATGTTGCTTCAAGTATTGCATCCTTAATGCTTGCCCACTTTGCCTGTACTCCCTCACCTGTATTTCTTTTTGCCAGGGCTAGCTTAGCTCTGTTGGCCATCTTATCAAAGTCAGCTCCTCTGCAGTCCCATATTTTTGCCTTGGGTTGGGATGATTTAGTTCTAGTGGCCAAAGTGAACCATACCATGTGATGGTCACTGACCCCCAGGTGACTTTCTACCTGGAGATCTATGATCCTTCCCTGTTAGTACTAGATCTAGGATAGCCCTGTCTCTGTTTGGTATCCCAACAAATATTTTAATCAGACTATAAAGAGTATTTTGCATATTTTGATTATTGGAGGTGTGTCCAGCTTCTTAGGGAGGAGCTGGCTGGCTATTTAGGAGTTATCTAGAGACCTTGTAGTCAGATCAAGTTAGGGACTGAACCTGGTGAGGTCTCCCTTGAAACTGGATCTCTGAGTCTGAGATCAAGCACTGACCCATGTCAGGGAGGCAGTTCCATAACTCCCTGAGCTGTGAATTTTTATTTTATTTTCTAGTTAGGGCAAGTAAGTGAGCTGAAATGCTGAATTACTGAATTTTCTAAAACTGTATTCTAAAAAAAAAGCTGAATTATTGGACCAATATAAACTGCTGTATCTCTGCATGTTCTGAACTGAAGAACTTTACTGCAAGAAAATTATAAGCTTGAGTTATTTTTTAATTTTCTTATTTCATTCACAATAAATCTAGATATACCTTTGGTGTGTCCAACCACAGTACTATTTGTCTGAGTGGTTGTTATTACTGCACCCATGACATATTGGTACCAGGAGTGGGGTGTTGGGGTTTTGGAATTTCAAGTTACAGTGGGGACTCCAAGCCTCGGGTATTGTTCGTAGTATTCCGTCACTCAAGATAGGTAGTGCTTGCTCATGGCACATAAATTGGAGGAAGTTGTGGTGTTCCCTGGATCTTCTACATGCCAGAGGGTAGCCACCACTGGAGAAACATTCCTACCCAGGGTAGACCCTGTTACCAGGCTGAAGGACAAAAGAGATGCCCTCTTGGGGGTGTCATGGAAACTGAGGACTGCAGATTTAGTGAAGCTTCGGAGGAAGAAATCATGGATTTACCACCAGAAGACATTCCATCATTACTGAAATGGTTAGCCATGAAACAAGTAGAGTCTGACCAGCAATGTGTGATCGATCTAAAAGAGAGAGAGAGGATGAAAGGAGGCACCAAGACCAGAGGTGGTGCGATACTATGAGGACATTACAAACAATTGGAACTGGGCAAGCTGTTACTAACACTCCCAAAGATATCAAGTTAACCAGAATGACTCCATCAGATGACAATGAGTCATACTTAACAACTTTTGAGACAGTGGCACAAGCACGTAAGTGGCCCCAACCTCAATGGGTAATTCGGTTAGCCCCCTATTTGACTGGTAAGGCACAAATGGATAGCCAAACATCCCTTGATTATGCTGCTGTCAAAAAAGAAATTCTAAAATGTTATGATATTAACTCAGAGACTTACAGACAACGTTTTAGGACATTAAAACACCAGACTCACATAAGCCTTAGAAAGACATTCACCAGACTAAATTATTTATGTTGTAAATGGCTACTGCCTGATAGAAAAACTGGTAAAGAGGTGTTGGAACATGTAGTTTAGAACAACTTATTGCAGTTATGCCTCCTAAGTTGATCCAAGAGCTCAATCCTGAGAACTCAGAAATTGCCATCACACCAGCTGAGGATTTCCTCTCTGCCCGTCAATCTTTAAGGAAAAGGTATTAAAGGATTGCTGGACCTTCAGGATTAACACCTCCTACATCTTCTGCTCCATTGAGTATACTGGTAAGTCCTATGTCTGCTGTACCTGGGACTGGGAGTGTGAAATTTAAAGGGGCTGGGAAGAGTTATGGACAAAGAAAAACTGAACCTGATATTGAGTGTCATTACTGACATCGGTTAGGACATATAGCCCATTACTGTACTAACAAAGGAGATCCAGCATTTCTGGCCTCTATGAACTTGGGGAAATTTGTTATTCAAGCACAAGTAAATGCTCCAACAATTGACGCCTTAGTTGGCTCTGGTAGTCGGCCAAGTTTGAACAGATCCGACTTCGTGAAATCTGTACCCACATCAAAACTAACCACTGGAATAATTTGTATACATGGGGAAACTCATCAGTACCACACTGTTAATATAACCTTGGGTGTGAATGACTATACTAATGTACTGAATGTGGGAGTGGTTTCAACATTACCAGAGTCTCTTATTATTGGACAGGATCACCCTCATTTTGATTTTCAGGTACAGAAACGTGACCCTCACTTAAGGGCAGTGACTACATAAGCCCAAACATTAAAACAAAACACCTAGATGCTGCAAAAAGAAGAAACTCTGGAATAACTGTTTCATTTGAAGAGGATGTTTTGGGGCTGTAGTGGAGAGCAACAAAACTAAAGCTGAGAAACATAGAGAACAAAAGACTAGAAAAATATGCATAACCCTGATATAAATGTTCTGCCATGTACTGTTCCTTTAACAGATATTGCTGATGAACAGAAAATAACGTGTCTCTAACGTTTTGTTTTCCCATCTACAGTAGGTAAAACTGGAAACTCAGGAGCCCCAGTCATTATTCAAAAGAATGGGATCTTGTATAGGTTATGTACTCACTCCCACACCAAAGAACAAGTAGAACAGTTAATTGTACCATCCAAAGTTAACAACCAGCTGTTATACCTGGCCCATGATATCCCTAGTTCATGTCATGCAGGACAGGAACGTACAGTAGCAAGGCTACTACAATGTTTCTATTGGCCTAAAATCCATGAAGAAGTAGTAGAATATTGTCGTTGTTGCCCAGATTGCCAACAAGTGGGACACGTTCTGCAAACGAAAAAGTGCCTCTTATGCTCCTCCCACTTGTATCCTATCCATTTAATATGATAGCAATGGATACTGTTGGTTCCTGCAAAACAGTAAAAGGGAAATAGATTCATTTTAGTCCTCTGAGACTATGTCCCTAAATATCCTGAGGCATTTCCATTGGAGCAGTATAGCGCAGTGGTCCAAGGCTCTGAACTGCAAATCTGGTAACATCCAGCAGACCAGACCTGGGTTTGAATCCCACAGCTTCCACTTGCATACTGTGTGACCCTGAGCAAGTCACTTAACTTCCTTGTGCTCCCAGGTCGCACCTGGAAGCAAGCTCTGGCTTATTGTGCCTTTCCTGGTTAAACAATTTCCTTTCCTTAATGTCGATCACAGCTCCAAAGATTGCAGAAAAGCTGGTAGAATGTTTCAGCCACATGGGGACCTCAAAGAGTTATTAACAGATCGGGTGTCAATTTTTCAGTTGAATTATTAAGAGACCTTTATAGACTTCTGGGAGTAACATCAGTCAGGACCACACCTTACCATCCTCAGACTGATGGACTTGTAGAACGTTTTAATCAAACGTTAAAAGAATGATAGGAAGTTTGTAGATGAGGAGCTCAAGGACTGAGATCACTATCTTCCCCTTTCTTATTTTCATATAGGAGGGTGCCCAGGACTCCACTGGGTTGTCTCCATTCTCCTTTCTATATGGTTGTGATCCCGTGGTCCCCTGGATGTGATGAATGAAGCCTGGGAGGAGATAATGCTGTAAGGATGTTAATATTCTTGAGTACCTTACCCAGCTTTGACAGAGGTCAAGTAAATATTCCCAGCAAGCACACCAGAATGCAGTAGCAGCCCAGGCCAAACAGAAAATCCTGTATGACGTTAGATCTAAAGAGAAATTATTTCAGCCTGGTGATAAAGTATTGCTACTATTACCTACCTCTGAGAACAAACTGCTAATGAAGTGGCAGGGTCCTTTTTGTGTTAAAAAACAGACAGGCCCAGTAACTTATTGTGTACAGACCCCTGGGAAAGTTCTGGAAGCAAAATTTACCATGCCAATTCGCTTACAAATGGAATGAAAGACCTGAAGACCAGCCACGTTTCTTTATGTCACCTGACACTGCTGATACTGAGTTAATATCTGCATATCAGAGGTTGGAAACTAGTGCAGGACTTGCTGATGTAAAATCAATCCTGATTTATCTGAGAGTGAATGTGCAATTACAACAGCTTAAATGTTTTGAAAATACTTTTGCTAGTGTTCCAGGACAGGCTAAAGTTGTCAGTCATGACATGGAAGTTACAGCTGTCCCCATTAGATAGAAACCATATAGATTACCTGAGAGGGTCAGAGCAGATGTCCAGCAAGAAACAAACAAACTTCTGTAGCTTGGGATAATTGAACCTTCGGTAAGCCCCTGGTCATCTCCAATAGTATTGGTACCAAAAAAGGAAGGTGGGGTATGGTCATGTTTAGATGTTTGTAAAATCGATCAGATTTCTCAGTTTGACAGTTATCCAATCCCCAGGACTGATGATATCCTAGATCAAACTGGTCAAGCTAAATACATATCGATGCTTGATCTGACTAAAGGGTATTGACAGATTCCACTCAGCAAACCATCTAAGGAGAAAATGGCCTTCAGTACCCCTTTTGGTCTATATCAATTTGTGTATATGCCGTTTGGTCTCCATGGAGCTCTTGCCACCTTCCTACGGTACATGGACAGGCTTTTAAGACCACATACAGGGTACTGCTTTGCTTAGCTTGATGATGTGGTTGTGTACAGTACCAAATGGAATTCCCTTAAGCAACACCTTCAGAACATTATCCAAACCATACATGATACTGGCCTGACCATAAATCCTATGAAATGTACCTTGGCAATGCGAGAAACGCGGTACTTAAGATTTATTTTGGGAAATGGGAAGGTACGGCCTGAAATTGATAAGATTGAAGCTGTAGCTAACTGTCCAATCCCAGAAACAAAGAAGCAGGTACGACCTTTCCTAGGTCTGGCTGGGTACTATCGTAGATTTATTGCAAACTTTGCTACTATTGCTACTCCCCTGTCAGACCTTACCAACAAAAAAAGTACCCAACAAAGTCCCGTGGTCTTCTGATTGTGATTTTGCATTTAGAACCATCAAGGAAGCATTATGTGTGTCCCCCTTATTACATTCACCTGACTTCATGAAGCCTTTTGAAGTCCATACGGATGCTTCTGAGACTGGGTTGGGGGCAGTACTGAGTCAGAACATCAACAGGGAGGAGCATCCCATTATCTACTTAAGTAGGAATCTTTACCCCAGAGAGTGTAGATATGCAACAATCGAGAAGGAATGCCTTGCAATCAAATGGGCCATTGAAGCTTTGAAATTTTATCTGTGGGAGCCCCTTTTATTGACTGATCATAACCCCTTATGCTGGCTCAACCAAATGAAGGAAAAATGCTCGTATTCTTAGATGGTACTTAGCTTTATAGCCTTATAATTTGAAATCAAGCATCACCATAGCAGTAAAACAAAATTGCTGACTTTCTTCGTTATGGTGCCACTTAGGTATGTTAAAGGAAAAGTAATACAGAAACCCGGGCAAATAATGTTTGTACTGTTTGAAGATGGTTCATATTAATGTGAACTTCAGACACTTTTATTAATGGTGCCCTGGGGTGGAGATTCTGTGAGGGTGGTGGAAGCTGCAACCCATTCTTTTATGGAACGTGTGCAAACCAGTACCTCCACACTGGTTTGTACATAAGCAGGGGAATGTGGTAAAGCCCTTTTTCTTTGCCACAATAGTACTGGTAGTGTACTAAGTGTGGATTATTCTCTGTGGGCCTGATTCTAGAAGGTTGGCGCAAGCCACCGCCAAACATTGACTTGCACCAATCGCAACTGCAACATTGACCCTGCACCCTTTTCTAGAAGGGGCAGGGTCTCCACATCTAAGTCCTGTGACTTGCAACATGCGTCCAGGTACACTGAACAGAGGGTGCACCTGGCTAGCATGTCATGAGACGCAACAGGTCCAGCACAGGTTGCAAGTGTCCCCCCATACCCAGTAGGCCACATTAGGTGCCCTGCAGGGCTGCCAACACCCCCTGTCCCCGAAGCATACATTATCTGCCCCACAGGGTTGCCCACACCAACTAACCCTGAAGCATACAATATGTGCCCCATAGGGGTTCTGCCCATATCAACTGCCCCCAAAGCATACAGTATGTGCCCCACAGGGCTGCCCACACCTCTTGTCCCCAAATCCACCATTTGATATGCAGGCTTGGCGTCAACCCCCACCCATTCCTGACCCCCAGGTCACCGCTGCAAATGCAGCATTTACCCAGTCCAGCTGTGTCTAGTGGCCCCACCCCCATGCCAGGCCACCCAGCACCACCACCCATCCCCAGTCGGAGATTGGCACAGCCCACCTTCTCATGGCCAGTCACGACTGAGTTTGGTTGGAGTGCATTGACAGATGCACCTGGAAATTCAATCTTGAGTGCTGCCTTATATTAGCACCCTACTGAACTCAGTCAGTAGCTGGCCATGGAACTGAGAGGTGGGCTGTGCCAGTCTCTGGCTAGGGATGGGTGGGGGTGCTGGGTGGTCTGGCATGGCTGAGTGGGGGTCACTAGACTAACAGGGTTGGACTGGGTAAAGCTGAATTTGTGGTGGCGACTTGTGGTCAAAGCATGGGTGGGGTTGATTCGGTGCTACCCTCTGGGCATATCATAGTGGTGGATCTGGGGACAGAAGGTGTGGGGCAGCCTGTGGGCACAAATGTATGGTTTGGGGAGGAAGGACGTGGACAGTCCTGTGGGGCACCCACTGAGGTATGCTGGGCATGGGAGAGAGCATCTGTGGAGTGACTGCTGGGCTGCTGGAGGGTCTACAGGACCCCTGGGGCATCCGTTAGTTACACCAGCTGAAAGCTGGTTAACTTACATTGCCAGTTCTCCTCTGGGGGTTCTTGTAGAATCCCGACATTGAGACTTTGTTGCTGCCCTACTGGAATGGGACACAACTGGCTGTAAACCCCTAGCACCATGTTGCAGGCCACATTGTAGAATTAGTATATTGTAACTGCTGCCATAAACCCCAAGCACCATGTCACAGGGGTTTATGCCACAACTGCCAGCATAACAGCTCTTCAGCACAAGTGGCCTGCACCATGTCGCAGGCCACATTGTAGAATCACGATGTCGCAACTGCTGCTGTAAGTTACTACATGTGCCATTCTACTTGGCACAGGTGCTGTTATGCCAGGTGTAACTGTACTCAAATTGGGTCCTGTTTCTATAAAGACTGTTGTACAACAGCATTTTTCTAACTCGACATGACATAGCAGGTTGGTCACCTGCTATGCTTATGTTGTTAAAAAAACAAGAAAACTCTTCCTTTCTTTCTGTCTTCTTTTCCTATCCCCACTTAGTTGTGCATGCTGTACCGTGAGGCTAAAGAAATAATTATTTACTTCCTGGTAGTCTTAAATAAAAGAACTGTGGATTGCCTTGTCCCTGTTTAAGAGAACCTGTGTTACTGCTATTTTGTAATGGTGAAAAGACAGAGGCGCTCTTTCAGCTGCACTTACTCTCCTGTATCTTTAAAAAGACCCTGAATTTGGTTTGGGTCAAATACACTGTGCACTCCTGTTGAGCAATGTATAATGTGCTGAAACCTGCTATAATTTAAGTAAAAAGCACATATCTGTAAGAGACCCTGTTTAAGTTCATCTGTGTGAAAGAAAAGCCCAGAGGATAGTTTAGGTAGAGCAAGGACTTGTGTGGTTCTGTAACCCCCCAAGAATACGTAGACAAGAAAGAGGATGTACTTATAGGTATGAAAATGGAGGCATAAAGGTGGCAAACCTCAGTAAAAAGAAAGCTGTGTATGCCAGTATTTTATTGCTACTCAGTGTAACACTCAGAACAATGTTTAAACTGTTTACAATTTAAAATGTAAACATTTATGTATAAAGTTGCAAATGCATTTATTTGCTTAAGCTTGTTTTTTGCATAGAAAACCTGCAGAAAACCTGTAGCAAGGCAAGTTTTGTTTTTCTTTCTCCTGTCCTGTGCACTCACCAGTCACTCGCTGCCTTCTAGCTGGGTGCTATGGGTGTCCTATAGGGAGGCAGTGACTACTGTGCTGCTTGTTTTATAGTATCCCTGTCTGTCTGTCACCCTTGTGAGGGAGGAGCTTCACCTCATTTGACACCCCCTTCTACCTTATTAAGGATTTTTAGAAAAAATACAATGTCTTTGTGATAATACAGTTTCTGACTGATTATTTGTATTTAGGTATTGTATTTGCTATTCCAACAAATGTTTTAATCAGAATATAACGCGTATTTTGTATATTTTGATTATTGGAGATGTGTCCAGCTTCTTAGGGAAGAGCTGACTGGCTATTTAGGAGCTGCCTAGAGACCTTGGGAGGGATATTCAGAACTGCACCTGGCAGGGGCACGAGCCAGGCGCAGCGCAACTGGGATGTGCCAGAGTGTGGACTGGGTGATATTCAAATGTGCTGCACCATGGCTCAGCACTGTTGAATAAGGCACTGTGGCCACGCACATTGCACATGGTGCACTGGCACTGCGCCAACACCAGTGGCCAGAGAGGAGCAGGGGGATGCGCTAACACAAGTGTGCTGTTGCGCTAGGTGCATCAACCCCGATATTCAGTGGTGGACATGCAAATGGGGCCATAATGCATGCAAGGTGCAAATGGGGCCATTAGCATGTCATTATGGACCCATTTGCATGCAGGTGCGCTGATCGGGGCCCTCCTACCAATCCCTGCTGGCAACATGCTCCAATGCCCGATCGCGGGCATAAGTATGATATTAACATATCCAATATCCCTGGTGGTCCAGTTGACCGCTTCCAGCTCGATCATGGGAATAGGTATATAATAACATGTCATATATCCCTGGTGGTCAGCGGTACCCCCCTCTCACCACCCCCACTGACCCCCACCACTCTGCTCCCTTCCAAGTCAGCGCCAGGCTACGGCTCCCCACCCCTCAAGCCACCTGGCCGCCTACTGACTGACTGCATACAGTATGGCTGTACACCCATTGTGCCACAGTGTGGGCCAATGGGTACATGCTGACCGTGCCTTACTACACAGTCTAGATATGTGAATGGATTCATTCACATATCTGGACTATAGTAGTATGGTCTGCACACCCATTAGCCCACACCAGATCAATGGGCGTACAGCTGTACTGTACATTCAGTCAGCGGGCTGCCAGGCAGCTTGCAGGTGGGGATCTGCCACCCGCCGCTGACCGGGAGGGGTGGGGTGGTGGGGTCAGTGGGTGGGTGGGGATGGGGGTACTGCTGGACCACCAGGGATGGTTTGGATGTATAACTATTATACTTATGCCCGCGATCGGGCTGGAAGTGGTCTAATGGACCAACAGGGATATAGGACGTGTTAATGTCATACCTATGCCCACGATCAGGCTGGAAGTGGTCCACTGGACCAACAGGATCTTGGACATTTTATTTTTCTACTTTTGCCCGTGATTGGGCATGGGGGGGCGCTACTATAATGGATGGTGCCACCGGAGCTCGGATGGCCACCCACAACTGGCAGTTGCCGTGTTGCACCCTGCAATACAGCAGCTCACCTGTGGGTGGCTAGCCATTGATCCTGTTTTTACAGCACAACTGTGTGCGCGCAGGTAGGGGTTGTGCCTGCATCTGCTCAGCACATCTCTGGCTGAATATCGATGTGCGAAGGCGCATGGGCACACACCCCACTTGCACTGTACACATTACTGATGCACCCTGATTCATTGGGATTTGTGCCACACTTTCCCTTTGAAAATCATGCCGGGAGCATCAGTTGGCTGCGCATGGTGCTACTGTGATGTGCCATGTGCAACCCTTCTGAATATCCCACCCCTTGTAGTCGGACTGTTAGGGATTGAACCTGGTGAGGACTCCCTTGAAGCTGGATCTCTGAGTCTGAGATCGCCCAGACCCATGTCACTGAGCCAGATCATTTAACTCCTGAGCTATGCCTTTTTATTTGTTTTCTAGTTAGGGCAAATAAGTCAGCCGAAATGCTGAATTACTGAATTTGCTGAAATTGTATTCTAAAAATACCCAGCTGAATTGCTGGACTGATGTAAACTGCTGTATCTCTGCATGTTCTGAACTGAAGAACTGTACTGCAAGAAAATTATAAGCTTGAGTTTTTATTTTATTTATTATTTTATTCACAATAAATCTAGACATACCTTTGGTGTGTCCAACCACAGTACTGTTTGTCTGAGTGGTCATTACTACTGCACCCATGACATGAATGAAAACAGCAGCTAAATCATGTAATACACTGACAGAATGGAATGGCACCAAGTGGTTTTGTGCAGCTTGTTCATTTCTGCCAACCCGTTAATGACAAAACTTCCTACATCTAGAGCCCAATGGTGGCTGCCCTCAATCTGCAGATGATTTAAATGTTTTATTTATTCATTTATTAAAATAGTTGCACCAGGAAAGGCACACTGAGCAACAAAATGCTTGTCTCCCAGTTTAGCCTGGGGGCAGGGGGTACAAGAGGGTTGGATAGCACACAGGTTATCAACTGAGCAAATAACAGAGGCAAATAGCAGCATATGGATATAATTGCATTAAACTACAAGCAACAACACATGGCGTACATTAGATATTGTATGGAGCACTTAACAATTACTGACATATAGCAGCAATACATGGGAAAATTTAGCACACCGTAATATGCAGGTATAAGCAACAGGAGACATGGAACACATGATGGTGCAGGACAAAGAGGCACAGGACAAAAAGTGCATAGGTTGGGGCTATATGCCAGCATTTGTAGTAAAGCTAAGGCCACTGGTTGGGCAGTGGGAGGGGAGCAATTGGCGTATGGCTTAATCAGGTACAGGAGCAAATAGTTGTGAGGAAGTTAGTTAGGCAGTAGAAAGAGAGTGGGCAGAGGAGGGATGATGAATTTGAGGTGGGAGATCATTCCATAGCTTGGGTAACCAGTGTGAGAAGGTGGCTTGACCAGCAGTAGTCTTACACCTAGGGACTGATAGTTGGCAGTAGTCGCAGGATCTAAGATAATGGGTGGAGGAGGGGGCAGCTGAGAGCACAGAGGAGAGGTAGGAAGGAATGGTGCCAAGCCATAGGTTAGCTACATATTTAGCACAGTGTGAAATGTGGCAGTTTCTGAGGGATGGTAGTGCCAGGGAACAGAAGAGGTCGCAGTGGTTGGTAAGGGTTGAGGCATCGAGAGCAAAGTGGTAGAAGGCATTAAAAAGTGTGTCCAACTTAGATAGGGTGGACTTAGGGGTGGCACCAGATACAATGTCACAGTAATCAAAGGAGGGAAATATCATCTTCTGGACCAGTTCACATTGGACGGCGGGGGAGGCTACTGTGGTTTCTATAAAGTGCATCAAGCATGGGACGTAGTTTTTTTGAAGTAGCATCGATGTTGTTTGAGAAGGAAAGATGGCTGTTGAACCATACCCCCAAGTAATGGAATGAGGAGACATCTTCGAGTTTTTGACCATCCAGGGTGTGGAAATAGGGACGGGATGGAAGTCTGGACAGGCGTTGTTGTGTGCCAAAAGTCATCGTGACAGGTTTTTTAGCATTTAGGGAGTGTTGGTGAGAGCTGAACCATTGCTGTGCTTTGTTGAAGTCGACTTGGAGGTTAGTTTGTACCACTTCAGGGTCGGAGCCTGAGGAGAAGAGTACAGTGTCATCTGCATACATGTGGATTGAGGTAGTAGCAGAGGAGCAGTAAGTCATTTAGGAATACAGTAAACAGTATGGGTCCCGGAACTGAGCCCTGGGGACATCAGCAGTTAACTAATCTCAGGCCTAGATATGCCTGAAGGTGGTGTCTGAAAGACAGCCACTCAGGCCAATAAAGCCTGTATAGTACTCAGCTGCCTTACACTCAGGCATGGAAATGTCTGAGGAAGTCAGCAGTTTTATCTAAATATTAAACAAACCAAATTGCTTAGAATTGATTGCATACCATTAGAAAGTTAATTTCATGCTAAATAATTTTGCTGCTGATACTGTGTGTCTATAATGTATACTTTAGGAGTTATTCACATTTGTTTAAGGTATGGTGTGCATGACTGGCATCTGTCTCTCAAGCTTCACCTAAGCACCTTGAATAAATCTGAAAAAAAACCCACAGTTGTTTGGTGTTTTAGCTAGCATAAAATAAAAACCAAATTGATTACAATTGATTGCTTAGCCTCACTGGAAATGTAATGTTGTGCTGAACAACTTTGCCACTGTACTTTGTGTGCAACACTTACGGTTCAAGAGGTATTCACATTTGTTTGTGTCATGCTGATCATGGTTTGATTTTGCTTAGAAAAGACCCAGGATGCAGTGTTGAGAGTAAACAGGGCACAAGTGGTGGAAGACTTAAACAGCTCTTGTGGTGTGAATGAGTTAAGGGAAGGGGGGGAGATAGCATTTGTGACTCTAACTGACTGGGTTCTGCCAGAGAGGTAAGATCTGAACCAGTTGGTGGCAGCAACAGAGAGGCCTGATTCAGTGAGACATGAGAGCAATATGGGGTGGGAGACGGTGTTGAAGGCTTTTGCAAGGTCGACAAAGACAGCTGAGGAGATCAGCCCACTGTCCATACCAGTCAGGATGAAGTCAGTTAGCCTTATCAGGAAGGATACGGTGGAGTGTCCCTTCTGAAACCTGACTGGTGGTGAAGAAATTAAAGTCGGTGAGGAAGGAAGGAAGTTGGGTGAGCACAAGATGCTCTTGTAGTTTTGCTAGTGCTGGGAGGAAGGAAATAGGGTGATAGTTGGAGGGAGGTGGAAGTACCTCCTTTTTGAGGGATGACAGTGGCATGCTTCCATGCTTGGGGACAGGCAATGGCGACAAAGGATTGGTTTAAGAGTTTGGCAAGTGGAGTTGCTATGGCAGTGGCAGAGAGGTAGAGGAGTTTAGGGTCCAAGCCATCTGGAGATTTGTCTTTGAAGGGTTGAGAGAATGTAGTGCATCTAAGGCATCCGCTGCAGAGATGTAATTGAAGGAAAAGGAGCGAGGCTTAGTCAGGTTCATTACATAGGTGCAGGTTTGGCAGAGCAGAGAGGAGAGCTGCAGCACAAGTGGAGAAATATATGTTGAACTCAGTAGCAACTGTTGTTGGCTCAGTGAGAATGGAGTTGTTAATATTTAGAATTGGAGTAGGATTGGCAGCTGGTGGGGTGAAGATGGAGTGAATGACCTTCCAGAATTTTGAGGGGTTATTTAAGTTGGACTGTAGGGAGCTGCTAAAGTACTCTGCTTTAGCTATGCGAGTGGCTTTGTCGTGGGCGGTTTGACATGCAATCAGTTCTTGGGTGATCCAAGCAGGTGGTCACCTTGTACCTTGTACATCGTAGTGAACCATATTTGTCACAGATGTTGAGGAAATGTCTTTAAAGTGGAGAAAGGCATAGTCAATGGAGTCCATAATTGGGGTTGGGCCCAGTTTGCTAATGCAAGGTTGTCTAACACTAGGGCAAGATTGAGGGATTTGAAGGAGTGCTGACTAGAAATTTAGGGGGATTTTAGCGTGGATTTTGTGCACTAAGAAAGTAACTTGGTGGTCACTGAGGAGTCAGGAAGAATACTGGCATGTATGAACTGGTGAGGGTGTCTGATAAGAGCCCAGTTGAGAAGTGAGTGGTTACCAGATTTTAGGTTGCTGAGTGGGCTCAGTAATGATTTGAGAGAGGTTTAGTGCAGCAATTTCACTCCTGGTTTTGTTGAGGCAGGAGCTAGCCAGTTGTGGTTTAGCTCACCCATAATATAAAGTTTCTGTCGGGGTAAGGCAGGAGATTTGCTTGAGGAGGTTGGTGACAGCAGAGGATAGTGTGCCAAGTCGGCAGTATATTCCTGCAATGTAGATTGGTAGCAAGAAGGGGAGTGTCAGCTGAAGTAAAATTAATAAGAGGCTGAGATGCTGCCCTATTTGCAGACAACTATCTGCCCTGAGGGAGGAAGTTACCCGTCTTCAGGCCACACTGGACAGTAGAAAGGGAACCTCCCCCATCCAGGGAGCACTAGCGCCACAACCACTACCTCAGAGGTTGCGAAGAAAGCACAGCAGTTGGACCACAGTGGGCTCAGTGAGGGTGAGGAGGGTGGAAACAGAGGCACACCCAGTCAATTGTTCCACTCACAATCCATACACCATTCTGGGGAGCATAGCTCCCCATGGATGCACCCGCAGAGAAGACTGATGATATCTGGTCACAAGGAGGCCCACAGAAAGGAGGCAGAGGGCACCAAGGGAAAGGAAGCAGCTCCTGGTGGGGGACTCAATTATTAGGGGTATAGAACTGGGGGGAGCTGGGAAAAATGAAGTAAGGTGCCTGCCTGGTGCCATGGCTTGGAGGGACAGGAAGCACATCCTCAGGATCACGAGAACAGCTGCAAGGGATTCCGAGCTGGACGTAATTGTCCACCTAGGGACAAATGACTTGGCTCATTATGAGATTAGAGCAGTGCAGGAGGACATTGCAGAGTTGGGGAGGGACCTAAGACGAGTAGCACACACAGTATCCTTCTCAGAGGTGCTGCCTGTCAAAAGCATGGGGGAGGCGAGGGCAATTGGTACCATGCAGTTTAATGAATGGTTGAAAAAATGGTGTGGAGCACAGGGTTTGGCTTCATTGACTGGGGTTCCACCTGAGGGACACCAGCCTATACTGGCAGGATGGTCTGCATCTGTCCAGGAAGGAACAAGTCTTTTGAGCAATCGGTTTAAATGCTTCATTGGCAAGCTTTTAAACTAGTCAAAGGGGGAGGCACTGACAAGCAGCAGGAACATCCCAGCCTCTCCCTACAAAACAGGGTACTAAATGAGAAAAAGACCAAGGTAGAACGGTCAGTGGGGGATGCTGCAACAGAAGGTAAAGCCATCAAAAAATGGAGAGCAATGAGTACTAATGCCCATAGTCTGGGTAACAAGCTTCCTGAATTAGTGGCCTTGATGGAGGAACATCTGATATTGTGGCAGTCACAGAAACACGGTATACACAAAACCATGACTGGGACATAAACATATCAGGATACACTGTCTACAGGAGGACAGGGAGGGTAAAAGAGGAGGAGGAGTAGTTCATATAGGAAGGAATAAAAGCAACAGAACAAAAGGGTAAACAGGAGGAGAAGAAGCACTGTGGGTAAATTTGGAGACAGGCAATGGCACCACAATATGCACAGGGTTAGATATAGACTCTTCTCAGGGGAGGAAATGGACAGGAAATGATAGAAAGTATACTTAGAATGGCAGAAAAAGGGAGATATTGCTGATGGGTGATCTGAATATGCCAGATGTTAACTGGAGTGCAGTTGCAGCTGCCACTCCGAAGAGTGCAGTTATTCTAGATGCCCTACAGGGGGCATGCCTTAGACAACTAGTACTGGAGCCCATTCGAGAGGGAGCAATATTAGACTTGATTCACTCAAATGGAGATGGAGAGAGGATTACAGATGTAGAAGTGGGTAGCCATCTGGGAACTAGCGACCATCGAACAGTATGGTTCACAATAAACACAGCAATAGAGTCAAGCCATACAAAGACAAAAGTACTGGACTTTAGGAGGGCTGATTTTGCCAAAAAGGGTGCATGCCTAAGGAATGCACTAGCAAATGGGCAGGAAGGAGGAGGAAGAACAATGGGAATGATAAAACTGCCATCACAGAGGTAACGAGCCTTTGTGTGAAGCAAAAACAAAACAAGACGATGTAAGAAACCACTATGATTCTCAAAGGAAGTGGCAGCGAAGGTTCAAGAGAAAAGAAAGCATTCAGGAAGTACAAGGAATCGAGAAGGAGCAGGACAGAGAACTGTATCAGTTAAAGCAAAAGGAGGCTGGGAAGGCAGTCAGAACAGCAAAGGCCCAAACTGAGGAAAAGATAGCCAACTCAGTTAAGAAGGGATAAAACCTTTATAGGTACATCAGGGAGCGAAGGAAGACCAAGGGAGGGATAGTGAGGCTTAATAAAGGGAGGGAGGGTGGGCAGAGGGAGACTGTGAAAGGCAGAGATACTAAACAAATATTTTGCTCAGTATTTACAAAGGAAGGGGAGGTACATAAAACAAACAGTAGTAACACGCTGGATACAGAAGTTGATACCGCCCATTTACAGAAGAAAGGATTCTGAAAGAACTCTTAAAACTGAAGGTGGACAAAGCAATGGGGCCTCATGGGATTCATCCCAGAATTCTAAAGAACTAAGGGTAGAACTAGTGACACCACTGACTACCCTTTAGCAAATCATGGGAGGATGGGTGGTACCCGAGGACTGGAGGAGGGCAGATGTGATTCCCTTCACAAAAGTGGGAGCAAGGCAGAAGCAGGAAACTATAGACCTGTTAGTTTAACCCCAGTGATAGGGAAATGATGGAATCACTTCTAAAGGAAAGAACTGTCGAGTATCTAGAGGCCAGAGGGGCAGGACCCTAGGCAGCATGGATTCACAGTGGGAAGGTCATGCCAGACGAATCTGATAGATTTCTTTGACTGGGTGATCAAAGTAGTAGATCAGGAAGGGGCTGTGGACATGGCCTACCTAGACTTTAGCAAGGCATTTGACACAGTCCCACACAAAAGATTACTATGCAAGTTAGCCAGCCTGGGAGTGGGTCCCAAGATGACAGCCTGGGTAAAGAATTGGCTGGAGAATAGGACACAGAGAGTAATAGTAAATGGAGTCCACTCAGAAGAAAGGAGGGTTACTAGTGGGGTACCGCAGGGTTCAGTATAGGATCGTCCTCTTCAATGTCTTTATGCTACATTGCAGAAGGACTGGAAGGAAAGTATGTCTCTTTGCAGATGACACTAAGATCTGCAACAGAGTTGATGCAAAGGGTGGGGTAGAAAGGATGAGAAGGGACTTGGCAAGGTTAGAGGAATGGTCAAATGTATGGCAGCTTAGATTCAATGCTAAGAAGTGCAAGGTAATGCACCTGGGAAACAAAAACCCAGGGGTAGAGTACACAATGGGGGGGTGAGACACTAACAACAACAAAAATGTAGAGGGACCTGGGGGTAGTCATATCAGATGACTTAAAGATGGGCAAGCAATGTGAGAGGGCAGCAAGAAGGGCTGGGGGGATACTGGGATGCATAGGGAGAGGCATCACCAGTAGAAAACAGGAAGTTATTATCCCTCTGTACAGACTGCTGGTGAGACCCCATCTGGAGTACTGTGTGCAGTTCTGGAGACCCAATCTCCGCAAAGACATAGACAGGATGGAAGCTGTCCAGAGGAGGGCAACTAAAATGGTGCAGGGTCTGCACCGGAAGACATATGAAGAGAGACTAAAGGAGCTTAATATGTATAGCCTCGAGGAAAGGAGGGAGGGGGACACGATAGAAACTTTCAAGTACCTCAAGGGAATCAACAAAGTCCAAGAGGGTAGCATCTTTCAAAAAAAGAGGTGTGCAAGAACAAGGGGCACAATTTGAAGATAGAGGAGGGGCGGCTCAGAGGTAATTTAAGGAAGTATTTTTTCACAGAGAGGGTTGTGGATGCATGGAACGGCCTTCCGGAGGAGGTTGTGGAGTCAAAATCAGTGGTGGAATTCAAGCATGCATGGATGGTCATAAGGCAGTTCTGGGGGTGGGGGTAGAAGAAGTAGGCTGCTGGTTAACTAGGATCTGCAGCTTATCCTGTAGGTAGGAAATGGGCAGACTAGGTGGGCCAAGCGGTCCTTATCTGCCGCCAAATTCTATGTTTCTATGTAATTAACAGATTTTAGGTTCAGACTTGGCTAGGATAACTGAACAGTGCTAGTCCGAGCTGATGTAGATGGCAACTCCACCGCCTCTTGTGGCTCTGTCCTGCTGGGCAAAGTGTAGCCTGGGATGGTGACAGAAGAGTCGATAATGTTTTAGTGAGTCAGGTTTTGGACAAGGTGAGGATATCTGAGCATAGTGGGCAGCCAGTACCTGGGGGGGTCACGTTTATGGACTCGGCTTCTTATATCTAGGTGCAGGCCACGGGGAAAGGGTCTCCAGGGAGAAGTGAGGAAGTGTCCGATGTAGGAGGGGCTTGCAGCAATTGAGAGGGGGTGTGGTTGGGGGCTGGGGTTTGGTGGATGTCACCTGCAGCAAGGAGCAGGATCACAAGAGATAGGTAGTGGGCGAGTAGCTGTATGTGACTGACGGTGAGTGGACGCCTTAGTTACTAGGCTTGGCGTGATTATTTGGAGCTGGGCAAGGGGGACTAGTTGAAAGGTAAGCCAGGAGAGTGATGGGACAAAGAGAAAATGGCTGGGATGTGTGGCTCAGTGAATCCAGGCTTGGGTGAAAGGGAGGGTGGATGCTGGAGTGGAGGAGGGCCGAAGCACAGTGAGGTTGAGCAGGAAAGGGGGGGCATGGGAGAGGTGGGTGGCATATTGGAGAGGAGAGTTCTGTGCTTCCAACACTTACTGTATAGGTAGGTAACCCTAGTACAGTACATGAACAATCTTTTTATGGGAATTAATGTATTGAGGGACTCAGCAATGTCACTATCACCATTAATTGCAATAAAAATAAATAGTTCTGGTAATTCATCAATTGCCAATACAAACAAAATATCTAACTTTCTTTTTACTGTCTTAAACCTTCAGCAGTAAGTCATCTGTGTTTCATTATTGTTAGTTCACGTACCACTCTGGTTACTGATTTCCCCTTCGGCGCATGGGACACAGTCATAGCAGCAGACTGGCTTCCCCTTTTGGACAGCCTTTCGAAAGCCTGGGAGACAGCTTTTACTACAGACAGATCTGGGAATCTGTGAATGTGAAGAAAGATACAGAATCTGGTAATAAAATGTAACACAGGCAATCTCAGTTCATATTTCTTTAGGTCATAGTCAGTTTCTCCTCACAAAATAAATAGGGCCACATATTTAGAAAATTGGGTGCGAGCTGAATAAATGTTAGTGTTTTACATGTCCCTGTTCCCCCAGATGCTGTGATATTCAGACAGATAGTGAACAGTGCTGTCTAACTGAATACTGGTTCAGGTTAGCACAGTGCTAAATTAGGCCCTTTCCACACTACACCAGACAAAATCCCCCTGTAATGTTACAGAGGGTCCAAACCGTTACTGTAATGGTTTGCATTTACACTGGTGACATTACAGAAAGCGTTTTAAAAACCTTTGTTGAAAACTGATAGTTTGAGTCTGTCTACACTACATCAGTAAAATCCTGTAATGTTATCAGTGGTAGTAGGTGGATGCACTGTAACATTTTGGCCCTGTCTACACTGCACTGAATATCTGTAACGTTTGAAACTGGTACAGACTGAAAATGTTACAGTGTATCCACACTACCATTGAAAACGTTTTGTAAACATTATAGGACTTTACTTGTGTAGTGTGAACAAGGTTAAACAGAGCATTGAAACCATTACAGAAACCATTGTTGAAACCACCTCAACAGGTTTCTATAATGGTTACAAAACATTTTCTGTAACGCTACCAGTGTAAACGCAAGCCATTACTGTAACTGTTTGGACCCTCTGTAACATTACAGAGGGGATTTCCAAGGGTAGTGTAGACAGGGCCTTTCAGTCTATAATGATTTCAAGACATTACAGATTTTCAGTGCAGTGTGGACAGGGCCTTAGTCTACGCTGCCACAACACTGCCCAGGCCTGTATCTGGTCACAGGGTACAGTGCTGCCTGAAACGTGACATTGTCAAGATCACCATGGCCTATATTCAGCCTGAGTATGCAGATCAGCCCAATGGGCATGCAAGGTGCTAAGGGGCAATTTGCATACCCATTATCGTGCCAGAAAAATCTTGTTGAGTTCTATGGCTGGGTGACGAGGGCCCTGGACCAGGGTAGGCCAGTTAATGTTGTCTTTCTGGACTTTAGAAAGGCGTTTGATTTGGTACCCCACAGTGACCTGCTGACTAAGCTGAAGGAAATGGGGTAGGGAGACAGTTGTTAAGATGGACAGGAAATTGGCTGTCTGGCGTACTCAGAAGGTGGTGGTTGGAGGGGTAGCATCATCCCCAAGGTGGGTTACTAGTGGGGTTCCCCAGGGGTCAGTGCTGGGGCCACTCCTGTTCAACACCTATATCTCAGACATCAGGAGGGGGATCAGGAGTGAGATGAGTCTCTTTGTAAATGACTCAAAACTGGGTGCAGTGGTGGATGGGGAGGAGGGAGGATGGCCTTGTAGGAGGACCTGGAAGCTCTGGAAAGGTGGTGAGGAAAATGGAAACTAAAATCCAATGTGGGAAGTACAAGGTTCAGCACCTGAGAGTCAGAAATCCAGGCCAGGGGTATATCCTGGAGAAGACATGATTCAAGCCACAGAAGGGTGAGAGGAACCTGGGGTTGTGGTAGATATCAAAATTAACAACTCAGAGACCTGTAGAAGGGCAGTGGCAAGGGCAAATAGGATGCTGGGATGCATCGCCCGAGGGATTACCTCCAGAAAGGGGGAAATGATCCTTCTACTGTACAACTGCTTGATTAGGTCACACCTTGAGTACTGTGTACAGGTTTGGAGACCACATTTAAAGAGGGACACTACATTCCTAGAGAGAGTCCAAAGGAGGGCAACCAAAATAATCTGGGGCCTGGGAAAGAGGACCTATGAGGAGAGGCTCAAGGAGCTCAACATGTACACCCTGGAGGTGAGGAGGGACAGGAGGACATGATACAGGTTTTAAGTACATGAAAGGATCAATTTATTTTCTTTTTTCTTTTTTTTTATTTAGTTTTGTTGACCTGGTAAGTGCACTAGACAAATCCTGCCTATTTTCAGGCATGACCTGGGAAAGGGGCTACAGATGAATGGCAACAGACCTTGAACCAGATTAAGCTGTTGGTTGTATTTTTAGTGAATGAGGGAAATTTGGCCAGACACCGGGAAATTTCTACTCTGGAGGGCGCTGTTGATTGTCGTTTGGCTCAGTGGACTTGTGGACACCAATAGTGCAGGACATCTGGAGAGCCAAGGAGATGCTCTCCTCCTCGACTTTAATTCGACTTCTGCTTCTTATATTGTGATGCAATATGGAACCTACCTCAGTCGGAGTTGCTGTGAAGGCAGCGTTTCGGGTCGTGAATATGGAAATAGAAATGGAATTGGATATCGATGTCTCATAGTGAAGCAGAGATAGATTTAATGTTGGTGGATATGGAACGCAATATTTGGCAAGATGGAATGTCCTGGTGAGGGCGTTGGATTGCCAGCGGTCTGGGAATTTGGATGCACACCTACAGGAACCAGAAATGACGCAGGAATAGTCTCTGCAGGCACCAGACCACAGGGTAATAGATGCTGGAACTATGGAGTGTGTTCCCTCTGACGAGCTGTTTTCTTCACTGGATCTTTCTAGGACTTTGTGGGGTGAGTCCTCTGTTGATGTGGGGATGGATTTTGTTAAAGCATTGCCTGCAGCTGATGCTGCAGATTCCTCGTTCCCTGTTGCATGTCAGTCTAGCATTCCTGAGTTACAGCCTCCTAGTGCTCAGTCTCAGGTAGCAGGGCTGACTGACTTAACTGTTTTTCCTCATGTTGCAGACAGGAACTCCTCTCTTTTGCCAAACTCAGAATCCCCCCATCTTCCTTCTTCTTTGGAATTGGGCTCTTTACCAGGGGAGTCTTTAGAAACTCATGAATCTCCTCCGTGGGTGGCCACTGCATTGGAAGCTCCAGGCTGGGTCAGGTCACCGGATGAGAAATCCTGGGATGCGAACTTAAAGCCTCTTAAGGCTTCACTATCTGTTCCTGCTCCTTTTTCTCCGTGTGTTCTCAGTTTACCTCTAGGTCAAATACCTGCTCTTTCTTCTGGTTCCTTATCTAAAATATCTAGTCCTGATGTGATGGAGCACATTAGAGACTTGGAAGAGGGTGATGTGAGAATGTCATCTGAACCCCTCCAAATGCGGTACCTCAGGCTGGTACTACTTCTTCTGCTCCAGTGCATAACACTGTGCTTGATAAGGCTGCAAATTCAACTGTGTGGCAAGGTAATATTGCTGAACGCCTCTTTCTAGCCACTTTTGGACTTGGTAATGAACCTGCTACACGACGTAATGCTGTTAGGTTGAAATACCGGGAGTCACAAGAGGAGATCCCCATTAGACCTTTTATTGGTCGTGAACTTTTAAAACAAAGTATGAGGTTTGTCCAGAAGTTTCCTGTCAAGGGCAATTAGAGACGATACAGCATTTATATTTTGAGTGCACACACATTACCTCCTTTTGGTCTGCACTGGTGCATTGGTAGGGTGAGCCTTTGTTTGAATCTATAACATATAATACACTTAAATGGCATATTTGGCAAGTGAGATGTTTGAGAATTTTACAGAATAAGATTTATACTATACAAGAAATTTCTTTTCATATTCAGCAGGACCTGGATGTATTGTATGCTTCTAAAATGAATACACTGGGACCTCTGTTGGTGAGTTTCTTTGGAAAAATGTTTTTTGTGGGTGAAGTTTGTTTTCTTTTCTTTTCTAGCTATCTATATATAACTGTTGTGTTTTATAACGGTGTTGTAAGGTTTTTAGATTTCTTTTGGTTTTATGGGTTTTCCTTTTTCATTCTTTTTCAAGGAGTGTGCATGAACTTTATTGCAGGATTTCCTTTATGGTTGAGTTATTTACTGTATTTCCTTTAATTTTTTGCCTTAATGTGTTTTCTTGTAGCAATTGCTAAGAAGTTTTTGATATATAATTTATTTATGTTTTAGTTACTGTTGGAAATATTTCTTTACCTGACTGGTTAACTCTGTTTGTTATGCTGTGTTTTGTTTTTTGCACAAAAATTTCCCTACTCTTTTTGATGAGTGTCATGGGATCTTTAATGTCCACCTGAACTACCACTAATCAAGGCAGATGGGACCTCGGTTTAATGTCTCATCCGAAAGATGGCACTTCAGAAGAGCAGCACCCCTCTCATGCTGCACTACAGTGTCAGTACTGGATATTAACCCAAGCGGCAGATGTGGGAACTGAACCCACAGCCCTCTGATCTCCTGGCCTCAGAGGTGAGTGTGCTACCTACTGAGCCACTGACACTGGTAAAGAAGGCCCAGTCAGGGTGCTCCAAAGGAAGGAGGGTGGGGCATTGAGAGGTCACGGGTGTAAACTCGAAGGGGGAAGGCTCAGAGGGGAGAGGAGGAGATGTTATTTAACTGAAAGGGTTTAGGAGCCATGGCATGCACAGCCCAGGGAGCTGGTAGAGGCAGAGACTGTGGACAGGTTTAAGAGGGGATGGGACTGGCACAGGGGAGGGTAAATCTGACCAGGACCAATACAGGTGGAACATCTGGAACTGGGGACAGTATAATCCAAGGGGGAGGGGGGACACCAAAACTGGCCCTCAGTGTAGGTGCTGAAAATTGAGCAGACAAGAGACTGTTAGGCCTATTCTGCTGGCATTTTAGTATGTTAGTATTATGAAGCTTATTTTCATGGGGTGCAGAAACCCTTTGCACCATTGGACAACCCTGAAATAAGAGCCCTAATGACTGTGTGGCTCCCCCAACTCCATGCATCTGTTTTCTGTGTATACAGTAAACTTTGGTGGTCCAGTGTGTCCCCACCTGCTGCTCACCTGTTTACAGTGTATGCATTAATCCTAGGTTCAGTGTGTCCCTCAGGTTCTGCTCACCTGTTTTAGTGTATACTATAATTACAGTAAAACAGCTGTTTTAGAGTACATATGCTCACTGACAGCTTATTCAGTAGCCGGACATAGAGGTGGGAAGAGATCTGTGCCAGTTACGGAACCTACAGTAATTGTGCAGACCTCTGGACACCCAGATAAGGAGGGGTGCAGGATAGTGGGATGTGAGTGTGTCAGTTGGGTGGGGACTCTTCAGGGAAGGGGTATACCGGACCACCAGAAAATAAACAGGCTAGAGGAAACTGGAGATTTGTGGGTGGGGAAACCAGTGGACCAGCAGGGATCACCATATGCACAGAAAATGGCTGATCTGGAGGTTGGACACACTGGACCACCAGAGATTGCTGTATACACTGACAATGTAAAATCAGGGCATAGGGAGTCACACTGGATCACCAAAAAAGAATGTACACACTGTAAATAATCGAGACAAGCAGTGGTTAATGTTGGTACTGTAAACAGACAATCAGAAGAGGGAGCCACTGGACCACAAGGGCATGGTATTCTGTACCACAATGGGAGATCAGTGATGGTGTGGTGCTCATTGGACCACCAGGATATATGTTGTGGAGTGTGAACATGAGATCAGGGGTGAGAAGACCAATCTAATCACCAGGACATTCATTATGAAATGGAAATGCTAGAGCAGTGGGTGAGGGAGTGAGAGAATACACTGGACCACAAGAGAACATAGTATGGAGTGGGAATGGTAATCGGGGTGGACAGCGGCAGCACAGCCTCCTGCCTTTTGGGGCATGGACTTAGTGCCAGTTAGGAGGTCATTACCAGCAGCAATAAACAGCTCCACTTGATGGTTATTTACCACTACCACAAAATCGGCTGCAAAAGTATGCAGGAGGGGACCCCTCATTCACATAGGGGCAGTGATATTTTAGTTCATTGGCACTTCTGGGTTTGAAGGGCACTCCTGGGACCTCTGAATATAAGCTCACTGGGAGTACTCATGCAAAAGTGTTTTAGCGTGGCACTGACCTTTGAACAGCCTTCCCAGAATTAGCAAAGTGGTTGTTTAAATATGGAGCGGCTCACCAATGGTTTAATCCAATAGCAGTATTTATCCAAATGTATGTGACCATTTATACAAGTAGAAACAGCAACATGTCATGAGGGTTAATAATTTAGTCCCTCCATCTTAAGCTGTTAGTGCCATAACAAAGTGCCAGCTATAAAAAGATATACATATTTTTTAATCTTTGCTGTTTGTGTGTGGTTATTTGGGTGTCATGTGATACTAAGATATCAGGTTTGTTTTAAACTACAAGTGGTATTATTTCCTTGAATGGACTCAGAGGAGACAAAGGAAACAGAAAGCTGAGATTTAAATTGCTGTCCTTCCACACAGAGAGAGAAGAGAGCTAGGAATTACAGCTTGTGCTAACTGCACATTGTCACTGAGGTTAAACAGTGTGAATCTCCATGGTAACAGACATTCCAGCTGTTGTGTAGAACTAAGAGTATGCAGTTACATCTTATTTATTTTTATTTAATTGAAGGTTTCAGAATTACAAACTTTTAAGCTAAAAGCTAATTTACAAAGGATCCTCGTCAAACAAAGGGTGGAGGAAAAACAAGGTACAAGATTGAGGGAAAACAGTAGCATGTGAAAGGCATTGTCAGATAATATAGAATAGTGGATGGAGTGACCATCCACAACAAGGCTGTGTTTCCATCAAGGTTGTTGATGACATCATGGAGACTTCAAGAGCGAATAACTGAGATGGAAACACAGCCATAGTTGTGGATGGTTAACCAGCCACTATTTTATATGGTATTTGGTTCCTGACTTGTCTTGTTAATGTTTTTCCCCCAAGTTGACAGTTACCTTGGTAATGCCATGCTGCTCCCGCTCTGGCTCATTCCTGCTTATCCCGCTCTGACTCAGTTCAGCTTCACCCCATCCCGCTAGCTCAGAACCACTTAGTTTACAACACAAAAATTAAAAAGAACAGCGATTCACTTTTGTGACACAGAGCCTTGTGAGGCACTCCATGTCAAGATGGGAAGAGTCCACCAACAAGATTTTGAAAGCCATATCTTTCTATTCATAATAAGCCCTAACCACATACTACACAGTAATTAGATTACTATACATATTAATCAAACCAAACCAAACTTTATTTCTGAAACACTATTCCACAGCAGATCATGGCATTTTACACAATAAAAACAGTATAAAAACATTCATTTCTGAAAACATAGCAATAATCTGAATATTAGTGCAAAAATGCCAGTTAAATTAATACATCTTCAAGGCAGATTTAAAGACCTCAACAGACCTGCATTCTCTTATCTAATGAGCAAGGCCCCTGGAATTCTGCAATTCTGCAGTTGAGGAATTTTCTGCAGAATCTGCATCATGCCACAGAATGTATGTAGTGCTGCAGAATTCACTGTTTTTGGTGAATTTTTATTCAGATACACTGTTTTTCCATAGTGTCTGGCTTTCTTTCCTGTCTTGTTTATCCTGAAGCCCCTCCTCTATGCTCAACATATGATGTCATTGATGACATCACATCATATTTAACAAATGGCAGGACTGCTTTCTGCCAGAGAAATGAATAAATCATGCTGCAGAAATCAGAAAATGCTGCTGCAGAAACCAAGGAACCCTGCCGCAGATATGAGAAACTTCTGCCGGAGAGCAGTAGGGGCCCTGTCAGTGAGGTACAGAATGCCATAGAGTTGGAGCAGCAAAAGCAAATGACCTAACACTAGATGTTGTCAAACAGACCCTGGAAATCTCTAGCCATCCCTCATCAGTGAAGTGGAGAGGGCGAGGGGGGAGGTAGGGACAAAGGAGGTAACATAAACATAGAAACATAGAAATGTAGAAGATCATGGCAGATAAGGACCTCAAGGCCTATCCAGTCTGGCCATTTCTTTTTCTACCTTATAAATGTGCCATTGACTTGCAGGTATCGCGGACCTACTGCATAGAACAATTAATGAGATGAAGAAAGACACTGTCACAACAATCAGAGCACATAATACATATTCCATATTTAATATTGCAATTAGTGCAATAAGGATAGAACGTAACATTGCTTAGGCCAGTGCCTAGGTGCAGAAAATCTGGAGGAGATAGTCCCAGGTCAGTATAGGTGATTAAGGTGCAACATCACGCTGTGTGCAAGCTATGGGGACTCCCAGGTTGCAGCTGAAAGCCTTGTCAGTTCCTGGTGGGGACAGAGAAGGATTCTTCCTTGGAGTCAGGACTGCCATTAGGGGAAATATGTAGCAGACTAAGTGGATACGAGGGAGAAACAGCAGTAGATAATAGCAGCAGGGTCAGGGGAGATAAGGAGGTGTGGAGGAGGGAGGAGGGGTATAAAGGATCATGGGGTAAGTGGTTGGGGTAAGGATGTAGAAAGGTAAAGATGAGGGAAGTGTGGAGAGTTGTGGGAGCTTAGAGGATCTGAATGGGCAGGGCAGGTGCACCCAAGAGAGCCAGGATACAAGTGTAGATTTACAGTTGGTAGGTATGGAAGAGAGGAGGGGTAGGGAGCATGAATGGGCCTGATAGAAGGGGGGGATAGAGGGAAATAGTGGGAGCTTGTAGGGCCTGATAGGAGGGGGGATAGAGGGGAGTAGTGGGTGCTTGTAGGGCCTGTTAAGAGAAGGGAGTGGGGAGTAGTGGGAGCTTGTAATGACCTGTTATTCAGGACAGATGCACCCAGGAGTACAAGGTACACTAGGAGGCTAGATTTGACAGGAGTGTGAACAACAGTAGAGGAAGCTTGTAGGACCATGAGTCAGGGTGGGTTGCCAAGGGGTGCCAGTTGAATGAGGGGCTAGGTTCAGCAAGAGTGAGGATGACAGCAGCAGTGTCCAGGGGTGTGGTTGCACTTCTGAATTTCAGATTTTAATTGCCCAAGGCTGGTGAGGCTTGTGGCAGTGTGGGGGAGCTTGTTGAGCTAGGTGGGGGCTCTTAATGTAAAGGCTTGTCTTCCTAGGTCAGTTCATCTGAAAGGCACCACTAGGGTATGTTTTGTTATGCTTCTTGTGGAATGCTTTGCTGGGACAGGATGGTATAGCACTTGGAGAGCAGGAGGGGCAAGTCTTAGGAGGGCCTTTTTCCTAATTACTTATGACACCTCCTGTGGTCTCTTGTGTGAATGTAATCTGATTTATGTAGGCAAAACTGTAAGACCACTCAAACAATGAATCCAGGAGCATGTGAGATCCAGTAGCAATGCCAAAAATGCTACCCCAGTGGGAACACAGTTTGCAATTCATCATGACTCCTCCATCGAATGTCTGAAATTTATGGGCATTGACTGGCTACAATCTGATTTAATAGGAGGTGACAGGGCTAACAGGTTGTTACAGAAAGAAAGCATGTGGATTTTTAAATTAATTAGTGCTAAACCTGAAGGCTTAAATAATAACTGGGTCTTAAAACCTTTTTTGAAATCAATTTATAGTTTTGTGGTCTCTTGCATGCAGAATGGATCCCACTTTAAATGAAGTGGTAACAAGTTGACCAGAAAGGAAATGTGGATCTTTAATCTTTTGAAATAACGTTTGTGACCTGAGCCCCCTTTTTTAAATAAACTTATATATTTGTGACTTTTTGAAATTTGCATGTGAAATGGATCCCACTTTACCTGAAACATAGAAACATAGAAACATAGAAACATAGAAGTTGACGGCAGATAAGGACCTCAAGGCCCATCCAGTCTGCCCATTTCTTTTTCTACCTTATAAATGTGCCATCGGCCTTTGCTCTGTCAGTGACCTATCTATTCATAGTCATTTGTATTGCTCCCTTATGCCTTTCCTCCATGCCTGTTTGAGGCCTGCACTGTATTCATAGCACACCACTTCTTGTGGTAAGCCATTCCATGCATCTACCACCCTTTCTGTGAAAAGAATTTCCTCATTCCCCTTAATCGACCTCCCTCTAATCTCCATGCTGTGTCCTCTTGTCCTGCTATTTTCTTATATTTAAACCTGTTAGACTCTTTCACCTTGTTTATGCCCTTAAGGTGTTTAAATGTCTCGATCATATCACCTCTCTCCTCCTTTGCTCAAGGGTATACATATTGAGCTCCGTTAATCTGTCCTCATATGTCTTCTGATGCAGTCCCTGCACCATTTGGTTGCCCTTCTCTGGACTGCCTCAATTTGGTTAATGTCCTTGTGAAGGTGTGGCCTCCAATACTGCACACAGTACTCCAGATGGGGCCTAACCAATGTCTTGTACAGAGGATTATTACCTCCCTCTTACGACTGTGATACCCCTACTAATACACCCTAACACCCCCTAGCCTTACCTACTGCTTTAGAGGTCTGCTTGGATGATTTTAGGTCATCAGTGATGATGATGCCCAAGTCTCTTTCTTCCTTTGTGACTGCTAGCAACCCTCCCAGCCTATAAGTGGCTTCAGGGTTTCTCTTCCCTATGTGCATGATTTTGCACTTCTTTGCATTAAATCCCAGTTGCCACTCTTCTGACCATTCTGCTAGTTTATCCAGATCTCTTCTCATTCTGTCCACCCCATCTGGATCATCTACTCTGTTGCAGATCTTGTGTCATCTGCAAACAGACAACTTACCCTCTAGTCCATCTGCGAGGTCACTAATGAAGATGTTTGAATAGGACTGGCCCCAGGACTGATCCTGAGGTACCCCACTTGTGACTTGCATCTCTTCTGACTGTATACCATTTACCACCACTCTCTGTTTTCTGCCAGTCAACCAGTTTGCCACCCAGTTGACCAACTTCAAATACCCCGAGCCTACCTAGCTTATTTATCAATCTTCTATGTGGAACAGTGTCAAAGCTTTGCTGAAGTCAAGGTAGGCGACATCAACTGCCCCCTTGGTCCACCACTCTGGTTACCCAGTCAAAGAAATCTATGAGATTAGTTTGACAGGACCTTCCTTTGTAAACCCATGCTGTCTTGGATCCTGTGCCCCTATGGATTCCAGGTGTTGCACTATCCCTTTCCTTAAGGGTGCTTCCATAATCTTGCCCACTACTGAGGTAAGACTGACCGGTCTGTAGTTGCCTGCCTCCTCCCTGCTACCACTCTTGTGGGCGGGATCACATGAGCCCTTCTCCAGTCTTCGGACCTCTCCTGTGCTCAGAGACTCACTAAACAATTCTGCTAATGGCTCTGCTAGTTCCTCCTTTAGCTCATAAGTACCCTGGGATGCTGCCATCAGGTCCCATTGCCTTATCCACCCTGAGCTTAGCAAGCTCTTGTAGGACCCTTTCTTTTGTGAAGGGTAGTGCTCACCTCCCTCCCCCCTGTGTCCATGATGCTGAGCTGTGGGCCCTGCCCTACCTTCTCTTCAGTAAATACTGAGCAAAAGTATCTATTTAGGATAGATGCCTTTACAGGGTCCTCCTCCTCACCATGCTCCCTTTTCTCCATTATGCTTAGCAATACCCCCTCTGGACTTTCTCCTTTCACTAATGTATCTATAGAAAGTCTTGTCACCTTCTTTTACTGTTCGTGCTAGTGTTTCCTCAGTTTGGGACTTTGCCTGCCTTACTGCCTTACCTGCTTCCCTTAGGGCAGTTTGGTATGCCTCCCTATCTTCATCCCTTTGTTTTCCTTATATTTTTTCTGAAGGCCAGACTTTTGGCTCTGACCTTTTCTGCTACTGTATTTGAGAACCAAAGTGGTTTCCTTCTTTGCACTTCCTTTTCTGTCAACACAATGGGATGTTGCTTAAGTATTGTATCCTTAATGCTTGCCCACTTTGCCTGTACCTCCTCACCTGTGTTTCTTCTTGCCAGGGCTAGCTTAACTCTGTTGGCCATCTTATCAAAGTCAGCTCCTCTGAAGTCCCATATTTTTGCTTTGGAATGGATGATTTAGATGTAGTAGCCAAATTGAACCATACCATGATGGTCACTGGCCCCCAGGTGACCTTCTACCTGAGATCTGTGATCCCTTCTTGTTAGTCAGTACTAGATCTAGGATAGCCCTGTCTCTTGTGGGTTGCTGTACCAGTTGTTTGAGGCCCTCTGCAGGAATCCACTATGAGTCTAGTTCTGGCAGATGTTCCTGCTGGTATTGACCAATCTGTATCTGGCATGTTGAAGTCTCCCATTATCAGAACCTCCCTTTAGCTGTCATGTTTTGTATATCTTCTAACAGTAATGTGTCTATGTCCTCCCTCTGGTCTGGGGGCCTGTAGACAACCCCAGTTCTTATGGCTGTCCCATTTCCTGTTTCCAGGGTGACCCTACAGTTCTTCTGGCTCCTTATGTGTATTCTGAATTTCTGTAGCTTTGATATTTTCATTAACATACAGGGCCACCCCTCTCACTTTGTACCTCGGTCTCTTCTGAACAATACACTTGGGTACTGAAGTCTCCCAAGTGCTGGACACACTAGTAAACCACATCTCACTAATTACTACTGTCCAGTTTAGCCTCTGACATTATTGCCTGCAGGTCTGGATCTTATTTCTAGGCTGTGAGCATTTGTGTACAATGATTTTCCATTGGCCAGATTTTGTGTGTTAGTTGTTGGGTGAAGTTTGGCTAATTACTCTTGTGCATCGTATGGGAGACAAACCTTTTTTCTTACCTGGTGATGGAAATGAACGGCAAACACGCTGAATTCCTGTTTGACCACTAGCTGAGGGGAGGGTGTTCTTCCCATTTGACGTAGGGGTGCTGCACCCTCTCCCCATTTGCTAGTTTAAATATTCTGCAAAGACGCCAAACTTCTGCCCCAATGCACTGACTCCTCTTTAGTCAGATGCAGTCCATCAAATTTAAAGAACTTTCGCTCCAGAACTGTTGCCAGTTCCTACAAATCTGTGTCCTTTTCCTGGTACCAGTCCTTGAGCCACGTGTTTGGCTCCCTATCTCCCTTCTCTGACCTTCCGTCCATCTGCTCCCTTCTCCCAGACTGGCAGGATCTCAGAGAAGGAGATGCTGGACAGAAATAGATGATAGTTTGTCACCCAGCCTAGTCAGGTGTTCCTTGGTCTCCACAACTGACCGGTTGGCGAGATCATTAGTCCCTATGTGTACTAGGACATCAATGTTTTCTCCTGCTTTGTGAACAATTTTAGCAATGCGGTCAGTGTCTTCCATGCTGATGTACCTAGACATCTGACCATCACCCTGGCTGGAGATGGGTATCAACTCCCTGAATCATGGAGTCTCCTATGATCAGAAGTTTTTGAATTTCCTTTGTGCTTGTTTAGTTTTGGTTCCTGATTTGGGTGAGTATTGTTGTGCTAGCTCCTGTGCCGTGAAAACTTGCTCTGCAGTGTCTTCTTGCCTCTTTTATTTGATTTCAGAGATAGAGGCAGATACCTGTTTGTAGTGTTTATATGGTTTTGGAGGTAAATGTTGAGAGCAGAGAGTGATGGGGCACCTGATTTGTTTCTCCTAACCACCTGCCAACCTCCTGGACCAACTACCTCTCCGCGGTCGAGGTTTTTCTGTTGGATGCTGGGGAAATGGCGGGTGGTTCTTATAATGTATTTCCTCTTCAATATGAAATTTGAGGCATGCAATCTCTGCCCATGCTGCCTGGAGCTGAGACCCTAGATCTCCAAGGCCCAGCATGTAGGACAGTGTCCTAAATCCTGTAAGACTGTCCTTCTGAAAATTGTTCCACAGTACCTGCAGTTAATGAAATCCATTCCAAATAAGTTGCTGGGTTTGTAACCTAGTCAGAGTAATTAGAAGGAAAAAAATGTAAGTAATGGTTTAATTGTGCTTTGTTTAACTTGTTATAATAAGTTAAATTACTAGTGACCTGTAAATGAGATCATTTTGTGGAGGCTCCCACTGATCCGCCTTCCTGCTCTGCCACAGGAAATGTCACAACTGTGGTACCCTATAAAAGGAGTGTAGCGTGGGGTGGTTGGGATGGGGTGGGTGCTGGGCCCTTCCCTGCCTAAAAGAAGAACCACGGACAAAAGAACAAGGAGGTAAGAGCAGAAACAATCAGTCAACAACAAATGCAGTAACCCTGAAAGCTTATCCTAATGTTAGATAAAACTGTAAAACCTGTAAAGCACCACCTGTAATAATTTCAGAGAAGATATACCCTAAGAAACACTTTGCTCCAGAGAAAAATAAAGCAGTAACAGAAGATATACCTTGCAAAAGACACTTGAATTGTAGATTACAGCAGTAATCTTTGTTAGCACACACCTGTAGGCACAATTTTGTAATAATGCAGAAGAAGGTATACCAGCAACAACAATTTGAATCAGAGAAAAATAAAGCAATGAAATGTTAGCAACAAACAGTAGCAATCCCTGTGAGTAAAAAAAAAAAACACCACCACACAGTAAATCTTCGGCCAAACTAAGTCTTAATCCTTCTCCCTTGCTCTGGTAAGTTTTCACTCTGCCTTTCAAGCAGTCTTAGAAGGAAAGAGCTCAGGTGAAGCTAGGTGCCTTGGCCAGCAAACCAAGTCTTCTACCTGAGTGGCAGTTAGTTTGCCCAGTTTTTCCCTTTGATTTGCTTCACCTTGCTGATTTTCCGTCTTTACCTGTTACAGAGACAGCGTATCACTCCCTTCTGGGCTCCTTCCGACTTGGTACTTGGCACTTGCCTAAAGGAGATCTGATAACTGCCGCCTTGATGCTCATCAGTCCCAGGACATACACACAAGTGGATTTGATAGTACACACTGTTAAACCTTTTTCTTCTAAACACTTTCTATACTATGTGACATAGCATTTTTGTATTAAAAGCACTGTGTATTTATGTGTAATATGCATACAATTCTGACATGATATCGGTATCGGTATCACTAGCAGGAGCAATCTTTCTAGAGCTGATCAAAGCGTTCGACACCGTCAGTCATGCACTTCTTATCCACTGTCTCCCCTCCCTCCATCTCACCCCTGAAGCAATCTCCTGGTTCAATAACTATCTCACTGATTGGACTCGACAAGTCAAAATTAACACCACCCTCTCTGCTAAGCTACCTGTTCGCTCAGGTGTCCCCCAAGGGTCGATCTTAGGCCCTCTACTATTCACTCTCTTTCTAAACTCCCTCCCTCAGGCTTGCAGTGGTAAACTATTACTCTGTGCAGACAATGCCGTAGTACACTGGAAACACTCCAATCCAAACTCTCTTCAAAATACCCGAAAAGCTGCTTTAGGAAACTAGAATCCTGGTTCACCGATCATAGATTATTATTTAATTACAAGACCAAATCTATGATCTTTGTTCAACACCAACACCCCAACAGTAATGCCCTGCTATCTTGCTCTAATCCACAGGGCATCCAAATTGAACAGGTCACTAACTTTAAGTATCTGGGCATTACTGTTGACACATTCCTTACCTACCACCTACATATTAAACACCTCTCCACCTCTGCCAACACTCAGCTGGGGATCCTATACAGGCACAAACACTGCCTCCCCCAGGCACTAAGACTGATGGTAACCTGCTCAGTCCTATCTGTGGTCGATTATGGGATTACAATTTATGGCACAGCTGATAACACAGCCCTAAACAGCATCAAACTAGCACTCAACAAAGCCTGCCGATTGGTCACTAACAGTGATAGATTATCCCATACATGTGGGCTCTACAATCAAGCTGACTGGTTGACCTTCGAAGGGAGACTAATGTACCACACCTGCCTCCAAGCAAAAGGATCCTAATGAAACTTGCACCTTTAGGCCTTCACCCCCTCATCCAAACAATCCCTCATAGGAGCACCCCTTAGACATCCAGCTAACACCACACTCCTGATCCCCACTGTAGGACTACACTAGGGCAAAGGCCTTTCAGGTATCGAGCTCCACTCTGCCAGAACTACACCACTCTGCCAGAACTAACCACATCTGCCAGAACTAGACACATAGTGGATTCCCTGCAGGGGGAGGGCCTCAAACAACTGGTACAACAACCCACAAGAGACAGGGCTATCCTAGATCTAGTACTGACTAACAGGGAAGGGATCACAGATCTCCAGGTAGAAGGTCACCTGGGGGCCAGTGACCATCACATGGTATGGTTCAATTTGGCTACTACATCTAAATCATCCCATTCCAAGGCAAAATATGAGACTTCAGAGGAGCTGACAGAGTTAAGCTAGCCCTGGCAAAAAGAAACATAGGTGAGGTGGTACAAGGCAAAGTGGGCAAGCATTAAGGATGCAATACTTGAAGCAACATCCCATTGTGTTAGACAGAAAAGGAAGTGCAAAAGAAGAAGGAAACCACTTTGGTTCTCAAATACAGTAGCAGAAAAGGTCAGAGCCAAAAGGCTGGCCTTCAGGAAATATAAGGGAACACAGTGGGATGAAGATAGGGAGGCATACCAAACTGCCCTAAGGGAAGGAGGGAAGGCAGTAAGGCAGGCAAAGTCCCAAACTGAGGAAACACTAGCACAAACAGTAAATGAAGGTGACAAGACTTTCTATAGATGCACTGGTGAAAGGAGAAAGTCCAGAGGGGGTATTGTTAAGCTTAATGGAGAAAAGGGAGCATGTGAGGAGGAGGACCATGTAAAAGCATCTATCCTAAATAGATACTTTTGCTCAGTATTTACTGAAGAGAAGGTAGGGCAGGGCCCACAGCTCAGCATCATGGACAGGGGAGGGAGGTGAGCACTACTCCCTTCACAAAAGAAAGGGTCCTACAAAAGCTTGCTAAGCTCAGGGTGGACAAGGCAATGGGACCTGATGGCATACATCCCAGGGTACTTAAGGAGCTAAAGGTGGAACTAGCAGAGCCATTAGCAGAACTGTTTAGTTTGTCTCTGAGCACAGGAGAGGTCCCAGAAGACTGGAGAAGGGCTCATGTGATCCCGCTCCACAAGAGTGGTAGCAGGGAGGAGGCGGGGAACTACAGACCAGTCAGTCTTACCTCAGTAGTGGGCAAAATTATGGAGGCACCCTTAAAGAAAGGATAGTGCAACACCTGGAATCCTTAGGGGCACAGGATCCAAGACAGCATGGGTTTACAACAGGAAGGTCCTGTCAAACTAATCTCATAGATTTCTTTGACTGGGTAACTAGAGTGGTGGACCAAGGGGGAGCAGTTGATGTTGCCTACCTTGACTTCAGCAAAGCTTTTGACACTGTTCCACATAGAAAATTGATAAATAAGCTGGATAGGCTTGGGGTGGTTCAGAAGTTGGTCAACTGGGTGGCAAACTGGTTGACGGGCAGAAAACAGAGAGTGGTGGTAAATGGTATACAGTCAGAAGAGATGCAAGTCATAAGTGGGGTACCTCAGGGATCAGTCCTGGGGTCAGTCATCTTCAACATCTTCATTAGTGACCTTGCAGATGGACTAGAGGGTAAGGCTTATCTGTTTGCAGATGACACCAAGATCTGCAACAGAGTAGATGATCCAGATGGGTGGGCAGAATGAGAAGAGATCTGGATAAACTAGCAAAATGGTCAGAAGAGTGGCAACTGGGATTTAATGCAAAGAAGTGCAAGATCATGCACATAGGGAAGAGAAACCCTGAAACCACCTATAGTCTGGGAAGGAGTTGCTAGCAGTCACAAAGGAAGAAAGAGACTTAGGCATCATCATCACTGATGACCTGAAATCATCCAAGCAGACCTCTAAAGCAGTAGGTAAGGCTAGGGTGTGTTAGGGTGTATTAGTAGGGTATCACAAGTCATAAGAGGAGGAAATAATCTTCTTTACAAGACACTGGTTAGGCCCCATCTGGAGTACTGCATGCATTATTGGAGGCCACACCTTCACAAGGACATTAACTAAATTGAGGCAGTCCAGAGAAGGGCAACCAAATGGTGCATGGACTGCATCAGAAGACATATGAGGACAGATTAACAGAGCTCAATATGTGTATACACTTGAGTAAAGGAGGGAGAGAGGATATGATCAAGGCATTCAAACACCTTAAGGGCATTAACAAGGTGAAAGAGTCTAACATGTTTAGATATAAGAAAAATAGCAGGACAAGAGGACACAGCATGAGATTAGAGGGGGGCTGATTAAGGGGGAATGTGAGGAAATTCTTTTTTCACAGAAAGGGTGGTGGATGCATGGAATGGCCTACCTCAAGAAGTGGTGGCTATGAATACAGTGCAGGGCTTCAAACAGGCATGGGATAGGCATAAGGGAGCAATACAAATGAGTATGAATAGATAGGCCACTGACAGAGCAAAGGTCAATGGCACATTTATAAGGTAGAAAAAGAAATGGGCAGACTGGATGGGCCTTGCGGTCCTTATCTGTCATCAACCTCTATGTTTCTATGTTTCTATGGCTAAATCAGCTTCCTTCCTCCATCTCCCAGGCCCCCAGCCTTAGCCTATTTAAAAAAGGCATCAAGCGATTTCTCCTAGACTCAGAGACTTGGGGCTGCTACAACCTGTCCTACCACACTAGGTTGAAGACAGAAAACCAGCATCTCCCTCAACTCCAAACACAGCCGACATAGCGCTTAGTACCTAAAGCACTATCTCTCAGTTAGTTGCTAACATCTGAATTTGGCAACCAATCCCCCTCTTCTCTGCAATGACTCAGGGTCCCCATACAACCCTAGAGAAACCTACAGAAACTAACCTAACAAGTAAAATATTCTGTACGGAGTAACCGTGTAATATTTGTCTTAATGTAATGTTTGCCTAGTAAGCAATGTACAATTTGTCTCTAAGTGAGGTTCTGTTTGTACTGATGTAGAGTTTTGCAAGGAGTCTTCGACTCAAAGGATTGTAATTCAAAATTTCAATAAAATAAAATAAAATTTCTCTTCCATATAGGTATCAATATGCTACTCAAGAGACAAAGTGTGACAATCAGGTTCCAAAATTTATTTGGGCCAATTGTCATAACCATATCATATTTACATTGGGTGCAAGTGGTAGTATTTCAGTCCCCAACATAAAGATAGTTTGTAGTTCAGAGGCGCTAAAAATTGGGATTAAAAGTTCCCACAAGGGCAACGTAATGTGAGTAACATTGTGCCCTTGACAGCAAATTTGTCAAATTATCAAACATATATTTTTTGATATTACTATGTCTATGGTATCTATTTAGGTAGCATAATATCTAACTTTTCTGTTTTTTATCACAAACTTAACTTGTTGGTAATTATGCCACAATATGTTTGCTGATCACAGTATGCCCAAATCTGGATGTGTTTAAGTTTGGCTACCACATTCATGTCCTGATTTTCTAGCCCATTGTTTTTGCACAACTATAGTACCCTCATAGGAAAAGACAGAAATCACTTAATTTTCAGAAAGTGAATTATACTTTATTTACAAGGGTTTTTTCTACAGGATGTCACGTGAGTAACTCAGACTACACAGGACGTCCTAAGTAATACAGACACAACACAAGAAGTCACATGAGTAACATGGACACCAGAACAGTAGTATCAGTATCATACCAAGTGTCTCACTAAGTCATACCAAAGGTTATTGCTAATGTTCAACCAAAAAATGATTGTCACTCATGAATATTTGGTATAACTTTTTGAACATTTTGAAGATTGTACTGTAGTCACAACATTATATTAACTTAAGATATTCACAAATGTTTTATGTTGCAGTATAGTATGGACTGAATCTCACCTGGTCTATTACATATACCAGCTGGTCCCAAGCCTACAATAAGAGAGAGGGAAACCAACTATATCGTTATGAGATGAATGGGGGTGTTTGGGATTAATGCATGCCCTTGCTGCTTGTGATATTCAAGGCTGAAGGCAAAACACTGATAGTGTATTAGTGACTTATAACATGGGGTAGATAAAGGCAGGTGAGTGGTAAACAACCATCAGGTGACCATTGCTTACTCCACAATATATGACAGCTAGTGGTGAACCACCCTCTGAGAGATTAGCCTGTGTTTCTGCTCTGATCTTGTTATAGTGCAAATTGCAGTCTGTGGGCAGCCATTACTATCCCTGCTTAGTGAGTGAGAGCCGAGGCCTGCCATGTAGTCCCAGGCAGTGCAGCAACAGTAGCTGTAGTGTTCAAAGTTTGTAGTCTTGCTTCTTACCCAAGCTTGTTCCCAGAGTGAAGTGTGTGGTACCCATGGTCATTTTTCTGTTGCACAGCCAGATTAACAGGTCAATCCCATAGTTGTGGCATAAAGTCAGATGGAACAGTATGAAGAGGGGGAGACCTCCCCAATGATGTCATGATCTGAAAGTGAGCTTTATGCTGGTGGACAGAGAAACAGAGTTCCAGAATGACCTGCAAGCTTTGAGTCCCATTAGTTGCCATTTCTTAATTGGTAGAATGCAGTCTGGTAGACTGTGTGACTGCACTGCTGGGGAAAATGTTTACTTGCTTGCCATGCATTAATGTAACCACAGACAGAGAGACAGAGCAGCTAAACCAGTGGAGGTATAGGCACCGTGTGTGTACCACAAGAGGCAACTCCATATTTTGTACTTCAGAGCTACTGTGCTGTCTCAGAAGGCATATCATGCACAACAAATGTCAGAAAAAGCATAGCAACACTTTCCTTCTGACATCTGTATGTGCATGACAGCCATTTTGTTGGGGACTATTTTTTTAGGCAGCAGAATACAGTAATTTGCTTGTCTTTTATAAAAGGAGAAAACATATGTATATTGCTTTCTCCTTGTTTTGTAGTGCACCCTCTGTTATAAGTGTAATAGCCCACTCCAGGGTGTGTGGTTATTGGGGATTAAGCAACACACTGGGTGTTGTGAGGACACTCAGCCAGCAGCCTCATGCTTCACAATGCACTCGGGGTATTGACTAATCCCTAATAACTGCACACCCTGGAGTGGGTTACTTCCTGCTAATAGAACTATGCCCTTGAGTGGGTTGCTGCAATCTTAAAATGTGTTTTAAGAAATGAAAATGAAATTAAAAACTGACTTCAGGGGACAGATCTTCAAAAGCTTTCCCATGTGCAAAGGCTAGTTTTTCTGCACAAACCCAGATTTGCGCAGATGTCCATATTCCAAATCCCTGTTATGGGCAAACAAGGTTTGTGTCCAGGAGATTTTCTGAGGTTGGCACAATACAAATGGAAAGTCATGGACCTGAAATCTGGTGAAGTCCTGTAATCACAGAGTGCAAGGTAATTTGCATGGTCCCCTTTTATGGTGCAGATATACACAATTATCCCTGTTACTAATGATGCCATCCCCCAGATCACAGTCACAACTGAAGACACAGCCCCTTCCTGTTGTCAGATGGACCCCTCCATGGTACCATCACTCACTGTGTCCACAGCATGATCCTGCAGGTGCATATGGCAACCAGTGCATTTTGGAAGAGGGTGCACTTTTAGGTTTCTTCAGCTATTGTAATTAATGTCAGTAATTGCTTGATATGCTATGCTAGGCCCTCAGCCTATCACGCAGCACATGGCACGCCAAACAATTACTGTGATTCACTGCAACAGCAAAGTAAGCCTAAACGTGCACAAAAAAACAGAATGGAAAAAAATACAGAACAAAGGGTAACACTAACAGTCACTGACAGCAATCAACCCAGTAAGAAAAAAAACAGTATTTTTCTTCAATTGTACTGCCATGGAAGCCATTTAAGGCATACCATGTAGCACATAGTCCAGTTACTGAGATACATTACAACAGCAGCCAAATGAGCCTAAAACTGCACAAAAACAATGAACAGGGTTGATGTTTTTGGTGACTGCAACCTGGTTACCACCAATTACAGTCATTTTACATCCATTTTTGGTGTTTGTGCCCTTTTAGGCTCGTTTTACTGTTGCAGTGAATCTCAGTAATTGTTTAATGTGCCGTGCTAGACTCTTGGCCTAACATGCAGCACGTGGCACACGTACTGATCACAAAACACATTGCTGAAATGTAAATGGTTCTGTGCTGGCATTTGGGTGCTCAGTGTTGAGCCGGTGGGTGCAATATGTTTTTTTAAAAAAGTTGCCATCTTATAGACTCCTGTGGATCTGAGAAATTTGTGGATTACCCAACGCTCGTTACTGCTGCTGTTATTTGCTTTTCTGCTGCTAAATGGCTTTGATGCACTTGTACATAAAATAAATAAGTACTGTGAGTACGTTTGGAGTGCTGACTATTTTTCTGTTCTACAAAAGTGTTTTTACAAAAATAAATATGATATTAACCAGGATTTCTTTTTTAGTTTAGCAGATAAGCAGGTAGTTTAAAAGTAGTTCTGGTGTTCTGATGCCTCCAAAACAATATAAGCCCCTAAAGAGAGCAGGTCTACACAAACTGAGCACCTGCAGAGACCAGGTCCTATTCATTTACTCCACAATACAACATGTATTTTATTTCTCATTACAGAACTCTCCAAACTGTAGATATGGTGTTCTGATGCCTAATACAAAATGAGCCCAAGCATTAACCAGGTCCAATTGATATACTCCCCAAAACTGCAGATTTTTGCCTAGTACAGAACAAACTATTCAGCAGCAGCACCATTAAAGGTGCCCCTGATAGAGAATAGGATCACACAAAATGCCCCCCCCCCCCACAGGGACCAGGCTACACAGAATGATCCCCTTGTAGAGACTTGGTCTATAGAATAGGTAAATATGTATAACCATTCAATCTAGGAAACCTGCAGCTGTTCAACTTTAAAATGCCTTATAATCAACTCTCCCTGCCCCTACCCCACCCTTCATACCCCGAGCTCAGCATCTTGGGACCATGAGGCAAGGTCCGACTACATGTCTCTGTGTTTCCCAAAAAGCAAATGTGTACTTTTACAATCTACAGACATCTGACACACTGGGGAACAAAAGAGCAGCTGAGATACAGAGAGACTAGTCCACTGTAGTGCCCGTAACGTGCATAACTCCAAACTTCAGGAGGACAACATGTCTTGTCCAGAATGTAGGTGGCAGTACAAAGAATACAGACCCACCAGGTCCACAGCTTTAAAGAGCAATGGGGTGGTGACTGATGGGGTCAGCATGCATTTCTGGTTCTGAACATTCTGGGCTGGTGGAGGAACCAATAGTAACGTGGGTAACAAAAGGACACGAAAATAACACACCATGGAAAAAGGCAATTTTCTAAATAAATGAGTTATAACAAACTGCAAGGTTTTCGCAGCATGTCAGTAACAAAAAGAAGGTCACCAGACACAATAATGCTTTTGGACCACAGTTCATGCAAATTAAAGGCACAGTCTGCTTAGGATGAGGTACTAGATGGACACTGCATGTAATAAACGTTACAGCTGTATAAAATGATTAAATAAAAGGCAAAAACTTTTATTCTGTATAGGGGGTTCTTGGGGGAGGCTTAAATGAAGTAATTAGATAACACATTAACAACAATTGGGTTTCTAAGGCACAATAAAGGGCTGTATTTAAATACTTAAATTGGGAATGGAAGCAATGTCACAAAATGGAACCCTATTTGAAGGGGTAAATCGATGTTTGTGATAAAACTGAAAGAGCACAGTGGAACCAAACTGGGTCATGTTATGTTTAATATCTCTCCTAATGTGGCACTACAAATTAGGTGTGTCATGTGAACCTTAAAAAGTTACAGGGTGTCAATGTGCAGTAGGTATGAGTCTCTCGAATACTGTATTCATGCCTATATGTAAATAATGACACACCTTTAAGAGTTAAAGTAGCAATGATGTAATGACTCAAGTTGTATTTAAGGACTGGTTTGCTTCTGTAGCCCTGCCCTCTTGAAGACTTTTGAAGTTGAGGCGCTAGGGGTTTGTTACTACTACTAGGAAGTACCTGCTTCTAAATCCTTTTGCTGTGATTTTTGAGCACTTGCTTTAGTAAAACGAACTTTGGATATATTCATTTTGCAGTGCTTCTCATTATTTGCGTGCTACATTCATTGTGGTTTTTGTTGAGGGTTGTATGGACTCTGTGCAGGCTGGTATCAGAGGCTGCACCATACACCACACTACCATTGTCCAGAATAGGTAGGACCATGCTTCTTACCACCTGGGCCCTGGCCTCAGGAGTGAGACAGAACCAGAGCCTGCAGAGGGCCCCTAGCTTCCTATTTGTAGCAGTAGTAATATTTCGCATATGTTCATTGAAGGAGAGGGACTCACCGATAATGATCCATATTTACTGGAACAAAGATACCTGCTTAAGGGTGGAGTGTGGGCGACAGGCAATTGTGAAGGGTGTGGCAGTTCTCGTGTTTTGCCATCCAGCGAAGAGCATAGTTTTTTTTTTTTGCTGTTGAGCACAAGCAGGCTAACTTTGAACCAGTCCTGCAGGAGGTTAAAGCTGTGCTGTAGGTTCCTTGTGAGTGCTTCATGGCAGGAATCATGTGAAAATACCATGGTGTCATCAGCATAAAGCAGGATCTTAGAGGTGGGGCATGCTTGCGGCAGGTCATTCACAAAGAGCTGAATAGGAGTGGGCCAAGTATAGATCCCAGTGGGACTCCTACTGTGACTGCCCTGGACCAGGAGATGGTTCCATTGATTTTCACCTGCTGAGAGCATCCAGGCAGATAGCTAGTGAACCAACTGACCATGTTGGTGGAGGGAAACCCATGGAGTAACAGCTGGTGATCCACAGGGCCAAAAGCCTTGGTTAGATCTATATAGATTGCCCCAACCAGCTGTCTCTGGTCAAGTGCCTCCTGCACGTATCCTGTGAAGTCAGTTAGGGTAGTATTGGTGCTGTGCAACTTACGGAAGCGATGCTGTTGGAGCCAGAGGAGGCTGTATTTATGCTGATGGTCCATAAGTTGGTCAGCTATGATTCTCTCCAGCGCTTTCAAGAATGGTGTGAAAATAGAAATGGGATGATAGTTGGAAACTAGAGCCCATTCCCCCCTCCTTTGAGCACAGGGGTTACCAGGGCAGTTTTCCACATAGACAGGAAGGTGGACAGGTGGAGGGACAGGTTAAATAGCACTGTGAAGGGTATGATGATCTCGGGTAGGGCAATAGAGATCAGCTTCATATCGATTCCATCTCCTCCCATCCTAGTTTTTCCCAGACCTCAGGCTAGGTACTTTTTTATTTCATTTACCGTGGCCTGTCTGAAGTTGAGAGCAGGGCAGGACCTGGTGTGATGGGAGAAGGGTGATTTGTAGGGGGTCAGGATACCATCTGGATTTGCAGCAGGTCTGGGGGGGGGAGTACCACTGTGTAGTTCATAAATACACTAATAAATATGTCGGCCATAGAGGAATCATCAACTATGATCTCATCATTGTGGCAAAGCATGGATGGGAGGTCCTGTTATTGGACCCAAGGAGGTTTTTAATTGAGTCCCAAACTTCTTCATATCCCTCCAGCACTGACATTTCTGGTTCTTGTGGTAGGTAGCCTGGGCCTGTTGGATTGCCCAGGTGCACTTGTTATGTGCCACTGTGTAGTTTTGAACATCTGTGACTGCCCTTGTAGCCATTGCCCTGTGCCAGAGGAGATCCCATTGCCGCATCATAACAAGACTTTGGGGGGGGGTGACCCAATCCATTGTAACCCCCCTACAAATGGGAGTTCCTAAAAATGTTCCTTGGGTGTGCCTAAATGCCTACTGCCAGGCTGGCATTATGTGGCCGAAGGATTTAAAAGTGTTCTGCATGTGACTGCCCTGTTAGCCTCTGTGCCTGTCTCTTTAAGAGCTGCCTAGTCCGTAGTGTGTAATTAATCTTGGCAGGGGCCGAGTAGTTTTCAGGCTCAAGTCCTGCCTGGGCTGCTGTATGATCACGCCATATTACCATCGCTAATTGCGCAGGGGGGAGCCCTAATGAGAGCTATAACTGTTTGCTGATTAGTTACTTTAATAGTAAAGATATTGTAGTTTGTCTAAACTGCCTTTATTTGCAGCATGGACATTTTGTAATGTTCCACCATCTTGGTTCTGAACTGCCCATTGGGACCAATCAGTACCTTTGGGGACCCTAAAATGGTGTCTGTCCCCAGAGGTCTTGTGGGAGTGAATTTCTGTAGGAATTGTTGTTTTCACATTTTGGCCCCAAAACAGACCTGGAGGGGGAGCCCTTGCTTTAAAAGATAGATGAATCAACCAACCAAACCTTTTGGATCAGACGGAGATCCCAGAGCTGTCTGCAGCAGTGAGGCAGAAGTGAGATGGAGCTGTAGGAGTGAAGAGCTCAAGATATTCGAGCAGCTGCCCCACAGGATAGCTTGGGGATTCTGCGGGAAGGCTCAGTCTGGCCTGCCTGCCTTTGGCTGTCCAGCATGGAGAGATTAGAGAAGCATTATTTTGGACCATGTCTCTGTGCCATTTCATTGTGCCCTACTTAATGGGTACAGAGAGTCAAGTCAGTCTGGAGTTAGAGTTTGGAGAGTAAACAGCTCGAGAGATTAGAGAAGCTGCACCTGTGCAGTAGCTCGAGAAACTGGTGGGAAGGCTGTGTTTGGCCCACATGACTCATCTTCCTTAGTAAGGGAATCTTTCTGAGCCAAAGAGAAATCAGACTTTCTCTGAAGTTGCTATGCTGTGACCAGAATCCTGAATTGTGACAAAGTGAATCTTTCTGAAGGGGACCGAAGATTTGCCTCAGTGTGACTGGCCTGTCAGGACCTGAGACTACTGCAGAGCATTGGTTTGCTCAGAGACACTGTATATCACAACTGGACTGCCATCTGAACTGTGATAGTGTTTCTTTTCTTTACTATATGTGTGCTGAATGCTGTTAGTGGGTCGCAATTTGGTTCCCCAATGCCTGCTTGTGTCACACTTGCTGGAAACTGAATCCAGCACTACTGAACTGCCATTCAGATTGTTTTATTCTGCGCGGGCCCTGCCACCCCACCCAGCCCGCTGCTCACCCTGCCATCTCAGCCCAGCCCACTGCTCACCCTGCCACCCAGCCCAGCCCACTGCTCACCCTGCCATCTCAGCCCAGCCCGCTGCTCACCCTGCCACCCAGCCCTGCCCAGCCCACTGCTCACCCTGCCACCCAGCCCAGCCCGCTGCTCCCCCTGCCACCCAGCCCAGCCCACTGCTCACCCTGCCATCTCAGCCCAGCCCGCTGCTCACCCTGCCACCTCAGCCCAGCCCACTGCTCACCCTGCCACCTCAGCCCAGCCCGCTGCTCACCCTGCCACCACAGCCCAGCCCACTGCTCACCCTGCAACCCAGCCCAGCCCGCTGCTCACCCTGCCACCCAGCCCAGCCCACTGCTCACCCTGCCATCTCAGCCCAGCCCGCTGCTCACCCTGCCACCTCAGCCCAGCCCACTGCTCACCCTGCCACCCAGCCCAGCCCGCTGCTCACCCTGCCACCACAGCCCAGCCCACTGCTCACCCTGCCACCCAGCCCAGCCCGCTGCTCACCCTGCCACCCAGCCCAGCCCGCTGCTCACCCTGCCACCTCACCCTGCCACCCAGCCCAGCCCGCTGCTCACCCTGCCACCACAGCCCAGCCCACTGCTCACCCTGCCACCCAGCCCAGCCCACTGCTCACCCTGCCACCCAGCCCAGCCCGCTGCTCACCCTGCCACCTCACCCTGCCACCCAGCCCAGCCCGCTGCTCACCCTGCCACCCAGCCCAGCCAGCTGCTCACGCTGCCACCCAGCCCAGCCCGCTGCTCACCCTGCCACCTCAGCCCAGCCCGCTGCTCACCCTGCCACCCAGCCCAGCCCACTGCTCACCCTGCCACCCAGCCCAGCCCGCTGCTCACCCTGCCACCCAGCCCAGCCCGCTGCTCACCCTGCCACCCAGCCCAGCCCGCTGCTCACCCTGCCACCCAGCCCAGCCCACTGCTCACCCTGCCATCCAGCCCAGCCCACTGCTCACCCTGCCATCCAGCCCAGCCCGCTGCTCACCCTGCCACCCAGCCCAGCCCACTGCTCACCCTGCCACCTCAGCCCAGCCCACTGCTCACCCTGCCACCCAGCCCAGCCCGCTGCTCACCCTGCCACCCAGCCCAGCCAGCTGCTCACCCTGCCACCCAGCCCAGCCCGCTGCTCACCCTGCCACCCAGCCCAGCCAGCTGCTCACGCTGCCACCCAGCCCAGCCAGCTGCTCACCCTGCCACCTCAGCCCAGCCCGCTGCTCACCCTGCCACCCAGCCCAGCCCACTGCTCCCCCTGCCACCCAGCCCAGCCCGCTGCTCACCCTGCCACCCAGCCCAGCCCGCTGCTCCCCCTGCCACCCAGCCCAGCCCACTGCTCACCCTGCCACCCAGCCCAGCCCGCTGCTCACCCTGCCACCCAGCCCAGCCCGCTGCTCACCCTGCCACCCAGCCCAGCCCGCTGCTCACCCTGCCACCCAGCCCAGCCCACTGCTCACCCTGCCACCCAGCCCAGCCAGCTGCTCACCCTGCCACCCAGCCCAGCCCGCTGCTCACCCTGCCACCCAGCCCAGCCAGCTGCTCCCCTGCCACCCAGCCCAGCCCGCTGCTCTCACCCTGCCATCCAGCCCAGCCCACTGCTCACCCTGCCATCCAGCCTAGCCCGCTGCTCACCCTGCCACCTCAGCCCAGCCAGCTGCTCACCCTGCCACCCAGCCCAGCCCGCTGCTCACCCTGCCACCCCTCCCAGCCCGCTGCTCACCCTGCCACCCAGCCCAGCCTACTGCTCACCCTGCCACCTCAGCCCAGCCCGCTGCTCACCCTGCCATCCAGCCCAGCCCACTGCTCACCTGCTACCTCAGCCCAGCCCAGCTGCTCACCCTGCTACCTCAGCCCAGCCAGCTGCTCACCCTGCCACCTCATGCCACAGAGAAGAACATCAATGAGAGACCTGCCTGGGAATGAGTCCCCGGCTCAGCGTCACGGACAGGAATGACACCATGGTGAATCGTGTGGGGCCCGCTTCTCCTGGCAAACCAGCAAGTCATCCTGCAGTCTCCATTTTGTCCATTCTGTGTCCTGTACTGGGTAGAATGAGTAAACACCAAGGCAGCTCCCTGCAGCAACAGCTCAGTCACAGTGTGTCATCTGATTTAATCGTTTTACTTGCTTATCACGAACTGAGCCCTCTGGCTCTGGATAACAAATTGTCGGTTACTGTGCATGACTATTTCTTTCCACCTATAGGGCCCTGACCAGCTGCAATGCTGGCTACCCCAGGCAATGCTTCGGCTAGCCTAGCTCACCAACAACTGTACCCAGGAGTGTGTAACTGTGCTGAGGGCTCCAACGTGCATGCCGTGTAGCCTGATTGCATCAATACTTAAACCAATCAACCTGATTTCACCTCTTCCTTGTTCATTCCCCATTAATTAATCAGATCTGAATCTTCTGGCACTTAAACTGGTTGCGGCACACCTCTGTGTAGATAACACTGTGATACTGTTGGTTGTGGTACTAGCTCTTATTTTACAGAGGGTCTCCAGGGATGAGCCAGCTGAACCAGCCCTGGTGGTAAATGCAACAAGTGTGGGGGAACACCTGCTGTTTCTGGGTTGTGGTAATTGTGTGCTCGGAACATTGTTTAGGCAACTAGAGGGTAAAGAGGGGGGTTACAGTGTCCCAGAGGGTTGTACCCATGTCAGCTACACTGCCACAACTGTGTTCTCCGGTTGGAGGCACCTGTTTTCAGTACTCAGGCCCTTCAACCTGCATTTGTTCCTGCAGGCAGGGTAGTAGCCCTTGGGGTTATACCATACTACAACCTTTTATCATCTTCTTGTGATGCAAGGCAAACTTGTCCACAGCTGTGTTGAAATGGATGAGGAAGAGCTAGAGGGCTGTATCGGTAGAAAGACAAGTATGAAGAGGGCTCCAGTCCACGCCTGCAAGATGATTCTTAAACTCAGTCATGGAGTTATTTTTACAACTCTATTTGTCACTAATTTAAGTGGAGGTTTGGCTTGCTTTGTTGACCACTCACATTGATAGGTCAGTGGTCACTCAGGGTATCTGGGAGGACCTTGACACCAGTTAATCTCGCGGGGTGAGCTGTTAGTACCCAGTCAGTCAGAGGGCTTGTACTTGTGCGGTAATTAGTCCTAGTGCAGCTTTTCACCACCTGTGTTAAGTACAGACCAGATACCAGTTCTCTGTGTGAAGAACTAGAGGTGGCAAGCCATTTGAAATGAAAGTCCTCAAGAACAACAGACTCCTTGTTTTGGCAAGCTTGGGTGTAGAGAATGGTGAAGGCTTCCAGCCCCACTTGTTGTTGCCCAGGAGGGATGTAGACTGGCATGGCAATCAGTCCTTTATGGGCCTTGCCTAGCAGCACTTTTATTGCTAGGCATTCATAGTGCTCATTGGTAATATCTAGTTGGATATTGTGGCATTGAAGGTGGCTGCGAGTATAAATTATTCATCCGATCCCTCTTTTCCCAATACAATCCTGCCTATGGAGGTTGTATCCAGGGATGGCAACTGATGAATTAGTTGTTCAGTGGGTGAGACAGCTGTCTGTCAGAGCGATGATGTCTGGCTGGGTGTGAGACAACCATGCCTCAAGCTGTGTTAGCTTTCCTAGGAGGCTACAAATGTTCAAAGCCACAATCTTTAGCTGTCCTGTAGAGGCTGGAGGTTGAGAGAGGGTTGGGAGGGACCAGGATTAGGGTGAATGTTGTCTGAGATCAGCGGTAGGGTTATAATGAGTTTCCTACACATCTTTGGGAAGGCATTTTTTAATGTGTGATCTCAGGAAGGCCTGAGAGGCAAATGTGGTGGGGAGGCAAGTGTAATGCAGAGGTAAGGATACAGACACATAGTAGAGGTAGGAAAATTTGTGCCATTAGGGGTACAAGAGGGTTGTTGCATGTTGTGAGTAGGGGGGGTACTCCAAAGTCAGTCTCCCACTGTGCCAGTTTTACGCATCTTCAGGTAAGATAGTGGGGGTGGTAGGAGGGGTAGTTAGGATTGGATACCTGTGCACTATGGCAAGCACCAGGAGGGGGAGCAATTACAGAGGTATGCCTCATTGAGCGAAGAACTGAGTCACCTTCATGCGCATTCTGGGTTAGTATAGTGGCAGTGCCTACCTACACTCCCAGACATGAGACAGCAACCCTTGGGAGGTGGTATGGTCCCTTGTTGTTTTATTCAGGGGTAGGGCAGGTCACACACCAACTGAGAGTGCAGAAAATAACATCAGGGCAATTACTAAAGTGGGACACCCTGGGAAAAAATCATAGTCATTAAGGAGGGGTGTGGTGCCCTTGCTATCAAGCTGAAGGGAGCAGAGCAGAGCAGACCATTAGCTATAAGTCTTTACTAAGGACGTGATTGTCCCTTTAAGAGTTACTGTGCTGATAGGCCAGTGAAAGTGCTGCAACCAAAAGGGGAGGGTAAGAGGAGGCGATACTGTGTTGAGAAAAAAATGTATTTAATAGAGGTTGGGGACGGGGTTCGCTAGTGGGACACAAATTGGTCACACTGAACACTTGTTACATAGAGCCACTTTTAAAACTCAGCATCTAGAGAGACAGAAGCACAAGCAATCAATGGGCAGCCAGTTCTGTGCCTCCCCAAGCAAATGATTTCTGCAGCTTTCAAGCTGAGCGCCACTTGAGAAGTTAGCTATATCTTATGCCGGTGACTGGGCAGGCGGAGAGGAGAGAGCGCTAGGCCAGCTTGGTCCGAGCCGGTGCACTGCGGAGCCACATGCGGACCTGTTCACAGCTGTGGAAAACCTGGAGAGAGGGAAGAGAAGCAGAGGTCAAGGATAAGTTGGCCAGTGCTAAAGCTAAATCAACCTCCGTGTTCCAGAGAGACAACAATAGCATAGGGGAGGGAAGTGCGAGAAGTGGGAGTGGAGGACAGCAGACGAGTAATTACAGTTAAGGGGGGGGGGTCTGGGCAAGGAGCCAGAGGCTTTGAGGAGAACAAAGTACAAGGATGGAAAGAGTCAAAAAGAAAAGAGTTCCAGAGGGGGAACAAGGTAGGTTCAGGGATCAGGGTCAGTAGTTAAGTAACTATCAGTAAAGTCCCTGGAGCGAGTGAGCACTGGAAATTATGGTCAGGCTATAAGCTAGGGATACACAGGGGAGCAGGCTAGAGAACTGAGTGTAGGGAACACCTAATGCTTGAAACAAAGAAAGACTGAATTTTCTTTAATATTGAACATACATGTTTGTTTGCTGCCATTATACTGAAGATGCTACAGATATGTAAGTAACATCGTTTGATAGTATGTGCCTTTATCTGCTGGAGAATCAATGTTTATAAATGCAGCTGCTATGAAGCAGAAGTTATTTGCAAATATGTCCTGAGCAAACATTTTAAAAGTTAAAATGATCATGTTTGGACTTTTTTAAATGCCCATGTCATGCAACATTCAAAAATGTGACTTTTACACATCTGAGTGGTTAATGTTCTTTGACAGCTGAAGATTTACAGCCTACTATGGATGGAAAGCTACAGACAATGGAACAATTTGCTCAGAAGAGATTTTGTGTATTTTAACTTACTTCCTAAAGGGTTATTTGTAAGAAAAATACATAAGCTTACAAAACAGGATGTAAGGACTGAGCAGGTGTAATAGTTTTAAGATATTTGCTTGGAAACAATGTTTGTGACCATCTTGTGAACTATGGACTCTAGAGACAGACATACCAACACATGCATAATGATGTGCAGTATTCAAAAATGTGAATATTAAGAAATGTATCTGGTGGCATCCAAATGCAATAATGAAATGTAACTGGCAAGGGGGGAGGGGTTGCTGTTTACATAAGGGAGGGACATAGTATATTTTTCCGGGGGGCTGGCACTATAGCCTAGAGGTTAGAGGAACGAGCTGTGAATGAGCTTGGTACATCCAGCTGACCAGACCTGAGTTTGATTCTCACAACCTCCACTTGCATACTGTGTGACTCTAAGCAATTAATTTAACCTCCCAGTGCTCCCAGGTCGCCCCTGAAAACAGGCACTTGTGCTTAGTGGGCCTTACCTGGTTACCAAAGACTTAAAAAAAAAAAAAAAAAGTATAGTAGAGCGGAAAGGGTGAAAGGAATACGGAAACCTTGTGAGTCAGTCTAAGAAAGTTAAAGAACAAGAGGGTTGGGGTAGGAGTGGTGTATAGGCCACCTTCCCAGACAGAGGAGAGGGACAGAGAGCTAATGGGGGTTATACAGCAGAATTATGGATGGGGCAGCACAGTGGTGGTGGGAGACTTCAACCCACCTGGGGTAGATTGGATCACCATGACATCAGCTAGCAGCAGGGAACAGGTCATCCTGGATGCACTATCGGATGCATTCCTGACACTTCTGGTAAAGGAGCCAGCAAGAGGTGGAATCATCTTATACCTCATCTTGTCAGACTGTGGTCAGGCATGGGGGTGAAGGTGTAGGATCTCATAGTACAGTACGGTCCTTCCTAGTGTGGGGCAGAGAGGAGACAAGTACTATCACAAAGGTAATTGACTTTAATAGGGCCAGCTTCAGTAAGATGGCTGCAGTACTGGGAAGGCATGTTGCCACCATGAGTCCCAACATAGATGCCACCCAGAAATGGGACATCATAAGGCTATGGCTGGTGGTGACCACAAACTCCGGCACTGAGTGAAAGAGTAAGCAGGCTAGGACCACTAAACTAAGCTGCTGGACAAGGGACGTACAGACAAAAGTGAGGGATCAGAGGGTGGCCTTTAAAAAAATATGAGGACCTACAGAGTAGTAGATGAGGATTTCATCAGGAGCTCCAGGAAGGTGACCAGGGTGGTTAGGGCAGCCAGGGCTGTGAAGGAACCAATACTTGGTCATCGGATTAGACAGAGAGAAAGGGGTTCTTCAAATACATCAGGGAGAGGAGGAACTGCAGGGAGCAGATCTCTAGAATTAAGATGGAAGGATGATGGGTGGATAAGGGAACTGAACAGGCAGAGGTATTAAATTAATACTTCTGTTGAATGTTTACAAAGGAGAGGGAGGTACCTAGCTCACAGTGCAGGACAGAATGGTGAAAGATGGGGGAGCTTGGATAGTAGACATAGAGACCCATGTGTAGAGGGTTCTAGAAAGTCTTAGGTCTCTGTGGACAGATAAAGCACCAGTACTTGATGGGCTATGTCAAGGGTCCTGAAGGAACTCACAGAACTCCTGGTGGCACCCGGATATTCAATTCATCCTTTCTCTCACTGTATGTACCCCTGAAATGAAGGTTGTCACATGCATTGACCATCCACAAAAGGGGCTTTTGGGATGAGCTAGGGAATTACAGGTCAGTCAGCCTGACATCAACTGTGGAGAAACTAATGGAGACTATCCTAAACAAAGGAAAAGAGGCATTATTGGAGGAGACTGATCTCCTTGATGAGTGGCATGCATGGGTTCATCCTAGGGAAGGTCCTGTCAGACCAACCTTGCAGTCTTTTATGACTGGGTGGCTTGAGCTCTTAGCCAGAAGGCAGGGCAGTTGATGTCCTGTATTTGGACTTCAGTAGGCCTTCAACTCTATGCCATATTGGAGCTGATAGGCAAACTGAAGGACCTGGTGGTGGGAGGATAAGGTAGTTAGCTGGATAATGAGCTGGCTGAAAATATCAGAGGGTGGTGGTGAGCGGGGCTATCACCAACACCATGGCCAGTCATTAGGTGGGATCCTACAGGACTCAGTGCGGGACTATTGCTATTTAACATTTATGTAGCAGACATGGCATTTGGGATTCAGACTCAGATAAGACTGTTTGCAGATGACATCAAACTGATCAGATGTTGATGGGCAGAAGGGAGGGGAAATTGCAGAAAGATCTGGAAGCCTTGGAGAATTGGTCATACACCTTCCAACTAAGCTTCAATGCAAATAAGTGCAAAATTATGCATTTCAGAAACAAGAATCCTGGATACAGTTGTCAAATGGGAGGAGTGCAGTTATAGGTATTTGGTGAGGAAAAAGATCTTGGTGTGCTGGTCACAGGTCATACGAATCACTCTGCATGATGTAGGAAAGTAGCAGCAAATGCACGTAAGATGCTGGGGTGCATAGCAAGGGTAATCACCTCGAGAAGGGAGAAGGTGATCCTTCCACTGTACAGGGCACTGGTGGGACCACACTTTGAGGAGTGATCAACATGATAAATGGGATGAAGGAAATACTCTATGATTAGAGGTCACAGATGCTCAATATATATTCCCTGGAGGACAGAAGAAGAGCCAGGGGTGATACGATTTAGACCTTCAGATATTTGATTAACATAGATAGGGTTACCCACAAAGGCCTGTTTACATTCAAAAGGGAAGAGATTACTAGAGGGCATTGTATGAAACCCGCTGCTCACCCTGCCACCTCAGCCCAGCCAGCTGCTCACCCTGCCACCCAGCCCAGCCAGCTGCTCACCCTGCCACCCAGCCCAGCCCGCTGCTCACCCTGCCACCCAGCCCAGCCTACTGCTCACCCTGCCACTCAGCCCAGCCCGCTGCTCACCCTGCCATCCAGCCCAGCCACTGCTCACCTGCCACCTCAGCCCAGCCCAGCTGCTCACCCTGCTACCTCAGCCCAGCCAGCTGCTCACCCTGCCACCTCATGCCACAGAGAAGAACATCAATGAGAGACCTGCCTGGGAATGAGCCCCCTGCTCAACATCACAGACAGGAATGACACCACGGTGAATCGTGGGGCCCGTGATCTCCTGGCAAACCAGCAAGCCATCCTGCAGTCTCCATTGTGTCCATTCTGTGTCCTGTACTGGGTAGAATGAGTAAACACCAAGGCAGCTCCCTGCAGCAACAGCTCAGTCACAGTGTGTCATCTGATTTAATCGTTTTACTTGCTTATCATGAACTGAGCCCTCTGGCTCTGGATAACAAATTGTCGGTTACTGTGCATGACTATTTCTTTCCACCTATAGGGCCCTGACCAGCTGCAATGCTGGCCTACCCCAGGCAATGCTTCTGGCTAGCCTACCTCACCAACTGGGTACCCAGAGTGTGTGTAACTGTGCTGAGGGGCTCCAACGTGCATGCCGTGTAGCCTGATTGCATCAATACTTAAACCAATCAACCTGATTTCACCTCTTCCTTGTTCATTCCCCATTAATTAATCAGATCTGAATCTTCTGGCACTTAAACTGGTTGCGGCACACCTCTGTGTAGATAACACTGTGATACTGTTGGTTGTGGTACTAGCTCTTATTTTACAGAGGGTCTCCAGGGATGAGCCAGCTGAACCAGCCCTGGTGGTAAATGCAACAAGTGTGGGGGAACACCTGCTGTTTGGGGGTTGTGGTAATTGTGTGTTCAGAACATTGTTTACACCACTAAAGGATAAAGAGGGGGTAACAGTGTCCCAGAGGGTTGTACCCATGTCAGCTACACTGCCACAACTGTGTTCTCCGGTTGGAGGCACCTGTTTTCAGTACTCAGGCCCTTCAACCTGCATTTGTTCCTGCAGGCAGGGTAGTAGCCCTTGGGGTTATACCATACTACAACCTTTTATCATCTTCTTGTGGTGCGAGGCAAACTTGTCCACAGCTGTGTTGAAATGGATGAGGAAGAGCTAGAGGGCTGTATCGGTAGAAAGACAAGTATGAAGAGGGCTCCAGTCCACGCCTGCAAGATGATTCTTAAACTCAGTCATGGAGTTATTTTTACAACTCTATTTGTCACTAATTTAAGTGGAGGTTTGGCTTGCTTTGTTGACCACTCACATTGGATAGATCAGTGGTCACTCAGGGTATCTGGGAGGACCTTGACACCAGTTAATCTCGCGAGGTGAGCTGTTAGTACCCAGTCAGTCAGAGGGCTTGTACTTGTGCGATAATTAGTCCTAGTGCAGCTTTTCACCACCTGTGTTAAGTACAGACCAGATACCAGTTCTCTGTGTGAAGAACTAGAGGTGGCAAGCCATTTGAAATGAAAGTCCTCAAGACAACAGACTCCTTGTTTTGCAAGCTTGGGTGTAGAGATGGTGAAGACTTCCAGCCACTTATTGTTGCCCAGGAGGGATGTAGACTGGCTGCAATCAGTCCTTTATGGGCCGCCTAGCACTTTGTTACAGGCATTCATAGTACTCATTGGTAATATCAGTTGGATATTGTGGCATTGAAGGTGGCTGCGGTATAATTATTCATCCAATCCTCTTTCCCAATACAATCTGCCAATGGAGGTTTATCCGAGATGGCAACTGATGAATAGTTGTTCAATGGTGACAGCTGTCGTCAGGCATGATGTCTGGCTGGGTGTGAACAACCATGCTCAAGCTATGTTAGCTTTCCTAAGGCTACAAATGTTAAAGCCACAATCTTTAGTGTCCTGTAGGGCTGGAGGTTGAAGAGGGTTAGGAAGGACAGGATGGGTGAATATTGTCTGAGATGCGATAGGGTTATAATGAGTTCCTACACATCTTTGGAAGGCATTTTTGTGTGATCTCAGGAAGGCCCGAGAGAGCAAATGTGGTGGGAGGCAAGTCTAATGCAGGTGAGATACAGACACATAGTAGAGGTAGGAAAATTTGTACCATTAGGGGTAAAGAGGTTGTTGCATGTTGTGGTGAGAGGTACTCAATCAGTCTCACTGTACCAGTTTACATCTTAAGGTAGATAGTGGAGGGTGGAGGGGTAGCTAGGATCGGACTGTGCACTGGCAAGCACCAGGAGGGAGCAGTACAGAGGTATGCCTCATTGACGAAGAACTAAGTCACCTATGGCATTCTGGGCAGTATAGTAGCGGTGCCTACACTCCAGACACAAGTCAGCAACCAGCAGGTAGTATGGTCCTTGTTGTTTTATTCAGGTGGGCAGGTCACCAACTGAGAGTGCAGAAAAATAACATCAGGGCAATACTAAAGTGGGACACCCTGGGAAAAATCATAATCATTAAGGAGAATTGGTGCCCTTGCTAAGAGCTGAAGAGGCAGAGCAAAACAGACCATGAATATAAGTCTTTACTAGGACGTGATTGTCCCTTTAGGTACTGGCTGATAGGCAGTGAAGTGCTGCAACAAAGGGAGGGTAAGAAGCGTCTGTGTTGAAAAAAATGTGTTAATAGGGTTGGGCGAGGGGTTGTAGTGAGACAAAGTAGTACACTGAACACTTGTTACTGAGCCACTTGCAAAACTCAGCATCTAGAGACAAAACACAAGCAATCAATGGAAAACAGATTACACCTCCCAAGCAAATAATTTGCAACTTTAAGTAGCGCCACGAGAAGGTGCTATATCTTATACCGGGACTGGGCAGGCGGAGGAAAGTGCTAGCCAGCTTGGTCGAACAGTGCACTCGAGAACCATGCAGACCTATTCACAGCGTGGAAAACCTGGAGGAAGAAGCAGGGTCAAGGATAAGTTGGCCAGTGCTAAGCTAAATCAACCTCCGTGTTCAGAGAGACAACAAGGAGGAGGAGTGCGAGAGTGAGATGGAGGACAGACAGAGTAATTACAGTTAGGGGGGTCTGGGCAGGCCAGAAGCTTGAGGAGAACAGTACAAGGATGGAAAGGTCAAAGAAAAGAGTTCAGAGAGACAAGCAGGTTCAAGGATCAGGGCCAGTAGTTAGTAACTATCAGTAAGTCCCTGGACAGTGAGCACTAAAATTATGGTCAGCTATAGCTAGGGATACACAGGGGCAGGCTAGAGAACTGAGGAAGAAACCTAATGCTTGAAACAAAGAAGACTGAATTTTCTTTAATATTGAAATACATGTTTGTTTGCTGCCATTATACTGAAGTCTAGATATGTAAGTAACATCGTTTGATAATTGTGCCTTTATCTGCTGGAGATCTGTTTATAAATGCAGCTATGAAACAGAAGTTATTTGCAAATATGTCCTGAACAAACATTTTAAAAGTTAAAAAGTCATGTTGGACTTTTTAAATACCCACGCTACAACATTCAAAATGTGACTTTACATCTGAGTGGTTAATGTTCTTTGACAGCACAATTTCAGCCTACTATGAATGGAAAGCTACAGACAATGGAACAATTTACTCAGAAGAGATTTTGTGTATTTAACAACTTCCTAAAGGGTTATCGCAGAAAAACATAGCACAAAACAGGATGAAAGACTGGCAGGTATAATAAGTTTTAAGATATTTGTTGGAAACAATGTTTTGACCATCTTCTGAACTATGGACTCTAGAACGACATACCAACACGCAGACAATAATTGTGTTAAAATGTGAATATAAGAAATGTATCTGGTGGCATCAAATGCAATAATGAAATGTAACTGGCGGGGGAGGTTGCTGTTTACATAAGGAGGACATATTATTTTCAGAGCTGGCACTATAGCCTAGAGGTTAGAGGAACGAGCTGTGACAAGCTTGGTACATCCAGCAGACCAGACCTGAGTTTGATTCTCACAACCTCACTGCATATATGTGACTCTAAGCAAGTAACGAACCCCCAGTGCTCCCAGGTCGCCCCTGAAAACAGGCACTTGTGCTGGTGGACGGCCACCTGGTTACCAAGACAAAAAAAAAAAAAAAAAATTAGAGGCGGAAAGGGCGAAAGGATACCGAAACCTTATGATCAGTCTAAGAAAGAAGAACAAGAGGGTTGGGTGGTGGTGTACAGCCACCTTCCCAGACAGAGGGAGGGACAGAGGCTAATGGGGTTGACAGCAAATTATGGATGGGGCACAGTGGTGGTGGGAACTTCACCCACCTGGGGGTGGATGGATCACCATGGACATCAGCTAGCAGCAGAGACAGGTCATCCTGGATGCACTATCGACGCATTCCCGACACAGCTGGTAAAGGAGCCAGCGAGGTGGGACATCTTATACCCATCTTGTCAGACTGAGGTCAGGCATGGGGGTGGTGTGGATCTCATAAGTCGTCGGTCCTTCCTAGTGTGGGGCAGAGAGGCAGTACTATCACAAGGTAATTGACTTTAATAGGGCCAACTTCAGTAAAGGCGTGCAGTACTGAGAGGCATGTTGCCACCATGAATCCCAACATAGATGCCACAGAAATGGGACATCATAAGGCTATGGCTGGTGGTAAACTCACACTGAGTGAAGAAATGGCAATAGGACCACTAAACTAAGCTGCTGGACAAGGCAACTACAGACAAAAAGTGAGGGATCAGAGGGTGGCAGCCTTTAAAAATATGAGGACCTAGAGTAGTAATGAGGATTTCATCAGGAGCCCAGGAAGGTGACCAGGGTGGTTAGGGCAGCCGGCTGTGAAGAAACCAATACCGGGCCAAATCGAATAAGACAGAGAAAGGGGTTCTTCAAATACATCAGGGAGAGGAGGAACTCAGAGAGATCTCAGAATGGAAGGAAGATGACGGTGGATAAGGGGAACTGAACAGGCAGAGGTAATAAATTAATACTTCTGTTGAATGTTTACAAAGGAGAGGAGGTACCTAGCTCACAGTGCAGGACAGAATGGTGAAAGATGGGGGAGCTTGGATAGTAGCATAAGACCCATGTGTAGAGGGTTCTAGAAAGTCTTAGGTCTCTGTGGGACAGATAAAGCACCAGTACTGGATGGGCTATGTCAAAGGTCCCAGAAGGAACTCAAGAACTCCTGGTGGCACCCGGATATTCAATTCATCCTTTCTCCACTGTATGTACCCCTAAAATGAAGGTTGTCACATGCATTGACCATCCACAAAAGGGGCTTTTGGGATGAGCTAGGGAATTACAGGTCAGTCAGCCTGACATCAACTGTGGAGAAACTAATGGAGACTATCCTAAACAAAGGAAAAGAGGCATTATTGGAGGAGACTGATCTCCTTGATGAGTGGCAGCATGGGTTCATCTAAGGAAAGGTCCTGTCAGACCAACCTTGCAGTCTTTTATGACTGGGTGACTTGAGCTCTTGACGAAGGCAAGGCAGTTGATGTCCTGTATTTGGACTTCAGTAAGGCCTTCAACTCTATGCCATATTGGAGGCTGATAGGCAAACTGAAGGACCTGGTGGTGGGAGGATAAGGTAGTTAGCTGGATAATGAGCTGGCTGAAAAATATCAGAGGGTGGTGGTAAGCGGGGAGCTATCACCAACACCATGGCCAGTCATTAGTGGGATCCCACAGGACTCAGTGCCGGGACTATTGCTATTTAACATTTATGTAGCAGACATGGCATTTGGGATTCAGACTCAGATAAGACTGTTTGCAGATGACATCAAACTGATCAGATGTTGATGGGCAGAAGGAAGGGGAAATTGCAGAAAGATCTGGAAGCCTTGGAGAATTGGTCATACACCTTCCAACTAAGCTTCAATGCAAATAAGTGCAAAATTATGCATTTCAGAAACAAGAATCCTGGATACAGTTGTCAAATGGGAGGAGTGCAGTTATAAGTATTTGGTGAGGAAAAAGATCTTGGTGTGCTGGTCACAGGTCATACGAATCACTCTGCATGATGTAGGAAAGTAGCAGCAAATGCACGTAAGATGCTGGGGTGCATAGCAAGGGTAATCACCTCGAGAAGGGAGAAGGTGATCCTTCCACTGTACAGGGCACTGGTGGGACCACACTTTGAGGAGTGATCAACATGATAAATGGGATGAAGGAAATACTCTATGATTAGAGGTCACAGATGCTCAATATATATTCCCTGGAGGACAGAAGAAGAGCCAGGGGTGATACGATTTAGACCTTCAGATATTTGATTAACATAGATAGGGTTACCCACAAAGGCCTGTTTACATTCAAAAGGGAAGAGATTACTAGAGGGCATTGTATGAAACTGAAGGGTGAGGGGGTTCAGAAGAGAGATGAGAAGGTACTTTCGCAAAGGGAGGGTAGTGACGGCATGGAATACTCTGCCTGAGGGACTGATCTTGCAAACATCAGTAGCTGAATTTAAGAGGGGTGGGACAGGGTCAAGGGCAGAATCAAAATGGGGAAGGGGTGGTTCAGTGTTCTTCAGCTGGTGCTAAAGAGGTGAAAGGAGTGGAGGGAGTTGGAGGCTGGCAGCATTAGATCTTAACACTGAGAGCTGCACACTCAAGAAGACTTGATAGATGACATGCCTTGTATCTGCTGACTTCATTGTATGTTGGTGTGTCATTTTAATTTTAACAGTCAGCACTGTACAAGAGAGAGGTGTACCTAAAAACTGGAATTTTCGCTTTCCTCCTAATTTGCAAGATCCAGTCAGAATTGGTGGATTGGCTCATGAGCAGACCTAAAGGACTCAGTCTCCTACTGCTGTCACTTTCTTTGTATCCATGTATCATAGTGTGGCTGACTTATAAAACCCAGCCATTACGGAATGAGTTGATCTCTTTCAAACTATCTGCTGTGATAGCCTATGTCCAAGTTGCCGTATCCAGGCTGACATAGTGGAGGCTCCTTTCAACAAAGAGTTAAACCGATTCTTGTGTTTGAACTAGAAGTTTGGCATGCTATTGTGGGAAGAACTGCTGTACTCCAAGCCAGAGACATCAACACCCAGATGACGTCAGCAACACAGAAAGAGAGGATGTTTCTCATTAATTCTTGTATAATGAAGAAAAACCCATGTTTTGCATCAATACCAAATGTCTCAGATTCACTTTACTATTCTAATATATTTTTGTATAATTTAGAAAAGGGGTGGTTACAAAGAAATATTTAAACATTTTCTATGTAAGAACAATGTTGCTATTTTCAAAAGTTTATTATTTATTAATTTGAATTTTGGAAACCTGGTGAACCCGCTAAGACTATGTAGTCCCTTTTGTAGGGGCTACCCAGGAAACACAACAGAACAGTACATTAGAGAATGATAGAAACATAGACTTTGACGGCAGATAAGGACCATTTGACCCACCTAATCTGCCCATTTCCCTACCTACAGGATAAGCTGCAGATCCTAGTTAACCAACAGCCTATTTCTTCCTACCCCCACAAGAATTGCCTTATGTCTGTCCCATGCATTCTTGAATTCTCCCACAGTTTTAGACCACACAGCCTCCTCAGGAAGGCTGTTCCATGCATCCACCACCCTCTCTGTGAAAAAATATTTCCTCACATTGCCCCTGAGCCATCCCCCCCCTCTATCTTCAAACTATATCCCCTTGTTCTTGTGGAACCCCTAGGTGGCACTATCCCAAGGGCTACTACCCCTGCCTGCTTGGCTAGTAGCAGGTTAAGGGGCCTGAGTTCTGAAATGGGTGCCTCAACCCAGATGTCAGGGTTGGTTGTGGTCAAGCTAACTTGGGCACAGCCCTCCAGGACACTGTAACCCCCCCTTTCCTTACTAGTGGCCAGAGCAATAGACACTAATCACTTTCTCAATACCCCTGATACACCACACAAGTATCCACACTGTTTGCAAATACCACAAGGGCTTTCCTCTGGCTTAGCCCAGGGGACCCCCCGGTAAAACAAGGTTATACACAGCAAATAACAGCAGTACAGTACTCCTGCACAAACTGGAACCACAGTCAGGGTAAATACAAAAAAGAGTTAGATCTGATTTATTTAAGGAACTTGAATAGGGGGGTGTAATCAGGTTAATTTGCTTAAAGGCTCTATCAATCAAACACTTATGCATGCACTTCAGGGTCCATAAACAGTCACTCACTCTGGGTACCCAGATGGAGAATGGTGGGCTAGCCAGGAGCGTTGCAGCTGGTTGGGGCCCTGTGATGGAAGAAAACAACATGCACAATGCACACTATTTGTAATCTGGAGCTGGAGGGCTCAGTTCATGAAAAGAAAACAGCAAGACAATCAGATGACTCACTTTTAGATTAGGCTGTTGTTGCAGGATGCTACCCTGATGATTGCTCACAATACTCAAGACTGGACACAGGCTGAACAAAAATTGAGACAGCAGGAGGTTAATCTGGAGTGCCAGGAGAAGCAGGGCCCAGACGATTCACCGAGGCATCATTCCTGTTAAGCGTGGAGCAGGGAGCTGATCCCCAAGCAGGTCTCTCATCGGTGGCTTTCTCTGTGCAGTGGGGTAGCCTGGCAGGGCCAGCATGGCATGGTCCAGGCCAAATGGAGATGATTTGGATTCAGTCTGATTAGGCTGCATAAAACTTCCAGTAAGCAGAACACAGTTCACACAGTGGGGAACCAAATCACAACCCACTTTCAATACACACCACATTTACATGTAAAGGATTCTACAGTACCAGCAATTAGAACACAGTTTACACAGTGGGGAACCAAATCACGACCCACTTGCAATACACAGCACATTTACAAGTAAGGAAATTCTACTGTAGCAGGCAAACCGCTCTCTGGTCATGATCGCAAAGTCTCTGCACAAACCGGGGGATTCAAAAGCAGCTGGAAATCCTAACAGGCCAATCACATTCAGCAAATCTTCAGTCTTCTTCAGGTTAAAACCTGGTCACAGTCCAGTGGCTTAAATAGTCCTCACAACTCAGATTCAGTCCAAATAAACTCAATTTTCCCTCTCAGGGACAACAGGCAGACAGGCAGACCAAAACTCAGCCCTTTCACAGTTCTCCCATGCAAATCTACACAGAATTGCTGCCCAAAATCACTTGAGCTGTTACTTTTTCACTTCACATCTCAAAAACTGAAACCAGCTGCAGCAGCCTGGGAAATTCTCCAAGATCCAAAAGGTTTGGTTGTCTGATCCTCCTGTCAGTCACAACAAAGGCTCCCTCTTCAGGTTCAAAAAGGCGCCAAAAGTCCAAAACTACTATGCCTACAGATTTTGACTCCAGACAGCTCCTGTAGTCCAGCTCCATTTTAGGTCCCACCAGAATTGATTGGTCCAATTCACAGTCCAGGACCAAGATAGTGGAGATAAACAAAACAGTCCTTGCTGCAAAGAAGGCAGGTTAGAAAAACTAAATTATCATTATCACTCTAAATGATTTTCAGCAAATAGTTAAATTTTTCAACAGAGCACCCACTCAGATTACTTATGACTGCAATCCAGGCAGCTCTTAAAGAGACAGTACACAGAGGCGATGCACTCTCTGGCAATCACATCTAAACTGCTAAAATGCAGGACATCATCCTGGCAGTAAGCATTTAGGTAAGTTCGAGGAAGACTTTTCGGGAACCCCCATTTGTAGGGGGTTGCACCCTTCCCTGCCTGGAGAAAACTTGGTATCCACATCAAGTCTGTACCATCATGCATCAGTTAACATAAACTTATTACTTTTCTATACATATTCACTACATTTCCCAATACTTCATCCACTCTTTTTTTTTCCATTAACATTTTATTTATTTTAAGCAGAGAATAGTCCAGAGAGAACAAACATTAAGAAACATACATCCTGATTATAAGTTTCTCACATACAAAGTGAATATTACTCTGCCAAGACCCCCCAAAAAACCTACAAAAAAACTATACACCCTAAAACATCCAGCCTCCCCCTCCCCCCTCCCCATCTTTACATTCTTCTCTGTTCGAGGCACTAGGAAACAAATTATAACAAAAAAAGGAGACTGGGTGAGATCAAGAATTACCCTAGATAACAAGCATAGAACAGGGACCAAATCCTGTCAAAAAGGGGCAATTGATTATGCAGGGTAGCTATCATTCTCTCAGTTCTTAAAAAAGCCAGAAGCTCTGCTAGCCATTCAGAATAGGAGAGACGCATCTTGTCCTTCCAATGGCAAAGGACCAACTTTTTGACTATGACTGAAATCAAGGCCACATAATATTTCCTGTTTCTGATCGAAAAGCAGCCATTTCCCCCAACAGACAAACTTCGGGTCTAAACATCTCATCCAGGCCTAATAGGAGATCTAATTTATTTTTAATCTCCAGCCATAGTGGAGCAACCTTGGGACATTCCCAAAAGATATGTAAGAGGTTCCCTGCATCACCCTCACATCTAAAGCACTTAGGATCCCTTAGCAACTCCAAATCTTTTAATTTCTGGGGGGAATAGTAAATATTGTGCAATACCTTAAATTGTATAAGCCTCAATTGATCATGTCAAATATACTTATGGCATACATGCCATATCCCCGTCCAATCTAGGACAATATTAGGGAATACATCAGCCCAATAAGAACATGGGGCAAAGTTCACTGGATAAGCCCAATGAAATAAAACTAAGTAAATATTGGAGATCATATGAGGAATTCCTATCAGTGGGTGTATATTAGTCAAAAACAAGATCTGGGGAGACTGCTCTACCCTCCCTCCAAACTTCTGGAGCAATACATGCCTAAGCTGATAGACCTCGAAAATATCCTTAGAGGTTAAATTAAATCTATTTATCATTGTGAGAGCAGGAATTAATTCACCTTCCACACTAAGAAAGTCCTTGAGGGAGCAGTCCTCCGGTAATTTCAACCACCCACAGTTTGATGGTATTATTGTCAATCAAAACCATGGGTTCTCCCAGACCGCTGTTCCCAATCTTTGACATGCTTGTATTTGAGAAACCCACAAAGCTGATTATGGGCTCTCAACGCCAGCCCTACAGGGGATCTTTTCAACAACAACAGAGGAAGTGTTTTGGGGTCAGGTAAAAGGCTCATGGGACTGATAGTACATTTCCTAATAAGAGCCATTTCAAAACTTCACCCACAAAGGAACATAATCGGATGTGGACAGAGTCCTCCAAGCTCCACCTCTCCATACTTACTCAACTGGGCAGACCAAAATACAGGCCAAATGGGGTAGTCTTAGTCCACCAACTGATTTAGGGGCCGCCTAATCTATGGTAGGCCATTCTAGACTTTGTATGATTCCAAACAAAATCAGCTATCATGGCATGGAGTTTTTGAACCAGGACATAGGAAGGAAAATATCTAACCTACTCAGCGGGTAAAAGAGTCTCGAAATATGTTCATTTTAATTATATTTATCCTCCCCAGAGAGATAACAGGAGTTTAATCCACCTTTGAGGTCTAGGTCAATAGTATGGACCAGGGAGTCTAAATTCAACTGGCGCATACGGGCAACACTCTTTGTCAAAAAAAGACCCAGATATTTAAGACAATCAGGACTCCACCCCAACCCTAATTCAGTTATTTCCCATTTAAATATCTTGTTATTAAGGGGATAAACCACTGTTTTGTCCTGATTAAGTTTATAGTTTGCTACCAGACTAAATGGTTAATTAGGTTTAACAGGCTCGGAATAGATCTGGCAGGCCTCGAAACATATACCAGAAGGTCATCCGCATATGCAGTGACTTTAATAGGTAGACCCAGTATCCTAATCCCCCATCTCATTGGTATTGAACCATTCTTCTAATCAACGGCTCCAGATATAGATTAAATAACAAGGGGATAAAGGACATCCCTGCCTAGTACCAACATAAAGCTGAAACAGAGGGGAGATAGCTCCATTACAAGTGACCCTGGCGGAAGGATTAGAATAGAGCGCCTTAAGCCAATCCACAAATATATCCAGGAAACCAAACTTTCTCATAGTCTCAAACAAGAAACCCCAATAAACCCTACGTCCAAGGAGACCAAAGCCATTGGGAGATTGGTCTCCTCGGAAGCCGAGAAGACATGTGCCAATGTCCTAAAATGGTCGACCGAGGACCTGCCCTTCATAAAACCCACCTGCTCACTACCTATTAATTTAGGTAATACTCTAGTAATACGATCCGCTAATAATTTGGCTAGAATTTTTAAATCAGAATTCAACAATGAAATAGGCCTGTAACTAGCCGGATCAGTAGCAGGTCTATTGGGTTTAGAATTAAAACTATAAGCACCTCCAGCAGTCTATCTGTCTCCTGTCCTGAGAGAGCGTAACGAAATAACCTGAGAAGGAAAGGAGCTAGTTGGAAGAGAACTCTTATAAAAATTGGACGAGAACCCATCAGGACCCGGTGTTTTATCTGAGGATAAATTCCTAATAGCTAGTTCTATTTCATCTTGAGTTATATCGGCAATGAGAGAATTCCTGTCGGCCTCATCCAATACAGGAAGGTCTAGTCCTCCAGAAAGGAAAAATCTGAAGGTTGCTGGGTGGGGTCTCATCTTTTATACAGATTCACGAAATATTGACGGAAAATCTGACTATTTCATCCCGAGCAGTCTTAACACAACCATCTCTTTTGATAGTATCCCTTCAATCAAACGAGAGGATTTGAATTGTGTGATCGTCTAGCCAATAATTTCCGGATTTTTCCCTTGGTCAACATATAATTGGCTCTAGTTTTGATTAATGCTAACTCTGCTTTCTCCAATAACCAAGTTAGGCATCCTTCACCTTGACTAATTCTCTATATCCTCATCACCGCATAAGTGGAGATGTTAGATTCCAATGCTTTGATACACGTGCTAATAATTCGGTCATAGTATTTTCTTTCCTTTTTCCTTCTAACAACCGCTATAGTAATTAGGACCCCCTTAAATAAGCCTTGAGTGCTCCCAAAAAATATCCGACGGACATTATCATCCAGATTATTTAGGGTAAATTCATCAATCTGTTCTGATATAAATTTAGTCAGTTGAGGTATCCTTAGAATCTGGTTATTTTTCCATCATTCCCTTTCTTCATAGGGATGGAAAGGAAATAGTTAGCAGTAATGCGAATGATCAGAAATAGGACCAGGTATAATATTCGAGTCCATCACTCCACCAAGAAGAGACCGGGAAAGAAATATATAATCTAACCGGGATGAGGTCCCATGAACGGGGGAAGTGAAAGTATACTCCCTGGACTCCCGGTGGAGAACCCTCCAGATATCAGCTAATCCCAATTGATCGAGCAAATCTTTCATTGCACAGGAGGCAGGAGTATAATATACATGTGGCTTAGCGGATCTGTCCATCAAGGGATCCAAAATTAAATTGAAGTCTCCACCCAGAACCATCGGAGACGGTTAAATGGCAGAAGAGCCTTTAATAGGGCCCACAAAAAGTCCTGAGTATCCACGCTAGGCCATATATCGAACCCAACAGGATTTCAGTACTTTGCAACTTCCTTTTACTAATACATATCTGCCTTCATAATCTTGGACCACTTGTATAGGGCTGAGCAGGGATTGACCTGTGTATTAATAACATCCCTCGACTTTGTGTATTGCCCTGAGATGCAAAGACCTGACCAATTTGTAACCTCCTCATGGCATTCGCCTCCAACTGCACGAATTAGGTGCGTTTCCTGCAAAACACAATTTTAGCTTTAACAGCTTCTATATGTTTCAGTATCTTATACTGCTTATCCTTAAGCCGTGCCCCTTGACATTCCATGTAAGAAAATTGACAAATATATCAGTCCCCATTCAGACCTATGAGAACTAATCTATAGCATAAATTCCTTATTACCTTGAAAACGGAAAAGCTAATATGATCAAACACCCGGTAACCAACTGCCCATAGTGCCTCAAGAATAAAAATGCCCCTCCCACAAACCCCCAAATAACATACTCCTTTATAACAATTCCCAAATAAAAGCCTAAAATCCCCCCTCCCCCAATACTTAATCCACTCTGACAATACATTAAGCATATTTCACACAGGTAAATTGAACATTACTATACTGAATCAGGTAATAACTTCTTGTACCTTGAACAATGCAAGAGGCTAACTTGGGGCTGGATGGGGCAGGGCCACCATGGTGAGAGGTCTGAACAAGTAGCCTGAAATGGGCCATCAAGCTCAGTTTGGGCAGTGAGCTTGGTGAAGCATGAACACCTTTGTGCACCACATTGAGAGGCAAATCCACTGGCCTCCCAGGAGAATCATAACTAAGACATACTACTGGATTGACAGCTCAGCCAGTCTTTCTGAGGGGAACAACTACAGTCTCTGTACTCTCAGCACTGGTCTGAGGACTCTTGCCACTTGTGAGGGGTGCCTCTGCCTGGGTGGGAATGTCCAAACTTTGAGCACTGTTGGCTTCTTGCTCTGTAGGCTCTGTTTCTACAACACTTGACTAATTTTGCTTTGGCTCAGGCACAATCAAGCTATGAGGCCCTGAAGGGGGGTGGTCAGTACTTTCATAGTGTTCTTCAAGTTCTGTTATGTCACCAGAAAGACTCAAACCCTCAGCCCCTTCTTCAGGCAAATCATACTGTTCCACAATACCCAGAGACTCAACATCTTCAGACGTGATACTTTGCACTTCACTTTCTGGGAGCATTGGCTCTAAGGATGAAACTGGGGGGTAAGGCAGTCCAGAAGGCCCAGCTTCATCCCCACAATTTATCAGGGGGTTACCTCGAAACAGCTGACTCAGTACATAAGAAGGGTAATAGGCATAGACACACTCACTTTTGTCAGAAGTGGACTGACAGTCATTATCATTCTGGGCCTACGGTGGAGGAAACCTTAAATCTGTGACCACAGGGGTAGGCTGACTACATCTCTTTCTTGCAGCAGTATGAGTCACCAGCCCAGGGGGCTCAATTTCTGCAGGTTCAGCCTCAATCATGACTTGACCGATAGGTAGCAAGTGGTTATGGTGCATGGTCTTCACAGCTTTGGAGTTGTTCTCTGAGCGCACCTTGTACACAGGTAAATCATCCAATTTTCCAACTACTACATGGGGAAGATGGTGTCACCAATCAGCAATTTTGTGTTTACCACGAAGTCCCAAATTGCATAACAACACATGGTCTCCAGGTTGAAGCTCTTGAGCCTTTACTTTTTTATTATGCCTCTCTTTGTTGGCTAGGTTTCTCTTGGCAGCCATTGTCTGGACCAGTTGATAGGCATGGTTCAATTGAACTTTCAGTTTTTGTACATATTGCAAGTAGTTTTTGGCTCAGACCCAATCTGGAGAGACCCCAAAAGAGACATCATCTGGCAGCCAGGTCTCTCTCCCAAACATGAGGCAGTACTGGGAGAACCCAGTAGCATCATTTTTCAAGCAATTGTATGCATCTACCAAGGTGCTAATCTGCTGGCTCCATTTATGCCTGTCTTTTGGGTGGAGGATGTCTAGAAGGGTGTGGTTAAAACATTATGGTTGAGGGTATCCCTGTGGGTGATAGGGAGTGGTTCTTGACTTTCACATCCCCCCTAAAGATAGCATTTCTTTGAGTTGACTGCCCTGGTCAGAGTAGATCCACTGGGGGGCACCATAGTGAATGAAGAAATTTTCCACTAGCATCTTGGCCACGGTAGAGGCTTTTTGATCTTTGGTGGAAAAAGCTTGTGCATACTGTGTGAAATGATCCATAACCACTAACACATTGCCAATGTTCCGCTGATCAGGTTCTAAACAGAAGAAGTCTATGCAGACTAATTCTATGGGGGTGCTGGTAGTAATATTAAAAAGGGGGGCAGCCCTCTGAGGCAGGGCTTTTCTTTACAGGCAGCGACTACAAGTCTTTACATGGTGCTCAACATTGGCCCCAATTTTGGGCCAGTTGAAGTGAGATTGTACCAGGGCAAGGGTTCTGTCAATACCAAGGTGCCCCATGTGATTGTGGCGGGACCTCAGTACTAAATCTTTAAAGGCCATGGGCAGGACCACTTGTTTGTTGTCTGCTTTGCCACTACAATCTACTGGCTGTCTGTACAACAACTGATTGAGCAACTTCAATCTGGGGTCTTCTTTAAACAATAAAGCAGTTTGTAAGTCAGTGGAACATAACTTAGACACATCTCTCCCCACACACAGGGCATCAAGTGCTGGCTGAATCATAGGATCTTGGGACTGAGCCCACTGAATGCTGTCATTGTCAAATTGTGGTAGTGCACTAATATCTAGAGCAGAGAAGTGACAATAAGCAACTGGTATGCAGGTGTCAGAAGGATGTAAGCAATCTAGTAAACAGTCTACTGTATTTGCAGACATCTGTTCATCTCTATCAAACTTTTGGTACAATGCTTGAATGTTAGGGTCAGACAGCCTGACGCAGTCAGTCTTGGAAATGGGCCTTCATGATAGGGTGTCAGCAGCAATATGGTTCAGGCCCAGTCTGTATTCAACAGCATAATTATAGGTTGATAATGCAGAAAGCCACCGGTGCCCAGTGGAGGCTAACTTACCTGAAGTCTGTACATAGGTCAATGGGTTATTTTCAAGTCTTCACCAATATCTTTGCCCATAGAGGTATTCATGAAACTGGTCAACGATGGCCCATTTTAGTGCAAGGAACTCCAACTTATGCACAGGGTAGTTTCATATGGACGGGGTCAAGCTCCTACTGGTGAAAGCTACTGGTCTCAAGCCATTCTCATGGTCTTGATACAGCACCATTCCTAGACCCTGCAGACTAGCATCCATATGCATCATTTAGGGTTTTGTGAGGTCAGCATAGGCGAGGATGGGGGCATGGGTGAGCTGGTATATGATCTCATGGAAGGCTGCTTCATAGTCGGGAATCCAGCAAGGCCCAAACAGTTCACCTGGGTGGAAGTATACTTTTTCTGGTTCTTTAATGGACCGATTTTATGTTGGTGTGCTTGTGCAGCCAACATCTCGGGACAGTGGGGATTTGGAGCCGTGGTCGCTGTTGGGCGAATGCAGGGCATGCACCAGTAGGTGCGTCCCGCATTCCCCAATCAGCCAGCAGCAGAGGCTGACACCCTGCCTGGCTAATGAGGTGAAGAGATCTATCAAAAGGTCCACTGCAATGACAGCAAAGCTCTCATGCAGCATAATCACAGCATACAGTACCTCTCCCTACGTGCAGGCAACATGGCGGCAGTGACTGCCGCTGTTGCCTGTCAGCCCCCCCTTACTTTATTGTGTTCCAATGGGGTGCCCAATCCCCATCTGCATCATGTAACACCCCCTTTTTTTTTTGCCAAGGGGTGCCCAATCCCCCTCGGCATCATGCGCCCCCCAACCTTTTCTCTTTGATGGTGGGGATGCCCAATCCCCATCGGCATGTATCTCTCCCTCCCTTCCCTTGAATTCTGCCAATGAGGTAGCCCACTCCCCATCGGCATAATGTGGTTCCCCCTTCCATTTTGATAGCCAAGGGGGTGTCCAGTCCCCCTTGGCTCCTGTAGCCCCTCCTCCTCCTCCTTTCCTTGTTTGCTGAGGGGGTGCCCAATCCCCTGTTGGCTAAAGCACCCACCCACACACAGGTGGCATGCTGTGAGCCCACCTATTAAAAATGAAAATGGTCCCCCGATGTCTTTTATTTTTTTTCCCCTGTAAAGAAGGAAACAGTCCCTCGGAGCTCTCCCAGGCTGCCCCCCCACAACCCACACCCACCCACTGTGCACCCTGCCTCACCACACCCTTCTAACCCTATACTTACCTCCAGAGTCCAGTGTGATGATCTTTGGTGGACCGGGAACATGTCTGCACTCTTCAAAGCTGACTGCGAAATGAGGAAATGCCGGTAAGCTGTATAATGAAATGAATAGGGTTTTTTCAACTTTGCTGCATATCACAGGCCTTTTCTGGAATTTTAGCACCAAATTTTCAACATTGGGTTTTTGGCACCCCTCCTCATGAATTCTATCACTGTCATGGCGTTAATCGGCCTCAAAAGGTGATTTCACAGTCACTGCATGGAATCACTCCTTGGGACAGATTAATGAAATGACAGTGCCATCGTTCATGAGGTGGCCTCTCAAAAAGCCTATGCTTCAAATTTGATGGAAAAATCCAATAAATGACTGTTTCACGAGTGTGTGTTGTGCAGTTGCTATGCAGGCTTGTAACGTCATGAATTCACAATATTTTATACCAGATTTTCAACATTGTCATTTTTGTACACCACCTTGTGAACAGTACAGCTGTCATTTTCTACATCCTGTCCGAAATTTGTTTCCGCACTTCTGTTACACAATAGCACAGTCGCTGTGGGAAATCAGTGTTTGGGCCAGATTATGAAAAAGGCAGTGACACAGTTCATGAGCAGAGGTCCTAAAATGCCTATGTTGAAAATTTGGTGACAATACTCCATAAAATGACTGTGTTGGCAGATTGCACGCATGCTCATAACGTCATACATTTGTAATATTTTCACTCTGGATTTTCACCATTGTCATTTTTCCACATCTCTTGATGAACAGTACAGCTGTAGTTTCACATATCCTGTCCAAACTGTGTTTTCACACTTCTGGGGCAGAATAGCATGGTCACTGTATGAAATTACTTTTTGGGACAGTTTGAGGAAACAACAGTGACACTGTACATGAGCAGAGGTGCTAAAATGCCTTTCTTGAAAATTTGGTGACTATACTCCTTAAAATGACTGTGTTACACTTGTGCATTGGTAGATTGAACGCACGCTCATAACGTCGTACATTTGTAATATTTTCACTCTGGATTTTCACCACTGTCATTTTTCCACACCTCTTGATGAACAGTACAGCTGTCATTTCACATATCCTGCCCAAATTGTGTTTTCATACTTATGGTGCAGAATAGTGCTGTCACTGTATGAAATCACTTTTTGGGACAATTTGAGGAAATAACAGTGACACTGTACATGAGCAGAGGTGCTGAAATGCCTATCTTGAAAATTTAGTGCTGAACGCTCATAAAATGACTGTGTTTCAAGCATGCATTGCACATTTCCCATGCACCCCTGTAACTTTGCAAATTTGCTATATTTACATGCCACATTTTCAACACTGGCATTTTTTTACACCTCCTTATGAACTGTACAGCTGTCATTTTTCACATCCTGCCCAAAATGTTTTCCTGCACTGCGCTACCAAAGTCAATGCCAGCGTGACAACATTCAGCATTGACAAATGTTTTTTTGTATTTACGACTGGTAGAAGGGTATCCCTGGGTAAGGTTCAAGAGTGGGCGAATCACTTTGGAATAGTCTTTTATGAACCTGCGGTAGTAACCACAGAACCCCAGGAAACGTAGTTCTTTCAGATTATGGGGCTGGGGCCAAGTAGTCAGTGCTTTAACCTTACTGAGATCAGTCTCTATCCCTTTTGTAGATACTATGTGCTCCACATACTTCATAGAAGTTAAGAAAAACTGGCACTTGTCAATGGACAGCTTGAGGCCGAAGTCCTCCAGTCAGTCTAGGACTTTAAACAGTCTGTTCTCATGCTCCTCTAAGATACTCCCAAACACAATGACATTGTCCAAGTACACCAGGCATTACAGATAATTCATATCTCCCACCACGTTCCATCAGTCGCTGAAAGGTGGCTGGGGTACCCAATATTCCCTGTGGCATCCTCAGAAATTCATAGAACCCCAATGGACAGATGAAGGCTGTTTTCTCATGGTCTTCCGGGGCCATCGGGATCTGGTAGTATCCGCTGCGAAGATCTAACACCAAGAACCATTTGCTCCCATTCAAACAGTCCAGGACATCTTGTATACAAGGCATAATGTATTGGTCTGGGATGGCCCGCCAGTTCAGGGTTCGATAATCAACACACAGCCTCACAGACCCATCCTTCTTATGCACAACCACAAAGGGAGAAAAGTATGGGGTCCTGGATTCTTGTATCATGCCAGCAGCGAGCATTTTCTGCAGGTGTCTTCTCACATCATCTATGTCTGCTGGGGCTAGGTGTCGGGACCTCTCTCGAAATGGCCATTCATCATGCAGGCATATGTGTTGCTCCACACACTGGACACATCCCATATCCCATTCCTTCAATGAAAATTGAGGTACATACACAGACAATGGCTCCCCTGGGTACTGCTGAGCATTTCTTATACTCCAGCACAGATCCTCATCTGAATCTGGGTTTCCATATGCATTCTCCAATGCATCCAGATGGTCATTTGCACTTGCTTCGGGGTTATTGGCCTGCTTGGCATGGATGGTAGCCAGGGCAGGACCTCAGAGGCTTTCACTCAACCTCTTTCGTTTCTCTGCTTCTGAGCATTGCCATTCAAGTATTAGAGGGGCAACATAGTCTATCCATGTCTTCCAGTCATCCTCCCCCTGCGGGGTGGGCAAGGTGCTCAAAAAGACTGTCAGCCTTCAGTAGGAGTCATGACTAATGGCAGGTACAGATATAGGGGCCAGCATTGGCATGGGCACAGAAAGTGGGGCTGTAACAGGTGCTGGAGTGGGAGGTGGTGTTGGGGAAGGAACACCCCCAGGTGGCAGGAATAGTTTCTTAAAGTCCTCTATGGTTTTCCCTTCCTCCAGCAACAACTTCGCAAATTTCTCCTCAAAAGTCTCCAATAATGGTGGGAGCTCATTCTCTCTGGGGTCTTTATTGCCTTTTGTTATCACTCTCTAGGCAGCTGGAACCCCTTCTGGGGCAATAGTCTGTGTCACTTTAGCGCTGTCCATGAGGTCACTACACTTTGCCAAGGCTATGAAAGTTTGGGTGATCAAATCAGCCTGTTGACCAACCACAACAAGGTTTTTTAAAGATTTAACTTTGGAGAGTGCTCCCTCTACAATGTCTTTTCTGGTACCCTGGGGAATATCCAGTATAAGTAGAGCATTTTGGGGGTTGATCTCCTGCCCAGTACATAGAAACACAGAAACATAGACTTTGACGGCAGATAAGGACCGCTTGGCCCACCTAGTCTGCCCATTTCCCTACCCATGTACTGCCATTTCTACTTGGGTAGCCATTAATCTTTAACGATAATTCATAATTTGTGGCCAGTAGAAGGCAAAAAATCCCAGTAGTGCCTCCAAAAATGTAACCCCTAGGTAGCGCTATCCAAAGGGCTACTACCCCTGCCTGCTTGGCTAGTAGCAGGTTAAGGGATGTGAGTTCTGAAATGGGTGCCTCCACCCAGAGGTCAGGGTTAGTAGTGGTCAAGCTAACCTAGGCACAGCTCTCCAGGACACTGTAACCCTCCCTTTCCTTACTAGTGGCCAGAACAATACACAATAATCACTTTCTGGCTCGCCCAGGGGAACCCCTGTAAAACATGGTTATACACAGCAAATAACAGCAGTACAGTACTCTTGCACAAAATGGAACCACAGTCAGGGTAAATGCAAAAAAGAGTTAGATCTGATTTATTAATGGGACTTGAACAAGGGAGGGGCATAATCAGGTTAATTTGCTTCAATGCTCTATCAATCAAACACTTATGCATGCACTTCAGGGTCCATAAGCAGTCACAAATTCTGGGTACCCAAAAGGAGAATGGTGGGCTAGCCAAAAATGCTGCAGCTGGTTGGGGTCCTGTGATGGAAGAAAACAACATGCACAACACACACTTTTTGTAATCTGGAGCTGGAGGGCTCAGTTCGTGAAAAGACAGCAACAAGACAATCAGATGACAAACTTTTTGATTAGGCTGTTGTTGCAGGGAGCTACCCTGATGATTACTCATGATACTCAAGACTGGACCCAGGCTGGAACAAAATTGAGACAGCAGGTGATTAATCTGGACGATCAGGAGAAGCAGGCCCCAGACGATTCGCCGAGGCATCATTTCTGTTCAAGTGTGGAAAAGGGGTCTGATCCCCAGGCAGATCTCCCATCGGTGGCTTTCTCTGTGCAGTGGGGTGGTCTGGCAGGGCCAGCATGGCAAGGCCCAGGCCAAATGGAGATGAACGTGGATTCAGTCCAATTAAGCTGACTAAAGCCTCCAGCAAGCAGAACACAGTTCACACATTGGGGAACCAAATCACGACCCACTTTCAATACATAGCACATTTACATGTAAAGTATTCTATGTTACAAACAAGCAGAACACAGTTCACACAGTGGGGAACCAAATCAAGACCCACGTGCAATACACAGCATATTTACATGTAAGGAAATTCTACTGTAGCAGGCAAACCACTCTCTGGTCATGATCTCAAAGTCTCTGCACAAATTTGGGTTCAAAAGCAGCTGGAAATCCTGACAGGCCAATCACATTCAGCTAATGTTCGGACTTCTTTAAGTTAAAGCCTGGTCACAGTCCAGTGACTTAAATAGTCCTCACAACTTGGATTCAGTCTGAATAAACTTTATTTTCCCTCTCTGGAACAGCAGGCAGACAGTCAGGCCAAAACTCAGCCCTTTCACAGTTCTCCAATGCAAAACTACACAGAACTGCTGCTTAAAATCACTTGAGCTGTTACTTCTTCACTTCTCAGCTCAAAACTGAAACTAGCTGCAGTAGCCTGCAAAATTCTTCAAGATCCAAAAGGTTCAGTTGGCTGATCCTCCTGTCAGTCACAACAAAAACTCCCCCTTCAGGTGCAAAAAGGCACCAAAAGCCCAAAACTACAATTCCTACAGATTTTGACTCCAGACAGCTCCTGTAGTAAGGGCCCATTTTAGGTCCCACCAGAACTAATTGGTCCAATTCGCAGTCCAGGACCAAGACAGTGGAGATAAACAAAACAGTCCTTGCTGCAAAGAAGGCAGGTTAGACAAACTACATTATCATTATCACTCTAAATTATTTTCAGCAAATAGATATATCTTTCAAAAGAGCTCCCTCTCAGATTACTAATGACTGCAAACCAGGCAGCTCTTAAAGAGACAGTACACAAAGGCTATATAGGCACTCTCTGGCAATTACATTTTCACTGCTAAAATGCAGGACACCACACACCAGCCTTGCAGTGAGCATTTAGACAAGCTCGAGGAAGACTTTTCGGGAACCCCCATTTGTAGGGGGGTTGCACTTCTCTTTTTCTGAAAGAGGCTACCCTCTTGGACTTTGTTGATTCCACTGAGGTACTTAAAAGTTTTTATCATGTCCCCCCCTCCCTCCTTTTCTCAAGGGTATACATATTAAGCTCCTTTAGTCTCTCTTCATACAGCTTCTCTTGCAGACCCTGCACCATTTTAGTTGCCCTCATCTGGACTGCCTCCATCCTGTCTATGTCCTTGCGGAGATGGGGTCACTAGAACTGGATGCAGTACTCCAGTTGGGGTCTCACCAACTGTCGATACAGAGGGATAACAATTTCTTGTTTTCTGCTGGTGTTGCCTCTCCCTATACATCCCAGCATCCCCCCAGCCCTCCCTACTACCGTCTTACATTACTTGCTAACCTTAAGATCATCTGATATGATTAAACCCAGGTCCCTTTCCATTGTTGTTGTTACTACCTCCCCCCACTGTGTAATCTTCCCCTGGGTTTTTGTTTCCCAGGTGCATTATTTTGCACTTCTTTGCATTGAATCCAAGCTGCCATACTTCTGACCATTCCTCCAACCTTGTAAAGTCCCTTCTCATCCTTTCCATGCCTCCTTGTGTATCAACCCTGTTGCAGATCTTTGTGTCATCCGCAAAGAGGCATACTTTTCCTTCCAGTTCCTCTGCAATGTCAATTATAAAGACATTAACAAGCATTTGTCAATGCCAAACGTTTGCTTGCAGGTGTTTGCAGTGGTGTTTGGCATGTGTGGTGCTTTACCCTAATGCCCTGTGCGATTGCTGGTATTTGCACAATAAATTGTCAGCATGACTTTTTTGTTATCCCCATTGTGCGCTACATAGGCAGAAACACATTTTGGACAGGATGTGAAAAATGACAGCTGTACTGCTCATAAGGAAGTGTGGTAAAATGGCAATGTTGAAAATCTGGAGTGGAAATATTGAAAATTCGCAAACCTAGGAGCGTGCGTGGGAACTGTGCAATGCACGCTGGTAAAACAGTGATTGTTAGGAATTGTTTCACCAAATTGACAACATTGGCAGTTTAAAACCTCTGCTAATGAACAGTGACACTGTGATTTTCTTAATGTGTCCCATACACTGAGTTCACACACTGACTGTGCCATTGTGCGCTACATGGGCAGAAACACATTTTGGGCAGGATGTGACAAATGACAGCTGTACTGCTCATGAGGAGGTGTGGTAAAATGGCGATGTTGAAAATCTGGAGTGCAAATATTGAAAATTCGCAAACATATGAGCGTGCGTAGGAACTGCTCAACGCACGCTCATAAAACAGTCATTATTAGGAATTTTTTCACCAAATTTTCAACATAGCCATTTTAAGACCTCTGCTCATGAAGAGTGTCACTAAATTTTCTTAATGTGTTCCATACATTGATTTTGCACACCGACTGCGCCATGGTGAGCTACATGGGCAGAAACACATTTTGGGTGAGATGTGAAAAATGACAGCTGTACAGCTCATAAGAAGGTGTGATAAAATGGCAATGTTGAAAATCTGGAGTGAAAATATTGAAAATTCTCGTGAACTTACGAGCCTGCTGGGAACTGTAGCATGCGCTTTCATAAACTTTCTTTTGGGGAATTTTTGCACAAACTTTCAACATAGAGCTTTTGGGACCCCTTTTCATGAATTATGTCACTGTCATGGCGTTATTGAGCAGAAGGGTGATTTCACGCGGTGAATGCGCATGATCGCTGTGAAATCGCCGCCGGGGCCGAATAACACCATGACAATGACATCATTCGAGGAAAGGGTCCCAAAAACCATGTTAGTAAAATGCAAAAATTCCATAAAATGACTGAGATATGCAATAAAGTTGAACCCCCTCTCTAGCCCATTATACAGCTTACTGGCATTTCCTCCAGTTACGCAGTGGCGAAGAGTGCAGGCGTGTTCCCGGTCCACGAAGATCGTTGCGCCGAGTCGGAGTAAGTATGGGAGTGAAGGGGTGGGGAGGCTGGGTGCGCAGTGGGTGGGTGCGGGTTGTGGGAGGGGTTAGGAGGCGCTGGCGGGACAGTTTTGTTTTACAGGTTTGAAAAAAAGATGGCGTGGAGCGTTTGCCACGCTGGGGTGGGCTCCAAGCATGGCAGAAGATGGCTGGGGGCCGAGGGAGCCGACAGGGGTTGGGCACCCCGTCAGCAAACTACGGCTGGGGGGCCGAGGAGCCAATGGGATTGGGCACCCCGTTGGCAAAATAAAGCAAACATTTGCCACGCTGGGGTGGGCTGGCGTGGCAACAGGGCCCGGCTTTGGGAGGGGTTGTGGAGCCCGGCGGGGATTGGGCACCCGTTGGCAAACAATGTTTGCACACTGGAGTGGGTTCCCAGCGTGGCATGAAAGCTTTGGGGGGGCGGTGTGACAGACGTGCATGGGGAGGGGGAGGTAGCGCGTGACGCGAGGGGGGGCGGTGCTCGGTATGGCAGCAGTGTTTTTCTTTGAAGCAGAGGAACACCGCTGTCATACTGAGCTGCTGCACCCATTGGTGCAGGACTGCCACGCCTGCTCAAGGGAGCAGTGCATTGGGTGGGAGAGGCACACCTCTAAGTGTGCTACTCTCCCAAAACGTTCCTTGTGCATGCGTGCAAGTGAACGTAAAAAGGACTGAACCCAGTACTGAGCCCTGCAGTACCCCACTAGTAGCTCCTTTTTCTTCAGAGTGGACTCCATTTACAATTACCTTCTGTGTCCTGTTGTCTAGCCAATGTTTTACCCAGGCTACCACCCTGGGACCTACTCCCAGGCTGGTTAATTTGATTATTAGTATTTTGTGTGGGACTGTATGAAATGCCTTGCTAAAGTCCAGATAGGTCATGTCCGCAGCCCCTCCCTGCTCTACTACTTTTGTCACCCAGTCAAAGAAATTAATTAGATTCATCTGACATGGTCTTCCAGTTGGGAATCCATGCTGCCTTGGGTCCTGTGCCCCACTGGTCTCTAGGTATTCAAAAATTGTTTCCTTTAGAAGTGGTTCCATCACTTTCCTTACCACAGAGGTCAAACTGACAGGTCTGTAGTTTCCTGCCTCTGTCTTGCTCCCACTTTTGTGAAGGTGAATCACATCTGTCTTTCTCCAGTCCTCAAGTATCACACCATCCTCCCATGATTTGTTAAAAAGGGTGGTCAGTGGTGTCACTAGTTCTCGCCTTAATTCTTTTAGAATTCTGGGGTGAATTCCATCTGGCCCCATTGCTTTGTACACCTTCAGTTTTAGGAATTCTTTCAGAACCCTTTCTTCTGTGAAAGGACTGGGATTGACCCGCCTATTCAGAGTGCTTCCGTTAATTGGATAAGGCACCTCCCCTCCTCATCTTTTGTAAATACTGAGCAGAAGTATTCATTCAGTATCCCCGCTTTTTCACTGTCCCTCTCTGCCCACCCACCATCCATTCTATTCAGCCTCACTATCCCTCCCTTTGTCTTTCTATGCTCCCTGATGTACCTATAAAAGATTTCATCCCCCTTCTTAACCAAGTTGGCTATCTTTTCCTCAGCTTGAGCCTTTGCTATTCTGACTTCCCTCCCTGCTTCCTTCTGCTTTAACTGGTGCAGTTCTCTGTCCTGCTCCTTCTGTGTTTCCTTATACTTCCTAAATGCTATCTTTTTCTTCCTAACCTTCCCCGCCACCTCTTTTGAGGACCATAGTGGCTTTTTCTTTCATTCTGATTTATTTGCTTCACACAAAGTCTTGTTGCCACTGTGAAGGCAGCTTTTTGATGTTTACCCATTGTTACTCCTCTCCTCCTTCTAGCCTATTTGCTAGTGCTTTTCTAAGGCACTCTCCCTTCTTGCCAAAGCCAGCCCTCCTGAAGTCCATTATCCTCACTTTTGTATGGCTTGACTCTGTAGCTGAGTTTATTGTGAACCACACTGTTTGGTGGTCACTTGTTCCCAGATGGCTACCCACTTCTATATCTGAGATCCTCTCACTGTCCCCATTTGAGAGTATGAGGTCTAAGATTGCTCCCTCATGAATGGGTTCCAAAACTAGCTGTCTGGGGCCTGCCACCTGAAGGGCATTGAGAATGGCACTGCTCTTGGATGTGGCTGCAGCAAAGGTGCTCCAGTTAACATCTGGCATATTCAGGTCCCCCATCAATAGTATCTCCACTTTCTCTGCCATCTTAAGGATGCCTTCTATCTATCCTTGTCCATTCCCTCTCCCTGATATGAAGGGTCATATACAGCCCTGTACGGATGTGGTGTCATTTCCAGTCTCTGGGTGATCTGCATGCCTCTTCCCTCACGTTTACTCTTTTGTTCCATTGCTTTTATCCTTTCCTTACTGAGAGCTACTCTTCCCCCTCTTCTACCCTCCCTGTCTCTCCTATAGGTTGTGTACCCTGGTATGTTAACATCCCAGTCATGATTCCCTGTGCACCATGTTTCTGTGACTGCCATGATATTCAGGCATCCCACTTCCATCAAGGCCACCAGTTCAGAGAGCTTGTTGCACAGACTATGGCATTGGTACTCATTACCTTCCATTTCTTGATGGCCTTACCCTGTTTGCGTCATCCCTGTCCTAATTACCTTTGTCATTTTCTCCATTTACCCCAGCCCTTCTCCCTATCGACATCACTGTCTTGGTGTTTACCTCACTTAATACCCTGATTTTTTGGCTGTGCCAGGATTTCCCTGCTCCTTTCCAGTGCATCCCCCTTGGCTAGTTTAAATGCTTGCCAATAAAGCATTTAAACCTATCACCTAGGATCCTGGCTCCCCTCCTGGACAGATGCAGACCATCACACCAGTATAGGCCTGCATCACTCCAGGTGGACTCCCAGTCCCCAGTGAAGCCAAATCCCTGATCTCTGCACCAGTTTTTCAACCACTAATTGAATCCCATGGTGTGGAACACCCTAGCCTCACCCATGCCATAGACAGGCAGCACCTCTGAGAAGGTTACCATGCATGTTGCTTGTCTAAGGCCCCTCCCAAACTCCACAAACTCTTCCTGCACTATTCTGATCCCTTTCTCAGACAGGTCATTTGTCCCTAGGTGGACAATGACATCCAGCTCCCTCCCGGTACAGCTGCTCCAGTGATCCTGAGGATTCGCTCCCTGTCCCTCCAAGCCATGGCACCAGGCAGGCACCTTACCTCCCGCTCCCCTTTCTCCCCAATTCTACCCCTAACAGTGGCATCCCCCACCAGGAGTTGTTTCCTTCCCCATGGGGTCCCATGCCACCCTCCTGTGGGTCTCCTTTGTGGAGGTTACCAGCATCCTCCTTGGTCTCCACTGTGAGTGCGTCCATAGAGGAACCACACTTTACCAGAATGGCACATGAATTATGGAGATGTATAACTGGAGGGATGAGCCTCTGTTCCACCACCCTTAGCCTTCCTGAGCCCACTATGGTCCAACTGCTTATCTTTCTTGGCAACCTCTGAGGCAATGGCAGTGGCCCTAGTGGTCCCTGAGTGGGAGAGGAGATCCCCCAAATCCTGGTCAACTCAGCCTGGTGATGAGCAAGGTGAGGGAATGTCTGGGGCGAGGGCAGCTCTGGGAGAGCATGGTACTACATCAGTCATACCGTGCACATGCGTGGGGGGCACGGGTGCCAATTTGTGTTGGACCGCTGTAAATATCTGAGTGTCCAACCCCCGGAAGCAGGACCAGCACTGCCTCCTGACTCTGAGGCAGTTCAACCACCACCACCACCACCAAGACCAGCACAAGGTCCTTTGGAGCAGGATGTTTCTGTTCCCCCAGGCCCAGGTGTGGATGCCACCATCAGAACTGTTGAGCAGTGTGAGCAGCCTACTGCCAGTTCATCTGGCCTTCTCCTGCCTGTGCCTGGTCCTCCCCGCACCTCCGTTGTCTGTCAGGTTTTTGACTGTGTCAGGGGAACAGCAGTGTGGTTAAGTGTCACCTATGTGTGGTGGAGGTATGCCATGGCTCCTGGAGGAGTCACCTGGGGACTGGGGGCCAGTGCATCCTTACACTTAATCACCACCAGTTGGAGTGGCAGGCTGCCACAGAACGAACCATGTGTGTACCTGTTGGCCATTCCGTGGCAGAGGGTGCCACTGTGCATAGCGGTTGCGGCATCCCTAAGAAGAGAAGGGCTACAGCAGTACCTGTTATTCCACCAGCACCCCCACCCCCACCACCAGCAGGTCAGCCTGTCGAAGGAGTGGACGCCAAAGAAGTGCATGTAACACTGTCTGACTTGGCAGTTCTATGGAGTCTGTTGAGGAGAACAGCACGAGGATGAGTGCTGTGGAGCAGCGGCTGGATGACATAGAGGGACATCAGCTTCAAATTATGTCCATGCTGGAACTGCTGCTGAATCACCATAGGATCCCACATTAGTTTTGTTTCCTCACACCATGTTCCCCCACCCATCTTCCTTGCTGTGCCATAAAATGTATTCCTCCAGCATCCCAGACCCTTGTATGTAATTATGCCCTTTTTTAGTTGTCTTCAGTATGCACTGCACTTTGTATTCTGGGGCCCCTTCCTTCTGTTAAGTGTCTGTGTGTTTTGTGCATGTGTGCTGTTTTGGTGCCTTAGTCTTCAACATTCACAAAAGGCATCTGTCTTTTGTCCAGAAAATTGACAAGTGGTAACACAGTGAAATGAGAGTGTTTCAGCACATACAAAGTCCCCCAGAATTTATGGTGCACTCAGTCAAGCGCACAACAGTGGCATAGAGTCCCCAGATTTTTTCTGCAGGCCCAGAATGCATCCTCCTTGTGTGCAAAGAAGTGAAAAGTGATCATCTCAACTGGATTGAAAGGTGCCCTTTGGATGTACAGTAATAGTAGCCTTGGTGAGTAGATATATATAGATATATATATATAGTTGTGTATTTTGCAGGTGATGATGAGGGGGGTTGAACTTGACATGGACATGTATTCATGCTATTGTTCTGCATCACACACAGGTGACTCCATCTCCGAACTGTTGCTGTGCACCGCCCAGTGCTCCATGAAAACTTTTTGCACTTAAATTGAACTGGATAATTCTCAAGCACATGAGGGTAAGTATCTCTTTTTTTGGGGGGGGGATCATATGTTCAGATTTGTCTGTAATGGTTTGTTATTTTTTTATTTCTTTACAGATTTCATCAGCATCCTTCTGGAGTCTGGTTCTTAATGATGGTCATGGTCATGGGATAAGCGACTTCTACGTGTTGCATTATTGCCCAAGCTCGGGTCGGCGGAGTGTGATCATGTTGACAAACTTTGGGATCAGTCAGTGGTGGTGGTCCAGGGTGGAGGACAGACTCATGGTGGCAGCAGACTTGGATAACATCAGTCCTGGTGGTGGTGGTTGTCCATGGGGGGCAGACAGACTCATGGTGGCAGCAGACTTGGATAACATCAGTCCCGGTGGTGGTGGTCTGGGGTGGGGAGGGCACACCGCCTTTTAAAAACTGCAGTTAAAACCTGCCAACATTAACCACATCATCATCCTCATAAAGAAAACTGCTCTCACAGTCATCAATATCTGAAGTCTGACCACTGGGAAATTCTTTCCCCATTGTGTCATCATCTATGTCAGTGGTGGGCTGTTTCAGGCAGCCATTGCCAGTGCCACCAGGATGCTCCATTTCTACATAAGCAAGACCACCATGACTAGGCCGGAGTATGAATACTGAGGTTGCAGTCTGTGCTGGTATGTGCCTCTCATTCATTTTGATGCACGTTAGCAAACTAACATTTGCAGGAGACAGGTTTGTCCGATGATCCCTGACTATTGCACCTGCTGAGCTGAATATCCATTCAACACTTACACTGGAGGGTGGGCATGTGAGGTACTTCAGTGCCACTGCAGTCAGCTCTGGCCATTCACTGACCTTTCCCCTCCAGTACAAAAGAGGATCTTCACTTATTGTCAGATGCCTGTTTTCAGACAAATATGACTCAACCATTCTCTGTGCCACACTAAGTCCAATTGTTGATGCATCAGCCTGTTCCCCGGAATCACTGATTTCACAAATCCCCACTTGGGACAAAGCCTCCCAAAGCGGGTTGATGCCAACCACTTTGGATGACAGCCCACCAGGAACTGCATTCCTCTTACCTTTGCATGATATGCTTGCTGGTCCTCCAGCTACACCTTCAGCTGGATTATGCTGCTGAGGTTTGCACACCTTAGCACGTGACTTCTGCGCCCCATGAACCAAGCGAACCAGTTGACCACTGATATTTTTTACCTGTTCAGGCCCTCCCTCCAGTACTGATGCAATTCCATGTTTGTATCGTGGGTCCAGAATTGTTGCCATTGCAAAGTTGTCACTACGCTGAATGCTCACAATGTGACGATTCTGGTCAAATACTGTCAGCATGTGTTGCAGCAACATATTGCTACCACCATCTCCGGCAACATCAAGGCTATGCTGTACATTCACCAATGTCTGCCTCAGCACCTGCAGCAGTGGAAGTGATTGGTTAATGGAGGCAGACTCGCCACTCACTGCCTGTGTGACATGTTCAAAAGGCCACAAAATTGTTATTACAGAGTCCATGAGGCGCCACTGTTGAGTCATCATAGACATGGAGGCCCCAGAACTGTCTCGGCTAGTGTGCATAACAAGATATTCTGAGATGGCTTTGTATTGTTCATGCAACCTCTCTGCCGTGTATAACGTGGAGTTCCATCAGGTGACAGCTTTCAGCTTCAAGCGGTGCTGAGGCAGGCTGTTTTGTATCTGCAACTGCCGCAGTTGGTTACGGGCCTTTCCAGATCTTGAAAAGTGAGAGCAGATACGTCGTGCAATGGTCAGCATTTCCTTTATGTCAGGGTGCTGCAGAATCTCCTGAACCACAAGATTTAAACAGTGGGCCATGCATGGAACACGAAAAAAACACCATTCGTGATGCATTTCACCACATTTGACCCATTGTCATTTGCTGTGAACCCAGCTGTCAGGGACAGAAGGTTTAGCCATTTGTCAATTTCAGTCAGTACCACATCCAACATGTTCTCACCAGTGTGTGAACAGGTCACAGTGCTCATAGCAATCGTTGCATGCTGTCGAATTCCTGGAAGATTGCTACTATGGCAATCCACCTTACTGCACTGATTATTCACACTAATAACATCACAAACAACCCCCGGCACCTGCGCCCAGTGTGCAGTTATACACAGAGATGAACTCCCTGCTGTTTTGCCACTTGTCCAAATATCCATACTTAAGTGGATGAATGGAGAGGAGGAATGTTGAAGGGCATGTCTTACTGAGTCTAAGACAGTGCGGAACAACTCAGGAACAGCACGGGTAGAAAAGTATGTCCTGGATGAGACTTTCCATTTTAGACAGGCATGGGCAGCAAACCGCTGGAACCCAGAATTCTCCACAAAGGAGAAGGGCAAAAGATCGATTTCCAGCATTTCCGCTACAGCAGCATTAAGTTCACGTGACACTGTATGATTGGGAGGGTACTTCAGCTTATGCGCAAAAACACTCTGTAACGTGGGCTGACTTAAACGTTTTACATGGGGTGTGTTGGTCACAGATGGTTGTGCTCTGTGATGAATGGCATTGGCAGGGGGTGGAGTGTGGACATTTGATGAAGACAGTTGCACAGGTGATGATGACAAACCCAGAAATTATGTTATTTTTCCGGATTTGCCAACTGGGGTTGATGTACCACTTGCACTAGACATACTGCATTCACCACCACCACCACAAAAACTGTTACTCTCACCAGCACTTGACAACATTTCAAAGTCATTATGGTCCTCCAACTCATCATCATCGTATCTGTAGTGATCCTCTGCTCTTATTGCCGCACTACTGCACACGTTGAATTTCCTACTGGGCTTAACAGTCATGGAAGGGGATAACATGCTGGCTATGGTTGCCGCCGGTGATACAGGTGAACACCCAAGTCTGGTATTAGCTGCTAGCTTGTGCTAGGTCAACAGAGCCATGTGCCTATTCTTAAGATGTGTATGCTGTCCTCCTGTCCCAAGATGGCTCCCCTTTTTCCCTCGACTCAAACGCACATAGCAAACCTGGCAGATTGCAACTGAATCATCATTTGCATCTTGAACAAAAAAATCCCCAACAAGGGAGTGTGATGCTCTGCTTTTAACATGTCCATGATGATGTGGCTTATTTAAGTCTGTTATTATAAGCACTGAAGTGGGGGGGGGCATGTGATGTTTCTGGCACTGCACACCTGGACTGCAACTGACCACCGCGACTACGTATCATATTGAGTACTGGGTCTTCATCATCATCATCATCGTCATCCACTAAAAGTTTTTACAGGGTGGGGATTCCTGCAAACAGATTCAGAAATTTCAGACGCAGCCACTTTTAATTTCTTTTTCTCCAGTTCCCAACTGGGGTCAATTAAATCATCATCATATTCATCAACGTCACTGTCACACACATCCACATCTTCTGCTTGGATGCTAACATGTGGACTGCATGTTGCAACAACAGCAACATAATCATCACATTCATCATCAGCATCTACACCACCATCACCTGATATTGTTTCACCACACTGTGAATCACTGCATGGAAAATGAGTGACGTTAAGTGCCACGGTGGATGGAATATCACATTGTATGCTATCGTTGACATGATCATCAGAATCAGGTTCAGTTATGGGATGTTACTGGGAAGTATGACATCATCTACACTGTCGCTCACTTGCACTGCTTCACACTCAATATGTTTGGATATGGTACACTGGTCGGAATTAGAACTTGATGCAACAATGCTAATACTGCCTCCACCACCACTAACACCAGTAACACTAACACCACTGGCTGGGAAAACATCATCTGCTCCAACTATCAGTGGAGCTACTGTTGGGCTGGAAAAAACATTGCAGGAGAAATACCATTCCTCACATCAGCAATGCACTTCTCCATCCACGTACTACTACCACGCCCACAGACCCTCTTACTGTCAACATTGCCGTGGCCAGAAACAGCTTTACTTGCACATCTCTTTGCAGGCATTTTGGGGGATCAGCCACAAACATTACCAAATTCAGATTTTGATACATTCACTTTCTGACTGGAGGGTCGCTACTCATTACTATCGCCAGCTGGATGTGAAGCAAAATAAACAACTGTGACTTCAGCAACAGATAAGGGGACTACTGTGTTGTGACACTGTCATGGAATTAAAACAACTTCAGTAACCAGTGGTGCTGATGAGGTCTCAAAAACAATCCAGTCTGGTAAAAAATATATTTTCAACGTGGGGGGGGGGCAGTGAATACAGACAGTGCTGATTTTTACGGCATTACAAGCAGCAATACTAAGAACAGAGAACACGATTGCAGAACAAAATTAGGCAGCTGTAGTGGACAGCAGGTTCACACTGCTGCGCTTAGTTGTTCTTACACTGATCTGAGTCACAAATTTTAAAAGGTGTATTATATTTGATGCACGTAACACTGCACACACTTTGTATACAATGCTGAACGAGGAATGCAATGCAAATAGAAAAGTTCAGTGTACTCAGTGCCACATAATGTAAATTTGTAATTTAAACAACCTAACCTTATTCAAGTTCAAGTTTATTGCAGGAAAACTCCATTGAGCAAGCTCATTCACAAGGAGGTCCTGTGACATAAACACTTAAAGTACAAACACAGATAAATGCTGCACCACATTCGCACAACTAGCAGTAAGAAAATGTGTACTATCACTGACAATTTTACCATGTGTACAGTAACACAGTCAGTTATATAACAAAAATATTGCCAAAACACAAAGAAATCACTAGTTCTCCAACTTAAATCTACCTACACTCAGATATGCCCTTCCCCCACACAGCACACTTCACTGTCTTTCACCACACACACTCAATGTTGTAAATTTACATTCAAAATCCACACACAAACAAAAACGCTCGATGATGTGAGCACAGAAGGGTTTCCTACAATCGATGAACTACAGTTGGACCCCCCCAAAAAAGCAAAAATGCTGTTTGAACAGCTTTTAAAATATTTCTACAGACAGCAATCAGAGCACACTGTCTCCTACTCCTTCCTACTCAAACTACCTCGAACTGAGGCTGTGCAGATCAATATAGAGCCCATGTGACCTGAACTCCCATGAGTCACTGCAAAATCCTCCTTCGGTGCTCAAAAACAAGGTGAACTGAAGCAAAGTGAACTGCCACCAATGTACTTCGCCTTAAAAATTGAAAGAGAAGTGACCAGTGGAGGCGGAGTAACGTGAAGTGGCTGTTTTCAATGCATTTCGCGTTCCTCATTATAATGCAAAGTACTCCTGCTTCGCATTGCGGAGCACTCCGAGAATCTGCCTTTGCTCCACGAATCACTTCGTGGAGTGGATTGAGGCCACTTGGCCCACCACTACTCCCAAATGGGAAGTTCCTGTTGTCAGTCAAATCCTGTACCTATAAAAGTAGAACTGGCTTGGGGGGATGGAGTGGAGGGAAGGAGGGCAGTATAGTCCCAGTAGAGAAGTAGTTATAACAGCAGCTCCTTCTTCTTGGTGTTCTCTGGCAGAAACTATCTAGGACAATTTTTAAAGCATGACAATACAATATACCATATTCATTACAAAACTTACAGAGCTACATACAATTGTACAAAAGTCAATTTAGTGGGAAGCAACATGGATATTAAAACTGCATAGTGGGTCCAGTTACTTTTGTTTGTTGTGAAACTTTTATTGTTTTGTTTGCCTTGCATTATTTTTGCTTTGTGGAATATTTACCACACTTGATATATCTATGAAATATATTTTATTAGCTTTATTAGTTTATATTGTACAGGAATAATAAAATCTACTTTTATATCAGCCTGAGGTCACCACATACCATGTCCATTTGTAAATTATAAAAAAACTTTTGCGCAGTAGGTTGTGAGAAAAGCCTGAGCCAATTTTCTACTGGTTTACATGAATTGTAAAGCTAAGGCTTGAGACAGAGCTAAGTTGTTATAATGAGCAACTGATACTCCAGCCTATTGTTTGACATTAACACCTGGACAACATAAAGTGGGCGGATGGATAAACAGATAGCAGATGCTGTATTACACAGATTAACGTAAAGTGTCATATACTGGTTGGTTACAAAGACAGCAATAACAGACATAAAAATAGGATAATCATTGTAGTAACAATACAAAAATTAATATATGGCGACAGTGGTAAAACGTCATTACCATGACCCAAACACATGAGATCAGTTATGGCTTCTCACCACTCCCCTGGGCTGAGAACAGCCTTTCTAAAACCTGGCTGACAACTTTCAATACAGACACATCTGGAAATCTGCAAACTGTGTGTGAAGAGAAAAGGGAATTTGGTAACAGACGATAAAAGAGACAATGCCAGTTTATAGTTTTTCAAGTTATGTTTTTTTTTAGTTGTTTAACCAGGAGCAGCACACTAAGTTGAAAGCTTTTTCACAGGTGCAACCTGAGAGCACAGGGAAGTTAAGTGACTTGCTCAGGGTCACACAGTATGTAAGTGAAAGCTGTGGAATTCAAATCCAGGTCTGGCCTGCTGGATATTACCAGATTTGCAGCTCAGAGCCTTAAATCACTGCTCTGCACTGCCTCCCTGTGTGTGAAGGGAAAAGGAAATTTGGTAATAGATGATAACATACATAATGTCAGTTTATAGTTCTTCAGATTATGTAGTTTAGTCCTCAGCACAAGAAACGCAACCATGATAACAAATGAATAAGATTTTATAAAAAAAAAAATGGTTGCTGTGAAGGAATGGTCTGCAAAGCATCAACATGAAAGCATAATCACTGTGCTTGGTTAGCCCCATCTGAATTTATTTTCATCTGGTGTTCCTTGATCTCTTAGCCATGATACAATCGATGGTTCTTCCCACTTGGCACTCTGCTCTGCAGTTTTGCACTGAAATTGTTCAGTTTGGGGAAGGTGACCTATTTATTAGCACTTTGAATTTTCAGGCCTAACTTCACTTTCTTTCCTGGATTCAGCATGGCAGTGGCTCACACAATAGACATGCAGCAAATCTCGGAGATACTCACATGAAGGACATGCAGCAGATCTCTGTGATTCTCACATGAAGGACATGCAGCAGATCTCTGTGATACTCACAGGAAGGACATGCAGCAGATCTCTGCGATACGCACATGAAGGACATGCAGCAGATCTCTGCGATACTCACATGAAGGACATGCAGCAGATCTCTGTGATACTCACATAACGGGCATGCAGCAGATCTCTGTGATATTCACACACCAGGCATACTGTGCAGCACATCACTGAGATGTTCACACAATGGACATGCAGCAGGTCTCTGTGATGCAAACACGTCAGAAAAGTAGCAGAGCACTGCAATGCAAACACAGTACATGCAACATCTTTTTGTGATGCTCACACAACAGACATGCAGCAGATCTCTGCATTGTTCACATGACAGACATGCAGCAGATCTCTAGGATGCTCACACAGCACACATGCAGCAGTTCTGTATGATGCTCACACAACAGATATGCAGCAGATATCTGAGATCCACACAGACTGCAGCAGACCTCTGTGATGCTCATACAACAGCCATGCAGCAGATATCTGTGATACTCACAAAACAGATATGCAGATCTCTGCGATGCTCACCCAAGACATGCAGCAGATCTCTGCAAATCTCACTGAACAGACATGCAGCAGATGTCTGCAATGATGAAAAAACAGACATGCAGTAGATGCTCAAACAACAGACATGCAGCAGATGCTCAAACAACAGACATGCAGCAGATCTCTGCAATGCTCACACAAGAGACATGCAGCAGATATCTGCATTGATCAAAAACAGACATGCAGCAGATGCTCACACAACAGACATAACAGATCTCTGTGATGCTCACACTATATGGGCATGCAGTATGTGATGCAGAAAGAACAGGCATGCAGTAGATGTTTGCAGTGCTCACACAGCAGATACAAAGTGGATATCTGCAATTTTCACACAGCAGGCAATCAGCAGATCTCTGCAGTACTAACACACCAAACATGAAATAGATCTCTGTGATGCTCACACAACAACCATGCAGCATTTCTATGTGATGCTGAAACAACAGACATACAGCAGATCTCAGCACTGCTCACACAGTAGACATGCAGCAGATACGAACATATGAACATACACAATTGCCAGCAGATACAGACCATATGGTCTATCAAGTCTGCTCAATTGTGCAGCTGACAGCCCTTATACTGCAGCTGCCCCTCCCCAGTGACCCTCCCCCTTACCCTGTCCCATCCCCTTTAGAAGCACCACACTGTTCTACAGGATACCACTTCCTCTGGAATGTGTTCCACCTAGACACTACTCTCTCCATAATAAAGTGTCTCCTCATTTCCCTCCTTAATCATTCCCCTTCCAATCTCAGATTATGCCCTCAGTGTCCCTCCCCTCCTCAGTTTAAAAAGCCCCTCCATGCCCATATTATTTATTCCCTTCATGAACTTGAAGGCTTCAATCATGTCCCCCCATCCTTCCTCTCCTCCAGGAAGTACATGTTCAACTCCCTCACCCTGTTCTCATAGGGTAAATCCCCTAGCTCCTGGATCATTTTTGTTGCCGTGTAATGCACCCCCTCCAGTAACCTAATGTCCTTCTTCAGGTGTAGTCGCAAGAAGTGCACACGGTACTCTAGGTATGGTCTAACCATTGACCTGTATAGCGCCAGGATCAGGATCACCTCCCCTCTCCTGGAGGATATGTATCTGGCAATACAACTTGCATCCTGTTGGCCTTTACAGCTGCCTTTCTACACTATGCTGAGTTGTTCATTGCTCCAGTTATGATCACCCCCAGATCCTTCTCCTCTTCTATCTTAGCTAGTTGAATCTCCCATAGCTGGTAACTCCTCCTTGGTTTCTTTTACTCTGAAATGAGGCAACTTGCATTTCTTGGCATTGAACCCCAGCTGTCTAGTGTCTGAACGGGCCTCCAATTTTGCTAAATCATCTTGCAACCTCTATCACCTTTTTAAGTCATCCGCTACTGCTCCCATATTGGGGTAATCTGGAAACAGACTTGTCTTGCTCTTGATTCCTATTGAGGTGTCTTCTATAAAGATCCAAAACAACAGAAGAGAGAGAAGGAATGGTTAAGTCTGCTTGCTGGCTGTGGAGAATATCTCTGTAAGTTTTGCTGTTGTTTTTTAAAGTACAGGAAAGAAGGATTAGTTAATTCTTCTTGCTGTTGAGAGAGTTAATGTATAGAGGATTTTTGTAAGTTGTGATATTGTTTTATTTTCTTTTTAATTTAAAGTAGAATTTAGCTTAAGGCTTCTGTGGCTGTAAACTACTGAAATACCACTGAGGATTGGGTTTCAAGGCTGTGAGGGATGAGCTTGGGGAGTTGCAAACTGATCTGAGCCCTCAGAACAGGCCAGGGAGGAGGAAACACGGAACAGCCATGTGATATAAGCCTTAAGGACATATAAATATACACAACGTGTGAGCAGCTCTATAGTCCTTATGGGTAGGATTGTGGTTGCCATTTAGTACTGTAGTTGACTGTTTTATGCTGCATGCAAGGGCATTTAGGATAACAATTTCTGTTAGAGGCTGGGCTAGGATTAGTTAATTCTACTTGCTGTAGGAAGAGTGGTGTGGAGAGGCTGTATAGGCAGTGTGGACCATGAGTAGGATTGTAGGGTGCAATGGTTGTGGTGCAGCAATGCAGATGAACATACTGTGGAGACTGGGAGGGTGTCCAATATGCCACAGGCTAAGGAGGCTTGAGGAAGAGGTTCAGTGGCTTGGCAGGGAGCTGGGAAGGTTGAGGGAGGAGGGGAGGATTGCATCGGTAGGAGGGCTAACATCTGAGACTATTGTGGGGGCACCACAGAGAAGGAACAGTGGGGCAAGGGAGAGGTCAGGGGGAGGAGGCACAGTAGATAAGAAGTCAGTTGATGAAGGGTGGACTGTAGTAGGACCTAGAAAAAGACAAGCAGCAGTGACAGGTGGGAAGAAGAAACACACAATAAGGCAAAGGGAGGAGAGAACATGTTTGCTGTACTAGCAACACATGGGAAAGAGGACGCAGGAGGAGACTGCACAAGGGATTGTACTCACAAAGAGAAGGGAGATAGGAGCATTACTAGTGGAGAGACTGAGTGTGGCATGGCAGGGGGAGGAATAATACTCAGAGAGGTGAGGAAGGAGCGGAAGGTTGGCAGTCAAACAGGAGGAGGGGGAAGAGTATCAATTGAGAAGGGCAGGGGGGAAGACACTGGGACACACTGTAAAAGCACCATGTTGATTGGCCCCAGAAAGTAGATCCTGGATGGGGGGGTAGAGATGGGCACAGAGAAAAAGGAGGGAGGTGTACTAATGTTGGGGGACTCCATACTCAAGGGGATCAGATGGGGCAGCAAGGGGGAAAGGCACAGTCAGATATGGGAGGAGTCCCTACCAGGATTAAAGGCAGACAAGGCAGGACAGGCAATCCTAAGGTGCGTAATGAGGGGTAGGAGGAAACCACACATTGTGGTACATGTGGGGACAAATGACCTAGCAGGGGAAATGGTGGAGGTAGCAAAGGAGAGGACTGAGGAAGTGGGAAGGTTGTGTGAGGAGACTGGGGAGTCTGTGGCATTCTCTGAAGTACTCCTAGTACTCACAAGCCGCAGTAAGAAAGGAGAGGGATTAGGGAGTTGAACACATGGTTGGTAGAATGGTGTCAAACTAAGGATATGGGATTGTGGGTGGCTGGGGCAGTACCTGGGATAATAACAATCTGTTTGCAAGGGATAGGCTGCACCTGGAGGGAGGAAAGGAGGTATTAAAGCAAAGACTGCGAGGTATATTCAACAAAGGTGGATTTAAACTAGATAGGGGGTGACAAGTGGACAGCAGGTAGGCAGGGATCTCATAGAGTGGAGCCTACCACCCCAGGGTAGCAGGGAAGGACTCAGGGTGGCCAAAAAGGAGGAAGTAAAAGGAAGGAAATGGAGGCTAATGAAGGGAAGGGGGCAGGATGGAAGGTGGTCTCGCTGAATGCAAGAAGCTTAGCTAACAAATCTGCTGAGCTACACGGACTCTTAGCAGTGTGGAGGGTGGATATTGCAGCTGTCACAGAAACATGGGTAACTGAGCACCAGGACAGGGATCTGGCAATCCCGAGATACAAAGCATACAGGAAGGACCATAAGGAAGGGAGAGGCAGTAGGGTGACAGTCTATGTGAGGGACAGGATCAAATGCACAAGGGATGAGGAGAAAAAAGGAGAACAGAGGCAATCTGGCTGCAGCTCCTAGACTCAAGGTGTAGGAAAGTAAGGTTTTGGGTGGTATACAGGCCACCGTCCCAGTCTGAGGAGCTTGACAGAGAATCAGCAGGACAAATCAGAAAGGTATGTAGAAAAGGGAAGGTGGTCATTGTGGGGGACTTCAACTTGCCGAGGGTTGACTGGAGCATTCCAGTCACCTACAGTGCTAGGGAGCAAGTGCTTCTGGACACAATCCAGGAGGGTCTCCTGACACAGTTGGTTAGTGTGCCTACTAGGCTAAAGAATACTTTAGATCTGGTGTTGTCAAATGGGGAGGCAGTAAGGGATTTAAAAGTGGAGGACCCACTAGCCGACAGCGATATCCAAAGGGTGTGGTTTAATATCAAGATATGCGGGGAGCCAGAGAAATCAGTCACTCAGGTAGTAAACCTCAGGGGGGACAGACTTTGGGAGGATGCAGGAAGTACTGAAAGGGAAACTAGAGGGCATAAGGCAGGAGTTGGATGCAGAGCAGAAATGGGATATTATTAAAAGGGGGATTACAGAGGCAACAGAAGCTTGCACCAAGACACAGAGTAAGAGGAGCAGAGCAAGAAAACCATGCTGGTTGAACAGCAAGGAAGTGGAGGAGGAGAGAGCAAAAAGAGAGGCACACCAGAGGTATAGAAGGACAGGGAAGGAGGTGGACAGGGAGGAGTATGCAAGACAGTCCAGGGAGGTGACCAGAAAGGTGAGAGAAGCCAAGGCCCAGAGGGAGCTGAGATTAGCACAGGGAATTAACTGGGAGAAGAAAGACTTTTTCAGATACATCAGGGAGAAACGGAAGTGCAAGGAGACAATAGCGAGGATAAAAAGGGGTGGGGAGTGGATGGAAAAGGATGAGGAGCTGGCAAAAGCACTGAATGAATACTTTTTCTCAGTGTTCATGGAAGAAAAAGGGGGACCTCTACCACCATGGGCAGGGAAGGTGGGGACAGGGGAAGAGGAGGCAACAGATGGAAGAACTGAGGATAGCAGAGTCCTAGAGGGACTGAGGGCACTGAAGGTAGACAGGGCACCAGGACCAGATGGTATCCACCCCAGGGTGCTGAGGAAGTTGGGAGAGGTGTTGGCAGAGCCACTGGCGGATCTGTACAGCACCTCACCGGAATCAGTATGTGTGCCACTGGACTGGAGGATGGCACATGCTGTACCATTACACAAGAGCGGACCAAGGGATGAACCGGGTAATTGTCGCCCTGTAAGTCTCACCTCCATAGTGTGCAAACTCATGGAAACAATACTAAAGGAAAGACTGGTGTCATACCTGGAGGACAATGACCACCAGGGTGTGAGGCAGCATGGGTTTATTTTGGGGAAGTCTTGTCAAACCAACCTGATACAATATTATGGCTGGGTGACAGGTGAGCTGGATAAGGATCACGCGGGGGATGTTCTTTACTTGGATTTCAGCTCAGCAAGGCCTTTGATTCTGTGCCTCATTGGTGGTTTGGGGGGAAACTAACTGGTGTAGGGGTAGGAGCAAAAATGATGAACTGGATTACAAGCTGGCTGAGTGGGAGGCTGCAACAAGTGGTGATGAGAGGGGAGCTCTCAACTCCAAGGTCGGTGATGAGTGGGGTGCCACAGGGCTCTGTGTTGGGGCCAGTATTGTTTGGGGTCTTCATGTCAGACATTGCACAGGGGGTGGTGAGCAAGATAAGTCTGTTCACTGATGACACCAAAATTGGAGCAGTGGTGAATGGAGAGGAGGGATGAAAGCAGCTGCAGGGGGACCTAAGCAAGCTAGAGGAGTGGTCAGAGAGGTGGCAGCTGTAGTTCAATGCAAAGAAGTGTAAGGTCATGCACTTTGGGGTGAAGAACCCAAGGAGAGAATACTGGCTGGGAGGGGTTAAGCTGGGGATCACTGAGGAGGAGAAGGACCTAGGGGTAATGATAACAGGGACCATGAACAACACTGCCCAGTGCAGGAGAGCAGCTGCAAAAGCAAACAAAATGTTGAGGTGCATAGCGAGAGTTTTTTCATCCAGGCACAGAGAGGTGATCTTGCCCCTCTACAGGTCACTGGTAAGGCCACACTTGGAGTACTGTGTGCAGTTTTGGAGGCCACACCTAAAGCGTGATATCAGGCTACTGGAGGGGGTACAGAGGACAGCAACAAAGATGATACGTGGAATGGAGGGGAGAGACTATGAGAGCAGGCTGGGAGACCTCAATATGTACACCCTGGAGGACAGAAGGGACAGGGGTGACATGATAGAGACATTCAAGTATCGCACGGGATCAATAAGGATGGGGCAGATGGGGGCTTTAAGTTAAGGAGTGGGGGAGGGCCACCAGGGGACATGTGCTAAGAATAGAGGGGGGAAGACTTAGGAAGGAAATGAGGAGACCCTATTTCACAGAGGGGTGGTAGCAAAATGGAACGCCCTACCAGAATGGGTGGTATCATGTAAATCTGTGAACAGTTTCAAAAGGGCATGGAACAGGGAACAGGGGAGAGTGAGGGTGGGGGAGGTGGGGGTGGCAGTGGAATGACAAATGGGAGGGGGGTGGTGCAGCTGCAAACTAGAGGTGCTAGCTGCACACTCGAGCAGACTTCGATAGACCAGGTGGTCTGTTTCTGCTGGCACGTTCGTATGTTCATATGTTCGTATGTTCATATGTAACACCAACCCCAAAACACAGCCCTGTAGCAACCCCGCTTATCACCACCCAGTGAGATGAGAGCTCCCCTATCACCACCACCACCCTCTGCTATTTCCTTTGTAGCCAGTTCATTACCCATCTCATCATCTTCACCCCCACCCTTGTGCCTTCTAGCTTACTTCCTAGCCTCCCATGCAGCACTGAATCAAATGTCTTATTGAAGGCCAGGTACAGGACATTCATTGCATGGTCCCTGTCTAATTGCCTGGTTTCCCAGCAATAGTACTCCACCAGGTTGGTCTGACAGGATCTGCCTGAGACAAACCCATGCTGTCTGCTGTCCTGTAGCCCATTAGCTTCTAGGTGGGAGACCAGCATGCTCTTCAGGACAGTCTACATCTTCTTTCCCATGATGGATGTAAGGCTCACCGGTCAGTAGTTCCCTGTCTCATCCTTGGGGCTGCCCTTGTAAAGGGGTACCACGTGCGCCATCCTCCAATCCTGAGGTACACACTGAGTCCAGGGAGGCATTGAACAGGTCTGCCAAGGGTTCTACCAGGACTTCCACCAGCTTCTTCGGCACCCTGGGGTGTATACCATCTGGCCCAGGTGCCTTGTCCACCCTCAGTGCCCTCAAGCTCTCCAGTACTCTGCCCAGTGGGATTTCCCTGTCTGTCACCTTCTGCCCCATACTCCCTCCCACCCCCTTGGGTACAGCTCCCTTTATTTTATGTTTGCTTGCGCACAGCGCAAGAAACATGTTGCAGCTTGCGTGCAAGCAGGTTCTGGATGTGCGGCACTGTTGTGGCCAATACTGGCACGGCATTTACAGGCATGGGTGTGGTCCACCAATAAGGAGGAACACAGCCGGTGACACTAGTTTGAATGTTGACACTGACCTGAAGAAAACTAGCCTCATCGACTGCACTCCCCCAACAGACATGCATGCGCACACACGCATATTGCATGCTAATGAGCTCCTCTCCCACACACACTGTATGGCCGACGGGAGTGTCCAATTCCTTGTTGGCTGCAATGTCCCCACCAACAGACAACTGCGTGCAATGCTTGAAACCCACCCCAGCATAGTAGTAGTAGTCTGTATGGTCTACGGGGGTGCCCAATCCCCTATCGGCTCCAATGTCCCCCCAACAGACAACCGTGTGTCATGCTGGGAACCTACCCTAGCATGGCAGTACTCCATATGGCCGATGGGGGTGCCCAATCCCCCATCGACTCCACTGCCCCCCCAAACAGCCTTCCAGCTGCCATGCTGGGAGCCCACCTCAGCATGGCAAAAGTCCCGTGTCGTGGAAGAAAAAAACAGAAACCTAAAAGAGAAAACCTTCCCTCACTGACTGTCCTGACCTGTTCCCCACCCGCACCCCACCCTTTGTGCACCCTGCCTCCCCACACCCCTCACCCCATACTTACCTCCAAAGTCTGGCATGATGATCTTCGGTGGACCGGGAACACGTCTGCACTCTTCAAAGCCGACCGTGAACTGAGGAAATGCCGGTAAGCTGTATAATGTAATACATAGGGTTTTTTCAACTTTGAGGCATATCTCAGGCATTTTGGGGAATTTTTTCACCAAATTTTCAACATGGGGTTTTTGGGAACGCAACTCATGAATTCTGTCACTGTAATTTTGTTAATCGGACCCTAAAGATGATTTCGCGGTCACTGCATGGAACCACTGTTTGGGACCGATTTACAAAATGTATTTATTTATTTAACAGACTTTAGGATTACAACCTTTGAGTCGGTGACTCATTCACAAGGGATCCGCATCAGAAAAACAAACATACTAACATACTAAAATGCCAGCAGAATAGGCCTAATGGTCTTTCGTGTCTGCTCGTTTGGTCAGCCCCCACCCTGGGTGCTGACCTTGCTGTCCCCCTCGCCTTCTCTGGCATACATAAACACCATAAACATAAACACTTAACACGTATAGACATAGAATGGCAGCTAAAGGTTACAGTTTTTTCAGTTATACAATATTGCAGAATCAAGATCCGCTATACATTGCATTGAACGTGTTACTGAGAGCTGCATTTTACAGCTTTCAAGAGAACAATAAGTTTGCTGATAGAGGGAGGGAGTAACAGGTCTGATATTTACAGTGAAGTAGAGAATTAGACGGATACCTTGTGAGTGCAGCCAAAGAAGGCATTGTTAATAGGTAATGTTTGGTAGCCCTATCGGTAGGAGCTCAGTGGCGGGGTGGTCCCATAAGATGATAGATAGATGACCCATCACTAGCTGGTACATTGGCAGCACCATGAATTGACAATGTGCTCTCTGAGGGCTGACTTGAAAGGTGCTAATTTGGAGATCGAGGAGATGTCAGAGAGGAGTTCATTGTACCAGGCTGGGGCCCTGTGTGGGAATGACCTTTGGGCTAAGGAGATTCTAACCTTCGGGATGGAACACACCCAGCAGTTGGCAGTGCGGGTGTTCACCGAGGCATGGGAGGCCAGGAGAGAGGCAGAAACCCCCAAGGGCGTAAGCCCCAGGTGCATTTTCTTTGTGAGGAGGCATTTTGATAAAATAGCCTTTCATCCAGGGTGAAGAGATTTGTTAGGGCATATAGGGTACAGGTATGGGTACACTTGTCTGCCCCAGTGAGGAGTCTGCATGCTTTGTTTATGGCAAGGTGGATTTTTGTGAAGGGCTGTGTGGTCGGCAGCCGAGTAGATAGTGAGCCCGTAATTGACTAGGGAGAGGACTGAGGAGGTGACAGCCAGATTAAGGGCTTCCGGTGGTGGGCAATCCTTGTGCCGATATAATAGGCCTATACGGACATTTATGGCTGATGATAGAGTGCCAATGTGTGAATGGAAGGAGAGGCTGGAATCAAATGCAAGGCCCAGATATTTATATGTATTGACCTGTTCTAGAGGAAGGAGAGAGTGGGAGAGGATTGTTAGCTGCGCATTCTTGGCCTTATTCTAAGCTGGGCAAAGAGCACGGTCTTTGTCCTTTTTACATTGACCACAAGTCTTTGGTCTATGAACCAGTTTTCAATCTGGTTAAATGTGTGTTGGAGGGAAGACTGCAATACTGTGGAATCTGGGTGTGAGGCAAAAAGAACCGCATCGTCCGCATAGAGTAGTAGGTTGCCCGAGCAGGAATTGGGCAAGGTGTTTAGGTAGATGCTGAATAATAGAGGGCCAAGGATGGAGCCCTGGGGATCACAGAGCAGACTGGCAGGGTGGTTGAGAGGGAGTTGTTTATTTTGGCACATTGTGATCTAGCTGTGAGGTAACTGGTAAACCAGGAGACGGGTCCTTGGGACAGACCTATGTGGCGGAGTGTGCTTAAGAGTAAGGGGTGGGAGTCTGTATCAAAGGCCTTTGACAAGTCGATGAAGATAGCTCCAGCTAGGTGTTTTCTATCCAGGGCAGAGTGAATAAAATTAGAGAACTCAGTGAGAGACATAGTTGTACTGTGCCCAGATCTGAAGCCATGCTGCTCCCTGCAAGGTAGGTTATGAGCAAGTAGGTACTCAGTGAGTTGGGAGGCTATAATTTTTTTGAGGGCTTTCGAGAGTGATGGGAGAATGGATATGGGACGGTAGTTATTGGGGGAGGTGCTGTCACCACTCTTCAGTATTAGGGTAACTGTGGCAGTCTTCCAGGCTACAGGGAACTGCCCCAGACATAGGGAGCGGTTAATGAGGTCAGTCAGTGGGGTGAGGACTGTATCTAGTACTAGATGTAGGATTCTCAAATCAAAAGAATCTTTGCAATAGCAAGATCCACTGAGTGCTTTCATGAGAAAAGGTCTTGCCTCATTTGTAGAGATCACCCTGAGATGGAAGGGGGGATGCTGGGTATTTGGGGGTGGGGCTGCAGAAGTGGGATCGAAGAAGTTATTTGGGAGTACTGCACTAAGGTCAGAGAATGAGTTGAGGCAGTTGGCGATGTCCAGCGGGTCGGTGGTAGGGACATTGTTGACAGTTAGTGGGGGGATTTGCCATTGAGTTCCTTAATATTGTCCCAGAACAACTGAGCATTCCCCCAGGAGGAGGCAAGGGTCATTTTGTAGTAGCTCAGTTTGGCCTGTTTAATGGCCCAAGTGCATCTGTTACGGGCCGCTTTATAGGCTTGCCTGTCCACCTGCATGCTGGATGTGACTGCTTAATGCCAGAGATCATCTATGTGCTTTAGCTGTTGGAGCAGTGCAGGCGTGACCAAGGGGGCATTAAGTTTCTTGGATTGCACTTTAGCTAGTGGGGCATAGATGTCACATGCTTTATTAAAAGAACAGGTGAAATAATCAAGGGTTGCATCTATAGAAGCGGCTCTGGAGATGGGGGACCAGTCCTACTGAGTTAAGTATTTTCTTCATTTTGTGAGGCCTCCAGGTCAGAGATGATGCCAGGCAATATAGTTTGGTTTGGGTTTCTGCTGAAGACATGACCAGGGAAAGAGGATGGGTGAGTTATCGCTTAGGGATTCTGGAAGGACCACCAGGTCAGAGATTCTGTGGGGACGGTTGGTGAGGAGATGGTCTATCAGGGTTCTAAAGCCATTAGTGGGCTTTACCCTGGTAAGTTGGGTGATCAGCTGGTTCACTTCCAGTGCAGTGAAGGTATCCTTGGCGTTGGAAGCCGAACTGGCAAGCCAGTTCACATTAAAGTCTCCAACTATGATGTGTTCTGTTTTGGGAGGGAAGCCAGAGATATAGTTAGCTAGGGATTGTATAGCATGAGCTTGGTTTCTTGGGGGGACATATGCGACAGTAAGAATTACAGGGGCTGTGGAGGGGTCTGGAATAAGTTTTAATGATAAGGCTTGGGCACCATGGTCTAATGGAGATATTGGAAGTGCTTGGCATATCATGGAGTCACGGACGTACACAGCACACCCCCCACCACGTTTTACCCATTCTGTTGGCTCTATGAAGGGTGAAGCCAGGAAGGGCAACCAAAGAGTCAGGTGTTTTTTTTGGAGAGCCAGGTTTCTGTCAGTGCTAGTACATCTGGCTGATGTTGCAGTATCCAGCAATGGAGACCTGCTGTCTTTTTAGTTAAGCTGCAAATGTTCATTGCATCTATTCTAAGCCTGTGGTGTGATAAGCTAGGGCTGGGCAGGATGGAGCCTGGGTTAGGATGAACATTTCCTGAAATTAGTAGGAGTAGGCAAAGACTCTGAGGAGAGCAAACGATCATTGCCTTATTGTCAAGGACAGCTGCCGCCTAGTTATAGTGCGGGTAGTACAAGGGATGGCCAGGGTGATAAGTGTTGGAAAAGATAGGAATGTGATCTAGCATGGAGGTTGATGGAGGCACATGACTGCTGGGAGATATGTAGGGGGTGACGGGGGATGCAAAAGAGGCAGTGGCAGTGTGGGTAGTATTCGGTGGTGGTTCGTAGGAGTGGGAGGTGTGAGAAGAAGACCCATGAGAGGATGGCTTAGGAGTCTGAGATGTAGGATAGTAAGAGTGATCAGTAGGAGCCTGGGTGATCCACGTGACAGTGTGTGCCCAGCAAGTGGTGATAAGGGGGCAGAGGCCCAGTGTCAGTATAATGACAGTGTCACAGTTCATGAGGTAGACCCCCAAAAACTCTATGTTGAAAATTTAGTGAAAAAATTCCCCAAAATGGCTGTTTTACGAGCTTGCATTGCGCTGTTCCTACACACGCTCATAAGTTCATGAATTTTTAATATTTTCACTCCAGATTTTCAACATTGCCATTTTACCACACCTCCTTATGAGCAGTATAGCTGTCATTTTTCACATTTTGATCAAAATGTGTTTATGCTCATGTAGCACTCAATGGCACAGTCGATGTGTAAAATCAATGTTCGGGACAGATTAAGGAAATCACAGTGACACTGTTCATGAGAAGAAGTTTTAAAATGGCTATGTTTAATATTTGGTGAAAAAAATTCCCCAAAATGAATGTTTTTCGAGCATGCGTTGCGCAGTTCCTATGCACGCTCATAAGTTCATGAATTTTCACTATTTTCGCTCCAGACTTTCAACATTGCCAGTTTACAACATGTCCTTATGAGCAGTAGAGCTGTCATTTTTCACATCTCACCCTAAACATGTCTCCATGCATGTAGCGCACAATGGCGCAGTCGGTGTGCGAAATCAATGTTCAGGACAGATTAAGACAATCACAGTGACACTGTTCATGAGCAGAGGTGTTACAATGGGTATGTTAAAAATTTGGTGAAAAAAGTCCAAAAAATGACTGTGTTACGAGCGACCACTGCACAGGGGAGGCAGTATAGCGCAATGGTTTAAGGCTCTGAACTGCAAATCTGAAGACCTGGGTTTGAATCCTACAGCCCCCACTTGTATACTGTGTGACCTAGAGCAAGTCACTTAACTTCCCTGTGCTCCCAGGTTGCACCTGTAAACAAGCTTTCAGCTTAGTGTGTCTCACCTGGTTAAACAATTGGAAAGTTTCCACTCGTACTCGTAACTTCATGGATTTCTAATATTTTCAGCCCAGATTTTCACCACTGGCTTTTTTCCACACTTCCTTATGAACAGTATAGCTGTCATTTTTCATACCATGGCCAAAATGTGTTTTCACACTTCCAGCGCAGAAATGTGTGGTCACTGTGGGAAATCACTGTACGGGATAGAGTAAGAAAATCACCATGACACTGTTCGTGAGTAGAGGTTCCAAAATGCCTGTGTTGACAATCTGCTGTAAAAAATCCCCAAACTAATTGCATTACGTGTGCGCATTGCGCAGTTTCTATACACGCTTGTGACTTCACAAGTTTGTTTTAAGATTTTCACTGCAGATTTTCAACATTGCCATTTTTTCCACCTCCCCATGAACAGTACAGCTGTCATTTTTCACATCCTGTTTGAAATGTGTTTTCGCACCTGTGGTGCCAAATGGCATAGTTGCTGTGCAAAATCAGCTTTCAGCTAACGGACTGATATTGCCACTGTTCATAAGGTGGGGGTCACAGAAAACCCATGTTGAAAATTTGGAGTGAAAATGCCAACGAATGCCTGAGGCGTTAGGGTTTCTGACCATAACACCCCACCCTGTAGTGATTGACAGGCATCAGGGGTGTGACTTGGGATTCTCGCCTGTAATGCTCATACCATTCCACACCCTGCAGCCAGTGAGAGACATCGAGGTGTTCCTTGGACTCTTCAGCCCCAAAGTTCACCCCATTCTCCTATACAGCACCCATCTCACCATATTTCCTGATGGAATGGGGTGAGCATAAGGGCCAAAGACCCCAAGGCACACCATGACACTTGTCAGTGTCTGCAGGGTAGGGTGTGGTGACATGGCGTGGCCATTATGCCTGGCGACACAAAGGTACACCCCAATGCCTGTCAGTCTCTGCTGGGTGGTGGCAGGGTTGGCTTCAGTTCAATACTTCACTGCCATTACTATTATGCAACTCTCCGACTCCTACACTACCAATGCCAATGCCAGCAAACAAACATTCGGCATTGACAAATGCTTATTTAGTAAATACCGAGGAGAAGTACTCATTTCATACTTCTGCCTGTTCTGCATTCTGTTTCCACCCTTCCATCACTCTTTATCCAAACTATTTGATCCTTACAACTACTTTTCTCTCTGATGTACCTGAAGAAGTCCTTCTCCCCCTCTATGATGCTGTGTGCTAGCCTGAGTTCCATGGATGCCTTGGCTGACCTAACTGCCCTTGGCACCTCCCTTGACTCCTTCAGGTGTTCCTCTCTGTCCTCCCATCCCTGTGTTTTGGTACCTTCTAAATGTGCCTCTTTTCTTCCTTACCTTTTGCATGACCCCCCCACCCACCCAGCTAGGCTTCTTGGCTCTAGCCCTCTTACTCTGGACTCTTGTACATGTTATGGCTGCCTCCTCAATTCCCAGTTTAATGACCTCCCACTTCTTGTTAGTGCTCATGTTTAAATGGATCCTGGCCAGATACCCCTGTACTATTTCTCTCATCCCCCCAAAGTCTGCCCTCCTGAAGTCCAACACCATTATGCTCATTCCTACTCCTCCTTTCCCAGTGTTTATTGTGAACTACACCAAGTGGTGGTCATTCCCACCACTGGTTCCTCCACCCCCAGCTCACTCACAAACTCACCATTTACCAGCACAAGGTCTAGGGTGTTCCCTAACCGGGCTGGCTTGTTGACTATCTGCAATATGACGATGTACTGGAAGGCACCCAGAAGTACTGGCTCCTTCCTGGTCGTGGTGGCTGGGGTACCTCAGTCTCCTTCTGGCAGGTTGAAGTCCCCCACAGTCACCGTGCTTCCTTTCCCTCAGGTTCTTCTGATCTGTTCTGCTAAATCCCTGTCTAACTCCTCAGTCTGAGAGGGTGGCCTGTACAACACTGCCATCCTGAGGGTCACATTTTTGGAGTCCTGGAGCTGCACCCATAATGACTCCAGGCTGCTCTCCTCCCCTCCCCTTCCTCCTTGACACACTTCAGTCCCTCCCTCATGTACAGCACCACCACCCCTTTCCCTTTTACACTGTCCTCAGAAATAACCTGTAGCCTGGTACTGCCAGGTCCAGTCATGGCAATGGGTGGTCCATGTCTCAGTGATGGTCACCATGTCCACCTCACCATCTGCCATTGGAGCCTGTAACTCTGCTGTTTTGTTCCCTAGCCTCCTAGCATTGAAGGCTACCACCCTCTACCCCACTTTCTTCTCCCCATCCCTACTTGTTCTCCCTTTCTAGCATTCCCACCTAACCTCCCCATATGTTCCTGCTGCTGGTATGGGGGCAAGCTAGTTTGGCTTCCCTCCATGTGGATCCTGCCTGACTCCTGCCCACTTGCCACCCCTTCTTCTAGTTTAAATTTTCATTGTTTGCTAAGTATCCCCCACTTTCTGTTTTAATACCCTCCTTTCCTCCTCACTTAAGTGTTGTCTGTCTTTAATGTAAGATCACTTCCCTCCCAGGTCCTTCGGCACCCTCCTTACCAGTCCATACCCTTTGGACTGACATCATTCACTTAGCCATGTGTTAAATCTCTCTATCTTCAGCTTTCCTGCCATACTCACCCTGGTACTTGAAGCACCTCTGAGAAAGTTACTGATTTTCCTGCCTCCTCACAAATCAGTCTCAGTTCCTCAGTCCTCCTTTGGACTACATTTATCATATTTCCCACCAGATCATTTCTTCCCAAATGCAGAACTATGTGAGGTTTCTCCCTACCCATCCTAGCATACTTCAGAACACACTGACCCACCTTTTCTACTCTCATGCTTGGCTTAGCCACCACCCATATGCAATTGTGCTTCTACCCCTTGCTTCCCCATCTGATCCTTTTCAGAAATGAATCTTCCAAAACTGCGCATGCGCATGCGATGATGATGATGATGCCAGCCTAGAACCAGATGCCTGATGCCGCTCTGCCACCCTGAGTAAAATATTTGAATTAAGCTTCTTCACCGTTACTTCACTCGTGATTGCTTTACTTAATAGTCATTTCTCATCACGGAGACCTGAACATTTAGCCAAAATTCCATAAAATACCTTTAGAAAAGCCCTTTGAAATCTCTAAGGCTCGAGTCTGTGATGGCATTGGGTAATGGTGGAATGATCACGGGGCACAGCAAATGTCAGAATGGGGTGCCTCCTATCCCCTTCGTATCACACTCTTCAGGTAAACAATCACCTGCAGGGAAATCTGACAAAGGGGACAAAACTTATATGAACTTCATCGAAGACATGCTTCTTTCAATTAGAGGATATCGCGGATTTAAAATTAAGGGATTCTGATATGAATAAAAAAACTGCTGAACTCTCAAATCGAGTGGATACTTTTGAGGAATACCTGGCTTATATGGAGGAATCTCTAACTAAATTAGAGGATTTTGTTGAGGGAGAAGCCAGACAGTTAACTCTAATTACAGAGCAGCTGGATGACTTAGAGAACGGGGAAGGGGTGATGAAATAAGTTAAGATTTGTAGGCATCCCAAAAGATCTGGAGGGGAGAGACATGGTTCATTTTCTTCAAGAGTTGATTCCTGTTCTGTTAAACTACCAGTGGAGCTGGCAACTGGAAGTGGAAAGAGCCCATAGAGCTCTTTCACCAAAGCCAAAAACGTATCAGAGTCCTAGACCCATTATTGCCAACTTCCTTTGTTTTTCAGTCAAAGAAGAGATTTTGAGGGTTGCAAGGGAGAAAAAACAACTGATTTGGAATGGGAAACTAATTTATATTTTTCAAGATTTTTTGTCCAATGCGGTGGAGAAAAGGAAGCTTTTCACTCCAATCAGAGCAGTATTACAGGCTTTAAATGTCAAATATTTTATTAAGTACCCTGCTTCTCTGATGTTGCAAAATGGGGGGGCTATGCACAGCTTCCAGTCAGTGGACGAGGCATGGAAATTTATTAACAGACATCGGCCTTCTGCCACCCACAAACCTTTGTCTCCTAGAGCTCGAACTGACCAGCTGTGATCACCTTCAACAGCTGGCTCAAGACTGTCGAAACCTTCTGCTGAAGAAACTTACAATGTGCATGTTCAGAGTAATCAGGGAGCTACCAGTTTTGTTACTGATGCATCGAACAGATCTCTGCTCAAGACAGCAGCTTCTCTCCAGAGCAAACCACAACCTATTCCCAGATCAATGGTGTGGACTACCAAGACCTACAAGAAAGCAATTCCAATTTCTAAAAACAGGTACCGTGCTTTAGAAGCTGCTGGCAAAGTCTCTGGTAACTCCATGCAAATCTTTGAAATGTTTTTTATATCAGAAGACACATGTGATGCCCAGTGCTCACCTTTTCTTCCACTGTCCCAGCAAAATACTCAAGATTTCCCTGAATTTACTGACAATTCCTACCTGCAGGAACCATCATTTTTTCAGAGTGGTTTTATGCCTTTATTTTAGTATTTCAACTACAATAGTCCCTCACATTGACTGCAACTCTCATTATTTCTTACTGCAGTTTCAATTCCTACAGTTACTTCCCATTCCATTCATATCGAAGCAGCAAAATGTCCACAAACTTTGTTACTGTGCTACGGCTTTCCATTTCTTTCTGTTCCTTCCCATGCAACTGCGGGTGATTTGTATAATGCCTATCATTATGTCACTTTCTCTGTATGCTGCCGGCTCGCCCTGTTGCTACTTCCTTGTCTGCTCTTGCCATACTCATCATCTACCCAGTGCGTTATTCCCTTCACTTCACACAAGGAAAATATCCCGCTACAATTGCCCATCTTTCTAGTTTCTACCTGACTAAAGTGAGCCGCGGACTGCCAAATCCATAGATCGCTCAGTGGTCACACTGTTTTATTGATTACTGCAGTGCTAACTATAGCAGTTGTGTATGTGTGTGTGTGTGTGTGTGTGCTACTACCCCCCGTTACATTTGCAGGCTACCACTTCACGCTTTCTGTGCTGGCCACTATTAGTACTGCAGCAGTGCGCTCTACCGCTGGATTAATACCTGCTGAATTTCAGTCAGCTGACCACTTTCTTTTCCACCAGTCACTGTTCTCTATTTCAGTGTCCTGTTTAATGCCATGTTACAATTATAACCAGTTAGGGAGATATTTAGATTGCAATTGATTTGTTTTTAATAAGTTTGTGAATCTCTTTGTATGTCTTTTCTCCTGCATGGTCCAGATTTTAAACTCTTCTTCATATTTTTTAAGCCTCTAGTGCCATCTCGTGGATTAATAGTCGTAATGTTTTAATATTTTCTACCTAAATATGTCAGTGCTGTTATTATATCACAGATGTTTGCATTTAGTCTATTAAAACTGCTAGTTTTAATACCCAAATCTAGTTAACTTGCAATTACTTTTTCTGCATTTTACTGTTTTCTACTTATTTATTTTTTTAAGAAGGGGAAAAAATTATTTAATCACATTTGGTGGTCTAACACTGGAGTTGTTTGAGTGACTACATTGTTCTACTATGTCTTACAGTTTTCCACTTACTCACTTACCATTGGTCCAACTACATGAGGGCTTTGAGTTTCCTGACCATCTCCGAGTCCTTCTCCCCTTTCTACATTTACTGAGTAGGACCCGGAGTATCATCTCCTGGATAACATGTCCTGCCTGGGGTGAGTTTGATTTGATGGCTTTGCAACCATTTTACAGTTCTTGATCCAGTGGGAGGGATGTGTTGTGAGTGGTCATCAGTTCTTTGGTCAACAAGCCGGGAAGGGGGATATATGAATACATTTGTTGTATTGCCCTTTTCCTCTTGTACTTTACAACCCTTAGACTATTATGAGTCTTCAGTTTAATGGTAAGCCTTTGTTTAACTGACATTTACTTGGTCCCAACTTCTTTTTGACAGCTTTGAGAGTGTGTCTAGAGACTCTGATGAGTCTGACTTTAAGTAATTCTCTACAATGGACTGTAGACCTCTAGTAAAAGGTGTCCCAGGAACATTGTCCCTGCCACATTGCTTTGGATAGGTTAGGAATAACCTTTGATGAAGTCATCTACTGGGATGGAGTTTTCAGATCGAATGGATGCTAATAGCTAATTCTTCTGGGCACTCTGGAGCTAGTGGGGGCAGCCTGGACTCTTATGCTGTATTCTTTGTGGGACTTATATTGGCTACACTTATGCTTTTCTGAATATAGTTCGAGGGTTGGAAAAGGAAGTTTATTGGTATTTTTATTTTTTAACAATATAAACAAGACTAATTTTAAAGGGAGCTAGAAGGATCTTTTAATCTATTTGTTAATTCAGTTCCCAATGGGCTTAAAGCAGATCTTGACTCATCTTTTGTTTTCTTGACCGTGGACCTAGAGATCGCTTCCTATATATCCTTTGTATGGGTTGCTCCTAAGCAAAGATGGCTTGTATTTAATAAGCTGAATTTGATTGCTTGCAACTTAAATTAGGTAATTTGGCACTGAGGTTTATTGGTTTTTAAGCTGCTGTATACTCTTTTCAGCTAAAAAGAGCTATAGGCACCTTGGGGTTAGCTTTTTCTTTTTTAGAAGCTCCGGTGTATCTATATTTTGCCATTAGGCTATTTATGTTTGCTTATCAGCACTTAAGCTAGAGACATACAACTGTGATTATTGTTAATTCTGCTTTAGCGTTTGTGTTTTTAAAAATTGTACTTTCAATCTGCTAAATACTTGGTCTAGTGAATTCTAGTTTAGCCCTTCCAGTTCTTAATTTTTGCTGTTATAATCTAATTTCCTTTACCTTACAATATTTGCTTATTTACTAAGGTCTCTAGAAATGTCTAATCTCACAATAGGTTCATGGAAAATTAAAGGCCTGGGGTCCCCAATCAAGAGGAAAAAGATCCTTACATACCTAAACAGAAATAAATTAGATATTGTGTTACTCCAAGAAACGCACTTAGAAGAAAATGAAGCTATTAAACTAGGTAGGTCCTGAGTTGCCTAAGTTGAATTTAGTTCTCTGAGCTATAAACCTGGAGACCTCGGTTTGAATCCCACAGCCCCCACTAGCATTCTGTGTGACCATGAACAAGTCTCTTAACTTCCTTGTGCTCCCAGGTCACACCTGTAGACAAGCTTTAAGCTTAGTGTGCTGGAGAATAAATGTTTCCTTATCGCACAATCCTAACTTTGTAACCTGTGTGTATCAGGAAGCTGAGGAATGTTTTATCCTAAGTGGCAATGGAGAAGTTTCCTCAAGTTGTTTCAAAGCTTTTTTGAGAGGCAGAATCATTAGTTTCTCTGCCACCAAAAAAGAAGAAAGGGATAAGGACTTAGCACAAAAAGAAATAGAGAGTAGCTTCAAAAAGAACTGTGATAAGACAGGAATGCTGTTTAACAATATCATTAAACTTAAGTACAAAATTAACAACATTTATTCTGCTTGGGCAGATTACTTTTTACATAGAGCAAAACAAACTTATTGGGAGGCTGATAAAAAAGCTGGGAAACTTTTGACACATAGACTTAAAAAGAAGACTGGGCAGAATTTAATCCCGGGTATTTCAAATACTATGGGTGCCACTGAAGTCTCAAACATAAGGATAAGTTTAGTCTTTGAGAATTTTTTTTTAATTATGAGTGTTCTAATACACAGCCTCCAGTGGAGTCTCAGACTTTTCTGGACTCAGTTACTCTGCCAGAATTTAATGAGGTGGATAGGCAGATCTTAAATTCCCCTCTTTCTCGAATAGAATTTGATAGAATTATTCAAGCTCTTCATCCTAATAAAACTCCAGGCCCAGACAGACTTCCAGGGGAGCTCTATAAGGTCTTGAGCGCAAAAGCTAAAGGCTATATTTTTAAAGCCCTTTCTAACTCATTTACCTCAGAGGCTCTAACTGATTCTATGTACCAGGCATATATCACTTTAATTCTAATAAATGGGAAAGATCCTCTCCAGTACGAGAGCTATAGACCCTTTTCTCTACTTAATGTAGATTATAAGATTCTGGCTCAACTTCTAGCTTATAGACTTAAGACTTATTTGACTAAGTTATTGGGGGAGGAACACGTGGGTTTTGTTCCTGGAAAGAGTGGAGCTGAGAACGTCCGTAGACTTTTAAATATCATTTGGAAGGCTAATAAAATAAAAAACCCAGCTGCTGTGCTGGCATTTGGTTTCCAAAAAGCCTCTGACTCTCTAGAATGGGAGTATATTTTTCCAAGAACTTCACAGATTCAGACTGGGGGACACACTTACAAGATGGCTGAAAAATCTTTATAAAAAATCTTCTGCAAGAGTAATTACAAATGGATTTATTTCAGGTTCCTTTCTTCTCAGTAAAGGATCTAGACAAGGATGTCCCCTGTCCCCATGTCTTTTCATACTAGCCATTGAACCTTTAATAAGGGGCATTTCTGAATGTCAAAATGTCAAAGGAATTAGAACAGGCAAGATTAATAATAAGGTTTTTGATTATGCAGATGATCTACTTGTCACTATTTCAAATCCCGAAGACTCGGTAATATACTAAGGAAAAATATTTAAGACCTTTGCTTCCTTCTCAGGCCTCAGACTGAACTGGGAGAAAACTCAGGTTCTTTCACTAAACTCCTGCAAGAGACCAGGAGATTGCTTGGGGTGAGGCTGCCAGATTTTAAGAGTTCAGAGTACCTGACATATCAAGGCATTAAAATCATAGAAACATAGAAACATACAATTTGACGGCAGATAAGGACCGCTTGGCCTACCCAGTCTGCCCATTTCCCTACCTACTGGATAAGCTGCAGATCCAAGTTAACCAGCAGCCTACTTCTTCTTACCCCCACCCCCCAGAATTGCCTTATGACTATCCCATGCATGCTTGAATTCCACCACTGATTTTGACTCCACAACCTTCCTCCGAAGGCCGCTCCATGCATCCACAACCTCTCTGTAAAAAATACTTCCTTAAATTACCTCTGAGCCACCCTCCTCTATCTTCAAATTGTGCCTCTTGTTCTCGCGCACCTCTCTTTTTTGAAAGATGCTACCCTCTTGGACTTTGTTGATTCCTTGAGGTACTTGAAAGTTTCTATAATGTCCCCTCTCCTCCTTTCCTCGAGGCTATACATATTAAGCTCCTTAAGTCTCTTTATATGTCTTCCAGTGCAGACCCTGCACCATTTTAGTTGCCCTTCTCTGGACAGCTTCCATCCTGTCTATGTCTTTGCCGAGATTGGGTCTCCAGAACTACACACAGTACTCCAGATGGGGTCTCGCCAGCTGTCTGACCTGAGGGATAATAACTTCTTGTTTTCTACTGGTGATGCCTCTCCCTATGCACCCCAGTATCCCCCCAGCCCTCCTTGCTGCCCTCTCACATTGCTTGCCCACCTTTAGGTCATCTGATATGACTACCCCCAGGTCCCTTTCCATTTTTGTTGTTGTTAGTATCTCACCCCCCATTGAGTACTCTTCCCCTGGGTTTTTGTTTCCCAGGTGCATTACCTTGCACTTCTTAGCATTGAATCTAAGCTGCCATACATTTGACCATTCCTCTAACCTTGCCAAGTCCCTTCTCATCCTTTCCACCCCACCCTGTGCATCAACTCTGTTGCAGACCTTAGTGTCATCTGCAAAGAGACATATTTTTCCTTCCAGTCCTTCCACAATGTCGCTTATAAAGACATTGAAGAGGACTGGTCCTATCTGAACCCCATGGTACCCCACTAGTAACCCTCCTTTCTTGTGAGTGGACTCCATTTACTACTACCTCTGTGTCCTATTCTCCAGCCAATTTTTACCCAGGCTGTCATCTTGGGACCCACTCCCAGGCTGGCTAACTTGTATATTAATCTTTGTGTGGGACTGTGTCAAATGCCTTGCTAAAGTCCAGGTAGGCCATGTCCACAGCCCCTCCCTGATCTACTACTTTGGTCACCCAGTCAAAGAAATCTATTAGATTTGTCTGGCATGACCTTCCCACTGTGAATCCATGCTGCCTAGGGTTCTGTGCCCCTCTGGCCTCTAGATACTCGACAATTCTTTCCTTCAGAAGTGATTCCATCATTTTCCCTATCACCGTGGTTAAACTAACAGGTCTGTAGTTTCCTGCTTCTGCCTTGCTCCCACTTTTGTGAAGGGGAATCACATCTGCCCTCCTCCAGTCCTCGGGTACCACCCCATCCTCCCATGATTTGTTAAAAGGGTAGTCAGTGGTGTCACTGGTTCTACCCTTAGCTCTTTAGAATTCTGGGATGAATCCCATCAGGACCCATTGCTTTGTCCACCTTCAGTTTTAAGAGTTCTTTCAGAACCCTTTCTTCTGTAAATGGGCTGGTATCAACTTCTGTATCCAGAGTGTTACTACTGTTTGTTTTATGTACCTCCTCTCTTCATTTGTAAATACTGAGCAAAATATTTGTTTAGTATCTCTGCCTTTACAGTCTCCCTCTGCCCACCCTCTCTCCCTTTATTAAGCCTCACTATCCCTCCCTTGGTCTTCCTTTGCTCCTGATGTACCTATAAAAGGTTTTTCCCCTTTTAACTGAGTTTGCTATCTTTCCTCGGTTTGGGCCTTTGCTGTTCTGACTGCCTTCCCAGCCTTTTTGCTTTAACTGATACAGTTCTCTGTCCTGCTCCTTCTGCGATTCCTTGTACTTCCTGAATGTTTTCTTTTTCTCTTGAACCTTCACTGCCACTTCCTTTGAGAACCATAGTGGTTTCTTACATCATCTTGTTTTGTTTATTTGCTTCACACAAAGGCTCGTTACCTCTGTGATGGCAGTTTTTATTATTCCCCATTGTTCTTCCACCCCTCCTTCCTGCCCATTTGCTAGTGCATTCCTTAGGCACTCACCCATTTTGGCAAAGTTGGCCCTCCTGAAGTCCAGTACTTTTGTCTTTGTATGGCTTGACTCTATTGCTGTGTTTGTATGAACCATGCACTGTTCGTTGGTTCTAGTTCCCAGATGGCTACCCACTTCTACATCTGTGATCCTCTCTCCATCTCCATTTGAGAGAATCAAGTCTAATATTGCTCCTCTCGAGTGGGCTTCAGTACTAGTTGTCTAAGGCATGCCCTCTGTAGGGCATCTAGAATAACCACACTCTTAGTGGCAGCTGCAACTGCACTCCAGTTAACATCTGGCATATTCAGATCACCCATCAGCAATATCTCCCTTTTATGCCATTCTAAGTATACCTTCTATCATTTTCCTGTCCATTTACTCCCTGAGAAGGTCTGTATACAACCCTGATGCGTATTGTGGTGCCATTGCCTGTCTCCAAATTTACCCACAGTGCTTCTTCTCCTCCTGTTTACCCTTTTGTTCTGTTGCTTTTATTCCTTCCTTATGTAAAGAACTACTCCTCCTCCTCTTTTACCCTCCCTGTCCCTCCTGTAGACAGTGTATCCTGGTATGTTTATGTCCCAGTCATGGTTTTGTGTACCATGTTTCTGTGACTGCCACGATATCCAGATGTTCCTCCTCCATCAAGGCAACTAATTCAGGAAGCTTGTTACCCAGACTATGGGCATTGGTACTCATTGCTCTCCATTTTTTGATGGCTTTACCTTCTGTTGCAGCATCCCCCACTGACCATTCTACCTAGGTCTTTTTCTCATTTAGTACCCTGTTTTGTAGGGAGAGGCTGGGATTTTCCTGCTGCTTGTCAGTGCCTCCCCTTTTGACTAGTTTAAAAGCTTGCAAATGAAGCATTTAAACCGATTGCTCAAAGACTTGTTCCTTCCTGGACAGATGCAGACCATCCTGCCAGTATAGGCTGGTGTCCCTCAGGTGGAACCCAGTCCCCAATGAAGCCAACCCCTGTGCTCCGCACCATTTTTTCAACCATTCATTAAACTGCATGGTGCCAATTACCCTCGCCTCCCCCATGCCTTTGACAGGCAGCACCTCTGAGATGGATACTGTGTGTGCTACTTGTCTTAGGTCCCTCCCCAACTCTGCAATGTCCTCCTGCACTGCTCTAATCTCATGATGAGCCAAGTCATTTGTCCCTAGGTGGACAATTACATCCAGCTCAGAATCCCTTGCAGCTGTTCTCGTGATCCTGAGGAAGTGCTTCCTGTCCCTCCAAGCCATGGCACCAGGCAGACACCTTACTTCAGTTTTCCCAGCTCCCCTAGTTCTATACCCCTAATAATTGAGTCCCCCACCAGGAGCTGCTTCCTTTCCCTGTGGTGTCCTCTGCCTCCTTCCTGTGGGCCTCCCTTGTGACAGTTGTCATCAGTCTTCTCTATGGGTGCATCCATAGGGGAGCTATGCTCCCCCAGAATGGTGTATGGATTGTGGAGTGGAACAATTGACTGGGTGTGCCTCTGTTCCACCCTTCTCACCCTCCCTGAGCCCACTATGGTCCAACTGCTGTGCTTTCTTCACAATCTCTGAGGTAGTGGTGGTGGCGCTAGTGCTCCTGGATGGGGGAGGTTCCCTTCCTACTGTCCAGTGTGGCCTGGGGGAAGGTTTCCTTACTACTGTCCAGTGCAGCCTGAAGATGAGCAACATCATCCCTCAGGGCAGATAGTTGTCTGCAAATAGGGCAGCATCTCAGTCTCCAGAAAGACTCCCAGAAGACTGCTGCCCCACAGCCATTACATTGCACTACTCCCCACATGTTTATCTAGTTTTTTTTTTGTATTTGTGTGTGTGTGTGTGCGTGCATGTGTGATTTGTTACATAGAAATATATATATTATACAATGTGTATGCTTATATTGTCAGTGCAGTGTGCTAGAGAGGATATGACAGTGAAATGTACCTTGCACTTGAGGAAATGATGTCAGAACCTCAGGTATAAAGGAATTATTTCCAGGGGTGGGTGGGGTGAGGGGTGGGAAGGGGTTGGACCTAAACTGTGCCCTCACAAAACAATCAGCTAAAAGCTCTCTCCCACCACTGCGATGAGTGCCTTCCTGTCAGCAATATACCCTACACAACAATTTGACAGAGAAAGTACCCTGCTAATCAAACAAAGAAAAATCTAGACATCCAAGTCAGACACAGGTAAACCACTCCAGCCCCAAAACAGCCTGGTGGTTTGTTAGCCGCAAAGAAAAATCAAATATTCAGTTATCTCAGCCCTTCTGAGGATGCTAACAAGATAAGCAGTTTTAAAAACCCCCTTCCTGAATTAAAAACTAAAACAAACACAAAGCAATACCACTTTAAAAGTGAGGAAAACTTCTCTCAGATGTAAGCTAGAGAGAGAGATTAGTTACAGATATTCAGTCCAAAATAATATATCCCACGCAGCTTCTCAGTTGTTTCCAAGCACACCCTGTACACAACTTGGAAGAAGATAGACTTCTTCCTCAAACAGGATCACACCACTAGTTTATAGTAATTGAACAATGCTGAAATGGTCTAGCTAGACAAATGTCTGTGATGCAGACCTCTGACTTGTGAAGACAATTACCCCCACCTCAGGCTATGTCTGGCATCCAATTACAAACTGCAGCTTTTGCTATTTTGAATCACACAACCCCACCAAAAGTTGCAAAATATATTGATGCAGATTCTCACAGAATTCTAGTAATCAGTCCAGTTAGCCACAAAGAAAAATCAAATATGCAGTTATCGCAGCCCTTCTGAGGATGCTGACAAGATAATCAGTTTTAAAACCCCCCTTCCTGAATTAAAAACTAAAACAAACACAAAGCAATACCATTTTAAAAGTGAGGAAAACTTCTCTCAGATGTAAGCAAGAGAGAGAGAGATTAGTTACAGATATTCAGTCCAAAATAGTATATCTCACGCAGCTTCTCAGTTGTTTCCAAGCACACCCTGTACAGAGCTTGGAAGAAGATGGAAATCTTTAAGGATCCTCATTATTTGGGTAAACTAAACTTGCTCCCTGTATTAAAAGAAATTGAAGCAGATCTACAAAAATGGCAAGGTCTAAAGCTATCTATCAGAGGTAAGATAAATTTGGTTAAAATGATTGTGGCCCTCCCCCAAATTTTTTACTACTTGCAGAACTTGCCCCTTAGAATAGGTAAAGCTCTTTTTGATCAATTAAATAAAATAACCAGGAGCTTTTTGTGGAACTCTGCCACTCTTAGACTTTCACTGCCAAAGCTTAGGGCCCATAGATCAGAAGGAGGTTTCAGCCTTCCTAACTGGGAGGATTATTACTGTGCCTTTTGTTTCAAACAAAGTAGCTGGTTTCTCGACTCCAGTACAGAAGACTTACAGCCATTATGGGTTAAGGTTGTAAAGCAGTTGTTGCTGCCCTTAACACCATCTGACTATCTTTTTGTTTCGCTTCCCTTATGTTTAAATAACAACATGTACATTACCTCTTCCATTTGGGTTATCAAAAGGATTCAGCATTTCCTGCTATTTGAGGGTTTACCTGCTCATCTGATGACAATTTGGAACAATACTAACCTTCTATGTAATCAGCTCCCTATCTTAGACTTTGGATGGATTAAAATGTGTATTACAAATTTATCTAACGTATTAGGACCACAGGGGGACTTATTTTCCTTTGAACTCCTTAGAACTAAGTATAGTCTGCCAAGATTCCACTTTGCAAATTATCTTCAGTTACGGAAGGCCTTGCAAGATTCATTGTTAGGCACTAAGCTACATTTAAAATAAAGATCTGAGTGGGATCCGGTAATGAAGATGGTTAAACTAAGGAAAGGGGTGAGTCTGATATATAAATATTTAATGAATATGTAAGATCCTTTTACTTTGACAGCCTCTGCAAAAGCAAAGTTGGAGGCAGAGATTAGGGAAACCATATCAGACTCAGAATGGACTTCAGTATGGGACAAAGGAAGTTCAAAGTAGGACAGTACAGTACATAACTTTACATTTCTACTATTAGTCCACTAAGAGACTAGCCTCCCTGGGATAGCAACCAGTTGGGAAATGCTGGAGGTGCCAAAGGGAAGATGCTGGTCTTCTACATATACTATGGTCCTGCCCTTGTGTGAAAGAGACCCTTGAATATGGTATATAAAGTATGTGAATCTGCTCTTGGAATAAAAATCCCCACTACCCCTAAATTCCTCTTATTTGGGATGAAGGAAGAATCTGGAGGTTTAAACAAACATTTGAATTCCATTATATGATCAGAAGCTCTGTCTCTTAAAATGATTTTGCTCTCACACTGGAAATCCTCTAACCATCCTAGTTATAGAGAATAGGGTACTAAAATGAGTGAAGTCATTAGCAATGAAAGATTGGCTCTGAGAGCTATGGGCAAAATTGAATTGTTTGGTAGAATCTGTTCCCTTACTAAATTATCTTGCCCTCCCATAATATAAGGAGTAAAAAGACTTTGATAGAGAAGTGTCTAGTACTGTACCTTTTCCTGTGTTGTACCCATTACTTCTGGATTAAGATGTTAGCTAGAAAATAATTTACTTATCCGTGTAATCAGTTCTTTGACATAATGATCTATGTATGTATGTATGTATGTATCTATCTATCTATCTATCTCTCTCTATCTATCTATCTATCTATCTATCTATCTATCTATCTATCTATCTATCTATCTATCTATAATGTTATCCTTATGAGACCTAGCAATAAGATATGTATTTCACATGTTATTATTATTATTATTATTATTGCGTTAAACACTGCACCATCATTTTTTCTATCCTATACTCTTGGAAATTAATGCAAAATTTTTAAAGCAAAAAAAAAAAAAGTCTCCCAGAACTAGGATTCCAGTCCCATTTTCAGCTGAGGCTGTGTAATGATGGCTGTGTATGACCAGGGTCCATGCAGCAGATGCAGGTGGGTGGCAGCTTATGATGTGATGGGGGGGTCAGGGAGTCAGACAGCACAGGGGAGGGCAGGGCAGTGATAATGGGAGTAAACCCTATGAAGCACTGACAGCAGGGGGTGTTAGGGGGCAGGTCAAGGGAGTAGCACAACATGGCCTGCTGTAATTGTGGGGGGGGCATCACAGAAGAAGTAACCCAGGAGGTCACGGACAACCAAGTCACACCACTTCCACCCCAATATAGGTTGCCGGTGCACAGAACGGTAGGCACTGGCAGGAACATGTTCACAAGGCAGCACAAGGGTAACCCACTGGAGAACTGGACTACAAGTGGGTCCTGGAGGGTGACAGGGGATCATGCATGGGATCCCCTGTCCATTGCACCCATTGAGTGGGTACAGAGGAGGTGCACCAACAGGCATGTACCCCTTCTCCCTGCCTGCACTGTTCCATCCTATGATGCTTCTACCCAGCTTTGGTATGGTCTGCAATGTCATGACCATGATGTTTAGTCCTGTGATGAATTGGCCCATGATATTAACACATGCCAGTATTTAGGGGTAATATCACTGCCCTGCCCTCCTCTGTGCTGTCCGGGTCCCTGACCCCCCATTAAGTCGCAAGCTGCCAATCACCTGCATCTGCTGTATGGACCCTGGCCACACACAGCTATCATTACACAGCCTCAGCATATTGTGGGCATGGAAGAACACCAATACCTCAAAGTGATGGTGCAAAATGGGATAGGACATCACAGTTGGTAGGATGAGGCTTTACAAGTACTGTAACTATTTAGTTCTCTAAGGGAGACTACATTACAGGCAACTGCAGTTACAATAGCCACAAACACAATCAGACAGAGGGGAGAAGGTGCAGACCTGTGCATTGTTGCTTTTCCTAGGTTAAACCATGCACATGCAGTGTTTTCACCCAGCGATGTTTTGCACCGGGTGACCTATTTGCACTCAATGAGCTGCCCACTATATATTTTCCTCCTTTTTCTTTCCAGAAATATTAACACACGGAACCCTTTCAGAAGATCATCCCTTGGGCAATGCTGCTTCTTCTATAAAGATTCACAATGGTTGAATGAACTCCCAGTTCACATAACTGTCTTTGAGAGTCTGAAGATCTTTAAAGCATCCACCAAATCAGAAGAGGCCTCTACCCACCCATGTTTCTACTTCAGAGCTATCTTGGAAAGTGAGACAAGACCTACCTACATGAAGTTCTAGGAGGAACTAGGACAAGCAGTGATTCCCGTGACCTAAAACTTCTTACCCTAACTCTAGATGAAGTCCCATCCCCCCTCACCAAGCTTCTCATTCGCTCCTTCATACTTTCACAATTCCCCCAGATCTGGAAATCTGCTCTGGTTACACCTTTTTTTAAGAGTGGAGACAGATTACTACCTGGAAATTATAGGCCAATAGCTATTCTTTCCCTGCTGTCCAAAGCACTTGAAAGGATTGTTGCTGACCAGTTTGTGAAGTACCTGGAAAAATACAACCTACAATGTGTCCAACAACATGGTTTTCGGAAAGGGCACAGCACATCTACAGCCCTACTGGAATTCACAGGTTTCATTCACCATACTCTTGATCAGGGTCAACTTGTTGATGCAACCTTTATTGACCTGTCTAAAGCATTTGACATGGTCAATCACCATTTGCTGATACATCAACTTGCTGGGCTTGGTATATCTTCAGAGGCCCTAAAGTGTTTCACCAGCTATTTAGCAAACCACGCACAGCAGGTGAGAATAGGGTCTGCCATTTCTGCTAAACAGCCTGTCTGCTCTGGGGTTCCTCAAGGATCGATACTGGGACCCCTTCTATTTAGCACCTTCCTCAATAATCTTCCAGCATTCTGTTCCAAACCAGTACTCCTCTGTGTGGATGATACAGTCATTTTCTCGAAGACTGCTGACCCTACCCTCCTTCAGGCCCAATTTCAGAAAACTTTTACTGAAGCTGAGTCCTGGTCCATCTCTCATAAGTTGGTACTTAACTACAAAAAAGCTAAGGTAAAGCTCTTCCATGGTACCCACAGCAAGCACAAAGCCAAACAATTGATGATTAAAAATAGTGCAGGTGTTATCCTCGATCAGACTCAATCTTTTAAATACCTAGAAGCTACTCTGGATAGTATGCTCTCCTACCCCAACCATGTTGAGAATGTTGCCAAGGTAGTTAACATTTGCCTAGGCCTTCTACACAGGCATAAACACTGCCTTACTCACCGAAGCCTCAGATTGGCAATCCAAAGTTCAATTGTGTCTATTATTGACTATGGATTGGACATTTATTGTTCTACCATAGACATAACCCTACATCGGCTCATCACAGCTCTGAACAAGGTATGCCATTTACAAACTGGTGTAGTGCATCATACTCACACTTGTGACCTTTATGAACAAGCAAACTGGCTTCAACTCCAGGCTCACATTGAACATCAAGCCTGCCTTTTGGCTAAGAAGGCAGATCTTGGTCCCCTACCTCCAGGTTCCCTTCAGCTTTTCAGTCCCTTCTGGGGCACTCAGAGCACACAAAGTTCTGAGAGCTAAACTTTTACTGTCCCTCACTGTCGAACCTCAATCTGAAAGTGATCCATTGCAGTTAGAGCTGCTAATAAATGTAATTCCCTTCCTCCTGAGATTGTGACAATTGCAACCGTCGACCATTTAAGCAGAAGCTGCATCACTTCCTAGTTTCAGAGCATCTGTGACTGCTATACCTAATCTCTGCTGACAGCTAAATGCACTGGGACCTCCCTCTTTACCATTTGCCCTGTATAGCCCTATGCTGCTGCTACGCTTTTCCACTCACAGCACTTCCTCCCTTATCCCTTTCCCATTCCTACCCTCTCTTCATCCTACCTCATCCCCTTCCTTTATCCCTCCACTCAGAACTTCCCACACTCTCTCCTCTGTTTTCTCACCTTGTTCTCTCCCTCTTCCCCATATCGTGGGTCTTTCCTGCTCAAGCTTCATTGTGGAATCTCCTCCTTGCTCTTTTTTGCTCCTTTACCCCAATTCACCCCCATACTTCCTCTCCTTGTAAGCCCTTTCACCCTCTTCAGACAAGGCCACTGGCTGCACTTGACACAATATTTATCTTGCCATATTGTTCTTTTATTTATGTAATTACTTTCCTCATGTTGTACTACTTACTGAAACCATTGTAATTTGCTGTTCTTGTGACTTGACGTGGAACCTCTGTAAAGAGCCCTTGACTCAAAGGTGTTTCCAATTTGTTAAATAAATAAGTTAAAATAAAATAAAATAAATAAAGGACAACTTAAACAGCACCTTGCCAACCCTATCCACCTGCAGCTGATTCACCTAATACCTACCTCCCAATAGTGGATCCATTCCAGCACTTATTAGCAGCAGTTAGCCTCTCACCTTGGCTACCCCTACTTATAGAAATAGCCTTCGCTCAGAGGACTTGCCATGAAGGCTCTATTCCCCCCGTTCCAACTTGTAGCTGAGGACCCCCTCACAGTCTAGCCTAGGGCCTCACTATGTTTGCCTGGGAGGCTGCGCCTCCCTATACCTCATCCCTCCAAGCCCCCCCCCATATTTCCCATGACTGTTCCCCTCCCTACACACCATTGACTCCCATTCCCGCCCCTCCTGCCTAGCTATAAACCTAATAAGTGCTGACATAGCCTACCGCTAGCAGCACAGCGTTCTCCAATCATCTCTGTAATCCTTTCTATCCTTTCTCATTCTCCTTAATGAAGCACTAATAGTAATCTAAACTCAATCCATTTTAATGTCTTTGCTCTTTACACTAGAATGTATAAAATAATTTAAATTCTGTAACTGAAAACATTGTATGATGCAATAAAACCTTGCCAAATCACCTTTGTTTTGATTTATTGTGACTTTGTTATATGCTGTGTTGTATATTCTACTCAGATATGGATCTTTTGTAAATGAACTTCCATCTCAGAGGTTGTTTTCGAATAAATAAACTTCAAACTCTAGATTTCTGCAAAGCTAACACAACAAACATGAAGCAGATCTCTTTGATGCTCATATGAAAGGCATGTAGCAGATCTCTGTGATGCTCATACAACAGACATGCAGCAGATCTTGCCAATGTGTGGTTTGTGAGCTATGTAAAGGCAGAGGGATTGTCTATGAGGTCTTCACAAACATGGACTCATACAAGCACTGGTAGAGCAGGACCAGGTGCAGTGGAGGCAGCTGGTCTCTGGGGCATATGACCAAATACCTGTGGAGCAGGTGGTCACTGGAGAAGGTGACCAATGTAGCGAGACTGAGGTCACAGAGGATGAGTGACAGGGGGACTTCAAGCTACTAGCTGGCAAAACAGTGCAGCCCAAACCTGAACCTAGACCCAGGGCAGCAGAGCCTCAAAATCAGCTAGACCTCATGGAAATGAAACTTGCATTGAAAGAGTTGCAACTGCAGTGGACAAAGCTTAAGGCTGAGATATAGACAGTAAGGCTGTAGGCTGAGGAAAAAGGCAAGGTACACCAGCATAAAGTTTTGATGCAGCAGGAGAGAGTGCAGCAGTGTCAGCATGAAATTCACACGCAAAAAGCAAGAGAAAGGTAACGCCAGCAGCAACAACAGGAACAAGAGAAGGAACAAAAGGAAAGAGAGCAGGAACAACAGCAGGAGAAAGAGATGGTGAAACTGCACCACAAAACACCACAACAAACTGCAAGAAATGGATTAGGAGGTCAATACCCCAAAGCCGCAATTAGTTCCAGAATGTTTCAATACCAGAAGGGGGATGATCTTGGTTTGTTTTGTAAATTATTTGAGAAGGAATGTGTGCGGTTTGAATTTTTTTTTTTTAGTTGTTTAACCAGGAGTAGCACACTAAGCTGAAAGCTTTTTTACAGGAGCGACCTGGGAGCACAGGGAAGTTAAGTGACTTGTTCAGGGTCACACAATATGCAAGTGAAAGCTGTGGGATTTAAACCCAGGTCTGGTCTGTTGGATGTCACCAGATTTGCAGCTCAAAGCCTTGAACCACTGCACTGTACTGCCTCCCCAATTGGACAAGGCTTCATGGATTTATTTATTTATTTATTTTACCAGAAGAGACACACTAAGTTGAAAGCTTGTTTACAGGTGTGACCTGGGAGCACAAAGAAAGTTAAGTGACTTGCTCAGGGTCACACAGTATGCAAGCGGGGGCTGTGGGATTCAAACCCAGGTCTCCAGGTTTGCAGCTGAGAGTCTTAAACCACTACGCTATACTGCCTCCACACCACACAATTCCTCACTGGCCAAGTGTGTCACGATTAGCTCGAATGGAAGATCAGAACTGTATGGACTACAATAAAGTTAAGAGGATGTTATTGAAACATTTTGAACTAACTCTTTTGGCTTATAGGAGAAAATTCAGGGAGTTAAGAAAGAGTGCAGGAGACAGGCATGTAGAACTGCATGCCTAAATGTTTACCTGTCTAGACTACTTGATGGATGGACCTAATGCTAGAATGATAGAGCAAATAAAAGATTTACTTGTAAGGAAAACAGTTCTTCAAACTATACTTGAGGATCAATATGTATGACTATTGAAATGGGCAAGCACATCAACGGAGGCATCAGAAAGTGCTGGTCTGTATGTGGCCAGCAGACCACAGATGCAGCACAGGAACAGCGACTCTGTAGTGCTCCCTAATCTCATTGGCTTGTAATGTCTATTATATCCTCACATACATGGAGACAGGAGGAGACAAACATTTGTGAATGCCAACATTTCACTGTTGTATTGGTAACATACCAGTTGCGGTCCCTCAGGTCCCTCCCTCATATCTCTAGACCCCTACTATGGGATTTGTGGGTCGGGGCACTGGGTAAACCTCTGTTTTGCTGCAGGAGTGGCTTTAAAACAAACATGTGTAACCCAGCCCAACCTGGTACACTAGCAATACCAATGGAAAAGTGTAATATTTTAGTAACCAGGTAAAGACCAGTAGGTGCAAGGCCCATTTCTAGGAGTGACCTGGAAGCTCAGGTAAACATAGGAACATAGAATCTGATGGCAGATAAGGACTGCTTGGCCCACCTAGTTTGCCCATTTCCCTAACAGGTAAGGTTAAAGGACTTGCTCTGGGTCACATAGTTTGCAGGTGCCACTTGAGGGGCTCAAACCCAGGTTTGCTGGATCTAGCAAGTTGATATTCAGCTCAGTACTCTAATCTGTAGGCCATATGAAGTCAAGCTGCCACTGACCGCTATACCCACAACCCCAAAATAGAGGTGGACTTGCATGAACATACAATTCTTAAACTTAATAGTCCACTGTACATGTTAAGGGAAGTGTAGAAACACAATAATACCCTTTTGACTTATTTAATTTAATTTTTGTAGACCAGAAAACAAGGATTAGGCAATAGAGACTATTTTCAGACTGGTGGGAGGAAATGGGGATACAGATGTTGAATCACATTGAGGTGTTAGTGGTATTTTTATGTTTGCTTGTGTGCATGCACAAGAAACATGTTGTGGCGGCTAGCTGGAGAAGCAGTTTGTGGAGGTGCATCGTGATTGTGGCCAATGCCACCACTGCTTCTTGGGGCTCATCTGTGTGTCACCAATGAAGAAGCATGCTGGCTATGACAGTAGTCTGCAGGTGTGCCACCAACTTGAAATGATTTTGCTGCTGCAATGAGGGAGTGACCCCTTGTTGCAGGGTGTGCCTTGCCTGGTGTAACATTTCAATAAACATGGTGGTGGCTGTTGCCGTCCACCTCTTACAATCCCCAGCAACCTGACTTTGGAGGTGCCCAACCCCTGTCAGCATGCCCCCTCCCCAGTTAATTTGCTGATGGGGGAGCCCAATCCCCATCGGCATCTGTGCTTCTTTGCTACATTTTGTCTGCCGGGGGGGGTCCAATCCCTCTCAGCATCATCCCCCCCTCCCCAAACACAAATATGCCTGCCGATGGGGGAAATCCCTGTCAACTTCAGTGCCCTGTCCCCAATCTGCTGAGGGGGGTGCCCAATCCCTCTCAACATCGTCCCCCCAAACACAGACATATTTGCCAATGGGATGCTTAATATCCCCCTTTCGGCATGTTTACCCCCCATTGCATCAGCATTTTCCTGCCCTCACTCCACTGTCATTGTGTGCTATACTGGGAGCCCACCCCAATGTGGCCAACATAACCCCACAAATACTTACACATGTACAAAATGAAAATGGTCCATGGTGTTTTTAATTTTTGTATTTTGTTTATAACCTAAAACATAGAAAATGGTCCCTAGCTGTCGGGTCCCCTCCCCAAACCTGCACCCACCCTCTATGTACCCCACCTTACAACACCCCCTTCACCCAATACTTACCTCATGAGTCTGGTGCAATGATCTTAGGTGGACCGGGAACATGTCTGCACTCTTCAAAAGCTGACCGTGAACTGGAGAAATGCCAGTAAGCTGTATAATGGCATAAATGGGGGGGGTCTACTAAAGTGGATATCTCTGGCATTTGTATGACTTTTGGCTCCCAATTTTTTGATAAGGGGTTCTTGTGACCCCACCTCATGAACTCAGTCACTGTCATGTTATTTGATCATGAAAGGTGATTTCGTGGTCACTGCGTAGAATCACCTTCCAGGACCAATTAACAAAATGGCAGTGTTGATGTTCATAAGGTGGGCTCCCAAAATGCCTATGCTGCAAATTCAGTGAAAATATTCCAAAAAATGACTGTGTTATGAGCGTGCATTGCACAGTTCCCATGCACACTTGCCATTTTTCCACACCTCCTTATGAACAGTGCTGCTGTCATTTTCTATATCCAGCCTGAAATGTGTTTGCAGACATGTAGTGCACAATGGCATGGTCGCTGTGTGAAATCAATGTTTGGGACAGATTAAAAAATCACAGTGACAATATTCATGAGGAGAGGTTCCAAACCCCTGTTGCAAATCTGATGAATAAATTCAAACAAAATGACTGTGTTACCAGCAGGCATTGCACAGTTTCTATGCATGCTCGTAACTTCACCAATTTTTTTAATTTTTATCGAGATTTTCAACATTGTAATTGTTGCACACTGCCTTATGAACAGTACAGCTGTCATCTTTCACATCTTGCCCAAAACATGTGTTCACACCTGTGGCACAAAATGGGCCCAGTCGCTGTGTGAAATCAATGTTTGGGACAGATTAAGAAAATCACAGGGCCACTGATCTTGAGTGGAGGTCTCACAATGCCTGTGTTGAAAATGTGGTGTACAAAATCCCCAAAATAACTGCATTATGGGTGTGTGTTGCGCAATTTCTATGCACACTCATGACAACCATTTTTTTTATATTTTCTATCCAGATTTTCAACATTACCATTTTTTAACACGTCCTCATGAACAGTACGGCTGTCGCTTTTCACATTGTGCCTGAATTGTGTTTTCGCATCTGTGGTGCCAAATGGCGCAGACTCTGTGCAAAATCACCTTTCGACTAGCAAACTGATAGTGTCACTGTTCATGTGGTGGGGTCACAAAAAGCCCATGTTGAAAACTTGGAGTGAAAATACCAAGAAACACACAGTGCATTAGGGTTTCCAACCATAACGCCCTACCCTGTAGGGCCTGACAGGCATCAAGGGTGTGACTTAGGAATGTGGACAGTAATGCTCATGCCATTCCACCCCTACCCCCATCCTGCAGCCAGTGACAGGCATCGAGGTTTGCCTTGGACTCTTCGGCCCAAAACCTCACCCTATTCTCTTATACTGCACCCATTTCAGCATATCACCTTATGGAGTGGGGTGAGTGTAAAGCCTGAACACCACAAGGCACATTTTGATACTTGGCGATATCTGCAGGGTAGGGCGAGGTGAAATGGTGTAAGCGTTATGGGTGATGACCCAAAGACACACCCCAATGCCTGTCCATCTCTACAAGGTGGAGTGGGGCTGCCCTCAGTTCAATATTTAACTGCCATTCCTATTCCGCATCTGTCTAACTCCAGCACTTCAAATGCTAATGCCAGCAAGCAAACATTCAGCATTGACAAATGCTTGTTAGTAGGTAATTTGGACATGACATTGGGAACATTTCCCTACTCTTTTGAGACATGCCATGAATTATGTAACGTTCACCTAAACAACTGCCAGAACTGGGAAACAGTCCTGCAGGATGTAATCAAAGCAAAGCACACCTTGATCTGCGTCCCTTAGATAAACAGAATGAGAAATGTAAGAAAAGGGCAACATTATTGTATTGACTCAGAAGAGAAGCAGTCATTTAGAAACTGTTGTTACAGTAAAAAGGTAATAGATTAAAACTGATGCACTTATTGGAAGTCTGTGAAAATGTCTGGGGGCAGAAAGCAAGGAAGAAAAAACTAAACAACCCTCACCAGAGAAAATGTAGGTTGCCTGAATAGTAAAATGTTTCAACAGCCCTTGTTTGCAAGGAAACAATACATCACTTCTTATCTTTAAATTATGATGCTATCCCTAGTAATCTAGTGGAACCCACTTCTACTCCTGTCCCTCTGATTACCCAAAATAAGGGCAACCCCTAGGTGGCGCTATCCCAAGGGCTACTACTGCCTGCTTGGCTAGTAGCAGATTAAGGGACCTGGGTATTGAAATGGGTTGCCTCCCCCCCCAGGTCAGAGTTGTTAGTGGTCAAGCTAACATGGGCATATTCCTCCAGGACACTGTAACCCCCTCTTTCCCTTCTAGTGGCCTGAACAATATACAATAATCACTTTCACAATAACCCTTATTCACCATGCAATTACCCACACTGTTTGCACTTACCACCAGGGCTGGTTCTTCTAGCTCGACCCTAGGGACCCCCTGTAACACAAGGCTATGCACAGCAAATAGCAATAGTACAGTACCCTTGGCACAAACTGGAACCACAGTCAGGTTAAATGCAAAAAGAGTAGATCTGATTTATTCAGGGGACTTAAACAATGGAGGGGTATAATCAGGTTGATTTGCTTAAAGGCTATATCAGTCAGACAGTTATGCATGCACTTCAGAATCCCTACACAGTCACACACTCTGGGTACCCAGGTAGGAAGACGGTGGGCTAGCCAGGAACATTGCCGGGGGTAAGCCGGCTCGCAGCTGGTTGGGACCCTGTGATTGTAGAAGGCAACATGCACAACACACACTACTTGTAAATCAGGAGCTATAGGGCTCAGTTCGTGACAGAAAAGACAATAAAGCAATCAGATGACAACACTTTAGATTTAGCTGTTGTTGCAGGGGGCTACCCTTATGTTTACTTATGATACCCAAAACAAGACACAGGCAGAACGAAATTGAGACAGCAGGTTGTTGAACTAGATTGCCAGAAGAAGCAGGGCCCACATGAATTACTGAGATGTCATTCCTGTTCAACACGTGATCAGGGGGCTGATCCCCAGCCAGGTTTCTCGTTGGTGGCTTTTTCTGTGCAGCGGGTAATCTGGCTGGGCCAGTGTGGCAAAGCCCAGGCCCAATGGAGATGAATACAGATTCAGTCTAAGGGAGCTGGATGCAGCCTTCAGCAGCAGAACACAGTTTAGCACACAGTGGAGGACTAAATCATGACCCACTAACAGCACACAGTACATTTACAGGTAGGAAATTCTACTGTACAAGGCAGATTGCTATCCGGTCGCAATTACAGAATCTCTGCACAAAGCAGGAGTTTAAAGGTGGCTGGAAATCCTGACAGGCCAATTGCATTCAGCAAATCTTTGGTCTTCTTCAGGTTATAGCCTGGTCATACTTCTCTGGCTTAAATCATCCTCGCAATTTTGATTCAGTCCGAATAAACTCTCTTCTCATTTTCAGGGACAGTAGGCAGACAGGCAAGCCAACACTCAGCCCTTTCACAGTTCTGCCATGCAAATCCACACAGGATTGCTGCTTGATTATCTCGAACTGTTACCTCTTTCACTTCCCAACTCAAACTGAAATTAGCTGCAAGCAGCCTGGAAATGTCCCCAGGATCCAAAAGGTTTGCTTGGCTGATTCTTTTGTCAGTCACAACAACACCTCCACCTCCAGGTCTGTCTTGGTGCCAAAATGCAAAAATTGTAATTCCTACAGAATTTTGCTCTCACAAAGACTATGGGGACAGGCTCCATTTTAGATACCCCAAAGGTAATGATTGGCCCTTTTCAGCAGTCCAGGATCAAGATGATGGAAACAAACAGAACTGTCCATGCTGCAAGGAAGGCAGGTTAGAACAAGCTGCAATATTATTACTACTCTAACAAATAATCAGTGAACAAGTACATCTTTTAACAGAGTTCCTTCTGAAATTAATTATGACTGCAGTCCAGGCAGCTCTTAAAGAGACAGTGCACAGAGGCTATACAGACACTCTCTGGCAATACATTTAAACTGCAAAAACACAAGACACCAGCCTGGCAGTGAGCATTTAAGCAAGCTCAAGGAAGACTTTTCGGTAACCCCCATTTGCAGGGGGGTTACATTAGTTATGATTCTGTCTCTGGTACTCTAGTGGTACTCCCCTCCACATCCCAGAACACCAATCTCCCATAAAACTGATGGAAATAAATCCCTGGTGGTCCAGTGGCACCCTCCACCCACATAGAACTCCTCAGCGGGCAGCAGCAAACCCACCTGCATACCTCTATTGCTGCCCATCAAATGACAGCGTACAGTATCAGTTGCAAGTCCACTGGTCAAAACTGTGGACCAATGGGCTTGCAGTGCATACAGTAATAGCTTTTTACAAACATGTGAATGAAGTCATTCATTCACATATTTGTGAATGATTATTACAATATGCACTGCAAGCTCATTGGGCCACAGTGTGGACCAATGGCTTTGCAGCTGATGCTGTAAGCAGTCATTTGGTGGGCAGCCACAGAGGTATGTGGGTGGATTTGCTGCTGCCCACCGATGACAGTAGGGAGCTCGGTGGGCAGGGGGTCCTGTGTGGGTAGAAGGGTGCCACTGGATCACCAGGGATTTATTTTTGTCAGTTGTATGGGTGATCTGTGTTTTGGGATGAGGAGGTGATACCACTAGACTACCAGGGATATAACATTCATTTATTTCGGGAGATCGGGTTATGGGTAGGGACGGGGTACCATTTTTTTTCCAATTGTTTAACCAGGAGTAGCACACTAAGCTGAAAACTTGTTTACAAGTGCGACCTGGGAGCACAGGGAAGTTAAGTGACTTGTTCAGAGTCACACAGTATGCAAGTGAGGGCTGTGGGATTCAAACCAAGGTCTTCAGATTTGCAGCTCAGAGCCGCAAACCACTGTGTTATACTGCCTCCACTGGACCACCAGTGACATTATTGGTTGCTTGTGTTCAGTGTTTGGGGGGATGCCACCCACGGCTAGCAACTGCTGTGATGCACCTTGTATTATGTCAGTTCGATGCGGATGGCTACCATTTGAGCCTCACTTTTTAGGCTCAAATATGTGCCCCAGTATGCAGCACATCTCAGGGTTGTGCCAGCATATGCACCGCACATCCGGGCTGAATATTCACTCTGCTCGGGATACAAACACCTAGCTGGAGCTGTCTTCATCAACCTGTCAAGGCCTTTGATACAGTCTTCCACCCCTTACCTAAGCACACACCGCCTCATAGGTCTGTTCCAAGCACCCTGCCTCCTGGTTTACTAGTTACCTCACAGCTAGATCACAATGTGTCAAAATAAACAACACCTTTCAACCACCCTGCTAGTTCACGCTGGGTTTCCCCGGGGCTCCATCCTCGGGCCTCTATTATTCAGCATCTACCTAAACACCTTGCCTGATTCCTGCTCTGGCAACCTACTACTCTATGCAGATGACATGTTCCCTTTTGCCTCACACCCAGATCCCCCAGTATTGCAGTCCTCCTTCCAACATGCATGTAACCAGACTGAAAACTGGTTCATAGACCAAAGACTTGTGGTTAATGTAAAAAGACAGAGACTGTGCTCTTTGCCCATCGGCAGAATAAGGGCAAGAATGTGCAGCTACCGATCCTCTCCCCACTCTCTCTTCCTCTAGAATAGGTCTATACATATAAATACCTGGGCCTTACATTTGATTCCAGCCTCTCCTTCCATTCTCACATTGACACTCTATCATCAGCCATAAATGTCCATATAGGCCTATTTTATCGGCACAAGGATTGCCTACCTCCGGAAGCCTTAATCTGGCTGTCACCTCCTCCTCCTCTCCCAGTCGATTATAAGCTCATTATCTACTCAGCTGTTGACCACATAGCTCTTAACAAAATCAACCACACTATAAACAAAGTGTGCAGACTCTTCTTGGGGCAGACAAGCGTACCCATACTCATACCCTATATACCCTGACAAATATCCTTGGACTTGGGTACATGATAGTCGTGCAGAAAGAACAGAATGGCAGTTGACAAATAGCTGGGACAAAATTTCAGGTAGGGCAAAATTCATTACGATTGCTTGCTTAAGGGAATGCCTGTAGTATTGAGTTATACAAGTATATATAAATAGTTGGTACAAATGACTTAAAGGGACAACATATAAGTGACTTAAAGGGATGGTGCAGGGAATTGCTTGAATGTGGAAAGAGATGGGGCAGCATCCAGTGAGCAGCTGCAACCACCTCAGTGAGGGTGGGAACCTAGGAGGAGGCTTTATCAATAGCTGCAGACAGGGGAGTCGAAGTCATGAGGTAGTTGGGACAGGAAGAGATAGGTGGTGGCAGCACAGATGGGTTAGGGAATTCCACAATCTGGGGCCATGATGCAAGGAGGCGATCTGGCCAGTAGAAAATGGACCTAGGGGGAAGGGCAAGGGTTTGTGGACCGACTTTAGGTAGGGAGTATGAGGATGGGAGGGGGCGGATTAGTGGTGAGCGAAGTGACCAAAATTCACTCCGCTAAGTGATTCGTGGAGTAATGCGGAATCCGTGAAGTGCTCCACCATGCGAAGTGGAGTATTTTGCGCCATGATGATGATGAATGTGAAGTCCATTAAAACCAATGACTTTGTGTTATTCCACCTTCCACAAACCACTTCTCCACCAATTTTAAGGCGAAGTAACATTGAAATCAATGTATTTCGCATCACTTCGCCTTGTTATTGAATTCCAAGGAGAATTTGCAGTGCTTCATGGGATTGCAGGTCACATGGGCTGTATATTGTTCTGCACAGCCTCAGTTCTGTGTAGTGTGTGTGTAGTGGAAGATGGAGACAGTTTCCTCTCAGAGCTCTTAGATTCACATCCTCTAAAAGCTGTTAAAAAACCCTTTTTGAGCCTTTTTTTTTTGCTCACAATTTAGTACATCAATTGTAGGAACCCCTCCTGTGCTCATATCATCGAGTGTTTATTGTTGTGTGGATTTTAATGTTAATTTAGAACAGTCAGTCTGTGTACTGTGAAGTGTGCTTTGGGGAAGGGCGATTGGTGGTGTGTAGATTAACTGGGAGAAAAGGCAGTCTTTCTGTTTTGGTTATATTTCTTATATAACTGTGTTATTTATTTATGTTTTTATTTATTTTGATTTGATTTTTACCTGTGAGTCAGAGACTCATTTTCAAAGGTTCCAAGCCAAGGACAAAACAGTACAATACAATACAGACAGCAGGGATCACAGGGTAGGCATCATGAGATCAATACAGTGTCACATGAGGTTCAAGACTTGTCAGTTTCAGGTACACCTAACAATAGATAAAGTGCATTACATCGCTTGTTGTAGGGTAGGCTAGGCAGGTAGGAAATAACATGTCATCAATATAGCAATGTTATGGCAGAGGAATGATAGGGAAGGGGGTAAGTAACCAGAGTGGTGTTGTCAAAAAGGAGGCGGTGTGAGTAGGGAAAAAATGAGGAATGGTAAGGTAGTGGAGGAGGGAGGTAAATCGATTAATGGAAGGATTGGGTGGGAGAGGGGGTAGTAAAGAAAAGCAAGTAAATCAAGAGGATCGGTGGATCATTTGTTTGCACAGTTACAGGTAGATACACTCTTTAGATGAAACTGTAGCCCTGTTTTGAACAGGCTCAGCTTTGTGCCTCATGTCAGTGTATCAGGTAGCTCATTAAACCATTTGAGGCCCTTAAAGGTAAAGGATTTCTGGGTCAAAGATGTGCACTTATAAAGGACCTGGAGTCCTCCTTTAGATGCTCTTCTGGTTTGCTTGGCTTGCACTGCCTTCTTGAACAGACTACATGGGGATTCTGGCATGAGGCCTAGTTGTGCTTTTTTACGATCAGGCAAATTTGGTATTGGGCTCTTAAGTGCAGAAGGAGCCAGCCAGTCTCAGAGTAGTGAACACATGTGTGAATCCAGCAGTTTGCCCCAAGTGCCAGACGACAAGCCCTGTTAACGAGGGTTTTTATCCTATTTAGTGCCATATCTGACCCTGCTATGTATGTTGGTAACCCATAGTCAATGGATGACAATACAATGTTGTCTGTAGCTAATTTGAGAACCGCAGGTGTCATCGAGTGCTTGTTTCTATGGAGGATGTCCAGTTTCATGCTGACAGTTTTGACAACTTGATTAATGTGGTGTGAGAAATTGAGAGTATCATCAAGGTAAACACCCAGGTATTTTAACAAGGAGACTTGTTCTAGTGTGTCACCTTTAAGGTTCTGAATTCAAAGTGGGCAGAAATTCCTTTTGTTCTGAGAGATCGTGAATAGCATGGTTTTTTTTTTGTTTTTTTTTTATGGTTCATTAACAGTTTATGTTGGTAGAATCAGGTTTCGAGTTTGTGGAACCTATCGAGTAAGCCTTCCGTGATGTCCGAGTGGTCCCTGCCAGGGACCGATATAATGGCATCATCTACAAATAATATGATGAATGCCATGAAGGCTTCAGGGAGGTGGTTAATGAACAGGCTGAAAAGGAGTGGTCCAAGTATGGACCCTTGGGGTACTTCAAGGGCCACTACCATTGGGTCGGAGAGTGAATCACTGATTCTAAATCATTGAGTTCTTTACGATAGATAACTGCAAAACCAGGTAACTGTATTTGCATCCAATCCTGTTGAGAGCAGTGTGTTTAGTAGTAGCTGGTGGTTAACTGAGTCAAATGCTTTTGTGGGGTCATTCAATGAAAACTGACCCCACTGCCATCCCTTCGTCAAGGGCGTCGTAGAGCTGGGAGGTGTAATCCACCAATGCAGTGATGGAAGAGAGTTTTTTGTGAGAACCACACTGATAGTTGCAGAGTAATGTGTGCCTGTCGAGGATATCAGTGAGCTGTTCAGAAACTATTCTCTCAAGTGCTTTGGAGAGGGTTGGGAGGATGGAGATTGGCCTATAGTTGGCGGTGAGTGTTTTATCACCTAATTTGAAAACTGGTGTAACCAGCGTGGATTAATATACACACAGTAATATTTTCAGTAATTCTTGACATTTTTTGCTGATTGTGGTGCAGTGTACAATTTATAATTTCAGTTTGTTTAAAACAGTTGGTTATATTACTAAAGGTTTTCAATTTGCTATGCATTACTTATAATTAATAGGTGTGAGAGGTGTGTATTACTGTAGCGTGCCATTAAATCAGACACCTTTTATTGTGTCACAGAGTAATTGCAGCAGTGTGAACCTGCTAGCCACTGCATCTGCATGAATTTTTTGTACTGCTTTGAGGTATGTTTACTGACAGTGGACTGTTACTGCCGTGCACTACTCCCCCAACTGGCAAAAGGTATTCTTTTCCAGATTTGGATTTCTGATGGTGAGCACTGGTTAGGTGGTGGTGTTGTGCCTTTGCGTCTTCATCTCTTCTGTGCACACCGTCATCTTAATCTGTCTGTGCATTTGCATCTCTTTAGGGTCCAGTCTCCATCTGTAACTTATGTCACAGTAGTTTCTTTGGCTTCCTTCAGAGTACTGGTGTGGTATGGTGCATATCTCTGCATGGAAATTGTACTTATTAATATGCATTTTAAGTCAGGGCCATCCTCATGACTCAGTCACTCATGATACAAATCATGCTCTTCATCATCATCACGGTCACCAATGCAGTCACGATTCCACGATCACATCACAAATCACAAAATTAATTTTTTTACTAGTTACTTCCATGTAAGCCTGTTTTGTAGGGCGTCACCACTGTACTCATTGATAGGAGTTTTCAAATTGGGGAGTGTTGTGATTCAGGTCCTCAGTGAAGTCTAACCCTAGGCATTCACGTTACCATAAAGTTTCATATAACTGGTTATCTCACACCAGACGCTCATCAACTCCAACTCTGAGAAAAATAAATTCATGTTTCACAGTCATGAATGCAGTCATGAATCACAATCACATCACGAATCACAACATACATTTTTTTTACTAGTTACTTGCACGTAAGCCTGTTTTGTAGTATCTTTCTAGTCTTCATCACTGTACTCATTGGTATGAGTTTTCAAATTGGGAAGTTTTGTGATACAGGTCATAGTCATCGGGGAAGTACAGCATTCGCGTTCCTGTACAGCATGTGAGTTATGTAAGCAATAATACTTGACAGGGTGGGCATTACTGGGAAATACTGGACTGCCCAGAGGAATAATGAGGCCCGACGCCACAGGCGGAGGGCCTTATAGCCCGTGGAAGGTCCAGTATTAGGAAATGGCCCATTAGATAATGTTACTCTAAGAAGAGGCACTTGGACTGGCTCTTATTTTTAGCTGGGCATCTACTGAAAAATAAATGCCCAGCTTGGAGCCCATCTCAGCCAATCAGGTTTGAGAATTGATTGCTGCCATTTTCTAAAGTACTGTAAGCCATGTGATGTGGAGGCCGGGGCTGCCATTATTGTTGTCACTCTGTCTTACTTTGGGTTAGAGCCGAATGGCAACGAGAAGACACAATCACAATAACAAGACGAAGTGGGCATTTCATGCTGGCCACTCTGCACAGCATTTCACCAACATAATTTAAATTTGCTGAATCTCTAAGATGGGACACTTTGCATTTCTTGTTATACTCTCATTTCACTTCATCAGCATGTGGAATTTTCTGGACACAAGACAGTAGCATTTTGGAATGAACATTAATTATAGTGACTATATGTGTGAGGGACTGCCAATATTGTTGTCACTCCACCTTACTTCACGTTAAGGTGGAATGACAACATGAAGTAATAATCACAAGGCAAAGTGGCCATTTCATGCTGATCACTGTGTGTAATGGAGTGACAATGCTAAGTGCACACTTCGCTGATGAAATTTAAATTCACTGCATCTCAGGTTGGCTAGAATAGATTTTTAATAAATCATGGGAGGATGGTGTGGTACCTGAGGACCGGAGGACCATGGATGTAATTCCCCTTTACAAAGTGGGAGCAAGACAGAGACAGGAATCTACAGACCTGTCAGTTTGACCTCAGTGGTAGGAAAATGATGGAATCACTGCTGAAGGAAATAATTGTTGAGTACCTAGAAGGCCAGTGGGGCACAGGACCCAAGGCAGCATGGATTCACAGCAGGAAGGTCATGTCGGACAATTCTAATTGATTTCTTTGACTGGGTGACCAGAGTAGTAGACCAGGGAGGGGCTGTGGACATGGACTACCTAGACTTCAGCAAGGCATTTGACACAGTCCCACACAAAGATTAATAAACAAATTAGCCAGCCTGGAAGTGGGTCCCAGGTGGTAGCCTGGGTAAAACACTGGCTGGACAACAAGACACAGTGGGTAATAGTAAATGCAGTCTTCAGTGAAGAAAGGAGGATTACTAGTGGGGTACTGCAGGGATCAGTACTGGGGTCAGTGCTTTTGTATGTCTTTGTAAGTGACATTACAGAGGGACTAGAAGGAAAAGTATGTCTCTTTGCAGATGACACAAAGATCTGCAACAGGGTTGATACGCAAGTTGGGGTAGACAGGCTGAAAAGGGACTTGGCAAGGTTGGAAGAATGGTCAAATGTATGGCAGCTTAGATTCAACTCAAAGAAGTGCAAAGTAATGCACCTGGGAAACAAAAACCCAGAGGAAGAGTACACAATGGGGGGTGAGATACTGACAACAACAAAAATGGAAAGGGACCTGGGGGTAGTCATATCAGATGACCTAAAGGTGGGCCAGCAATGTGAGAAGGCAGTAAGGAGGGCTGGGGGATACTGGGATGCATAGGGAGAGGCATCACCAGTAGAAAACAGGAAGTTGTCAGCCCTCTGTACAGATGGTTGGTGAGACTACATCTGGAGTACTCTGTACAGTTCTGGAGACCCCACCTCTGCAAAGACATAGACAGGGTGGAGGCTGTCCAGAGGAGGGCAACCAAAATGGTGCAGGGTCTGCACCAGGAGACATATGAAGAAAGAATAAAGGAGCTTAAGATGTATAGCCTCAAAGAAAGGAGGAAGGGGGGGACATGATAGAAACTTTCAAATACCTCAAGATACTCAACAAAGTTCAAGAGGGTAGCATCTTTCAGAAAAAGAGATGTGCAAGAACAAGGGGGCGCAATTTGAAGATAGAGGGGGGACAGCTCAGAGGTAATGTGAGAAAGTACTTATTCACAGAAAGTGTTGTAGATGCATGCAACAGCCTTCCTGAGGAGGTCTTAGAGTCAAAAATAGTGGGAGAATTCAAGTATGCATGGGACTGACATAAGGCAATTTTAATGGGGGGTAGGAGGAAGTAGGCTGTTGGTTAACTAGGATCTGCAGCTTATCCGTTAGGTAGGGAATGGGCAGACTAGGTGGCCGTGGGTCCTTATTTGCTGTCAAATTCTGTGTTTCTATGTGAAGCAGGAGGGAGAGGTTCCACACCAGTTGTTGTATAAAAAGGTAGCACAGTGGATTAGGTGCCTATTTTCAAGAGACGGGAAGGACAGGGTTTTGTAGAGGGTACAATAATGGGTCCAAGGTGGGCAATCTGGGACAAAGCAGCAGGAAGAGTGAAAAAGGTTATCTAGTCTGGCCAGGGAGGACTGGGTAGTGGCACTATAGACAATATCCCGTAGTAAAAAAGGTAGACAGGATAACTTTCTAATTTTCTGAGGGCTGCAAGAGCTTTCCTTACAGCCCTCCTCAAGGTCTGAACTTTACACCACAGCCTCCACTCAAACAGCATTCCCCCTCTGCATATACCCAGGGTATTCACCAGTATGGGTGGTAGAGCCTTGTCAGTGGCAGCCCCTATACTGTGGAATGAACTGCCTGCTGAGCTCCCCTCCATTCACACCACCGCCAGTTCAAATCTTGCCTCAGAGATCGGCTCATTGAGACTTCTCACTGCCACTGCTTTCCTGGTAGTCCTTCATTTCCTGCCTGCCCTTACCACATGGGTTTTGCCTATACATCTCCTGCTGTAAATCCTCCAATTCCCTTCCTCTCACACCCTTCCCTCTTGTTCTGTCTACTAGCCCCACTTTATCCTTTTCATGCTACTCTAGAGGAACATTGATTGTCTCCTATGCAACTTGCTGTACATCAATTTCATGTAAATATACTTCTCTTTATGTATAAGCACATGGGATTTATGTACTGTATCACCTGGTATCAGGTGGATTTATACATTTTGCTACCTTGTACCTTACATACTATTGTAACCGTTTATTGTTTGTCAGACTGTCTACTGTTCTATGCACTGTTGTTTGTGTTTAACCTGTGCCACCCCTGTGAAGCCTGGATCTTGCCTGAAAAAGGTTCCTGGGATCCGTGCACCTACCCAGTTACCAAAGTCATAAATAAATAAATAAAAAAATAGCATGATGGGCAGCAGGGTGATGTACCTGTGGTTTCTGCAAACAGCACCGAACTTGGGTGAAGTTTCTTAAGGATGGTATCTATATGATTAAGCCAGACCCTAAGTACCTAAAGGAGGTAGCATCCTCTAAGGATAAGTGACATTGCAGAGGGACTGGAAGGAAAGTATGCCTCTTTGCAGATGACACAAAGATCTGCAACAGGGTTGATACATAAGGAGAGCACGGAAAGGATGAGAAAGGACTTGGTAAGGCTGGAGGAATGGTCAGAAGTATGGCAGCTCAGATTCAATGCAAAGAAGCGCAAAATAATGCACCCAGAAAACAAAAACCCAGGGGAAGAGTACAAAGTGGGGGGGGGATATAGTAACGACAACAAAATTGGAAAGGGACTTGGGGTTAATCATATCTGATAACCTTAAGGTTAGCTAGCAATGTGAGAAGGCAGTAGGGAGGACTGGGGGGATACTGGGATGTATTGGGAGAGGCATCACCAGCAGAAAACAGGAAAACGTTATCCCTCTGTATAGACAGTTGGTGAGACCCCATCTGGAGTATTGCATCCAATTCTGGAAGACTCCATCTCTGCAAAAACATAGAAAGGATGGTGGCAGTCTAGAGGAGGGCAACTAAAATGGTTTAGGGTCTGCAAGAGAAGCCACACGAGGAGAAACTAAAGGAGCTTAATATGCATACCCCTGAGGAAAGGGGGGGCATGACAGAAACTTTTAAGTACCTCAGTGGAATCAACAAAGTCCAAGAGTCTAGCATCTTTCAGAAAAAGAGATGTACAAGAACAAGGGGACACAATTTGAAGATACGGGGGGGGACGGCTCAGGGGCAATGTGTGGAAGTATTTTTTCACAGAGAGGGTGGTTGACATATGGAACAGCCTATCTGACGAAGTTGTGGAGTCTAAAACTGTGGGAGAATTCAAGAATGTATGGGACAGACATAAGGCAATTCTTGCGGAGGGTAGGAAGAAATAGGCTGTTGGTTAACTAGGATCTGCAGCTTATCTTGTAGGTAGGGAAATGGGCAGACTAGTAGGGAAATGGGAAGACTAGGTGGGCCAAGCGGTCCTATCTGCCATCAAAGTCTATGTTTCTATGTTTCTCAGGTAGTCCTGTCCAATTTGTAGAAAAAAGGAGGAGTTTAGTCTAGAGAGTCTCTGTCTTATGCCGAAGTTCATGGAGACAGTCTTCTTGGCATTTAGGAACAACTGATTTGAGCAGAACTAGGTTTAACTTTATTGAAGTCCTGTTGGAGTCTGGTCGCTATTACTGAAGGGATAGGGCTGGAAGTATACAGGACTGTGTCATCTGCATACATGTGAATTAAGGAGGTGCATATGGCTAGAAAGTCATTTAAGAAGACCGGGAAGAGGAACAAGCACGGAGCCTTGTGGGACAGCAGTACTGATGGGAAGGGATGGGGACAGGGAGTTGCCAGTCTTGACCGACTGCAGTCCTCCAACCAGGTTAGAACAGAACCAGGCAATGGCTGATTTTGAGAGTCCAGTGACTGAGAGTATGGTCAGGAAGAGAGAGTGGGCTACTGTGTCAAAGACTTTGGCCAAGTCCATGAATATCACTGTTGTGGTCTGGCCCTGGTCCATACTGGTGAGTGTTAAATCACTGAGCCACTGGAGGGAGGTAGAGGTTGAGTGAGATTTCCTAAAACCAGACTGTAAAATGGTGAAGAAGGAAAAGGAGTCCAGGAAAGGAGGGAGCTTGGAAAGAACGATGAGCTACTGGAGTTTAGTGAGCATGGAGAGAAGGGGGATTGGGTGGTAGTTTCCTGGGCTGGAGGGGTCACCATCTTTAAGGAGAGGGATGACCACTGCAGGCTTCCATGCTGCATGTACTGATGCTTGGGAGTAAGAGAGGTTTAGAAGTGAGGCAATCGGCAGTAGCAGGGGCAGAGAGATGAAGTTTGGTGTCAAGCTCATTTGGGCTCTTGCCTTTCCAGAGATTTAAGGTGAAGAGGCTTTGAGTCCTTCAAGAGGGAAATGTGAGAAGGAGAAGGTGCTGGCCATGATGGGGTACTAGGTAAATGTCCAAGTGAGGTTGTTGGTGGAGGGTGGGAAAACAGAGACAAGGTGTGGGAGGTAAAGAAGTTTTGAATTTGGTAGCTATGAAAAGGTTGTCAAAGAGGGGATGCTGCTTACTTTGAGGACTGACATAGGAGGGTGGGTAGGTGAAGAGAAGATTGCTTGAACTACCTTCCAAAATTTGGAGGGGTGCATTATGTTTGCCTGGAAGGAGGCAAAAGTATTCAGCTTTGGTGAGTCTTGTGGCCCTGTGCATGAGTTCCTAAGGGTGAAGTATTTGTAAAGGTCTGCAGTTGAATCAGAGCCTTGTGCACTTTCCAGTCATGGTCACATGCACATACAGGCTGTAAGTTCAGCCATGATCCATGGAAGGTGAGACCCCATTCCCTTGTGCTCTTGAGGGGAGCATGCCTGTTCCAGCTTCTAGGAACTTTGAGTTGAAATTAGTGATGGCAGGTGACTAGATTGGTGCCCAGTCTGTGTGTGACAGGTCATTCAGTGGGGGATAGAACTAGGGATCCAAATGAGTGGATCATAAGGAGTTTTGGGATGATTGATCTTGTGGACACAGTAAGTCATATGTGATCACTTAGAGAATTATGTGAAGTGGAGAGAAATGAGGACCCCATCAGGGAGTGCATGATTGAGGGAGTTGTGATATAGGTGAGTGGGTCAGAGATGAGATGGGTCAGGTTTAGGATTTGATGTCAGTGCAATTTTGTCTTTAGGAGGAGAGCCAGTCTATGTTAAAACTGCCTAGGATGTGAAGTTTGTCAGAGGAAGTGTGAGTCATGAGGAGGTTAGGAGTTCAGATGGATATGGGAGGGGGGAGCTACATGGCCAATACCCCCCCACACACACTCGGCCTGTCCTGTCTGATAAGGGAGTAGCTAGGGCTAAGGATGCTATTATCTGGTATGTTGCAGGATAACCAGGTCTCTGAGATGACCAGAATATCTCTCTGGATGTCTAGGACAACTGGCTGGAGCAGGGTTATTTTGGGAAGAAGGCTTCTTATGACAAAGTGGGCTATTTTCAAGCCTTTGGGAAGTGTGGTGGGGGAGCTAACAGGGCCAAGATTAAGTTAGATGTTGCCTGCCGTAAGAAGCTGCATTGCAATTAGGAGCTTTATGGGAGCAGATGCCTTACTACTTGACCTTGAAATTTAGGGGGAGGCAGGAGGAGAGGGTCAGGTGGGGGGAACTGGGACCTTAGATTCATAGCATAGAAATATGTGGATGGGAGAGAGATGCTCCCAGAGGCCAAGGGTAGTGGGGTAATTTGTGCTAAGAGGATGGTGAGGGAGGAGGCTGTTGGGACCAGGCTTGGGGGAGGAACATGAAGATCTGGGGAGGAGACTACAGACAGAGTTGGGGAACAAGAAGAAGGTGATGAGGGACACTGCTCAAGTACAAGCACAGACAAACTGGAATTGGGCTAGACCTGGTGGGTGTAGAGGACAGCTGAGTAGGTAGCTGAAAGTAGCACAGTCAAATTAGAAATAGTGAAACTGTGGGGAGTAGTGGACTGCTGAAATGGCAATGAGAGGGCAGACTGAGCAAGTTGCAGAGGAGGAGAGGTCCCACCTAGGGTGTCGATTTAGTCACTTGGAAAGGAGTGAGACAGGTGGGGAGATGAGGATTGCTGAATGGCAGTTTCTGATTGATGAAACAGTTTGCGTAGGAGCCAGTGTGGGTTCTTGTCTGGGGAGTTAGAATGGAACAGCGAGGACTGTAAAGCAGCATAACTTTCATGGTAGGGCAGGTGGGTGGGATAGTCCTCTGTAGAGCTGCACACATATGCCACATGCCACTCTAGTGAGTAAAGTATGCAGCTGAGGTTTGCACCAGTACCTGAAGGAGACACTGGCTTGGTGTACCAGCTGTTTGGTGAAAGGGGAGGACAGCAAATTCACCCTCTTGACCCATAGAGTAAGGGCAGCTCCTGGGAGTGTGCAGGTATCTAAGGAGAAGAGAGAGAGACAAGGCAAGTGAGTTGGCTAAGAGAACGGGCCAGCTGTAAAGTCTCCCAGAACTAGGATTCCAGTCCATTTTCAGCTGAGGCTGTGTAATGATGGCTGTGTATGACCAGGGTCCATGCAGCAGATGCAGGTGGGTGGCAGCTTATGATGTGATGGGGGTCAGGAGTCAGACAGCACAGGGGGAGGGCAGGGCAGTGATAATGGGAGTAAACCTATGAAGCACTGACAGCAGGGGGGTGTTAGGGGGCAGGTCAAGGGAGTAGCACAACATGGCCTGCTGTAATTGTGGGGGCATCACAGAAGAAGTAACCCAGGAGGTCACGGACAACCAAGTCACACCACTTCCACCCCAATATAGGTTGCCGGTGCACAGAACGGTAGGCACTGGCAGGAACATGTTCACAAGGCAGCACAAGGGTAACCCACTGGAGAACTGGACTACAAGTGGGTCCTGGAGGGTGACAGGGGATCATGCATGGGATCCCTCTGTCCATTGCACCCATTGAGTGGGTACAGAGGAGGTGCACCAACAGGCATGTACCCCTTCTCCCTGCCTGCACTGTTCCATCCTATGATGCTTCTACCCAGCTTTGGTATGGTCTGCAATGTCATGACCATGATGTTTAGTCCTGTGATGAATTGGCCCATGATATTAACACATGCCAGTATTTAGGGGTAATATCACTGCCCTGCCCTCCCTGTGCTGTCGGGTCCCTGACCCCATTAGAAATCGCAAGCTGCCAATCACCTGCATCTGCTGTATGGACCCTGGCCACACACAGCTATCATTACACAGCCTCAGCATATTGTGGGCATGGAAGAACACCAATACCTCAAAGTGATGGTGCAAAATGGGATAGGACATCACAGTTGGTAGGATGAGGCTTTACAAGTACTGTAACTATTTAGTTCTCTAAGGGAGACTACATTACAGGCAACTGCAGTTACAATAGCCACAAACACAATCAGACAGAGGGGAGAAGGTGCAGACCTGTGCATTGTTGCTTTTCCTAGGTTAAACCATGCACATGCAGTGTTTTCACCCAGCGATGTTTTGCACCGGGTGACCTATTTGCACTCAATGAGCTGCCCACTATATATTTTCCTCCTTTTTCTTTCCAGAAATATTAACACACGGAACCCTTTCAGAAGATCATCCCTTGGGCAATGCTGCTTCTTCTATAAAGATTCACAATGGTTGAATGAACTCCCAGTTCACATAACTGTCTTTGAGAGTCTGAAGATCTTTAAAGCATCCACCAAATCAGAAGGCCTCTACCCACCCATGTTTCTACTTCAGAGCTATCTTGGAAAGTGAGACAAGACCTACCTACATGAAGTTCTAGGAGGAACTAGGACAAGCAGTGATTCCGTGACCTAAAACTTCTTACCCTAACTCTAGATGAAGTCCCCCCCCTCACCAAGCTTCTCATTCGCTCCTTCATACTTTCACAATTCCCCAGATCCGGAAATCTGCTCTGGTTACACCTTTTTAAGAGTGGAGACAGATTACTACCTGGAAATTATAGGCCAATAGCTATTCTTTCCTGCTGTCCAAAGCACTTGAAAGGATTGTTAGCGACCAGTTTGTGAAGTACCTGGAAAAATACAACCTACAATGTGTCCAACAACATGGTTTTCGAAAGGGCACAGCACATCTACAGCCCTACTGGAATTCACAGGTTTCATTCACCATACTCTTGATCAGGGTCAACTTGTTGATGCAACCTTTATTGACCTGTCTAAAGCATTTGACATGGTCAATCACCATTGCTGATACATCAACTTGCTGGGCTTGGTATATCTTCAGAGGCCCTAAAGTGTTTCACCAGCTATTTAGCAAACCACGCACAGCAGGTGAGAATAGGGTCTGCCATTTCTGCTAAACAGCCTGTCTGCTCTGGGGTTCCTCAAGGATCGATACTGGGACCCTTCTATTTAACACCTTCCTCAATAATCTTCCAGCATTCTGTTCCAAACCAGTACTCCTCTGTGTGGATGATACAGTCATTTTCTCGAAGACTGCTGACCCTACCCTCCTTCAGGCCCAATTTCAGAAAACTTTTACTGAAGCTGAGTCCTGGTCCATCTCTCATAAGTTGGTACTTAACTACAAAAAAGCTAAGGTAAAGCTCTTCCATGGTACCCACAGCAAGCACAAAGCCAAACAATTGATGATTAAAAATAATGCAGGTGTTATCCTCGATCAGACTCAATCTTTTAAATACCTAGAAGCTACTCTGGATAGTATGCTCTCCTACCCCAACCATGTTGAGAATGTTGCCAAGGTAGTTAACATTTGCCTAGGCCTTCTACACAGGCATAAACACTGCCTTACTACCGAAGCCCTCAGATTGGCAATCCAAAGTTCAATTGTGTCTATTATTGACTATGGATTGGACATTTATTGTTCTACCATAGACATAACCCTACATCGGCTCATCACAGCTCTGAACAAGGTATGCCATTTACAAACTGGTGTAGTGCATCATACTCACACTTGTGACCTTTATGAACAAGCAAACTGGCTTCAACTCCAGGCTCACATTGAACATCAAGCCTGCCTTTTGGCTAAGAAGGCAGATCTTGGTCCCTACCTCCAGGTTCCCTTCAGCTTTTCAGTCCCTTCTGGGGCACTCAGAGCACACAAAGTTCTGAGAGCTAAACTTTTACTGTCCCTCACTGTCGAACCTCAATCTGAAAGTGATCCATTGCAGTTAGAGCTGCTAATAAATGTAATTCCCTTCCTCCTGAGATTGTGACAATTGCAACCGTGCGACCATTTAAGCAGAAGCTGCATCACTTCCTAGTTTCCAGAGCATCTTGTGACTGCTATACCTAATCTCTGCTGACAGCTAAATGCACTGGGACCTCCCTCTTTTACCATTTGCCCCTGTATAGCCCTATGCTGCTGCTACGCTTTTCCACTCACAGCACTTCCTCCCTTATCCCTTTCCCATTCCTACCCTCTCTTCATCCTACCTCATCCCCCCTTCCTTTATCCCTCCACTCCCACTCCCACACTCTCTCCTCTGTTTTCTCACCTTGCTCTCTCCCTCTTCCCCCCATATCGTGGGTCTTTCCTGCTCAAGCTTCATTGTGGAATCTCCCTCCTTGCTCTTTTTTTTGCTCCTTTACCCCCCAATTCACCCCCCATACTTCCTCTCCTTGTAAGCCCTTTCACCCCTCTTCAGACAAGGGCACTGGCTGCACTTGACACAATATTTATCTTGCCATATTGTTCTTTTATTTATGTAATTACTTTCCTCATGTTGTACTACTTACTGAAACCATTGTAATTTGCTGTTCTTGTGACTTGACGTGGAACCTCTGTAAAAGAGCCCTTGACTCAAAGGTGTTTCCAATTTGTTAAATAAATAAGTTAAAATAAAATAAAATAAATAAAGGACAACTTAAACAGCACCTTGCCAACCCTATCCACCTGCAGCTGATTCACCTAATACCTACCTCCCAATAGTGGATCCATTCCAGCACTTATTAGCAGCAGTTAGCCTCTCACCTTGGCTACCCCTACTTATAGAAATAGCCTTCGCTCAGAGGACTTGCCATGAAGGCTCATTCCCCCGTTCAACTTGTAGCTGAGGACCCCTCACAGTCTAGCCTAGGCCTCACTATGTTTGCCTGGGAGGCTGCGCCTCCTATACCTCATCCCTCCAAGCCCCCATATTTCCCATGACTGTTCCCTCCCACACACCATTGACTCCCATTCCTGCCCCTCCTGCCTAGCTATAAACCTAATAAGTGCTGACATAGCTACCCTAGCAGCACAAGCTTCTCAATCATCTCTGTAATCCTTTCTATCCTTTCTCATTCTCCTTAATGAAGCACTAATAGTAATCTAAACTCAATCCATTTTAATGTCTTTGCTCTTTACACTAGAATGTATAAAATAATTTAAATTCTGTAACTGAAAACATTGTATGATGCAATAAAACCTTGCCAAATCACCTTTGTTTTGATTTATTGTGACTTTGTTATATGCTGTGTTGTATATTCTACTCAGATATGGATCTTTTGTAAATGAACTTCCATCTCAGAGGTTGTTTTCGAATAAATAAACTTCAAACTCTAGATTTCTGCAAAGCTAACACAACAAACATGAAGCAGATCTCTTTGATGCTCATATGAAAGGCATGTAGCAGATCTCTGTGATGCTCATACAACAGACATGCAGCAGATCTTGCCAATGTGTGGTTTGTGAGCTATGTAAAACAGAGGATTGTCTATGAGGTCTTCACAAACATGGACTCATACAAGCACTGGTAGAGCAGGACCAGGTGCAGTGGAGGCAGCTGGTCTCTGGGGCATATGACCAAATACCTGTGGAGCAGGTGGTCACTGGAGAAGGTGACCAATGTAGCGAGACTGAGGTCACAGAGGATGAGTGACAGGGGGACTTCAAGCTACTAGCTGGCAAAACAGTGCAGCCCAAACCTGAACCTAGACCCAGGGCAGCAGAGCCTCAAAATCAGCTAGACCTCATGGAAATGAAACTTGCATTGAAAGAGTTGCAACTGCAGTGGACAAAGCTTAAGGCTGAGATATAGACAGTAAGGCTGTAGGCTGAGGAAAAAGGCAAGGTACACCAGCATAAAGTTTTGATGCAGCAGGAGAGAGTGCAGCAGTGTCAGCATGAAATTCACACGCAAAAAGCAAGAGAAAGGTAACGCCAGCAGCAACAACAGGAACAAGAGAAGGAACAAAAGGAAAGAGAGCAGGAACAACAGCAGGAGAAAGAGATGGTGAAACTGCACCACAAAACACCACAACAAACTGCAAGAAATGGATTAGGAGGTCAATACCCCAAAGCTCAATTAGTTCCAGAATGTTTCAATACCAGAAGGGGATGATCTTGGTTTGTTTTGTAAATTATTTGAGAGGAATGTATGCGGTTTGAATTTTTTTTAGTTGTTTAACCAGGAGTAGCACACTAAGCTGAAGCTTTTTACAGGAAGCGACCTGGGAGCACAGGAAGTTAAGTGACTTGTTCAGGGTCACACAATATGCAAGTGATGTGGATTTAAACCCAGGTCTGGTCTGTTGGATGTCACCAGATTTGCAGCTCAAAGCCTTGAACCACTGCACTGTACTGCCTCCCCAATTGGACAAGGCTTCATGGATTTATTATTTATTTTACCAGAAGAGACACACTAAGTTGAAAGCTTGTTTACAGGTGTGACCTGGGAGCACAAAAGAAAGTTAAGTGACTTGCTCAGGTCACACAGTATGCAAGCGGGGGCTGTGGGATTCAAACCCAGGTCTCCAGGTTTGCAGCTGAGAGTCTTAAACCACTACGCTATACTGCCTCCACACCACACAATTCCTCACTGGCCAAGTGTGTCACGCATTAGCTCGAATGGAAGATCAGAACTGTATGGACTACAATAAAGTTAAGAGGATGTTATTGAAACATTTTGAACTAACTCTTTTGGCTTATAGGAGAAAATTCAGGGAGTTAAGAAAGAGTGCAGGAGACAGGCATGTAGAACTGCATGCCTAAATGTTTACCTGTCTAGACTACTTGATGGATGGACCTAATGCTAGAATGATAGAGCAAATAAAAGATTTACTTGTAAGGAAAACAGTTCTTCAAACTATACTTGAGGATCAATATGTATGACTATTGAAATGGGCAAGCACATCAACGAAGGAGGCATCAGAAAGTGCTGGTCTGTATGTGGCCAGCAGACCACAGATGCAGCACAGGAACAGCGACTCTGTAGTGCTCCCCTTAATCTCATTGGCTTGTAATGTCTATTATATCCTCACATACATGGAGACAGGAGGAGACAAACATTTGTGAATGCCAACATTTCACTGTTGTATTGGTAACATACCAGTTGCGGTCCCTCAGGTCCCTCCCTCATATCTCTAGACCCCTACTATGGGATTTGTGGGTCGGGGCACTGGGTAAACCTCTGTTTTGCTGCAGGAGTGGCTTTAAAACAAACATGTGTAACAGCCCAACCTGGTACACTAGCAATACCAATGGAAAAGTGTAATATTTTAGTAACCAGGTAAAGACCAGTAGGTGCAAGGCCCATTTCTAGGGTGACCTGGAAGCTCAGGTAAACATAGGAACATAGAATCTGATGGCAGATAAGGACTGCTTGGCCCACCTAGTTTGCCCATTTCCTAACAGGTAAGGTTAAAGGACTTGCTCTGGGTCACATAGTTTGCAGGTGCCACTTGAGGGCTCAAACCCAGGTTTGCTGGATCTACAAGTTGATATTCAGCTCAGTACTCTAACCTGTAGGCCATATGAAGTCAAGCTGCCACTGACCGCTACACCCACAACCCCAAAATAGAGGTGGACTTGCATGAACATACAATTCTTAAACTTAATAGTCCACTGTACATGTTAAGGGAAGTGTAGAAACACAATAATACCCTTTTGACTTATTTAATTTAATTTTTGTAGACCAGAAAACAAGGATTAGGCAATAGAGACTATTTTCAGACTGGTGGGAGGAAATGGGGATACAGATGTTGAATCACATTGAGGTGTTAGTGGTATTTTTATGTTTGCTTGTGTGCATGCACAAGAAACATGTTGTATGACTAGCTGGAGAAGCAGTTTGTGGAGGTGCATCGTGATTGTGGCCAATGCCACCACTGCTTCTTGGGGCTCATCTGTGTGTCACCAATGAAGAAGCATGCTGGCTATGACAGTAGTCTGCAGGTGTGCCACCAACTTGAAATGATTTTGCTGCTGCAATGAGGGTGACCCTTGTTGCAGGGTGTGCCTTGCCTGGTGTAACATTTCAATAAACATGGTGGTGGCTGTTGCCGTCCACCTCTTACAATCCCCAGCAACCTGACTTTGGAGGTGCCCAACCCCTGTCAGCATGCCCCCTCCCCAGTTAATTTGCTGATGGGGGAGCCCAATCCCCATCGGCATCTGTGCTTCTTTGCTACATTTTGTCTGCGGGGGGTCCAATCCCTCTCAGCATCATCCCCCCCTCCCCAAACACAAATATGCCTGCCGATGGGGGGGACAATCCCTGTCAACTTCAGTGCCCTGTCCCCAATCTGCTGAGGGGGGTGCCCAATCCCTCTCAACATCGTCCCCCCAAACACAGACATATTTGCCAATGGGATGTAATATCCCCTTTCGGCATGTTTACCCCCCATTGCATCAGCATTTTCCTGCCCTCACTCCACTGTCATTGTGTGCTATACTGGGAGCCCACCCCAATGTGGCCAACATAACCCCACAAATACTTACACATGTACAAAATGAAAATGGTCCATGGTGTTTTTAATTTTTGTATTTTGTTTATAACCTAAAACATAGAAAATGGTCCCTAGCTGTCGGGTCCCCTTCCCAAACCTGCACCCACCCTCTATGTACCCCACCTTACAACCCCTTCACCCAATACTTACCTCATGAGTCTGGTGCAATGATCTTAGGTGGACCGGGAACATGTCTGCACTCTTCAAAAGCTGACCGTGAACTGGAGAAATGCCAGTAAGCTGTATAATGGCATAAATGGGGGTCTACTAAAGTGGATATCTCTGGCATTTGTATGACTTTTGGCTAATTTTTGATAAGGGGTTCTTGTGACCCCACCTCATGAACTCAGTCACTGTCATGTTATTTGATCATGAAGTGATTTACGTGGTCACTGCGTAGAATCACCTTCCAGGACCAATTAACAAAATGGCAGTGTTGATGTTCATAAGGTGGGCTCCCAAAATACCTATGCTGCAAATTCAGTGAAAATATTCCAAAAATGACTGTGTTATGGCGTGCATTGCACAGTTCCCATGCACACTTGCCATTTTCCACCTCCTTATGAACAGTGCTGCTGTCATTTTCTATATCCAGCCTGAAATGTGTTTGCAGACATGTAGTGCACAATGGCATGGTCGCTGTGTGAAATCAATGTTTGGGACAGATTAAAAAATCACAGTGACAATATTCATGAGGAGAGGTTCCAAAACCCCCTGTTGCAAATCTGGTGAACAAATTCAAACAAAAATGACTGTGTTACCAGCAGGCATTGCACAGTTTCTATGCATGCTCGTAACTTCACCAATTTTTTTTAATTTTATCGAGATTTTCAACATTGTAATTGTTGCACACTGCCTTATGAACAGTACAGCTGTCATCTTTCACATCTTGCCCAAAACATGTGTTCACACCTGTGGCACAAAATGGGCCCAGTCGCTGTGTGAAATCAATGTTTGGGACAGATTAAGAAAATCACAGGGCCACTGATCTTGGTGGAGGTCTCACAATGCCTGTGTTGAAAATGTGTGTACAAAATCCCCAAAATAACTGCATTATGGGTGTGTGTTGCACAATTTCTATGCACACTCATGACAACCATTTTTTTTATATTTTCTATCCAGATTTTCAACATTACCATTTTTTAACACGTCCTCATGAACAGTACGGCTGTCGCTTTTCACATTGTGCCTGAATTGTGTTTTCGCATCTGTGGTGCCAAATGGCGCAGACTCTGTGCAAAATCACCTTTCGACTAGCAAACTGATAGTGTCACTGTTCATGTGGTGGGGTCACAAAAAGCCCATGTTGAAAACTTGGAGTGAAAATACCAAGAAACACACAGTGCATTAGGGTTTCCAACCATAACGCCCTACCCTGTAGGGCCTGACAGGCATCAAGGGTGTGACTTAGGAATGTGGACAGTAATGCTATGCCATTCCACCCTACCCCATCCTGCAGCCAGTGACAGGCATCGAGGTTTGCCTTGGACTCTTGACCCAAAACCTCACCCTATTCTCTTATACTGCACCCATTTCAGCATATCACCTTATGGAGTGGGGTGAGTGTAAAGCCTGAACACCACAAGGCACATTTTGATACTTGGCGATATCTGCAGGGTAGGGCGAGGTGAAATGGTGTAAGCGTTATGGGTGATGACCCAAAGACACACCCCAATGCCTGTCCATCTCTGCAAGGTGGAGGTGGGGCTGCCCTCAGTTCAATATTTAACTGCCATTCCTATTCCGCATCTGTCTAACTCCAGCACTTCAAATGCTAATGCCAGCAAGCAAACATTCAGCATTGACAAATGCTTGTTAGTAGGTAATTTGGACATGACATTGGGGAACATTTCCCTACTCTTTTTGAGACATGCCATGAATTATGTAACGTTCACCTAAACAACTGCCAGAACTGGGAAACAGTCCTGCAGGTTAATGTAATCCAAAGCAAAGCACACCTTGACAGTACGGCGTCCCCTTAGATAAACAGAATGAAATGTAAGAAAAGGGCAACATTATTGTATTGACTCAGAAGAGAAGCAGTCATTTAGAAACTGTTGTTACAGTAAAAAAGGTAATAGATTAAAAACTGATGCACTTATTGGAAGTCTGTGAAAATGTCTGGGGGCAGAAAGCAAGGAAGAAAAAACTAAACAACCCTCACCAGAGAAAATGTAGGTTGCCTGAATAGTAAAATGTTTCAACAGCCCTTGTTTGCAAGGAAACAATACATCACTTCTTATCTTTAAATTATGATGCTATCCTAGTAATCTAGTGGAACCCACTTCTACTCCTGTCCTCTGATTACCCAAAATAAGGGCAACCCTAGGTGGCGCTATCCCAAGAGCTACTACTGCCTGCTTGGCTAGTAGCAGATTAAGGGACCTGGGTATTGAAATGGGTTGCCTCCCCCCCCAGGTCAGAGTTGTTAGTGGTCAAGCTAACATGGGCATATTCCTCCAGGACACTGTAACCCCCTCTTTCCCTTCTAGTGGCCTGAACAATATACAATAATCACTTTCACAATAACCCTTATTCACCATGCAATTACCCACACTGTTTGCACTTACCACCAGGGCTGGTTCTTCTAGCTCGACCCTAGGGACCCCCTGTAACACAAGGCTATGCACAGCAAATAGCAATAGTACAGTACCCTTAGCACAAACTGGAACCACAGTCAGGTTAAATGCAAAAAGTAGATCTGATTTATTCAGGGACTTAAACAATGGAGGGTATAATCAGGTTGATTTGCTTAAAAGCTATATCAGTCAGACAGTTATGCATGCACTTCAGAATCCCTACACAGTCACACTCTGGGTACCCAGGTAGGAAGGCAGTGGGCTAGCCAGGAACATTGCGGGGTAAGCCGGCTCGCAGCTGGTTGGGACCCTGTGATTGTAGAAGGCAACATGCACAACACACACTACTTGGAAATCAGGAGCTATAGGGCTCAGTTCGTGACAGAAAAGACAATAAAGCAATCAGATGACAACACTTTAGATTTAGCTGTTGTTGCAGGGGGCTACCCTTATGTTTACTTATGATACCCAAAACAAGACACAGGCAGAACGAAATTGAGACAGCAGGTTGTTGAACTAGATTGCCAGAAGAAGCAGGGCCCACATGAATTACTGAGATGTCATTCCTGTTCAACACGTGATCAGGGGCTGATCCCAGCCAGGTTTCTTCGGTGGCTTTTTCTGTGCAGCGGGTAATCTGGCAAGCCAGTGGCAAAAGCCCAGGCCCAATGGAGATGAATACAGATTCAGTCTAAGGGAGCTGGATGCAGCCTTCAGCAGCAGAACACAGTTTAGCACACAGTGGAGGACTAAATCATGACCCACTAACAGCACACAGCACATTTACAGGTAGGAAATTCTACTGTACAAGGCAGATTGCTATCCGGTCGCAATTACAGAATCTCTGCACAAAGCAGGAGTTTAAAGGTGGCTGGAAATCCTGACAGGCCAATTGCATTCAGCAAATCTTTGGTCTTCTTCAGGTTATAGCCTGGTCATACTTCTCTGGCTTAAATCATCCTGCAAATTTGATTCAGTCCGAATAAACTCTCTTCTCATTTTCAGGGACAGTAGGCAGACAGGCAAGCCAACACTCAGCCCTTTCACAGTTCTGCCATGCAAATCCACACAGGATTGCTGCTGATTATCTCGAACTGTTACCTCTTTCACTTCCAACTCAAACTGAAATTAGCTGCAAGCAGCCTGGAAATTTCCCCAGGATCCAAAAGGTTTGGTTGGCTGATTCTTCTGTCAGTCACAACAACACTCCCACCTCCAGGTCTGTCTTGGTGCCAAAATGCAAAAATTGTAATTCCTACAGAATTTTGCTCCCACAAAGACTATGGGGACAGGCTCCATTTTAGATACCCCAAAGGTAATGATTGGCCCTTTTCAGCAGTCCAGGATCAAGATGATGGAAACAAACAGAACTGTCCATGCTGCAAGGAAGGCAGGTTAGAACAAACTGCAATATTATTACTACTCTAACAAATAATCAGTGAACAAGTACATCTTTTAACAGAGTTCCTTCTCAAATTAATTATGACTGCAGTCCAGGCAGCTCTTAAAGAGACAGTGCACAGAGGCTATACAGACACTCTCTGGCAATACATTTAAACTGCAAAACACAAGACACCAGCCTGGCAGTGAGCATTTAAGCAAGCTCAAGGAAGATTTTCGGTAACCCCCATTTGCAGGGGGTTACATTAGTTATAATTCTGTCTCTGGTACTCTAGTGGTACTCCCCTCCACATCCCAGAACACCAATCTCCCATAAAACTGATGGAAATAAATCCTGGTGGTCAGTGGCACCTCCACCCACATAGAACTCCTCAGCCAGGCAGCAACAAACCTACATACATAAAACGCCCATCAAATGACAGCGTACAGTATCAGTTGCAAGTCCACTGGTCAAAACTGTGGACCAATGGGCTTGCAGTGCATACAGTAATAGCTTTTTACAAACATGTGAATGAAGTCATTCATTCACATATTTGTGAATGATTATTACAATATGCACTGCAAGCTCATTGGGCCACAGTGTGGACCAATGGCTTTGCAGCTGATGCTGTAAGCAGTCATTTGGTGGGCAGCCACAGAGGTATGTGGGTGGATTTGCTGCTGCCCACCGATGACAGTAGGGAGCTCGGTGGGCAGGGGGTCCTGTGTGGGTAGAAGGGTGCCACTGGATCACCAGGGATTTATTTTTGTCAGTTGTATGGGTGATCTGTGTTTTGGGATGAGGAGGTGATACCACTAGACTACCAGGGATATAACATTCATTTATTTCGGGAGATCGGGTTATGGGTAGGGACGGGGTACCATTTTTTTTCCAATTGTTTAACCAGGAGTAGCACACTAAGCTGAAAACTTGTTTACAAGTGCGACCTGGGAGCACAGGGAAGTTAAGTGACTTGTTCAGAGTCACACAGTATGCAAGTGAGGGCTGTGGGATTCAAACCAAGGTCTTCAGATTTGCAGCTCAGAGCCGCAAACCACTGTGTTATACTGCCTCCACTGGACCACCAGTGACATTATTGGTTGCTTGTGTTCAGTGTTTGGGGGGATGCCACCCACGGCTAGCAACTGCTGTGATGCACCTTGTATTATGTCAGTTCGATGCGGATGGCTACCATTTGAGCCTCACTTTTTAGGCTCAAATATGTGCCCCAGTATGCAGCACATCTCAGGGTTGTGCCAGCATATGCACCGCACATCCCGGGCTGAATATTCACTCTGCTCGGGATACGAAACACCTAGCTGGAGCTGTCTTCATCAACCTGTCGAAGGCCTTTGATACAGTCTTCCACCCCTTACTCTTAAGCACACACCGCCTCATAGGTCTGTTCCAAGCACCCGTCTCCTGGTTTACTAGTTACCTCACAGCTAGATCACAATGTGTCAAAATAAACAACACCCTTTCAACCACCCTGCTAGTTCACGCTGGGTTTCCCCGGGGCTCCATCCTCGGGCCTCTATTATTCAGCATCTACCTAAACACCTTGCCTGATTCCTGCTCTGGCAACCTACTACTCTATGCAGATGACATGTTTCCTTTTGCCTCACACCCAGATCCCCCAGTATTGCAGTCCTCCTTCCAACATGCATGTAACCAGACTGAAAACTGGTTCATAGACCAAAGACTTGTGGTTAATGTAAAAAGACAGAGACCGTGCTCTTTGCCCATCGGCAGAATAAGGGCAAGAATGTGCAGCTAACGATCCTCTCCCACTCTCTCCTTCCTCTAGAATAGGTCTATACATATAAATACCTGGGCCTTACATTTGATTCCAGCCTCTCCTTCCATTCTCACATTGACACTCTATCATCAGCCATAAATGTCCATATAGGCCTATTTTATCGGCACAAGGATTGCCTACCTCCGGAAGCCCTTAATCTGGCTGTCACCTCCTCACTCCTCTCCCCAGTCGATTATAAGCTCATTATCTACTCAGCTGTTGACCACATAGCTCTTAACAAAATCAACCACACTATAAACAAAGTGTGCAGACTCTTCTCTGGGGCAGACAAGCGTACCCATACTCATACCCTATATACCCTGACAAATATCCTTGGACTTGGGTACATGATAGTCGTGCAGAAAGAACAGAATGGCAGTTGACAAATAGCTGGGACAAAATTTCAGGTAGGGCAAAATTCATTACGATTGCTTGCTTAAGGGAATGCCTGTAGTATTGAGTTATACAAGTATATATAAATAGTTGGTACAAATGACTTAAAGGGACAACATATAAGTGACTTAAAGGGATGGTGCAGGGAATTGCTTGAATGTGGAAAGAGATGGGGCAGCATCCAGTGAGCAGCTGCAACCACCTCAGTGAGGGTGGGAACCTAGGAGAGCTTTATCAATAGCTGCAGACAGGGAGTCGAAGTCATGAGGTAGTTGGGACAGGAAGAGATAGGTGGTAGCAGCACAGATGGGTTAGGAATTTCACAATCTGGGGCCATGATGCAAGGATGCGATCTGGCCAGTAGAAGTGGACCTGGGGGAAGGGCAAGGGTTTGTGGACCAACTTTAAGTAGGGGAGTAAGGATGGGAGAAGGCGGATTAGTGGTGAGCGAAGTGACCAAAATTCACCTCCGCTAAGTGATTCGTGAGTAATGCGGAACTTGAAGTGCTCCACCATGTGTGGAGTATTTTGCGCCATGATGATGATGAATGTGAAGTCCATTAAAACCAATGACTTTGTGTTATTCCACCTTCCACAAACCACTTCTCCACCAATTTTAAAGGAGTAACATTGAAATCAATGTATTTCGCATCATCGCCTTGTTATTGAATTCCAAGGAGAATTTGCAGTGCTTCATGGGATTGCAGGTCACATGGGCTGTATATTGTTCTGCACAGCCTCAGTTCTGTGTAGTGTGTGTGTAGTGGAAGATGGAGACAGTTTCCTCTCAGAGCTCTTAGATTCACATCCTCTAAAAGCTGTTAAAAAAACCTTTTTGAGCCTTTTTTTGCTCACAATTTAGTACATCAATTGTAGGAACCCCTCCTGTGCTCATATCATCGAGTGTTTATTGTTGTGTGTGGATTTTTAATGTTAATTTAGAACAGTCAGTCTGTGTACTGTGAAGTGTGCTTTGGGGAAGGGCGTATTTGTGGTGTAGGTAGATTAACTGGGAGAAAAAGGCAGTCTTTCTGTTTTGGTTATATTTCTCTTATATAACTGTGTTATTTATTTATGTTTTTATTTATTTTGATTTGGATTTTTACCTGTGAGTCAGAGACTCATTTTCAAAGGTTCCAAGCCAAGGACAAAACAGTACAATACAATACAGACAGCAGGGATCACAGGGTAGGCATCATGAGATCAATACAGTGTCACATGAGGTTCAAGACTTGTCAGTTTCAGGTACACCTTAACAATAGATGAAGTGCATTACATCGCTTGTTGTAGGGTAGGGCTAGGCAGGTAGGAAATAACATGTCATCAATATAGCAATGTTATGGCAGAGGAATGATAGGGGAAGGGGTAAGTAACCAGAGTGGTGTTGTCAAAAAGGAGGCGGTGTGAGTAGGGAAAAAATGAGGAATGGTAAGGTAGTGGAGGAGGGAGGTAAATCGATTAATGGAAGGATTGGGTGGGAGAGGGGGTAGTAAAGAAAAGCAAGTAAATCAAGAGGATCGGTGGATCATTTGTTTGCACAGTTACAGGTAGATACACTCTTTAGATGAAACTGTAGCCCTGTTTTGAACAGGCTCAGCTTTGTGCCTCATGTCAGTGTATCAGGTAGCTCATTAAACCATTTGAGGCCCTTAAAGGTAAAGGATTTCTGGGTCAAAGATGTGCACTTATAAAGGACCTGGAGTCCTCCTTTAGATGCTCTTCTGGTTTGCTTGGCTTGCACTGCTTCTTGAACAGACTACATGGGGATTCTGGCATGAGGCCTAGTTGTGCTTTTACGATCAGGCAAATTTGGTATTGGGCTCTTAAGTGCAGAAGGAGCCAGCCAGTCTCAGAGTAGTGAACACATGTGTGAATCCAGCAGTTTGCCCCAAGTGCCAGACGACAAGCCCTGTTAACGAGGGTTTTTATCCTATTTAGTGCCATATCTGACCCTGCTATGTATGTTGGTAACCCATAGTCAATGGATGACAATACAATGTTGTCTGTAGCTAATTTGAGAACCGCAGGTGTCATCGAGTGCTTGTTTCTATGGAGGATGTCCAGTTTCATGCTGACAGTTTTGACAACTTGATTAATGTGGTGTGAGAAATTGAGAGTATCATCAAGGTAAACACCCAGGTATTTTAACAAGGAGACTTGTTCTAGTGTGTCACCTTTAAGGTTCTGAATTCAAAGTGGGCAGAAATTCCTTTTGTTCTGAGAGATCGTGAATAGCATGGTTTTTTGTTTTTTTATGGTTCATTAACAGTTTATGTTGGTAGAATCAGGTTTCAATTTGTGGAACCTATCGAGTAAGCCTTCCGTGATATCCGAGTGGTCCCTGCCAGGGACCGATATAACAGCATCATCTACAAATAATATGATGAATGCCATGAAGGCTTCAGGAGGTGGTTAATGAACAGGCTGAAAAGGAGTGGTCCAAGTATGGACCCTTGGGGTACTTCAAGGGCCACTACCATTGGGTCGGAGAGTGAATCACTGATTCTAAATCATTGAGTTCTTTACGATAGATAACTGCAAAACCAGGTAACTGTATTTGCATCCAATCCTGTTGAGAGCAGTGTGTTTAGTAGTAGCTGGTGGTTAACTGAGTCAAATGCTTTTGTGGTCATCAATGAAAACTGACCCACTGCCATCCCTTCGTCAGGGCGTCCGTAGAGCTGGGAGGTGTAATCCACCAATGCAGTGATGGAAGAGAGTTTTTGTGAGAACCACACTGATAGTTGCAGAGTAATGTGTGCCTGTCGAGGATATCAGTGAGCTGTTCAGAAACTATTTCTCTCAAGTGCTTTGGAGAGGGGTGGGAGGATGGAGATTGGCCTATAGTTGGCGGTGAGTGTTTTATCACCTAATTTGAAAACTGGTGTAACCAGCGTGGATTAATATACACACAGTAATATTTTCAGTAATTCTTGACATTTTTTTGCTGATTGTGGTGCAGAAGTGTACAATTTCAGTTTGTTTAAAACAGTTGGCTATATTACTAAAGGTTTTCAATTTGCTACGCATTACTTATAATTAATAGGTGTGAGGTGTGTATTACTGTAGCGTGCCATTAAATCAGACACCTTTTACTGTGTCCCAGAGTAATTGCAGCAGTGTGAACCTGCTAGCCACTGCATCTGCATGAATTTTTGTACTGCTTTGAGGTATGTTTACTGACAGTGGACTGTTACTGGCGTACTACTCCCCAACTGGCAAAAGGTATTCTTTTCCAGATTTGGATTTCTGATGGTGAGCACTGGTTAGGTGGTGGTGTTGTGCCTTTGCGTCTTCATCTCTTCTGTGCACACCGTCATCTTAATCTGTCTGTGCATTTGCATCTCTTTAGGGTCCAGTCTCCATCTGTAACTTATGTCACAGTAGTTTCTTTGGCTTCCCTTCAGAGTACTGGTGTGGTATGGTGCATATCTCTCTGCATGGAAATTGTACTTATTAATATGCATTTTTAAGTCAGGGCCATCCTCATGACTCAGTCACTCATGATACAAATCATGCTCTTCATCATCATCACGGTCACCAATGCAGTCACGATTCACGATCACATCACAAATCACAAAATTAATTTTTTTACTAGTTACTTCCATGTAAGCCTGTTTTGTAGGGCGTCACCACTGTACTCATTGATAGGAGTTTTCAAATTGGGGAGTGTTGTGATTCAGGTCCTCAGTGAAGTCTAACCCTAGGCATTCACGTTACCATAAAGTTTCATATAACTGGTTATCTCACACCAGACGCTCATCAACTCCAACTCTGAGAAAAATAAATTCATGTTTCACAGTACAGAATGCAGTCATGAATCACAATCACATCACGAATCACAACATACATTTTTTACTAGTTACTTGCACGTAAGCCTGTTTTGTAGTATCTTTCTAGTCTTCATCACTGTACTCATTGGTATGAGTTTTCAAATTGGGAAGTTTTGTGATACAGGTCATAGTCATCGGGGAAGTACAGCATTCGCGTTCCTGTACAGCATGTGAGTTATGTAAGCAATAATACTTGACAGGGTGGGCATTACTGGGAAATACTGGACTGCCCAGAGGAATAATGAGGCCACGGCATCAGGCGGAGGGCCTTATAGCCGTGGAAGGTCCAGTATTAGAAATGGCCCATTAGATAATGTTACTCTAAGAAGAGGCACTTGGACTGGCTCTTATTTTAGCTGGGCATCTACTGAAAAATAAATGCCCAGCTTGGAGCCCATCTCAGCCAATCAGGTTTGAGAATTGATTGCTGCCATTTTCTAAAGTACTGTAAGCCATGTGATGTGTGGAGGCCCGGGGGCTGCCATTATTGTTGTCACTCTGTCTTACTTTGGGTTAGAGCCGAATGGCAACGAGAAGACACAATCACAATAACAAGACGAAGTGGGCATTTCATGCTGGCCACTCTGCACAGCATTTCACCAACATAATTTAAATTTGCTGAATCTCTAAGATGGGACACTTTGCATTTCTTGTTATACTCTCATTTCACTTCATCAGCACTGTGGAATTTTCTGGACACAAGACAGTAGCATTTTGGGAATGAACATTAATTATAGTGACTATATGTGTGAGGGACTGCCAATATTGTTGTCACTCCACCTTACTTCACGTTAAGGTGGAATGACAACATGAAGTAATAATCACAAGGCAAAGTGGCCATTTCATGCTGATCACTGTGTGTAATGGAGTGACAATGCTAAGTGCACACTTCGCTGATGAAATTTAAATTCACTGCATCTCTAGGTTGGCTAGAATAGATTTTTAATAAATCATGGGAGGATGGTGTGGTACCTGAGGACCGGAGGACGGCGGATGTAATTCCCCTTTACAAAAGTGGGAGCAAGACAGAGACAGGAATCTACAGACCTGTCAGTTTGACCTCAGTGGTAGGGAAAATGATGGAATCACTGCTGAAGGAAATAATTGTTGAGTACCTAGAGGCCAGTGGGGCACAGGACCCAAGGCAGCATGGATTCACAGCAGGAAGGTCATGTCGGACAATTCTAATTGATTTCTTTGACTGGGTGACCAGAGTAGTAGACCAGGGAGGGGCTGTGGACATGGACTACCTAGACTTCAGCAAGGCATTTGACACAGTCCCACACAAAAGATTAATAAACAAATTAGCCAGCCTGGAAGTGGGTCCCAAGGTGGTAGCCTGGGTAAAACACTGGCTGGACAACAAGACACAGTGGGTAATAGTAAATGCAGTCTTCAGTGAAGAAAGGAGGATTACTAGTGGGGTACTGCAGGGATCAGTACTGGGGTCAGTGCTTTTTATGTCTTTGTAAGTGACATTACAGAGGGACTAGAAGGAAAAGTATGTCTCTTTGCAGATGACACAAAGATCTGCAACAGGGTTGATACGCAAGTTGGGGTAGACAGGCTGAAAAGGGACTTGGCAAGGTTGGAAGAATGGTCAAATGTATGGCAGCTTAGATTCAACTCAAAGAAGTACAAAGTAATGCACCTGGGAAACAAAAACCCAGAGGAAGAGTACACAATGGGGGGTGAGATACTGACAACAACAAAAATGGAAAGGGACCTGGGGGTAGTCATATCAGATGACCTAAAGGTGGGCCAGCAATGTGAGAAGGCAGTAAGGAGGGCTGGGGGATACTGGGATGCATAGGGAGAGGCATCACCAGTAGAAAACAGGAAGTTGTCAGCCCTCTGTACAGATGGTTGGTGAGACTACATCTGGAGTACTCTGTACAGTTCTGGAGACCCCACCTCTGCAAAGACATAGACAGGGTGGAGGCTGTCCAGAGGAGGGCAACCAAAATGGTGCAGGGTCTGCACCAGGAGACATATGAAGAAAGAATAAAGGAGCTTAAGATGTATAGCCTCAAAGAAAGGAGGAAGGGGGGGACATGATAGAAACTTTCAAATACCTCAAGATACTCAACAAAGTTCAAGAGGTAGCATCTTTCAGAAAAAGAGATGTGCAAGAACAAGGGGCGCAATTTGAAGATAGAGGGGGGACAGCTCAGAGGTAATGTGAGAAAGTACTTATTCACAGAAAGTGTTGTAGATGCATGCAACAGCCTTCCTGAGGAGGTCTTAGAGTCAAAAATAGTGGGAGAATTCAAGTATGCATGGGACTGACATAAGGCAATTTTAATGGGGGGTAGGAGGAAGTAGGCTGTTGGTTAACTAGGATCTGCAGCTTATCCGTTAGGTAGGGAAATGGGCAGACTAGGTGGGCCGTACGGTCCTTATTTGCTGTCAAATTCTGTGTTTCTATGTGAAGCAGGAGGGAGAGGTTCCACACCAGTTGTTGTATAAAAAGGTAGCACAGTGGATTAGGTGCCTATTTTCAAGAGACGGGAAGGACAGGGTTTTGTAGAGGGTACAATAATGGGTCCAAGGTGGGCAATCTGGGACAAAGCAGCAGGAAGAGTGAAAAAGGTTATCTAGTCTGGCCAGGGAGGACTGGGTAGTGGCACTATAGACAATATCCCGTAGTAAAAAAGGTAGACAGGATAACTTTCTAATTTTCTGAGGGCTGCAAGAGCTTTCCTTACAGCCCTCCTCAAGGTCTGAACTTTACACCACAGCCTCCACTCAAACAGCATTCCCCCTCTGCATATACCCAGGGTATTCACCAGTATGGGTGGTAGAGCCTTGTCAGTGGCAGCCCCTATACTGTGGAATGAACTGCCTGCTGAGCTCCCCTCCATTCACACCCACCGCCAGTTCAAATCTTGCCTCAGAGATCGGCTCATTGAGACTTCTCACTGCCACTGCTTTCCTGGGTAGTCCTTCATTTCCTGCCTGCCCTTACCACATGGGTTTCTTGCCTATACATCTCCCGTTGTAAATCCTCCAATTCCCCTTCCTCTCACACCCTTTCCCCTCTTGTTCTGTCTACTAGCCCCACTTTATCCTTTTCATGCTACTCTAGAGGAACATTGATTGTCTCCTATGCAACTTGCTGTACATCAATTTCATGTAAATATACTTCTCTTTATGTATAAGCACATGGGATTTATGTACTGTATCACCTGGTATCAGGTGGATTTATACATTTTGCTACCTTGTACCTTACATACTATTGTAACCGTTTATTGTTTGTCAGACTGTCTACTGTTCTATGCACTGTTGTTTGTGTTTAACTCTGTGCCACCCTGTGAAGCCTGGATCTTGCCTGAAAAAGGTTCCTGGGATCCGTGCACCTACCCAGTTACCAAAGTCATAAATAAATAAATAAATAAATAGCATGATGGGCCAGCAGGGTGATGTACCTGTGGTTTCTGCAAACAGCACCGAACTTGGGTGAAGTTTCTTAAGGATGGTATCTATATGATTAAGCCAGACCCCTAAGTACCTAAAGGAGGTAGCATCCTCTAAGGATAAGTGACATTGCAGAGGGACTGGAAGGAAAAGTATGCCTCTTTGCAGATGACACAAAGATCTGCAACAGGGTTGATACATAAGGAGGCACGGAAAGGATGAGAAAGGACTTGGTAAGGCTGGAGGAATGGTCAGAAGTATGGCAGCTCAGATTCAATGCAAAGAAGCGCAAAATAATGCACCCAGAAAACAAAAACCCAGGGGAAGAGTACAAAGTGGGGGGGGGATATAGTAACGACAACAAAATTGGAAAGGGACTTGGGGTTAATCATATCTGATAACCTTAAGGTTAGCTAGCAATGTGAGAAGGCAGTAGGGAGGACTGGGGGGATACTGGGATGTATTGGGAGAGGCATCACCAGCAGAAAACAGGAAAACGTTATCCCTCTGTATAGACAGTTGGTGAGACCCCATCTGGAGTATTGCATCCAATTCTGGAAGACTCCATCTCTGCAAAAACATAGAAAGGATGGTGGCAGTCTAGAGGAGGGCAACTAAAATGGTTTAGGGTCTGCAAGAGAAGCCACACGAGGAGAAACTAAAGGAGCTTAATATGCATACCCCTGAGGAAAGGGGGGGCATGACAGAAACTTTAAGTACCTCAGTGGAATCAACAAAGTCCAAGAGTCTAGCATCTTTCAGAAAAGAGATGTACAAGAACAAGGGACACAATTTGAAGATACTGGGGACGGCTCCAGGGGCAATGTGTGGAAGTATTTTTCACAGAGAGGGTGGTTGACATATGGAACAGCCTATCTGACGAGTTGTGGAGTCTAAAACTGTGGGAGAATTCAAGAATGTATGGGACAGACATAAGGCAATTCTTGCGGAGGGTAGGAAGAAATAGGCTGTTGGTTAACTAGGATCTGCAGCTTATCTTGTAGGTAGGGAAATGGGCAGACTAGTAGGGAAATGGGAAGACTAGGTGGGCCAAGCGGTCCTATCTGCCATCAAAGTCTATGTTTCTATGTTTCTCAGGTAGTCCTGTCCAATTTGTAGAAAAAAGGGAGGGAGTTTAGTCTAGAGAGTCTCTGTCTTATGCCGAAGTTCATGGAGACAGTCTTCTTGGCATTTAGGAACAACTGATTTGAGCAGAACTAGAGTTTAACTTTATTGAAGTCCTGTTGGAGTCTGGTCGCTATTACTGAAGGGATAGGGCTGGAAGTATACAGGACTGTGTCATCTGCATACATGTGAATTAAGGAGGTGCATATGGCTAGAAAGTCATTTAAGAAGACCGGGAAGAGGAACAAGCACGGAGCCTTGTGGGACAGCAGTACTGATGGGAAGGGATGGGGACAGGGAGTTGCCAGTCTTGACCGACTGCAGTCCTCCAACCAGGTTAGAACAGAACCAGGCAATGGCTGATTTGAGAGTCCAGTGACTGAGAGTATGGTCAGGAAGAGAGAGGGCTACTGTGTCAAAGACTTTGGCCAAGTCCATGAATACACTGTTGTGGTCTGGCCTGGTCCATACTGGTGAGTGTTAAATCACTGAGCCACTGGAGGGAGGTAGAGGTTGAGTGAGATTTCCTAAAACCAGACTGTAAAATGGTGAAGAAGGAAAAGGAGTCCAGGAAAGGAGGGAGCTTGGAAAGAACGATGAGCTACTGGAGTTTAGTGAGCATGGAGAGAGGGGGATTGGGTGGTAGTTTCCTGGGCTGGAGGGGTCACCATCTTTAAGGAGAGGGATGACCACTGCAGGCTTCCATGCTGCATGTACTGATGCTTGGGAGTAAGAGAGGTTTAGAAGTGAGGCAATCGGGTAGGCAGTAGCAGGGGCAGAGAGATGAAGTTTGGTGTCAAGCCCATTTGGGCTCTTCCCTTTCCAGAGATTTAAGGTGAAGAGGGCTTTGAGTCCTTCAAGAGGGGAAATGTGAGAAGGAGAAGGTGCTGGCCATGATGGGGTACTAGGTAAATGTCCAAATGAGGTTGTTGGTGGAGGGTGGGGAAAACAGAGACAAGGTGTGGGAGGTAAAGAAGGTTTTGAATTTGGTAGCTATGAAAAGGTTGTCAAAGAGGGGGATGCTGCTTACTTTGAGGACTGACATAGGAGGGTGGGTAGGTGAAGAGAAGATTGCTTGAACTACCTTCCAAAATTTGGAGGGGTGCATTATGTTTGCCTGGAAGGAGGCAAAGAAGTATTCAGCTTTGGTGAGTCTTGTGGCCCTGGTGCATGAGTTCCTAAGGGTGAAGTATTTGTAAAGGTCTGCAGTTGAATCAGAGGCCTTGTGCACTTTCCAGTCATGGTCACATGAACACATACAGGCTGTAAGTTCAGCCATGATCCATGGAAGGTGAGACCCCCATTCCCTTGTGCTCTTGAGGGGAGCATGCCTGTTCCAGCTTCTTAGGAACTTTGAGTTGAAATTAGTGATGGCAGGTGACTAGGATTGGTGCCCAGTCTGTGTGTGACAGGTCATTCAGTGGGGGGATAGAACTAGGGATCCAAATGAGTGGATCATAAGGAGTTTTGGGATGATTGATCTTGTGGACACAGTAAGTCATATGGTGATCACTTAGAGAATTATGTGAAGTGGGCGAGAAATGAGGACCCCATCAGGGAGTGCATGATTGAGGGAGTCGTGATATAGGTGAGTGGGGTCAGAGATGAGATGGGTCAGGTTTAGGGATTTGATGTCAGTGCAATTTTGTCTTTAGGAGGGGAGAGCCAGTCTATGTTAAAACTGCCTAGGATGTGAAGTTTGTCAGAGGAAGTGTGAGTCATAAGGGAGGTTAGGAGTTCAGATGGATATGGGAGGGGGGAGCTACATGGCCAATACCCCCCCACACACACTCGGCCTGTCCTGTCTGATAAGGGAGTAGCTAGGGCTAAGGATGCTATTATCTGGTATGTTGCAGGATAACCAGGTCTCTGAGATGACCAGAATATCTCTCTGGATGTCTAGGACAACTGGCTGGAGCAGGGTTATTTTGGGAAGAAGGCTTCTTATGACAAAGTGGCTATTTTCAAGCCTTTGGGAAGTGTGGTGGGGGAGCTAACAGGGCCAAGATTAAGTTAGATGTTGCCTGCCGTAAGAAGCTGCATTGCAATTAGGAGCTTTATGGGAGCAGATGCCTTACTACTTGACCTTGAAATTTAGGGGGAGGCAGGAGGAGAGGGTCAGGTGGGGGGAACTGGGACCTTAGATTCATAGCATAGAAATATGTGGATGGGAGGAGAGATGCTCCCAGAGGCCAAGGGTAGTGGGGTAATTTGTGCTAAGAGGATGGTGAGGGGAAGGGAGGCTGTTGGGACCAGGCTTGGGGGGGGGGAGGAACATGAAGATCTGGGGAGGGAGACTACAGTACAGAGTTGGGGAACAAGAAGAAGGTGATGAGGGACACTGCTCAAGTACAAGCACAGACAAACTGGAATTGGGTTAGACCTGGTGGGGTGTAGAGGACAGCTGAGTAGGTAGCTGAAAGTAGCACAGTCAAATTAGAAATAGTGAAACTGCTGGGGGAGTAGTGGACTGCTGAAATGGCAATGAGAGGGCAGACTGAGCAAGTTGCAGAGGAGGAGTAGGTCCCACCTAGGGTGTCGATTTAGTCACTTGGAAAGGAGTGAGACAGGTGGGGAGATGAGGATTGCTGAATGGCAGTTTCTGATTGATGAAACAGTTTGCGTAGGAGCCAGTGTGGGTTCTTGTCTGGGGAGTTAGAATGGAACAGCGAGGACTGTAAAGCAGCATAACTTTCATGGTAGGGCAGGTGGGTGGGATAGTCCTCTGTAGAGCTGCACACATATGCCACATGCCACTCTAGTGAGTAAAGTATGCAGCTGAGGTTTGCACCAGTACCTGAAGGAGACACTGGCTTGGTGTACCAGCTGTTTGGTGAAAGGGGAGGACAGCAAATTCACCCTCTTGACCCATAGAGTAAGGGCAGCTCCTGGGAGTGTGCAGGTATCTAAGGAGAAGAGAGAGAGACAAGGCAAGTGAGTTGGCTAAGAGAACGGGCCAGCTGTAGTCAGAGCAGTATATTCAGCTCAGTCCATAAGCTACCAATCCATATGGAGGAAATGTTACATATGTTTACAAGTGTAAGCCCTAGGTGGTGCTATCCCAAGAGCTACTTCCCCTGCCTGCTTGGCTAGTGGCAGGTTAAGGGCCTGAGTTCTGAAACAGGTGCCACCACCTAAAGGTCAGGGTTGGTAGTGGTCAAGCTAACTTGGACACAGCCCTCCGGGACACTGTAACACCCCCTTTTCCCTTCTAGTAGTCTAAACAATACACTGTGATCTTTCGCAATACCCATTGTACCCACACTGTTTGCACTTGCCACCAGAGTTTTCCTCTGGCTCGACCCTGGGGACCCCCTGTAAAACAAGATTAAGCACAGAAAATAACAGCAGCACAGTACTCTTGCACAAACTGGAACCTCAGTCAGGTTAAATGCAAAAAGTGATAGATCTGATTTATTTAAGGGACTTGAACAAGGGGGGGTGTAATCAGGTTGATTTGCTTAAAGGGTCTATCAACCAAATAGTCATGCATGCACTTTTGAGTCCCCAAACAGTCAGGCACTCTGGGTACCCAGAGGAAACCAAGGTGGGCTAACCAGAATCATTGCCGGGGTAGGCCAGCATCGCAGCTGGTTGGGGCCCTGTGATGGAAAGAAGCAACATGCACAACACACTAATTGTAATCCAGAGCCAGAGGGCTCAGTTTGTGAAGGAAAAGAAAAAACAAGACAATCAGATGACACACTTAAATTAAACTGTTGTTGCAGGGAGCTACCCTGATTGTTACTCCCAAAACTGGACACAGGCTGGATGAAATTTGAGACTGCAGTTGGCTGATTCTGGAGTGCCAGGAGAAGCAGGTCCCACATGATTCACCAAGGCATTGTTCCTGTTCAGACGTGGAGCAGGGGGCTGATCCCCAGGCAGGTCTCTCGTCGATGGCTTTCTCTGTGCAGTAGGGAAGACTGGCAGGGCCAGTGTAGTGAGGCCCAGGCAATATCTAGATGAATGTGGATTCAGCCCGTTTATGTTGGCTACAGCCTCCAGCAAGCAGAACACAGTTCACACAGTGGGGAACTAAGTCACGACCCACTGACAACTCACAGCACATCTACATGTAATGAAATTCTACACACAGTGGGAAACCAAGCCACAACCCACTAACTACTCACAGCACATTTACATGTAAAGAAATTCTACTGTACCAGGCAAACTGCTCTCTGGTCATGATTGTAAAGTCTGCACAAACCAGGGCTCTAAGGCAGCTGGAAATCCTGACAGGCTGATCGCATTCAGCAAAATCTTTGGTCTTCTTCAGGTAAAACAATCGGTGGCTTACTCTGCTCTCACAAACTCGGATTCAGTCTGATATTAGTGTCTTCTCCCTCACAGGGAAGCCGGCAGACATGCAGGCCACAGCTCAGGCCTTTCCACAGTTCTCCCGCATGAAACCACTCAGACGGCTGCTCGACTGTCATGAGTTGTTGCTTCTACAGTTTCCAACTTAGATCTAACTCAACTGCCAGCAAGTCTGGGACTCTCCCCAAAATCCAAAAGGTCTGGCTGGCTGATCTGTCTGTCAGTCACAACAAGGGCTCTCCCTTCAGGTGCAAAAAAGGGCAAAAGCCCAAAACTACAATTGCTACAGATTTTGGCTCCAGACAGCTCCTGCAGTCCGGCTCCAATTTAGGTCCCACCAGTACTGATTAGTCCAATTTGGTACTCCCGGGCCAAATGGTGGGGATAAGGACAACAGTCCTTGCTGCAAAGAAGGTAGGTTAGGCAAACTATATTATCATTATCACTCCAATAGATTTTCTGCTAACAGTTACATCCTCTAACAGAGCTCTCTCTGTGCAATTAGCGATGGCAGAAATGGAGTGAATATCAGGCAGTCCAGGTGGGACTCAAGCATGGAAACACTCAGCCACCAACCAGAACAATTACACATTGCAAGCTAGGCAGCCTTCAAAGAGGCAGTACACAGGCACTCTCTGGCAATAACGTTTAACTGCTAAAGTACAGGACACCAGCCTGGCAGTGAGCATTAAGGCAAGCTCAAGGAAGACTTTTCAGGAACCTCCATTTGTAGGGAGGGTTACACAAGTTTATGCTCAATAAAAGCAGCAAAAACTCACCACAGAGCATCTAAAACACTAGAGGCACCCAGACCCTCAGCCTTTATGTAAACCTCTTTCCTAGTACATTACACCGATGCCTAAGGTGTAGGTGTTTGTCTGGCTGATGGCTTTGTTTGTTAGCCAGTTGCACACCCTCAGTTCCCACTGCAGACTCTAAGGCTAGCCAGATCCTACCACACCCCTAAGTATGGGGGGTTTTTTCTCTGGAGTCAGGGGTAGGGAAGATGTGACCAAAGTGTGTTTTTTATCTTTAATAAAAGCCCCAAAACTCACCACAGAGCATTTAATCCCCCAGACCCCCAGACTAAACTGGTTTGGGAGAGGGGTCTCCATCTCAACTGACTTGTCCTGAGCTCCAGACTTCTTGGCTGCAGCCCTATTGACAGCATGTCAGTGTCTTGTGTTCTGCAAATCCAAAGTCAGTGTCCAGTTTTGTAGTACATTCTAACTTGGCTGTTTTTGTACATTTTAAATACTGTTTGATTAGAATAGATTATACACAACCAAGCAAAAAGATTGTAAAATGCTAAATAATTAGATAGGAGTTATTCTCAAACCTGTTTTTGGCCGCTGTTCCACATGACATACTTCTCTGTGATGAATAAACTCGTGTTAATAGGCTTTCTGGGGTCATAATTGCCAACAAAGAAAGTGAGAGCAATTGCACCTGTGTTTGTTTGAAAGTTGAGAATATAATATGCCATTGGTGTATAGCCTGCCTCATCGAAAAATATCTCTTCATTTGCAGGTGTTGTAAAATGAGCATTGCGCAAGTAATGGAAGAGCTATGGAGGAAAACAAATGTGTTAACATTGAAAACATGCCTTTCTGCCTGTTATCAGCATCTTTGTGCAGTTTTGCATATTTCATGACTGGTTTTATCAGTTCACTTCCTACCATTCACAAAGGATTGACCACTGTAAAAGTCACTGTTTTCTCATACGAAGATACAAACATACGAATGTGCCACAACAAACAGACCTCCTGATCCACCTACGTCTGCTCGAGTGTGCAGCTAGCACTCCTAGTTTGCAGCAGCTGCCCCGCCCCCCTCCCTTTGACATCCCACTGCATCCCCCTCCTCTACCCTCACTCTCTTCTATTCCCTGGCCCCATGTCTTTTTGAAACTGCTCACAGAATTACATGATACCACCCATTCTGGTAGTGCATTCCATTTTGCTATGACCCATTCCATGAAATAGTGTCACCTCAATTCCCTCCTAAATTTGCCCTCTTCTCTATTCTTAGTATGTGCCCCCTGGTGTCCCTCCCCCCTCCTTAGTTTAAATACCCCATCTGCCTCTTCCTTATGGATTCTCCTCAGATACTTAAGCAATAAGGCACAATGAGGTGTGTGTTATCAAGTAATAACTTCACTCTTGGGGTGTTTTGATGCACGAGGCGAAGCCAAGAGCTTCCACCACCCCAGGAGTGACGTTATTACACAATAAAACAAACCTTGGAGTGCCTTATTGCAATTATACAATGGCTCGATGTTATACAAAATAAACAAAACATTAAAAATGTGTTTTTGAAGTAAATTGAGAATGGTCCTGCTCTTGGATGTGGCTGCAGCAAAGGTGCTCCAGTCCACATCTGGCATATTCAGGTCCCCCATCAGCAATATCTCCCCTTTCTCTGCCATCCCAAGGATGCCTTCTATAATTTCCTTGTCCATTTCCTCCCCCTGAGATGGGTCTGTATACAACCCCTGTGTGGACTGTGGATCCATTTCCAGTCTCCAGGGTGACCCACAGTGCCTCCTCTCCTCCCTGTTGCTTTGATCCCTTCCCTTACATAGAGGGCTACTCCTCCCCCTCTTCTTCCCTCCCTGTCCCTCCTGCAGGTTATGTACCCTGGTATGTTGACATCCCAGTCATGGTTCTCTGTGTACCATGTTTCTGTGACTGTCACAATATCCAGGCATCCCAATGACATGAAATCATCCAAGCAGACCACTAAAGCAGTAGGTAAGGCTAGAGGGATGTTGAGGTGTATTAGTAGGGGTATCACAAGTTTAAAGAGGGAGGCAAGAATATCCGGAACTGGGAAGGGAGAAGGCAGAGAAGGCGAGTGGGGGCAGCAAGGTCAGCACCCAGGGTTGGGGCTGACCAATCGAGCAGACTCGAAAGACCGTTAGGCCTATTCTGCTGGCATTTTAGTATGTTAGTAGGTAATAATCCCTCTTTACAAGACACTGATTAGGCCCTATCTGGAGTACTGCATGCAGTACTGGAGGCCACACCTTCACAAGGACATTAACCAAATTAAGGCAGTCTAGAGATGGGCAACCAAAATGGTGCAGGGACTGCATCAGAAAACACATGAGGACAGATTAACTGAGCTCAATATGTATACCCTAGAACAAAGGAGGGAGAGAGGTGATATAATCGAGACATTCAAACACCTTAAAGGCATTAACAAGGTGAAAGAGTCTAACATGTTTCAATATAAGAAAAATAGCAGCACAAGTGGACACATCATGAGACTAGAGGGAGGCCAATTAATGTGAGGAAGTTTGTTTTCACAGAAAGGGTGGTGGATGCATGAAATGGCCTAGCACAGGAAGTGGTGGATATGAATACAGTGCAAGGCTTCAAACAGGCATGGGATAGACATATAGGAGTAATACCGATGAGTATGAATAGATAGGCCACTGACAGAGCAAAGGCCAATGACACATTTATAAGGTAGAAAAAGAAATGGGCAGACTGGATGAGCCCTGCGGTCCTTATCTGCTGTCATCTTCTATGTTTCTATGTTTCTCTCCTGCACTGGGCAGTGTTATTCATAGTCCCTGTTACCATTACCCCATGGTCCTTCTCCTCTTCAGTGATCCCCAGCTTAACTCCAGGTAGAAGGTCACCTGGGGGCCAGTGACCATCACATGGTATGGTTCAATTTGGCTACTACATCTAAATCATCCCATTCCAAGGCAAAAATATGGGACTTCAGAGGAGCTGACTTTGATAAGATGGCCAACAGAGTTAAGCTAGCCCTGGCAAAAACAAACACAGGTGAGGGGGTGAGGGGGTACAGGCAAAGTGGGCAAGCATTAAGGATGCAATACTTGAAGCAACATCCCATTGTGTTAGACAGAAAAGGAAGTGCAAAAGAAGAAGGAAACCGCTTTGTTTCTCAAATACAGTAGCAGAAAAGGTCAGAGACAAAAGGCTGGCCTTCAGGAAATATAAGGGAACACAGCGGATGAAGATAGGAGGCATACCAAACTGCCCTAAGGGAAGCAGGGAAGGCAGTAAGGCAGGCAAAGTCCCAAACTGAGGAAACACTAGCACGAACAGTAGAAAGAAGGTGACAAGACTTTCTATAGATACATTAGTGAAAGGAGAAAGTCCAGAGGGGTATTGCTAAGTTTAATGGAGAAAAAGGAGTATGTGAGGAGGAGGACCCTGTAAAAGCATCTATCCTAAATAGATACTTTTGCTCAGTATTTACTGAAGAGAAGGTAGGGCAGGGCCCACAGCTCAGCATCATGGACACAGGGGGAGGGAGGTGAGCACTACTCCTTCACAAAAGAAAGGGTCCTACAAGAGCTTGCTAAGCTCAGGGTGGATAAGGCAATGGGACCTGATGGCATACATCCCAGGGTACTTAAGGAGCTAAAGGTGGAACTAACAGAGCCATTAGCAGAACTGTTTAGTGACTCTCTGAGCACAGGAGAGGTCCCAGAAGACTGGAGAAGGGCTCATGTGATCCTGTTCCACAAGAGTGGTAGCAGGGAGGAGGCGGGGAACTACAGACCAGTCAGTCTTACCTCTGTAGTGGGCAAGATCATGGAGGCACTCCTTAAGGAAAGAATAGTGCAACACATGGAATCCATAGGGGCACAGGATCCAAGACAACATGGGTTTACAAAAGGAAGGTCCTGTCAAACTAATCTCATAGATTTCTTTGACTGGGTAACCAGAGTGGTGGACCAAGGGGGAGCAGTTGATGTTGCCTACCTTGACTTCAGCAAAGCTTTTGACACTGTTCCACATAGAAGATTGCTAAATAAGCTGGGTAGGCTCGGGGTGGGTCAGAAGTTTGTCAACTGGGTGTCAAACTGGTTGACGGGCAGAAAACAGAGAGTGGTGGTAAATGGTACACAGTCAGAAGAGATGCAAGTCACAAGTGGGGTACCTCAGGGATCAGTCCTGGGGCCAGTCCTCTTCAACATCTTCATTAGTGACCTTGCAGATGGGCTAGAGGGTAAGGATTGTCTGTTTGCAGATGACACCAAGATCTGCAACAGAGTAGATGATCCAGATGGGGTGGGCAGAATGAGAAGAGATCTGGATAAACTAGCAAAATGGTCAGAAGAGTGGCAACTGGGATTTAATGCAAAGAAGTGCAAAATCATGCACAAAGGGAAGAGAAATCCTGAAGCCACCTATAGGCTGGGAGGGGAGTTGCTAGTAGTCACAAAGGAAGAAAGAGACTTGGGCATCATCATCACTGATGACCTGAAATCATCCAAGCAGACCTCTAAAGCAGTAGGTAAGGCTAGGGGGGTGTTAGGGTGTATTAGTAGGGGTATTACAAGTTGTAAGAGGGAGGTAATAATCCCTCTTTACAAGACACTGGTTAGGCCCCACCTGGAGTACTGCGGGTATTGGAGGCCACACCTTCACAAGGACATTAACCAAATTGAGGCAGTCCAGAGAAGGGCAACCAAAATGGTGCAGGGACTGCATCAGAAGACATGAGAACAGATTAACAGAGCTCAATATGTATACCCTGAGCAAAGGAGGGAGAGGTGATATGATCGAGGCATTCAAACACCTTAAGGCATTAACAAGGTGAAAGAGTCTAACATGTTTAAATATAAGAAAATAGCAGGACAAGAGGACACAGCATGAGATTAGAGGGGCCAATTAAGGGGAATGTGAGGAAATTCTTTTCACAGAAAGGGTGGTGGATGCATGGAATGGCTTACCACAAGAAGTGGTGGCTATGAATACAGTGCAGGGCTTTAAACAGGCATGGGATAAGCATAAGGGAGCAATACAAATGACTATGACTAGATAGACCACTGACAGAGCAAAGGCTGATGGCACATTTATAAGGTAGAAAAAGAAATGGGCAGACTGGATGGGCCTTGCGGTCCTTATCTGCAGTCAACTTCTATGTTTCTATGTATGTTTCTATGTAACTCCTCCCAGCCAGTATTCTCTTCTTGAGTTCTTCACCCCAAAGTGCATACCTTACACTTCTTTGTCACCTCTCTGATCATCCCTTCCTCCATCTGCCACTGCTCCAGTTTTGGTGTCATCTGTGAACAGACTTACCTTGCCCACCACCCCACACACAATGTCTGATATGAATAGCCCAAATAATATTCCTAGCACAAAGTCCTGTGGTACCCTGCTTATCATCAGCCTAGGAGTTGAGAGCTCCTCTCCCACTACTGTCCGGTGTAGCCTGCCACTCAGCCAGCTTGTGATCCAGTTCATTTTAGCCCCACCTCTGCACCAGTTAGCATCCCCCCAAGTCGCCCACGAGGCACTGAACCGAAGGCCTTGCTGAAGTCCAAGTAAAGAACATCTACTGCATGACCCTTATCCAGCTCACCTGTCACCCAGTCATAATATTGGTCTGACAAGACTTCCCCAAAACAGACCCATGCTGCCTTACATCCTGAAGGACATTGTCCTCCAGGTATGACACCAATCTTTCCTTTAGTACCATTTCCATGAGTTTGCACATTATGGAGGTGAGACTTACTGGATGATAATTACCTGGTTCATCCTTTCATCTGTTGTTGTGTAATGACACTACATGTACCATCCTCCAGTCCAGTGGTACACATCCTAACTCCAGTGAGGTGCTTTCACGTGTGCTTAGGCAAAGTATTCTTAAGGCAGTTGATACAAATGTAGCTACTCAAATCTCTAGAAACTTCAACATATTTCATGATATTGCTAAAACTCTGAAAATCTCTCTGATGGCCATACACCTGTACTGCAGCAAATTCAGATAGGCAGACAATATTAGAGATTGAGCCACCCGACAGAAACCTTTCTGCTGGCCATACACTGGTATTGCACTTAGTCTGGATAACCAGAAGATTTCTCTAGAGATATTACAGATAGGGGATGCTCATATATGTGCTTCTGTGCCAGCGGGCTGGGCTTGGGAGTGAACTTATTGTGCTGGTATGAGAGTGAACTTGGGACACTGAGTGAGCTTGGAACATTGGTATGGGAGTTAACTCGGGATGTTAGTATGAGAGTGAATTTGGGATGTTGGTATGGGAGTTAACTCAGGACGTTGGTGTGGGAGTGAATTTGGGACATTGGTATCTGAGGAAACTCAGGATGTCGGTGTGAGAGTTAATTTGGGACATTGGTATCTGAATAAACTCGGGATGTTGGTATGGGAGTGATCTCAGGATGTTGGTATGATAATGAATTTGGGATGTTGGTATGGGAGTGAACTCAGGACATTGGTATGGGAGTGAACTCGGGATGTTGGTGTGGGAATGATCTCAGGATGTTGGTGTGGGAGTGAACTCAGGATGTTGGTGTGGGAGTGAACTCAGGACAGTGGTATGGCAGTGAACTTGGCATGTCAGTACCAGAGTAAACAAGGGATATGAATTTGGAACGTTTGTGTTGGAGTAAATTCAGGATGTTGGTATAGAAGTGAACTCAGGATATTGGTACAACAGTGAACTGGGACTGTTGGTACAGGAGTTAACTTACATAGAAACATAGACTTTGATGGCAGATAAGGACTGCTTGGCCCACCTAGTCTGCCCATTTCCCTACCTAGAGGATAAGTTGCAGATCCTATTTAACCAACAGCCTATTTCTTCCTACCTCCCACAAAAATTGCCTTGAGACATTGGTACAGGAGTGAGCTCACGACATTGATGCAGGAGTGAACAGGGGACATTGGATTGAGACAAGTAGGAGGCTGAGATAGTGCTCTAGTGTGGCCGTGCTCCCAGCATCATGGTTCAGGTGCCATACAAAATCCTGCAGTGGCCCAAAGGGAGCCTGTCTTCCCCACAGGACATCTATGTGCCTCTGAGGAGCAGTGCCTGAGGATGAATTTCGTGTGCAGGGGCACCATGTAAGGGGAGATGGGACAAAACCTGAAAACCTTTGTGCACTGGTTGCAATGAATGACTGTTCGTGCCATGAGGCTCCACCTATTGTTGATCCCTGCTGTGATGACAATGGGGGGAAGTGACAGATGGGACTTTCAGTACTGGGCAATATGCCTGAAGCAGGCACACTGTGGCAGTCAGAGCGAAAAATCAAGATTTAAGCAAAAAGGCATGTCAGGGCATTGTTTTTGTTTTCCCCCATGACCAGTGGTGGTGTTGTAAGGCATGAGGTGAAGCTAAGTGCCTTCATTCCCTAATCGTGGGGTAAACCTTGTACAACCAACATCCCAGAAGGGCTGTATTGCTCAAATAAAATGGGCCCAGAGGCAACTTTCAAAAAACAGACACTAAACGTTTTCAAACCCACAAAAAGTATAAGATGTTGCCAAATAATGTAAAATAGTCTCTTCACAGATGTTTTTCTTCTGTCAGTCATCTGTCTTTTCTTTTCCTCTGACAAGGGCTTGCTAGAGGTTCCCAGGGAGGTACCAAACAATAATAAACATGATGGATACGAGGGTTGATACAAGCCCATTCACAGAAGAAAGTGTTCAGAAAGAACTCTTAAAACTGAAGGTGGACAAAGCAATGGGGCCTGATGGGATTCATACCAGAATTCTAAAAGAACTAAGGGTAGAACTAGTGACACCGCTGATTACCCTCTTTAACAAATCATGGCAGGATGGGGTGGTACCTGAGGACTGGAGGAGGGCAGATGTTATTCTGCTTCACAAAAGTGGGAGAAGGGGCAGAAGCAGGAAACTACAGACCTGTTAGTTTAACCTCAGTGATTTGGAAAATGATGGAATCACTTCTTTTTTGTAGTTAATCTTTTTATTATTATTAATATTATAGAGCTTATAAACAGGAAAATAATATCCTCCAATATACAACTGCGTATTGTCATAATGAAAGAGGAGGAGCATCATATTGTCTGCAGTACTATACAATGTTGACATAAAAAAAGGAAAATATATACTTGAGAACAATGTAAGACAGTATATCCTATGTAGTTAAGGGAACCAGACAAATTGTAGTACAAGGAGTATGGAAAGTGAATTGAAACAAGCGGAGTAGACATCACGATAGTACAATGTAGTATTTGGAATCTGTAACAAGGCAGTAAAAGTATATAAAGGTGGAGTATGTAAAAAAGAGACATTATCCAGGAAGAGATCTGGAGCAAAGGAATGGAAAAAAAGAGAGAGAAGAAAGAGAGAAGAGGAAGAGAAGTGGAGAAAGGAGAACAGGAGAAACGAGAAGTGAGGACACAATAGAAAAATGTGTACAGACATACTTAGGAAGAAAATACATGGCTCATTCATTATGTGACAATGGGATTAGATTATTCCAAATACTTAAAGTAGTCCTGCCAGCATTTGTTATATAGAGGGAGTTGGTCAGAGGAGATATGTGTCATACGATCGAGGGATGTATATTGAGATAATTGTTTGAGTATATCCTGAAAAGTGGGGGTTATACTTGGCCTCCAGTGCATAAGTACAAGGTGCTTGACTTGAAGGAATAATATGGTCTACCATCTTTTCCTAGGAGTGGGATATTCTATAGATGCGAAAATTAAAAATACCATTTATACAGTGTTTAGAATCTAATGCAAAGGATTGTCCTATCACACTCATCACAAAGAGATGGATACGACACCAGAGATTGTGAATGGAGAGGCAGTTCCATAAAATGTGCAGTAAATCACCATTAGGAGAGTTGTATTGCCAACAGTTGTTGTTTATTAAGCCCATTTTTTTAAGTACCACCAGTGTCCTGTACCAAAAATTTAAAATTTTGATTTGTATGAGCTGAACTACGCTTATCATTAAAAGATTTGTAGCAAGAGAGTCATAGATACATAGATACATAGACAGTGTTGGCAGAAAAGGGCCTATGGCCCACCCAGTCTGCCCATTTGAGCTTGTAAGTTCAGTTTGTTTTCCTAGAAGTCTGTTGCCCCTTACCCCTGACCTCCAGAATTCCTTTATGTCTATCCCATGCATTCTTAAATCCCGTGATTGTTTTAGCCCCCACCACTTCCTCTGGCAGGGTGTCCACTTGTCCACCACCGTTCTGTGAAGAAATTCTTTCTCATGTTTCCTTTGAATCGTCCTCCTCCAACTTCATCCCATGCCCTCTAGTCCTGGAACATCTTTTTCGCTTAAAAATAGTGTTTTCCTGCACCCTGTTCCTCCCTGTAAGATACTTGTATGTCTCTATCATATCCCCTCTCTCCCTCCTCTCCTCCAGGGAGTACATGTTCAGTTCCTTCAACCTGTCTTCATAGGACTTGTGATGCAATCCATGCACCATCTTTGTTGCCCTCCTCTGAACCTTCTCTACCCTGTCTATGTCCTTACGTAGGTATGGTCTCCAGAACTGTACACTGTACTCCAGGTGGGGCCTCACTAGTGTCTTGTATAGTGGAATTATGACCTCCTTTCCTGCTGGTGATGCCCCTGCCTATACATCCCAGCATCCTATTTGCTTTACCAGCTGCCTTGTCACACTGTTTCCTACCTTTGAGGTCATCAGAGATGACAATCCCAGATCCCTTCCTGCTTGGTGCATGCTATATCCTCACCCCAACTGATATATTGTGCCAGGGTTTTGTGCCCCATATGCATTATCTTGCACTTTTGCATTGAATTTCAACTGCCAAACCCTGACCATTCTTCAAGTTTCTGCAGGTCGCTTCTTATTCTGTCTACACCCTCTGGTGTGTCTACTCTGTTACAGAGCTTTGTGTCATCAGTGAACAGTGAAATTCTGCCTTCTAGGTCCTACGCAATGTCACTGATGAGGATGTTGAATGGGACCGGTCCCAGCACTGATACCTGTGGTACCCCACTGGTCACTCTTCCCTCTGTGGAGTGACAGCCATTTACCACCACCCTCTGGGTCCTGCCACCCAGCCAGTTACCTACCCACCACACTACTTTCCTGCCCACACTCATATTTCCCAGTTTGTGTAATAGTCTTCTATGTGGCACAGTGTCAAAGGCCTTGCTGAAGTCCAGATAGGCCATGTCCACTGCCCTCCCTGATCCACCTCCCTAGTCACCCAGTCAAAAAATTCAACGAGGTTGGTCTGACATGACCTCCCCCTGGTGAAACCATGCTGCCTTGGGTCCTGTAGTCCATTGACAACCAGATGTTCCACCAATCTCTCCTTCAGTAGTGCTTCCATGATCTTCCCCACTACTGAGGTGAGGCTGACTGGTCTATAGTTCCCTGCTTCCTCTTGTTCCCACTTTTGTATAAGGGGACTACATCTGCTGTCCTCCAGTCTTTGGGTACTCCCTGTTTCCAGTGATCGGCTAAACAGGATAGCCAGAGGTTCAGCCACCACCTCTTAGTTCTTTAGGACCTGGGGTGCACCCCATCTGGCCCCATTGCTTTATATCAACTCTTATTACTTCCAGTTCCTTCAGGACCCTTTCTCGTGTGAAGGGACTTGTGTCCATTTCTGTACCATTCTCACCCCTTGTACTCCTTCAGACCCATTACCTTCCTCTTCCTCAGTAAAGACTGAGCAGAAATACCTGTTCAATATGTCAGCTTTACTGTTGTCATCCTCCGTGTGGCCCCATCCTCCCCTTCAGTCTCACTATCCCTTCCTTTGTCTTTCTTTTTTCACTTATGTACCTGTAAAAGGTTTTGTCCCCTCTACCCACTGATTTTGCAATGTGTTCTTCTGTCTGAGCTTTGGCTTCCCTTACTGACCTCCCTGCCTCCCTTTGCTTCTCCTGGTACTTCTCCCTATCCCCTTTCTGCCTGTGTCTTTTTGTATTGCCTGAATGCAATCTTTTGGCTTCACTTTCTTTGCTACCTCTTGGAAAACCATAATGGTCTCCTCTTCCTTTTCCTCTTGTTAACCTGCTTAATGCATAATTCTGTTGTTCTTGTAATCCCCATTTTAAATACTGCCCACTGTTCCTCAACCCCTGATTCCTGTCCCATTCCCCTTAATGACTCTTTCAGGTATCTCCCCATTTTCCCAAAGTCTGCCCCCCTAAAATCCAGGATACGTGTTTTTGTGTGGTTTGGTTCTGCTCTTTCTGTGATTTCAAACCACAATGACTGGTGGTCACTGTTTCCCAGGTGCTCCTCCACTGTTACCCCATCACACTGTCCCTGTTTGTGAGCACAAGGTCCAGTATTGTCTTCTGTCGAGTTGGTTCCATGACCAGTTGCTTGAGGAAGGCACCCTGAAGGGAGACCAGGATATATCTGCTCCTAGTTGATGCTGCTGCTGGGATGCTCCAGTCCACATCTGGAATATTGAAGTCTCCAACCAGTACTACCTCACCCTTGTCTGCCATCCTTTGGATGGCTAGCATCAGCTCCCTATCTGTTTCTTCCTCCTGGACTGGTGGTCAATAGACCACACCTGTGCGGATGGCTGTCCCCATTTTCCTTTCAACAGTCAACACTTATGGCATTGTATATCAGTTACATTGCAGTTTAACAGATTGTTCCATGTATTTTTTGCATTGATAGATTGGTCTGGAAGCATATCTCTAACATTCTTATGGATAGTGCTGTTTAAATTGGATGGTGTATTAATCCATCTAGAAACATAATTATTTTGTAAAGATTTATGAGGAGTAAGAGAAAAGTAGAGATTACATGCCACACACAACTGTAGATATTTCCAGAGATCGTGATGGGGAGATACCACTGATTGCATAGGTCGGAGAAGGGTTTTAATTTGTATGTCTGGGGTTCAAGTATATCTCCTAGGAAAAAGATACCCTTATTGTTCCAACGTCGACAGAAAATTGAGTGGTTATCGAGAGAAATATTATGATTTCCCCACACAGGGGTATATACAATGGGGATGGTTCTGATTTGAGGTGTTTATGAATTATTCTCCAGTAAAATACAGATGCAGTTATAGTAGGGTGAGACTTTAAATTTGGGAGGAGAGGATTATAGATGAAAGAGGTAGCAACATTGCCCAGGCATAAACATGCTGCCATATCAACCCATAACTGTGACTTTTGTTAGGCTTATTAAACCATTTAATGGTTTGGGCAGTACAGAAGGCCAGAAGTATGCTTGAAACCAGGAGAGTCCAAAACTGCCTTTGGACCAATGGGAATGAAGTTTGTTGTGGCTAAATCTAGGGAGTTTACCTTCCCAAATAAAATTTCCAATTATTCAGTCAATTTTGACAAAGAAGTGGGTAGGAAGAATTAAGGGTATATTCAAAAATAAATATAATATTTTGGGAGCTAGTGACATTTTGATTGCAGAGATTTTCCTAGTAAAAGAAAGGTTAAGTAGTTTCCCTCTATTGAGAGTGGTTGTTATACTTGCTAACAAAGGAGAACGATTAATGTCCCATAACTTGTCTAGTTTAGGGGTAATCCAGATTCCAAGATAAGACAGACCATGAGGGGCCCAGTGGAAATCTAATGTAGTATTCATAGAAGGTTTTCAGAAATTGTTCAGTGGTAATGTTTTGGATTTGTTAAGACTGAGAGCAAGCCCCAAAAGAGAAGTGAAATCACTGAGTAATTTGATTAGGGGTTGTACTGAGGTTTTCTAATAAGATGAGGAGGTCATCAGCAAATAACAGTGAGGTGTAATGAGAGTTGCCAACAAGGATACCCTGGATTGAGGAGGAATGATGAAGAGAGGCCGATAGAGGTTCCATGGCAAGAATAAATAAAGTAAGTGATAAGGGGCACCCTTGCCTAGTATCTCTTGCCAAGTAAAAAGAGGTGGACAGAACAGAGTTAGTGAGTACACAACTGGAAAGTAAGGTGTATAATAATTGAATCCATGCACAGAATTTATTAGTGACACCAAAATGGGATAATACATGGTATAAATAGTTCCAATTGAGAGAATCGAATGCTTTCTCAAAATCGATGGCTATAGCAGCAGCTGGTGATCTAAGGGATTTTGCTTTGTAGATTAAGGTAAATAGAGAACAGAGATGGTCAGAGCTAGTTCTATTCTTGATGAATCCAGCTAAGAATTGTGGACGATTTTCAGAACTAATGATTCTAAACAGAGATTTAATAATTTAGTAATGAAATCGGTCTATAACTAGAAGAAAGAGAAGGGTCTTTATCTTTTTTTGGTGAAACAGTTATAATAGCTTCAGTCATAGAAGGAAGGAATTTAGCCTGTGAGGTTGCTTCCAGGAAGACTTTGAAAAGTAAAAGGCATAAAGTATCAGCTAGGGGTTTATACAAATCTACAGGAAAACTGTCACTCCCAGGTGATTTACCAGATTTTAGGGAAGCTAATATTGTTTGTATCTCTTTTAAGGTAAAAGGTTCATCTAACATAGCCATGTTTTCTTGAGAGAGATGTGGTAGGTGCAATTTATCCAAAAAATGCTGTGTATGAACGGGTTGTGGAGGGTTTAATTGGGAGCATAATTAATGGTAAAAAGAGAGCATGATACAATTAATTGAGGGGTTGTCAGTGTGAATTTTGCCTGAGGAAACTTTTAAACTAGCAATATGTCTCTCCACCTGTTGATTTCTAAGTTGATGAGAGAGCAGCTTCCCACATTTATCTCTTTGTTCCCAGTATTAATGTTTGAATCTTAAAAGGGTGAGTTTGGCTTTCCTAGATATTAATTCATTGATTTTGATTCATAGCTGTAAAATTTTGAGATGAAGTTGTGAGTTATGGTCTGGATTTTTTGTTTTGTAATATTGAGATTCATTTTCAATTGTTGTTCTCTTAACTTCTTTCTGTGCACTGCATAGCTAATGGCTTTGCCTCTAATTGTGGCTTTAAGTGTTTCCCATATAGTACCTTGAGAAACATCGGGGGTATTCTTGATAGAAAGAAAGTCTTGGATCTTGGACGTAACCCAGGGAAAGAAATCAGGGTCTCTTAATAAAAGTGGGTCTAGATGCCTGGAGGGAGATTTAGGAGGGGGCCGGCCCCAAAGTAGATGTAACTTTATAGGAGAGTGACCTGATATAGTAATTGGGAGAATAGCAGTATTGACAGTTTTATCAGTAATGAACGGAGAAGAAAACCAATAATCAATTCTGCTATAAGATTTATGTAAATGGGAATAAAAGTTATAATCTCATTGTCTAGGATGATGTAGTCTCCAAATATCAGTGAGACCTAGATCTTTCATAAACATAGAAAGTGCAGCAATACCTCTAGGATGGGAGTCACATGATGAATTACTTCTGTCTTACTGAGGTTCCAGAGCTAAGTTAAAGTCTCTGCCCAATAGTATAGGAGAATTGTTGTTATTGTTCATAATTTGTTGGGCCAAATTATGGAAGAATTCGAGTGAGTCGGAGTTAGGGGCGTAGACATTAACTAACATGAGGGGACCTACAGAGGAATTTTAAATGGGCTGTGACCCATCTTCCATTCAAGTCAGACATGAATTTGATAAGAGTCCAATTAAGAGATTTATGTAGTAGAATAGCAATCCCTCACTTTTTGAAGGGAGATGAAGATTCATATACTTGACTGACCCAGTCCCTTATGAGTCTGTCAACATCCTCTAATAGAAGTTTGATTTCTTGCAAGAAAGCAATATGAGTTTTATGCTTCTTGAGATAGGTAAGTATTTGCTTTTGTTTACAAGGTGAATTGAGTCACTTAACATTCCATGAGTGTAGAATTAAATTGCTCATGTTGATAAGAGAAGGGATGGAAGGTTACAAAAAAGGAACATGGGACTCTTGATAAATGAAGTAGAGAATGTTGCAGACTCAAAATGGAGATGTTTCAAATGGTCAAACATGTACCGAACAATAAAACTCTATGAGTAGGAATGTATGGGGTAATATGTCCCTTGTGTCTCACTGAAAGAAAGAGTAGAGAGGAGAATGAAGAAAGCATCAACATTATTATCTATTTAAACATATGCAATATAGTAAAACACATTAATAAATTTCTTAACTAGCATAGTGAGATAAGAGTTAATAAGTACACCAGGACTCTCTCGCAGTACTACAAGGCATGAAATGCAGTGAGTAAATCTTGGGAGAAAGTAACTCTTAGACCCAATATACAAACTATATGTAACTATTTCTATAAAATTTAAACTATGACTAGTACTAAAGCAAACATAATAATTCCCTGGGGGGAACCATAAACATCGTACCAAAGTATAAAGGAGTTAGAAGTGGGTATGAAGTCCCATATATAGTAATAAAATATGAATTTGAGTTAGATATAAAGTAGAACCTGGTTAAGCAAAGGTAAAATAAAAAAGGAAATTATGCCAGCATAGTGCGACCTGTTTATGAAGTCTAAACTGAGCTATAATTCAGCTGTTTAATGTGTAATTATCCACATAACCATATTAACTAGATAAGGTAAAATTTATATGGGGAGGAGGGCCAAATGACACATAGGGTCAATGGAGAAATGAAGGAAAGGGAGAAGGGATCCCCAAAAATTATAGATTGGTAGGTAATGGTGTATTATGAGATCCAATCTAGTCTAAGAAGGAAGAATAATGTATTTAAAATGGGAGTCACATTATGAATGAGTATACTTAGATGCCATAGAAGTATGGTACATATAGTGGATTAAGAATATTCAGGCTTCAAGGTTCTGTATTTATTGGAAGTGGGTGCCAGTTATTACTAATAGCACATGACACGAAAATCACCCATAAGAGAAGAGAGTAATAATTAGAGTGGGGTAACCAGACCTGGGGAAGGCCTAGCAAGCCCCTACTATGAACTTGTAATATGAGTTTAGATAGCCCAAGTTTTAAGGGCTTTGAGTGAAGATGTGCTATCCATTGTTTAATATAGTCACTTTAAAAGGCATATAAACTACAGATACCTCGAATATTGCCTGCAGTGGCTTATTATAAGAAGTATCAGGGGGCAAACAGTAAGTAATAAATTGGTGCAAAGTAGCAGTGTGTCTGCTGAAAAGGGGGATCAAAATGAGGGGCATAGTGAGGGACTGGATGACAGGCTGGTTTACAGTGGTAATAATAACAGTAGTACTGCAAGCCATGTCAAGAACCACCAAACCTTCCAGATCTACAATACTACAAGTAGTAATGTCAGATATATAAAACTAATATTGATTTACATCGGTATTTAACCATCATCCACATGTAAATAAAAATGGTTATGTGATAAGAACATGGTGACAAAACGACCACTAGTTCAGTTAATGAGCGCTAGAGAAACATTCAGCAAACATGTATTAGATATGAGTAATGAGGGGGTGTAATGTGCCCTTAAGAGTGAGACTCATACAGGAGTCGCCCTTAAAGCAGGGCTCAAAACTTGCATCCGTCCATTGATCAAATTGCTAGTTTTTTTTTTCTTTATCAGGCTAGTTAAACTTTCCTTTAAGTCAGCTGGCCAGTGGAATTTCTGTGGGGCCACTGGATTTTCTCCATCACAGACCTGCTGGCCGGTTACTGTGAAAACAATCTTGACCCTTGCCAAAGTGCCTTTCTGAAGAGTCTAATTACCGCAGGTGGCAATCAACATTTATTCTTCCCTCCAAAGATCAAGTGGTTCGCTTGTTACAAAAGGAAAATCTTTGATCTTAAGTCCTGTTTAAAAGTCATGTTCATTTGCTTTTTCCTGCTGTGATTCTTAATGGAGGAGGGGGTACAATGTAACCCCCTCCCACATATCCGCATCAATTATGAGAATAGGAATTTGGAATATGTTGTAAGCGCTGCACTATAATAATGATTCATTGACACTGACAGAGAGAGAATGCACAATAATGCAACATAACTGTAGCAGATTCAGCCTGAAAACCTGTAATTACGATGCACTGCTTAGCACAATCCAAACTGGTTGGGTGCGATGGTATGCACTCACAGAGAGTGTGCTATGCGGTTAATGAATAAACAGATCCAGCAGAGCTAAAGAATTGAAATGAAGCAAGGGCTTTATGCTCATGTCGTGATGAAAATAAAATAGATGCACAAATAATCAATCTTTGGTGCTGTGTTTAAGAGCATTTCAGGAAGCAGCACTCGATTTGTTTTTGAGCTTCCCTTCCATTTCTTTTTAGGAAGCTCTGCTGATTTGAAAGGGGAGATGGTCACCAATTCAGTCCAAGAGGAATTGGGAGACCTGTCGTACTCTAAAGCATCTCCAAGGTCATTGCTGACTGGATCCATAGCTGATTCCAGGAGGTCTTCCTGAGATGAGTTAATGTCCTCTTGTAGTAAAGAAAATTTATTAGAGAGGGTTAGGGCTGTAAAGAAGCCAACATGTCTCTCGTGCTGAGAGTTAGGCCTAGAAGGAGTAGTATCTGCACAACATGCATGTTTAGAAGAAGGTGGACTCAAGTTATTTTTGTCTAGAAAGCGGGATGAGATTTGGACAGGAGGTGCTGCATCAGCCAGGAGAGATATAGGTTTCTCAGGGTGTTCATGATTTGAAGCCATAATGTGGGTGTGCCGGTCTGATTAGGAAGTTGCACAGACAGTGGGAGAAGGGGTCACATCAGTATTTCTAAACAGTGCAGCTGGAGGCTGGGGCGCACCAAGAAATGCAGCCAAGGCTTCAGGAGTGTTGAAATCTTTGGCTGAGTCACCCAGAAACAGGCGCAAGGATGGCAAGATAACGCAGAGCAAATTTGATCCCTCATTGGTGTAGGGTAGTTTTATAGGATTGAAAGCTCTACGTTTATTAGTGAGTTCCTTAAAGAAGTGTCCAAAAATAGAAATTCTATGATCTTGCCAAGTAAGCATTCCCACTTGTTTTGCTCTATTGATAATCAGTTCAGAGTAAGCATAGTTTAAGAATCTTTCAATTATAGGTCTAGGTTTCTGATCTGGACCAGGCCTCCAGCTTAAAGTAAGGTATGATCTCTCAATAGTAAGGTCTTGACCAGGTGGGAGTTTGTGCAGGGCTGGCAGCACATGTAATTGAAATGCACTAGTGTCTCTGAGTTCTGCACCTTCAGGAAAACCCAAAAATCTCAGATTATTGTGTCTGTTTCAGTTTCCAATGTCATCAATTTTATCTTGTAGGCTTTTATTGGCAGGGAGGAACAGGGTGCAGGAAAACACTATTTTTAAGCGAAAAAGATGTTCCACGACAAGAGGGCATGGGCTGAAGTTGGAGGGAGGACGATTCAGAGGAAACATGAGAAAGAATTTCTTCACAGAATGGGTGGTGGACAAGTGGAACACCCTGCCAGAGGAAGTGGTGGGGGCTGAAACAATCACAGGATTTAAGAATGCATGGGATAGACATAAAGGAATTCTGGAGGTCAGGGGTAAGGGGCAATAGACTTCTAGGAAAACAAATTGAACTTACAAGCTCAAATGGGCAGACTGGGTGGGCCATAGGCCCTTATCTGCTGACACTGTCTATGTATCTATGTATCTATGTAGTTAACTCTATCTTGCTCTCTGATGGTGGCTTGCAGGATGTTAATAGAACTTTCATTTTGAGCAACTTTAAATCCAGCATCATTGATTTTTTGGTCTAACACTTGCATGTTAGTGATGTTTTGTTGAGATGTTATTTTTAAGTCATTAATTTCACAGATGAGCTGTTGAAACATAGTTTCCACTCTGCTATGGGAGCTGTTTTTCAGGAGTTGCTCAGCCATTGTAGTAGGCCTTCACAGAGAAGCAGTACAAATGCAGAAAATTATAGTTATAGAGTTATGATACAGAGAAAACAATTTACTAGAGTTGAGCTATGATGTTAGTAAAATTATATTTCATTTGCTGGTAAATGCTGACAATCTGGGATCAGGAAGATGGACGATGATAGATGGTAGTCCCAGGAAGAAGCAGAATTAAGCATCCATCTTCAGCACAGTCAGGCTATGTCCTCATGGAATCACTTCAGAAGGAAACAATTGTTGAGTACCTAGAGGCCAGAGAGGCAAAGGGCCCAAGGTAGCATGGATTCACAGTGAGAAGGTCATGTCAGATGAATCTAATAGATTTCTTTGACTGGGTGACCAAAGTAGTAGATCATGGAGGGGCTGTGGACTTTAGCAAGGCATTTGATACAGTCCCACACAAAAGATTAATATACAAGTTGGCCAGCCTGGGAGTGGGTACCAAGATGGCAGCCTGGGTAAAGAATTGGTTGGAGAACAGGGCACAGCGGGTAATAGTAAATGGAGTCCACTCAGAAGAAAGGGGGGGGTTACTAGAGGGGAATCACAGGGTTCAGTACTTGGATCAGTCCTCTTCAATGTCTTTATAAGCAACATTGCAGAGGGACTGGAAGGAAAAGTATGTCTCTTTGCAGATGACACAAAGATCTGCAAAAGAGTTGACACACAGGTTGGGGTGGAAAGGATAAGAAGGGACTTGGCAAGGTCGGAGGAATGGTCAAATGCATGGCAGCTTAGATTCAATGCTAAGAAGTGCAAAGTAATGCACCTGGGAAACAAAAACCCAGGGAAAGAATACATAATGGGGGTGAGATACTAACAACAACAAAAATGGAAAGGGACCTGGGGGTAGTCATATTAGATTACCTAAATGTGAGCAAGCAATGTGTGAGGGCAGTAAGAAGGGTTGGGGTGATACTGGGATGCATAGGGAGAGGCATCACCAGTAGAAAACAAGAAGTTGTTATCCTTCTGTACAGACAGCTGGTGAGACCCCATCTGAAGTACTGCATACAGTTCTGGAGACCCTATCTCCACAAAGACATAGATAGGATGGAGGCAGTCCAGAGGAGGGTAACTAAAATGGTGCAGGGTCTGCACCAGAAGACATGTCAAGAGAGACTTAAGGAGCTTACATTGTATAGCCTTGAGGAGAGGAGGAAGAGGGGGGACATAATAGAAACTTTCAAGTACCTCAAGGGAATCAACAAAGTCCAAGAGGGTAGCATCTTTCAGAAAAAGAGGTGCGCAAGAACAAGGGGACACAATTTGAAGCTAGCGGGGGGACGGCTCAGAGGTAATGTGAGGAAGTATTTTTTTATGGAGAGGGTTGTGGATGCATGGAACAGCATTCCTGAGAAGGCTGTGGAGTCAAACATAGTGGTGGAATTCCAGAATGCATGGGACAGTCATACAGCAATTCTAGGGGGTGGGGGTAGGAAGAAGTATGCTGTTGGTTAGCTAGAATCTGTATCTTATCCATTAGGAAGGGAAATGGGCAGACTGGATGGGCCAAACAGTCCTCATCTGCCATCACATTCTATGTTTCTATAAAGCCCTCAGGGGTCTGTTCTTTTGCTTTTATGGCCCACTGATCCTGTGGAAGAATACACTTCAGACACATGAGTGCCCGGCAGTCGAAAGTGTTAAATCTGCTCTTAAAACTCATTTGTTCAGTATGGCTTTGCCTGACTTTGATTAATTGTTTCTTTTTAATAATTATAAGTTTTACTGTAATTGTCTGCATTTAAATTATTGTTTGTATTATTATTTAATTGTACATGCGCCTTGATATTTTCGGAATTGCGCTTTCTATTAATGATTGGTTAATTGATACTCAGTACACTGTGTGATTGTTTACCATGGAATAGAAGAATTCAAAGCTCTGCAATATTCCAGTAGTAGAATGCTCCCCTCCCCCTACACAGACACAGAATGGTAACATGAATACATGAATTCAAAATTCTTCAGAGTTCCACTGGCATACACACTCAGGCACACACAGGCCTCAAGAGGAGCCAAAACTTGAATGTTATCTGATGCCAAGTAAGCAGCTGGGAGTTCTCTGTAAACTGGTAGGAACTGGAGGGGGATTTTTCATGGTCATCAAAGAAACACCAGCAATGGAAACTCTGAATAGTACTTGATTTTCTAAATTTGTGTCTGTGTGTAAGGATGGGGCTTTTGAGTGAAAATAACTTTAAATTCTTTACTCAGTTTAGTTTATCTAATGAACTTTTATGTTTAGGACCTAGTTGAAGATTTCATATAGCAGTAGTAATAGTAGTGAACTATTTATTCATAAATCACTTTGTGAATCAGGATAAAGTCAGCTGAGCTAAAGCTCATTTACAATGAGATCCTTAAATACAGAAACATTACACTGATTACAATACATTCACAATGCATGTTAAATAATAAATACAATTAGTATTTAAAAAGAAGGCAAACATGGGCTAGCCTAAATTTCAATCATATCCTTATCACATCATATCATAACATATCATATCATATCGTATCATATCATGGCCTTCTCAGAGGTGATACCAGTACCAAGGGCCAGCACAGTTAGGAAAAGATGAATAGAGGATTTTAATGACTGACTGAGGAAATGGTGCAAGGAGGAGAGGTTCATCTGTATTGGGGACTGGCAGGAGATCTAGTCAAACAAAGCACTCTTTTCACCAGATAGGCTACACCTCAGCAGGGAGGGTTTGAGGGTACTCAGGGACAAACTGGGGGAATACATAACCACTACACTTAATTTAAACTACTGGGGGGGACAGTGGGCGAGCAGGCCCACAGACTTTGAGAGGAGGTGGTCAGTGAACTCCCCCCCACAGTGATGGAAGAGGTCTGGAGGGAGGAGGTGGGAGGAGAAAATACATAGTTAGCAAAGGGTGAAGGGGTGAGGAACACATAACAAGGGTATGTGGAAGGGTGCACACAGAGGGGATACATGTGAACAGAAGAAAAGAGAGAAGAGAAGGAAGGTCATACTTTAGGTGGAGGGTGGTGTATCTGAATGCGCTGAGTCTTGGAAACAAGATGGATGACCTGCAGGGACTATTAGCAGACAGGAGGATGGACATAGCTGCAGTAACTGAGACTTGGGCAACATCACACCATGACTGGGACCTTGCTATCACTGGATATAAACTATACAGGAGGGACAGAGTAGTCGGGAATGGGGGAGGGGTGGCAGTTTATATCAGGGATGGAATAACTTGCATAAGGGAGGAGTCTGAGGAAGGGGAGGTGGAGGCTTTATGGATTCAGTTAAGGTCCAATAGAGGGAGAAAGGTGAGGTTGGGAGTAGTTTACAGACCACCCAGTCAAGATGAGGAGAGAGACAGGGAACTGATCTCACAAATATTGGAGGCTGCAGGGAAGGAAGAGGTGGTAATTGTGGGGGACTTCAACCTGCCCAAGGTGGACTGGAGGACACCATCCACAACATGTGCTAAGAGTCAGGTGACCCTGGAAGGACTGCAGAGTGGGTTCCTTGACTCAAGGCGTCACTGAACCATCAAGAGCTGAGGCAATTACATATGAACATACGAAGAAGCCAGCAGAAGAAGGTCATTTGGTCTATCAAGTCTACTCGTATTGCAGGGTCCACAGCTTGAGCTAATGTCCCTGCCTCCCTCCCCCCCTCCTCCCATCCTCCCTACCTACTACTGCTCACAGATGGGGAGTATGTACAGGAAATAATGGTCAGGGAGCCACTGGGAGGAAGTGACCATTGCACAGTGTGGTTCCAGTAGGATATGGGCAGGGAAAGCATCCCGACTAAGACCAAAATCTTAGATTTCAGGAGGGCAGAGTTCAGGAAAATGGGTGAGGTTCTAAGGAGCCATCTGGTGGGCATCAGAGCAGATATGAGGGTGGACCAAAAGTGGTCCATCATTAAGGAAGGAATACTGGTTGCCACAGAAGAGTGTGTTAGACTCAAGGGGAAGAACACAAGCGCCAAAGTGTCCAGCTGGTTCAGTTCTGGGGTTGCCAAAGCAGTAAGGAAAAAGAGGTTGGCCTATAGAAAATTCAGAAAGACCAAGAGAGAGGTGGATAGAGAAAATTACCTAAGGTTGGCTAGTGAGGCAAGTAAGGAAGTCCGGTAAACAAAGGCACAGAAGAAGCTGCAAATTACTGAAGGAATTAAAAGGGGGAGAAGGCTTTCTTTCAATATGTAAGTGAGAAAAGGGACAAGAAGGAAGGGATTGTTAGGCTTAAGAAAGGGATGGAGTGGGTGGAGGATAATGGAGGAAAAGCAGAGATACTAAATGAATACATCTGTTCTGTCTTCACCATGGAGAAGGATGGACTAGTGCCTTCGGGAAAAGAGGACTGGGGGGGGTTGACACAGACATAGTCATAGAGAAGGATAGAGTGAGAGAGAGTCTGCTGGCATTGAAAGTGGACAAATCACCAGGCCCGGACAGAATACATCCAAGGGTACTGAGAGAACTGGCTGATGAGCTGGCAGGGCCACTAGCAGACCTAGTTAATAGTTCACTAGAGTCAGGTGTGGTTCCACAGGACTGGAGAACAGCATATGTAGTGCCCCTTCACAAAAGCGGTCCCAAGGAAGATCCAGGGAATTACAGACCAGTCAGTCTGACCCCCATTATGGGCAAGCTTATGGAGACCATTCTAAAGGAAAGGTTGGTGGCATATCTAGAGGAGCATGGTCTCCAGGATAAGAGGCATCATGGTTTCATGGGGGGGGGGGATCTTGTCAAACAAATCTGATTAACTTCTTTGACTGTGTCACTAAGACAGTAGACAGGGTCCAAGCAGTAGACATCATCTATCTTGATTTCAGTAAGGCCTTTGACTCTGTGCCACATAAAAGGTTGACCAGGAAGTTGGTGGCTCTTGCAGTTGGGGAGAAGATGGTCAGATGGGTGGAAAACTATCTCAGGAACAGAACCCAGAGGGTGGTGATGGTGGGGGGAGAGTTATCTGGTACCAGAGTTATAGCCAGTGGGTTCCACAGGGCTCCGTGCTGGGGCCGGTGTTGTTCAATGTCTTTATTCGATGACATCGGGGATGGTATTAAAGGCAAAATGTGCCTATTCACAGATGACACCAAGCTCTGTGGAAGAGTTGACATAGCTGAAGGGATACAGGACCAACAGGAAGATCTGGAAAAGCTGGAGAGGTGATCCAGGATCTGGCAGCTTAGCTTTAATGCCAAGAAATGCAAAGTTATGCATATTGGAGCCAAGAATCCCAGGGCTGAGTATTACCTGGGTGGAGTCCGAGTAGCTGCATCAGAGGAGGAGAAGGACCTGGGAGTGATGATCACTAGTGACCTGAAGCACTTCACGCAGTGCAAGAAAGCAGCAGCAAAGGCAAACAAGATCAAATCAAAATCAGATTAATATTTATTTATAAAGCACTTCTCAAAATGCCAACGTGCAAATACATAGCAAAGATAACAAATGCACATCAATAATAAATACATATATAAAACAATTAAAAGGCAGCGGAATAGACAAATGTTATCATCAAAAAGCTAATTCAAATAAATAACTTTTAATGAGGCCTTAAAGAGGACAGGAAATTATTTCTAACTAGTAGCTGTTTATAAAGTTCTTAATCTGAGAAATTATATGCATTCACCTAAATTATCCATATTTAACTGTTCCTGAATAAAAGGAATATAAAAAGCTGTATTTTGCATTGTCTTGTTTTTATGGGCAACATTCTGTTACATTTCTCTTTATGGAACCGATCATTTGGAGTTGTAACTGTGTCATGGTTTGTGCATAGAACTCTAAATAGGGTTCTAATAGGTCAGGAACACATAATTAGCATTCTGTACTCAAATGGTGACATAGTAAAAACTCGACATAAGTGATTCCATGACGTGAACTGTAACAGAATGCTGCCCATAAAACACAACAATGCAAACTACAGTTTTACCTGCCACTTTTTATTCAAGTACAGTTAAATGTGGATGCTTTGGGAGAATGCATATTATTTCTGAGAATAAGAACTTTATAGACAGCTACCAATTAACACACATTTCCTGTCCTCTTTAAAAGGCTCAGTTGACAGGCACTCTCTGATCCGACGAGGTTGAGAATTCCACAGGGTTGGGGCCACAAAAGGAAAAGTTCTGGCCCCAGATGAATGAAGATGAACCCTGGGAATCTCCATCAATCCCTTGTCAGTGGAGAGGAGTGGGGCAGAGAGGGTGGTAGGGCCAAAGGAGATCTTGCAAGTAGCCCAGTCCCTGTCCATGTAGGGTCTTATAGGTCAGCAACACAACCTTGAAGGTGACCCTTCATCACACCGGCAGCCAGTGAAATTCGCGCAGCACAGGTATGATATGGCAAGTTCTTGGTAACCCAGTCAACAACCTGGCTACAGCATTCTGCACCAGCTGTAGGTGATGGAGATTCACCCCCAGTAAACCTAGATACAGAGCATTACAGTAGTCAAGACGTGAAGATAGAAAGGCGCAAACCAACTCAGGGAGGTCATCGTGCGGAACAAGGTGTTTTATCTGGGCTATATTCCTTAGGTGGTAAAATGAGGACTTGACAATGACTGACGTCTGTGTCTTAAGTGTCAGCTCACTATTAAGCACTAACGTCCAGATTCCGCACCTGTTTAGAAGGTCTCAACTGATTACCCCTTAATACTAGGTCAGAAGGAGACCCAGGAGTCAACTTCTCTACTCGGTGACCTGGGTCCACCACCAGCACCTCAATCTTCTCTGGATTCAATCTCAACCAGTTAGCACTCATCCAGTCCTGAATCTCAGTGAGGCAGTTGTTAAAGACCGATATTGCATCATTTAGTTTGGGTACAAAGGACATATAGAGCTGAGTATAATCTGTATAGCAGTGAAAACTGAGCCCATTATGCCTTATAATGTCTCCCAATGGCAGCATATACACCATGATCAACATGGGGGATAACACTGAACCCTGCGGCACCCCACAAGGCAGAGCAAAGGGAGCAGAGGAAAAAATTCTTGATACTACCCTCTGAGTTCTGCTCATGAGGAAAGACAGGAACCATCTGAGGACTGTCCCCAACAGTCCACAGAGTAGCCACAGACATTCAAGCAACATCCCATGGTCCACGGTGTCAAATGCTGCAGAGAGATCAAGGAGGACCAAGATCAAATGGCTCCTCTGATCTCTCGCTATTAGGAGATCATTCAGTGCTTGAACCAACACCATCTCGATACTATGCCTCTTCCTGAAACCGGACTGGAGAGGATCATAGACTCCATGGGTGGCAAGAAAGTCATTGAGCTGCAACGCGACTACTTTCTCAATAACCTTGCCCAAAAAGGGCAGGTTAGAGATCGGTCTGTAGTTAGCGAGACAGTCTGGGTCGAGAGAAGATTTCTTTAAAAGGGGTGTCATGATAGCCTCTTTTAGAGACTCTGGGAACACTCCTTGATCCAGTGAACACCAGACTATCTCAGTGAGGATTGGTCTGATTGCATCCATGCACACCACAGGGAGGTGCGTAGGACCAGGATCCAAACTACAGCAAGTCTGTCATAAGCCCTGGACGATCTTCAAGATACCCATGATGACTGGCTGGTTGGAGTCTGTCCAGACAGACCATGGGCCTGTAGCCTCGCATTGACCACCGCCATGCTCATTTGAATGCGTTCTACGAGTCTCCGACCTGATCGATGACACCTTAACATTAAAGAATGGAGCAAACTCATCACACTTTATTTGTGAAAAAGCTCGCTGACCCCACAGGCAGGATGGATTGCACACCCTGTCCACGGTTCGGAAGAACTGAGCTAGTCAATTCCTTGATGCAACTATCTCCCTGGATGGGAACTCTGCCTTCTTATGGGAGATTTCTGATTGATAGTCCGTATAATGGGCAATCAATCTTAGCTTGTCACCTTCCAGGCTGGATTTTCGCCAACAGTGTTCCAATCTTCGCCCTACTCTCCTCAACTCCCTCAGTACCCCATCAAACCAAGCGGACCAAGGGCAGAGGCAGAGGGGGAAACTCGGACAGATGCAATGGAATCTAGAGCCCTCAGCACCATATTATTATAGTGCATTTCTAAGACACCTGGTTCCATGCACTCCACAGGCCAACTTGATAGGTCCAGCACCACCATCAGACCCTCAGGGGTGACTCCCCTCAAAGGGAGGTACTGGAATATCTCCAAAGGGGGAAGTCTTATGGGAAGGGACCACAAAATTGAACCTTACAGACTGATGGTCCACCACTCAACTGGTTCCTTCACCAGTTCCGTGATCTCCATCCCCAGGGTGAACACCAGACCCAAAGAGTGACCCTGAAAATGGGTTGCAGTGGTAACAACCTGTGTAAAGCTCAATGAAATCATCAGTTGGAGGAAGTTTTGAATAAAATGCAAGAGATCATCATTGACTCAGGCACTGAAATCCCCCAGGACCAACCACCTGGAGGGTTCCAACACCATATCGACAATGAAGTCTGCAACTTCCTGGGATGCATAGCTAGGGGGATCAGTAGTAGGAGAGAGGAGGTTATACTGCCCTTGTACCGGTCGCTAGTAAGGCCGCATCTAGAGTATGAAGTTCAGTACTGGTGCCCACACCTCAAAAAGGACATTAACCTACTGGAGAAGGTACAGAGGAGGGCTACAAAGATGATAGCTGGTCAGCAGGACAAGGCATATGAGGAGAGGTTGAGGGCACTGAACATGTACTCCCTGAAGACAGGCAAGACAGCGGGGACATGATTGGGACATCCAAGTACTTGAAAGGGATAAATAATGTTAATAAGGAACGTCTCTTTAAGCTGAGTGGCAACCATATCATGAGGGGGCACAGTCTTAAGCTGGAGGCTGGGAGGTTTAGGAGGGATGTCCGGAAGCACTTCTTCACAAAAGTGTGGTGGACACTTGAAATGCGCTGCCAGAAGATGTCATCTCGTTAAAGACAATGAGCAGCTTTAAGAAAGGCTGGGATAGGCATAGGGGGAAGGTAAGGATCATTGGTAGGTAGGATGGGATGAGTGGGGAGGAAGGGCAGAGACATTACATAGAAACATAGACTTTGATGTCAGATAAGGACCACTTGGCCCACCCAGTCTTCCCATTTCCCTACCTATTGAATAAGCTGCAGATTCTAGTTAACCAACAGCCTACTTCCTGTAACCCCCCCACTATAATTGACTTGCGTCTGTCCCATGCATGTTTGAATTCCCCCACTGTTTTAGACCCAACAACCTCCTCAGGAAGGCTGTTTCATGTATCCACCACTCTCTCCGTGAAAAAAAAATTTCCTCACATTACTTCTGAGCTGTCCCCCCCATCTTTAAATTATGCCCCCTTGTTCTTACACAACTCCTTTTCTGAGAGATGCTACCCTCCTGGACTTTGTTGTTTCCCTTGAGGTACTTGATAGTTTCTATCATGTCCCCCTGTCCCTCCTTTCATCAAGGGTATACATATTAAGCTCTCTCAGTCTCTCTTCATATGATTTCTGCTGCAGACCCTGCACCATTTTAATTGCCCTCCTCTGGACTGCTTCTATCCTCAAGCTCAAGCTGTGGACCCTGCAATATGAGCAGAATTGATCGACCAAATGACCTTCTTCGGCTGGCTTCTTCGTATGTTCATATGTAATTGCCTCAGCTCTTGTTGGTTCAGTGATGCCCTGAGTCAGGAACCCACTCTGCAGTGCTTCCAGGATCACCTGACTCTTAACACATGTTGTGGATGGTATCCCCCCGTCCACCTTGGGCAGGTTGAAGTCCCCCACAATTATCACCTCTCCCTTCCCCGCAGCATCCAATATTTGTGAGATCAGTTCCCTGTCTCTCTCCTCTTCTTGACTGGGTCATCTGTAAACCACCCCAACCTCACCACAGGCCAACTTGATAGGTCCAGCACTACCATCAGACCCTCAGGGGTTACTCCCCTCAAAGGGTGGTACCGGACCATCTCCAAAGGGGCAGTCTCACGGGGGGGGGGCCGCAAAATTGTACTTTATAGAGTGATGGTCAGACCACCCAACTGGTTCTGTCACCAGTTCCGTGACCTCCATCCCCAGGGTGAACACCAGGTCTGAAGAGTGACCCTGAATATGGGCTGCAGCGGTAACAACCTGTGTAAAGCTCAATGAAATCATCAGTTGGAGGAAGTTTTGACCAAAATGCGAGAGTTTCATCATCGACTTAGGCATTGAAATGCCCCAGGACCAACCACCTGGAGGGTTCCAACACCATATCGACAATGAAGTCTGCAACTTCCTGGGATGCATAGCTAGAGGGATCAGTAGTATGAGAGAGGAGGTTATACTGCCCTTGTACCGGTCACTGGTAAGGCCGCATCTAGAGTATGGAGTTCAGAACTGGTACCCACACCTCAAAAAGGACATTAACCTACTGGAGAAGGTACAGAAGAGGGCTACAATGATGATAGCTGGTCAGCAGGACAAGGCATATGAGGAGAGGTTGAGGGCACTGAACATGTACTCCCTGGAAGACAAGCAAAAGAAAGGGGACATAATTGGGACATTCAAGTACTTGAAAGAGATAAATAATGTTGATAAGGAAAATCTCTTTAATCTGAGTGGCAACCATATCAAGAGAGGGCACAGTCTTAAGCTGGAGGGTGGGAGGTTTAGGAAGGATGTCAGGAAGCACTTCTTCACAGAAAGGGTGGTAGACATTTGAAATGCGCTGCCAGACGACGTCATCTCGTTAAAGACAGTGAGCAGCTTTAAGAAAGGCTGGAATAGGCATGGGGGAAGGTAAGGATTATTGGTAGGTAGGATGGGAGGAGTGGAGAGGAAGGGCAGGGACATTAGCTCAAGCAGTGGACCCTGCAATATGAGCAGACTTGATAGACCAAATGGCCTTCTTCTGCTGGCTTCTTTGAATGTTCATATGTAAGTTCGTATGTTCGTTTCCTAAACTCTATATATTTCACTAGATTGCTGCCGGCTCTGTAACTCAATAAGGGGTGCAACAATGCCCCGTGTTTCCTTGGTGATCCTTAACCAGTGTTTATTGTCCCCCACCGTTTACAGTTTCCCATAAATATGAGTCATTGTTGCAGCCATGTTGGTGATGAAGTTTAAGAAGCAAGTGGTTTATGAATTCTGTAAGTTGCCCCAGTTGGCAGGGACTTGTTTTTAGCAATTGGTAGTGCTCTCTGGCTAGAACCAAATTTAATCCGGTCAGGACACAGGGATTTCCTTGCCCATTTTACTTTAAAAATGTAAGAGAGCTGCCTCTGTGACACTGAGTGAAGGGGTCCATTTGGCATGCTGGTAACCTGGGTTCACGTCCCGAGTCCAGGTGCCAGAAGCAGAGTTCAGCAGAGAGGGAGTTCACAGTGTCCGTTGGATTCTTCCCTCCTTAGGGGGATGGTGGAGCATAGCCACAGCACTTGGTGGTGTTGGTTATCGAGCGTGCATGGCATGTGGAGTCTCGACATGCCCCTTGCATGCCCTGCCCTAGGTCACTCCTCACTGACTGCTGCTGATTAGGGTGGTGGGAGGGTTGATAAGAACAGCAAAATTCACTGCCCTTGCCAACCAGATGATGGTGGCCCCACCTCCCGGCTGCAAAACTGGGAAGCCCCTGTCTTTGTCCTCCACCCAGTACAGATGCAGGGGAATGCTCAAAGACACTTCAGTCTCCCCTCCCACTGCCTCCCCAGGCAGGGATGCCCCCCCCGTGAAGGCATACATCAGGTCAGCTGGACAGGAATGATCAGACGGCACAGCAGATGAGGTGGTTTGGGGCTAGGGCTGGCCGCTTGAAGAAGAAGATGGCCAAGGACTGGCTAGGGGTTAAAAGAACATGCAAAAAAACCAAAAAACTGAATCGATATTGTGGCTAGTTCAGGAAATATTAGAACATGTCAATAGCCACAACTGTTCAGTAGTTTGGATACAGTCGAAGGCACTGCTCCAACCTATGGGAGTTCAGGAGTGTGCATCAGAGTTGCCTGCATAGTGTATGATATCGGAAAGTTGTTTTATGGTACACATCTAAATTATAGAAATGTACAGTATGATTTCTAAATGAGTAAATCAAACTGGTCTTTATCAGACCAGCCCATTGGCACAGGGGTTAAATTTCAATCTGTGACACTGGTGCCCCGGGGTTCGATTCTGGACTTGGGACATTAGAGGGCCAGTTGGGGGGTAAGAATTGGGCATCACATGGAGTGCTCTACTCTTCCAGGGGTGGGGGGAGCAACTGGCATAAGTCTGACTCCTGCCAATGGATGGAGGCTGCTGTGACCGACACCAGGTTGTTGGGAGGTGTGCCAGACATCTGTGCTTCAGCACACTTACGTCATTGCACTTCTTGCCTCCTGGGGATTCTTTCTCTGGAGAAAAGGTGTGCTGCTCCATTCATGACACCTCCACTCCTCCATAACTGCATGCATCACCACCAAGATGCTTAACCAGTGACTGAGCGAGCGGTCACTGTCAGCACAGCCTGGTCCTGTGGCCTCATCCTAGGAGGTAAGTCAGGAAGGCTCTCATAGTGGTCTCCACCTCCAGGTACCATGTTCAGGCATTTGTGGGGGCTGGGTCTCTGCTGCCAGGACCTGTGTTCAGGCATCCATGGGTTCTGGGACTGTCTGATTGCCCTGCCCAGTGGGGATAAACCTGGGTGGATTGCTACTCCAGGCCTGCCTCAGAGGTGGACCATTGTCGGGAGGGGTGGAGGTTGAGCCCCTTGGAGGTTCTGGCACCAGAAAAAACACAGTAAATATAAAAATGGACTTTAGCAAATGTTGCAATGTATAGTAGGTGGAGCTGATAAAACTGTCATTAGCACTGCCAAATTACAGCAGAATATTCCTTTAAGCACATCTGACTTGTCTGATGGCATGAGGGGGAGGGATTTAAATGTATCCAGAAAGGACACAGGGACTCAAGAATCAGTTCCTACACAGAGCCCTACTCCTGGCCATGCAGTGACTGAGACTGTTCGTATTAACCTGAAGAATACATAAAGGGTACATTCTGAGGACGAACAACCAGGGGAGTCTGAACAATCCCATAGTGTGGCTAGCTCTAGCAATGAGGAGACTCGGGTGAGAGTCATGACACCCCTTCCCTCCGACAACCAAGGTTCTCTGATTTGTTTGACAGAACGATTCCAGAACCATGTAGGAATGGGGTTAGACTGAGATATAGGGGTGGATTGGAGTCGCACCCAGATAGAGAACATGTGGGTTGGAAACTGATTAAGGAATCACTCCTGTTTTCCCTCGAAAATGTCCATGTCCTAATCCTTATATCCGGAGAAGACAATTTTGACAGTTTTAACTCCCCCCAAACTTTGGAATGTTTCTGGTACAGATATAACCAGGTCAAATTCTCTCCCCTATGGACCTCTTTTATGGCAGTCCCTCTAACTCAGTCATTATTCAAAAGAATAACTGTGATGTTCCGGTACAAAGGGGTCAGTATTGGAAACATTTATCATTGGCTACAGAAGAACTGTGACATCCTCAGTGCTCTGGAATCCATCATAAACTCCGAGCAATGTTAGACAGGGGGCTGGCATTTTAGGGTGAAACTTTACCAGACTGAGGGAGGCATTGTTCACAGTCCTAACAGTTTCTTTATTAGTAAGGACTGTGGAGTTTGTTCTTATGCAGGCCAGTTGAAGGTCTGCCATAAATGTGGAGCTCGTACACATCTAGCTAGCAATGTCAGAAATTAAGATGCATCATCTGGGATCTATGTGATAACAGTCAAAACCTAAAGGCGATCACTGTTATCTAGAAGTCTAGAGTGTCAAAAATGTGTTTTGGCACTCTGAACCCCACTCTGGCACAGCAAAAGGGTGCTGGGGATATCATTTTTTAATGTCTTAGGTGGAGGGATGTGCCCCCACACCCCTGGGGTTCCCCTCTACCTCCTACTTTTCAGCTCCAGGGGATGCATGTTGGGAGGGTGAAAACATTTAAAATAAAAGGTTCGGTCTGAGGACACAACAAAAACCTACCAGCACCGGACCCAAACTTATACCCTGCCAACCAATGCTGTGAACCCATCCACCATGCCATGGGGTTAGCTCAGCAACCCATTGTGCTTGCACCCCTCATATACCCTACCGCCCGTCGCTGTGCATGCCCCTCCTCCCTCGCACATATGTACAGCAACATCTTGTAGCTATATTTGGTCCACGCCTTTGTGTCCTCGCACTTAGATTATTGCAACTCCCTCTACCTAGGGCTTCCTGAGGTGGAAATCCACCACCTGCAGCTGGTGCAGAACGCGGCAGCCTGGCTTTTGATGGGTCCTGTCATATTTCGCCGGTGCTGTGCGAACTGCACTGGCTGCCAGTAAAGTGGCTGATCACCTTTACAGTTGGTTTGATGACTTTGAAAGCCCTACCCAGACTGGGCCTGGATTACCTGAAAGATACATAGATACATAGACAGTGTCGGCAGATAAGGGCCTATGGCCCACCCAGTCTGCCCATTTGAGCTTGTAAGTTCAGTTTATGTTTTCCTAGAAGTCTGTTGCCCCTTACCCCTGACCCCCAGAATTCATTTATGTCTATCCCATGCATTCTTAAATCCCGGGATTGTTTCAGCCCCCACCACTTCCTCTGGCAGGGTGTTCCACTTGTCCACCACCCGTTCTGTGAAGAAATTCTTCCTCATGTTTCCCCTGAATCATCCTCCCTCCAACTTCATCCCATGCCCTCTAGTCCTGGAACATCTTTTTTGCTTAAACATAATGTATTCCTGCACCCTGTTCCTCCCAGTAAGATACTTGTATGTCTCTATCATATCCCCTCTCTCCCTCCTTTCCTCCAGGGAGTACATGTTCAGTTCCTTCAACCTGTCTTCATAGGACTTGTGATGCAATCCATGCACCATCTTTGTTGCCCTCCTCTGAACCTTCTCTACCCTGTCTATGTCCTTACGTAGGTATGGTCTCCAGAACTGAACACTGTACTCCAGGTGGGGCCTCACTGGTGTCTTGTATAGCGGAATTATGACCTCTCCTTCCTGCTGGTGATGCCCCTGCCTATACATCCCAGCATCCCATTTGCTTTACTCTGCCTTGTCACACTGTTCCCTACCTTGAGGTCATCGGAGATGATAACCCCAAGGTCCCTTTCCTGCTTGGTGCATGCTATATCCTCACCCCCCAACTGATATATTGTGCCAGGGTTTTTGTGCCCCATATGCATTATCTTGCACTTCTTTGCATTGAATTTCAACTGCCAAACCCCTGACCATTCTTCAAGTTTTTGCAGGTCCCTTCTCAAAGAGCTCCTGGTTCCTTACTGCCCTGGACAATCACTCTGCTCGGCTGATGAGGGGTTGCTAGAAATTCCAAGGGTGGGTTTAAAATCATCGGAAGTGAGAGCATTTATGTGTGCAGCCCCTACCCTTCGGAATTCACTACCCCGTCGGTTACGGGAGTGCACAACTGTGGAGGGATTCAAGCAAATTTTAAAAACTCTTTTGTGGCGCCAGGCATTCAGTGACTGGTCTTCCTATTTGATGAATGCTATACTGCATTTTATTGTTAATGTATTGATGTTTGATTTGTTTTATAATTGTTAGATGCCTTGGTTGTGGATAAGGTGCCATATAAATAACATTTATTAGCATTATTATTATATTCTCTCACCCCCCCCATCCAGCCACCTTATCCTACCGTAGCCGTCCATGTAATGCACTGGGGAGTGGGCCCTCCCATGCAGCCACCTTATCCTACTGTAGCTGTCCATGTAATGCACTGGGGAGTGGGACCCCCTCCATCCAGCCACCTTATCCTACCATAGCCGTACATGTAATGCACTGGGGAGTGTGCTCCCCCATCCAGCCACCTTATCCTACTGTAGCTGTCCATGTAACACACTGGGGAGTGGGCCCCCCCATCCAGCCACCTTATCCTACTGTAGCTGTCCATGTAATGCACTGGGGAGTAGGCCCCCCCCATCCAGCCACCTTATCCTACTGTAGCTATCCATGTAATGCACTGGGGAGTGGGCCCCCCCATCCAGCCACCTTATCCTACCATACCTGTCCATGTAATGCACTGGGGAGTGGGTCACCTCCATCCAGCCACCTTATCCTATCATAACTGTCCATAGAATGCACTGGGGAGTGGGCCCCCCTCCATCCAGCCACCTTATCGTACCATAGCCGTCCATGTAATGCACTGGGGAGTGGGTCCCCCACATCAAGCCACCTTATCATACCGTAGTCATCCATGTAATGCACTGGGGAGTGGGCCCCCCCATCCAGCCACCTTATCCTACCATAGCGGTCCATGTAATATACTCGGGAGTGGGCCCCCTCCCCCCATCCAGCCACCTTATCCTACCGTAGCCATCCATGTAATGCACTGGGGAGTGGGCCCCCCATCCAGCCACCTAATCCTACGTAGCCATCCATGTAATTCACTGGGGAGTGGGGCCCCATCCAGCCACCTTATCCTACCATAGCTGTCCATGTATTGCACTGGGAGTGAGCCCCCATCCAGCCACCTTATCCTACCATAGCAGCCCATGTAATGCACTGGGGAGTGGGTCACCCCATAGAGCCACCTTATCCTACTGTAGCTGTCCATGTAATGCACTGGGGAGTGGGCCCCCTTATCCAGCCACCTTATCCTACCATAGTTGTCCATGTAATGCACTGGGGAGTTGGCCCCCCATCCAGACACCATATTCTGCCATAGCTGTCCATGTAATGCACTGGGGAGTGGGCCCCCCATCCAGCCACCTTATCCTACTGTAGCTGTCCATGTAATGCACTGGGGAGTGGGCCCCATCCAGCCACCTTATCCTACTGTAGCTGTCCATGTAATGCACTGGGGAGTGGGCCCCCATCCAGCCACCTTATCCTACCATAGCTGTCCATGTAATGCACTGGGGAGTGGGACCCCCTCCATCCAGCCACCTTATCCTACCATAGCCGTACATGTAATGCACTGGGAGTGTGGCTCCCCCATCCAGCCACCTTATCCTACTGTAGCTGTCCATGTAACACACTGGGAGTGGGCCCCCATCCAGCCACCTTATCCTACTGTAGCTGTCCATGTAATGCACTGGGAGTAGGCCCCCATCCAGCCACCTATCCTACTGTAGCCATCCATGTAATGCACTGGGTGGGCCCCCATCCAGCCACCTTATCCTACCATACCTGTCCATGTAATGCACTGGGGAGTGGGTCACCTCCATCCAGCCACCTTATCCTATCATAACTGTCCATAGAATGCACTGGGGAGTGGGCCCTCCATCCAGCCACCTTATCGCACCATAGCCGGCCATGAATGCGCAGAGGGGAGGTCCCACATCAAGCCACCTTATCACTACCGTAGTCATCCATGTAATGCACTGGGGAGTGCGCCCCCATCCAGCCACCTTATCCTACCATAGCGGTCCATGTAATATACTCGGGAGTGGGCCCCCTCCCCCCATCCAGCCACCTTATCCTACCGTAGCCATCCATGTAATGCACTGGGGAGTGGGCCCCCCATCCAGCCACCTAATCCTACCGTAGCCATCCATGTAATTCACTGGGGAGTGGGGCCCCCATCCAGCCACCTTATCCTACCATAGCTGTCCATGTAATGCACTGGGGAGTGAGCCCCCCCATCCAGCCACCTTATCCTACCATAGCAGCCCATGTAATGCACTGGGGAGTGGGTCACCCCCATAGAGCCACCTTATCCTACTGTAGCTGTCCATGTAATGCACTGGGGAGTGGGCCCCCTTATCCAGCCACCTTATCCTACCATAGTTGTCCATGTAATGCACTGGGGAGTGGGCCCCCCATCCAGACACCATATTCTGCCATAGCTGTCCATGTAATGCACTGGGGAGTGGGCCCCCCATCCAGCCACCTTATCCTACTGTAGCTGTCCATGTAATGCACTGGGGAGTGGGCCCCCCATCCAGCCACCTTATCCTACTGTAGCTGTCCATGTAATGCACTGGGGAGTGTGCCCCCCATCCAGCCACCTTATCCTACCATAGTTGTCCATGTAATGCACTGGGGAGTGGGCCCCCTCATCCAGCCACCTTATCCTACCATAGTTGTCCATGTAATGCACTGGGGAGTGGGCCCCCCATCCAGCCACCTTATCCTACCGTAGCCATCCATGTAATGCACTGGGAAGTGGGCCCCCCCATCCAGCCACCTTATCCTACCGTAGCCATCCATGTAATGCACTGGGAAGTGGGCCCCCCCATCCAGCCACCTTATCCTACCATAGCTGTCCATGTAATGCACTGGGGAGTGGGTCGCCATTATTGTTGGCCCTCACTCCCCAGCGCTAATATCATGGGTACCCCCTCATCGGTGTGGGATACAATCACATAAATACTGCCTGCAACAATGTAACTAAATGCAATTTAGGTGATGACAGGAGTCGATTCTTTCAAAAGTGCCCCTTGGAAGCCCATAACTGAGCTGATGGAGTTAACCAAGACATTTTGATTAGAAATGCCTCCCAAAAAGCTGCAGGGGGACATAGAGATCCTGACCCTACCTCCCCCTTCCCCACCCTCCTCTGATCCCACTGATAATATAACAGAGGAATCTTCCACAGCTGGCCACTAAGGTGGCAGGCAAGAGGACCAACCTCTGTACAAACAAGTGAAAATGTTCCACATCCTCAGGAAGAGCCTAAGGACCCAGAGGGCAAACGTCAAGCAACTACCTCCTAACTACCTCAGTTGATGATGATACACCTAATATTGACATACTCCCTCCCTGGAGTGGTCTACATGCTTAACTTGAAAAAGTGCCAGATTACAGGTGTCTAAGGCCTCTCCAGTTAAAATCATGAACATCGCACGCATGTCTGTGATCTCTAAGAACTGTCAAACTGGCAACAACTTCAGGGAAGGATTACTTTCCAATCCTGCCTACTGGCAAATAAGTAATTAATGGGATTCATGCCCCCAGTCTCTCTTAAGCCCAGCCAAGTGCTCCCGTTACACAAGAAGCTCTGACAGCTATTCTCTATCTGTTCCCCGCTGTTCGCACCCCAAAGGCCAGCGTTCTTTTGCAGAGTAGAGCCTCTAAGATGTTTAACTCCCTTGGCAGTGAATTCACCAACTTAGGCACCCCTGCTCATTCAGAATCAAGCTACACCAAACTCTTGAGTCTGGGCCAGCCCATTGGTGCAGCGGTTTGATTTCCACTTGCGGCACCAGTGACCCGGGTTCAGGAGTGGACTTGGGTGCTGGAACGGACGGCCAGGGAGAGAAGGCTTGAGAATCAACTGACAGCTCGCCTTCTTTTGGGGGGAGGATGGGGATATAACCCGGCGATTGCTGACCCTTATCAGAGGCTGGGGTCATAGCAATGAGTGGGGTCCCATTCACGAAGAGGGCATGGTGAACATTGACCTTATGTCAGTGACACACCATGCCCACTAGGGAGCAAACAGAAAAAGAACCCTGTAGCCAACTGGATATTGGTCACCAGCTCCCGTTGCTGTGAGTCTGAAAGTGCACGCACCATCCCACCAGTGCCTTCCCCCTCAGAGGAGAGGGACCCACCCAGCAGAGGATTACACCCGGAGGTTACCTGGGGGGGGGCTGCCATGTGGGGTGAAGAGGTGGCTGATCCAAGGCAGTGTGGCATGGAGGTCAAGGTGGCCTGAAGGAGGCGGCCAGAGTGGGAGGGGAGCAAAAACAACAAAAACGCTTGTGTCCAGAGCCACCAGTGACTGTTTCTCCTAACCTCTCTGGCAGTTGCTCCTGTTCTTTGCATCTCATTACTCTCCCCATCTCTGCCTGACACCACCCTCCCACCTCTATACATCTGCCTCTCTCCTAGCCCTGGTCCACCACCTTCCTCTCTTTCCCTCCTTTAACTCCCTTCTCCCCCCCTTTTCTAATCTGTTCACCTTAGCCACTGTTGCAGAAGTTCCCAATCCTTGCTTCTCACCCATATCACCTTCTACCTCCCTTCCAGTTGCCCCTCTATGCCCACTCTCTCGTCTCACTTTCCTATACTATCTGGCACAACTGGAAGCAACTAAATTTTTTTACTCCACTTTTTCCTTTGACAGTGCTCTTCCAGCAGCTTTTATTCATTTAAATATTGTTTATTGTGACTCGTCATTCTTCAATGCATGCTTGGTTGTGTTGCTCTAACTGGTATGTATATTACCTGTAGTTTTTAGACCTCGTATACCCTGTACTGAAATTTGTATTCCAACAGCTTGCCTGCTAATCTCACACAAATTGTACTTCTATTCTTTGTATACTGACATGAAAACTTTGTAAAAGAGCCATTGGCTCAAAGATATTTATCCAAAAATCTAATAAATAAATAAATAAATAAATAAATAAATAAATAAATAAGCTATACAGCTCTCTCTAAGTCAAGGAATTGGGGGACTCAGACTATGAAGAAATGGAATCTGACAATTCATCCCATTCCTTAGCCATACCTGACAGTCAAGATGTCAGAGAGAAGAAGAAACATACTAAGGAGGCCTCTTGAATGTAATCATATTACTAATTTTGTTTACTGCCCCCCCAACACTCTAATGGACTATTTACATATAGGAGCTCTAAACGCGTGCAGTATTAAACATGCTTATCAAAGATCAGCTATTTTTTCAGTTTTAGAACAACTGCAATTAGATGCTGTTTACATGCAGAAAACATGACTGGCTGACACATACCATCTCACGCAGTCCCAAAAGAAGTGGATTTTGGGACCATTATATTGGTCTTTTGGCATGGACAGGGAAGATGGGGGTTATTTAAAGGGGAGGTCTTAGGGCGCTGCTGAGCACTACTACCGAGCAGACGTGGCTCCTTCTAACTCTGCAACTGGAACAGTTAAACTACTGTACAAACAATTCAAGTTCTAATATCTACGTGCTTGGCATCTGTGGACTCTCTATATCGAGCTGAAGCTGCTGATATCAAATTCGAATGTGGGCCGCACAAATAAAAGTGTCCCAGGTGCTGGGAAAACACAGGTCTCAACAGATCAACAGGCCATACTCAATGTCACCTAGCAGTTCTGGAGACTGCCCGCAAACCCTGCCGGCGTATGCAGGCCATCGACAGTAAGGTGAGCCTGTCCTGCAAAGGTTGGGGGAACAAGGCCTGAAAATCGAAGCGGCACCAAAAACTGCCTCATCTGCTGAGAGTCAAGCGATCAGAGCCCTCTCGACCACAGCTAAATTACCTTAGGAAAATAGGCAACTGAAATACTGGTTAGAGGCATTAGAAAATGCCAGCAGGGCACTGCACATTAGACTAATTGGGCTACCAGAAGGGTATGAGACTCTGGACCACCTCTCTTTCTTACAGTCTTGGCTCCCATTGGCTTTACAGCTTGAAAAGGACTTGGGGATACATTTCCAAAAAGCATACAGGATATTCCTGAGATCAGTCCAGGCTCAGAAAGACTTACCCTGCACAGTCCCACTGGTAATGAACGGTGAGTGCAACAGTGAGGGAGCGAATACTCCAGGCTGCTCAAAATGTGGAGCATTTGAACTTTGAAGGACATACCTTGCACTGTTTTCCAGATCTATCCTATACCACGAGGGTCCACAGGAAGAGATTTGATGTGGTCCAAGCCACACTTAGAAGTTTAGGAGTGGCCCACTCACTGATGATGCCGGCATGCCTGAGGATTTTCAATGGGGGTCGTACGTTTCAGTTCTCTGACCCAGAAGAAGCAGGCAAGCGTGTGCAACAAATTCAAAGGGAATTTGAGACCTCTGGAATGGTAGCTCATTTAGAATCAGACCAGGAGTTGGAAGCTGAGGACACCTGAAGGGGGTAACATTAAAGGACTTCTTTGATAGTGCCAATCTCCATAAAATGAGCTTCCTGAGAAGCCAGGCACACAGGTTGAGTTTTTGAAAGTTTAAACTGTTTTCATTGACTGTTTAAAAAGACTTTAACTGGTTTCCAATATTATTAAGCTATTAATAAGGGAGGGCCAATGTCTTCCTTTTATAGGGAATGTTTTGTATGGGGACAGTTTTATGTCCATGTTAATTGAATGCTTATACAGTTGTGTTAAGTATATCTCAATTTTGGCAATATGTACTTGATTTTGTTTTTTTTTTAAGGTTGCTAGAGTGTGAGGGGGCACACTAAGATTCTAGTATGCCATGTGTTCGGTATTGTGGCCTAATCAATGCTGGAAGTTGAATTCCATCCTCTTTTTCAGACATTATAGTTTGGACTGGCCACTCCTCATGTAGATATGTAGCTATCTGGACCTATTCTTATCTAGACTTATGTTGGTATACCCCTGAATCTGTAAACCACATGTTGAGAATGAGATATCTTGTTTTAAACACCATTTTATGTAATGTTAAATTGATATCTGACTGTTGTACTGTGGACTTTTATGTCTAAAAGAAACAAATAAACAAGGTACAAAAAAATAAAGGGGAGGCCTTTAAATTACAAAAACTAGGGGATTTAATTCCTGGCAGGGAGCTAATTCTGGATGGGTTTTGGGACAGGAAACCGTAGTGGTTTATAAACGTTTATGCATCTCAAGTTAAAGTAGACAGAGTGAGCTTGTTAGAACAAATTCAATCTTTCCTGGCAACAGCTAGAATTTGTTTTAGGCAGGAACTTTAATTGTTTTATAGAACTCTCTGACAGACTGCATGCAGGGAACTAGGTCTACTGTGATTCCCATGCTCTCATACAGTGGCTCTCAGAGGCTGGTCTTCGGGATACATAGATACATAGGTGGTGTTGGCGGCTGAGAGCTGTTACCCAGTCTGCCCATTTGAGCTTGTGTTCAGTTTATGTTTTTCTAGAAGTCTGTTGCCCTTACCCCTGACTTCCAGAATTCCTTTATGTCTATTCCATGCATTCTTAAATCCCGTGATGGTTTCAGCCCCCACCACTTCCTCTGGCAGAGTGTTCCACTTGTCCACCACCCATTCTGCGAAGAAATTCTTCCTCATGTTTCCTCTGAATCATCCTCCCTCCAACTTCATTCCATGCCCTAGGGATATGTACCAGATTAAAGGGAAGTCCCCTGAAAGCACCTACTTAAAAGGGAAATTGGCCCCCAGATGGATTTTCTTTTCACACGATCAGATCTTGTAGTACAAGCCGGCCTGGTGGTACTGAGGGCTGAGGCACTGGATGCCACACCTCACAACGTGCTGGTGACCCAGGAATGGACTTAAGTGGCTGGGGGCTAGCAGGGGAGGGAGACAATGGAGCATCTGGAGGACTGGTCTCCTCTCCTGGGGTGGGCTGTGGAGACTTACTCTGTGTACCAGTGACCTCTGGTGAAGATCAGAGGTACTGATGACACTGAGCCATACAAGAGGGCGGAATGGCAGAAGATACCAGTGACTTCATCATGCAGACATCATTACAGGTCTGCACTCTGGGGGAAATTATACTTGTCTTAGATTTAACTTTAATTTGCCAGGGAGGAACTGTAGCTGGGAGATATTTGCAGTAATTTGTGACTAGACCTGGTACTTAACCTCCGTGAAATAGGTGTCTGAAAGGAAGGAAGACAGTCACCGAGGTGGAGGGTCAGAGTTGTAGTTGATTGTATCTGGATGGCATAGTTTACTCCCTCCCACCCTTCCCCTCACCCCGCCCACCCACCCCAAGCATATATAACTTCCTTTATAGTAGGGGTTCTGACAGCACTTCCCCAAAGCTGCTAACAACATACACCTGTTCATATCCTTAAAGGCACAGCACACTGAATAGGGGGTAGAGACACTCACAAGCTTACATACACTAAAACAAGAACAAAATAACAACAAAAGAAAAGCATCTTTAACAAGAAGGGACACAGACATGTGGGGAGTGGTGCAATGCACTAGCTGTGGAGCAGCAGTCTTCTGGGAGACATTCTGAAGACTGCATTGCTGCCCTATTTGCAAGCACCTCTCTGGTCTGAGGATGGAGGCTGCTCGTCTCCATGCTGCCCTGGCAATGATCCAGGAAACCTGCTCCCCCACCCAGGAACCACCCAGGCCACCGCCACTACCTCAGAGGTTGCCAAGAAAGAGGAGTGGTTGGACCACGTTGGGCTCAGGGAGGGTGAAGGTAGTGGAACAGAGGCACATCCCTCCTGTTGTGCCTCTCCACAATTCATTCACCACTCTGGTGAAGCATGGTTCCTCTATGGAGGCACTCACAGTGGAGACCAAAGAAGATGCTGGGAACCTCCACAATGAAGACCCACAGGAGGATGGAACAGGACCCACAGGGAAGGAAACAACCCCTGGTGGAGGACTCAATTGTTAGGGGGTATAACTGTGTGAGGAGGGAGGGAGGGAGGAAGGGAAGGGAGGTAAGGAGTCAGCCCAGCGCCATGGCTTGGAGGGACATGAAACAAATCCTTAGGATAGTGAGAGCAGCTGCAAGGGGGAGTGATCTGGATGTCATTATCCACCTAAGGATGAATGACCTGACTGAGAATGGGATTAGAGCAGTGCAACAGGAGTTTGTGGAGTTGGGGAAGGGCCTTAGACAAGTAACACAAACTTTCTCCGAAGTGCTACCTGTCTATGGCATGGATGAGGCTAGGGTACTCCGCACCATGGGATTCAATGACTGGTTGAAAAACTGGTGCAGAGCTCAAGGATTTGGCTTCATTGGGGACTGGAGCTCCACCTGGAGGAATACAGGCTGATACTGGCATGATGGTCTGCAGCTATCGAGGAGGGGAACCTAGATCCTAAGTGATAGGTTTAAATGCTTTATTAGCAAGCATTTAAACTGGCCAAGGGGAGGAACTGAAAAGGAGAAGGGAAATCCTAGCCCCCCCTTAATAAAATCAGGGTAGTCAGTAAGGTAAACACCAAGATAGAGCAGTCAATAGGGAGAAGCGCTGGGGTAAATGGAGAAACAGAAAAAGGCAGTAAGGACAGGGATGGGGCAAAAAGAAATAAAGTCACAAAAAAAATGGAGGGTAATTAGTACCAATGCCCGTAGTCTAGGTAAAAAGCTCCCCGAAATGGTAGCCTTGATGAAAGAATGTATGTATGGAGGCTGCACTAAAGACACACTACTTCCATGACTTAACAATCTTTAAATTTATTTTATATCAGTTCAGCAAAACTGTGCTTATATAGCCAAAAAACATTTTGCAGAGTTATGTTGTAAAAGTATTCAGTTGTGATACAGACAAATTTCTCATAAACATTCATTTATAAGACTTCAGTTACCCACTGAAACACAAATGACCAACTCTTTATGAGAACAGAATGATATATTGCAAACTAATCTATCTAAACACAAACCAGATGGGTTAGTAACACACTTGGAGTAAAGACAATTAGCCCTACAGATTGCTCTGACTGGGAAGAGCAACAGCTACTTCGAGGAATCAAGGATTTGACTGTTGTAGCAACAAGCTGGAGAAGAATGATGTCATCACTCACTGACAGAGACCGAAAAATCTTCACCATTTTCAGTTACTGCTGAACACATTAACAGATGTTGATTTAAAGACAACAACAAAACCAAACACCATGATATTTTCTGGAAACAGTAATCAAGACACTGGGACTAGAATTCATGTTTTCATTGTAAATCTGTAAAACCTTGGCATTTGATCTTTAAACTCCTTTAATCTCTCTCTCGTCATATGTAGAGATGTAGCGAATTTAAATTCCGCTGGTGAAGTGAATGTGAAGTGGGCACTTCACATTGCCACTCCGCTACACAGAGTGGGCAATGCAAAGTGCTCACTCTGCCTTGTCATTACCACTTCATGTTCAGGCGGAACAGCAATGCGAAATAAGGTGAAGTCATTGGGCCAGATATTCAAGCTGCGCTCTTCTAAGGCGCAAGCCCTTGCACTGCACAAAATGGTTAGCAGGGGGTGTGTCAGAAGCGATATTCAAGGAGTTCTTGAGCAGCTCCTTTGAATATCACCCATAGCCATATCTGTGCATGGTGCAGGGAACTTGGCGCCACCACAAGTTGACAGAGTGGAGCATTCAACTTGCAGTGGCGCAAGTACCATTGCACCATGCGCAAAATCCCGATATTCAAAAGGTGACATGCAAATGGGGCCATAATTCATCCAAGGTGCAGGGGGGGGCTATTTGCATCTGATTATGGCCCCATTTGCATTCCATTAGCATGTGATGCGCCCGATCCCGAGGACTTAGCCTGGCGCTGCCAGGCAGCAGCCGTCGAGGACCAATACCTGCAGCCGATCGCTGGGCAAACAGTGTAGAATCCCTACCACCCACTGGCCCGATCACGGGCATGGTTTAATTCCCCAACAGCCCGATCGCGGCAGCAATGGCGTCCCCGAACCTATCCCTGGTGGTCCAGTGGACTGAAAGCCCAATGCAGGCAGTAAGTTAAATACCCTCCCTCCGAACGGATCCCTGGTGGTCCAGTGGACCAAAATGCCCGATCGCGGGCAGTATGTTTAATAAACCTCCCGAATGGATCCCTGGTGGTCCAGTGGACCAAAAGCCGATCGCGGGCAGTATGTTTAATAAACCCCAACATATCCATGGTGGCTAGTGTCCCCCACCCACCCACCCACCCACCGTAGCCCACCACCCCGCTCCCCCAGCAGCCGTGGGTGGCAGCATCACCACCTGCTTGCCGCCTCAAGCTCCGCCGACTGACAGTTTGTAGGGCTGCACCCATTGGTGGAGAGCAGAGCCAATGGGCGCAGCCCATACCATACAAGACAGTCCAGTTTTGTGAATGAACTCATTTGGGCACCCCCATCAGCACAGAAGAAGGGGGGCAGACATGATGCCGACGGGGAGTGGGCTTCCCCGTTGGCACAGTACAACAGGAAGGGAGGCGGACGTCGTCAGGGATTGGGCACCCTCGTCGGCAAACAACGAGGTTGGGGGGCACATTCTGCCGACAGGGAGTGGGCTCCCCAGCAGCACATACTTCAAGGGCAGGAGAGCCGACTGGGATTGGGCACCCTGCAGTCAGCGCTATGGGTGAGTAAGCGCCCTGTGCTGCCATGCTACTAGCTGGCAAGTAGGAAGGGCCTGCTTGTGTGATGAGCTTTGCTTGGATTGCAACAGGCCTTTCTCTAAATGTGCTCACACCAGCTTAGTATGCATGGTGTGGCGTCGCTGATTGGGGAATGAGGGACACACCTACTGGTGCGTGTCCTGCATTCACCCGACAGCGACCGCGCCTCCAAATCCCCACTGCCACAAGATGTTGGCTGCACACGTGCACCAACATAAAAATTTATGTTGTGATTCATGACGTGATCATAAATCATGATTTGTGACTGCATTTGTGACCTTGATGATGAAGAAACGCGAATGCCTACAGCTGTACTTCCTCTGGCCCCGATGAGTTGTGGCACAAAACTCCCCAACTTAAAAACACTCATTAATGAGTAGAATGGTGGAGTGGTGAAGCATGGAGAGATACTACAAAACAGACTTACAATACATCCAAGTAACTATTAAAAAAAATTAATGTTGTGATCTGCGATGTGATCATAAATCGAGATTTGTGACTGCATTTATGACCGTGATGATGAAGAACGTGATTTGTATCACAAATGACTCGTGATAATGGTCCTGACTTAAAAACGTATGTTAATCAGTACAATGTTCCTGGAGAATTATGCACCACACCAGTCCAGTACTCTGAAGGGAAGCCAAAGAAACAACTGTGACTTAAGTTAGAGATGGAGATTGGGCCCTAAAGAGATGCAAATGCACAGACAGATTACGATTGCACTGCGCACTGAAAAGATGAAGATGCAAAGGCACAACACCTAACCAGTGCTCACCATCAGAAATTCAAAAATCTGGAAAATAATTCCTTTGCCGGTTGGGGCGAGCTGGGGGGGAAGGGCAGTGTACTGCACTGCTGCAGTAACAGTCACTAGTACTACTAAAGATACCACAAAGAAGTACAAAAATTAAACAGCAGTAGTGAATAGCAGGTTCACATTGCTGAAATTATGTGGCACAATAAAAGGTGTCTGATTTGATGACATGCATCACACACATACTCACACACACACTAAGTGATGTGTAGCAAATTGAAAACTTCAGTAATATAACCACATATTTAAAAAAAAAAAATTATGTGCTGCTGCACCACAACAATCAGCAAAAAATGACAAGAATTATTGAAAATATTACTGTGTGTACATTAACACAGCAATACAAGAAAAATATCACCAAAACAGAAAGCTCTGTCTTTTGCTCCAAGTTAATCTACCTACACCACAGATACGTCCCTCCCCCAAAGCACACTTCCATTGTCTCTCAGTACACAGACTGAATCTTATACATTAACATTCAAAATCCAGACACAAACAATAAACGCTCGATGATAAAAGCACAGGAGGGTTTCCTATAATTGATTAACTAAAGTTTCAGCAAAACAAATGACCTCAAAAGGCTTTGTTAACAGCTTTTAGAAGGTTTGAATCACAGAGCTCTCAGAGCAGATTGTTTCCCTACAGCTTCATACACACACTACCCCAAACTGAGTCTATGCAGAAAGATCTAGAGCCCATGTGACCTGAAATCCCATGAATTATTGCAAAATTCTCCTTTGGAGCTTAAAAAAAAGGCGAAGTGAGGTGGAGTACATTGTTTTCAATGTACTGCGCCTTAAGAATTGGTGGAGTAGTGGTTTGGGAAGGCGGAGTAATGCAAAGTCATCATTTTCAATGGACTTTGCGTTACCCATTGTCACGCGAAGTACTCCACTTCGCATTGCAGATCACTCCGTGCATCCGCCTTCACTCCGTGGATCACTTCGTGGAGCAAATTGGGGCTACTTTGCCCACCACTAGTCATATGGCTTTTTGGTGCAGACCTTGAACCATTTTAGCTGCCCTCCTCTGTACTGCCTCCATCCTGTCTATGTCCTTGTGGAGATGGGGTCTTCAGAACTGCACGCAGTACTCCAGATGGGGTCTCACCAACTGTCAGTACAAAGGGATAACAACTTCTTGTTTTCTACTGGTGATGCCTCTCTCTATGCAACCCAGTATCCTCCCAGCCCTCCTTACTGCCTTTTCATATTGCTTGCTTACCTTTCGGTCACTTGATATGACTATCTCCAGGTCCCTTTCCATTTTTGTAGTTGTTAGTACCCCTTCCCATTGTGTATGTTTCCTCTGGGTTTTTGTTTCCCAGGTGCATTACTTTAAAGCTGCCATACTTTTGACCATTCCTCCAACCTTACCAGCCAAGTCCCCATGCATCCTCTCCATCCCACCTTCTGTATTAACTCTGTTGCAGATCTTTGTGTGTCTGCAAAGAGGCATTATTTTCCTTCCAGTCCCTTTGCAATGTCACTTATAAAGACATTAAAGAGGATCGGTTCCAGTACTGAACCCTGTAGTACCTTTCTAGTAACCCCCCTTTCTTTGGAGTAGATTTTGTTTACGGTGATCTTCTGTGTCCTGTTGTCTAGCCAGTGTTTTACCCATGCTACCACACTGGGTCCCACTCCCAGGCTGGCTAATTTGTTTATTAATCTTTTGTGTGGGACTGTGTCATGTTTAACTTGACATACATGTACATATTGTATCTAAGATATTTGCCTCCTAATTGATGCAACTCTGATGTTCATGTTTGTTCTTACTTGTCTTGTTGTGTTTTAAATCGATGGGAAACCTTTGTAAATTAGTTTCTAGCTCAAAGGTTGTAATCCGAGACTCTAATAAATGAATTAAATAAATGGTACTAAGTTTACAAATAAAATGATAGAGACATATTGGCTGCAAATGGAAGAGGGACTACAACTCACTAAAGAACAAACAGCGCAATGGGACACCTCACTCCCTCATACGGAATTAAATGATATTACAGAAAATGTAAGCATGAATACAGCCCCAGGAACAGATGGACTGCCATTAGGATGTTATAAGCATATGAGAACAATTACCACAGGAAATGCTAATGGTATACAAAGATCTGTTTAGTAATGCCAAGATTTCAACAGAAAAGACCAAAGGTGTTTTAATTATATTGTATAAAAAAGGGGACAAGACATTATTAACAAACTGAAGGCCTCAAAATATTTTAAAAAAAGCAGGGTTCTCAAAGGACTTGCGCTCATCTCATCTTGCATGCCCTGGTGCAAATGAGATACGCAGAGCACCAACAATGGTATTCAAAGAAAATGCACTAGGGGCTGACTAGGTGGGCCAAGAGGTCCTTATCTGCCGTCAAGGTCTATGTTTCTATGTTTCATCAGCGGGCAGCTCAGCCCACCCTCATACTGCCATAGTTGCCCACTGACAGAGCTGTCTGTGAATGATAGCTACTGTGCAACTGTAAGTCCATTGGTCGACCGTGTTGACCAATGGGCTTGCAGTGTGTACTGTAAGCTGTCATACACAACATTGTGAATGAGTGTCATTCATAAAGTTGTATATGAGCAGCCTACAGTACACACTGCAAGCCCGATGATTGGTGGTTGACCAATGGACTTCTGATTATACAACGCTATCATTCAAAGACAGCAATAATCGGCGCGGGCAAAGATGGTATGAGGGTGGCTTGAGCTGCCCACCAATGTTGGGACTATGCTGGAATGGGGAAGCAGGGTGGTTTGGGGTGTCTGAGTGGGTGGGGGTGGGAGGTCTTCCGGGCTACTGAGGGGATCTTATGGAGGCAGTCACTGATGTGTTTGAGTTAGGGTGGTGAGGGGGTTTTGTTTTTTCTACATTGCCAGTGGAAGCTGTGGCATTCTTATGGAGATGCAGGCTGAGTGCGGTTCTATTATTTCGACTTTGTTGTTTCAGGGAGCAACATTCATACAGGGATGTGGACGTGGAATGGGGGTTCAGTTTTTTCAACATTAACACCACAGGGAGCAGTATTCTTACAGGGATGTGGGCGGGGCATTCTGTTATTTCGACATTATTGCCACAGGAAGCAGCATTATTATGGGGATGTGGGTGGGGAGGGATTCTGATATTTCTACATTATTGCCAGGGGTCAGCATTATTATGGGGATGTGGGAGGGGAGGGAGGTTCTGTTATTTCTACATTATTGCCACAGGGCAGCATTATTATGGGGATGTGGGCAGGGAGGGGATTCATGTTATTTCACATTAGTGCCACAGGAGGCAGCATTATGGGGGATGTGGGCGGGGAGGTTATGTTATTTCTACATTAGTGCCACAGGGGCAGCATTATTATGGGGATGTGGGGCGGGAGGGGATTCTGTTATTTCTACATTAGTGCCACAGGGGCAGTATTATTAATAGGGGATGATGGGGCGGGGAGGGATTCTGTTATTTCTACATTAATGCCACAGGGGCAGCATTATTATGGGGATGTGGCGGGGAGGTGATTCTGTTGACTTACATTAGTGCCACAGGGCAGCAGTATTATAGGGATGTGGAGGGAGGGATTCTGTTATTTCTACATTAGTGCCACAGGGGCAGCATTATTATGGGGATGTGAAGGCGGGGGTTCTGTTATTTCTACATTAGGTGCCAGAGGGGCAGCATTATTATGGGGATGTGGAGGGAGGGAGGATTCTGTTATTTCTACATTAGTGCCAGAGGGCAGCATTATTATGGGGATGTGGTAGGGAGGAGTTCTGTTATTTCTACATTAGTGCCAGAGAGGGCAGCATTATTATGGGGATGTGAGTAGGGAGGTTCTGTTATTTCCATTGGTACCAGAGGAGCAGCATTATTATGGGGATGTGGGCGGGGAGGGATTCTGTTATTCTACATTAGTGCCACAGGGTGAGCATCATTATGGGGGATGTGGGCGGGAGGTTCTGTTGAATTCTACATTAGGTGCCACAGGGGCAGCATTATTATGGGGATGTGGGAGGAGGGTTCTGTTGTTTCTACATTAGGTGCCACAGGGGCAGCATCATTATGGGGATGTGGGCGAGGAGGGATTCTGTAAATTCTACATTAGTGCCACAGGGGCAGCATCATTATGGGGATGTGAGGCGGGAGGATTCTGTGATTTCTACATTAGTGCCACAGGGAGCAGCATTATTATGGGGATGTGGGCGGGAGGATTCTGTAATTTCTACATTAGTGCCACAGGAGCAGCATCATTGTAAGGGATATTAGGCGGGGAGGGAGGATTCTGTAATTTCACATCAGTGCCACAGGGGCAACATCATTATGGGGATATGGGCGGGGAGGGTTATTGTATTCTACATCAGTGCCACAGGGGCAGCATCATTATGGGGATGTGGGAGGGAGATTCTGTTATTTCTACATCAGTGCCACAGGAGCAGCATTATTATGGGGATGTGGGCGGAGGGGGATTCTGTTATTTCTACATTAGTGCTATTAGCATTATTATTATGGGGATGTAAGGAGGGGACCCGTTATTTCTACATTAGGCACATGGGGCAGCCATGACAGGGGATGTATGGTGGGATTCTGTTATTTCTACATTAGTGCCACAGGGGCAGTATTTTATGAGGATGGGGGGAGGGGGATTCTGTTATTTCTACAGTACCCACAGGGGCAGCATTATTATAAGTGTGGGCGGGAGGATTCATAGTTCTGCATTAGTGCCACAGGGGCAATATGGGGATGTGAGGGGAGGGACCCGTTACTACATTAGTGCCACAGGGCAGCATTATTATGGGGATGTGGGCGAGGGGATTCTGTTACCTGCATTAGTACAGGGGCAGTATGTGGGGATGGGCGAGGGGGATTCTGTTATTCTACATTAGTGCCACAGGGGCATTATTATGGGATGGGAGGGGAGGGATTCTGTTTCTACATTATGCCTCAGGGGCAGTATCATTATGAGGATATTGGGCGGGGAGGGGTTCTGTTAATTCTACATTAGTGCCACAGGGGCAGCATCATTATGCGGATGTGGGGCGGGGGAGGGGGATTCTGTTAATTCTGCATTAGTACCACAGAGACATCATTATCTTGGATGTGTAGTAGGGAGGATTCTGTTTTCTACGTGGTGCCTTACGAGGGCAGCATCATTATGGGGATGTGGCGAGGAGGATTCTATTATTTCTACATTAGTGCCACAGGAGCAGCATTATTATGTGGGAATGAGGGGGGGAGGGTGGTTCTGTTATTTCTACATTAATCACAGGAGCAGCAATTATGGGGATGTACAGAGAGGGGGATTCTGATATTTCTACATTAGTGCCACAGGGCAGCATTATTATGGGGATGTGGGCGAGGGGATTCTGTTTCTACATTAGTGCCACGGGGCAGCATTATTATGGGGATGTATGAGGGGATTCTGTTATTTCTACATTAGTGCCAGAGGGGCAGTATTATGGGATGGGCGGAGGGGGATTCGTTACTTACATTAATTAACAGGGGCACCATTATTATGGGGATGAGGCGGTGGTGGGATTCTGTTATTTCTACATTAGTGCCACAGGGCAGCATTATTATGGGGATGTGGTAGGGAGTGAGATTCTATTATTTCTACATTAGTATACAGGGAGCAGCATTTATTGTATAGGGGATGTGGTGAGGTAGGATTCTGTTATTTCATTAATGCCACAGGAGCAGCATTATTATGTGAATGGGCTGAGGGATTCTGTTATTTCTATAAGTGCCACAGGGCAACATTATTATGGGGATGTGGGGCGGGCAGAGTTCTGTTATTTCTACATTAGTGCCATGGGAAGCATTATTATGGGATGTGGGCGGAGGGGATACTGCATTTCTACATTAATGCCACAGGGGCATTATTATGGGATGGGCGGGGAGGATATATTATTTCTATATTAGTGCCACAGGGGCATTATTATGGGATGTGGGCGGGGAGGACTGTTATTTACATTATACAGGGGGAAATATTTTGGGATATGAGCGAGAGAGAGTTCTGTTATACATTAGTGCCAGAGGGCAGCATTATTAGGGATAAGGGAGGGAGGGATTCTGTTATTTCTACACAAGTGCCAGGCAGCATTGTTTATGGGGATGTGGGAGGGAGGGGGATTCTGTTAGCTACAGTAGTGCACAGGGGCAGCAATATTATGGGGATGTGAAGGAGGGGGTTCTGTTATTTACATTAGTGCCAAGGGGCAACACATTATGGGGAAGTGGGGCGGGCAGGAGGGATTCTGTTATTTCTACAGTGGTGCCATGAGGGGCAGCATTATTGTGGGGATGGGCGGGAGGTTGTTATTTCTACATTAGTGCTGGGGGCCATTATTATGGGGATGGGGCGGGAGGGGATTCTGTTATTTCTACATTAGTGCCTCAGGGAAAATAATATGGGGATGTACGAGGGGGGGATCTCTATTTCTACATTAGTACCACAGAGAGCAGCATATTATGGAGATGTAGGAGGAGGATTTGTTATTTCTACATTAGTGCCACAGGGGCATTATTATGGGATGTGGGAAGGAGGATTCTGTTATTTACATTAGTGCCACAGGCAGCATTATGGGGATGTGGGCGAGGGATTCTGTTATTTCTACATTAGTACAAAGAGCAGCATTATTATGGGATGTGGGCGGGAGAGTTCTGTTATTTCTACAATAGTGACGCTGGAATGAGAGTTCTGTTATTTCTACATTAGTGCCACAGGAGCAGCATTATTATGAGGGATGTGGGCGGGGAGAGGTTCTGTTATTTCTACTACATTAGTGCTACAGGGGCAGCATTATTGTGGGGATGTGGTAGGGAGGGGATTCTATTTCTACATTGGTGCCACTGGGGCAGCATTATAATGGGGATGTGCGGAGGGGGGGGATTCTGTTATTTCTACTTAGTGCCTCAGGGGCAGCATTATTATGGGGATAATAGGTGGGGAGGATTCTGTTGTTCTACATTAGTGCCACAGGGGCAGCATTATTATGGGGATGTGGGCGGGGGTGGGGATTCTGTTGTTTCTGCATTGGTGCCACAGAGGCAGCATTATTATGGGGATGTAGGATTCTGTTATTTCTACATTAGTGCTACGGGGGCAGCATGATGATGGGGATGTGGTAGGGAGGGATTCTGATATTTCTACATTAGTGCCACAGGGGCAGCATTATGATGAGGATGGTAGGGAGGGGGTTCTATTATTTCTACATTGGTGCCACCAGGCAGCATTATGATGGGGAAGTGGTAGGAGGTATCTTGTTATTTCTACATTAGTGCCACAGGGCGCATTATTATGGGATGGGGTGACGACGGGAGTTCTGTTATTTCTCATTAGTGCCACAGGAGGCAGCATTATTGTGAGGGATATTAGGCGGGGAGGGGGGATTCTGTTATTTCTACATTAGTGCACAGGGGCAGCATTATTATGGAGATGTGGGCGGGGAGGGGATTCTGTTATTTCTACATTAGTGCCACAGGGCAGCATTATTTTGGGGATGTGTGATAGGAGGGATTCTGTTATTTCTACATTGGTGCCACAGGGGCAGTCATTATTATGGGGAGGGGCGGGAGAGGATTCTGTTATTTCTACATTAGTGCCACTGGGGCAGCATTATTATGGGGATGTGTGGGCGGGGGGGGATTCTGTTATTTCTACATTTGTGCCACAGGGGCAGCATCATTATGGGGATGTGGGCGGGGAGGGGAGATTCTGTTATTTCTACATTAGTGCCTAGGGCAACATTATTATGGGGATGTGGGGCGGGGAGGGGATTCTGTTATTTCTACATTAGAGCCACAGGGGGCAGCATCATTATGGGGATGTTGTCGGCGAGGGGAGATTCTGTTATTTCTACATTAGTGCCACAGGGGGCAGTATTATTATGGGGATGTGGGCGGCGAGGGGGGATTCTGTTATTTCTACATTAGTGCCACAGGGGGTAGCATTATTATGGGGATGTGGGCGGGAGGGAGGTTCTGTTATTTCTACATTGTCCTCAGGGGCAGCATTATTATGGGGATGTGGGCGGGGAGGGGGTTCTGTTGTTCTACATTAGAGTCACAGGGGCAGCATCATTATGGGGATGTTGTTGGGAGATTCTGTTATTTCTGCATTTGTGCCACAGGGGCAGCATTATTTTGGGATGTGGGTCGTGAGGGGGTTCTGTTATTTCTACATTAGTGCCACAGGGTAGTGCATTATTATGGGGATGTGGGCGGGAGGAGGATTCTGTTATTTCTACATTAGTGCCACAGGGGCAGCACTATTATGGGGATGTGCGGGGGGAGGGGATTCTGTTGTTTCATTAGTGCCACAGGGGCAGCATTATAATGGGGATGGTGGGGAGGGATTCTGTTATTTCTACATTAGTGCCACAGGGTACATTATTATGGGGATGTGGGCGAGGGGATTCTGTTATTTCTGCATTAGTGCCAACAGGGGCAGCATTATTATGGGGATGTGGGCGGGAGGGGACATCTGTTGTTTCTACATTACTGCCACAGGGGCAGCATTATTTTTGAGGGATATTAGGCGGGGAGGGATTCTGTTGTTCTACATTACTGCCAGAGGCAGCATTATTTTGGGGGATGTGGGCAGGAGGGGATTCTGTTTTCTCTTACCTTACAGGGGAGACCAGCATTATTGTGGGGATGTGGGCGGGAGGGAGTTCTGTTATTTCTGGTGGTGCCACAGGGGCAGCATTATTGTGTGGGGATGTGGAATTGGGGAGGGGTTCTGTTATTTCTACATTAGTGCCACAGGGGCAGCATTATTATGGGGATGTGGGAGGGGATTCTGTTATTTCTACATTAGTGCCACAGGGCAGCATTATTATGGGGATGTGGGGCGGGAGAGGATTCTGTTATTTCTACATTGGTGCCACAGGGGCAGCATTATTATGGGGATGAGGGCGAGGAGGATTCTGTTATTTCTACATTAGTGCCTCGGGGAGCAGCATTATTATGTGGGGGATGTGGGCGGGGTGATTCTGTTATGTTCTACATTTGTGCCACATGGAGCTGCATTATTATGGGTATGTGGGCGTGGAGGGGGATTCTGTTGTCTCTACATTAGTGCCACAGGGGAGCATTATGATGGGGATGTGGGGAGGGGTGATTCTGTTATTTCTACATTAGTGCCTACAGGGGCAGCATTATGATGGGGATGTGGTAGGGAGGGGGTTCTGTTATTTCACATTAGGTGCACAGGGCAGCATTATGGTGGGGATGTGGGCGGGGAGGGAGAGTTCTGTTATTTCTCCATTAGTGCCACAGGGGCAGCATTATGATGGGGATGTGGGCGGGAGGGGATTCTGTTATTTCTCATTAGTGCCACAGGGGCAGCATTATGATGGGGATGTGGGCGGGGAGGGATTCTGTTCCTTCTACATTAATTGCCACAGGGTCAGCACTATTATGGGGATGTGTGGCGGGGAGGGATTCTGTTATTTCTACATTAGTGCCACGGGGCAGCATTATTATGGGGATGTGGTGAGGGAGTTCTGTTATTTCTACATTAGTGCCACAGGGCTTATTATTATGGGGATGTGGGTAGGAAGATTCTGTTATTTCTGCATTAGTGTCACAGGGCAACATTATTACTGGGGATGTGGAGGAGGAGTTCTGTTATTTCTATATTAGTGCCACAGGGGCAGCATTATTTTGGGGATGATGGCAGGATAGGGGGATTCTGTTATTTCTACATTAGTGCCACAGGGGCAGCATTATTATGGGGATGTGGCGGGAGGGATTCATGTTATTTCTACATTAGAGCCACAGGGGCAGCATCGTTGTGGGGATATTTGAGCAGTGATTCTGTTATTTCTACATTAGTGCCACAGGGGCAACATTATGATGGGGATGTGTAGGCGGGAGGGGGGATTCTGTTATTTCTACATTAGTATACAGGGGCAGCATTATGATGGGGATGTGGGCGGGTGGGGGATTCTGTTATTTCTACATTAGTTGCTAGAGGCAGCATTATGATGGGGATGTGGGGAGGAGGATTCTGTTATTTCACATTAGTGCCACAGGGGCAGCATTATTATGAGATGTGGGCGGAGGGGGATTCTGTTATTTCTGCATTAGTGCCACAGGGGCAGCATTACTATGGGGATGTGGGATTCTGTTATTTCTACATTAAGTGCCACAGGGGGCAGCATTATGATGGGGATTGTGGGCGGGAGGGGGTAATTCTGTTATTTCTACATTAGTGCCACAGGGCAGCATTATTATGGAGATGTGGTGCTGGGAGGGGGTTCCTTATTTCTACATTAGTGCCACAGGAGCAGCATTATTATGGGGATGTGGGTGGGAGGGGTGATTCTGTTATTTCTACATTAGTGCCACAGGGGCAGCATTATTATGGGGATGTGGCCGGGAGGGAGGTTCTGTTATTTCTACATTAGTGCAACAGGGGCAGCATTATTATGGAATCTCTGCGGGGCTGGGAGAAATTCTGTTATTTCCATTAGTGCAACAGGAGCAGCATTATTACGGAGATGTGGGCGGGGAGAGTTCTGTTATTTCTACAGTGGTGCCACAGGGGCAGCATTATTCTGGGGGATGTTGGCGGGGGAGTTCTGTTATTTCTACATTAGTTGCCACAGGGCAACATTATTATGGGGATGTGGGGAGGGAGGTTCTGTTATTTCACATTGGTGCCACAGGGCAGCATTATTATGGGGATGGGCGGGAGGAGGTTCTGTTATTTCTAATTAGTGCCACAGGGGCAGCATTATTATGGGGATGTGGGATTCAGTTATTTCTACATTAGTGCCACAGGGGCAGCATTATTATGGGGATGTGGGCGGGGAGGATTCTGTTATTTCACATTAGTGCCACAGGGGCAGCATTATTATGGAGATGTGGGCTGGGAGGGGATTCTGTTGTTTCTACATTAGTGCCACAGGGGCAGCATTATTATGGAGATGGGGCGTGGAGAGTTCTGTTGTTCACCATTGGTGCCACTGTGGGCAGCATTATTATGGGGATGTGGGCGTGGAGGGATTCTGTTATTTCTACATTAGTGCCTCGAGAGACAGCATTATTATGGGGATGTGTGGCGTGGAGGGGATTCTGTTATTTCTACATTAGTGCCACAGGGGCAGCATTATTATGGGGATGTGGTGAGGAGGAGGATTCTGTTATTTCTACATTAGTGCCACAGGGGCAGCATTATTTTGAGGATGTGGGCGGATAGGGGATTCTGTTATTTCTACATTAGTGCCACAGGGGCAGCATTATTATTATGGGGATGTGGGCGTGGAGGGGATGTTATTTCTACATTAGTGCCACAGGGGCAGCATTATGCTATGGGGATGTGGTGCTAGGAGATTCTGTTATTTCTACATTAGTGCCACAGGGGCAGCATTATTATGGGGATGTGGGCGGGAGGGATTCTGTTATTTCTACATTGGTGCCTGAGGGGCAGCATTATTATGGGGATGTGGGGTGGGGGGAGATTCTGGTATTTCTACATTATGGTGCCACAGGGGCTGCATTATTATGGGGATGTGGGGCGGAGAGTTCTGATTGTTCTACATTAGTGCCACAGGGGCAGCATTATTATGGTGATAGGTGAGCGGGGGGATTCTGTTATTTCTACATTAGTGCCACAGGGGCAGCATTATTATGGGGATGTGGGTGAGGGGGATTCTGTTATTTCTACATTAGTGCCACAGGGGCAGCATTATTATGGGGATGTGGGCGGAGGGTAATTCTGTTATTTCTACTTAAGTGCCACAGGGGCAGCATTATTATGGGGATGTGGGCGGGGAGGGGGGATTCTGTTATCTCTACATTAGTGCCACAGGGGGCAGCATTATTATGGAGATGTGTGCTGGGAGGGGTTATTCTGTTATTTCTACATTAGTGCCACAGGGAGCAGCATTATTATGGGGATGTGGGCGGGGGGTGATTCTGTTATTTCTACATTAGTGCCACAGGGCAGCATTATTATGGGGATGTGGGCGGGGAGGGAGGATTATGTTATTTCTACATTAGTGCAACAGGGAGCAGCATTATTATGGAGATGCGGGCTGGAGGGGGATTCTGTTATTTCTACATTAGTGCCACAGGGAGCAGCATTATTATGGGGATGTGGGCGGGGAGGGGGATTCTGTTATTTCTACATTAGTGCCACAGGGAGCAGCATTATTATGGGGATGTGGGCGGGGAGTGGGGATTCTGTTATTTCTACATTAGTGCCACAGGGGCAGCATTATTATGTGGATGGGCGTGGGAGGGATTCTGTTATTTCACTTAGTGCCACAGGGCAGCATTATTATGGGATGTGGGCGGGAGGGGCTATTCTGTTATTTCTACATTAGTGCCACAGGAGCAGCATTATTATGGGGATGTGGGCGGGGGGATTCTTATTTCTACATTAGTGCCTCAGGGGCAGCATTATTATGGGGATGTGGGCGGAGGAGGGTTCTGTTATTTCTACATTAGTGCCACAGGGAGCAGCATTATTATGGAATGTGGCCTGGAGAGGATTCTGTTATTTCTACATTAGTGCCACAGGGGCAGCATTATTATGGGGATGTGGGCGGGGAGGGGGGATTCTGTTATTTCTACATTAGTGCCACAGGGGCAGCATTATTATGGGGATGTGGGCGGGAGGGGATTCTGTTATTTCTACATTAGTGCCACAGGGAGCAGCATTATTATGGGGATGTGGGCGGGGGGATTCTGTTATTTCTACATTAGTGCCACAGGGAGCAGCATTATTATGGGGATGTGGGGGAGGGATTCTGTTATTTCTACATTAGTGCCACAGGGAGCAGCATTATTATGGGATGTGGGCGGAGGGTGGATTCTGTTATTTCACATTAGTGCCACAGGGAGCATTATTATGGGGATGTGGGCGGGAGGGGGATTCTGTTATTTCTACATTAGTGCCACAGGAGCAGCATTATTATGGGGATGTGGAAGGTGGAGGGATTCTGTTATTTCTACATTAGTGCCACAAGGAGCATCATTATTATGGGGATATGGTAGGGGTGGGGGGCTTCTGTTATTTCTACATTAGTGCCACAGGATGCAGCATTATTATGGGGATGTTGGTAGGGAGTGGGGATTCTGTTATTTCTACATTAATTACAGGGGCAGCATTATTATGGGGATGTGGGGCGGGGAGGTTCTGTTATTTCTTCATTAGTGCCACAGGGCAGCATTATTATGGGGATGTCTGCGGGAGGGGATTCTGTTATTTCTACATTAGTGCCACAGGAGCATGATTATTATGGGGATGTGGGCGGGGAGGGGCTATTCTGTTATTTCTACATTAGTGCCACAGGGAGCAGCATTATTATGGGGATGTGGGCGGGGAGGGGGTATTCTGTTATTTCTACATTAGTGCCTCAGGGAGCAGCATTATTATGGGGATGTGGGCGGGAGGGATTCTGTTATTTCTACATTAGTGCCTCAGGGGAGCAGCATTATTATGGGGATGTGGGGAAGAGGATTCTGTTATTTCTACATTAGTGCCTCAGGGAGCAACATTATTATGGGGATGTGGGCAGGAGGGATTCTGTTGTTTCTACATTAGTGCCACAGGGGCAGCATTATTATGGGGATGGGCTGGGGGGAGTCTGTTATTTCTACATTAGTGCCACAGGGAGCAGCATTATTATGGGGATGTGGGCGGGAGGGGGATTCTGTTATTTCTACATTAGTGCCACAGGGGGCAGCATTATTATGGGGATGTGGGCGGGGAGGGATTCTGTTATTTCTACATTAGTGCCACAGGGGGCAGCATTATTATGGGGATGTGGGAGGGGGATTCTGTTATTTCTACATTAGTGCCACAGGGAGCAGCATTATTATGGGGATGTGGGCAGGGAGGCGGATTCTGTTATTTCTTCATTATTGCCACAGGGGGCAGCATTATTATGGGGATGTGGGTGGTGGGCATACTGGACTGCCAGGGTGGACTGGCTGCCATGCTGCTATCTGCAGGACAGCAGCCTGCCTGTGGGTGGCAATCCACTTACATCTACTTGAAGTAGACTTATCTTTGGGAGGCGCACCCCCGGACTTGCCCTGAGGAAGTGCCTCCAGGTCTGGCTGTGAATGGAACTGTATGCCATATGCATATGCATGGGCACGCCCCCGGCACAGCCCCTCCAGATGTGACGCATATCATTTTGGGTGGTGTACAGGGCATCTGTTATATGCTGGTGCATCAAGGATACAATGGTGCATCGGCCCAAGTTGGGGATGCACCGGTACATCTCGGATGCGCTGGGCACATCCCTTTTGAGAATCTGCCCTTAAGTCTCTGCTTATTGATGGTTCTCCCAGATCTTATTCGCATCTCTTAGACTTGTTGAATTCCTAAAAGAAAAATCATGGACAATCTTACAATATTAAGAGGAGTGGTGGAAAATTGTAACCTCAGAAATCACAAAGGGTATATAGTGAGTCTTGACCAGTCCATGGCTTTCCATAAAATAGCACATGATTATTTATGGAAATGCCTGGAACAATATGTATTTCCCAATGTATTCATTTCCAGGATACAAAGTTATTATAATTGCAACATTAGTCCTGGCAGTACACGGATGGACAGGTAGAGTTTGCAACATAAAGTTAAGGGTCAGACAGTGCTGCCCCCTAAGTCCCCTTCTATACATTCTAACTTTGGATCTGGTAATTCGGCAAATAAACAATGATAATGATATTTTAGGCATAAGGTCCCCGGACAATCAATTCATAGTCAAAATAATTGCCTAGGTAGGTGATTTGTGCCCAGCACTGACTGATAAACATTCAGGGACAGCAGCAAAATCCATTTGAAACAATTTCGCTGAATCTACAGGTTCCAAAATTAATTGCACTAAAAGTTCTTGTTTAATTGTAGATGTCAAAACACAAGATAAAAAGTCTGTTATGGATATCCTTGTTATTTATGAACCATGCAAAATTTGGGTGCGTATTTCTGGTCAAGAGGTGTGCCCCCATTTAACTGGAGTAGGGTATTGTTAAAGGCTCATCCCTGGATTTCACAATGACAAAAATGGAATAAGCAAAAAAAAAAGAGAGAGAAAATGTTTACTGTAAACTCTTCCTTTCGACCAATGTTCTTGCACATTGGTGACATATAGCCCATACCTAGAGAAGTAGAGACAGCAGTCTCTGGTTGTTATTTTCAGTGCCTTTGGGGAAACAGACTCAATGCAGTGAAGAGAGGGATTATGTACCTACCTCTAACATCAGGTGGACTCCAAATAATGAAGCCCTTAGTATTTTATTTCTGTATACTTCTATTTACTAATCTCTCTCCGATACTAAATAGCAAAATCTGCTTTGGGTGAGCTGGATTACCTAGTGTCTTAGACCTTACTCAAACAACTGTGAGGAGGAGGAGGAGGCTCTTCTGTCGAGGAGCAGAAAAAGATACAAATGATCTACTTATTCGAAACGTTGTGTAAACAAACTGAAACAGTGGAGATTAAGGACATTCTCTAGTATTTGCAACCCCATCTCAAATTCCTAATTTTTTGCCCTGTACATGGTAGTTGTCTAAGCATTTAAAATCAACAACACAAAATGTGGGTTACCACGCTGGTTTTTGAGTTACACGGCGAGATGTAATCCCTCTTTATGGGAAATATCCATAAGGGGTCAGACTGTCTCATATAGACTAGATGAGACAATCTGACCCCTTATGGATATAGTTATAGCATCGTTATGTTAGGCATCAACATGAGCGAAAAGAAGGGAAACGAGGACACATCATTTGTCGTGATGCTGGCTTCATTTTCTTCCACAGATGCAAAAAGAAATAATAAATTACCAATAATACGACACTCTCTTGAACTAAAAGTGCAACAAATATGGGAAATGTTTATGTTTTATGCATAAAACCATCAAAATCCAAGTCATTTTCATAAAACTTTTTTTGTAAATCCTTTATGCGCCTTCTGTCCCCAGCTTCTCCCTTCTGATCGACTCCCCAGCCCTGTCACCCTGGTGTCATCAGGATATACTCTGCTTGATTGCTGGGTGCAGGGCCTGCGGATGGTCATCATCATCCTGCAGCCAGTGGGGTATTTCCATATTTTCTCCCTTCCCTGTTGCTGGGGTGCACACACACACACACACACACACACACGGAGGATGTGTGCATGTAGACGCACATACACATCCACAGAAGTCCCGCAGCTCACTCCCTATGTCTGGCCCCTCTGACCTACGCTACCCATTGGCCTCTACCTGGGGGTATTCATTCGGTGGGAGTGCCAGCCTCTGTCCCAGTGAGAGGAGAACAGTCCTTCAGATGTTCAGTCCTCTCCCTTCCCTGTCAACCCCCGAAGGCTCATTTTAGTTTCTGAACGTGAGTCACCAGAGTGGTGTGAGATGTGGCATCAACCCTCAGGTCCCTTGGGCCTGCTACATAAAACATTTTTGATAGAAGAAGAATGTGGTTGTGACTGTAGCAAAAAAAAAACAAATTCTAGCCAGAGCCAATAGGGCTGTGAAGGGCTGCCATGTGACTGAAGTTACACACGTGCCTGGAAATTATTCAATGCCCAGGTGTATCTTGGCCATTTTTTGGAGGTGTTGCACCAGATTTTCAACATGCCCTTTTTGGGACCCTGCCTCATTAAGAGTGCCAGTGTCATTTAGTTCACTTGTCCCAAAAGGTGATTTCACAGAGTGAACACACTATTCTATGCTAGATGTGCAAAAACACATTTTGGGCTAGATGTGGAAAATGACAGCTTTACAGGTTTTGAAGAAACTGCACAAAAATGGAAATTTTGAAAATGTGGAGTGAAAATGCTAAAAACTGATGAAGTTACTAGTGTGCATAGAAACTGCACAATGCACGCTCATAACATAGTCATATTTGGGAATTTTCACCAAATTAGCAACATGGGTTTTTTGGGACCCCACCTCATGAAAAATGGGACTGTCATTTTGTGACTCAGTCCCAAAATGTGATTCTGTGCAGGGACCGCAAAATCACCTTTCAGGATCAAATAACAAAATGACAGTGACTGTATTCATAATGTCGCGTCCCAAGAATCCCATGTTGAAAGTTTGGGGCACAAATTCCACAGAAATGGATGATTTTTTGACATAAGTTGAACCCCCCATTGAATGTTATTATAGCAATGCTTATCTTTGATTCTTCAGTTTGTGGCTTGACTTTGAAGAATGCAGCCATGGCCCATTCTAGAGAAGAAGATGGTGCAGACCTCCAGAGGTAAGTATGGGGTAAGAAAGGGTAAGGGGATGTGGGTGCTCAGTGGGAGGGTGGGGATGGAGGAGGGAGATTGGAGTAACAACGAGGGACCATTTTCATTTTTACAGAAAAAAACAAAAATATGGCCAGGGATGGTTTTCTTTATTCACAGAAATACAAGAAACAAGATACATTTTGGTGCACTGGGGTGGGTGGATACATCATGGCAAAATAGGGGCTGGACAACCCAATGTCAGCAGAGGGTGGGGGAAGAAACAGCACACGTGCCACATAATGCTAACATAGGTATTGGGGAGCCCCCAATATCAGCACAGAGAGAGGACTACAGGGAGGAGAGAGGACAGCAACAGTGGTAGGCTGCTGGGGCTTATGTTTTACTTTAATTTATGGTGCTGGTGGTGGCGATGCAACTGTGCATGTGTGGCACTCACGCATGTGCAGTTACAGTGAATGACAGTTTGTCATTCACAACACGGTGGCACCAACAGAACTGTGCATGTGAGTCTGTTATGCATACGCCATTTATGCACCGGAATGCAGATGTAACAGCCAAAATAGTGCAGCTGTTATTCCGTAGCAGCCGATTGAGGTGAAGGGTTTCAAGCTCCATTTGATATTTGGATTGGTACTTCCAAATGTTCAATGGAAGGTTCCATGATCGGCCATTTTGTAAGCTGCCATCCAATCGCAGAAGGACTGTAGGCTCCATTCACAGCCCTAAATGTACAGGGGTCACCATGCTGATTTTGGTTATATCTGCTTTTGAAGTTGCAGCTTTAGAGCTGGTCAGCTCAGGACACAAATAGTTGAAAATCTTAATAAAAATGAAACGTGCCAGAAATGTAGACAAACAATTCACAAGAGAATACAGAATGACAAGAATTATAATATAAATTAAATTGAATAACCAAAGATAGAAAAATGTATGCAAATTGCCTTGAATGACGCCACCGGCTGCAATTGTGGGAGCGCATTTCTTTGTGGCCATCCTGTATATTTGTAGCTGGACATGACATAATAGGATAAATCATTATTCGAATAATGCTTTTATATACAGGCCCAGATATTCAAACTGCGCTCAAAACGAGCACAACAGCAGGAGCAAGCACAAACCAGTTGCGCAAATGCGCAACAGGTGCGATATTCAAACATGGAGAAGAGCAAATTGTGCAAGCAACCAATGTCTGAATATCGCACATACTGCACCATCGCGCAACCAGGAAGGAGAAGCTGAGCCAAAATGTTGCGCTATGGCACAACCAGGGCAGCCCAGCTGAGCAGTCCAGAGCTGCCATAGCGCAAGCAGAGCCCCCTTCCAGAGCAATGGAACTGCACATCCAGGGAGGCAGGGCTGGGGCCCACCGCCAGCCATGCCACACATGGGCACAGGAACACACTGCAGAACCCACACCACACCTGCACACCCCAAGCACAGCATCACTGGGGGTGGGACGGATGATCTACTTGCCCATGGGGACAAGCCAACAAAGCATAGCAGAGCCATGACACCCCAGCACAACCACTGGCAGGCGGAGAGTGCCACACACAGGTGGTTGACAACCACAGTGCACATCAACCCCCCCCGTACGCACAGCACACCCTGCACTGTGACCCCAAGACACCACATATGTGCAGTGACTGGCACTGCAGGAAACTATGCATCCCCGCCAGCACATGTCAACCCCGTGCAGCACAGAAGCCTACAAGCCAGACACACCCTCTGCACCCAGCAGTGAGTGGCAGCAGACGGCAAGACCAACCGAAAGCCACTGCCATGCTGGAGATACCTCCCCATGCACACACACGCACACACACACACACACATACCCAGGACCATACCAGTCCAGATGGCATGTACACCCCTGCAACTGAGCACCCATAGGCAGCTGCAAATAACAGACCAACACATTATTCTCGTATAAAAATATAAAAATGTATTCCAGAACAACAAACAGTATCAAAACAAGTATAACTATTTACAAGGGGGGGGTGGGTACAAGGTAGGGTTGGTCAAGGGGTAGGGATGACAAACTTGGAGAGGTAAGGCAGGGTGGTAGGGATGGGAGACGTGGGAAGGGGAGAGATATCAGGTGCCAGCTGGCCACCCGTCCTCCTGCCGGTGTCCTGCAGGTCTCTGCCGCCTCCTCCGCACGCCATGGCGGTGTATGGAATTGAGAATGGCGCTGTTGTCGGCCACAAGCTGTCTGATAGCCCGGACATCCCTCGCCAGTCACAGAAGAACCTTGAGGCCTAGGAAAATGGGAACACAGTCAATGGCTGTGACTGACCACAACCCTGAACACCACCCAACCTGCAAGCCATATAGCCCAATGTCCCGCACCTGTGATGGCATACACCCACCCACAGTGAACATGCACATGGCCATCACAAACAGGCGGCACCAGCTATGAGCACCACTGCCCACACACACTGCCCACATCCATCACAGTACAAACCAGGCTGGCAAGTGATGTGGCAACGTGGTGCGATGCCAGTTACATAGCTATGTGCCCAGTGCATGCATGGGCCACCAGTGACGCATACACAGACGTGCTGTGATACTGCACAGTGATGCATGTCACCTGTGACGTGCATACAGACATAGACACGTGGACAGTGTCGGCAGATAAGGGCCTATGGCCAACCCAGTCTGTGCATTTGAGCTGTAAGTTCACTTTGTTTACCTAGGAGTCTGTTTCCCCCTACCCCTAACCTCCGGAATTCCGTTTTGTCCATCCTGCATTCTGAAATCCCATGATTGTTTCAGCCCCACCACTTCCTCTGGCAGGGTGTTCCACTTGTCCACCACCCGTTCTGTGAAGACAGTCCTTCCATGTGTCCTCTGAATTGTCCACCCTCCAACAGCATCCCATTGCCTGTAGTCCTGGAACATCTTTTTCAATTCAAAACAGTGTTTCTCTGCACCCTGTTCCACCCTGTAAGATACTTGTATGTCTCTACCATATCCCTGTCTCCTCCTCCTCCAGGAGTACATGTTCAGTTCCTTCAACCTGTCTCCATAGGACTTGTGATGCAAGCCATGCACCATCTTTGGTGCCCTCCTCTGAACCTTCTCTGCCCACTGTACATCCTTACGTAGGGATGGTCTCCGAAATGTACACTGTAGTCCAGGTGGGGCCTCACTAGTGTCCTGTATAGTGGAATTATGACCTCCCTTTCTGCATGGTTGTATTGTGCAGGGCTACTGGTCTCCAGCATGCAATAGCAATGATGAAGTCATGATACTCACACTGCTCAAGCAGCTCTGTCTGCGGCGTTGCTGCCGCTGTTGCTCCGCTGCTGCTGCTGTAGGGGTGCCACCCCTGCTGGCACCGGGTCCCTGGCCTGCCCCTCCTCAGGTGGTGCTTGCCTCCTGACATCCCGGCCTGTGGGAGACATATGTTGAGACAAACATCAGTGTGACTCAAAAGCAGAGTGCCCCCTGCCCCAGTGAGAGTGCCTGCCCACACAGCCATAACCATCCATCGCACAGCTGCACACACTGACACAGCCAACCGTGGCCGAGCCATCACCTATGCACAGCCACCAAAGCACACACACACATCCCTACAGAGAATATAGGTGCATAGATGGTACACTCACCTGGCCTAGGCACCACGCCCCGCCTGGCACGTGAACGCAGCCACGTCAACAGCTCCAGCTCCCTCCGGCTGAGGTCACTGTACCGGTGCCGGCACTGCTCAGCAGACCGGCACTGTTCAGTGACCCCCACCAGGTCAGTGGCCACCTGCTGCCACACCCTTGTTCTGGCTATGGTGAGGTGTGCCCCACCATAGAGTGCCTCATGGTGTGGCTCCACTAGGGCCACCAGGTTTGCCACTTCCAGCTGGCTCCAACACACACAGCCCTCCTCCTAGCCATGTTGGTAGCTTTACAGCAGGCAATATGGCGCTCCGCTGCGCCGTAACCCCACGTGGAGATGTTGCGCAATAGACCACCACAGACTCCAATCGTGCTGTTCGAACAGCGCCGTCACTTCCATAGCACGCTGTCACCAGACAGCGCAATAGGGACGCAACATGGCATGTGAACAGCGGGGCAAAGGGTATACACAAGGTCATGGCAATGACGCAAGGCTACGCACAGCACCATCGGATCGTAGGCATCCTGCGCAATCGCTGCCGCGCATAGTGCGCGCCACAGTGACTATTGCGCAGTAGTGCCGCGGCTTATAGTGCCCAGTGCTGTAGCACCACTGGCACAATGGTGGCTATGGTCTGAATTGCCGATCGGGCTGCCAGCACGCCTGGTAGCGCGACAGGACGCATGCGTAGCTATCTGGGCACTGCATGCAGGTGTACCACGCAGGCACAAATTCGTCGCCATTGGCTCAGCCGACTCTTCCGTGTGCAAGCGCAAATTGCGATATTCAGCCACATGCAAATCATCTGATCAGCCATTCAAAGGCGCGGTGGCACGATTTGCATGTCATTAAGTTACTCCACTCTAATTTGCATGTGTTGCTCTATAAATATGCGACAGTGGGTTGTGCTGGCCAGATTTGGTTACTGCGGTGAGAGGTGAGTTACATGCTGTGTGATGCTCAGGACAATGCTCATGGGAAGGGTGCGGAGGATGATAAAGGCTGAGGGGCTGAGAATCAAGGGCACTTAGAAAGGAACAAAGGGCACTTTTCTACTAGTTTTTGCCATACAGAAATAAAGCGTGGAGGGGCTCCCGCCTTCGCCCCAGTTCCGGCACCTATGCTTATGGGAAAATGCTGTAGACTGCACAGTGACAGGTGTCCACTTCCACCCATACAGAGCACCATGACCGAGCAAGGCCAAGGTGAAGGTGAGGACGGTGGGCGTCGGAGGAGGCCCAACTTCACAGTGGCAGAGACAGAGGCCCTCTTCCAGGCTTACCTGGAAGATGAGCCACTACTGAGTGGATGGAGGGGCACCCCTCAGTCCCTTACGGCTGCATGGGAGGGGGTAGCTCGGGCCGTTAACCTGCACGGAAGCCACCAGTGCTCCGTGCAGGAATGCAAGAAAAAGATGGGGACTGACTGCAGGAGGCTGAAGGAGAAGGTGGCAGCCTTCAGGGCGGCACGTGCTGGCACTGGTGGGGGCCCGCCAGTGGTGTTGCAGCTGACCCCAACTGAGGAGACACTGGTCACAGCCATGCAGCCAAGCGCCATTGAGGGCATACCAGGTGGAGGATTCCAGACAGGTGGAAGCCCATCACTGCACGGTATGACATGGTGGTGGTGTTTGGGGGGGGCGGTGGCAGTTGTTCACATGCACTCACATGTACTCTTTCTGTTACAGATCCTGTTCGTCTTCAGGAGACGGCGGTGGTGGGTCCAGACAGTGATGCGGACCTGCTGGACATGGAGGAAGGACCTTCCACCTCCACCACCAGCCAGCAGGCACTGCAGCAGCATGCACTGGGCCAACAAATCTGGTGTCAGTGATATGGGTACGGGGGGTGCACAGCCTGTGTCTCAGCAGTCTGGCATGCAAGCATGCCAGCATGCTGTGACCATGGCAGTATAACGTACCTGCACCATTGATGATAGCAGGCCTGCAATGGGCAGTGATAGGTGTGTGTCCCATGGCGGACACACGGCAGTGTACAGCACGCACTTCTGGGCCTTTCTGGTTCACACATGTGTACAGCTGGCACAGTCCCAGGCTGTGCCTGTCAGCACCGGTGGGGCAGCACCGGTGGCTGTGCAGGTGTCTGGCACTGTTGCCAGCACGGCGGTGGAAGAGGTGGACCTGGGGGCACAGCGGTTGGAGGGGCAGCAGCAGCAGTCGCACACCAGGTCTGGGGGTACAGTGTCAAGCAGTGGCACATGTCCACCGCCCTTTGATCCGCCCATACCTGGTCCTGGCGAACAGCGCCCACCCTCAAGGGGTGCTGTGCACCAGGACTTTCCACACCCTGGGGGTCACGATGCCATTGTACCCATTGGATGCGCACACCCGCCTGCTGCAGGAATCAGTACAGCTGCAGGGGCAGGTTGCAAGGTCCGTGGAGGCACTGTCTGTGTCCGTGGAGCAGCACAGCAGGGAGTGTGCTCGGGACCAAGCTGAGCTGGTCCTTATGCGGATGGATGTGACCGCCGCCAATGACAGGCTGACCCAGGCAGTGGTCTCTGTTGTGGATGCATTGGGCACACAGTCAGGTGCCCCTGTACCACACACCCCACACAGTGCACTCTCCACTCCCCATTCCCGGCATCGTGCGACACCAGGCCTGTCGACACGGGTTCTGCTGTGGGCATCCCGAGCACCCCTGGTGCGCGTTTGTTCAACATGCTGCAGACCCCTGTCGGGCAAGGTCGGCGTTAAGCGCAGTGGGACCCCTGATGGTGCAACAGTGCCACCCATGTGGCCCCTGCTCCAGCCTGCCCGTGCTGTTGGGTCACGCGGGCCGCCCATGCATCCGTGGTGGCCGTGGGACAGTGCTACATGACTGAGCTGTCTCCCAGTGCGGGCCCTGTCTGGTGCTGCCCTGTGTGCAATGTGTCATGGTGGGCAGTGCACTGCTGGGTGCTCTGCTCATCACGCCGACACACAGACCACCTGCACACCCTCCCAACTGCTGTCCACAGGTGCGTGTACATGATGATGCCTGCATTGCACTGTACACCAAGGTGCAAGGGTGCCCAGGTTCTGACACATGTACTTGGACGGTACAGGTGGTGGGGGTGGTCGGTGGTGCTATGTGTTAGCAATGTCGTTTCTGCAGTGCTGTGCATCTGCCCATGTACGCTCTGTGCCTGGTGTGTGTGTGTGTCTGTATGGGTGGTCACCCCTTCCTGATGGTGTGTTGGTATGCCTGGACCGTTCCACTCCCCTGACCTTCATGCACCCCTGGTGTGTTCCCCTGTGTGCCTGTGGTTTGTGCATGGACAGTGTTGGTTGCACATGTCCCCTTGACTTACTTGTGTTGTGCGTAGTGCTCTTCTGCAATGGTGTCCTGGTGCAGCTGGGCCTGCCGGATCAGTCGGGGGTCCCTCCGTCCTAGGGGGGCTGCTCATCACCATCATCACCGGAGCCACTGGCGTCCCCATCGCTGTCCCCCTGTTCAACCTGTACGGCTATCCCATGGTCTTTGGCCATGTTGTGCAGGATGCAACAGGCCAGGAATATCCCACAGGCCTTTTGGGGGCTGTACTGTAGGGCACCGCCGGAGGTGTCTAGGCATCGGAAGCGTGCCTTGAGCATCCCAAACACCCGCTCTATGATGTTAGGTGTTGTGGCATGTGCCTCATTGTAGCATAGCTGCGCTGGGGTCGTGGGGCGCCGGTACGGTGTGAGCAGCCAGGGACGGAGTGGTTATCCGCAGTCACCTGTGTGGAGATAGTGGAGAGCAGTGTCATGTCAGGTCCATATTGGCCATCTCTCTGTGTGCCACTACCATGGCACCTGTGTCATTCCCACCCTTGCCCAGAGTTTGCATTCCATACATGTGTACTCACCCACTAGATGACATGTGGGGATGTCCCCACACTTGAATCGATGGCACAGTGCAGACTGGTACCATATGAAGGCATCATGTGCTCCACCAGGGTGTGTGGCACAGACATTGATTATGCGCCCAGTGGCATCACACACCACCTGGCAGTTGACACTGGTGAATCCCTTTCAGTTCCGATATGCATGGCCATCGGGGCCAGGTGGCGTGCGGATGGCCACATGGGCGCAGTCTATGGCCCCCAGCATGCCAGGCATACGTGCTACCCTGTGGAACTCCTGCATGTTTGCTGTACGCTCTGCCGCGGTGCTGGGGAAATGGATGTACTCCGCAGCATGTGGCAGCAGTGCGCTGAGGAATTGGGTGAGGATGCATGACGTGGCTGACTGCGTGATGCCTGTGGTGTCCTCTGTCGGCCTCTGGAAGGTGCCCGTGGTGAGCAGGCACATGCAGGCTGTCACCTTGGTCTCCACCGACAGAGCGTGACTCCATCGTGAGGGTGCCTGCATCACATCACTGCACAGCTCACAGAGCCGTCTCAGTATTTCCCTGTTCAGGTGGTACCAGCCCACGATCTCAACATCTGTGTACAGCTCGAAGCTGATGCAGGCACGGTACCACCTGTCGGGGGCATACCGCCGATGGGCCCCCTCCGCGGCCATGTCCCCCTGCAGCATGGAGTCTCACCCCCTCATTACGGCTTCCATGTGGAGCTGGCACTGTCCATCTCCTGGCTTCTGCCCCCGGCTGCTGTTGCTGTGTTACCCCCGCTGTCCTCACTGTTGCTTCACTGCGGGCACCCTCCGCTGGCCTCTACCTCCTATAGGACACACTGTCCTTGCCTGCCCTTTCGCCTCTGTCTCTGTCTCTGTCTCTGTCTCTGTCTCTGTCTCTGTCTCTGTCTCTGTCTGTCTGTCTCTCTCTCTCCCCCACTTTGCGGCCTGCTAGCGTTCTTGCGCCGCTTCCTTGAGCCTTTTTATTTTGGCTCATTTCCGCTAGTGCGTAACTTCTGGCTGCGCTGCTCTTGCGCATTGCACAAGTGTTTGAATATCGCATTGCGCACTTTATGCATGGACCCGCCCCCTTCGGTTGCGCATGCCTTCATTTTCATTGCGCTGTTGCTCAGCATGTTTTCGGTGGTGCAACTGCCTCCTTCTGAATATCGCAGAATGGCGTATTTTTGGACTTGCGCACGTGCAACCCTGTTGCGCATGGTGCAAATCTTTTGAATATCTGGGCCACAGTGTTTAAGAATGTACGTATGCCAGTAAACAGCCTTGAAAAGGTTTTCAGCTTTGTCTGAAAAATGGGAATTTACACCACCAGGGAATATCCTTAACCAAGAATTCTTTAGTCACATTTGCCAGGGTATACTGAAGGTATATGCCGAGATAATGGATCAATTTTATGTTCAAGAACCCCTTGAAGGCAGGAGTGAGACAGAAAAAAAAACAAATTTGTACAATGCTTATAAAACCAAAAGTCCTGGTGAAGGCCTGGGATATTCATAGAATCTTGCTGGCAGAAAAAGACAATCTGACTCATCCAGTCTGCCCAAAAGAGATATCCCCTAATGCCTTGTTTCCCTATCACTCCACTGGCCTCCCCCCACCTCCCCACCCAAGTCCCATGTAGATATCTCATGCTCTTTTGAATTCTTTTATCCTATGTACTTCTACAACTCATTCTGGCAACCTGTTCCATGGATCCACAGCCCTTTGTGAGAAGTAACATCCCCTTATGTCCCCCCGAAATCTGCCCCTTCCAGCTTGAGTGAATGACCTCAGGTGGTTTCGTTTTCACTTAACCTTAAGATGCTGTCCCCCTGTACCTTATCTAGTTCCTTCATGTATTTACAGGTCCAGCCATGTCTCCCCTTTCTCTTCTCATCTCCAGCGAATACAGACCTAGCTGCTCCAACCTCTCCCCACATGGCCTTCCCCTGGACCATTTTGGTCACCCTTCTTTGGACTCTTTCCAGCCTATCCTTGTCCCCTGTAGGTGGGGCCTCCAGAACTGTACCCCATATTCCAGCTGTTGTCTAACCTGTGTTTTGTATAGTGGCATGATCACTTCCCTCCTCCTACTTGTCAAACCATTCCCAATGCATGCCAGAATTCTTGTTGCTTTACTGATTGCTTGTTCACACCAGTACCTAATCTTGAGACTGCTGATGATCCAAATTCCCAGGTCCTTTTCTTGCTCCATGGCATGCAGTGCCCCCCTCTCCAGGCAGTAATTATCCCCAGGATTATCCCATCCTATGTGCATTATTTTACATAAAATTTGACTGCAGTTAAGGGCCGCTTGGCCCACCTAGTCTGCCCATTTCCCTACCTAATGGATAAGATGCAGATCCTAGTTAACCAACAACCTATTTCCTCCTACCCTCACCCCCTAGAATTGCCTTATATCTGTCCCATGCATTCTTGAATTCCTCCACTGTTTTTGACTCCACAACCTCCTCTGGAAGGCTGTTGCACGCATCCAAACTCTCTCTTTGAAAAAATACTTCCTCACATTACTTCTGAGTCACCCCCCCATCTTCAAATTGTGCCCTCTTGTTCTTGCACACCTCTTTTTCTGAAAGATGCTACCTTCTTGGATGTGTTGATTCCCTTGAGGTACTTGAGAGTTTCTATTATTCCCCCCCTCCTTTCCTCAAGGATGTACATATTAAGCTCCTTAAGTTCTGTTTTGCACTTTTTTGCATTAAATTGCAGTTGCCCTTTCCCACCCACTCCTTCAGCCTGGCTAGATCTGCTTTATTTCCTACGCCTCCTCTGGAGCATCCAATCTGTAGCAGACTTTTGTGCCATCTGCGAATAGACATGCCTTTCTGGTTATACCATTTGCCAGGTCCCCTACATGCGCATTGAACAATATGGGACCCAACACCTAACCTTGTGGTACTCCACTCATCACCCCTAGCTCTCTGGTGTGCCACCCACTGATCAGCACTCTCTGTATCCTCCCTCCCAACCAGTCCTCCACCCACTTTGAGAGTTTAGCCCCACCACTAAGTTACCTAGCTTGCCTAATAACCTTGCATGGGGGATGGAGTCAAATGCCTTCCTATAATCCAGGTAGTCTACATCCACTGCTCCCCCCGGTCACACACTTCCATTACACCCTCGAAGAATTCAATTAGGTTGGTCTGACCTAACCTGCCACCTGTGAATCCATGTTAGTTGTTATCTATTAGCCATTCTTCCTCTAGGTATCTTATCAGTCTCTCATTTATGAGAGCTTCTATTAGCTTACCTACCACAGATGTGAAACTGACTGGGTGGTAGTTGCTAGGTTCATCCTTTCTCCCTCCCTTGTGTAGCGGTACCACCTCCACCTGCTTCCAGTCACCTGGGACACTCCCCAATTTGAGGGATAAATTAAACAGCTCGTAGGAGGCCCAGCCAGCTTCTCCCTTAACTCCCTAAGTACCCTAGGGTATACCTGATCTGGCCCCAAAACCTTGCCAGTTTTTAATTTTTCCAGTGCATCCAACGCCTTCACCTCCGCGAAGGGACTTACGTCTGCCACCTTTCCCCTCCTCCCCCTTCTTGTTAATGCAGACCCTTCCTTTTCGGACATGAAAACTGATGCAAAGTATAATTGAGTATGGTTGCTTTCTCCACATCCCTTTTTTGAGGGTCATTCACCTCCCCCGAAGTCTTAGAATCCCCTGCCTGTTTTTCCTTCTGTCATTCATGTACCTAAAATAATTTTGTCCCCCCTTTCATCTCCCTAGCTATTTTCTCCTCTGTACATGCTTTTGCCATTCTGATGGTTTTTCCCACTACTCTGAATTTTTCCTTGTAAACCACCTTTTCCTCTATCCCTTGTGACAGTTTGCAAGCTTTGAATGTTTTTCTTTTTTCCTTGATGGCCTCCCTAACCCCTGTAGTGAATCACAGATGTTTCCTCCCCTTCTGCATTTGCTAATTTTGCAGATGCATTGCTCTGTGGCTTTCAGGATTTTACTCTTTATTGCCCCCACAGCTGCTCTCCCTCCTCTAGGGTTTGAGTCCCCCCAGTTTTCTTAGTAGGATGCCCTTCATTCTCCCAAAATTTGCCCTCCTGAAGTCCAGTACCTTGGCGGTTGATCTGCTTGACTCAGATCCTGCCTGAATGGAGAACCTGACCATTCAGTGGTCGCTGTCTCCCAGGTTTTTCCCACCTCCACCCCCCACGATGTTCCCATTGGTCAAGACATTGTACAGTGTGGTCTCCCATATAGTGGGTTCATTTACCAGCTGGACTAGGAATGCATCCTGCAAGGATTCTAACAAGTCCCTGCTTTTATCTGATGTGGCTGATGGTATTTGCCAGTCCAAGTTGGGCAGGTTCAGGACCCCAGCTACAAGGATCTTCCCTTTACCCACCTTCTCCTGTGTGTCCCTAGCCATTTCCTTATCCACTTCCCCACTCTGATGTGGCGGTCTGTAGACCACCCCTATCCTTATTGTCCCTCCCACCATCCTGCCCAAGGTGACCCAAAGGATCTCGTCCGATCTCTTTTCCTTCTTACCCTCCACTGCTCTTATCCTGTGCTGCACACACAGTGATATCCCCCTCCACCTCTTTTCCTGCCTGACCCTCCCAAAAGACTGTACCCTTGTAGCTCCCCTTCCCAGTTATGGAAATCCATTCACCACATTTCTGTTACTGTGATTAGGTCTGGGTCATCCACTCTTACTACTGCCTCCCAATCTGCTTGCATGATTAGCTGCTCATGGAAAATGAAATGTTTGGAATAACAAAGAAATAATGGAAAGATCTTTATTATCTTTACATCTTACTGTCTGCAGGCTGCCTTGCATCTCTTGAGGTCAGACCTAGCAACAGGTTGGCAACCCCATAGTACAGGTGCTGGATTAGCTGGCCCCTGCACCTCACACATTATTTCTCCCACCTAGCATACTATTCTTTTTAAACTGGATGCCAAAATTAGCAGGCACATTACACTAGGATGTATCCCTCTACAGTCACTCCTAACCCTGGTGCTTGCCTTATATCCCAGATACACTGCCACATCAACTACCAACCCCAGCAGCCACCAAGAATACCTCTTCTGGTGCACTAAATTGGCTCAATGGGAGACCCACAGTACTCCTCCTTCTCCTCCGCACCCATCGCTACCACAGAAATGGGCCTCTACTCTAAGGATGAGTCCTATTTCAGCATTAAGTCTAATCCTCAGCTTTCACCTACTGTAGCATTAGGCCCACCTGCCAAATACACCTCCCAAAATCCACTGAGGCTACAAGCAAAACTCATTCTAATCCTATTGCTGATCTTGGGTAACTTCCACCCAAAAGCCTGGACCACTGCCTACTAACCCACAGGCCACAGCTACTAAGGTGTGATTTAAGACTGTGGCTTTGAACTAGGGTTGTCAGAACTAGTTCTTCAAAGATTTGAACCCTCCTCGAACCCTGGTGTTCGAGTTCTAACTTAGAACTCGAACACTAAAAGGTTCGCAAAAGGGGTCGAATCACCGCGAGACGTTGTCTGTTTGCGCTTGCGTTGGCGTACCTACGTACGGGTCAGGTGGGGTCGGCAGCTGCGCGAGCCGGGGGATCTGTGGGGGTATTTAGGCAGATGTGCCGTGAGGAGGAGCGCCATTTGCTGAGGATCGGAGCGGAGGCAGCAGCAGCCTAGCTAAACTGTACTGCTGGCGTTAGCGGTTAGCGTACCGCTACTCTTGTCCAATACTGGCCACTAAAATTCCATCATCCATTTTCCTGTGAGACTGAGAACAAGAGAAAGGCTGAAAAAAGCTCAAAATCGGGTGGGAGTGGGACTAGGGGGAGGTTCAGGACAGGTGGAGGGATTAATCAAGAATTGGGAAGGGACTGGGGAATAGGGAGGGATCGAGACCAAGATCAATCAATATCAGGACTGGAGGAGGACTCAGGAGGACTCGGAGAGAGAATAAAAAAAAATTAGAAGAAATGAAGAACCTTTGTGAAATGTGATTATTTGAAACTGCAGCACTGCTCAGTCAGTGGTGTACACTGCACACTCAGCAGCTGCCAGCAACAAGCATACAAGAGGGGCAAAAAAAAGGCAAATAAATCTGAACCCTTCCCAGTGTAGTGTGTGTGCCACAGAGAGAAGCCCAGTGTGTGTCCCTTGACTGCACTGTACCCTACCCAGTGTGTGTTACAGAAAGAAGCCCAGTGGCTAGTTGTGTGGTGGCATTAACCTTACATGACAGAAACGTAGAAATACAATTCTCATTCCCTTGGTTGCGTATGTGACTCCGGCTCCTGTGGTCAGCCCATCACCCTGCTGCTGTGTGCCCCTTGACTGCACTGTACCCTACCCAGTGTGTGTGTTACAGAGAGAAGCCCAGTGACCAATTGTGCGGTGGCATTAACCTTACATGACATAAACGTAGAAATATAATTCTCATTCCCTGGGTTGCGTATGTGACTCTGTCTCCTGTGGCCAGCCCATCACCCTGCTGCTGTGTGCCCCTTGACTGCACTGTACCCTACCCAGTGTGTGTGTTACAGAGAGAAGCCCAGTGGCCAGTTATGTGGTGGCATTAACCTTACATGACAGAAACGTAGAAATATAATTCTCATTCCCTGAGTTGTTGGTTATGTATGTGACTCCGTCTCCTGTGGTCAGCCCATCACCCTGCTGCTGTGTGCCCTTTGATTGCACTGTTCCCTACCCAGTGTGTGTTACAGAGAGAAGCCCAGTGGCCAGTTGTGTGGTGGCATTAACCTTACATGACAGAAATGTAGAAATATAATTCTCATTCCCTGGGTTGGTATGTGACTCCATCTCCTGTGGTCAGCCCATCACCCTGCTGCTGTGTGCCCTTGACTGCACTGTACCCTACCAGTGTGTGTTACAGAGAGAAGCCCAGTGGCCAGTTGTGTGGTGGCATTAACTCACATGACGAAACGTAGAAATATAATTCTCATTCCCTGGGTTGCGTATGTGACTCCGTCTCCTGTGGTCAGCCCATCACCCTGCTGCTGTGTGCCCCTTGATTGCTATGTGTATGCCTATGCCCAGCAGCCCAATCATTCTGTAAGCTTTGAACCTGGGATCCTTTAGTTGCAAACTGTCATATTCTTCAATTACTTTCAGTCCACGGTATCACAGTGTCACACAACCAAAATAAAAGTTTGGAGTTGTAGCCAGCGATCACAGATCACATTGCTTTGTTACACAGGAATTGCTTGGGTGTGGGTGTGTTCACTGCAGTATACTGGTAGTACTGGTACTTACTGTCTGTTATGGCTGACACCAACATAGATGAAGCATCTAGTGCTGGTGTTGGAGCAGGTGTTGGTGGTAGTGGTAATCCTGGTGCTAGCAGAAATAACCAAAATGTTTCACGTGATAAAAATTCAACAAACAGCAAAAGAGCAACAATGAAGTGTGGTAAAGGGGGACCTTTTAAGAAAACCTGTACAGCTGCTGGGGTCACACGGAGAGGCACCATAAGGTATGCCATTCATGCTGTTAAGATCCCTTCGACTAGCAGCAATAATGCAAGTGACAGTGAGTCCCTCTCTGACTCAGACAGTAGCTCTTTGTCTCAGTCCGACACTGTTGTGTCTCACGACAAATCATTACTTCCTCAACAAAGTGAAATGAGCAAGTCTGCTGACAATGAATCAGGTAGTGCACTTGCAAATACATCCAGCACTGTTGGCAATGAAAAGGACATATCCATTGAATCCACCACTTCTGTGTTGGCCAGCAATGAAAATCCATCAGAGTCTTCTGCCAACTCTTCTAGCACCAAGGAGCATGTCCCAGGTTCTGTTAGGACAGGTGAAAAGACACAAACAGTCTTTAGCTATCCTCCTAGCACTCAAACAAAATCTGTCACATCTGAGGTGTGGAATTATTTCTCTGTCAGTAAAACTGATCCATGCAGAGCAATTTGTTCCCTGTGTAAACAGAGTGTAAGCCGTGGTAAAGTTGTGTCATGCCTTGGCACTATAGCTCTTAAACGCCATCTGAAAATGCATTCGGTTTTGCTTGATCATCCAAAACCCATGTCCTCCATCTTCCAGACCACACGTGAGAAGGGTCAGGAATCTGAAATGGATACTGAATTGTCTGAACTTGACGCGGGCAGAACCACTGCCAGCCCTAGGATCACTGTTACCACCAATGCCAGCACCATTTGTACCAGTTGCACATCCAGTGATGGCACTGAATGTATAAGTCCTAGTCCACCATCTCTGCGTCCATCTGCCCATCGAAGCACGGTGTATAATAAACCAACAGGGACATGTTGTAAACAGCTAACACTGTCTCAGGCATTTGAAAGGAAGAATACCTTTACTAGAAATCATCCAAAGACCCTTCATCTTAATCACCGAATTGGCGAACTGTTAGCCGGAGCCTTCTCCTATACTCTTTGGTAGATCATGAGGATTTTTAGGGGAGCTCATGACATTAGCAGGCATCTCGTTACAATGTTCCTCATCGAAGGTACTTTTCTATGGAAATACCAAACATTTATCAGGCTTTAAAGACAGTGATGCTTGCACTTAAAACTGCGGAAGGTGGGGTTATTCATGTCACAACAGATATGTGGACCAGCACTCAAAACATAGATTACATGTCTCTTACCACTCATTGGGTCACGTTTTCTTGTGCTTCTTCAAAAACAAAGACACCCCAAAAGATGGCGCTGCATATAAAGAAGTTTGGGCAAAGTCATACTGCTGCAAACATCTTGCAGGAACTAAATGACCTCCTTGACTAATGGGTTTATTCTCACGGTCTAAAATGTGGCTTCATAGTAAGTGACAATGGAGCCAAGATCTTGAAAGCAGTACAGAATGGAGGATTCTTGCATGCTTCTTGCTTTGCACATTGCTTACACTTAATTGTCACGGGATTTCTCAGCAACGAAACACAAGTGGATGGTATGATTGCTGTTTGCAAAAAAATTGTGACTCACTTTTCACATTCAACCAAGGCTATACGGACATTGTCTGAACTGCAAAAAAAACACAAGCTGCACCAGCAAAGCTGATTCAAAATGTTTCCACTCGTTGGAACTCAGCGCTTTATATGCTGCAGCGCCTCTTGGAGCAAAAAGCAAGCTGTACATGAGTACTGCTCCAGTTACATTACTGGAGATGGCATTATGCTGTCTGTGCTGCAGTGAAATTAATGGAGACAGTGTGCTGTATCCTAGCTCCTTTGAGACAGCTACAAGGGACATGTCTTCTGATGCGCATCTGTGAGTCAGGTTATCCTACTCATAATGCTCATTTCACATCATCTTAGTGTTCTAAATCTACAAATAGAAAGCGACAGATCTGAGCGAACAACATGTCACCTGTATCATGGAATCTCGTAAAGAGAATGAGCGAGCTTCAAAACCAATGACAAATTAGTTGCAATGGCGAAATCAAAACACTACATCCTTGCAACTCTCTTAGATCCCAGGTTCAAGGCTATACATATTCCAATAACAGATGATATAGAGCAGTACAAATGTATGTTGCTAGATGAGCTGTAGCACCTACAGGAGTCAAACCAGACACATACAGTACCCTCAGGTTGTCATCCCCACAACATGCAGGTTCATCTTCACAAAGGATACAGAACTGGAAAAGTCACCAAACATTAACAGCAGTTGTTCCACAACTGCCACTTCTTCAACCCTTAGTAGCAAGCTAAATTTGTGGCAAAACCTTTCCCAAATTGCTGCCATACCAACTTCTGCTGATTCCTCTTCTGGCGGTCTCTGTCCATCATGGTAGACAGTTACCTGCAAGAACTGCCTATTCCTATTTATGCATGCCCTTTTGAATACTGGAGATCAAAAAAGTCAATTTGGACAGAGCTGTATGATGAAGCCTGTAAATATCTTGGTTGTCCTACAACAATTGTCTCTTCAGAACGCATGTTTAGTACAGCTGGCAATATTGTGACAGACACCAGAAATAGGTTGCTGCCAGAAAATGTACACACGTTAACTTTTATTAAAGTTAATAAGTCAAGATTTTCGTATCCCTACAAGAGTATACAAACTGATCCTGAAGTGATTGATGTTGTGGATGTTGATGGTGATGACAACTCAGATGGTGGTGGCTGGTAAATACTGTGTGGGACAGAGTATCTCTGCACCAAAAAGGAAACTTTTACAGACTGTGATGACTGGTTGTCATCTCTCTCCTTTCTCAATCTACTACCTTGGACTATATACCCCCCCAAACTTTCACCATTTCATGGCAAACTGCTTTGTAGCTAGGGTCTAAACTAAAGTCAACAAGTTTTATATACAGGGCAATTTTAACATCAGTGGGAACAGGCCCAAATTTGGCATAAAAGGGACACTGTCACGTCAATCCTTTCCATATCATATTATTTATAGTTAAAGTGCAAACATATATTTTTGGATTTACCTTCTGTGACTTTGTGGTGCATCAGTATGGGCTGGGACAGGAGACGGTCTATTTTTCAATTTTAAAGAGGACAAAACAATGAGTTCTAATTGGTAGCTGTTCATTATTTTTTCAATTACAGAAATGTTATCCATAAACGAAAAATGGATGCTAGTACATGGGTGAGGGTTGTGGGTTGGTTTTAACATGGGTGTAAGGGTGGCATGGGTGCTACTGCACAGATGAGGGTGGTGGAAGAAAAGTGGAATGGGTGATGGGGTGAAAGGTGGGTGTTGTTTTAGTTTTCATTTACAGATTCGTGATCAGCTGGGGATGGCGAGGAAAAAAATTATGACAGACCGAACCTACTGTACACATAATTTATATTCTTATTAAATACATTGCAAACTGCTGCCACCTAGCACAATTGTCCTGTCTCCTTTAAAAAAAGAATAAAGGAAACAGGAATAAAAGAAAATCTGCATCAGCAGTTTTCACAGAATGTGACGTATCATAAAGTGTTTTTGCTTTACAAGTAGTGATAATTTGATACATAATGGGTTGACAGGACGCTGTCCCTTAAACATCGCATGCCAACTGCTGCAGCTACATTAAATGTTCCTTAGTATGTGGTGAGAAACCACTTTTTATTTATGTGACTGAAATACAGATTTTATTGAAGTATCAGCTGCACAAATGCATCATCTTAGAAAGTTGTAAGTATTACTTCAATTTGCCAACAAAAATGTTGGTATATGTATGCATTACCTTAGAAAATTGCATGCATTTTTGCCAGCAACAATAACTGGCATATTTTTTTTATTCAAATGTCTTGACTGACTACGTTATGACATAATATGTTTTGCAACAGTTCCACATGCTGCTGCTGTAGTACTTGGCTTAACTTTGTTATAAAAGCTATCTTTTAACATAGCAACTTTTGATTTACTCATTTAAAACAGAAAGCAGCAAATAGCTGAAATTAGGTAATAGTTATTTTTCTCATAATTCATGATGATGAGTATATATAGCTAGTACATAAATAGCTAATGTGCCTCTTTCTTTCACTAGGAACTATGATGCAGCTGCAGCAGGAAAACTTTTAACATATGGGTGGGTGGGTGGGCCTGTTACGTATTAAGTTGTTGGCTTTAGCAAACAGAAGAAACCATAGATAAACCTAGTTGTATTCCTATCAATGTCACACATGATAATTTCTCTCCCCCTTATATTGAACAGTTTTTTCCTTTACATGTATTTTATTACTATCTTCGTTACTGGCAGCACAATAAAAAAATAGGGTTTGAGTTCTAAAAAGTTCTAAAAAAGATTAGAACCCTAGAACTTTTTCAAAAGTTCTAGACTAGAACTACAACCCAGAACTTCAGAGGGTTCTGACAACCCTACTTTGAACATCTGTAGTCTCTTAACTAAGCTAACTCAGCTTGAAACTTGGGTGGACACCACAGTTTGCAATAGTGTAGACCCCCAGGAGGGGATGAGGAAAATGCACAGCTATCAGAGGAAACCTGAGGTGCTTTCAAAGGCATGGCCACTGTGGCTCAGTGCCAAAAAGTGGAAGATGATGCTCAAAGGGCCGACAGAAAAAAATACAGAAAGTTTTTAATAAATAAAAAATGGTGACCATGCACTTAAGCCAACTTGGGCTGTGGCCACACAGAGAACTGAACCCATTAATTTTATGTAATTGCTGTGGCGAGAAAGGCAAACCTAGCAATTATATAAAAAGAGAATGATAGCTAGGTCACTAGGCATTACTGGTGAGTAATATCGTTGAGAGGTTCGGGACACTTACAGTAGGAACCTCAAGAGTGAAACTCGAGAGGTTCCTGTGTCCTGAACGAGATGAGATGTCACCAGTAATGCCTAGTATTATATCGTATTTTTTTAATACATGGATGCAAGCTTTTTTTTCATTTTCTGATTGTTTTTGTGCAGCGAGGACTTTCTCCATGCTGGCCCAGCACTACAGCATTTCAGTGTGCTCGTGCCTGCTCCATCACCCATAGACATGTCATGGTTGGAGACTTTGTTTTGTTTCTTTTGTGCACAGATCCTACCTTTTCTGTGTTCAGGAGGGCAGGATCATCAGCATATGTCCCCTTTTTGTGATTCTGAACAACAAAAAAAACAGCTACAATAGTCTTGAGGAGAAACGGTCTCGCTTAGTAGAAACTAGCCGCCATGTTTTCTGAACGTTTTGGCCTGCCCACACAGGAAAAGGTGCCAGTCGGAAGGCACACTTTGGAGACATGAGCAGATAGAGTGCTGCATGCGCTGTTCAGCATCTCTGATAATACTATTCCTGAACAATACTATTACAGAGCCTGAACAATAGTATTATCACTCTTGAAGGGTGGAATTAGCACTTCAGGAGTGATAATATTACTGTAACGTTTTTGTATGCTTTACAAGACAATTAAATTCATGATCCATGTATTAAAATAAAATATAGGGTGGTGTGTGTGTAAACCTGAAGTATACCCCTCGAGCTTCAGTCTTGGGGTTTATGCAGCATCAAACCCCCCGGGAGTGTGAACCTCTCATTACACATACCACCTCATACTTTATTCTATATATTATATACACCACCCCATACTTTATTCTATATTCTGGCACTTGGGTTAATATCCCAGTACTGACACTGCAGTGCAGCATGAGAGGGGTGCTGCACTGTTGAGGTGCCGTCTTTCGGATGAGACGTTAAACCGAGGTCCCATCTGCCTGGATTGGTGGTAGTTCAGGTGGATGTTAAAGATCCCATGGCACTTCTCGAAAAGAGTAGGGGAATTTCCCCGGTGTCCTGGCCAAATTTCCCTCATTCACTAAAAATACCACCAACAGCTTAATCTGGTTCAAGGTCAGTTGGCGTTCATCTGTATCCCCCCTCCCCCGGGTCGTGCCTGAAAATAGTCAGAAATTGTCTAGTGCACTTACCCGGTCAACAAAAGCTAAATAAATAATAAATAAATAAATATATACACCACCCCAGACTTTATTCTGTATATTATATATACCACCCCATCCTTTATTCTGTGTATTATATACACCACCAATCACCTCATATCTCAATAAATCTGTATCTCTGCAGAGTTTTCCTTTCAACTAGTATTACATCCTGAATTGAATTCTTAATTATATGAAGCAGTTTATCCGGAGTAATATGCTGTTGTTGAATAGAGAAATTACATCTACTCTGCCAGATCCAATATTTAAATACAGACAATAGCCCAATAATGCTGCTGTTATTATGATTTAGCCAATGGTTAGAAATAATTCTGAATACATAGGTGTCATAACTCAAGTGCTGGAATGGAAACACTCTCTGGGTATTTTTATTTAATTTCCAAAATTCAACAATATATGGACATTCAAAATACAGATATTAAATGGTTTCTAGGGTAGTGGTGCAATACTGCCTGGGACAGTATTGAAGAATCAGAATTACAAACCTTTGAGCTAAGAGTTCATTTACATAGGGTCCTCATCAGTCAAAGAAGGAGAACAATAATACGAGTCGGGAATAGCATATGCAGTTAACAGGTATTGTCATAAACAGTGGTGGAAGTGGTAGACAAGAAGTACAGGAACTCGGGCACTGGCAAATATTAAATGCAGAATGAATATCTTCGATTTGAAGGATAGCTGTGTGAAGACACGTCTATCTGTTTAGACACTAATAGATTCAGTTAGAGATATTGAAGTATTTCTAGCAAAATAGCACTGCTGTACAAGTCAAATGTTATTATGGAAACCCTGATTTCAGGTCACAGGGCCAGAAACTGTCATTATGTTGCTGGTTTAAGAATTTCATTTCCAGTGTCAGTGGGAAGAAGTACAGGAACTCCGTTCCTGCTGCAAAAAAGGTACAGGAACTGAGTTCCTGTGCGTTCCTGTTCACTTTCATTACTGGTCATAAACATATTAGTAACACCCTAACAAACTAATATAATACAAGAAGTTGAGTATTAAAGACAGAGGCAAATTGTAAAGTATAGTCATAACACAGCGTACATAAAGAACAAAACACTGGCAGTATAAATAAGGTGCCAACAGTTCAGTTAGGTACGTACAAACAGCAGCTAAGAAGCCTTGCTGTAGGCAACAGGAATGACAAGGTAGACACATCTCTGTAAATGTGTAGCAGGCAATAGGTAAGACAGTGGGAGGCCAATTCAGGTGTATGTATGGATATAGTCTAGTAGAATTTTGAGTATGCCCTGGGGGTTAAGAGAACAGTAGCAGTGTGCAGGTGGAGTGATGTAATCCCAAAGTTCGGAATTGAGGTGACTAATGCTGGCGAGGCTTGTGATTGCTTGAGGAGCTCGTTTAGCCAGGTGGGTGTCCTGACTGCAAAGCATGACTCCCTAGGGCAGTTCTTCTGAATAGCACCACACGTGCATGTTTTGTAACACTTCTTGCAACACGTTTAGAAGGGGCAGGGCAGAATAAAGCCTGTAAAGGTGGTGCAAGTCCAAGCATGGCTTTCATCTCCAGGAGGTAGGAGTACAGTCAGATCCAGTCCTTGAGAGGAAGCCATTTTGTTCTACTGTACTGATCACAAGTATGCGTAAGGTGATCAGCATCTAAGCAAGCCTGCAGACTTTGTTTAGGGTGGTGTGGACTCTGTAGGCTGATGTCAGAGGCTGTATCATAGATCATAATTCCATAGTCTAGAATTGGTAGACTTCTACCTCTGGTGGCATGATATCTGGCTTCTGGAGTGAGACTGGACCGAAGCCTGTAGAGGGTCCCTAACTTCTTGTTAGTGGTGGTGGTGGTAATAGTATGAATATGTTTGTCAAAGGCAAGGAACTCTTCGATAGTGATCCCCAGGTACCTGAAGGTGGACACTTGCTCAAGAGCAGAGTGATAGCTAATTTATGATGAAGGGTGCAGTAGTTCTTCTCTTTTGACGTCCAGCGAAGAGCATTGTCTTTGTTTTTTGCTGTTGAGCACCAATAGTCTGTCTTTAAACCAGCCCTACAGCATGTCAGAGTTATGCTGCAGGTGCCTGGTGAGAGTCTCTTGGCATGACACCCACAGAAAGACAACCATGTTGTTTGGGTAGAGCAGGGTCCTTGCCAAAGAACATTCTTCTGAAAGATTGTTCACAACAAGGCTCAACAAGTGTGGACCCAGTATAGGGCCCTGGGGACCCCTACAGTGACTTCACAAGTCTGGAAGACCACTCCATTAATTTTTACCCCCTGGGAGTACCCAGTTAGATAGATAGTGTTTGAAGCAGAAGACAGGGCTTTTATTGGAGTCAGGTCTGGAATTAGGAGAGGATGTAGCTGGTACTCCAGTGGGGCACATAGCCTGTCTGGAGGGTAGAACTGAGCTGTAATCTGAGAATGCTGTGTTAAAAGCCCAGCTTACACTACCAGCTTTTCAGCACATCAACTGATGCATTCCAGTTGATGTGCTGCAAAGCTCCTCATTAATGGACACTCACAGTTGCGATATCAGTGCCTTCATGCCTTTTTGCACCACTGAAATCCTGGGGACATGTACCGGCTTCAGCGCTTTTCCCCACAGTGTGAACAGATGCTGCACTCCAGCCTCTACTCATCCCTTTGGTGAGTTGACATGCATCATCTAATCAACACACACCTCATCCCACCATGGCTGCACCTATCAGCGCAATCTGTGGTGCTCAGCCACCGCAAATGTGAACACACAGATTCGGCAGTCAGTTACAGTGTATCCAATGAATGCAGTCTGGTAAGTACAGTGCACCTGTAGTGTAAACAGAACAAACAATATTGGCCATGCTATTGTCAGCTAGTAATACCTCACCATTATGCCCAAGCATGGGGGGACCTGTAACCTGAATCTTGGAGGTTCTTTATCAAAGTCCGGGACTTCTTCCCATCACCACAGCATTGAGTCTGCTGTTTTTTTGTGGCATGTGACCTTGGCCTCCTGGATTTTCTATGCACACCTCTTATGGGCCGCTCTGTACCTTTGTACATCTACAGTTGCCCTGTCTCCCTGGCACAGTGCCAGAGCATGTCTTGCTGCCACATCATACTGAGCAGTTGAAGGGCGACCCAATCCATACTACCCCCCTTTATCATTTTCTTGCAATAAGGAGCAAACTTGTCTGCAGCTGTGTTGAAGTGGGAGATGAATAACTAGAGTGCTGTATCACAAGAGGGGCATTTATCAATGAAGCAGCAGTGCATACTTATGAGGTAGTTCTTGTACACTGGCAAGATGACTATCTTGCACCTCTTCATCTTGATAGGATTACTACTACTATCTCTCCTGACAGATTCTCAGAAGAAACTTCCTATCAACTCACAGACAATGGGTAGAACATTTGCTTAGCAAACATGAACATTCAGCCCCAATGGGAGTTTGTATTAATGTGCCCAATAAAATGATTACTGTGAAGGAAGGCTCAGATGCCTATCTTGATGCCATGGTAGTAGCTCCAGGCAAATCCACACTTTCCATTCAAGGGGAAACATATTAATGGCTACACACTGCCTGCAACCCACCTATCCAAAGGCACATTGCACAGATGGCCCAATACAAACATATCCAAGAATGGTACTCTTTCTATTTGACAGACTTCCCCCAGACATACTGGTCATTATAACCTTACTGCTTTTATAGATACTGCTTGGTGTGAGTGCCTCACCTTTGAGGAGTCACGTGCCTTCTGTCTTCATAACCATATAGCTACAGTAGCTCTTTTTCTTTCTGTACTCCCATCCATTGAAGAAAAAGTGACTGACTGCCCTCCCCAGGAGAGATGTCCTCCTAGTGGTTTGACAAGCACTTCCCTTCCAGGTGCCCTGATTAATAATGTACAATTTATGCGTGTCCTAGGTATTTTCAGTCTTACACATTGGAATATGGCTTAGACTGTTTTTGTCACATGGCCAATACTTCTGATATTGTAGTTGCTTAACAAACTTGCATTAATGATCCAGTCAGTGGACCTCATACCACTGATCACGTAGGAGTTTTTAGATCTGCTCCTAATGCTATAGCTAAACCACGCACTAGGCATGACAATGCAGATGTTACCAGTGCGGCAGGCACCATCTCTGTCCTTTTAGGCTCAGGTATGTCCATCTAGAATAGAGCAGACATTGTCGCTATTAAAGCACAAACTCTTAATTTTCACAAACTTTTAAGAATGATATCCTACCCCCACTGTTACATGGTGTAGATGGTTCAAGTAAGGCAGAACGTTTTACAGTTTACAATATGCAGGAGCTTGCTAAAGGGTTCAATGATACCAGAAATAAAATTAATAAACTACTTTTCAAAATAATAAGGAGGCAGGTAAACAATATATTGCCTGTGGATTTTTATGCTCTGCTTATGGTTCATATGAAATTACCACTGTTAACAATCTCTTCAGGGACTTGGAAACAGAACACATTCCTAATCTTATCCATGAAAGTAGAATGGGTAAATGGTGTTGTCCTCACTGCAAATCCAACTGTTGCATTGCTATTTGTTTAGCAAATCCAGTTAACATTTCTATGTCAACAGCAAGGAACCTTGGTTATGTCTCCAGATATCCAAATCAAGCTCCTTGCTATTTTACTAATACTTGTCCCATTCATGACAACATGTTCATCACCTTTACAGTCTCACTACCCCACTTTGATCCTAAAACATCTGTTTTCAACAAATTGACTGCCATCAATTCCATTGGACCCCTTGATGATGACAACTACTGAGAAATAACTGATTTACCCTCCTTACTGGTGTATCACTCCATATTCCAAGCCTGGGTGGTACCCCACACAAACTGTTGCCCCAAGAAAGGATACTAACACCTGTGCTGCTGTGACATTTTTGATATTGTGAAACTCATCTTGGTTACTCACTTGAACATCTTGACTGGTCCTTTACTTTGGGTGAAGTATTGCCATCCAATCTTACTGATACTGATGAGGATGATGAATGTGAATTGCAAGCTGCATCTTCAGCGCCTGCTGCTGAAACAGCTCCATCCCGAAGCTACCTGGAAGAGGTACATCACTTCACTTCACGACTCACCAACCACTCATTTTCTTGTCCTATACGTCTACAGTGATGGAGGTACCAACTGTAGGAGTGACTTACAATTCCGATGGGCAGTATTGTGTAGTGACAAATCACACATCTTTTGCTTATGATCATAAATCTTGTCTCATTTCAGCTCCTAACTTCTGTTTTACTCCACAGCAGAAAACAGTTATTGGTCACACAGTGAGCACTCCTCTCCCTGAAACAGATGTATAGATACCTATCCTCAATACTTGATTGCCTTGTCTCAGTATTTGCCTGTGTTTAACATGCGCATTGCCCTTTTGACGCTTTCCTTAAAATCTTATTTAGCTACAAAGGATTTGCATTTAATCTATATTAGCAACAATGTTTCTAAGGCTGATGACACTCTTAATGATCTTATTCATGATGGGGATTTAAGTACTGCGCTATCCAATACTTGGTTAGAACTGACTTTTATTTTTTTTTCAAATTTAAGATATTTTATTGAAGTTTTTACGTTAACAAACTACATCCATAACAAAGTTCTTAGAAGAGACAGAACAGCTCCTTAAGTATCCCTCCCCCCAACACCAGCCCTACTGTACCTCCCTCCCTAAGCCCCCATCCTCCCTCGAGCCCCCTTCTCCTTCCCCCACTGAGTGTGCCAGTTAGTCTCAACTTTGATAGTATCTCCTTAATGGATAGCAAGGCTAGTGAGGAATACAAATCGGGCACCTTGTAGCCCTGCAATTGTGGCAGCCATTCCTGTGAGAGGGCAGAACCACTAATCTTTAAATTTGGCGTAGATAACAGGAGTTGTTTGAGATCCTTAACAGGGACTTTGTCAAGGGAGTTAAATAATTGGGAGAGTAGTTTGACCGATGTTCCTGTTACGGTATATCTAAGATGAGATGGAAGAGATGCTTTAGAAGCAAAGAAGGCCACGTGCGGTGAAGTATTAGAAGAGGAGAGCAAATCTAGTTCAATTTGCAACCAAACTGGGATATAGTTATCATTCTGGGGATTTGAATTAGCTGTGAGTCACTTGCCACATTTCTGGAGATGGCTGGCCCAGTAATAATACAAGAAATTGGGAAGCTGGAGTCCCCCAAGCTCCTTGGGGGTGTCAGTTTGGTGAACAATCACCTGGGGGATTTATCCATCCATATAAACTTAGTGATGAGAGAGTGAATGTGTTGAAGAAAGATAAGAGGGAGCCATATATTTAATATGTTGAGTGGATAGAAAAGCCTAGGTAAAACATTCATTTTGACAACATTGTCCCTACCCCATAATGATAAGGGGAGACAATGCCATCATAGCAAATCTTACTGCATGACTGAAAGAAGGTCTTCCAGGTTAAGTTTTTTCATGAGAGCAATGTCAGCGATTAAATGAATGCCCAAGTATGTAATGGATTAGGGTAACCAGCACATGCCAAGTTGGGAGAATTCAGCACTATGCATGTGATGATTCAAAGGAAAGATCTCTGCCTTACTACAATTTAGTTTGCAATTAGAGAGAAGACTATATTCTGTCATTATTCTAAGAACTTCCTCAAGAGAAGCTGAGGGATGTGAAAGGTGCAAGAGAATGTCATCCACATGGATTGATAAAGTTGGGGCTTTATTAGCAATGAGGATACCGTGTATGGGGGGGGGATGATTTTTATCTAATTAATAGAAACATAGAAACATAGAATTTGACGGCAGATAAAGACCGCTTGGCCCACCCAGTCTGCCCATTTCCCTACCTACTGGATAAGCTGCAGATCCTAATTAACCAGCAGCCTACTTCTTCTTACCCTCACCCCCCAGAATTGCCTTATGACTGTCCCATGCATGCTTGAATTCCACCACTGATTTTGACTCCACAACCTCCTTCAGAAGGCCGTTCCATGCATCCACAACCCTCTCTGTGAAAAAATACTTCCTTAAATTACCTCTGAGCCGCCCCCCCTCTATCTTCAAATTGTGCCCTCTTGTTCTTGCACACCTCTTTTTTTGAAAGATGCTACCCTCTTGGACTTTGTTGATTCCCTTGAGGTACTTGAAAGTTTCTATCATGTCCTCCCTCTCCCTCCTTTCCTCGAGGCTATACATATTAAGCTCCTTAAGTCTCTCTTCCGGTGCAGACCCTGCACCATTTTAGTTGCCCTCCTCTGGACAGCTTCCATCCTGTCTATGTCTTTGCGGAGATTGGGTCTCCAGAACTGCACACAGTACTCAGATGGGGTCTCACCAGCTGTCTGTACAGAGGGATAATAACTTCCTGTTTTCTACTGGTGATGCCTCCCTATGCATCCCAGTATCTCCTCAGCCTCCTTGCTGCCCTCTCACATTGCTTGCCCACCTTTAGGTCATCTGATATGACTACCCCCAGGTCCCTTTCCATTTTTGTTGTTGTTAGTATCTCACCCCCCATTGTGTACTCTTCCCCTGGGTTTTTGTTTCCCAAGTGCATTACCTTGCACTTCTTAGCATTGAATCTAAGCTGACATACATTTGACCATTCCTCTAACCTTGCCAGGTCCCTTCTCATCCTTTCCACCCCACCCTGTGCATCAACTCTGTTGCAGATCTTAGTGTCATCTGCAAAGAGGCATACTTTTCCTTCCAGTCCTTCCGCAATGTACTTATAAAGACATTGAAGAGGACCGGTCCTAATACTGAACCCTCATGTATCCCACTAGTAACCCTCCTTTCTTCTGAGGACTCCATTTACTATTACTCTCTGTGTCCTATTCTCCAGCCAATTCTTTACCCAGGCTGTTATCTTGGGACCCACTCCCAGGCTAGCTAACTTGTATATTAATCTTTGTGTGGGACTGTGTCAAATGCCTTGCTAAAGTCTAGGTAGGCCATGTCCACAGCCCTCCCTGATCTACTACTTTGGTCACCCAGTCAAAGAAATCTATCAGATTTGTCTGGCATGACCTTCCCACTGTGAATCCATGCTGCCTAGGGTCCTGTGCCCCTCTGGCATCTAGATACTCGACAATTCTTTCCTTCAGAAGTGATTCCATCATTTTCCCTATCACTGAGGTTAAACTAACAGGTCTGTAGTTTCCTGCTTCTGCCTTGCTCCCATGTTTGTGAAGGGGAATCACATCTGCCCTCCTCCAGTCCTCGGGTACCACCCCATCCTCCCATGATTTGTTAAAAAGGATAGTCAGTGGTGTCACTAGTTCTACCCTTAGCTCTTTTAGAATTCTGGGATGAATCCCATCAGGCCCCATTGCTTTGTCCACCTTCAGTTTTAAGAGTTCTTTCAGAACCCTTTCTTCTGTAAATGGGCTGGTATCAACTTCTGTATCCAGAGTGTTACTACTGTTAGTTGTATGTACCTCCCCCTCTTCATTTGTAAATACTGAGCAAAAATATTTGTTTAGTAATTAAAGGTTCCAGATAAAGGTTGAAAAGAAAGGGTGATGGGGGACAGCCCTGTCTAGTACCTGAGTAAAGTGGGAAGCTTGAAGAAAGCACCCAGTTGCAATAGATTTTCACAGTGGGGGAGTAGTAGATCACTTGAAGCCAGTGAATAAACAAGGAAGAAAAGCCAACCATCTTGAGAGTAGCCCTAAGAAACTCCCAGTCCACCCTGTCAAATGCTTTTTCATCATCAAGGGAGATCAGAATCATAGGGCGGCTGCTACTTCTGCAGATGGACAATATGTGTCAGTTTACACAAGTGATCTGATGACTATCATCCTGGAACAAATCCAACCTGCTCCGGGCTGAGAAGAGGTGACCAGGTCCTCTGGATTCTGGAAGCTAGAATTTTGATCAAGATTTTAAGATCACAGTTTAATAGAGAAATAGGATGGTAACTTGATGGGTGGGTTGGGGACTAATCCAACTTCAGGAGCAACATGATAGTGGCCTCAAGAAGAGAGGGGTCTAGAGTATCAGCTGACAGAATATGATGAAAGAGATGAAATAGAAGATGGGATAGTTCCTTAATGAAACATTTATAGAAGTGTTATGTAAACCCATCAGGCTCAGGGGATTTATCAAAGGAAAGGCATCTTATGGCCAGTTCTACTTTGTGCAGTGAGATGGGAGATGATAGAAGGGTTTGTTGAGAGTCATCCAGGACAAACAGGGGAATCCTTGCTGAGTAATCCTCAATCTCTTGTTGAGATGGTGGACAAGCTCCCCAGTTGTATAACTTTGCATACAATTGTTCAGAGACCCTCACAATATTTCTGGGATGGGTGTGAACTGAGCCATCTTGTTCTTCTGTGGATTATATCACCCTAGAGCTTTCAGATCTCTTTAGACATAGAGCAAGTAGTGCACTGCTTATCTCCTTGCTCAATATTAGTAGATCGGGTTCTTAGTATGGCATACTCTGCCTTTTCCCATAACAGTAGTGAATATTCACTTCTTAGAGAAAGCAAAGAAGCGAAAAGGTCTGGTGGAGAGAAGGGAGATAGGGACATTTCAAGGATATTTAATTGTTCCAGACGTGACTTAGCTTTGGCTTCTTGGATATGTTTACTCCTAGATGCCATACACATATATTCATCCTGTAGGTAGCACTTTAGTGCATGCCATTATGATCAATTCTAGGGACTGAGTCTCAGTTGGAATCTGTGAAGCTTTGTATTTGGGATTTAATCCTCTTGATGAGATAATCATCCTTGAGGAGTTGTGTGTTGAGTCTCCATCTAGGGTCATGCTGTGAATCATGAGCAGGGAGAAACTATAGCCAGATTACGGCATGGTCAGAGAGTACAGTTGGATCCACTCCTCCTGTTCCAGAAAACTGGCACACTCCATACTCCCTCGGATCCTTGCCCCATATTTTCCAAAAACACAGTCTGTGAATCAGTCCCTTGTGATGGGGTGTATGCTAGCGATCTTGAGGTCTTAATAATCGGTTCTTTAGAACAAGGATATCTAGAAGCCAAAAAAAGGATTATATCAGGCATTACTGACCCTTTCTGGCTCATCCTCATGTGTTCACCCCATTCCTGAGTTCCCCCAGTCTCTCATCCTCCCCAAAGTCCAAACAATAACAAGGATGACAGCATTGCTCTAAGAAACTACCAAAGGGAAAAACAGAAGTGTGATCCTAGTATCCCTCCCCCTAAGGTTAGAAGCCCTCCCCCCTAAGCCCCAGCAACTATTTACAAAGGCCTTCCACATGTCCAACTTGGTTGATAGCACTGATCCAGGTAAATGGGGAAGTGGCCAACCCATGTTAATCCCTTGGCCTACATTACTTATTTGGTGCTGCAAGGCAGAACCAGACACAACCTTCTCACAGAGTTCAAAAATAAGGACCATTTCAGCATTATCTGAAGCAGGAAATGTGGCAAGGAGTTATCCACTCTAATAATCAGCACCTCATGTGGTCTCACCCTTAAGCCAGCATTAATAAGAGACCCCCCCACCCACTGCTCAAAACTCCCGCTCTATATAACTAGTGTATTGGGCTGGTCACAAATCACTTACATTCCTGAACGGACTTCAGCTCAGTCCGAAGCTATGCTGGGTCTGGAAAATTGCCAGATATTCAGAGTTGTTACCCAAGCTCAAAGTGGGCTATGCCTTGCCCACTGGCAGGGTCTCTGTATCATGGGGTATCTTACCACAGACTGAGGAGCCAATTAAATCCCTAGTAATTGACCCCATAAAGGTAAAATTGTTATTCAGTGATGGATCTGCCCAGGGCGGTGTCTGGGATTTCCCTGTACAAAGGGGGAGTTCTCTAGAGCCAGGCTGCCTAAGTAATGCGTCTATATGATATTCCCAATGGGATTTTATTTGTTGCCCATTCCTTCTTATTGTAGGATAGCGGGTTACTCGTACACCTAATTATGGAAAGAAACCCTCCCCCCCATCATCTCAGGTAGCAGCAGGTAAGAAAACAATTTACATCTACTTAATACTTGCATCACCACGAATTACAATTAGCCATGCAGAGTGTCCAATCATATAGTAGTCCCTAGTGGGAGGTAGAAATCTGTACAAAAATGCTCCATCCAAAAATATTTCCCCAGAATTGGACACTATAAAATGTAGTCCTTCCGGGAGTCCTACACGGCTCTCTTCTTGGTTGACTCTGCAGAAAGATGAGGCCTAGTATCACCTGTAACTTAAGAATGATCATTGCCAACAACAGGAACCTTCAATGAAGGTAGTAGTGGATTTCAGCTCATAATGGGAAAACATGCTCAGAGCATCATTTTAGACCTTCAACCATGGAGTGTTTAACTCAACTTATCTGGCAAAATTAGACATATTTATTTGAGTTCAAGCATCGGCCAGGTTTAAAAAGTGTTCTGGTAACTTGGAAGTGAGATCTGAGATGGCCTGGGCAGGCGAATCATAGCAGACCCATGTGCCAGACAGAGAGAGACCTGTAATCAAGCCAGGTAAATCATTTTAAAGGGTATTTCAGCCACAATTAATTTGCTCACTGTAGGATGAAATGCAGTTCTCTCTGTTTCGTTTCATATGGGAAATCCTTGATAATTCTCAGTTTTGTACCTTCCCATGTGATAACTTGTAACTCCTGAACTTTGGCAAGGATGTGCTGTTTCTCAATATAGCTGAGAAGTTTAAGTTTTATTGGCCTGAGGGGATCTCCTGCTTGAGGTCTCAGTCTTAATGATTTGTGCATATGTTCTATCTGGTAAGTTGGGTTTAATGGAAATGGGCCCACACGCAACTTTCACCAAGAATTTTTGAAGGAAAGCGATGTTAGGACCCTCTTCTAATTCTGGTAAACCTACTGTTAGTATGTTGTTTAATCTGCTCCTCCCTTCTAAGTCCTCCATTTTAAGTTGTAATTTCTGCAGTTATTGCCTTAACAGTACTATCTCTGGTTCCTTTTTGTCCTTCCAGCATTCTAGGGAGGTAGAGCGGGCTTTAGTGTCCCCCACTCTGCAACTCAAGTCTGTCAGATCTCCTCTGAGTGATTTATAATTTATAGAAAATTTCAGATAAGGTCTCTCAAAAAGGTAACAGCTCCTGTAAGAAGTGGTCTATTACTGCTGGAATACCACCAGCAGGCACGATGTTGCGCCCTTGTGGGGTCCACCCTGCGAGGATGGAGGTACAGCGCAGGAGCATTGGTTGGGCAGTGCTGGATGTACTCTTTGTACATGGAAACCACACACACCTTGCTGCCTGGTGTGCTGTACAGGACTCCTCTGAGACTCTGATGGTTAGTGTCGCTGAGCTGAGCATGATTTTTTGTTTTCTCATTGAATGTGAGAGCCAGGTACTCTTGGCCCTCGTCATCGACCTGCACCACAAAAGAGTTTTGGTGGAGCTCCCTTTGCCCATCTCATCCTCTGCGAGAGAGTCCAAGCTGGATCTGAAACCAGAGTCTTTGGACAAGCCCATACGGAGTCTCTGGACTCAGTCTCTGGCTTGTCTTGATCTTTCTCAGATCGCTGTCAGTGATCTTTGGGTGGTGGGTCGCGATATCCTGCCCAGCCCTCCTGTATTCTTTGAGGACAGCGACAAAGACATTGTTGGCTGAAACCCAGCAGGCATTAATCACCGGTAGAGCCCGAGGCTGGAGGTGATTAATGCGCTTGTAACATGGGCTTGCTGCGGGAGCGACGAGCTGTGTTACAGGTGTCTCGCGGTGAGAGATGGTGAAACCAGGAAGAAATATGCTCATAGACATTGTGATCATGGAACAGGGTTTATTTAACTTACAGTTATCAGGGTACAGCAAAAACAACTTCGGTCACTGTCGTAGTGCGGTCAATGATTGCTCTGCTACTCATGGTGCCGCTGAAATCGGGGCAGGCAGTTCTGTGGCAACCGGCAACGAGTACTGCTGCAAAATGATTTGTAGCTTTTTGCTTGGCCGGCTTGTGTGATATGGAGATCAGGGGTCGTGGGCGGCGCTGCATGTCTCAGTGGACATCTGGCACACTCTAGATGTCATCATAGACAGGGAGGTTCTATTCTGGTTGATTGTCTTCCCCATGGTAGCAGAATGTCACTGGCCTGTGTACTGTGACATTTTCAAAGTGGAAGGACTGGATTGCACTTGACTGCTGACTGACACTTCGCCCATTGATGTGCTGTGTCTCGCTGTTCTCTCCCTCGCTCTTGCCAGTCTGGCTCTCAGCAGGCTGTGACTGGATGGGCGGGAGTGCTGTCTGCTCCGGTGTGATCAGGAGAAGCTGCTGGTTGGTGGAAGCGTGGTGCAAGTCTGAGGATCCTGGATGCCTTCCTTGGCAGGTGTCCATGCTCGTGTTGTTCTGAGGGACTGTAGGGCTGCCTGTCACTCCTCTGAGTGGTGTCGGTGGGGTCGTGGCTTGCTCTGCTGGATGGCTAGCTGGTGGCATTGTCCGGGGGCAGGAAAGGACTGTGGACCACTTTCTCCTGTCCTCCAGTGAGGAAGACCAGTAGCTTCTCAGACTGGTCTCACAACGATGTCCCGTGACAGACATTATCTCTCTGGATGCGAGACCAGCCTGAGACAGCATACTGACAGTGGTGCTGTGGATGCTATCATTGGTGTAGCATGCAGAGAGCTCCAATTCCTCTGAGATCTGTGGCATGAGACCTCCCAGGTAGTTTTTGCCCATGGGCTGCCTGCTATACCAGCAGGCACGATGTTGCACCCCTGTGGGGTCCATCCTGCGAGGATGGAGGTACAGCACAGGAGCTTTGGTTGGGCAGCTCGGGATGTACTCTTTGTACATGGAAACCACACATACCTTGCTGCCTGGTGTGCTGTACAGGACTCCTCTGAGACTCTGCCAGTTGGTGTCACTGAGCTGAGCATGACTTTTTGTTTTCTCATTGAATGCGAGAGCCAGGTACTGTACTCTTGGCCCTTGTCGTCGACCTGCACCACAAAAGAGTTCTGTAGGAGATCCCTTTGCCCCTCTCATCCTCTGCGAGCGAGTAGAAGCTGGATCTCAAACCAGAGTCTTTGGACAAGCCCACATGGAGACTCTGGACTCAATTTCTGGCTTGTCCTGATCTTTCTCAGATCACTGTCAGTGATCTTTGGGTGGTGGGTCGAGGTATCCTGCCCAGCCCTCCTGTATTCTTTGAGGACAGTGACAAAGACATTGTTGGCTGACACAAACTCTCCATCAGTTATGATGATAATGACTCTTTATGTTGGCTCCAGTCAGATGTCACTGTAGTCCAAAACGCAGTCCCACAAATGAGCTTAGGCTGTACTGCTGTTTGTGCTCTGTTCTCATGGTGGCATCGAACTGCCTGAGGACTCGTGCCAGCTTGGCTGGCACCACTGTCTTCAAATCTATGTCTATGCTGGTGGTGCCTAGCCAGTCGTTGAGCACATTCCATGCCCAGGCAGTGTTCTTGTGGGTGTTTGCCTCCACCCTTTTTGTCTCTAGAGTGTCTAGCTGGTTGTCACTAAGCACTGCATGCCGTGTGCTGTCTGTGCTCTGGGCGAGCTGCCAACTATGTATGTCATTATGTTGCTCACTACAGCTACTTGTACTAACTGTGTACTGCAGATCCTGTGTCTCTGTCTCCATGCACAGCTCCGCCTCATCGTCCAGTTGGACGCTACTGTCACTGTTGTGAACATGCTGCTCGAGGCTGTCTCCCTCCCCACCTGTGACTATCCTCATCTGCTCATGGCACTGTCGTGTGTCATAAGCCTGCCTGCTCTCTACATCACTGTCGTTGTCTGCACACCTGCAGTGAGTCGCTGAGTGGTCTACATGTTGTGTCTCATTCTGTGTGTGGACAGCTGGGTCAGAGTCGCGCTCCACTCTGGTGTCAGTCTCCTGCCCGTGGTACTGTGGACAGTGTTGGTGCCTAGGAGGCAATTCGGTCATCTACTCGTACCACTGCCATGCCACGCTTGCAGTATGCCCCCTGTTCCCATTATTATTATTTTTTTTATTATTATTTAGTTGCTTAACCAGGTATGGCACACTAAGCTGAAAGCTTTTTTACAGGAGCGACCTGGACCAGGAGCGACCCATGGATAGCACCTGCTCCGTACTCGTCATTCACCCACCTAGCAATTCCCTTTATACTACACAGACTAAATGTGGCAACGCACCTCTCCATTTTGTGCTCAGTAGATTGTCGTGTGTCACTCCATCACCTCTCACAGACATACAGCGTGGGTGCCCACTTCACCCATTGCATGTCTGTGACAAGTCTGTGTTTCATCCTGTGCAAACTCGCCCCGTGCGTGTTAGCGCAAGAGAGTGTGATGGGTGCCTCTACACATGCAGGCTCTACTGCTGGCTTAATCACTGCTCGGAATCGATCACTTGACACATTTCCACCAATCGGTGACCTGCATTTGAGTCCTCTGTCCAGAGCCATGTTACAAACATGTGTATATGTATATAGATAAATACATACACACACACACACATATATATATATATGTGTGTGGTGGGGTGGGGGGAATTCATGACTGAATAGGGCTGACAAACCAAGTACTAAAAGTTGTCTGTGTTGGGGCTGTAATAAACTGATAATATTGAGAGCTATGTTTATTATTTGTCTTTCTTGCATGTTTTTGTTTCTTGAAAAATGACGTACAAGGAGCTGGATGCCATAGGACAGTCTATTTAGGAATGCGCACCAATACATTTATAAATAACTTTCAGTTTGTTTTGGTTTGGGAAAAGATGTGCTTCTGCTTACATAGTACATGTCTGCCCACCATTCAGAGATAAAGGGGATGCAATTTTACCTCTCTAGCCAGAATGCTTTTACAGACCTTGCAAATACATAACCAAGTTAGCAAACACAGCAAGCAGGGTGTATCTTGGCTACAAGGAAATCTTGCGATGTCTGCATTGCAATGCGCTACTGAGGTTTTATTTTTTAATGCATTCTTGCATCTGTCTTTGCACGCATGAGGCCAGTAGAAAAAGAAACAGTTCATTAAATAAACAGTATGTTGCATTCATTGCCTTTTAGGGCTGCATTGGGCAGAACCCTGCAGTCCTTTTTACAATCACTGAGAAAAAGGATTGTATTGTTTCCCAATGAACATGTTGTGGGGACAAAAAAGTCAACTCCGCCTTGTGTAACACTCTGTGCCTGCACTATTTACTGAGACCACATTCCTGAGCAGTGACTCAAACTACAATAGTGGCACAGGATGAAACACAGATTTTATTTAGAAGGCAAAAGAGTAGGCCTTTGACCTTCAAAAATGCTGTTCTGTACAACGCATTGCAATTCCACACACCAATTCTCCGCCCCCACCCTGACGGTGCACAGTTTCCACCCAGAGTTTTCTCCAGATCCTCAGTTTGGTGCTGTCTCATTCCCCGATTCCCCCCCTTAAAAAAATTAGCACTATCCCCCTGCGAGTGTCACAAGGTCCTCATGGCACACTGTCATGCATGCAGATTTGGCAAAACCGTGAGAGAGACAGAGAGGCACCAGGAGACGAAATTCACACTTACTGCAAGATGGGACCGCAGTCACAGCAAGGTGAAGCTGCTTGCCCCCCCCCCCATCATATCGATCCCGAGAAGACAGTTGGACAGGATATGCCCTGCAATGTCCTGTACATTCTTTTTTGAGGACAGAAATGTGAGGTGTTGTAGTCTCCTGTGTCCATCATCAGCACATACCTTCACTTTCCCTTGATGGATTGGTTGCTCACTCCTGTCTGTCACTCAGACTTTCTGCCTCTGTCTGCTGAGTGCCCCGCAGTGACAGTCATCTGTCCCCCACAGTAAAGAATCCAGTGAAGAGAGCAGAGTGCCATCATTTGCATGCCCCTTACTTTACAGAACTTTCATGCAATAAAACAACAACTAAAACAACATTAGTTGTTTCTTGTGACTTGTTTTCTTTCAGAGTTTGGCACATCTTTTTTACTGCATCAATCCAATTCACTTTGTTACTTGTCTAGGCAGCTGCATTTGGTGAGTGCCTATAATTATTTATTTATAAAATGGCAAGAAAGAATCTAGAAATCTCATTGGTCAAGGGACATCAGCTGACTGTTCATTAAATCGCTATATACGCACAGTCATCCTGGTCCTAAACCACATCACACAATGAGCAAATCAGTCTTCCTACAACCAGAACTGATCTTCCATTACACACATGGCTGCTACCTTTACACTGTAAATCCTTCAACATTTATTCTTGTATTGCTCATGCTAGCAATTTTAAACAAGCCAATAAACACCCCGACCGCTGCATAGAATCTTACTTTTAAACTCAATAAATGTATTGTAACCCCCTCTTCCCCCGTTCCTGATCTGAGTTTACGTTTTATGTTTTGTGATGCAGATTGTTTTGTGTTTACATCCCATCAAACAAGTTGTTCTGACTGTCACCCCTAGCACATACACGGAGGGTTCTCACAAATGAAGTCACATTTAACATCAATCTATTTACTGCAAGTCGTTCTCTCTCCTCCCGCTTTCCAGGTCTGATTGTAGCACATTCCCTTTGTAAAAAACAACTAATCTGCCAACCCTACCTGTCAATCCCTCCCCTGCCTAGCCTCCACCCCCACAATCTCCTCCTCCCATTCACTGTACTGCACCTGCCCCTGGTTAGGGTATTGTAGAGGTATGCTGCCAACCCTACCTGTCACCCCCTCCCCTGCCTAGCCTCCCCCCCACGATCCCCTCCTCCCACTCACTGTACTGCACCTGCACCTGATTAGGTTACTGTAGAGGTATGCTGCCAACCCTACCTGTCACTCCCTCCCCTGCCTAGCCTCCCCCACGATCCCCTCCTCCCACTCACTGTACTGCACCTGCACCTGATTAGGTTACTGTAGAGGTATGCTGCCAACCCTACCTGTCACTCCCTCCCCTGCCTAGCCTCCACCCCACGATCCCCTCCTCCCACTCACTGTACTGCACCCACCTGATTAGGTTACTGTAGAGGTATGTCAACCCTACCTGTCCCTCCCTGCCCAGCCCCCCACGATCCCTCCTCCCACTCACTGTACTGCACCCACCCCTGATTAGGTTACTGTAGAGGTATGCTGCCAACCCCACCTGACACTCCTTGCCTAGCCTCCCCCCCACAATCCCCTCCTCCCACTCACTGTACTGCACCTGCCCCTGATTAGGCTACTGTTGCTGTACTGGTGTCAGTTGCCATTTTATCAGTTAGTTATCGCAGTAGTAGGCCAGTATAGCACTACACAACTCTGCAGACAGGTTGTGAGGTTCTTTTGTGTCTTCTGTAGCAATTTCGTTTTTGTTTTTTTTAACAAGGATGAAGGAACGTGCAAAGAGAAGTAGTGAGCAATATGGTGTTTTCAATCATGTTACTGTCTTGTTAATGTCTCCTCATGCTGCATGCATGCCAGCCCCGCCCGTCTCCCAGTTCAGGTCAGTTAATGGTAATCTTTGGTAGTAACGGAAAACAAGTTATGAAGGGACCGCTGTAGCTCAAGGAAAACTGTTACACATTCAAAGTTTAAAAGATTCATTTTTAATTATTGTTCAATGGACCCTAACATTTCTTATGTTTGGTTTCTTCCTGGGGACTGTAAATTAAATAGTAATCATAATATTATAATTTCATAATTCATATGTAGCACATTTGACAGTCATATTTAAAATTCTTTCATTCAGTGCTACATACCATTTGTTTCAGTTATAAATCATGTGTTATTTATACACTTTTATTTTGTGTATATTGAATAACGCCGATTCACATTGTACTAACTAGGCTTTGGGTTATTTTATATTCCTTTTTGGTATCCCGTGACATCAACTATTGCAACTGGGTGCCTACAGACATCACAACTCAACTGCAGCACATGTCAATGGGGCTGCCTATCAGGGAGGGTGACTGAATGGGAGTTCAAGCATATAGGGACAGGATGTCGCTACATGTATACATGGGTGGGGGGAAGCATGCTCAGCAGGGAGAAGGAGAGGGAGGGTGACTGAATGAGGGATCACGCATATAGGGACAGGATGTCGCTACATGTATACATGGGTGGGGGCAAGCATGCTCAGCAGGGAGAATGAGAGGGCGGATGACTGAATGGGGGTTCACACATATAGGGACAGGATGTCGCTACATGTATACATGGGTGGGGGGAAGCATGCTCAGCAGGGAGAAGGAGAGGGAGGGTGACTGAATGAGGGATCACGCATATAGGGACAGGATGTCGCTACATGTATACATGGGTGGAAGGCATGCTCAGCAGGGAGAAGGAGAGGGATGACTGAATGGGGGTTCACATATAGGGACAGGATGTCGCTACATGTATACATGGGTGGGGGGAAAGCATGCTCAACAGGGAGAAGGAGAGGGAGGGTTTGTGAGGGGTGGTGCTGCAGTGAGCTGCCGAGCTGGCACTGTGGCATGGTGGGTGGGTTCAGGGCTGTGGCTCTGAGGATGCTGGGTTTTGGTCCAGGTGAAAGTATGTTTTATTGCACCTGGCCTAAATTTCTTTTTTGTATGGTTCTGTACTCCCCTGACATGCAACCTCCTGGAGTTGATAATCCTTTAGTAGGGGGTGGGGGTACAGTGAGTGCAGCCCCCCCAACATAAAATGGAAAATTCAAGTCCCTAGCACCTTGTTACAAGCCAAGTTAGCATCACTGAAACTGATTTTCAGCAACGTAAAGTTGCCCTGTCGGTGATTACCTTCCTGTAATTTATGGAACCATCCTTTTTATATCAATGCTTTTACTGCATGTACATGGCGTTATTTATATTCTAGTATTCCTCATTAATTTGTATCCCTTTCGTATCAGTGCTTATTTATTGAATGTACATGTCTTTATTTATATTCTAGTATTCCTCATTAATTTGTATTCCTTTCATGTCAGTGCTTATTTATTGAATATACATGGCTTTGTTTATATTTTTTTTATTCCATATCCTCTGTACCTGTCACGAGTCAGCCCTGAAAAAAGGACTGCATGGTCCCAGTGGGATTGCAGGTTATCAAAATTCAAATAAAATAAATAAATGATCTTGAAAAGTATTATGAAATGAAAATAAAAATAACTGCTGTCAAAGCATTCCTTTATATATGCTGTGGCCCTTCCTTCCCAAATACTAGCTTAACAATGATCATGTGTGCACTGAATAACACTACGTACTTTATATCTGTCCCTTAGGCTTCTCCAGTCTACTCCAATCTTAGCCACTTTTATAGGTAAACTCCTTTCAATGACAGCTCAATCGGTGGGCAACCATGGATGTGTGAGGAATGTTGTGCTGCCCACTAGCTCAATGGCCACCTGGCCATGCTGGGAGGGGACTGCTGGGTGGATGGGGGAACCCCAACACCATGGAAGGAGTGGGCTGAGGATTCACGTTTTTGTATATTGATTGGGGATTGGGCTGGGAGGGGATACATTGCAATAGGGATGCTGGATCTGGGGTATTAGGTTTTGCACATCGATCTTGGATCAGTATGGGGGGACTGCTACACTATGGAATTTGGGGTGGGGTTTAATATTCATTCTATGGCACGGAGATTGGGACAGGTGGGGGGATGCTACGATATGGTACCGGATGGGGGGTTCTTTTGTTTTAGGTACACGGGACTGGGGAAGGGCAGACTGCCTGGTGCATCCTGCCAGGCACATCCCTGCCTACAGCATGCACATGGTGCCAAAATGACATGCAAATGGCCCAGTTTGCGATTTGTTTGCCTAATGGCTTCATTTGTATGTTGAGGTCTGAATATCTGGAATTTACACTTGGCACATCCCCAAAATGCACTGTGCATCCCCATTCCATGCATGATTGCACATCTCATTTGAATATAGCAATTTTGTGCTCTGGCGCAACTCAGTTGCACAGAGCAACCACTTGTGCCCTTCCTGGGCACAATTTGAATATCTCGGTCCATATTTATATGCATTGCTATTGTTCAGTTACGTCCTGCTCATCCCTGTATGCACTGATATTATGACCAACTGACATGGATCCAACTCTTCCTGTGTGTACTGATACTATGACCAACTGACTTTGATCCAACTATCCCTGTATGCACTGATATTATGACCAACTGACATGGATCCAACTCTTCCTGTATGTACTGATACTATGTCTAAGTGATGTGGAATGATTTATTCTGATGTATTGTTGCTGTATTTTTTAAATCCTTATATGTTTGTTATGTTATATTATTGCACCCAAATGATGTGGGACCTATGTAAACAAGCTTCTAGCTCAAAGGCCTTTTTAATACAAGAGTTGGACAAATAAATAACAATATGTATACCTGTAAAATGTTATGACATTTCAATGAATAGTATCAGATTTATACTAAAATAACAGAAATCTAAATTTTGGCAAAATGGTTGGCTACCTATAGCCCAGCACCAGTTAAATCCTGAGACTTAAAACATGGTGCACATACCCTTGTTTCATGTTTCTCTAAATCCTGAAACAGTGGAGAAATTTGGGTAAGCAATTTTAAATTAGATCAAAATGACAGAAAATCACATTTTGATTAAAGGTTTGGAAACTGATAAGGATGCCATCTTTCAGTCTATGACTGAAATTTGGCGCACTGACATAAGCAATTACTAACTGTTTGCACATGAACATTGGTGTCAGTTGGATGTGTATTTTAACATTAGGTCAAACTAACTGAAATTAAAAATGTGGAAAATTCTGCAGAATTTCTGTGATAATTCTGCTACATTCTGCAGAACTGCAATGGTAATTCTGTGGGCATTCCACAGGCAGAATTTTAAACTCTTCACTGCTCTGTCTTCTACTCCTCCTTCAGCCTCCATCCTGGATCCATCAACTTCCCTCCCCAGATCCTTACGTTGTTACCCCTGCATCTTTTTTCACACCTTTCAGCAAGTAGTCTACATGTCTCTGCACTTTGTGATGCATTTCCTTTAATCCCTATGGGCTGGCCTTAACATAGAAACACAGAAACATAGAATTTGATGGCAGATAAGGACCGCTTGGCCCACCTAGTCGGCCCATTTTCCTACCTAACAGATAAGCTGCAGATCCTAGTTAACTAACAGCTTACATCCTCCTACCCCTCACTAGGACTGCCTTATGTCTGTCCCATGCATTCTTGAATTCTCCCACTGTTCTTGACTCCACAACCTCCTCAGGGAGGCTGTTCCATGCATCCACAACCCTCTCCGTGAAAAAATACTTCCTCACATTACCTCTGAGCCGTCCCCCCTCTATCTTCAGATTATGCCCCCTTGTTCTTGCACATATCTTTTTCTGAAAGATGCTGCCCTCTTGGACTTTGTTGATTCCCTTGAGATACTTGAAAGTTTCTATCATGTCCCCTCTCTCCCTTCTTACCTCGAGAGTATACATATTAAGCTCCTTTAGTCTTTCTTCATATGTCTTCTGGTGCAGACCCTGCACCATTTTGGTTGCCCTCCTCTGGACAGCCTCCACTCTGTCTATAGCTTTGTGGAGATGGGGTCTCCAGAACTGCACACAATACTCCAGATGGGGTCTCACCAACTGTCTGTACAGAGGGATAACAACTTCTTGTTTTCTAGTATTGTTGCCTCTTTCTATGCATCCCAGTATCCCCCCAGCCTTCCTTACTGCCTTCTCACATTGCTTGCCCACCTTTAGGTCATCTGATATAATTACTCCCAGGTCCCTTTCCATTTTTACTATTGTCAGCATCTTGCCCCCATCGTGTACTCTTTCCCTCGGTTTTTGTTTCCCATGTGCATTACCTTGCACTTCTTTGCATTGAATCTGACCTGCCATACATTTGACCATTCCTCCAACCTTGCCAAGTCCTTTCTCAACCTTTCCACTCCATCTTGTGTATCAACCCTGTTGCAGATCATTATGTGGTCTGCAAAGGGACATACTTTTCCTTCCAGTTCCTCTGCAATGTCACTTATAAAGACATTAAAAAGAACCGATCCCAGTACTCAGCCCTGTAGTACCCCGCTAGTAACCCTCCTTTCTTCACTGTGTACTCCATTTACTACTACCCTTTGCGTCCTGTTGTCTAGCCAATTTTTTATCCAGGCCACCACCTTGGGACCCACTCCAAGGCTGGCTAACTTGTGTATTAATCTTTTGTGTGGGACTGTATCAAATGCCTTGCTAAAATCTAGGTAGACCATGTCCACAGCCCCTTCCTGATCTACTACTTTGGTCACCCAGTCAAAGAAATCTATTAGATTTGTCTGACATGACGTTCCCATCGTGAATCCATGCTGCCTTAGGTCCTGTGTCCCACTGTCCTCTAGGTACTCAACAATTCTTTCCTTCAGAAGTGATTTCATCATTTTCCCTACCACCGAGGTCAAACTAACTGGTCTGTAGTTTCCTGCCTCTGTCCTGCTCCCACTTTTGTGAAGAGGAATCACATCTGCCCTCCTCCAGTCCTCAGGTACCACGCCATCCTCCCATGATTTGTTAAAGAGAGTAGTCAGCAGAGTCACTACTTCTACCCTTAGTTCTTTTAGGATTCTTGGGTGAATCCCATCAGGCCCCATTGCTTTGTCCACCTTCAATTTTATTAGTTCTTTCAGAACTCTTTCTTCTGTAAATGGACTGGTATCGACCCCCGTCTTCAGAGTGTTTCTCTTGTTTGGTTTAGATACCTCCCCCTCCTCTTCCTTTGTGAATACTGAGCAGAAATATGCGTCAGTCTCCTGCTTTTTCACTGTCACCCTCACCCATATTCCCTCCCCTTTATTAAGCCTCAGTATCCCTCCTTTGGTCTCTCTTTGCTCCTTAATGTACCTATAAAAGGTCTTATCCCCTTCTTAAAAGAACTGGCTATCTTTTCCTCGGTTTGGGCCTTTGCTATTCTGACTGCCTTCCCAGCATCTTTCTGCTTTAACTGATAAAGTTCTCTGTCCTGCTTCTTCTGTGTTTCCTTATATTTACTGAGCGCTGTCCTTTTCTCCTTAACCTTCCCTGCCTCCTCTTTTGAGAACCATTGCATTTTTTTCCTTTGTTGTGTTTTATTGATTTGCTTTACACAAAGGCTTGTTGCCTCTGTGATGGCTGTTTTGATTACTCCCCATTGTTCCGCCACCCCTCCTTCTTGCCTGTTTGCTAGTGCTTTTCTGAGGCACTCTCTCATTTTCCCAAAGTCAGCCCTCCTAAAGTCCAATACTCTTGCTTTTGTATGGCTTGATTGCATGACTGTGTTTATCGTGAACCACACTGTTTGGTGGTCGCTTGTTCCCAGATGGCTACCCATTTCTAAATCTGAGATTCTTTCTCCATCCCCATTTGAGAGTACCAGGTCTAAGATTGCTCCCTCCTGAGTGGGTTCCAGTACTAGCTGTCTGAGGCATGCCCCCTTGTAGGGCATCAAGAATGACCCTGCTCTTGAATGTGCCTGCTGCAAAAGTGCTCCAGTTAACATCTGGCATATTCAGGTCCCCCATTAACAATATCGCCCCTTTTTCTGCCATTCTAAGGAAGCCTATCATTTTCTTGTCCATTCCCTCCCCCGAGATGGGGGTCTGTATACAACCCCCAAGCGGATTGTGGTGCCATTTCCTGTCTCCAGGGTGACCCAGAGTGCCTCATCTGCTCCCTGTTTACTCTTTAGTTCTGTTGCTTTGATCCCTTTCTTTACATAGAGAGCTACTCCTCCTCCTCTTTTACCCTCCCTGTTCCTCCTGTAGACTGTGTACCCTGGTATGTTGACATCCCGGTCATGGTTCTTTGTGTACCATGTTTCTGTGACTGACACAATATCCAGGCAACCCTCTTCCTTCAAGGAAGACCCTGTTTCTTGCACAAATAGCCTACTGTTACTACATTTTTATATTTCATGGATAACTAAGGTAGCATCATATGTCCTTTCTGCAATAGAAAAAGGCCTTGTAACTGGTGCTATTTTTGTCGACCTTACCAAGGCTTTTGATCTTGTCAACCATAACCTCCTGCTCCACACAATTTTCTCTTTTTGTCTTAATATCTCATCAATATATTGACTTTTAAACTCTCTCTCCATCCATACCCAATGTGTGAGGTGGGCCAGATATGCATCCATTTTGCATACTATAATGGTTGATGTCCCCCAGGGTTCCATCCTTCTCCCTCTCTTGTTCTTTTTATTTATCAATGAACTCCTGCAGCACTGTGGAGGTGTGTCATTCCAGTTGTACGTAAATGATGCTATCTTGTACAGATCCTCCTCTGACCCTACCCTGCTGAATCACCTCCTGCAACAGAACTTTCATCTTCTTGAAATCAGGTTCCTCAACAAGCTCTTGGTGCTCAGCACTAAGAAAATGAAACTGATGCTCTTTTACAACCAGACCACTAAGTCTACCACCCCATCTCTTTGGTGCTCAATTCCTCCTGAGGTGACCCATGGATCAGGTTCAGTCTTTTAAATATCTTGGTGTCACATGACTACCATCTCTCCTTTGATGTACATGTTTCTCCTCTGAACAAGACCATCCACCAACAACTTGAGCTGCTGTACTTCCTCCTACCCTACCTCATGCTCCTTTCCCACCTAGCCATAGCGTCCATCTCATTCCTCCTGCTCATCTGCTATGGTTCCCCTCTTCTCCATTCTGCTCAAGTCTCCCATCTTGCTAAAGGTAAGAAAAAATACCACAGGTTCACTCACTGTGTCATAGATGCCAACGCCAGGATACACCATTGTTCTGTTCTTAATTCCCTCAGCTGGTCATCCATAGAAGCCAGACCTTATTACTCATCCCTTTGCCTGACCTACAAGTTTAGCCATAATTTCACTCTTCCATGCCTCTATCACATCATCCATTGGAAAACCTCTGCAAGGTCCTTAAGGTCATCTGACCTTCCTCTTCTCTCCATCCGGAAACCCTGCATACAGTAGCTGTGGGCCAGTGCACCTTCCCTTTTTTCTAGGCCCTCCTTCTGGAATGCACTGCCCTCGAATGTTCTCACCTATGCTCCTCCTTATACCATCAAGAGTTTTCTCAAATCGCTCCTTGCCTTGCCTAAAGTCTGCACCTCTAATTAATGGTTTCTGCACCTACCACTCAGTCCCATTGCTTTCCCCCTCCATTGTCTCTTCCAGCACCCTCCCTCGCTCCTGTCTTCTCCCTTGGCTCACCTCAGGACTACACCCTAATTAAGGCTTCCCACACCTACCACCCAATTCCACTTCCCCCTCCATTGTCTCTTTCTGCACCCTCCCTCAATCCTGTCCTCTTCTTGCCTTGCAAGCCCTCCTGCTGAGTTGTTTTTGTGGGTTACACAGGTTGCATTGTTGTCCCATCCTGCTAACAGTCTTCTTCCTTACCTTAGCTTCCTGTTCTACTTGTATTTCCTGCTGACAAGTTAGGCAAGGCAAGACAAAATTTATTTAAAAAGACACCCAATCCCAGAGGCTCTGGGCACCGTACAATAATGCAACACAACATCAATTGCAATACAATATTATAACATAATAACCAATCATTAACATCAAAGCAATAAATCAGTTACATTGCAGTTAACTAAAACAGGACACAAGTCAGGAACAACCTGCATAACGGTCAAGCACAGGATATTACACAGCAAAATCAGGGAACACCTCTGTAAGCAGGAAGGCCTTGAGGTGGACCTTAAATGCCTTGACAGAAGGGGCCTCCCTTATTAATGATAGAAGCGAATCCCACAGGATGGACTGGTGATGCCAAAAGCTCTTTTGCCGGCCATTTTTGACTTCATCCTGGGAATCGCTAGAAGGCCCCTAGAGGAGGAATGTAGGGAGTGGATTGAAACGGATGATGTGAGAAGGTCAGCTAGGTAGCCAGAGCCCAGTCCATGTAGGGTCTTAAAGGTGAGCAAACCCACCTTAAAGAGGACCCTCCACCTGACTTGCAGCCATGCAATTACTGCAATATCAGGTTGATGTGGCAGTATTTAGACTGCCTTGCAATAGCCTGGCAGCTGCATTTTGTACCAGCTGCAGTCAGTGGAGGGTACTCTCAGAGACCCTGAGGTGCTGTAGAGCATATTACAGTAATCTAGCCTCATTGTCACAAAGGCATGCACCAAAGTTGGGAGGTCCAGAAGCAGAACTAGGGGCCTAACCCTAGCAATATTCCTCAGATGATAAAAGCTGATGGACAGCGGCTGACACCTGAGCCTCAACTGTCAGGCCACTGTTACTGTTTTGTATTTCTCTGTAACAAATTCGTTTTACAGGGTATATCTTCTGTGAAATTATTACAGGTGGTGCTTTACAGGGTTTTCAGTTTTAGCTATAATTAGGTTAGGCTAAATCATTATCCATCAGGGTTTACATCCATTTATAGCACACAAATGACTTTGGTAAAGGTACTGGGTGATTTCCAGGATAATCTGGACAGGAGAATGTCTGTGGGTGCATTATTTGTAGATTTACCTAAAGCCTCATAAGAAGCCAGAAGGGGAAGAAAACAGATTCATTTCAGTGCTTTACCCCCCTGCCCCCAACTCTTAATTATATGCCCTGTTAAATCTGATTGACAGGAACTAAGCACTGGAGATAGTAGGGGTTGTGGAGTAGGAGGGGCATAATGGGGAAGAAACCCACCCTCAGCACAAGTGTTTTACTCATTTTTTATTTTTTTAAGAAAAGTATCTGATGATCAGTGGCAGGATTTTTAGGACAGTAAATTAATAAAAAGGGAACTAGGAGAGCTTCAGTAACAGACAAGTACTGGAATAGCAGTATAAGTGCAGTATAATGTGGGGAGTGGTGCAGTGCAGTGGCTGTGGGGCAGCCATATTCAGGCAGACCTTCTGGATGCTGAGGTGCTGCCCTATCTGCATGCATCTTTCTGGACTGCAGGATGAGGTAGCCAGACTCAGAGCAGAAGTAAACTGGGTCAGGAGTACCATCGTCCCTATCCAGAGACCACCCAGTCCAATGCTGCTGCCACAAAGGATGCTGAGAATGAGGAGCACTTGGATGACAGTGGGCTCAGGGAGGGTTAGGGCAGTCAGGCAGAGGGACATACTAGATCCTATTCCACTCAAGAATTCATATGCCAAAATGGTAAATAGGGACAACTAAATAGAGGTACCCAGTGAAGTGGAAGGAAAGGATGTGGAGGTTAGCCAAGGAGGTGACCTTAGTGGGGAGAGCAGTGGACTCCAGAGGAGGAGGAGGAAGCAAATCCTGGTGGGGGACTCCATCATAAGAGGGATCCAACTAGGAACACAGGAGGGGGAGGACAGGGAGGTGAGGTATCTACCAGGTGCCACGGCATGGAGGGATGGAAGGAAGATCCTGGGGATCGCTGGGAAGGCAAGACTGGAGGGTGAGCTGGATGTCATTATCCACCTAGGTACTAATGACCTGGCAAATGGGGAGCCAAAGGAAGTTCAGGAAGAGTTTAGGAAATTGGGGAGGGGTCTCAAGCAAGTAGGTACTTCTGTCACCTTCTCGGAAGTACTACCTGTGAGAGACATGGGAGAGCATCGGGGTGCATGCACCAGGAACTTTAACTCATGGTTGAAGAACTGGTGCTGTGAGGAAGGCATTGGAATCATTGGTGACTGGGGACCCACCTGGAGGGATGGAGGCTTGTTCAAGCTTGACGACCTGCATCCCTCCTGGAGGGGAATCCAATCACTCAATAATAAGTTTAAGTGCTACATTGACAAGCATTTAAACTAGCCAAGGGGGGGTGGCAGGCCATCAAGGAGAGTACCTAATTGTCCACCCTCCCACAGCTAGTAGTGGAACCAGTGAACCGGAGGAGTGGATATCTCTACAAAGCAGTGTGGAAAAGATGGAGATAAGTGCCCAAGAGGTGGATAGGCAGAAAAGGGGCAAAATTCAATGGAAGGGGAGACAGCGAGGAGAACCAGGGATAAAGGACAACCATGGAGGTACTGGAGTAGAACAGCTAAACAGTCTAGGGAGGTCATATCATGGAAAGCCATGTGTGTGCCAATACCAGGAGCCTTAGCAACAATATGGAGAATCTGGAGGCTGTCATGGTGCAGTCAGACCTGGACACTGTGGCCATCACAGAAACCTGGTGTAATGATAACCATGACTGGGAGATGGCCATACCTGGCTACAACATATTCAGAAGAGACAGGGCAGGTAGGAAGGGAGGAGTGGCACTGTATGTAAAAAAATTACTTTAGGGCCACAGAAATCCAGGAGAAATAAAATGGGAGAGAGATACTCTGGGTTAAGCTGGAAAGGAAAATGGGGCCAGCCATCCGCACAGGTGTGGTCTAGAGATCACCAGCTCAGGAGGAAGAAACAGATAGGGAGCTGATGCTAGCCATTGAAAGGATGGCAGACAAGGGTGAGGTAGTGCTGGTTGGAGACCTCAATATTCCAGACGTGGACTGAAGCATCCCAGTAGCAGCATCAACTAGCAGCAGATTTGCCTGGACTCCCTTCAGGGTGCCTTCCTCAAGTAACAGGTCATGGAACCAACTCGGCAGAAGGCAATACTGGACCTTGTGCTCACAAACAGGGACAGTGTGATGGGGTAACAGTGGGCGAGCACCTGGGAAACAGTGACCACCAGTCATTGTGGTTTGAAATCACAGAAGGAGCAGAACCAAACCACACAAAAATATGTATCCTGAATTTTAAGGGGGCAGACTTTGGGAAAATGGGGAGATGCTTGAAAGAGGCATTAAGAGGAATGGGGCAGGAATCAGGGGTTGAGGAGCAGTGGGCAGTATTTAAAATAGGGATTACAAGATCAACAGAATTATGCATTAAGCAGGTTAGCAAGGAGAAAAGGAAGAGGAGGCCATTATGGTTTTCCAAAGAGGTAGCAAAGAAAGTGAAAGCCAACAATATTGCATTCAGGCGATACAAAAGGCACTGGCAGAAGAGGATAGGGAGAAGTACCTGGAGAAGCAAAGGGAGGCAGGGAGGTCAGTAAGGGAAGCCAAAGCTCAGGCAGAAAAGCACATTGCAAAATCAGTGGGTAGAGGGGGCAAAACCTTTTACTGTTACATAAGTGAAAAAAGAAAGGCAAAGGGAGGGACAGTGAAACTGAAGGGGGAGGATAGGGGCCACATGGAGGATGACAACAGTAAAGCTGACATACTGAACAGGTATTTCTGCTCAGTATTTACTGAGGAAGAGGAGAGTAATGGGTCTGAAGTGAGTACAAGGGGTGGGAATTGTGCAGAAATGGACACAAGTCCCTTTACACGAGAAAGGGTCCTGAAGGAACTGGAAGTAATAAGAGTTGATAAAGCAATGTAGCCAGATGGGGTGCACCCCAGGGTCCTTAAAGAACTAAGAGAGGTGGTGGCTGAACCTCTGGTTATCCTGTTTAGCTGATCACTGGAAACAGGGGAGGTACCCAAAGACTGGAGGACAGCAGGTGTAGTCCCCTTATGCAAAAGTGAGAACAAAGAGGAAGTGGAGAACTACAGACCAGTCAGCCTCACCTCAGTAGTAGGGAAGATCATGGAAGCACTACTGAAGGAGAGATTGGTGGAACATCTGGTTGTCAATGGACCCAGGACCCAAGGCAGCATGGTTTCACCGGGGGAGATCATGTCAGACCAACCCTTTTGAATTTTTTGACTGGGTGACTAGGGAGGTGGATCAGGGGAAGGCAGTGGACATGGCCTATCTGGACTTCAGCAAGGCCTTTGACACTGTGCCACATAGAAGACTATTACACAAACTGGGGAATATGGGTGTGGGCAGGACAGTAGTGCAGTAGGTAGGTAACTGACTGGGCGGCAGGACACAGAGGATTGTGGTAAATGGCTGTCACTCCACAGAGGAAAGAGTGAACAGTGGGGTTCCACAGGGATCAGTACTGGGACTGGTCTTATTCAACATCTTCATCAGTGACATTGCACAGGACCTAGAAAGCAGAATTTCCCTGTTCGCTGATGACACAAAGCTCTGTAACAGAGTAGACACACCAGAGGGTGTAGACAGAATGAGAAGGGACCTGCAGAAACTTGAAGAATGGTCAGGGGTTTGGCAGTTGAAATTCAATGCAAAGAAGTGCAAGATAATGCATATGGGGTACAAAAACCCTGGCACAATACATCAGTTGGGGGATGAGGATATAGCATGCACCAAGCAGGAAAGGGATCTTGGGGTTATCATCTCTGATGACCTCAAGGTAGGGAAACAGTGTGACAAGGCAGCAGGTAAAGCAAGTAGGATGCTAGGATGCTTAGGCAGTGGACTCACCAGCAGGAAAATGGAGGTCATAATTCCACTATACAAGACACTAGTGAAGCCCTACCTAGAGTACTGTACAGTCTGGAGACCTTACCTACATAAGGCATAGACAGGGTAGAGAGGTTCAGAGGAGGGCAACAAAGATGGTACATGGATTGTATCACAGGTCCTATGAGGACAGGTTGAAGGAATTGAATATGTACTTCCTGGAGGAGAGGAGGGAGAGAGGGGATACGATAGAGACATACAAGTATCTTACAGGGAGGAACAGGGTGCAGGAATACTCTATTGTTAAGTAAAAAAGATTTTCCAGGACTAGAGGGCATGGAATGAAGTTGAAGGGAGGACGATTCAGAGGAAATGTGAGGAAGAATTTCTTCACTGAATGGGTGGTGGACAAGTGGAACACCCTGCCAGAGGAAGTGGTGGGGGCTGAAACAATCACGGGATTTAAGAATGCATGGGATAGACATAAAGGAATTCTGGAGGTCAGGGTTAAGGGGCAACAGACTTCTAGGAAAACATAAAATAAACTTACAAGCTCAAATGGACAGACTGGGTGGGCCATAGGCCCTTATCTGCTGACACTGTCTATGTTTCTATGTATCTATGCATTTGATGCTCTGCACCACAGCATTCTTCAGTCCAGACTCCATGATATTAGGGTGTGAGGGAAGGAGCTGACTTGGAGTGCCTCCTATTTGCTAGATAGGGAACAGCTGGTTGAAATAGGTCCTTTTAGATCAGAATGAATAAATTAAAACAGGAGTTCCTCAAGGGTTGATATTAGGCCCTCTTCTTTTTGTGTTGTTTGCATGCAAGTGTAAGAAAAACATTGCGTCAGGTTTTCTTCACAAGCGGGTTGTGGAGAAGCGGCAGTGTTGTGCTGACTGGCAGCAGCCCATTCAGAGGCTGGTCTCTGCCTGGCCAACAGAGGAGCATGCCATCAATCACTGGCAGTTAATGAGCAGGCCATTAGATCAAAGAAATTGAGCCGCTGTCATCAGGGAGCATCCCGTCACTACGCAATCAGCTGTTTTTACTGTGGGGCCTCCCTGACTGCGGCAGCAAATTACACATTTCCACTGTGTTCTGTTCCCATGGTGACTGCTTCTCCATTGGCCTCTCACAGTCCCCAGGAAGCCAATGGAAAGCTGCCAGCCACCATTCGGTGTGCCTTCCTGGTGAAACATTTCAATAAAAAAAAAAGTCGATAGGGTGCCCAATTGCCCTGTTGGCTTGCCCCCTTCCAGTTCAGTTTGCTGATGGGGATCCCACTCCCCATCAGCATAATGTCCCCCCTCCCATATTTGTTGAGTGCTGAAGGGTGCCCAATCCCCCTCAACTCTTGTCACTCCCCCGCACTTATAAGTGCGAACAAGGGTGCCCAATCCCCCTGTTGGCATGCCTCCTGCCTGGTAATTTTGTCAATGCTCACCCCCAATTTCTTGTGTGCTGAGAGGGGTGCCCAATCTCCTCATCTCTTGTTCCCCCCTACTTTAGCCCCCCTAAACACTCAGGTGGCTTGCTGGGAGCCTACCACAGTTTGTCAAAATTAAATGCCATGTCCCTGCAAACAAGAAAACCTTCCTGCAATGTTTTTACTTTCTTTATCTAAACCTGTTGACTGGAAAATGGTCCCTTGTTGATTCTGGTGGTCCCTCCTCCAACTCGCACCCACCCTCTGCGTACCCCACCTCACCCTCACACATACTTACCTCCGGAACCCGATGCAATTATCTTCAGTGGACTGGGAACATGTCTGCACTCTTCAAAGCCGACCGCGAACTGAAGAAACGTCTATAAGCTATGTAACAGCATACATTTTTTTTTTAAACTTTGGTGCATATCTCGGCTATTTTGGGGAATTGTTTCACCAAATTTTCAACATGGGGTTCTTGGGACCCCACCTCATGAACTCAGTCACTGTCATTTTGTTATTCAGTCCAGAGAGGTGATTTCACAGTCACTGCGTGGAACCACCTTTTGGGACTGATTAATGAAATGACAGTGTCACAGTTCTTGAGGTAGGCCGGCCAAAACCCCATGTTGAAAATTAGGAGAAAAAATTCCCAAAAATGACTGTTTTGTGAGCGTGCATTATGCAGTTCCTATGCACAGTCATAACTTCGAGCATTTTTAATATTTTTTCTGCAGATATTTAGCTTTGCCTTTTTAACACACCTCCTTATGAACAGTACACATTTTATTTTTCACATTTCACCCAAAATGTGTTTTCACACATGTAGTGCACAGTGGCATGATTGGTGTGCAAAATCAATGTTTGGGACAGATTAAGAAAATTACAGTGACACTGTTCATCAGCAGAGGTCTTAAACTGGCTATGTTGAAAATTTGGTGACAAAAGTCCATAAAATGACTGTGTTACTAGCATGCATAAGAGTCAGTTGCTCAGCAGGTAGTGCATTTGCCTCTGAGGCCAGGAGATCAGAGGCTTGTAGGTTCTGTCCCCACATCAGGCGATTGGGTTAATATCCCAGTACTGACACTATAGTGCAGCATGAGGGGAGTGCTGCACTCCTGAGATACAATCTTTCGGATGAGACTTTAAACCGAGGTCCCATCTGCCTGTTCAGGTGAATGTTAAAGATTCCATGGCATTTCTCAAAAAGAATAGGGGAATTTTTTTTATAACTTCAAAATCAAAGAAATACAAAATAATGTTAATTCACACAAAAATATACTAATCATAAAAGAAAACAAATAAGTATAACAGTCATACCTGTTCTAGTTTACTATTAAATAAATGAATTGGACCCAAATTAAATCATAACACTGACCACCCACCCCCCCAGAACTAAAAAAGTAGGGAAATGTTTTATTTGAAACTCAAAAGAAATTCAAACAAATATGTATTACTTCATGCAACATCATAAGAAATTGTAAAGAAAAAAACAGTACAACATTGAAAAAATTACCCCCTCCCCATCCCTACCAAAAGAATAGGGGGAATACAAAGACAAAATCCCAAAAGCCATATGAACAAAGTAATCATCTATCAGACTAAATCAAAAAAAGGGAAAAAACAAACATAAAAGACAGCACTGCATACATGGACCCCAGGAACAGAAATTATACATAATTATATTAATGTGTCGCATCGCAAACATAATTAAACAGAAACCATAAGCTGAAACAGCAATAATGCATAACAGATACAAAAGGCCAGGAACAAAACAAAAAAAAAGGGGGGACCCTCCCTCCCTTACTTCTAAATAGAAACCCCCAGCAAACAGAATAGGCCACAGGTTTCATAGCATTGGTATCGATAGCCACCGATAAAAGCAGATAATGAAAATGTTTTAACAATATACTGTAAATGCATTTTCTCTTTTCGCCATTCTCCATTTATTCCAAGCAGATAACTTGGCCTGTACAGTAGCTAAACAGTGCTCCCAATTAAACATAGCCAAGTCACCGGGACCAAAAAATAAACCCAAAATTTTACAAGGGGGCCAGACTATAGGAACACCCATAATCGCAGTACCTGGAAGAGAAATATCCCCAACTAAGAAACATTTCCTTTTCTGAAAATTAATACTGGAATGGGTTACCAGGGCATAAGAAGATAATTCCTGTCTAGCTGTGGCACAGGAGTCCGTATTAGCCAAAAATAAAACCAAATCATTTGGCATGAGGTGTTGTACGTAATTCAGAGGACATACTGGAAAAGAAAACCCCAAGAAAGGACTGGGAATTATTAAGCCAAAGTAAAAGGGGATCAATGGACAAAATATACAAGGCCAGACTAGGGGGGCACCCTTGTCGGACCCCCGAGCTACCAAATGCCTGCCCCCATCCAGCCATTCACCAAAGGAACAGTCTCCACCTGAGCATAACAGGCTTTTAAAATCTAAATAAAACCACTCAGAAACCCACAAGCAGCTAAACAAAGCCAAAGGAAAACTTCTCTCTCCCACCCACGGCCTAAAACTTCCTGAATCATTATTAAATTAGCCGTTATGGACCTGCCTGGAACAGTACACACCTGTGAGGGATGTATAATATGGGTAAGAATCGGAGTCAATCTCAAGTTCAAAGGTTTAGTAAAAATCTTATAATCAGCATTCCACAGAGTGATTGGTCTCCAATTGGACAGAAGATCCCCATCACCAGATTTATATAACAAAACCATAAGACCGGTAGACATATAGGAAGGTGTAAAGGGGGTAGTAAGAAGACAATTGAAAACTACCAACAACTTTGGTAAAAGAATTGGTGTAAGCAATTTATATATCTTATAAGGTAAGCCATCAATACCTGGGGAGGAACCGAACTTCAGCTGTGCAATAACAGCAAGAATCTCACCCTGAGAAATAGGAGTGAGAAGAAACAATCCATCCCCATCTGACAGCTGTGGGAGGGCACTTTGTGTTAACTATAATGAGACTTCCTTGACCAAAGTCGGAGAAGAAGGAGAGCATAAGGAGGCAGCAACATAACCATCTATTACAGCAAGACCATCCTTTTCGTTAGTGACCAGTGAACCGTCCTGCAACCAGACTCTACTGATCTGCTTCAGTAAGGACTGCTTCTGGCAAAATTCGAATGGGCTGACAAAAGCCTATTTGCCTTGAGTGCCAAAGCGTTGTTCAGCCTCCAGGGATTTCAATCTATTATATTGTAGGGAGGCAAGCTGGGCTGTCAGTATTCCCATGTCCTCAGGATATTACCCCACTAAGGCATCATGCAGGGAAGAAAGTTCCAGAAGACAGAACCTATAGTAAAAATATTGGTCTGACTTCAACTTCCCTGACAGCCACCCCATTTTGTGAAAAAAAGGCACCTGTACATCAGATTTAGTAGTGAACCCCCAGTCTAAAGGGGAATCACACAAGAAAAAAAACTGATTTCCTGGCAACCACAACTGCCTGGAAACCCTGAAAATAGCCCCACTCTGTATCAGGGTCATATTCATCCTCCAATACCCTGGTCCTCTACCCATATGAACAAAATTAGAGTCCTGTAAACTAAGCAAAGCATGGTCTGAAGATATCACCTGGGTAGCGAGGGGCCGTTGAATAGCCAAGGCAGACGAAATAAAAACGTAATCTATCCTGGTGCTTAAGGACCCTCGGAAATACGTTCACTGTGGTACTCTCCCCCCAGTAGTAAAAGCATCAACCAGGGAGGCTAGATTAATCTTAGAGTCCAAATAAGAGGCATCACTAATTATTTTTGTGGAGTGGACCCCCATGTCTGTAAAATGGCAACTACAATTGAAATCCCCCACAAATATAATATGCCTGGTGGAAAAAAGTTAGGGCCGGAGCTTCTGGAGCAAAGAAACCCTAGAAGCTTTTATTTGGGGTGCATATGTATTAATCAAATGGAGGGACAAAACCCCAATATCAAGGTCCAACAAGAGACCCCTCATGGGGTCCACATCAACCTGATGGATTAATTTATCTGCTGGATTAGAAATTGCAGTACCCACTCCAGAACAAACATCCTGCCCTTGAGACCAATACAGCTTCCCCAACAATAATGCCACACTGGCCTCCTCCATCTCTGCCGGTTCTATGTGATAAGGGTGACTGCAGGACAGTGATCCATCAGAAGGGAGCAAAACCCCAGGGCAATGAAATTACAAAATGTTTTTGAATGTGGGGGGCTTCATCCCCTGCATCCCCCTTAATTAGGATTCTTACTGGGGGATGCAACTCGAGGAAGAAGGAAAACTCAGGTTGCCCAAATTGTCAGTGCCATTATTCCATCGCCCTTCTGACAGATCACCAACATGCAGTTGCCCTAATCACGGGATACCATCTCTTCCAGAGTGTGCAATCTTGTGTCCAGAAAAAAAAAGTCAAACAAATGAGCAGAAAAGTAAGCAAATGCCATGGTTTGCTTCCACTCAGACTTTATGTTATTAACATTGAGAGAAGCAAAAGAAAAACCATACCATAACTGAGTTGGGGGGAAAAGAGAATCAGTCAGGGGGCATCGCAACTGGGTGAGACTTGAGCCAGGTCCTCATCCCCTTGCTCTTTTTCTGCATTGTATCAGCCAGAGTATCCTGTACCATCTCACCCTCTGAAGCACCGTCCGTTACCAAGGAAGAAGGTAATGAGACAGAGTCAGACTCTGACCCTGGATCAGCCTCGTCAGTCGGCAGTGCAGAAAATGTGTCCCTTAAAGGAACAACATCCTCCAGCACAGGGGTGGGAGGCTTAACTGACTGTCTGTGTTGTAAACTCCTCCTCCTTTTTTTGGAAGTAAAAAGCCATCTTCAGGAGGCAAATGGGGAGGAGTTACACCAGGCGCACCAGGAGGTAACGCCAGTACTGAGTCCATTCCCTGAACAACTACAGCAGTGGTGGAAGGGGAGGAGCTAAAACAGCGGTTTCAGAAGTACCCACAGGTGACATCAAGTCAGGCAAAACCTGAGAAGAAACTACAGGCAGTCCCTGGGCAGTTATACTGGGGGTGGGGCTGAGACCGAAACTGTCTACTGGCAGTATTAAGATAAAATCCTGAACTGCAAAACCAGAATAAGAAGTATTATGAGCAGCCCATGGACAAACCAAAAAGGAATGGTCCCCCCACACAAGGAGCAGGTGGGGGGGCTATAACAATGCATGGCTGAATGACCCATCTCTCCACACTGAGAGCACTTTACCACATCCCAAGTACGACTAATGTGTCTAGCCGAGCCACATTTGTAACAATGGCGAGGCTGGCCCGCGTAAAGAACAAACCCCTTATCCTGACCCAAGAAAAAACAGTTTGATAAATGTGTGAGTCCAGCATCTGTTTGGGTTAGGTTAATCTTGAAACGCCATCGCCCAATTCCAAAAACCCTCATCATCCATAATAGGTTCTGGGTCACCCATGTATTTTGCATCGCTTCTACATCCAGTAGAAAATGTCTGAAACATTAACCCCTCATTCCAAAACAGTACAGTGATAACTTTGAATGTCTGTTTAGTCAGAGCAATTGCCTAAAAATCCTGCTGGAGGGGGATCGTTTTCAGCTGCGCATTGCATGTCTACAAGCGTCCAGGAAATCCTAGGATCTGAAGCTAATATCAAAAGACTTATCTCCAGGGGTGTGGATCAAAGCATACACATGGGCTGGAAGGAAACCCATAGATTGTTTCAGTAATACCTTTCCAGTACAAAAATGGTCAAGGATTTTCTCACATCAGCCTCAAAACCGTAGATGAACTGCATTCCTTCTTTTTACCAGTTCAAGCGGTTTTTGAAACAAACTAGGAAAGGTTAGGGTTCTAGAAGTTACTACCTTAGGAACAGAACAAGGTTCAATAGCCCCAGAGTCAAGTGAATCAGCAGTCGTAAGCAAGACCTCCATAGGAGATTGTGGAGGAATACCACCAATAGCAGAACTAGGTAGCTCAGGAAGCCCCTCTTCAACCTTCTCAGGCTCACCAGCAGAACTTAGAGCACCTTGCAGTGGAGAAGCAGGATCTACCAACAGTGCAGAGCTCTGTATAATGTCCAAGAGTGGGACAGTTGAGTCAGAGACCCAAGACCCATTTTGCAGCTGTTGCCAGCCGGCCCTTTCTAAGACCCTCTCTCTGAGATCAGTTCACCTCATGTACTAAATCAGCCTGAGGATCTGGAGGAATCAAACTTCATGTGGGCGTCTGGGCTGTAGAATCCTCAGAACGAATCACAGCATAATTTTAGTTGGTCAAAGGCCCAAACCATCAGGAGATGTACTCACTCCCTATTTTCATTTTTTTTTCATCTTCCACTGCAAGTGTGGACAACTGTGAGCTAGGAGGCTGCAATCCACCATAAGTAGGTGCACTATCACCAGGAATATGCAGCGCATCTGCCAAAGAAGCAGACAGACTCTGGGGGAGCTCACCAAAAAGGTCCTCACCCATCGGTTGGTCTAGGATCACTGCAGAGGTCTGTCCAGGGGAGAAGAGGAACAGTATCAGTCATTGCTGCAAAGCCTTTAGACAACAACATAGAAACACAGAAACATAGAATTTGATGGCAGATAAGGACCGCTTGGGAACACCTAGTCTGCCCATTTCCTTACCTAACGGATAAGCTGCAGATCCTAGTTAACCAACAGCCTACTTCCTCCTACCCTCCACTAGAATTGTCTTGTGTCTGTCCCATGCATTCTTGAATTCCCCCACTGTTTTTGACTCTACGACCTCCTCAGGAAGGCTGTTCCATGTATCCACAACCCTGTCTGTGAAGAAATGCTTCCTCACATTACATCTGAGCCATCCCCCCCTCTATCTTCAAATTTTGCCCCCTTGTTTTTGCACATCTCTTTTTTTGAAAGATGCTACCCTCTTGGACTTTGTTGATTCCCTTGAGGTATTTGAAAGTTTCTATCATGTCCACCCTCTCCCTCCTTTCCTTGAGGCTACATCATTAGTTCCTTTAGTCTTTCTTCATATGTCTTCTAATGCAGACCCTGCATCATTTTGGTTGCCCTCCTCTGGACAGCCTCCACCCTGTCTATGTCTTTGCAGAGATGGGGTCTCCAGAACTGCACACAGTACTCCAGGTGTGGTCTCACCAACTGTCTGTACAGAAAGTCCTGTGCTACAATAATGTCCATCGGTTACCGTTTGTCTGAGTCTAATTTCAGAAATAAATCATCGGTGGCATCCACTGCCATTTTAGGAAGATCTGGAAAGGATACGTCATCAATCTCTAAGCAAACTATGCCCTGAGGCTCCATCGCAATAGCTCCTGAGGATACAGAGACAGGGAGGGGAGCTAACCCCCCTGCTCCTCCCACAACCGGCTCCAACATGGGACTGCCAACTTTCACCTCCATCCAGACATCCAACAGTGCCCCCATCCACAGAGTCGGGGGAATTTTATTAAGAAATCAAAAACATAACATCATGAAAAATAATGTACAATCAAACTATACATAATCAAATGAGGAAATAATACAATTCACAAAGCAATATACATGATACAACAGGCAATCAATGAATAGCTCCATTCTCCTGCAGGTACGCTGAATAGGTCCAGAGGACGAAACCATGGTCCACCAACAGCCCCTCACAGAGTAGGGGAATTTCCCTAGTGCCCTGGACAAATTTCCCCCCATTCACTAAAAATGCCACCAACAGTTTAATCTGGTTCTAGGTTAGTTGGCATTCATCTGTATCCCCTTCCCCAGGTCATGCCTGAAAATAGGCAGAATTTGTCTAGTGCACTTACCCGCTCAACAAAAACTGAAAAAAAAAATGTATGTGCACCCGTGTAAGCTCACAAATTTGTAATGTTTTCAGTCCAGATTTTCAACACTGCTATTTTTCCACACCTCCTTATGAACAGTACAGCTGTCATTTTTCACACCCTGGCCGAAATATGTTTTTGCACTTCTAGCAGAGAATAACATGGTCGCTGTGGGAAATCAATGTTTGGGAAAGATTAAGAAAATCACAGTGACACTGTTCATGAGCAGAGGTCCCAAAATGCCTATGTTGAAAATCTGCTGTAAAAAATCCCCAAACTAATGACATTACAGGTGTGTGTTGCGCAGTTTCTACGCACACTCGTGCAGTTTCTACACACACTCAATACTTCACCAGTTTTTTTATATTTTCATTCCAGATTTTCAACATTGACATTTTTTACACCTCCTCACATTCTGTTCAAAACGTGTTTTCGCACCTGTGGCGCCAAATGGCGTAGTCACTGTTCAAGATCACCTTTCAACTAATGAACTGATAGTGTCACTGTTCATGCAGTGGGATCACAAAAAGCCCATGTTGAAAACCTGGGATAAAATACCAAGACATGACTAGGGTGTTAGGGTTTTCGACCATAACTTCCTAACCTGTAGGGACTGACAGGCATCAGGGGTGTTACTTGGGATTGTCGACAGTAATGTTCATGTAATTCCACCCCCAACCTGCAGCCAGTGGCAGGCATCGAAGTACACCTTGGACCCTTTTGCCCCAGAGTTCACCCCATTTTCCTAAACTGCACCAATTTCAGTGTATTTCCTTATGGATTGAGGTGAGTGTAAAGCCAAAACACTTCAAAGCACACCTCAACACTTGTAAGTGTCTGCAGGGTAGGGTGAGGTAAAATGTCATGACCGTTGTGGGCGATGACCCAAAGGCACACCCCAATGCCTATCCATCTCTGTAGGGTGGGGGTGGAGTTGGCATCAGTTCAAATCTTCATTGCCATTCCTATACTGCCTCTTACTCCTGCACTTCCACTGCTAATGACAGCAAGCAACACTTGGCACTGACAAATGCTTGTTAATCTTTATAGTAATAATTTTGAATTTAATGATCGTGGAATACACTATTATATATATATATATATATATATATATATATATATATATTTATATATACAGATGACGCAGTTGTATATATTGTGGGAAAGGACCCCAAAAGTATTCAAACAAAATTACAAAAATCCTTAAATAATTTACAAGTCTTCCTTTGGGAATATAGTTTATGTTTAAATGCAAAAAACAAAACAAAACAAAAACAAATGGATCTTATCTTCAAAAACATCAAATGATTCAAACAATTCTGAAATCAAATCTATGAATGGTATTACTATCCAGCAGGTAAGTAGATGTAAGTACCTAGAAGTAACGTTGGATGCAAAACTAAACTGAAGACCTCACACTGAATCCCTGATTAAGAACCTGGGCAACACATTGGGGTCACTGTATAAATGAAGGCATTATCTGTCACCAGAGATTAGACTGAGGGTGGTAAATGGTATGCTACTCCCTGTTGTGGATTATGGGGATGTGTTTTATGTTGGGTATCTGGGGGAGTACTTGCTGGATTAGATGTTAAATACAGTAGGATGGCATGATTTATACTTGAGGTATCTGGAGAGGCTCACCTCTGCAAGCTAAATAGATTCTTGCTGCAGTTAAAACTATACGATAGGAGTGACTGGCATCTTCTTACCCTTATGTACAAAGTTTACAAACAAAAATTGGCACAGCGTCCATTAGACTCATTTTGTGTTTGGGAAGTTAAACCTAACTTGAGGTCAGCATCTGGTTTGGAATATGAAGTTCATAGATGTAACTCAAATATGGGGGGATTTGCTATTTGGCATAGGGGGCCTTAGTATGGAACTCACTGCCTATCTACCTACGCCAAAATAGTCAGGTAATTAATCTGGGCTGCATAAAGCAACGGTATAAAACTAAGTCAGCAGTCCCCCTCAACTTGTTGCATTGGTGTACTTAATGAGGCTTTTGTTATTATTGTGTAATGTTGGGGTTTATTTTTGGGTGGCTAAACGTTCATATTTATGGTAGACTGTTTATGTTCTTTTTAGGATGATTGCTGATGTGTATGTTAATTAAGCAATAATGCATGGCAGGGTGTGGCATATCAGGGGATATTGTCATGCCTTGGGTGGTTGGGCAGGAGGCCGCAGGCTGTGTGTCCAACAACCTGAGTAGTGACAATATCCCATGATATACCACACGCTGGAGTGCATTATTGCTATTATGAACTCACTTAAAACTTTTAGTAGTACAAAATGCAAAAAAAAAAATTGTAATGATTGTTTTAGAGTGGTGGAGTAGTATATTTTCAGAAAAAAAAAGTTCTTATAATTCCCTGAGCAGCAGGTGGCGCTATTGTAAGTGGAGTTGGTTATAGAGGTGCTGCTCTGAACTCTCACCTCCCAGCACTGTGTGCTCTTTGCATTTGACCCGGTACTGCTGTGTGCTCCGAGAGTGTGTGAAGATGGACTGTATTTATTTATTTTTGTGAAACCCTGATCTGGTGGCAATGGGAAAGAGCAACTAAACAGGTACACACACACACATCATGTGGAAGGTTTTGGGGTTCTTTGGTTTTTGTTTTGTTTTGAGGAGAGTCACTCGAGCCGTGAATGATGCCATGGTGCATGTGTTTTCTGCCTTGTAAAATGTCTTCCAGTGGGACGTGTGAGAAGGAATGAGCAACAGTTGTTTTTTTTATTTTTTTTTGTAAACAGACGCTCGTGTTGGGGAACTGGTCCATCTCTCCAGTGGCAGTGGGCACAGCTGTGTGATGTAAAGCTTGTAAGGAACAAGGGGAAATGCAGCTGCTGGAGGAATTTCTGTCTGCAAGGAGGCTGGTGGAAGGAGGTTTTTTGAAGCCGTGATGATGTAGCCCGATATCATCACGGCTTCAAAAACCTCTCAGCCAATCAGCTTTCCGTAGTTATGATCTCCAGTTCATAATCATGATTATTGTATAGTTTTTATGATGTGAATTTATATACTGTCTAATTTTTGATGGTGCTGCACGTGTATTGATGATTGTTTCATAATAATGGTCCCCCTTTTAAATGAGCATTTGCTCAATGGAGTACGTGCCAACTATCCAATTTCATGACTTTTGAATAACATTTTAAACAACAACAAAGGTGCTTTCAGGGCTGCTGCATTTGTTGTTGGTTGCTTGTTTCTGCTCTTACCTCCTTGTTTCTTTCATCCATGGTTCTTTTTGGCAGGGGAAAGGCCCAGCCACCCATCCTCAAGCACCCAACGCTACACTCCTTTTATAGAGTAACACAGTCTTGACATTTCCTGTAGCAAAGCAGGAAGGGGAGGATGAGAGTGCTCCCAGATCTACAGGGATTCCTGTATTTTATGGGATTTTTACTTCAAAAATGGGCTATGGGTAGGAAATCTTTTATTTTTAAAAATATCAGGGGAAATGGACAAACACTACGGGAAGATGCCCACTATGAATCTCATGGCTGCTAAGATCCAGACAGAGCCCTCCAATCGATACTCAGTTTGCTGACTTTGCTACACTAAGCAATTCTGTTGGTCCTTTGCAGTCTGTGTTTCTCTGGGGTAGTAGGGTAATGTGTTGACAGTGTATCTTTTTGAGGATGAATTCAGATCTTCTGACCAGGAACCAGTGTGCTGCTGCATGATCCAAACACCTACCATGTGGACCCACTCAAAACAGCAACACCGCTGAGTCAGCTGAGCTGCATCTCAAATGCCACTGTTCTGGACTGGCAGAGAGCCTAAGCCACATATGTGGACTGACTAGTATGGTATGGGCTGCACGCCCATTGGCTCATGCGCTGAACCAATGGGCCTGCAGCCATACTGAGCTGTCAGTCGGCGGGCGGCGGGGCGGCAGGCAGGTGAGGTGCTGCCGCCGGATGACAGGGGAATGGAGTGGTGGGGCTCCATGGGCGGGTGGGGTGGGGGTCCACTAGATCACCAGGGATTTTGGACGTGGGGGTGGAGAATGCCGCCTCTGATCAGGCTCTGTTTGGTCCACTGGACCACAAAGGATATTGGGCTTTGGGGGAATCTGATGTGCCCACGATTGGGCTAATGGGGGACGGGTTGCTATGCCAGCAATCGGGCTACTTGGGGATGGGGGTACACTGTTATGCCTGCGATCAGGCTACTTGTGGTCCACTGGACCACCAGGGTTATTGGACTTTGGAGGGGTCTGATGCCCATGATTAGGCTACTTGGGGGGTGGGGGTTACACTCATGCCCACGATTGGGCTACTCAGGGGGTACACTAATGCTCATGATCAGGCTATTGGGGGTTACACTTATGCCACTGGTGGGTTACTCAGGAGGTTACACTGCCCGATTGGGCTACCTGGGGGAGTTATGCCCACAATTGGGGCATGGGGGCACCGCCAGATGCGGCGGGAACAAGTCGAGGGCCACCCACACGTGGCAGCTGCTGTGTTGCACCCTGCAATGCGGCAGCTCACCTGTGGGTGGCCCTTATCTTGTTCCTTTTTTTCAGCTCAACTTTGTGCAGGCGCAGATAGGGGTTGCACCTGCATAACTCTGCATGGCCCGGGCTGAATATCGGGCTGTGCAGTTTATGCATGGTTCCTCCCCCTTCAGTTGCGCATGCCTTCATTATCATTGCGCTGTTGCTCAGCATGATTTGGGGAGTGCAACTGCCTCCTGCTGAATATTGCAGAATGGCGCATTTTGGACTTGTGCAGGCTCAACCCTATTGCGCATGGCTCAACTCTTTTGAATATCTGGGCCACGAAGTGCAAAAAGTGAGTCAGACAAAAGAGACTTGATGATGGTGGGCTTTAAAGGGTGATGGGGACACAAAGAATGCTTAAGTGCTACTTGGCTTGTTTGGTGCACAGAGCAGAGTTGTGTTTTTAAAAAGATCACTTAGGCAGCACTTCTTCTGACCAGCCTAGAGGTGGAGGTTATTTGAAAAAAAATTAGACAATGTTTCTATTTAATTGTGAGCCGAGGAAAGGTATGGGGTGTCTTCATCAAGATAAGCAGGAGTTATGAGTTATATGTGTGAGATCAGAAGGGACCCATAGATCCTGGTCTGGCCTAAGGTTAGTAAAATAAATGAAAAAAAGGGAATATTTGTTTTTACCTCAGAGTTTGGTACACAAAGCTGTGTGTGTAAGGGGATGCTGAAGTGTGCTAATGAAAAACACAACAATACACTGAAACAAAATTTATTAATGGAGCACTACAGGTACACAGAGGTGTAGGCCCAATGAATGACTGGTGTGGAGTGGCTATGCACGCGTATCTGGGGTGAGTAGCTACTCCACACCCCCTGTGCCCCCTGCATGTGCCCCCTGCATGCATGAAGGGGCATATGCAGATCCACTGTACCCAATCCCCCATGTCTGCAGACAGCTCCGCGATGGGGACGTTCCGGGGGCATGCCAGCACTATGTGTATTCACTAACCCGTGTAGTGCTGGCTGCATGGGTGCAGAGGATGGTGCAGGGTACACTAGGGAGACTCTGACATAACCCACAGCATGCCCCCAAGAAGACAGGCATTCGGTCACTGGGGGACCAGGACAGGGCACACTGTGCTGCTCCAGACTGCTGGGCAGCAGAAAGTGGCAGGGGTAGCTGGATAGGTGAGCACCCAGAAAGTTTAAGTGAGGCAGCAAAGGGACTGGAGGGTGCCTCGCTGGACTGGGTGTGGGCTATAAGCGTGCACAGACCCAGACCCATGCCACCCTACATGTGGGATCCACTATGGGTCCCAGGGAGCATCCCATTGTATGTCTGCCAGGGACGACTCCTCCCCCGGCCACCCTGCAGAGTCTTTTGTGTTGAGGAAGGAGCCAAGGATAGGTGATCGGCATTGGTGAATGCCGGTATGGGCGCACCTGTCAGTTGGCTGCAGAGGCGAGGGTGGGGTATGCACATTTTGTGCATCCCTTTGGCCCTTTCATGCATTGTGAGCAGAACACAAAATGTATCGGTCTGTGATCAAGGGATACATTTGAAGTTAAGGCATTTCATACAATAAATAGAATATTGTATAAGGGACTGTATTATTACAAAGTTATAATACCTTCAGGAGGTTCTGGAGACATGTGAACCTTGAGAACTGAGCTTAATAGGTTCCAACATGTTCCCAGAACCTCAAGATGGTATTATATTGTTACATATAAAGTTCTTATAGTTGTAGAGTATTTATGCGATATGTTGTAGCTGATTTTTTTATTTTTAAAATAAATAAGAACATATAAAACAGCCGGAACATTTGTCCTGGTGATTTTATTGACTGGCACAATGACACCAATTGCGTACTTACATTGATTTGTGCATACAGGAAAATCTACAGGAATTTCATCCCAGTTTTACAGGGAAAATTAGGGTGCACTACAGGAAATGCTTTGCCCGATCTGGGAGCACTGGTATGAGAGGGGTATCCACACAGTGGCCTCACTTACAGGGGCACAAGTAATTTAACTTGTTATAACAAGTTATACAAAACAAAAACAAAAAACATTAAATCAAACTTTTGCTTTCATTTTCCTACTTTAAATTACTCTGACAAGGTTATAAACCCAGCAGCTCCTCTGGAATGGATATTATTCACTGCAGGTACTGTGGGACACTTTTCAAAAGGGCCGTCATACAAGATTTAGGACACTGTCCTACGTGCTGGAACATCAGAGATCGAAGGACTCCGCTCCAGGCTGCATGGGCAGAGATTGCGCGCCTCAAATCACATACTCAGGAGGAATTATAAGAACTGCCTGCCATTTCCCCAACATGCAATAAAAGCACTTCAACCACAGAGGGTAGTTGGTCCTGGAGGTTGGCAGGAGGTTAGGAGGGGCCAATCGGGTTCCCCATCACTAAGTGCTTTCCAACGTATCACCTCCACAAACCATATAAAAACTACAAACAGGTATCTGCCTCTGTCTACAAAATCAAACGAATGGGCAGAGGACACTGCAGCACAGGAGCTAGCACAACAAAACTCACCCAAAACAGGGACCAAAACAAAAAAGCAAAAAGGAAATCCAAGACATTTCTGTTCATAGGAGTCTCCATGATTCAAGGAGTTGATATCTACTTCCAGCCGGGGGTAATGGTCAGATGTCTCCCAGGTACATCAGTGTGGAGAGACACTGACCATATTGCTAAAACTGAGCAGGAAGCAGAAGAAAACATTGACGTCCTGGTACACATAGCAACTAATAATCTCACCAGCCAGTCAGTTGTGGAGACCAGGAAACACCTGACCAGGCTGGGTGACAAACTGTCATTCATTTCATCTGGCATCTCTTTCTCTGAGATCCTGCCAGTCTGGGAGAGAGGAGCAGATGGATGGAAGGTCAGAGAAGTGGAGATAGGGGAGCTAAACATGTGGCTTAAGGGCTGGTGCCAGGAAAATGAACACAAATTTGTAGGCAACTGGCAACAGTTTTGGGAGTGAAAGTTCTTTAAATTAGATGGACTGCATCTGACTAAGCAGGGGATCAGTGCATTGGGGCTGAAGTTTGATGTCTTTGCAGAATATTTAAACTAGCAAATGGGGAGAGGAATGCAGCACCCAATACATCGAATGGGAAGAACACCCCTCCCCCCTCAGCTAGTGATCAAACAGGTGTTCGGCATGTTTGTAGTCCATTTGCATCACCAGGTAAGGAAAAAGGTTTGGCTTCCCATACGATGCAAAGGGGAACTGCCAGACCTTGCTCAATTACTAACACACAGAAATCTGGCCAATAGAAAATGATGTACACAAATGCTTGCAGTCTGGGAAACAAAATCCCAGACCTACAGGCAACAATGACAGAGGCTAAACTGGACATAGTAGCCATTTGCGAGACATGGTTCAGCAGTAACCACACTCAGAACAGAATGAAGTGCAAAAAGTGGGGGTGGAGTGGCCCTTTATGTCAATGAAAATCTCAAGGCTACAGAAATTCAGAATACATATAAGGAGCCAGAACTATGGGTCACCCTGGAAACAGGAAATGGGACAGCCATATAAACTGGGATTGTCTACAGGCCTCCAGACCAGGGGGAGGATACAGACTCATTAATATTAGAAGATATACGAAACAAGTCAGCTAAAGGCCCATGGGGAGATTCTGATAATAGGAGACTTCAACATGCCACATACAAATTGGTCAATACTAGCAGGAACATCTGCCAGAACTAGACACATAGTGGATGCCCTGCTGGGGTAGAGCCTCAAATGACTGGCAGAACAATCCACAAGACACAGGACAATCTTGTATCTAGTACTGACTAATGGGGAAAGGATCACAGATTTCCAGGTAGAAGGTCACCTGGGGGCAAGTGACCATTAAATGGTATGGTTCAATTTGGCCACTAGAACAAACTCATCTCATTCCAAAGCAAAAGTATGGGACTTCACAGGAGCCAACTTTGAGAAGATGGATAACAGAGCTAAGCTAGCCCTGGCAAGAAGAAATACAGGTGAGGGGGTACTGGCAATGTGGAGAAGCATTAAGGCTCCAATACCTGAAGCAACACCCCATTGTGTTAGAGAGAAAAGCAAGAGCAAAAGACAAAGATAGGGAGGCATACAAAACTTTGCAAAGGGAAGCAGGGAAGGCAGTAAGGCAGGCAAAGACTCAAACTAAGGAAACACTAGCACAAACAGTGAAATAAGGAAACAAGACTTTCTGTAGATAAATTAGTGAAAGGAGAAAGTACAGAGGGGGTATTGCTAAGATCTGAGGGGATAAGTGGGAGTGTGAGGAGGAGGACTAAGGAAAAACATCTATCCTAAATACATACTGGTGCTCAGTATTTACTGAGAAGGTAAGGCACAGCCCGCTGCCCAGCACCATGGACCTAGGGGGGAGAGAGGAGTGCACTAGTCCCTTCACAAAAGAAAGGGTCCTACAAGGGCTCCTTAAGCTTGGTGGACAAGGCAATGGGACTGATGGCATACATCCCAGGGTACTTAAGAAGCTAAAGGTGGAACTAGCAGAGCTATTAGCAGAACTTCTTAGTGAGTCTCTGAGCACAGGAGAGGTACTAGAAGACTTGAAAAGGGCTTATGTGATCCTGCTCCACAAGGGTGGTAGCAAGGAGGAGGCAGGGAACTACAGATCAGTCAGTCTTACCTCTACAGTGGGCAAGATTATGGAGGCACTCCTTAAGGAAAGGATAGTGCAACACCTAGAATCCATAGGAGCACAGAATCCAAGACAGAATGGGTTTTCAAAGGAAGGTCCTGTCAAATGAATCTCATAGATTTCTTTGACTGAGTAACCAGAGTGGTGGACCAAGGGGCAGCAGTTGAAGTCATCTACCTTGACTTCAGCAAAGCTTTTGATACTGTTCCACATAGAAGATTGATTATTCAGCTGGGTAGGCTCTGGGTGGGTCAGAAGTTGGTCAATTGGGTGGCAAACTGGTTGACGGGCAGAAAACAGAGAGTGGTGGTAAACAGTATACAGTCAGAAGAGATGCAAGTCACAAATGGGGTACCTCATGGATCAGTCCTGGGGCCAGTCCTCTTCAATATCTTTATCAATGACATTGCAGATGGACAGGAGGGTAAAGTTTGTCTGTTTGCAGATGGCACCAAGATCTGTAACAGAGTAGATTATCCAGATGGGGGTGGGCAGAATGAGAAGAGATCTGGATAAACTGGCAAAATGGTCAGAAGAGTGGCAAATGGGGGTTCAACGCAAAGAAGTGAAAGATCATGCACATAGGGAATGGAAACCCTGAAGCCACCTATAGGTTGGGAGGGGAATTGCTGCCAATCACAAGGGAAAAAGGAGACTAGGGCATCATCATCACAGATGACCTGAAGTCATCCAAGCAGGCCACTAAAGCAGTAGGTAAGGCTAAAGAGATGTTCAGGTGTATTAGTATGGGTATTGCAAGTCATAAGAGGGAGGTAATAATTCCTCTTTACAAAACTCTGCTTCAGCACTGTCTGGACTACTGTGTGCAGTACTGGAGGCCACACCTGCACAAGGACGTTAACAAATTGAGGCAGTCCAGAGAAGGGCAACCAAAATGGTGCAGGGACTGCATCAGAAAACATGCGAGGACAGATTAACGGAACTCAATATGTATACCCTTGAGCAAAGGAGGGAGAGAGGTGGTGTGATCGAAACATTCAAACATCTTAAGGGCATTAACAAGGTGAAAGAGTCTAACATGTTTAAATATAAGAAAAATAGCAGGACAAGAGGACACAGCATGAGATTAGAGGGAGGCTGATTAAGGGGTAATGTGAGTTAGTTCTTTTTCACAGAAAGAACGGTGGATGCATGAAACAACCTACCTCAGGGGAAGTGGTGGCTATGAATACAGTGCAGGGCTTCAAACAGGCATGGGATAGGCATGAGGGAGGAATAAAAATGTATGAATAGATAGGCTATTGACAGAGTACAGGCCTATGGCGCATTCATAAGGTAAAACAAAATGGGCAGACTGGATGGGCCTTGTGGTCCTTATCTGCCGCCAACTTCTATGTTTCTGTGGCATGATCAGATATGTGAACAGGCCCAATGTCTCTTATCTGGCATAACCCTCTCTTGTAACATAATTGTAGTCCAGCCAGGACCAAGTACCATGTGGTTTGGAGCAGAACATGTATTCCTTGGCCCCAGGTTTGGCTGCCCTCACATGTCAGTCAGGTCCAGATCCACCATCCCTTGTTTCCATTGGGTAATTGCCATGTCATGTCTACCTGCTTCCTCTGAGTGGTCCATGTTGGGTTCCATTACATAGTTCAGGTTCCACCAGACATATATTGAGGAACTGCTCCAGAACCATCGCATCCAATAACTTTTTATAAATTTCAGCATCAAACACCAAAGGGGCATTTACATTTACATATGTTATTTGTTCATGGCCAACCATACTCTGAACAAAAATGTACCTTCCTTCCTCTGGGTTGGCAACCACCCTTACTTCCTCTATGGGATTATATTTATGAAACAATACCATCACCCCCTTTTATGGGAATTATATGCAGCTGCATGACACACTGCAACCCAGCCTCCCACCAGTTGTGTGTGCTCTTCCAGGCTTAGATGAGGCTCCTGTAGCAGTGCTACCTGCATGTGTCTGTTGTTTAAAGCCTGGAGCATCTTTTCCTGCTTTATTGGATTGTTAAATCCCAGATATTCCAGGAGATAATCAGTTCGGCATTTTCCATTCATACCTCACCAGATGTCGCCGACACCCTCCACAGTGTAAGTTCTTTGACCTTCCTCCTACACCCCAAACCTGCTATACCATTGCTATTTGACATTTGGGTGAACAGACACTTGGCGTTCCCCCCTCCTCCCCATTCTGACAAAACTTGCAACAGGCAGGAACTCAACCTTAATTTGAAAGCCAACAGTAACAGTTGCACCATTATGAACCTCATACATGTTACTTAGTGACGCTCCACATTTCCTTACCCTCCTGTCCTTGTTCAATCTTTCCTCCTATGTCCTGGATGTTACACTAAGGCTCAGAGGATAATATGGTTTTCATCCCTCCTCCTCTCCTCCATATTCTCTTTTTGCCTCAAGCAAGTGTATATACAGGTTAGGTCTCCCCCCCCCCAGCAACCCCCCAGTTACAGTTATTTCCATAGATTAGAGAAGTGACTCCTTCCTTGACTCCAACATGCATCATATGGGGTTGGTCTCCTACCCCCACCTCCCCTTTCAACCCCATCATATCTTCCCAGTTCCATCCCCATCTAATAGACCTGGCCTTTCTAATGGAGGTCCCTACTTACCCCCACCCCCTTGTTGCAATAATGCTAGTATCCGCTCTCCTCTCTTCAAGCATTCGTTGTGGTGTCATGGCCATGCTCTGACACTTTGGAGGACATTGCTTATAAGAAAAAAAAAGAAATTCCCCCATCCTCCCAGAGACAGTTCCTCCTCCCAATCCCTGCACAGTCTCCTTCTCACAAGACAACCCCTCCCTCCCCCCAGGACCCCCCTACTCCCAAGGAAAGGGGATAAAAAAGAGGGTTTTTTTGCCATACTCAGGACTGCTTATCATTTTATGTGCCAAACAAATGTTTCCCCCCTTAGGAACATCAGCAGCACACCATTAGACACGCTGTATATTAAGTCCAAGGCTCCTTCCCCTGTGTCTTATCAGACCTCCATGTGGCCCCCTGACTGTCCATTGTAACAATCCTTCCATTGTCCAAATCTAGCAAAGGACGGGTCATTCATGTGGCCCCATCAAGTCCACAGGTTGTTCACAGAAACATAGAATCTGTCAGCAGATAAGGACCATAGAGCCTACCTAGTCTTCCCTTTTCCCTTACTTGGTTTGGCAATCCCTATTCTTATCTAGACTGCTTTTCCCCTGCTCTGCTGTATGGCATGGTGCCTTTATGCATATCCCATGCACTTCTGAATCCTTGTACTGTTTTTGCTTCCACCATCTCCACTGGTAGGCTGTTCCATGGATCCACCACCCTTTCTGTGAAAAAATACTTCCTAGCATTTCCCCTAAGCCTCCATCCCTCCAGCTTCATGTTATGTCCCCTGTCCTTGTGCACTTTCATCTCTGAAATGTGATCCTCTCCTGTACCCTGTTTATTCCTCTAAGGTATTTGAAAGTCTCTTTCATATCACCTCTCTTCCTTCTCTCTTCTAGTGAATAGCTGTTTAGTTCCTTGAGTCTTTCCTCATAAGGTCTGTGGTGCAGTCCATGCATCATTCTTGTTGCTATTCTCTGGACTGGTTCCATTCTGTCTATGTCCTTCCTAAGATGCAGCCTCCAGAACTGGACAGAGTATTCCAGATGAGGCCTCACCAGTGATCTATCCAGTGGCATCACCACTTTACTCCTCCTACTGGTTATACCCCTTCCAATGCACCCCAGCATTCAGTTTACCTTCCCCACTGCTTTTTCACATTGTCTGGATGACTTCAGGTCATTGGACATGATAACCCCCAGGTCTATCTCCTGACTTGTGGTGGCTAGAACCTGTCCCCCCATCCTGTATTCCTCTCTTGGGTTTCTGTGTCTCAGGTGCATTATCTTGCACTTCTTAGCATTGAATCCCAACTGCCAAACCCCTGACCATCCCTCAAGTAGTTTTAGGTAATTTTTTATTTTATCTAGCCCCTCCTGTGTGTTGACTCTGTTACAGATCTTGGTGTCATCTGCTAACAATCATGCTTTCCCTTCCAATACCTCTGTAATGTCGCTTATGAAGACATTGAATTAAACTGGACCCAGCCAGGCCCGGTGTTAACACCCAGGCCACCTAGGCAATTGCCCAAGGCCCTAATATGACAAGGGGGCTCAGGGGCTAAAAAAAGGTCAGTTTTGTTTTAGCTCTGCGCTGGCAGCATGCTTGTTTTTCCACTCCAACCACTACCTACTGGTGACGTGCCAGCCTGTGATATTATTTACATCACAGCTGTACTACTGTACAGCACTGCTTAGCTGTCAGAGTGCGATGCTGAGCCGAGGGGTGGTGGCCAAGAAAACTACAAAACAAATCCATTCAGAATCACCCCAATTAAAGGCTGCCTGCCCATGAGCCCGTGGGGTGGGGCTTTGGATATGCAGATAGCCAATGGCTAGAGGAGAGAGAGTGTGGTGGAAGGTGGGCCTGAACCTGATCAGTCAGTTTCAGTTTGTGACATTTCCCTGACATTTTTACGAAGGAACCAGTCAGCAAGGAGCAAAGGTGGGAGATGGAGTTAAATTCAAAGTTCAGTGTGCAGGTGGAGTGGAGAGTGCTGGCAGGCAGAGCAAAGAGCACTGGCCGGGACTGTCTAAGTAACAATCAGCTGTCAGTGTGTCCACGACCATGACCATGTCGGGCCTGTGTGGACCGTGAGCTCTGACTGAAATGACACTGTTGAATAGTACATCAACAGCAGTGCATCAGGTGTAAAGCTTCCTTTGTGACCCACATGGTGCCGCACCACACCAGGTAGGACAAATAGAGCCCCTGGGAGGGGGGGCTCAGCTGCAGCACGTTGCACTGTATTAAAATCTGCCTGTCTGCCTTTGCTACTGTACTGCTGTGTGGAGAGGGTGAGACCATGATGGCAAGCTGGCTTGTGGTGTGTGTTTTTTTTTTAACAGGCAGATGAAATTGAGGGGGACTGGCCTAGTGGCCTTCTACAGGTCAGAGTCAAATAGTTGGAATTCTGGCGTGAGTGGCTTTGCTTGCTGCTGCTTGGGTGGTGTGGAATCTTTTCTGAATTGCTTAATGTTTGCTGCTATTAGCTGTACTAGTGCTCTCTGTGGGCTGTGTGGAGAGGGATGGTGATGGCAAGCTGGCTGGTGGTGTTTTTTTTGTTTGTTTTTTATATTTTTTAATGCACAGACTGATCTGAGGGGGGCCTTCTAAAGGTCCATTGCCCAGGACCCATAAAAACCTGATGTCGGCCCTGGACCCAGTGCTGATCCTTGTGGAATCCCACTGGTCATCTCCCCTTTTTCTGATTTTGTGCCATTTACTACCACCTTCTGGGTCCTGCCTTTTAGGTGGTTACCAACCCATTTTACCACTTTACAGCCCCCACCCAAATTCCCCAATTTGTTAAGCAACCTCCTATGAGGAACAGTGTAAAAGGCCTTACTGAAATCCAGGTTGGTCACACCTACCACCCTTCTCTGATCCACTACCCTGGTCACTCAGTCAAGGAAATCAATAAGATTAGTCTGACAGGACCTACCTTCAGTGAATCCATCCTGCCTTGGGTCTTTTGCACTGCCTGACTCCAGGAGCTTCACTACCCTCTCCTTAAGAAGGGACTCCATCAGTTTCCCCACCACTGAGGTCAGGCGTACAGGTCTGTAATTGCCTGCATCCTCCCTACTTCCAGTCTTGTGCAAGGGGACCAACTCTGCCTTCTTCCAGTCCCCAGGTACCTCTCCCTTCTCTATTGATTGGTTGAATAGGGTATACAGTGAACCTGCTAGGACTTCCCTGAGTTCCTTCAACACTGTAGGGTGAATCTCATATGGCCCCATTGCCTTATCTGTCTTTACTTTTCCTAGTTTCTTCAAGACTCTATCCACCATAAATAGGCTGGTGTGTACCTTTCCCCCTGTACATCTTTCCTCGGGAGTCTTGGCCCCTCCTTGGCCTCTTCTTTGGTAAATACTGAGCAAGAATATTTGTTCAGTACCTCAAATTTCTCAAGGTCATCCACCACTCACCCACCCTTTCCCTTCTTTAGCCTAACAATACCATTTCTGGTCTTCTTTCTCTTGCTAATATAACGGAAGAAGGTCTTCTTCTTAATAATCCGTGCTATTCCTTCCTCTTTTCTTGCCTTAGTCCCTCTGACAGCTTTCCAAGCTTCTCTCTGCTTCTCTAGATATTTCAGTCTGTCTTCTTCTTTCTGTGTCTCTTTGTATTTCCTGAATGCCTTACTTTTTCTTGCATTTTCTCGGCTACTGATTTAGAGAACCACAGTGGCCACGTCTTTATTTTGCTTTTGGTAAGCAATCTGACACATTGACGAGTCACTCCTGCTATGGATCTCTTGATCCTAAACCACAGTTCTTCTACCCCTCCCCCTATTTCTTCTGCTGCCAGAACAATTTTGAGCTGTTACCCCATCTCCATGAAATTGGTCTTCTGGAAATCTAGGATCTTAATCTTTGAATGGCTTTCTACGGCCAAAGTGTTGACCGTAAACCAAACAGTTCTGCAGGAACAGAATTAATTTGATTAAAATATTTTATTATTATATTCTTAATTGCTATTCTATACCCTTATAGTGGCTTAATTATTAAGTACTATAAATGTTTCTGGTCACATTAATATCTAAATGAACCCTTAAACAAGGACAATGCTACCTAAGGCCCACATACTGAAATGGAGGAATGATGCTATGAAACAAAAGGGAATACAGCATACATGGTCAACTTCAGAAAAAAAAATGTTTCAGGGATAGTCCATTTAAATTGAACGGCCTCTTCCAAAGAGCTTGAGCAAGACTTTGAAAGAGATTATTGCCATAGAAACTTCACATAGTTTACAACTTTGTTTGTCTGTACCAGCCAGAGCAAATCTCAGAGGTCAACATAGACTCACTTTAAGAAACTAAGACTTTTATTTATAGAAAATATACAAAAACTGGGACATTTGAGAATTATACAGGCTATTGGAAATGCATGAACCTACCCAGTAAGTTTTAAACCCATCAACAAAGTGTAGAGTGGGCCATTTACAAAACTATGTAGCCTCAAAACTGTTTAAAATGATTGACAAGTTTGACGTCTATAGTAAGCTGACCATGCCACCTTTTCAATGGAATGAGAGTGAAGTGGTTATCTAAAAAAACAACTAGTCCAATGGATTGTAAGCCTTCTGGATAAACTCCAAAGCAACATGAAGTCACACATCATTTATCACAAACAAAGGAGATCCCTGTCTTAAAGAAGCTTTGCTAAATTTATACAGATTCTAATAATAGCAGGTGTGCCAAACAAACATCATTTTAAACACGACAAAAAGTAATTCTGAAATCTATAAATACTTTTTAGATATCTATAAAGGAAAAAGTTTTATAATGGTTGTTACAAATTATAGATTTTGTATTAGAATTAACACCATCATGTTTGGTTTCAAATGAATTCTCTCTTTTAGCTACATCAGAAAATTTGCATTTTATGTTTGTAACAAGATGCACATAGATGCAAGAAAAAAGTTGTTTTATATTAAAAATAGTTTTTGAAGATGAGGTCATATTGATTAAAAAAATGGCATTAGAGTGTCTAACAGTAACAGCCTCAAAGAGTATTCAGACCAATCATAACTTGATGGTGATGTCACCCAGCAAATGGGACATAACTGGGATGCTGGCAACGTCAGCTCAGAACTGCATCATTCATTGGTGTGTGAAGACCTGTGTTGAATACCCTGATCATTTTGGATGAGCTTGGGACTTATATTAAGTCAAAAGCCTGAAGCCACACCTACTTGGGACATCATTTCGCTTTGACATTGCCACCATAAGGGGGTGCTAAACCAGCCTGAAAGCCTGCACAACACTGCAATTAGGTCTAACTGCTGAAACTGACTTACAGGAAGGACTCTCCTCCCAGGCAGTATTGGATGAAGCAAGGTCTATGTTTTGCATACTGAGAATTTGGACTAAAGCAATGTTTTGGAATTTCTGTTAAAAGCCTGAACAAGAGACTGACTTTGGAACTTATCAGCCAGCAAGCCTGCAATGCTGTTAAATAGCAGTGAGTCCAGAGTTGCAGGTTAAAGAGATGAAATTAATTGAAACTGGCAAAAATCACGAAGTCCAGTTACCAAAACAACATTGCTGTCCACAGGGAGAAATCTTTCATATGTGGATTGTTAGTTTTTTGGTAATTTATCAAATAATTTTTTGGTAAGGTCTTAAGTGAATCTAAATACATTATTATAAAAAGTGATATTATAAGCCTTTGTTACAACAGTGTTATGGTTACTGGAACCAAGGGGACTTCCCACCTTATCATCCATGATTCTGTCCCCGTTTGTCAGCACTAAGTCTAGTACAGCCCCCTTCCTGGTAGGCTCAACCACCAGCTGCCTTTGGTTTGCCCCATACTTGGCAGACATAAGGCCCCTGCTCCTTGACGTACTTTCAGTCTGGGTATTCCAATCTGCATCTGGCATGTTGCAGTCACCCATTAGTAGTACTTCCCCTTTGGCTGCCATATTATGGATGGCTTTCACTAATACTAGATCTATATCCTCCCCCTGTGTGGGAGGCCTGTAGACTACTCCAGCACAGATGGTTGTTTTGCTCCCTGACTCACTCAGTCCCTTCAAAATCTAAACCAAAGATTACCCCCCAGAGTAGGTACACTCAACTTACAATGTGGAATTAGAACATCCCCAATCTCCCACCCTCCCTTCTGGAACTATTCATATAGCCAACCCCGGCTCAGCAGGTCCTAAGCAGATGCATCTAAAAGTTAGCCAAGTCTCAGTTCAGAATCTCTATAGGACTCTTCATGAAGCTAGCTACTGCACCTCAAGGACATTTGAGGCCTATGTATGCAGCACTTCCATGTGGCCTACTGTGAGCTGGTAACCTCTTGTCCTCTGCTGAAGTCTCCGGTCACACTTATCTAAACTCGACAATGCTTCCGGTGATGATCCTCACCTCTGATTACCCTCCATGTCGTTTAAATACTGCTGTACCCACTCTACCACATAAAAAATGTATGCCGCCTCTTCTTTCCTGATTTTTACCACGGCTGGGTAAAGAAACTGAAAGTCCACTTTACTGGCTCGCAGGGCAGCTAGTACCGGATTAAACAGCCTCCTTTTTGCAGCAGTTGAGAGAAATCTTGATTTGTCTCAACCTGGCACCTGGTCTGGCACCCTGATATATTACTTCCTTCTTTCTTCTGAAGGTGAACCAGATGGCCCGCCAATCCTCAAAGTTCTGCAGGCGAAAGATTACCTGATGCAGCGGCTCTCCCACTGCCGGCATTGGCGCCAGGTCTCTATTTGCCCTTTCAAGTTTTAACCCGCCTCCCTTCAGCTCCAGTCCCAAAAGTTCAGGAAGCACTTTGCCACAGAATTCCTGTGAATCAGGTGAAGTCCTCTCTTTACCTTCAGGAAGACCACGAATATGAAGATTATATCTTCGTTGGTAGTTTTCCTGGTAATCTAATTGTTCTCTGAGTTCTCCCAACTCCCGTCAAAGATCTTGTACAGTTTCAAGGAGGTGCTGTTGGTGATCTCGTAAGGTAGAAATCCTGGTCTCAACCTCCAAGAGTTTTGCTGCCTGACCTGTGAGTTGTTCGGATAGCTCAGAAATCTTAGTTATTATTATGTCCAGCTTAGGAGAGACGGTCGCCATTACCTGGTCCGTCAGGGTTCTGCCCACCAACTCCGTTTCAAATGCTGAGAGTGTGATAATATTTGAGTCCACCGAAGTGTTGGGAGTGGCAGCTTTTTTCATCAATTTAGCTGCATTATGAAATGATTTCTTCATATTTGAGACCAGATATTCATCCATTGTGCCTTCCTGCATCCATTTTGTACGATTTTTTTCCCACTAGGTTTACACTTTTAGAATCACTTATTTTCAGTTAAAAGGCATGTGGAGATGGAGCTAGAAAGAGACTTTGCTGTTCATTTAGTTGTTCATTAATGTCACCCTCAAAATTCAGTTTTTAATAAAAAAAAAATATGAAATATCATGAGACCTGAGGCAGAACTGAACCATAGTCCCAGGTCCTCACTGCTGCTGCTGTGTCCTAGTGCCCTAGCCACTCCACTATGGTAGCAGCTCAGTTGGGCACTGCAGCACAGGTTTCCTGATTCCTTCCCAAATGTGGACTTCAGTGGCAGGGGTAGCAGTACTTGCTTTCCATTCTTATACCCCTGTCACTGTAACTGTGTTTGCACTTTACATAGCGTGGTTCTTCCTGTGCTGTTTCATAGACCCATATTCACAGGGTACTGTGGGCTAGCTTCTCTGTCTGCAATGAGAACACAATGATAAAGAATCAGTAAGAGCCATGCATTACCATATATGTCCCCCACAATCCAACCAAATACGATGCAGCATTGTGGATTTCTACCGTACACCAGTGAGAGAATGTATGGCCCCCAACAGTGGCTGGCATATGGTGTGCCTCTGCATAGGAATGATATAGGGATATACGTTGCACTCTGCTCCTCAGTACCACCACAATACACAGCCAGTACACTGATAGTACCACTTGCATGTAGTCAATGGGTGTACTACATAATGTATGTGACACCCTACCTTGGATCTGTGACAGTCAGTTGACAAATTTGTTGTTAATCGACATTACAGCGATTCCTTTATGTTAACACATTTGTGTTTGGCATGAAGGCAGTCTCTTTAGACTGTGTTTTCTTTGGAGGGGCTTTGGTCCCCAAACCCCCCATAACTAAATTAATCAACTCTGAGTCAGAGTTAATTCGGGAAGGGGTGCAATTTCCCAAGAAAGCAGTGCTGGGTCCCACACCAACACTACAATGACCTGGCACTGTTGTCACTCTAGTGCTGGTCACAGTAAAGTCGTACCTACCTCCATCCCGACTGCAGGCCTTGCAAGTACAATATGCAGGCAGTGTCATGATGACGGGTGACATAGCAGTCTGCTAGACTGGGGGTGCACTCCTGTTGTGCATCATGAGTGAACAACGCACATGGCAGTCAGCTATCACAGTTGATGGTACCGTGTGGGATGCAGTGAATACAAGGGTCAGCACGTGGACAGTCCCATGCCTGAATCACACCGGAATGTGCAGAACAGAAGTAGACAGACATGTGACACCAATAGGAGGTGACAGCAGCAGTACAACACTGGACGGGGGTCACTGTCATGGCTGCTTGCCTACCAATGCAGAGTACTTCTCAACCATTGGTGTGCCATGGGCAAACACAGAACTGCATAGCTATGGCATGAGGGTTGGCCATATGTGTCAATTGTGAGGTGTGGGATTAAAGAGAACTTCAGCCAGTAGTTGCAAATGAAAGAAATAATTTATTTTTATACAAATAATGAAATGGAGTTGTACGGCAAATAAACGTAAATAGAAATATATAAAGAAGGCTCTCACTGCATACACACTAGAATTAGCCAGCGTCTATTTTGCTGGGAACAGAACACGTCTGAACCTCACAGTCCTATCTAAATGAAAGAAAGCACACAATATATACCTGAAGGCTATGGGAGGAGCTTAAGACTCCTCCCACATTGTCATTTTTAACGCAAAACCAAGGAAACAGTGTTTTTTTTCTGCAAGGAAACATTGTGCACAAGATACTACTCTTCTAGGACCTTTCTTAAGAAAATAAACAAAATAATTCCAAGGAATTAAAGAACTAAGGAAAAAGTTTCAGACGAGGTTCAGTGACAGTCCCATTAGAAGGCAAGGGAAAGGCCAGCCAGCTCTATAGGAGCAGACTCTGAGAAGGCAGTAAGCTTTCTGGAGATTTACGAGTGAAACCCTACCCTTAAGACCAAAAAACAGGTACAGCAAATGTTTTTACAGCAGAACAAATAGACTAAATGCTATATTGCTGTACAAAAACCAAAATACTCTTTTTTTGTGCATACCATATCCCTTAAGGCGAAAAGCATGTCTTGCTTGAAAACATTTACCTTTTCCCCGGCAAAGCACAACATATTTACATGGAGGACAGGGAGTACAAATAGCTCCTACTAGCGTGCAACCAAAATGTAACTGTACAACAGAAGTCGTACCTTTCTTTCTAATATAAACTGTACGCACATGTAAAGCAGTCAAGCTGCTAAACAGATTGCCTAGCGCTGTCCTGAGGCAAGGTAAGCATAAAGGATAATTCGGTCCACATTACTCTAATATTAATATGCAACCCTGCCGCGATTAGGTGAGAAGTAAAACTCACACTGCAAATAGACAGAATTAAATACCAACCAACTCCATATCGCTCTAATACAAAGAGTTAAACAAACGGGAAGCGGGAAACTATTATTTAACACAATGTTCCGCTAAGCCACTTCAAGTTAAATAAAATAGCATACCATAGATAACAACGAGCTTAGCACTAAGCCTATAGCTTTTAATACCACTCATTTCAATAACTTCTACAACCTACTACCCTTTTGTTGTAAAGTTTAGTTTCTGATCTTGGGACAGAGGTGAACTGTGCATGGACTTCACGACAAGAAGGGGAGAGAAAGAGACACATTACAGGTGGCCTTTCTGTAAGTGCAGAAAAAAGTCTAGGAAATATAGAACATATATGGCATTATGCTGTTGGAACAGGCTTTAGAGAAACTAAACGAGAAATGAAAATCCCCCCTATAAGAAGTCCAGCATCGCAGCAATGCACCTGCCAGTCACCATGTCTGTGACAGGCACCAACATGTGTATGTATAGGCAGGTCCACCTTATCATGTCAGGTTAGACTACACCTCAGCAGTAGTGTGATTATTATCACTGTGACCTCTGACCTGCAGCAGATACTACTAGATGGATACATGGTTGCATTGTCAATCATTCTATGAGGGTTATAGGATGGGATGCATGTCACACAGTGGACACCTGTATAACACAAACATCAGCATGGCACTTGCCTACCTTAATTTTGTGACATTTTAACTGTCACACTGTATCATGGAAATGCATACCTGGTACCCAGTACTGCACACTGTACTGTGCACCATTACATACCTACATAACCCAACGTGCCAGACCACAAGGAGGACTGTGATACACAAGGATATGTGAGGTTCTGCAGAGGGAATGTTATTTACTAGTGTGTCATGACTTGGATAGATGATATACACGGTTCAGGTGTGCGGCCTGTGGCACAAGAGGGGACACATGAATATACACATATGGACAGCACAGGCATGGGAATGGATTGTGATGTCATAACACATAACTGTCATGCTGTACATTGCTATGAACAAACACTGTGACACGGCCATGCTCATCAGCAGGGCCGATTGTCACATACATCTGTGTCTCTGACCAAGGGATTGTGTGCATTGGAATGGAACATCTGCAGTGACATACTCCACGTTTCCATCAACTATGCAGTGGCAGAATGCCATGTGCACATGCAAGGACCTCTACGACATACATGTGGTTAAACCCACATAGTGGGTGTGTACACATTGCTTAGAATCACGTGTCTATTGCACAGGTACTATGCATGTCTGTGGGACTGCACCACATTCACACTGACGTGCCTGTACACTTTGAGGGCAGCGTGGTCAGTCAGAACTGGAGGAGCTCAGGGCATGCATTGCTTAAGTGTGAAAGCTATGCCAGAGGAACGTGCGCAACTGGAGACACATCCCAGGTGCATGGTACATGTAATGTGTAACACCCTCCCACAGTGAGTACAGGGTATGACTGACCACCGTATCATCAGGGGGCATGGGATACAGCCATGTCGGTATCCCAGGTGCATGGTACAAGTTATGTGTAACACCCTCCCACAGTGAGGACAGGGTATGACAGACCACCGTATCATCACAGGGCATGGGATACAGCCATGTCGGTATCCCAGGGGCATGGCACAAGTAATGTGTAACACCCTACCACAGTGAGGACAGGGTATGTCTGACCACCGTATCATCATGGGGCGTGTGATACACCCATGTCAGTATCCCAGGTGCATGGTACAAGTAATGTGTAACACCCTCCCACAGTGAGGACAGGGTATGTCTGACCACCGTGTCATCACAGGGCATGTGATACACCCATGGCAGTATCCCAGGTACAGTACCAGGCACATATGTGCCAAAGTGCAACAGTTCCATTGAGAGAGAATGGTGTGGTCCATGGCCTTCATGTACATGTATCATGGGAGCCAGGGGTGGAATACAGGACAGGTACGTGCACAGAGGACACCGACTGCTTGCATTTGTGGAGTACATGGGGTGTCTACCAGCAGCCCAGCTGGTGATACGTAGCAGAACATGAGCATTTGGCATCCGCAACACACTGTACTCTACAGCCACATCTGAAGGTGTGCGTGTGTACCTACAAAGGCATATCAGGACAGGTGGCGTGTGTGTGTGTGTGTGTGTGTGTGTATGTGTGTGTGTGTGTGTGTGTGTGTGTGTGTGTGTGTGTGTGTGTGTGTGTGTGTGTGTGTGTGTGTGTGTGTGTGTCAGTACACTTGCCTGGTGCTCATGGGGCCTACATGGCATATCGGTCACCTATGTCATTGTTGGTTATGTATTCCTGTCACCTCACTGTGCTACATCCAGGGGAGACACAGGTGCAATGCACAAGTCCTGCTGCCTATACACTGTCACCCATTATGTGCCCAGCATCTGACAGCACCATTCGCTGCACAGCATGATGCTGAATGGTATCTTAGCATCTTGTCAGCCTCTATATACAGGTGCTGCCCTCAGTAGAAAAGACATGGACAGGTGCGACTTTATAGCTGCACTACAGAGAGGGTGAGGCACATCTGTGCCAAACACAGTGGACCAGTATGCAGTATAGTGTTCTCCAACTGTGGATCAATAGAAATACCATGCCACATTCCACACTGGTCACTGTTAGATACAAACATACCCTTGACAGATAACAACCTCCTACATGTCACACATTCTCATGGTATACATACCTGGATCTGGCACTGTGCCCTCCTAAACTGTGGTACAGAACCGGTTGAGCCACGGCCTGTCCCTCCATGTAAGGTCATCTGATTGGTAGCTACACTGCTCACCAGTGTGCAGCACCCCTGTCCTCCTGCAGAGTCGTCTAGCAATGTTAGCCCACACCTCAGACCTGGGCCTCTTCAGGTCCACTTCGCCAAAAAGCTGGCCTTCACTGGGAACCACCAGGTTCATCTGGTTAAACAGTTTGAGTTCTGAAGATCTTTGGTCATGATGGCTAGGTGCCATCCTCCTTGCTGCCCGCACCATATTGCAGCGCTGATATAGACAGGCACATCTAGGCACATCATAGCAGGCCTGAAACCCAGGTACATAGTGCAGTAGTGCATCATTGGTTTGCCACGTGCTGCTGGTGATAGCACCATGCCTTTGCATGATAAGTTATTACAGCTGTGATACTGCATATACGATGGCATTATGCCACATGGCAAACTGAGGTCACTGCCCATGCTACCACACACGTGCGACAGCTGCGTAACACCATGCCTTTGCATGATAAGTTATTACAGCTGTGATACTGCATATATGATGGCATTATGCCACATGGCAAACTAAGGTCACTGCCCATGCTACCACACACATGCGACAGCTGCGTAACACCATGCCTTTGTATGATAAGTTATTACAGCTGTGATACTGCATATATGATGGCATTATGCCACATGGCAAACTGAGGTCACTGCCCATGCTACCACACATATGCGACAGCTGCGTAACACCATGCCTTTGCATGATAAGTTATTACAGCTGTGATACTGCATATACGATGGCATTATACCACATGGCAAACGGAGGTCACTGCCCACGCTACCACGCATGTGTGACAGCTGCGTAACACCATATTGTGAAGCAGGCGTGCTGTCATGACTTAAGCCAATCCAGCCCCCACACTGCAAGGGGCATGCACAGCAGGCTAGTGTCATACATGACTGACCTGCATTAGCGTATGCACGGTACATCTCTGTTATTGTTACTGAATGGCACTGTGCGTGTCCTGTATGCACAGTACATCTCTGTTATTGTTACATAATGGCACTGTGCGTGTCCTGCATGCACGGTACATCTCTGTTATTGTTACTGAATGGCACTGTGCGTGTCCTGCATGCACGGTACATCTCTGTTATTGTTACTGAATGGCACTGTGCATGTCCTGCATGCACGGTACATCTCTGTTATTGTTACTGAATGGCACTGTGCGTGTCCTGCATGCACGGTACATCTCTGTTATTGTTACTGAATGGCACTGTGCGTGTCTTGCATGCACGGTACATCTCTGTTATTGTTACTGAATGGCACTGTGCGTGTCCTGTATGCATGAGGTACATCTCTGTTGTTGTTACTGAATGGCACTGTGCGTGTCCTGCATGCACGGTACATCTCTGTTATTGTTACTGAATGGCACTGTGCATGTCCTGCATGCACGGTACATCTCTGTTATTGTTACTGAATGGCACTGTGCATAGAAACATAGAAACATAGAATTTAATGGCAGATAAGGACCGCTTGGCCCACCCAGTCTGCCCATTTCTCCTACCTACTGGATAAGCTGCAGATCCTAGTTAAACAGCAGTCTACTTCTTCCTACCCCCACCCCCTAGAATGGCCTTATGACTGTCCCGTGCATGCTTGAATTCCACCACTGATTTTGACTCCACAACCTCCTCCAGAAGGCCGTTCCATGCATCCACAACCCTCTCTGTGACAAAATACTTCCTTAAATTACCTCTGAGCCGCTTCCCCTCTATCTTCAAATTGTGCCTTCTTGTTCTTGCACACCTCTTTTTTTGAAAGATGCTACCCTCTTGGACTTTGTTGATTCCCTTGAGGTACTTGAACGTTTCTATCATGTTCCCCTCTCCCTCCTTTCCTCGGGGCTATACATATTAAGCTCCTTAAGTCTCTCTTCTTATGTCTTCCGGTGAAGACCCTGCACCATTTTAGTTGCCCTCCTCTGGACAGCTTCCATCCTGTCTATGTCTTTGTGGAGATTGGGTCTCCAGAACTGCACACAGTACTCCAGATGGGGTCTCACCAGCTGTCTGTACAGAGGGATAATAACTTCCTGTTTTCTACTGGTGATGCCTCTCCCTATGCATCCCAGTATCCCTCCAGCCCTCCTTGCTGCCCTCTCACATTGCTTGCCCACCTTTAGGTCATCTGATATGACTACCCCCAGGTCCCTTTCCATTTTTGTTGTTAGTATCTCACCCCCCATTGTGTACTCTTCCCATGGGTTTTTGTTTCCCAGGTGCATTACCTTGCAGTTCTTAGCATTGAATCTAAGCTGCCATACATTTGACCATTCCTCCAACCTTGCCAAGTCCTGCATGCACGGTACATCTCTATTATTGTTACTGAATGGCACTGTGCGTGTCCTGCATGCACGGCACATCTCTGTTATTGTTACTGAATGGCACTGTGTGTGTGTCCTGCGTGCACGGTACATCTCTGTTATTGTTACTGAATGGCACTGTGCGTGTCCTGCATGGAGCAGTGATGTGTGATGTTTATTATGTAAACATCTGTAACTGTGCGCCATGGCGTTCTGTAGAGTAAACAGAAATGCGCAATTGGAAGCAATCTGTACAGCATGCATCTTTGCAATATTCAGCTAGGAAATGCAAATGGCCTCAATACACAGTCTGTACCCAAACAGCACGTTTACATCTTATTACTGGAATATTGTCAGCTCATTTGCATGCACATTACCATAAAAGCAAGGCAGTACTATCACTCATTACAAGTGACAAAGAGGTACAGCAGTCTTGAAGGTTGGTGTGTGTGTGTGTGTGTGTGTGTGTGTGTGTGTGTGTGTGTAAAATTCATTTTTCTGTAAAAGGTGCATATTTCCACTTCCATGTCATTGTAACTGAGCCTGGCTCTAGCTGCTTGTTCCACATGTACTAGAAATGTCCATGGAAAGATGCAGATACCCTCATTTTACCAAGGATGAGTTGAGGGCCCTCACTGAGGCCTGTGTACTCCATGAAGACCTCATGAGCATGAGGTTGAAAACACTGTAGGAGCAGGAACAGGGCTGGAGGGAAGTGGTGGAAGCCAGTAATTTCCAAGGCCACAAAATAAGCCAGTGGTCTATGGGTACGGGCCAAATGCCTACTGGCACAGACCCTTGAAGAACTTTGGACCATTGGTAAGAGACCCTCCAGACCTACAAAGATGACAGCACAGGAGGCACTCATGGCCACAGCATTCTGCCAGGTGGCTATGCAGGGTATTCCTGGTGGGGGCTTCAATACTGGGGATGAACCGTGCCAACACTGTCAGTACACATGTTTTATATCATGTCTGGTCATGCATGTGTTGTCCTGTGCATGTGTGTTTACAGATAACCATGTTGTATAGCACTGTGTGGCCAACCAACTACTTCCACTTTATGGGTGTGCATTCAACAGCATGTGTGTGTGCACTCTAGCATGGCTGGTGTGCACACTGCCAGCTGTGCAATCCCTGTGTGTGGTTTCACGTGCAATGATGGTACATGCATGTGCACCTATTGGTATAGTCTTGCAAACAAGGCAATGCACCCCTAACCATGCTCTATTCTTTTGTTTCCACAGCACCATCACATCCTAGGACAGATGGTAGTCCACAGGTACCACACGCTGCAGCATGGTCCTGTACCTGTGGCCACAGCCACTGCCAGTGTGAGGTCCTCTGACATGAGCCAGTATATTTGGGGGGAGGGATGATGAGACAGTCTCCCTTTTTGTTGATGCCCTCCTCACTGGTGTGAAGGTTCTTGCCACTGACACCGAGTACGACAGGACTATGATTGACAGTGTGATCCCCAACACCATCTCCCATATGCTCCAGATAAATCCCCACACATTGCACAAGCAGCTATCCAGGGTTGACCCCTGTGCAGCAGGTGGGCCTATAATTGCTGTTGGACACTGCACAGCAAGAGGGCAGCATGTTGTGGCCTGCACAGGTGCAGAAGATGGACAGTATTGCCCAGCAACACAGGACCCATAACCAGCCACAGCCTGAACAGATGTAGGATTAGGTAGCCCCTTCATTCACAGAAAATGTACATGCGTCATCCCCACAATCCCAGTGGCTAGCTGTGGGGCCACCACGTGCTGTGACCATCACATGCCAGCCCCAAGCACATTGCCCTGAAAAAACAGCTTGCTGACCATACGCCACTTCTGAGGTCTGCTGGGGAGGTCCAGGAAGCACTCCATGATGCTGTGCAGGGGTTAAGGATACAGATGCTGCACCATGAGAAGTGGTCTTGTCTGCCAAGCGGAATTCATGGGGGCTTTTTGTGTGTTCCGTGAGGACATTACTGCAGGGTTATCCGATATTGAGGCAGCAATATGGGAACAGACTATGGCCAAGGCTGCAGGTGGTGGCCATACCACAGACCACACACCTTGCAGCAACTCCAGCAGCCCCAGAACACCATGCAACTACTGCATTTCCCCTTACACTCCATCCCCTAGCCCTGCACATTCCTCCACCCCTGGCCATGGGGTTCATTTCTCCACACCTACATCAACATATAACCTTGCAGAGACACATGTTTCTACCCCCTCGGGGTCTGGAGATGTGCCCCAGGCCCCCAGTATGTCCCCAGTTAGTATACCTACATCACTGGGATGAGGCTGTGTTTGTATCCATGGTGGCTGCTTGAAGAATTCTGGAAGGGTCCATTGTCTATGTGGCATGCCCCATGAAACCTCTAGGCTGCAGGTGGGCTTCCTTTGCCCTGTCATGCCTATGCTTATTAATTGCCCACACCCTCAGCACAGCACTAACGCACCTCATAACCCCTGTGGCATGTCACATGGTATGGATGGCATCAGAGACATGGATGTGACTCCCGGTGTTGTGGAACTGGCATGAGTGTGATGACTGTACCTGTGGCTTACCACTGTGGGTATGAGCCAATGGTCTGTCTGTGACCCATGCCGTTCTGCTACCAGTACCTCTCTGCATCCTTGTCAGTGTTATGTCAGCTGTGGATATGTGTGCATGCCACCTTCCCACACCTATGTACACATTGCACTAGAGTGCTCAGTACATACTCACCATTAATGTGAGGCCCATTGTGCATTCACATATGCAGTGCCGGTGTGTATAACAGCAAGGTCAGACATGTAGGCTATACTCACCATCGGGCTCCAAAGTGTTCCCTCAGGGACAATCATGGGTCCCTCCAGTTGTGCCGTAGATGCTCAACCTTGTCTGATGGGTCCTGTCACCCTCCACGTCCTTTACAGGTATTCCATGGTCTATGGCCACATTGTGCAGTATACAACAGACCAGGAATATGCCACAGGCCTTGTCTGGGCTGTAGTGTAGGGCACCTCTGGACTTGTTCAGGCATTTGAATTTCATTTTCAGCATGCTGAACACAAGCTGTATGATCTTTCTAGTAGCCATATGGGCCTCAATGTACCTCTCTTCTGATTTAGATGTAGGTAGCAGTACTGGGTAAGCATTCACAGTTGAAGAGTGACTCCGCTGTCTTATATTTAAAGGCAGGTAATATGTTAGTACGCCATTGACTATCATTTCAGTCTGCTCGCCACCCAGACTAGTTCCATATCGTCAGCCTCGTCTGCACAGTTCCTCACCCAAATTGTCACTCTTGCACATTGTTGCCCTCCCGTTTCTGGCCCTATCCCTGCTGTTGTCTTTCCACTGTCACTTCCACTGCCACCTGCATGCTGTTTGGGCTGTCGGGCAGGAAAATCGTGAAGATGTTTGTTCCATGCTGCAATGACACCATCCAATGTGGCATATTGCAGTTACCTTCCCTCAACATTACAGTCTCCTACTGCTCACTGTCATGTGTGATATCTCCCATGCCAACCTTACACATCTGTTCAGCATCAGTCCTTTGAGGTCCCATCATTCCCTCCTTTTCCTCCTTCCCTCCCTCCAATGTGTCACGTGTATGTCTGCCATTACAACAACCCTTCTTTCCGTGCCAACACCTTTATGGCAACCATCACTGCACCATGACACTATGTGGACACCTTGTTTGTGGCTGTGTTAGCATTCACCCACAAGATGGTCACTGGGTATGTCCCCTAACTCAAACTAATGGCACAGGGAGGACTGGTGCTAGATGAAGGCATTGTGTGCACTCCCAGAGTACCAGGCCACATATTCGAGATGTGCCCTGTGGCATCACACACCACCTGGCAGCTGATATAGAGGTACCCCTTCCTGTTTACATAGATATCTTTGTCACCTGCAGGAGGTGCTATGATGGACACATGGGTGCAGTCAATGGCACCTAGCACTGCCAGTAGGTGTGCAACCCTGTAAAGGTGCTGTTTTCTTGCTGTCAACTCCACTGGTGTACTAGAGAAGTGAATGAATTCATTATATGAGCAGCACAACGTTTAGAAACTGTGTGAGAAGATGAGAGGTGACCAACCTGGTGATGCTGGTGGTGTCACCCATTGGTATCTGGAAGGTGCCTGTGGTGAGCAGGCACAGCACTGCTGTGACCGTGGTGTCCACTGTCATAGCATGACTCCTGTGTGTGAGAAGATGAGAGATGACCAACCTGGTGATGCTGGTGGTGTCACCCATTGGTATCTGGAAGGTTCCGGGGGTTGTTTGTGATGTTGGTAGTGTGAATAATCAGTGCAGTAAGGTGGATTGCCATGGAATTTGACAGCATGCAATGATTGCTATGCACAATATAACCTGTTTACACACTGATGAGAACATGTTGGATGTGGTACTGACTGAAATTGACAAATGGCTAAATTCTGTGTCCCTGAGAGCTAGGTTCATAGCAAGTGACAATGGATCAAATGTGGTGAAATGCATCACGAATGGTGTTATTTTTTTCGTGTTCCATGCATGGCCAACTGTTTAAATCTTGTGGTTCAGGAGTTTCTGCAGCCCCCTGATATAAAGAAAATGCTGACCATTGCACAACGTATCAGCTCTCACTTTTCAAGATCTGGAAAAGCCCAGGACCAATTGTGGCATTTGCAGATACAAAACAACCTGCCTCAGCACCGCTTGAAGCTGAAAGTTGTCACCCGATAGAACTCCACTTAATACATGGCAGAGAGGTTGTATGAACAGTACAAAGCCATCTCAGAATATCTTGTTATGCACACTAGCCGAGACTGTTTCAGGGCCTCCATGTCTATGACGACTGAACACTGGTGCCTCATGGACTCTGTAATAACAATTTTGTGGCCTTTTGAACATGCCACACAGGTAATGAGTGGCGATTCTGCCTCCATTAACCAATCAATTCCACTGCTACGGGTGCTGAGGCAGACATTGGTGAATGTGCAGCATAGCCTTGATGTTGCCGGAGCCGGTGGTAGCAGTATGTTGCTGCAACACATGCCGACAGTATTCGACCAGATTTGTCACATTGCAAGCATTCAGCGTCAAGTCTTTATTTATTTATTTAACCAGGTGTTCATCGTTGAGCAGAAGCTCATTTGCAAGATGGACCTGGGTGGAGCATGAACAATTGTATATACAGGTCAACACAGGTATTTACAAGGCAATACAGATAATACTCTTTACAGAGAGGAAGAAAAAGAAGTTCATATGTACATAGAATTATACAGATATTGTACAGATTACACGGTATTTACATACATAGAAGTGTCTATAGGAAGATAAAGCAGGTTATCTAAGGTTGCAGGAGGAAGTAATGGAAGAAAAAATAAAAATAAAAATATACACCAGGTAGAGGTGAAGGTAGGGGGGAAGAGAGGGAGGGAAGTAGGAAGAAAGGCTAGGAGGGCACGGTGCACAGAAAGGAGTTGGTAAAGCTGGATGTAGAGAAGGTGGATGGAGAAAAGGAGTATGTGTGAGCCCCGGGATTGAATGCTATAAAGTACAGGGCATGGTAGGATGTCACAACCCAGGGTAATGAGCTCCTATCCAAGGTTGGGAAAGGAAGGATAAGGGGATGGATGGGCCTAGTGTTGATAAGACAGGGGGATAAGAGAGAGAACAATTAGGCTGGTGAGGAGCAAGCTGGGGGCGTCAGTACTAAAAATTGGGTCTAGGCGTGGCTATATACCAGTGTGGACACTGGTACTGGGTCTGAGTGGGTGAAGCAGTTACATACTTCTTTGATTGTACGGAAATAAAGCATCTTGAAAGCATTTATACCATTATTAGAGTGCTTAATTTGAGGGTTTTTGTAGATCATTCCATAAGGTAGGTAGCACGAAGCTTATGGCTGCCCTGCGGCCGGATTTTGCTTTGGGTACTTTCAGTGTAATAGCTGAGTAACTTAATGCGATTTCCAATTATACTCAGGGGAAGACAGCAGGAGATATAGTAAGGCAGCTTATTAGAGATGGCTCTATAGGTCTAGAGAGGGCGCTTCTGTGGCGCCTGAACTTTAGTGATGTCCATCCCACTGCCGCATATAGGGTGCAGTGATGTGTGTCAAGGGAGTCCCGTTATAAACCCTCAGTGCTCGATGGTAGCTGTCCAGTTTAGCCATGTAAGAGTTGGGGCATTGGCTGTAGAGGAAGTCAGCGTAATCAACCAATGATAGGAAAATGGATTGGACCAGTTGTTTCTTGGCATCTCTGGTGAGAAATTGGCTGATTCTAAAAAACAGTCCAAGCCTTTGCCGAGATGGTTTTAGCAAGTCCTCGATATGTTCAATGAAGGAGAGTCTTTGGTCTATCCAAACTCCCAGATACTTGAATTATGTAACAGATTCTAGTTTTTCACCTAGAACTGTGGTAATTTGGGGAACTGTCCCACTGGACACAGGGTTAGCTGTACGGATAAAAGGAGAGAGGACCATCGCTTTAGTATTTTTGGCATTAAGGAGTAGCTTTTTTTGGAGGAGTTGGCTTTGCAAAAGGTTGAATTCTGACTGTAGGTCATTGCAGGCAGCTTCAGGTGTTGGGCGACTCAATGAGAACTGTATCATCTGCAAACAGATGGATGTTGGCTTTTTTATACAGTAGTTGATGTTATTAATGTAGATTGCAAAAAGTAAGGGCCCTAATATAGAACCTTGAGGTACCCCTCTTTGCAGAGTTTTTAAGGAGGACAGGCCTCCTTCGGCTTTAACTTGTTGAAGGCGCCCTGTAAGATAGTAGGTGAACCAATGCAGAGAGGAGGGGTCCACACCTATGGTTTGAAGGGCGGAGAGGAGCAGACTATGGTCGACAGTGTCGAAAGCCTTGCTTAGGACAAGGAAAACAGCACAAATAAAGTTTTTGCTCTCAAAATTACGCTGCCAGTCATTAGTAACTTTGGCAAGGGCTGAGATAGTGCTATGTTTAGCTCTGAATCCGGACTGCATAGGATTTAGCAGTTCCCTAGACTCAAGGTGAGTCCTCAGCTGTGCATTTACAATTTTCTAGGAGCTTGGACAGGATCGGAAGGAGGGAAATTGGCCTGTAGTTATTGAGATCGCCACGGTCACCTGATTTGAACAGTGGTATGACATTTGCTGTCTTCCATATAGGTGGTAAGGTGCCCTGAGACAGGGATAAGTTAAAAAGGTGAGGACGGTATTGCTAGTACGGGTAGGCAATTTTAGGAAGTGAGGTCAAGGGAGTCGGCCTCAGCACTTTTTCTAGTATCCAACTGAAGCAAGAGGTCCTCTACCTCTTTCAGTGTGGCAGGTTGAAGTGAGAAAGGCGGCTAAGCTATGAGTTTCAGGCAGTTGGCTGGCAGTCTGGGAGCGAAGTATGTTTGCAGGAGTTATCAAATGCCATGCCTGCAGTAGCAAAGTGGCTATTGAATGCGCCAAGTATATCCATCTTTCGGTTATAGTCAAGTTGCCAGAGGTAATCTTGGTCGGGAGTGAATTTCCTGGGGAGTAGCCTAGCAAATCATTGATTGTGTTCCAGAGCTTGATTGGGCTCTTTGTGGCAGAGTCGAGTTTGGATTTGAAGAAGGTGGCCTTCGATTCTCTGATTGTTTTGGTACATAAATTTTGTAGTCTCCTGAACTGGTTCCAATCCTCTGCAGTGTTCAGTCTGCGTGCTTTTGTGACAACTCAGTGTAGTGACAACTTTGCCATAGCAACAATGCTAGACCCACGATACAAATGTGGAATTGCATCAGTACTGGAGGGAGGGCCTGAACAGGTGAAAAATATCGGTAGTCAAGTGGTGCGCTTGGTTCATGGGGCACAGAAGTCATGTGCCAAGGTCAGCAAACCTCAGCAGCATAATCTGGCTGAAGGTGTACCTGGAGGACCATCAAGCATATCCTGCGAGGGGAAGTGGACTGCAGTTCTAGGTGGTCTGTCATCCAAAGTGGCTGGTGTCAACCTGCTTTGGGATGCTTTGTCCCAAGTAGGTATTTGTGAAAAAAATGATTCAGGAGAACAGGATGATGCATCAGCAACTGGACTTAGTGCGGCACAGAGAATGGTTGAGTCATATTTGTCTAAAACGCATCTGACAGTAAGTGAAGATCCTTTTTTGTGCTGGAGTGGAAAGGTCAGTTAATGACCAGAGATGACTGCAGTGGCACTGAAGTACCTCACATGCCCACCCTCCAGTGTAAGTCTTGAGAGAGTATTCAGCTCAGCTGGTGCAATTCGCTAAAAATACCACCAACAGCTTAATCTGGTTCAAGGTCAGTTGGCATTCATCTGTATCCCCCTCCCCCGGGTCGTGCCTGAAAATAGGCAGGATTTGTCTAGTGCACTTACCCGGTCAACAAAAACTAAGTAAAATAAAATAAATAGTCAGGGATCGTCAGACAAACCTGTCTCCTGCAAATGTTAGTTTGGTATCATTCATTAAAATGAACGAGAGACACATACCAGCACAGACTGCAACCTCAGTATTCATACCCCTGCCTAGTCATGGTGGTCTTACTGATGTGGAAATGGAGCATCCTGGTGGCACTGGCACTGGCAGTGCCAGTGACTGCCTGAAATGGCCCACCACTGACGTAGATGATGACACAATGGAGAAAGGATTTCCCAGTGGTCAGACTTCAGACATCAGTGACTGTGAGGGTAGCTTTCTTTATGAGGAAGATGATGCGGTTAATGTTAGTAGGTTTTAACTGAAGTTTTTAAAAGGCGGTCTGTCCGCTCCCTGGACTACCACCACTGGAACTGATGTTTGCCACAGCCACCACTGAGCCTGAGTCTGTCTGCCCCCTGGACCACCACCACCGGGACTGATGTTAGCCACTGCCACCACTGAGCCTGAGTCTGTCCCCACCGACCAACACCACTGGGACTGATGTTAGACACTGCCACCACTGAGCCTGAGTCTGTCCACCCCCAGATCACCACCACCACCGGGACTGATGTTAATCACTGCCACCACTGAGCCTGAGTCTGTCTGCCCCCTGGACCACCACCACCACCACTGGGACTGATGTTAGCCACTGCCACCACTGAGCTTGAGTCTGTCCCCACCGACCACCACCACCGGGACTGATGTTAGCCACTGCCACCGCTTAGCATGAGTCTGTCCACCCCGGACCACCACCACCGGGACTGATGCTAGCCATTGCCATCACTGAGCCTGAGTCTGTCCATCCCTGGACCAACACCACCGGGACTGATGTTAGCCACTGCCACCACTGAACCTGAGTCTGTCTGCCCCCTGGACCACCACCACTGGGACTGATGTTAGCCACTGCCACCACTGAGCCTGAGTCTGTCCGCCCCCGGACCAACACCACCGGGACTGATGTTAGCCACTGCCACCACTGAGCATGAGTCTGTCCACCCCCGGACCACCACCACCACCACTGGGACTGATGTTAGTCACTGCCACCACTGAACCTGAGTCTGTCTGCCCACGGACCGCCACCACTGGGACTGATGTTAGCCACTGCCACCACTGAGTCTGAGTCTGTCCGCCCCCGGACCAACACCACCGGGACTGATGTTAGCCACTGCCACCACTGAGCATGAGTCTGTCCACCCCCGGACCACCACCACCACCACTGAGACTGATGTTAGCCACTGCCACCACTGAGCCTGAGTCTGTCCAACCCCCAGACCACCACCACCGGGACTGATGTTAGCCACTGCCACCACTGAGCCTGAGTCTGTCCTCCCCCGGACCACCACCACTGGGACTGATGTTAGCCACTGCCACCACTGAGCCTGAGTCTATCCTCCCCCGGACCACCACCACTGCAACTGATGTTAGCCACTGCCACCACTGAGCCCAAGTCTGTCCCCCCGGACCACCACCACCACCACCTGGACTGATGTTAGTCACTGCCACCACTAAGCCTGAGTCTATCCACCTCCGGACCACCACCACCACCAGTACTAATGTTAGCCACTGCCCTCACTGAGTCTGAGTCTCTCCGACCCCCAGACCACCACAACCAGGACTGATGTTTTCACTGTCACCACTGAGCCTGAGTCTGTCCGCACCTCAAGGACCACCACCACCACCACCACCGGGACTGATGTTAGTCACTGCCACCACTGAGCCTGAGTCTGTCTGCCCCCTTCCCCGGACCACCACATCCATCAGCCACAGACACAAAGCTTCTTAATATTTAAACCATAAAGTGAGTGTGTGTACTCATGTTTGTTATGCTGCTTCACTTCCTTCAGTTGTATGTTTTGTTTTCTGTAGCTTTTCAGAGCCACAATGTTAAAACACATACGGTACACTTATTTTGTTTCTTTTACAGGGTAACAATAAAAGGCTCCATTGCTAAAACACATTGGGAATGGTACTGTAGCTGTACCATACAGAGAGGAAGCGATGTAATATCCATGTGAAATCCATTCTGGTAAGTATGAAGATTTTATTTCATCCGTTTCATCGTTTGGAAAGACTGCAGCAAATATTGCACACAGGTTGTGTTAGCTGACAAGATAAGGGTTTGAAATGAAACGACTTTAGATTGAGATTTGAGAACCAAGGAGGGACAAATAACAATTATGTTACAAGAAGTTATTCTTTTCTTTTTTTAGGAAACTGCCAGCTGCGTTGTTGTTCTGTCAAAGTGGCCTTTTCCAAATAAGTTCTTCAACATCAGGCACCCTCACCCCCCAAAAAAACAATACTTACCTTTAAGTACTTGAGAGTTATCCATTTCCAATTTCAGCACAAAAAATTCTCATTGAGCACTGGAATGTGCACACCAACAGGTTCTGTGTGACCTGTGATGCAGAACAATACCATGAGAACATGTCCATGTCAACCCCCTCCTCACCTACAAAATACACAACCATATATCTCTATATATAGATATATATATCTACTCATCAAGGCAACTATTAGTGTACAGCCAGAACACAGTAGACCAGCAACACAATGCTCATAGTCATCATTTTATATTGAGGTATGTGCTGAAACATTCTCGTTTCACTGTGTTACAACTTGTCAATTTTCTGCACACAAGCAGGATGCATTTTGGGCCTGCAGAAAAAATCTGGGACTCTGTGCCACCACTGTGCACATGACTGAGTGCGCCATTAATTCTGAGGGACTTTGTATGTGCTGAAACACTCTCGGTTCACTGTGCTACCACTTGTCAATTTTCTGCATACAAGGAGGATGCATTTTGGGCCTGCAGAAAAATCTGGGACTCTGTGCCACTTTTATGTGTTCTGTGATTGTTGCTGTGAGCTCAAGATGTCATACTGACATTTTTACAATTAAAGCAGCATTACAAGAATGTCCTGACAGTTATGAACTGTACTTTTTTATGATACTTTACATTGCCACAGCCACCACTAGTTACTTCCAAGTCATGACTTGAATTATATGCTTCTTTTCACAATTTATGTCTGCTTTACTTACTTGACTACTTTTTTTCATGTATGAAAAAAATGAGCACGCCTTCCAATATTGTTTGGACCAGGTTTGTATTTATTTGCAGCTGCTTTTCAATAAGTATTGTCCCATGGTGTCATAAAACACTGCCTGCTGCATAACTGTTTATTAACAACAGAAATTAAATATAACAACTAATTGATGTGATGGAGTAAAGCAGAGGAAAACAATGACCAAGGCCTGGTCAGCACCAATTTAAAAGGAATGCTCCTTTCATTATTTCATACATGAAAAAAGGTAGTACAGCAGACTCAACTACTGCAAATTCTCGTATCATTCCAGTCAGTCAGGATATAAGTAAAGAAAGTTGTAACATAGCATTAAAAAATAGGACAGAGTTATCAACAGATTGTTGCGCTGCTGCTTTACAGAGATTCACCACATTACATAGTTATGATGATGCACATAAACTAATATGTGGGGGCATTACTCCCACTGGAATATTTATTGCTCCACAGAGTACAATATATTTCTGTGAAAATCGCTCATAATTTCATTATAGTGTGTCAAGTGACGGAGGAATTACCGATCAGAAAAGCCACCCACATTCTGCCCCCCTTTCTCAGCAACGTTAGGACATGATGCCAAAGGGAGCGCTGGTGCATGCTCCACTATAGTGAATGTCTGGCAGCTATCCCAATGTTTCCTTATGTTATAAGGTTGACTTTGTGGTGAAATGTGGGAATGTTTCCAATAACAAGGCTCTTCTTACTGGTAACATGCCCTCATGTTTCACCACATACTGACCATTATAACATACAGAAACATTTAGAAACCTGACGGACAATTGGATATTCACCGTAAGGAGCACGCACACGTGCTCTCCCTACCATCACATCCTAATGTTGCTGAGAAGGGAGGATGCTGTTGCCAATGGTGGTGGTAGTGGTGGTAGTGGCAGAGAAGATGGACACACAGCAACCTCCGGTGGCACTGGTGGTGCTGCTGCTCCTGTTGCTTCAATGGGGGAAGCAATACCCAGGAGTTGGGAGTGGTCCAGCATGACATGACTGCCCCGCACCCACGGGTCCGCACTCCCCTTTGGTGCACCCACAGGCCAGCAACTCGCATTCTCCTGGGTCTATACTGAGTAAGCCCCTGGGCTGACACACACACACACACGCATGCGCACACGTGAGGACCAGGAAATGCCACAGATTACTGAGGACCATATCTTCTCATAGGTTTTTTAAAGAAAGAATTGCACAGAGGCATGTATTGCTTCACTGTAAATATGATAGGCACCACAGATATCTGATTTTATACAAAAATGTACACAGTGTACAAGACCTACTTCTGAGGACCGCTATTTCGGGAAGGGGGAAGTGAGGACCAGTGATGCGGTCAGCAGTGGCACTCAGTTACCCATTGATTTTCATTCCCAGGTCAGGTGACAGATATTTCAGAGAGATGGTTAACTACATCATTAGTTGTCTGATGGTCAGAAATCATAGAAAAACACTTAAACATGTGTAAATACTTTCTGGTGATACTGCAATGTAGTAATGACTCTAAACAGTAATAAAACAATAAAATATAAAGTAGGAAATGCTTTTTATGTGTCGTTATTTTTAAGCACCATGTCAAATACTGTACTTTACACCATTTTTACATTTTCCGATTTTTAATTAAAACAGCCAAAGACCAATGAACACAGAGCACTAAGCACAGCGGCTCTTAAGAGTTATTCATTTTCTCTGCAGTACTGTGCAGTAATCCTCAGTCTCCTCAAAGGCGACACTGTACCTACCGCACATTACAGCATTGTAAAATGACTATTTTAAAGTAAAGCTGTCACAGAGTGAAAAAGGCAAAACGCTAATCGGGGTCAGGCTTTGGGGGGTGAGGAGAGTCGCTGTATGTTAGCTTTCCTTTCAAATGAAAGCAGCACATAAAATAATGCCTCCTCTCTTTGAGATATGACAGTAATTTCCAGAATTTCTTTAGCTTTAAAGGGACACTGTCAACCTGTTTTGCATCATATTATTTCTAGTTAAAACCCCTCATGTTATGATTGCTTATCTTCACTAAAACTCATTGATGTTGCTGTTTGTTTTGTTCGGTTCCTTGTTTAGTAGAATAGAAATGCATGCTAATGTATATTTATATACTTTGTTTTGTTTCAGATCCTGAATTCTATTCTTACTGCCTATTTCTTGAACATTTGGAGCACCCCAAACAGTGCAGTCACTCATGAGTCAGTAGCCACCTAAACGCCCATGAGTGACTAGACTGTGTTGGAGGTGTTACCAATTCAAGGAAAGATGCAGTGGAAGTTGATCAAGGAATGTAAACAAACCTGCTTTTGCGTGGTAACACCAGTATGGTGGGCAGTCTGTTGTTCAGTTTTTTAAAGAAAAAGGCTCAGAATCAAACTCCCAGCTGCATCAGCAATCTTTACAGAATGTTACAATCATAAAAAGCTAGAGACACTCGGAGACCTAAGGGGGTTGACAGTGTCACTTTAAAGCCCTTTTCACAATAATGTTTTTTTAAACAAACAAAAAACAACAAGCACTTCAGTTTGACCCCTCTTAGTGTTGCTTCAATAGTACTTTTGTGGATCTGACTATCCTGCTTCAGATAGTGCTAGCATGTAACCTAAAATCGGTCCACTGGAACTGAGATTGGATCCACCTGGAAACAATCTCAGTTAATCGGATCAGATGGTCAGATCCATGATCCAGGTAAGATCCATGGATACTTCAGATACTTACAATGAACCCTAGGAGATCAGACGCCTGGTCAGATGTCTATGCCGTCAGGCCTATCCAATATCCAACCAGAATTATGGTATACAGTGAGATCAGACCTGGTATGACACTATTTAAGAAACAAGAAAAGATAGCCAACTCTGTTAAAAGGGGGATAAATTCTTTTATATGTACATTAGGGAGCAAAGAAAGACCAAGGGAGGGATACAGAGACTTAATAAAGGGAAGGGAATGTGGGCAGAGGGTGACAGTGAAAAAGAAGGGTTACTGAATGAATATTTCTGCTCAATATTCACAACAGAAGAGGAGGGGAAGGTACCTAAACCAAACAAGAGAAAGACTCTGAATAGGGGGGTCGGTACCAGTCCATTCACAAAAGAAAGGGTTTTGAAAGAACTCTTGAAACTGAGGGTGGACAAAGCAATGGGGCCTGATGGGATTCACCCAAGAATTCTAAAATAACTAAGGGTGGAACTAGTAACACCACTGACTACTCTCTAACAAATCATGGGAGGATGGGGTGTTATCTGAGAGCTGTAGGAGGGCAAATGTGATTCCACTTCACGAATGTGGGAGCAGGACAGAGGCAAGAAACTACAGACCAGTTAGTTTGACCTCAGTGATAGGGAAAATTATGGAATCACTTAAGAAGGAAAGAATTGTTGAATACCTAGAGGCCAGTGGGGCACAGGACCCAAGGCAGTACGGTTTCTCAGCGGGAAGGTCAGATGAACCTATTAGATTTCTTTGACTGGGCGAAAAAATAGTAGACCAGGGAGGGATTGTGGATATGGCCTGCCTAGATTTTAGCAAGGCATTTGACACAGTTTCTCACAAAAGATTACAAGTTAGCCAGCCTTGGAGTGGGTCCTAAGGTGGCAGCCTGAATAAAAAACTGGCTGGACAACAGGACGCAAAGGGTAATAGTAAACGGAGTCCACAGTGAAGAAAGGGGGGTAACTAGTGGGATACCGCAGGGTTCGGTAATGGGACCGGTCCTCTTTAATGTCTTTATAAATGACATTGGAGAGCGTCTGGAAAGAAAAGTATGTCTCTTTGCAGATGACACAAAGGTCTACAACTGGGTTGATACACAAGGTGGGGTGGAAAGGATGAAAAGGGACTTGGCAAGGTTAGAGGAATGATCAAATGTATGGCAGCTCAGATCCAAGGCAAAGAAGTGCAAGATAATGCACCTGGGAAACAAAAAACCCAGAGGAAGAGTACACAAAGGGGGGTGAGATAATAACAACAACGTAAATTGAAAGAGACCTAGGAGTAATTATATGAGATGACCTAAAGGTGGGCAAGCAATGTGAGAAGGCAGTAAGGAGGGTTGGGGGGATACTGGGATGCATAGGGAGATGAATCAACAGTAGAAAACAGGAAGTTGTTATCCCTCTGTTCAGACAGTTGGTGAGACCCAATCTGGAGTACTGTGTGCAATTCTGGAGACCCATCTCCCCAAAGACATAGACAGAGTGGAGGCTGTTCTGAGGAGGGCAACCAAAATGGTGCAGGGTCTGCACCAGAAGACATACGAAGAGAGAATAAAGCAGCTTAATATGTATACCCTTGAGGAAAGGGGGGGGGACATGATAGAAACTTTAAAGTTTCTCAAGGGAATGAGCAAAGCACAAGAGGGTAGCATCTTTCAGAAGAAGAGATGTACAAGAACAAGGGGGCACAATTTGAAGATAGAGGGGGGACAGCTCAGAGGTAATATGAGGAAGTATTTTTTGGAGATCATGTGATGCAGAGTGCTGAGCAGCAGCTCCCGCTTCCCGTCTCTTATTTATCTAATTTTGGTGATCTATTTTATTATTTTCTCTTGATTCTAAGCTTTTACGCTCTGCAATAGCTGTTGCAGTCTGGTCTGGTTATCTTTTGAATGGAAGGAGGCTTATATGAAGAAAGACCCACAGAAGCATACTCCTCCAGCAGCTCCTGAGAAGGCCCCGAAGATATCCAGGGCCTCGGGTGGTTCTAGCTCTGATCTCCCCAGCCAAAGTGGTGATCAGGAACCTCTAACGCTGGTCAGATTTCTCAAGGAATTCAAACCCTTTCGAGAGGAAATGAAGGATATGGCAATGGACTTGAAATCGTTATCCAGAAAGTTAGACGAGCTCTCATTGGCTGTTTCTGACAACGCAGCCCAAATTGTTTCTATTGAGAAAAGGATTGGTAGTCTTGACCCGAATTGGTCTCAATGAGCCAGAAAATTTCTCATCTAGAAGTCAAGCTCGAGGACCTTGAGGGTCCGAGCTGAAGAAACAATGTGGTGGTTCTCGGTTTACCGGAGGGAGAGAAAGGCCAAAATGTTGAGGCATTTGTTCGGAAATTGGTTGAGAGGGTGGCAGGCCCATCCCCATTTGGCTCTGGCTACATGATAGAGCGTGTCCACAGGGCTTTATGGCCTAAGCCACCCCCTGAGGAACCCCCACCGCCCTATCATGTGCCAATTCCTGAATTATCTGGAGAAACAACATTTTCTACAAAAACTGCATGCCCTGCAAGAGGTTCACTGCAAGCAAGTAAAGCAAAGAACCTCCCAAGATCTACCCATCTCGGTCCGCATGAAACTCATGGCATTTCATCCTATTGCTTCCAAGCTAATTGCTGCAGGCCTGAAGTTCAGAATGAGTTATCCGGCTAGACTACAGATTTCAACTAATGGATCCTGGAAAAGCTATGAAGACCCTGAAGAAACCCGGAGGAGCCTTAAGTCGTTGTTGCCTGATGTCTTCAAAGACCCTTGAATGGTGGTGGTGTAGTATTGAGCATTGCACGGAGCCAAGAACTTGAACTTTTTTTTTTGTTTCCTCAGAGAAATCTTTGGAATGTAAAGACTCAGGTGACTGCATAGTTTGCATTGAACTTGGGGGTCACCGCAGGCAGCCCTGTTCCTTTTTTTCTTTCAGTTTCATAATGGGCTTATAGTGACCCGATGTAAAGGACACTGGGATTTTGAGCCTTCTTGGGGGGGGGGCTTAAGAGCCAGGGTTTTTTGACGACAATTTTTGCTGGGGATTGAAAGGACCCAGTTTGGTTGTGGGCTAGTTTTTTGTTTTCTCCTTTGGGGCTGTTGCTGGGATGGTCCTGGGTCTTCTCCATCTCATCCTCCACATGGTTTGGGTCTAGGAATCGACCGCTAGAGGGCGCTCCTACCTTTAGGGACTTGAGAGGAGACTCCACTCATGAGGGCTTTAACAGGAGCATTGATTAGCTGGGAGGCTGCACTCCCAATTGCTCAAGGAGGCCCTGTTCTTTGGACTCTGACTGAGAGTTGGGAAAGGTAGCTTCTATGCCTTTCTCCATCTCATCTGTAGTTTCCATCTTTACTATTTTAACTTTCATCTTTAGTGTGCAATGGGGCATTTCTACCTCCAGGTACTGCTGAAACAAGCACCTCTGATTTTAATATAGGTTATCACGAGCGAGTGGGCATTGAGATGGCTCTACCATAGCTCCCCTATGTTATCTTTTCTCATACCCATACCTTGGTCTGAATGTGGCGAAGGCCCAGGACTACTCGTTCTTTTTGAGGGTAGAGCTGTCAGGGCTCGTTTTCTGAAGGCTGTCCTTAGCATGCAACAGCACTAAATAGCAAAGTTTACTATCAGGGGGCCAGAGTAGAGGGATTAGAAACAGTACTGTGCTGAACGTAGCTTGTGACAGATTGGGGGAGGGGGAAGGGGTGGTTGGGGGTGGGTGGTTATTGGGGATAGGTGGTATACATTTCTGGGTGGGCTAGGGAAGAGGGTGGGTTTTACTGCAGTAACACTGGGGATACAGGTAATGGAGTTTTACATCTCGTGTGCTGAGTATAATTACTTGGCTTGTTATCTCTTCTGGATGGTAAATGAGTTAACATTCGTGTCTTGGAATGTTAAGGGGATCAGAAAGCAACATAAGCAATTTCAGGTTCTTAAACACTTAAGTTTGTTTAACTCACAGATAACCTTTTTGCAAGAAACCCATTTATTAGAAGGGGAAGCTTTGCAATTAAGGAGGCAACAAGTGGGATCGATTTACAGTGCCCAGGGCACAACAAATATTTGTGAGGTCATGCTCATGATTAACAGAAGTATCCCTTTTTCTCCTGCACAAGTGATCAAAGATACTAAGGGTAGGTTTATTTTGGTCAGAGGTGCCCCCTGGTCTGTCCCAATTTTATTGGGCTGTGTTCATGGCCCTAATCAGGACGACCCTGGATTCTTTGTGAGACGTATCTATCATTCTCCCAATGATTCCCATTAAAATTGTTTTAGGGGGAGATTTCAATCAAGTATTTGATTCTCATTTATATAGACTGGGTAGTGGCCCAGGCGGAGTTACCCCTGGACAGAAGGCACTTAGGGAGCTACTAGATCAATGTGGGCTCTGTGATGTCTGGCGCGTCTTGCACCCTGATTCCAGAGAGTTTACTTTTAGGTCCTCGGCACATGACTCGCAGTCCCGCATTGACTATTTACTTATTTGTCAGTGCCTCCTGCCTGGAGTGATGACCTCCTCAATTCAACCTGTCCCAATCTCCGACCACTCACTAGTGATATGCAGTTTGGTACTGCTCAATTCAGTTAACAGGGAAACTAGATGGAAGCTCAATGATCAACTTCTTAAAGATGCTAAATATTGTAAACTTATTAGGGAAAAAATAGAATATTTTTCCTCACTAAACCCCTTAGAGAGTGTAAAACCTGATATCTGATGAGGGGCCTTTAAAGCCTTCATGAGAGGGATACTGATTAGCATGGCGGTTGGTAGGAAAAGAGAACGAGAGGAAGACCTTAAATCCCTATTATTCCAAATTAGATCTTTGGAAACAAACCTTCTGACTAATCCTCTAGATGAGGATATTCAGAAACTCCTGAAATTAAAGGATAAATATCTGGGGTTACTTCAAGAGAAAGCAGAACTAGCTATTATTCGTACCTGAGCTAAATACACAGATCAAGGGGAAAAAGTGGGACGTTTACTGGCATTGCATATTAAACAGCAGGAGTCAATGAGATTTATCCCGTCTATCAGGTCATCAGCAGATGGAACTCTCAAAGTGTCTCCAAATGAAATAGCACAGGAATTTGCCTGCCACTTATTATTCTAAACTGTATAGTGACATGGAGCACCCTCCCTGTCCAGAAGGTATACAAGGTCATTTAAGAGGTTCCCACTTGCCCCTTCTCTCTGACAGGTGTGGTGAAACTCTGGTTGTCCCTATTTCTCAGGAGGAGATTGCCAAGGTTATTAGTGAATTGCCTGCCAATAAGGTCCCTGGCCCAGAAGGATTTTCTCCTTTATTCTACAAGGTCTTTTGAGACCTTCTTGTACCAATATTTGGTCGTTTATTTCAACACATCCTATCTAGGGAGGATACAAATCCATATCTCTATAAGGCCCTGATTGTTCTGCTTCCCAAACCTGATAAAGACCTTGATAAGGTTCAAAGTTATAGACCCATCCATCTTTTAAACCAGGATGTCAAGATTCTCTCTAAAATACTGGCTAACAAGTTAGCATTGGTTCTTTCTGGGTTAATAGGTACAAACCAGGTTGGATTCATGAAAGGGCGATTATCTTTTGATCATTTATGTACTCTGTCGCATGTCTTATCGGCTACCAGGGATGTGGGGTTCCCAGCGGGCCTGGACTCCTTGGATGGTGAGAAGGCATTCAACCTTGTGAACTGGAATTTCTTGTTCCACACTTTAGAGGCTTTCCAAATCCCTTCTCTGTTTATCTCCTGGATTGCCGCCCTTTATAAAAACCCATCGGCAAGGATTTCTGTGAATGGGGCCTTCTCCCACTCTTTTCCACTTCATTCAGGTACTAGACAGGGGTGCCCCTCTCTCCTTTATTATTTAACTTATATTTGGAACCTCTTATCCAAAATATTCTCAATAATGACTCCTTACAAGGAGTTCAAATTGGGCTGCATGAAGTGAAGTTTACCGCATATGCTGATGATCTGTTAATACATTTGTCCCATCCGGTATCCTCTGTTCCGGCCTTACTAAGTGAAGTGGCAAGGTTCAGTGCTCTGTGTAACTATAAATTAAATGCCAGTAAGTCCCTGTTTTTCCCTTAAATCACAAAGTCTTCAAAAATGATATTAGTCCCTTGAGGCTATGCTGGACTCCCAGGTCTTTTAAATATCTGGGTATTAAACTTTCACATAACCCCTTAGTATGGTTCAAGGAAAACCTAGATCCTTTACTGCAGGGAATTACACATGATTTAGAGAGGTGGTCCAAACTCCCTATCTCTCTGTGGGGCCGAATTAATATAATTAAAATGAATGTATTTGCTAGGATTTTTTACCCGTTGTCCCTTCTTAATGCTTTTACTCCTTTAGTCTGGTTCAAAAAGGTTCATGGTATTTTTACTAAATTTATCTGGGCCAATAGGTATCCCTGCCTTGCTTACCATAAGCTGGCAGCTCCTAAATTGGAAGGGGGGTTGCAATCCCCACCTGGCTATATATTATTGGGCTAGTCACCTTCATAAATGTTCGTGGGCGGGTATCTCCTGGCCCAGAGGAAGGCTGAGAATCATTTGGCTCAGTAATAGAATTGAACGAATCAAGGCCAATAATCTGGACCCTCTCGCGTTATTTTTCCTTAAGTTATCTCAAGTAAGTACGGCTGTAGATTGCCCCATAATAAGGACCTCTTTAAAGGTCTACCTACAGATGTGCTCCTTGTTGCAGTACTCTCTCCATCTGGACCTGGCCCAGTCTATATGGAATTCTCCATCATTTATTATTAACAAGAATCAAATCTCTCATCTTTGATTGCCTCAACTCGAAGAGGAGAAGCTCTCGACCTTTACTGATGATGAGGGGCACTGGCTATCAGCAGAGGAGATGGTTAGAAAATGTCATATTCTGATTTCTTCTTTCTTCAGTCTTGCAATTGAGGTATGTAGTATTAATCTCCGTGGGGAGTACTCCTCCCTCTCAGAGCATCTCCTCTCTGATACCTGAGATATCCCCACTTTCTGGGTCCTCTGGCATAATCTCTAAATTTGGGCCATCACAATTTTGGATTAACTTTTGCCTCCATCTGCAGTTAGTTTGACATTCTCTCTGGAAGTTATGTCACAAAATTATCTCTCCGGATAGACTGCTTCTCATGCAATATCATGTATTACACAATCTATACTACTCCCCGGTTAAGCTCCACAAGTGGGGCTACTTAGACTCCAATAAAGGTAAGAAATGCTTGCAAGATGAGGGCACGCTTTTCCGCATGCTTTGGTCTTGTCCAAGTATTTCCACCTTTTGGGTCTCAATTCAAACCTCCTTAGACCCCTTGTTGGGCCTCCAATAATACTTTATCCCTGAGGTATGTGTCTTGGGGGACCTGTCTTCCATTAGAGTCAAGGTGCGTAAATCTCACGTATCCATGGTCACCTTGTCGGCTAAGAAAATAATTCTCTGTCACTGGAAAGACAGGTCCCCCCCCTTTCCAGGAATGTGTAAGAGAAGTTTTATCCAACTTATGCACAGAAAAAGCAATAGCTAGCCTACGTAACAGACTGGCAACTTATGTTAGAATCTGGGATCCCCTTCACCCATTAATCTCTTTGGTTCCAAACTAAGTTTACAGTAGGCTCAATGCTTTGATAAGGCCTTTTAATTAGAGGCTCAGCAATTACAGGTTCTGCGATGGGTTACTGCAGTAAGGGGAGCTGAGGGGGGCAACATCTTTTTAATATGTATCAATGTGTCTCTGTCAGCTTCTTTGTATGCTGCCTTTTATGGTGGAAACTGTGTGAATAAACTTTAAATTAAAAAAAAATAAAGTAATTTTTCACAGAGAGGGTTGTAGATGCATGGATCAGCTTTCCTGAAGAGGCTGTGGAGTAAGGAACAGTAGGAGAAATCAAGAATGCATGGGACAGACATAAGGTAATTCTAGTGGGGGTAGGAGGAAGTAAGCTGTTGATTAACTAGACTCTGCAGCTTATCCATCAGGTGGGAAATGGGCAGACTAGGTGGGTCAAGCTGCCCTTATCTGCTGTCAAATTCTGTTTCTACTACCCACGTGCACTAACAATGAACTGAAAACATGGTAAATACTTACTTACTATAGCAAGCTGAAACATTCTGGCCTTCAGTACATGGGTACCTCCTCCTATAGTATGTTCAGACATTTTGGTCCTCAGTACATCGCTAGTACCTCCTAAAGTACAATCATAAACTTTGATCCTCAGTTCATGTCTACCACCTCCTATAGTACATTCACATGCTTTGGTCCTCCATACATGACTAGTATCTCCTACAGGGCAATCACACACTCTGGACCTCAGTTCATACTTACCTTGTCACACAGTACCTTCACACACTTTGGTCCTCAGTACATGGCTAGTGTCGTCCAAAGTACAATCACACACTATGCCCTCAGACACTCTGCTCCTTAGTTCATGCATACTACCTCCTACAATACCTTCACACACTTTGGTCCTCCGTACATGACCAGTATCTCCAAATGAATAATCACATACTCTGGTTCTTGGTACAATTACCACAACCTATAGTACCTTCACACACTTTGGCCCTCAGTACATGACTAGTATCTCCTAAAGTACAATCATATACTCTGGTCCTCAGTTCAGTCTTACCACCTCCTGTAGCACCTTTACACAAATTGGTCATTCTTACATGTCTAGTATCTCCTAGAGTACAATCACACACTCTAGTCCTTAATTAATGCTTACCACTTCCTATAGTACCTTCACACTGGTGCTTAGTTCATGCTTACCATCTCCTATAGTACATTTACACACTCAGGTCCTTAGTACGTTCTAAGTACCTACTATAGTACCTTTACACAATCTGGTCCTTAGTTCATGCATACCACCTCCTATAGTATGTTCTCACACTTAGTCCTCCATACATGACTAGTATTTCCTAAAGTACAATCCACCATCTGGTCTTCAGTTCATGCTTACCACTTTCTATAGTTGATTTATACACTCTGCTCCTTCATTCATGCATTCTACCTCCTACAATACATTCACACACTTTGGTCCTCCATACATTGCTAGTATTTCCTAATAAACAATCACATACTCTGGTTCTCGGTACGATTACCACATCCTATAGTACCTTCACACACTTAGTCCTCCAGACATGACTAATATTTCCTAAAGTACAATCCACACTATGTTTCTCAGTTCTTGTTTACCACCTCCTGTACTACCTTGACACACTTTGGTCCTCCATATGTGGCTAGTATTTCCCAAAGTACAATCACATACTCTGGTCCTCAGTTCATGCTTACCACTTCTTATAGTACCTTCACACACTTTGGTCCTCAGTACATTGTTAGTACAAACTATAGTACCTTTATACACTCTGCCTTTAGTTCATGCCTACTATCTACTATAATACCCTCATACATTTCCATACTCCATACATGGCTAGTACCTCCTAATGTACAATCTCATACTCTTCTTCTCAGTACTTGCTTACCACTTCTTATAGTACCTTCACACACTATGGTCCTCAGTACCTGACTAGTATCTCCTAAAGCACATTCACATACTCTGGTCCTCAGTTCATGCTTACTGCCTCCTGCAGTACATTTACTCACTTTGCTCCTCAGTTCATGCTTACCAAGGCCTAAAACACAATCATGACTCTGGTCCTCAGTTCACGATTTCCACCTCCTATGGTACCTTCACACACTTTGTTCCTTAGTGAACTGCAAGAATCTCCTAAAGTTCAATCGCACATTGTGGTCCTCAGTTCATACTTATCATGTCATATAGTAGCTTTACACACTCTGGTCCTCAGTTCATACCTACCATGTCATGTAGTAGCTTCATACACCCTGGTCCTCAGTTCCTACTTACCATGTCATATAGTTGCTTCACACACTTACTTAGTTCATATACTTACCACCTCTGAAAGTACCTTCACACACTCTAGTCCTCAGTAGATGGCTAGTATCTTCCAAAGTACAATCACAATCACACACTATGGTCCTCAATTCATGCTTACCATCTCTATAGTACCTTCACACACTTTGGTCCTCAGTATATTGTTAGTACGCCCTATAGTACCTTTACACACTCTGCCCTTAGTTCATGTGTACTCCCTCCTATAATACCTTCACACTCTTCCATACTCCATACATGGCTAGTATCTCCTAATGTACAAAACCCATACTCTGGTTATCAGTACATGCTTACTGCTTCCTATAGTACCTTCACACACTTTGGTCCTCAGTGCATGACTAGTATCTCCTAAAGTACAATCACATTCTCTGGTCCTCAGTTCATGTTTACCACCTCCTACAGTGCATTTACTCACTTTGCTCCTCAGTTCATATTTACCACCTCCTGTAGTACCTTCATAGAGGTTGGTCCTCAGTAATTGGCAAGAATCTCCTAAAGTACAATCACACACTCTGGGGCTCAGTTCATATTTACCACCTCCTATGCTACTTTCACACAGTCTGGTTCTCAGTACATTGTTAGTACCTCCTATAGTACAGTCACACACTATATGTGTGTTTATGTTTATCACTTTGTATAGTACCTTCACACACTTTGGTCCTTAGTGCATAGCTAGTATCTCCTCAAGTTCAGTTACAAACTCTGGTCCTCAGTTCATGCTTACCACCTCCTATAGTACATTCACACACTTTGGTATTCAGTTCATGCTTACCACCACCTAGAGTACATTTATTCACTCTATTCCTCAGTTCTTTTTTACCACCTCCTATACTATCTTTAAAAACCTTGGTGCTCAGTACTTGGCAAGTATCACCTAAAGTACAGTCACACATTATGGTCCTCAATACGTGCTTACCAACTCCTATAGCAACTTCACAAATTTTGGTCAACCGTACTTGGCTAGCATCTCCTACACTACCTTTACACACTTTGGCCCTTAGTGCAAGGCTAGAATCTCCTAAAGTTCTATCACACACTCTGGTCTTTAGGACATTGTTAGTGCCCCCTATAGAATCTTTACACTCTCTGCTCCTTAGTTCATGCATATTACTTCCTAGAATACCTTCACACAATACTCTGGTTCTTGGTACGATTACCACATCCTATAGTACCTTCACACACTTTGGTCTTCAGTACATGAATAGTATCTTCTAAAATACAATCCACATTCTGGTCCTTACTTCTTGCTTACCACCTCCTGTAGTACTGTCACATACGTTGGTCCTCCATACATGGCTAGTATTTTCTAAAGTACAATCACATACTCTGGTCCTCAGTTCATGCTTACCACCTCCTATAGTACATTCTCACACTTTTGTCCTCAGTTCATGCTTAACACCTTCTATTGTACTTTCATACACTTTATTCCTCTGTACATTGCTAGCATCTCCTAGAGTACAATCACAAACTCTTGTCCTCAGTTCAAACATATCACTTTCTAGAGTGCCTTCAAACACTCTGGTCCACAGTTCATACTTAGCACCTTCTATTGTACCTTCAGACACTTTGGTCCTCAATACCTGGCTAGTAACCCCTACAGTACAATCACACACTCTGGTCCTATAATACTTTTAAACACTTTGTTCCTCAGTTCAGGCTTACCACCTCCTATAGTACTGTCACATTCTGGGTCTCAGTACATTGTTAGTACCTGCTATAGTACAGTCACACACTCTGGTCTGCAGGTCATGCTTACCAGTTGCAATACAGTAGAACAATGACAGACTTCAGTCCTCATCTAATGTTTACCACCTCCTATAGTACATTCACACACTTTGTTCCTTAGTGCCTGGCTAGTATCTCCTAAAGTTCAATCACCCACTCTGGTCCTCAGTTCATGCTTACCTTGTCATGCAGTGCCTTCACACACTTTGGTCCTCAATACATAGCTAGTATCTTCCAAAGTACAATCACACACAATGTCCTCATTTCATGCTTACCACCTCATATAGTACATTCACACACTCTGGTGTTCAGTACATTGTTAGTGCCCCCATACAACCTTTACACACTCTGCTCCTTAGTTCATGCATATAATCTCCTACAATACCTTCACACACTTTGGTCCTCCATACATGGCTAGTATCTCCTAATGAACTATCACATACTCTGGTTCTCGGTACAATTACCACCTCCTATAGCACCTTCACATACTTTGGTCCTCCATACATGGCTAGTATCTTCTAATAAACTATCACATACTCTGGTTCTCGGTACAATTACCACCTCCTATAGCACCTTCACACACTTTGGTCCTCAGTACATGACTAGTATCTCCTAAAGTACAATCACATAATCTGGTCTTCGGTTCAGTCCTACCACCTCCTATAGCACCTTCACACAAATTGGTCATCTGTACATGTCTAGTATCTCCTAGTATCTCCTGAAGTACAATCACATACTCTAGTCCTCAATTAATGCTTACCATTTCCTATAGTACTTTCACACACACTCTGGTGCTTAGTTCATGCTTACCACCTCCAATAGTACATAGGGAGCTGGATGTCATTGTCCACCTAGAGACAAATGACCTGGCTAGAAATGGGATCCCAGCAGTGCAATAGGAGTTTGTAGAGTTGGGGAGGGGCCTTAGACAAGCTGCACATATGGTAACCTTCACGGAGATGCTGCCTGTCTATGGAAAGGATGATACTAGGGTACTCCACACCATGAAATTCAATGAATGGTTGAAAACCTGGTGTGGAGCTTAGGGTTTTGGCTTCACTGGGGACTGGGGAGCCACCTGGAGGGATACAGGCCTATACTGGTGAGATGGCCTGCATCTGTACAGGGGAGAACCAGGATCCTAGGTGAGAAGTTTAAATGCTTCAATGGCAAGCATTTAAACTAGTCAAGGGGGAGGCACTGAAAAGGAGCAGGGAAATACCAGCCTTCCCCCACAAAACACAGTAATTAGCGAGGTAAACACAAGGTAGAGCAGTCATTAGGGAGCAGGACAGAAGTAAATGCAAAAAAGGTAAAGGCAGTAAGGACAAGGATGGGGCTAAAAGGGGTAAGGCCATCCAAAACTGGAGGGTGATGAGTACCAATGCCCATAATCTGTGTAACGAGCTCCCTGAATTAGTGGCCTTGATGGAAGACAGATGCCTGGATATTGTGGCAGTCACAGAAACATAGTGCACAGAGAACCATGACTGGGATGTCAACATACCAGGGTACACAAGCTACAGGAGGGACAGGGAGGGTAAAAGAGGAGGGGGAGTAGCTCTCTATGTAAGGAAGGGGTTCAAAGCAACAGAACTAAACAGTAAACAGGGAGCAGATGAGGCACTCTGGGTCACCCTGGAGACAGGAAATGGCACCACAATCTTGATCGGGGTTGTATACAGACCCCATCTCAGGGGGAGGGAATGGACAAGGAAATGATAGAAGGCCTCCTTAGAATGGCAGAAAAAGGGGAGATATTATTGATGAGGGACCTGAATATGCCAGATATTAACTGGAGCACCTTTGCTGCAGGCACATCCAAGAGCAGAGTCATTCTTGATGCCAAACAAGGGGCATGCCTCATTGCCTCAGACAGCTAGTACTGGAACCCACTCAGAAGGAAGCAATCTTAGACCTGGTACTTTCAAATGGGGATGGAGAAAGAATCTTAGATTAGAAGTGGGTAGCCACCTGGGAACAAGCGACCACCAAACAGGGTGGTTTAAAAGATAAACACAGCCATAGAGTCAAGCCATACAAAAGCAAGAGTATTGGACTTTAGGAGGGCTGACTTTGGGAAAATGAGAGAGTGCCTCAGAAAATCACTAGCAAACAGGCAAGAAGGAGGGGTAAAGGAACAATGGGGAGTAATCAAAACAGCCATCACAGAGGCAACAAGCCTTTGTGTGAAGCAAATCAACAAAAAACAACAAAGGAAAAAAACACTATGGTTCTCAAATGAGGTGGCAGGGAAGGTTAAGGAGAAAAGGACAGCATTCAGGAAATATAAGGAAATACAGAAGGAGCAGGACAGAGAAATTTACCAGTAAAAGCAGAAAGAAGCAGGGAAAGCAGTCAGAATAGCAAAGACCCAAACTGAGGAAAGGATAGCCAACTCTGTTAAGAAGGGGGATAAGATCTTTTATAGGTACACTAGGGAGCAAAGAAAGACCCAGGGAGTGATGCTGATGCTTAATACGGGGGAGGGAATGTGGGCAGAGGGTGACAGTGAAAAAGCAGGGATACTGAATGAATATTTCTGCTCAGTATTCACAAAGGAAGAGGGGGGTACCTAAACCAAACAACAAAAACACTCTGGAGATGGGGGTTTATACCAGTCCATTTACAAAAGAAAGGGTTCTGAAAGAACTAGTAAAATTGAAGGTGGACAAAGCAATGGGGCTTGATGGATTCACCCAAGTATTCTAAAAGAACTAAGGTTAGAACTAGTCATACCACTGACTACTCTCTTTAACAAATCATGGGAGGATGGGGTGGTACCTAAGGACTGGAGGAGGGTGGATGTGATTCCTCTTCACAAAAGTGGGAGCAGGGCAGAGGTGGGAAACTACAGACCAGTTAGTTTGACTCAGTGGTAGGGAAAATGATGGAATCACTTCTGAAGGAAAGAATTGTTGAGTACCTAGAGGTCAGTGGGGCACAGGACCCAAGGCAGCATGGATTCACAGTGGAAAGGTCATGTCAGATGAATCTAATTGATTTCTTTGACTGGATGACCAAAGTAGTAGACCAGGCAGGGGCTGTGGACATGACCTACCTAGATTTTAGCAAGGCATTTTGATACAGTCCCACATAAAAGGTTAATACACAAGTCTGGCAATCTTGGAGTGGGTCCTAAGGTGGTAGCCTGGATAAAAAAATTGGCTGGACCACAGGACACAAAGGGTAGTAGTAAACAGAGTCCACAGTGAAGAAAGGAGTGTTACTAGTGGGGTACCACAGGGTTCAGTACTGGGACCGGTCCTTTTTAATGTCTTTATAAGTGACATTGCAGAGGAACTGGAAGGAAAAGTATGTCTCTTTGCAGATGACACAAAGATCTGCAACAGGGTTGATACACAGATGGAGTGGAAAGGATGAGAAGGGACTTGGCAAGGTTGGAGGAATTGTCAAATGTATGGCAGCTCAGATTCAATGCAAAGAAGTGCAAGGTAATGCACCTGGGAAATAAAAACCCAAGGGAAGAGTACACAATGGGAGGGATGGGATACTGACAACAGTAACAATGGAAAGGGACCTGGGGGTAATTATATCAGATGACCTAAAGGTGGGCAAGCAATGTGAGAAGGCAGTAGGGAAGGCTGGGGGGATATTGGGATGCATAGGGAGAGGCATCACCAGTAGAAAACAAGAAGTTGTTATCCCTCTGTACAGACAGTTGGTGAGACCCCATCTGGAGTACTGTGTGTCATTCTGGAGACCCCATCTCTGACAGACATAGACAGAGTGGATGCTGTCCAGAGGAGGGCAACCAAAATGGTGCAGGGTCTGCACCAGAAGACATATGAAGAAAGACTTAAGGAGCTTAATATGTACACCACTGAGGAAAGAAGAGGGGGGGGGATGGCTCAGGGAATGGTTCAGGGGCAACGTCCATTCCCGTTTCCCAGGTGCATTACTTTGCACTTCTTTGCATTGAATTTAAGCTACCATACATTTGACCATTCCTGCAACCTTGACATGTCTCTTCTCATCCTTTCCAGTCCCCCCGTGTATCAACACTGTTGCAGATTTTTGTGTCGCCTGCAAAGAGGCATTCTTTTCCTTTCAGTTCCTCTGCAATGTTACTTGTAAAGACATTAAAAAGGACTCGTTTCAGTACTGAACCCTGCAGTTCCAGGCTAGTAACCCCTTTTCTTTGGACTGTACTCTGCTTACTATTACTCTCTGTGTACTATTGTGCAGTCAGTTTTTTACCCAGGCTTCCATCCTGGGACCCACTGCCAGGCAGACTAACTTGTTCATTAATCATTTGTGTGGGACTGTGTCAAATGGATTGCTAAAGACACTAGTGAGGCCCCATCTGGAGTACAGTGTACAGTTCTGGAGACCATACCTACGTAAGGACATAGACAGGGTAGAGAAGGTTCAGAGGAGGGCAACAAAGATGGTGCATGGATTGCATCACAAGTCCTATGAAGACAGGTTGAAGCAACTGAACATGTACTCCCTGGAGGAGAGGAGGGAGAGAGGGGATATGATAGAGACATACAAGTATCTTACAGGGAGGAACAGGGTGCAGGAAAACACTATTTTAAGCGAAAAGATGTTTCAGGACTAGAGGCATGGGATGAAGTTGGAGGAGGACAATTCAGAGGAAACATGAAGAATTTCTTCACAAAACGGGTGGTGGACAAGTGGAACACCCTGCCAGAGGAAGTGGTGGGGCTGAAACAATCACGGGATTTAAGAATGCATGGGATAGACATAAAGGAATTCTAGAGGTCAGGGGTAAGGGGAAATAGACTTCTAGGAAAACAAACTGAACTTACAAGCTCAAATGGGCAGACTAGGTGGGCCATAGGCCCTTATCTGCCTACACTGTCTATGTATCTATGTATCTATGTATAAAGTATAGGTAGGCCATATCCACAGCCTCTCTGTGGTCTAATGCTGTAGTCACCCAAATAAATCTATTAGATTCATCTGACATGACCTTCCCTCTGTGAATCCATGCAACCTTGGGTCTTATGCCTGGCCTCTAGGCACTCAACAATTCTTTCTTTCAGAAGTGATTCCATAATTTTCCCTACCACTGTAGTCAAACTAACAGGTCTGTAGTTTCATGCTTCTGCCTTGCTCCCACTTTTGTGAAGAGGAATTACACCCATCTTCCTCCAGTCCTCAGGAACCACACTATCCTTCCATAAAATGGTAGTAAATGGTGTCACTAGTTCTCTCTTTAGTTCATTTAGAATTCTAGGGTGAAACCCGTCAGGCCCCATTGCTTTGCCCACTTCAATTTTAAGAGTTCTTTCAGGACCCTTTCTTCTGTGAATGCACTGGTATCAACCCCCCTCCATACAGAGTTCTTTTATTGATTGGTTTAGGTACCTCTCCCTGTACATCTGTCCATCTAAATAAAATTCAACATGGGAAATAGAGAAACAACTATGGAGACAGAAGTTTAAATTCCCAAGCTGCATCTTTTTGGAATAAGTTACTCCCTATGGTACATGCAGAAACTCTGTATGGGATGTTTACCATGGTAATTAGGGATCCATTTTCATTCACTTGCCAATGTACACAATAACCCCTCAAAAAATGTTACGATCCTTTTAGACTGCAGGAACTTGTAAATATTATACTGGTAAGCACCTGTGTCCTGTGCAGTAAGTCTACGAATTTAAAAATCCGTTATTTTATGTGAAACTAAATTACAGGGGCTTGTAAATATTGTATTTGTGTGATCCTTTTGTGTAGTAAGTTTATGTAATTATAAAACTATTATTTTATATGAAACAACTTCTAGACAAACACAGGACTATCTTGTGAACTGGACTGTAACCGTCCAAATGACATGTATGTTCCTGTTGAAAACTAAAGTTTTACCTACCTACCCTCCTCTTCTTTTGTGAATACTGAACATAAGTAGTCATTCAGCATCCCTGCTTTTTCACTGTTGCCCTCTTCCCTCACCTTTTTATTAAACCTCACTATACCTTTGTTGGTCTTTCTTTGCTCCCTAATGTACCTATGAAAGGTTTTATCTCCTTCCTTAACTAAGTTTGCTATTTTTTCCTTGGTTTGGGCCTTTATTTTTTTTTTTTTGTCTTTGGTAACTGGGTAAGTCCACTAGGCACAAGTGCCTGTTTTTTGGAGAAACCTGAGAGCACTGAATGGTTAAGTAATTTGCTTGGAGTCACACATTATGGAAGTGGAGGTTGTTAGTGTCAAACCCATGTCTGGTTTGTTGGATGCACGAGGCTCAGTCACAGCTTGTTACTCTGACCTCTAGGCTGTACTGCCAGCCACCTGTTCTTACTGCCTTTCCTGCTTCCTTGTGCTTTAACAGGAACAGTTCTCTGTTCTGCTCCCTCTGTGTTTCCTTATACTTCCTGAATGCTATCTTTTTCTTCCTAACCTTCCCTGACACCATTTTGAGAACCTTTGTGTTTTTTCTTCATTTTGATTTGTTTATGTGCTTCAAACATAGGCTAGTGCAGTCGTCACTTTCCGCATCCTGCCCAAAATCTGTTTCTGCACCTGTGGCACCAAAATGTACAGTTGCTGTACAACATCACCTTTCAGCAAACAAACTCATAATGTCACTATTCATGAGGTGGGATCACAAATGGCCCATGTTGAAAATCTGGAGTGAAAATACCAACAATTGCCCTGGCATTAGGGTGCTGCCCAACCCTGTAAAGTCTGACAGGTGTCAGAGGAATGACTTACCATTGCTGACTGTAATGTTCACACCATTCCACCCCCCCACTCTGCACCAAGTGACAGGCATCAAGGTGTGCCTTGGACTCTTTGGCCCCAACATTCACCTAATTCTCCTACACTGCACCTATGTTGGTATATTTCCTTATGGAATGGGGCGAGCATAAGGCCTGAAGACTCCACACATTGTGGCACTTGTTGGTCTCTGCTGGGTAGGGTGAGTAGGGTGAAGTGACATGGCATGAGCATTATGGCCAACAACCCAAAGGCACACCCCAATGCCTGTCACTCTCTGCACGGTGGGGCTGGGGTCACTATCAGATCATTACTTCACTGCCAATCCTATTGTGCATCTCTCTAACTCCTGCATGCCAAGGCCAGTGCCAGTAAGCCAACATTTGGCATTGACAAATGCTTGTTTTGGTTATTCACAGATAACCAAAGAAACACAAATATAAAGGAAGTCACACATACAAGTCAGCAGTTTGCATATTCCACAGGTATGGTATATTTAACTGTATGTAATGCCACAAATGCGATTGTGTGATTATTTATATTTTTTAACTGTATGTCTTGTTACAAACATAATTGAATGTTTACCATTTAATATATCAGAGAAATTAAACTGTATGTCTAATTCTTCATCCAATTGTACCCCTCCCCCAAGTTGCACAGGGAAATGAGCAACTTGTTGTTCAGTGTGCCTTCCTGGTGAAACATTTTAATACATAAACAAAATAAGTTTTGCATTAAGTATTTATTCAAAACTCCAACTTAGGTATAATATTATCATTATAAAAGTCACACTTTTACTGCTGGCAACTGTGTAGCTGTTATAGTTTGTGCACATATCCCAAAAGAAAAATGAAACAGAATAAAAAGTCTGTGACTAACAGTCAAACACTGGTGTGGTTTCCACAAATAAATTCCTTCACATTGTCAGAATTATAAATAAATAAATAGATACACAGATGGAAAACTGTCTTGTATCAGATACATTTAATATCACGCTGATGTTTTCACTCACTCATTCAGTGTTCTCCGTGCATTGTTACCAGTATTATAACTCATACCAGCAGAAGGGCTTGTTTTTTTCCTGCAGATATGTAAGTAATATCTTTACAAGATGGTCAGTGCTGTGTAAATGTTACGGGAGGGTGTTACGCCCTAGGGTCAATGTGAGGGAATAGCTCCTCCCACTTCTCATTCAAAAGCACACCTCTCGCGGCACTTCGTGCTTGGAATCAGAAACTCACCCTCTATCCTCCCCATCAAACGCCTTCTTCTCCAGCACTCTAAGAGTTCACCCTTGGGTAGGGTGTCTATTCTCTACAGCTACCCAGCTCATCTACTAAGGATGGGAATAGAGAAAAGCCACATTATAATTCAACACCAAAATATTTACATATCACAGCATCACCAAGCACTACATATTTCACCTACATTGAACTTAACTCAGAGCAGCATTAGCTATTCAGTTCCACAACGTGTCCGCCAGTCGCACTGTCTTATCTACATTATCTCATATGGCTAATAATGCCTCTCAATAGTTATCAAACCACCAAAGCATCTGTCGTTTAAGAATGCAATTTACTGCTAACTAATTTTGCCTGACAGTGCTCTTCTTGTATTTACTGCATAGGGGCCATCTAATAACAAAGGGCCCCCCAAAAGGTGTGATTAGAGTTCTTTGTTTTTATTTATTAACATGGCGGACAGCCTCTGTCTTTTTTGCTGTCAGTTTTATTTGGGAATGGATAAGCAAAGTAAATCACAGTTCTAAAAAAATTAAAAGGCCCAGTGTGCTTACTGTATACAGGGAATACAGTGCAATGCTTGGTCCCATCTGATCCCCTCTGTAGTACCTTTACATATGCTCTGTGATGTGTACATTTTTCCCCTAACTGTAACATAGAAGAACATGAGCAACTTTTTCTCCGGAATGGCATCCAGTACCATACACCGTACCTTTCAAATGCCCGGTGCTCTGCAAAGTTCACTCTTAACTTAAAGGTCACTATTGGGTTTGCCTTAAAGGCACAGTGTCCTGTATTCACAAACACAGTGGTACCCTCAGGGTTCACACCACAGTACTTTGTGGTAACTAACCCAGTTATGCAATGTTCCATTGACCAGCTTGGAACAGATTGCTGAATCTGGGTAATTAAGGCAAAGTGGTGCCAACGCTGATCAAAGGATTAGACTGTATGCATCTGTGGAAGTCTAGCAACTGCAATGAACCAACACAGAAGCAACATCTGCTGTTGTCATGTGGCTTTTTTATGGAAGTAGGTGCACTGTGACATTTGGTCTCCCTTTGCATTTCTAAGGTTATTCACAGCTAACCAAAGAAACAAACTAAAATTAAAGCATACTGTACATAGAAGTCAGCAGTTTTGCGTTAAGCAATTTATTCAAAGCCCCAACATAGGCATAACATTATCAGTATCAAAGTCACTTTTTTACTGCTGGCAACAGTGTGCTTCTGATAGGCTGTGCACATACCCCAAAAGGAAAATGACACTTAGAACAAGAAGTGTAACAGTAACAATCAAAGACAGGTGTGGTTTCCACAAATAAATTCCTTCCCATTGTCAGAATTACAACTAGATAGATAGATAAGATAGATAGATAGATAGATAGATAGATAGATAGAAAACTACTTGTATAAGGTGCATTTAGTAATTATTTATTGATTGATTGATTCAATCGGATTACAGACCTTTGAGTCAGGGACTCATTTCCAAAGGCTCCTCATCAACCAACCGATTAGACAAACATAGACAATGGAGCAAAATCAGCATAGCACATGTCATCTGTACGACTACTACTATAGAGCCAGCCACAGAGATGAGCAGTATACAAGCCATTTGCATGGTGCATCTGACGACACTGGGTGACCTATACAGTTTGGTAGCTAAGCACTAAAAACACTATTACAGGTACAGAGAGTGGGATGACCTATACAAGGTGGTATCTAAAGCAGTGCATAAGTTATACAGACTGGTAGCTAATACAGAGCATAAATTATACAAGGCGGTAGCTAAGGACATTGCAGATTCTATGCAGAGGGGAGCTGTGAACTGGTAGTGGTACAGGATTTGGGTGGGCTGGCAGATAAAGGTCCAAGATTGGGGTGTACATTCCCAGACAGTAAGATTAGCAATGTGATTATTCTGATTAGGGGACGGTGGTGGCAGGGACCCATGGTTCGGTGCCCGGGCGAGGACCTGGTGATAAGGGTGAAGGGGATAGATAGAGCATGAAGAGTAGGTATGGCAGGGAACAGGTGGGTCCAGGGTGGGCCTGGGAGAGCAGGGGGAGTGCAGCTGTATGCAGGGGGGTGGGTGCTGGGGAGTTAGAGGCACATTCAAGGTTGGAGGGGGCTGGGTCATACTGGGGTAACTTGGGGGTAAGGTGCCTGATGTAGTGGGTGGGAGCTTAGGTCGGGGGAGGTTTGAACCAGGAGGGTAAAGGTGAGAAGACCTAGCAAGGGAGTGTGAGTGCCCTTAGTTCTATGCTTATAGTGAAAGATAAGGGCGATAGCTGAACTTCAGTGAGGGTGACTGCCTCCTTAAGAAGGGAGTGTTTGGTTTCAGGGGATAGAAAACCAGCTAACTGTAGGATTCCAGTGGGAGGAGTTCCTGTGGGGGGAGTTCCTGGACAGACTATATAATAAACTGTCACAGAAGGGGTGGGGTAGGGCTCTGGCACAAAGGTCCCTCAGTGCACAACTAGCTTGATTTAGAAAACTGCTTAAGGCGAGAGAATAAAAAACTAATTCTTAAATATTGAGTTGCTCAGTTAGGGATTGCAGATGATCTCACAGCTCCTAGGTTCAAGGATGGAGTCAATGCTCAGGCTTACACAAAGATCCAAGAAATGGTGCCAAATTTTAAATTTACACCTGCAAGGGGGCACTTTATCAGTTTTTTTTATTTAGTTGTTTAACCAGGAGTAGCACACTAAGCTGAAAGCTTTTTTACAGGAGCGACGTGGGAGCACAAGGAGGTTAAGTGACTTGCTCAGGGTTGCACAGTATGCAAGTGGAAGCTGTGGGATTCAATCCCAGGTCTGGTCTGCTGGATGTCACCAGATATGCAGCTCAGAGCCTTAGACCACTGTGCTATACTGCCTCCAGTTGAGCAGGCATACCTGTTTTAGGCCCTTGAGAGGGCAGGGACCAGCTCCTGTGGCTACAACCACTGGTGGAGGAATGCCCAGGGGACTTTGGCACAGTCTGTTTTCATCCCTCGAGAGGGCAGGGAGCAGCTCCTGTGGCTACGGCCATGTTTATCAGATGATTAAAAGATTTCAGGAATGGACAGCTGACAAATGGGAACTGACTCATCAATGAAACATAGAAACATAGACTTTGATGGCAGATAAGGACCACTTGGCCCACCCCGTCTGCCCATTTCCCTACCTACTGGATAAGCTGCAGATTCTAGTGAACCAACAGCCTATTTCCTGCAACCCCCCACTATAATTGCCTTATGTCTGTCCCATGCATGTTTGAATTCCTTCACTGTTTTAGACCCCAGTATAATATGAAACGGGCTTCAGAAATGTGTCCACCAGATGCACTGTCTTATCTACATTCTGTAATCTGGCTGATAATGCCTCTCAAAAATGATCAAAGCACCAAATAATCATTTTTGTTTTGTAAATGCAGTTTACTGTTAACTAATTTAGACTGACAGTGCACTTTTATTTACAGTATAGGACCATCTAATAAGAAAGGGACCTCCTCCAAGAAAGTGTGATTTGAGTTCTTTGTTGTTATAATTCAATAATATGGGGTGGAGGGCAACCCCCATCTGTTTTTTATTTACTTACATTTTTTTTCTGTCAAGTTTAAAGATCATGTGCAAAGTCATCTTTTGGTAAATTGCCAAAAGGCATAATGCAGTTAAAATCCTCACCTATGTCAGTTGTGTTGTGTTATTATTTGTCTGTGATATTCCATATCCTCCCAGGTTTTGAATTATTTTATCTTTTGCTCCTCCTCTCACGCATGAGCTATCCACAGTTTACTAAGCACCACCCACAGCAGCAGTGGACACTCTTCTTGTGTGAGCACTGTCATCGCTAGTTTTGCCAACTACTTACAATGTCATCTGATGAGGAGACTGCCAGCAACAGCATTTGGGGTTCAGCATGTGTTCAGCCCCATTCTTATGAGCCTTTGGCCGGGCAGTCCCAAAACGCATCTGATGAGGATGCACCTAACATCAGCCAGAGTTCTAAAAAGAATGCTGGTTCAGAGCTTAACATGGATGAATGGTTATTATTAACTTTTTTAATTTCATGTTAAAGCAAAGCAAATAGGATGCTGGGATGTATAGGCAGGGGCATCACCAGCAGGAAAAGGGAGGTCATAATTCCACTATACAAGACACTAGTGAGGCCCCACCTGGAGTACAGTGTACAGTTCTGGAGACCATACCTATGTAAGGACATAGACAGGGTAGAGAAGGTTCAGAGGAGGGCAACAAAGATGGTGCATGGGTTGCATCACAAGTCCTATGAAGACAGGTTGAAGGAACTGAACATGTACTCCCTGGAGGAGAGGAGGGAGAGGGATATGATAGAGACATACAAGTATCTTACAGGGAGGAACAGGGGCAGGAAAACACTATTTTAAGCGAAAAGATGTTTCAGGACTAGAGGCATGGGATGAAGTTGGAGGGAGGGCGATTCAGAGGAAACATGAGAAAGAATTTCTTCACAGAACGGGTGGTGGACAAGTGGAACACCCTGCCAGAGGAAGTGGTGGGGGCTGAAACAATCACGGGATTTAAGAATGCATGGGATAGACATAAAGGAATTCTAGAGGTCAGGGGTAAGGGGAAATAGACTTCTAGGAAAACAAACTGAACTTACAAGCTCAAATGGGCAGACTAGGTGGGCCATAGGCCCTTATCTGCCGACACTGTCTATGTATCTATGTATGTTCTTTCATTTGTTCTACTGGTTTCTGTGTATCTGTCCCGGAGATTATTGGCAGCTGTGCCCCAATACAGGCAATGATCACAAGCACATACGCTGCCCCAATTGAAGCAGGCAGTTCCTTTTTTCCACTAATCCAGTCAATACCGTAATGCTGCATCTGTTTCCAATGCTCATTCTCGGTATGTCCCAGCAATTGTAGTTACAAAATGTGGCAAGTCTGGTTTAGGGCACGGCTAGCCTATGTTAGTTTCTGTATTTTTTTTTAATATAAACAATGATGGAAGGACATCTAGCTATCATTTGTCTGACCTTAGATCTGTCAGCTCTGGAGCCACCTGACCAACCATGTGGTCGCAAAGGTGCACCTCTCCAACACAGTGAATTTGATTTCCCTAAATTCATGTGGGCGCCCCTACATTGTGACCTGCGGTTGGTTCCTTCAGCGCACCATTTCTTACCTGTCATGCTCTTTCTGTCACCGCATCGTTTCCCATTCTCTACCCAAGCTGCTTTGTTTCCACCCTTTGAACCCCTACCTGCGTGTTCTCTACTAGAATCCTAAGTATCTCGTTCCATGTTTGCGCTGGCTCATCAATCCATTGAAGCGATGCTGCGGAATTAAAATGTCAATTCTTTCCAAGGACAGCACCACTATTATTTTGTTGCTATTTTGATATTTAACTTCCATATTCATTAAAGTGGACCACGGCCACAGCACTGGCAGAAAATCACGGCATTGTGTCACAGGGTAATAGCATTCTGTCCCGCTGCTGTCCAAACTAAAAGGAAAGTTTTGTCTAAGTCAGTGTACAGTATTTGCTACAGTAATATTACATACATAGAGACAGCTGTGATCATGCACGTCCATTGTGTCCCTATCCCACTTTCAACATAACCCCCGCACACACACACACACACACCACAATGCTTGTTTTATAAAGTCCATTGGTATGTACAAATATACAAGGACCATTTGTTTGTGCCGACACCTCAGTTTTTAGCCCCTTTTTGGCACCCCCAAACACTAGATGTAATTGCCCAACATGTGTGTTTGTGGAGGGGGGGTAGCCTGGGTGTCTGTCTCTTGTGCAAATCAGTTGGCTTGGAGTATCACTAGCCATGCATGGGGTAGGTGCTTCAACACTAATCCCACTAGGTTACTATCCATTCCCTCCTCTCTGCCTTCTTCCAACACTCTGGTCACAATACCATATGCATCTCATATCAGACTGAGACTTCTATGGCATGAGTAACTCCTTAGGATCCTATATGTATTTCTAGAGTGGTTTGTATTTACTTGTGGCCCATGTCGTGTGTGTTTCCTTTAGATCGCATGTAAGGGAGTGACATGGCAGCCCATTCGCCTGTCCTCACTTCTTCAAAGTGAAGAAAAGGGACTTGGCAAGGTTAGAGGAATGGTCAAATGTATGGCAGCTTAGATTCAATGCTAAGAAGTGCAAGGTAATGCACCTGGGAAACAAAAAGCCAGGAGAAGAGTACACAATGGGGGGTGAGATACTGACAACAACAAAAATGGAAAGGGACCTGGGGGTAGTCATATCAGATGACCTAAAGGTGGGCAAGCAATGTGAGAGGGCAGCAAGGAGGGCTGGGGGGATACTGGGATGCATAGGGAGAGACATCACCAGTAGAAAACAGGAAGTTATTATCCCTCTGTACAGACAGCTGGTCAGACCCCATCTGGAGTACTGCATGCAGTTCTGGAGACCCATTCTTCACAAAGACATAGACAGAATGGAAGCTGTCCAGAGGAGGGCGACTAAAATGGTGCAGGGTCTGCCCTGGAAGACATATTAAGAGAGACTTAAGGAGCTTAATATGTATAGCCTCAAGGAAAGGAGGGAGAGGGGGGACATGATAGAAATGTTCAAGTACCTCAAGCGAATCAACAAAGTTCAAGAGGGCAGCATCTTTCAAAAAAAGAGGTGTGCAAGAACAAGGGGGCACAATTTGAAGATGGGGGGCGGCTCAGAGGTAATTTAAGGAAGTATTTTTTCACAGAGAGGGTTGTGGATGCATGGAACGGCCTTCTGGAGGAGGTTGTGGAGTCAAAATCAGTGGTGGAATTCAAGCATGCATGAGACAGTCATAAGGCAATTCTAGGGGGTGGAGATAGGAAGAAGTAGGCTGCTGGTTAACTAGGATCTGCAGCTTATCCAGTAGGCAAGGAAATGGGCAGACTAGGTGGGCCAAGCGGTCCTTATCTGCCATCAGATTCTATGTTTCTATGTTTCATGCAGAGCACAACCAGCACACAATTATACTGCAGAGCAAAAGGCAGAGGTGGCCAGAGGTGCTGATGTTCTTTGCTGCACTGTAATTGTGTGTCACACGTGCCACTGATACCTTTTTGCTGGTGTTCACAATTGTCTGTTGCCGTGGATAAATGGGAGTGAGCCAGTGCCAAACAGCAGGCATAAAATAATGGTGATCATCCACATAACACTCTGCAAAGTGCAGTCTACACAAACGTAAAAAGGCAAAGGTGCAACACCAAGTGTAAGGGCATGGAAAAAAGGCAGTCAGCCAAACCATAACAGAAAGAATAAAGTTGTCTAAATCACCCTGTCTTGTGTGATGGCAATAAACACCAGAAATATATAATATCTGCTGCCTTATCCCATCTGAGCACTGTGCACAACTTTAACCCATTCATGTGCATTTACTGCAGTCCCAACAGAACACGACTTTTTGTAATGCATCTCTGTTAGGGAGCTCGTTTGTCTTTTTATTGACATGCACTTTGCCATGATGTTGGACTATTGCTTTTGCATTCTTTGTGCAGACTGCATAGTGCAGCATTATGTGGTGGTGTCTGACCATCCTTCACTTGTGCCTGTTCTCTGCCAAAAAGTGCTCCAAAAGAAGGATACATATTTACAACAGCAATAAGGTGTCGGTGTCTGTGGCATTTTGTATGGAAAGAGACAGTGCAGTAATGATGGCCACAGCGCTCTTCTGGCAGGCAGACGTTTGTGCTTAGTTACCTAGCGCTGCTCAAGCTGGCACTGTCACTTCTGCCACAGTACAACATTCACCATCAAGTCATCAGATTATGCCGTCCTCTCCATATCCTCTCCAAAGACCATCCAGGAGCGCTATGTGCCCTCGAGCATTCCCCCAGTTACTGTTAATTCCCTGCCATTTGCTAGTACTACTGAATAAGCCATTTTGTATGTTCCTTTTTCCAGACTGTATGTAGTGAAGTCATTGTCATGGCACTATTTCATGTTTTTGCGAGAAATATCGAGACAGAGGCATGAAAAATCATATCAACATTTCTTGTAATATTAGTTCAGAGGTGGCACATCATAACAATGTTGTGGCTAACGTGCACAGTTCTGACAGCCAATTTCCTCTCCCTAATGCCATGTGTGCCCCCTTGTACTGAGATCTGTTTTGCCCTGCAGTCTCTAACCATTTTCCCAATTCATGTTGTATTTAGTTATTCGTTTCTGTGTTTATTTGGCTGAAAACATTACGTTTACCCTAGGCTCAAAACCCATGGCTGTCATCTCTAGATTGCACTGCTTGATCAAGGCATAAATTGATGCTGCTGTCCCACCACAATATATTTTACAATATATTTTTTTTCGTTTAGTTAGCTTTATTGGTTTAACGTTTTTACAACAACAACCATCAATACAGACAACGAGTTAATATAGTAGACAGAAAAGCAGTCCTTGGAAAGTACAGATACATGTACATAATATGTACTACATAAATAAGGATTATATTATAATAAGTCCTGAAACATAATATCACTGTCTGTATCCCATCCACTTCCCCCCTCCCACTCATTCCCCCCCAGTCTGCCACATTATTAACACCTAAGGATGGTTATGAAGAAAATAAATTACCATGTTATGTGTATATGTCCATAAGAGAGAAAATGAAAATAACTAGAAACTACTGAATCACTAAATGGGTATACAATGATTCCCATCTTAGTTTATAATTTTCCATCCTATTATTAACTCCAGCAATGATGAGCTCTGCTTCCAAGGCAAACATAATCTCCTTATACCATTCCATACAGGCAAGAGTGCTTGGTTCCTGCCAATGTCTCAGAATAACTTTCTTAGCACAGCCTGATATTAGAGCCGTATGCGCTCTCTGTTGACTCCCTTGTAAACATGTGTAGTCACCCAAGATACAAATTTCTGGGTTAAAATAGTCTGATAGCGCCAAAAGCGTGTCAAGGCGTAGTTGAATACTGTGCCAAAAAGGAGTGATTTTGTCACATGACTAAAGCATATGAAGCAGGTCAACCGGAACCTGATGGTGACATTGGGGGCACAGATTGGATGATACCCTACCCATCTGATGGAGTTTAAATGGGGTATAAAATAAATTGTGGTTAATATAAAATTGCATCAATGTATATCTACCCTACTTAATATATTTATATAAATGTTTCCAAATGTTGGACCAGTTCCTGGGAGAAGAAATTGGGGTTAGAGTATTGTCCCACTGGCCACCACCCCCTCCCCATTGGTCCAATCTCAGACGGTGAATTACCGAGTACCCGGCCAGAACTAAAGCCTCCAGAATGGGGCCAGAATTCTCATCCAGATAGGTCTTGGTAATGCAAGCCAGATCAACTGTTTCCACAAGATCAGCAATAACTGCTGTCCTGTTTTTGACTGACCTGGCATTACATAACACCATCTGAGTTGGACGAACACCTCATGCCTCCTGAACCACCTGCTGACTCAATTCAGTTGTGCCCTTCGGTATGGGAACCAGACATGGAGAACCACATTCTGATTTCCATTTCACCCCAAGGTGTCTCTTGACTACCACGACCCCAAATAGATGACCTCACTCACTCACCCTCCACTGTTTGCCACCCCCTGTCCTCCTCCTTCTCCTACTTGCAATACCAAGTGTTCTAAACTAAAAGGAAAATACAAATCCACTGCGAGCTGCCGATGACATACAGGCAGCAATCACAGATGGAAACAAATATACAGCACTTTACTCACTGCACACAATCCTACCCCATGACTTGCCTCTTTGGGTTTGGTTGTGTGGGGAGCAGTCAGTACAGCATCACTATTAGTAGTTTATGTGTTGACACTCCTAGCTATTTGGGTACAGCTGGGGGCATGAGGATAGCATAGATACTATACCACATGGATCCGAGTTACAGTGTCTATACCTAAGAGGGCACCTAGTGCCATGGTGAAAGAGTGACAGGAGGCATAGAAAAAGTTTGCTAAAATTCGTTTTATTTTTTGTGGTGGGTGTATTTTGGAAAAAATTGATTGTCGCTACCAGCCCTAAGGGACTTTATTTGCCACTGTATGCTGTATGGAAATGCTGTTGTGGTGCAAGTGGGATAGGGACCATCACAAAAGGAATGTGATCATACTAAATGTAAAGAATTAATTTAGTAGCAAAAAATTATATAATCTACAAGATACAATCAGTTTTAAGAGGATAACTAACGTGGCACTTTCGATGTTAGAGCTTAGATGTTCCTGTGCACAATTCTGGTAAGAAGCTGGGTAAGTAAAGATCTGCTCCAAAACAAAAGCCATGACAGGGGACGTCACTAAAATAAAATTCCACATTAAAAACATGAAAAATTGATATTAAGTTATGTGCTGGGTTAGGCTAAAACAGGAAAGTTGTGACATTTGCACCATTGTGAGCAGCGCTGTCATAGTCAAAGCATGTCTAGCATGTCTTGTATAGCATTATACTACTGGACAGGACTCACCCGATGCAGATTACTATTGGAATGACAGGGTAGGAGGACACACAGCGCTGCCATAGCCAAAGCATGTCAAGCGTGTCATGTATAGCGTTATACTATTGCACAGGACACACCCAATGCAGATTACTATTGGGATGACAGGGGAGGGTGACACGCAGCGCTGTCATAGTCAAAGCATGTCTAGCGTGTCTTGTATAGCATTATACTATTGCACAGGACTCACCCGATGCAGATAACTATTGGGATGACAGGGTAGGAGGACATGCAGCGCTGCCATAGTCAAAGCAAGTCTAGCGTGTCTTTTATTGCGTTATACTATTGCACAGTACTCACCCGATGCAGATAACTATTGGGATGGCTGGGTAGGGTGACATGCAGTGCTGTCATAGTCAAAGCATGTCTAGCGTGTCTTGTATAGCATTATACTATTGCACAGGACTAACCCGATGCAGATTACTATTGGGATGACAAGGTCGGGTGACATGCAGCACTGTCATAGTCAAAGCATGTCTAGCATGTCTTGTATAGCGTTATACTATTGCACAGGACTAACCGATGCAGATTACTATTTTGACGACTAGGTCGGATGACATGCAGCACTGTCATAGTCAAAGCATGTCTAGCATGTCTTGAATAGCGTTATACTATTGCACAGGACTCACCCGATGCAGATTACTATTCGGATGACTGGGTAGGGTGACACGCAGTGCTGTCATAGTCAAAGCATGTCTAGCATGTCTTGTATAGCATTATACTATTGCACAGAATTCACCCGATGCAGATTACATTTGGGATAACTTGGTAGGGGGACACACAGCGCTGTCATAGTCAAAGCATGTCTAGTATGTCTTGTGTAGCATTATACTATTGCACAAGACTCACCCAACACAGATTACTATTGGGATGACTGGGTAGGGTGACACGCAGCGCTGTCATAGTTGAAGCATGTCTAGCATGTTTTGTATAGCATTATACCATTACACAGGACTCACCCGATGCAGATTGCTATTGGGATGACAGGGTAGGGTGACACGCAGCGCTGTCATAGTCTAAGCATGTCTAGCATATCTTGTATAGTGTTATACTATTACACAGGACTAATACGATGCAGATTACTATTGGGATGAAAGGGTAGGGTGACACACAGCGCTGCCATAGTTGAAGCATGTCTAGCATGTCTTGTATAGCATTAAACTATTGCACAGGACTCAACTGACACAGATTACTATTGGGATGGCATGGTTGGGTGACTCACAGCGCTGTCACAGTCAAAGCATGTCTAGCGTGTCTTATGTAGCATTATGCTATTGCACAGGACTCACCCGACGCAGATTACTATTGGGATGACTGGGTAGGCGGACACACAGCGCTGTCATAGTCAAAGCATGTCTAGCATGTCTTGTGTAGCATTATGCTATTGCACAAGACTCACCCATCGCAGATTACTATTTGGATGGCTGGATAGGGTGACACACAGCGCTGTCGTCGTTGCAGTATGTCTAGTGTGTCTTGTGTAGTGTTATACTATAGCACAAGACTCACCCAACGCAGATTACTATTGGGATGGCTGGGTAGTGTGACACGCAGCGCTGCCATAGTTGAAGCATGTCTAGCATGTCTTGAATAGCATTATACAATTGCACGGGACTCAACTGACACAGATTACTTTTGGGTTGGCTTGGTTGGGAGACACACAGCGCTGTCATAGTCAAAGCATGTCTAGCATGTTTTATGTAGCATGATGCTATTGCACAGGACTCACCCGACACAGATTACTATTGGGATGACTGGTTAGGGGGACACACAGCGCTGTCATAGTCAAAGCATATCTAGCGTGTCTTGTATAGCATTATACTATTGCACAGAATTCACCCGATGCAGATTACAATTGGGATGACTGGGTAGGGGGACACGCAGCGCTGTCATAGTCAAAGCATGTCTAGCGTGTCTTGTATAACGTTATACTATTGCACAGGACTCACCCGATGCAGATTACTATTCGGATGACTCGGTAGGGTGACACGCAGCGGCTGTCATAGTCGAAGCATGTCTTCCATGACTTGTGTAGCGTTATACTATTGCAAAGGACTCACCCGATGCAGATTGCTATTGGGATGACAGGGTAGGGTGACACGCAGTGCTGTCATAGTCAAAGCATGTCTAGTATGTCTTGTGTAGCATTATACTATTGCACAAGACTCACCCAAAGCAGATTACTACTGGGATGGCTGGGTAGGGTGACACACAGCGCTGTCATAGTTGAAGCATGTCTAGTGTGTCTTGTGTAGTGTTATACTATTGCACAAGACTCACCCAATGCAGATTACTATTTGGATGGCTGGGTAGGGTGACACGCAGTGCTGCCATAGTTGAAGCATGTCTAGCATGTCTTGTATAGCATTATACTATTGCACAGGACTCAACCGACACAGATTACTATTGAGATGGCTTGGTGGGTGACACACAGCGCTGTCATAGTCAAAGCATGTCTAGCGTGTCTTATGTAGCATTATGCTATTGCACAGGACTCACCCGACGCAGATTACTATTGGGATGACTAGGTAGGGGGACACACAGCGCTGTCATAGTCAAAGCATGTCTAGCATGTCTTGTATAGCATTATACTATTGCACAGGACTCACCCGATGCAGATTACTATTGGGATGACTTGGTAGGGTGACACGCAGTGCTGTCATAGTCTAAGCATGTCTAGCATATCTTGTATAGTGTTATACTATTGCACAGGACTAACACTATGCAGATTACTATTGGGATGAAAGGGTAGGGTGACGCAGCGCTGTCACAGTTGAACCATGTCTAGTGTGTCTTGTGTAGTGTTATACAATTGCACAAGACTCACCCAATGCAGATTACTATTGGGATGGCTGGGTAGGGTGACACGCAGCGCTGACATAGTAGAAGCATGTCTAGCATGTCTTGTATAGCATTATACTATTGCACAGGACTCAACCGACACAGATTACTATTGGGATGACTGGGTAGGGTGACACGCAGCGCTGCCACAGTCGGAGCATGTCTAGCATGTCTTGTATAGCATTATACTATTGCACAGAATTCACCCGATGCAGATTACAATTGGGATGACTGGGTAGGGGGAGATGCAGCGCTGTGATAGTCAAAGCATGTCTAGCATCTCTTGTGTAGCATTATACTATTGCACAGGACTCACCTGATGCAGATTACTATTGGGATGACTGGGTAGGGTTACATGCAGCGCTGTGAAAGTCGAAGCATGTCTAGCATGTCTTGTATAGCGTTATACTATTGCACAGGACTCACCCGATGCAGATTACTATTGGGATGACTCGGTAGGGTGACACGCAGCGCTGTCATAGTCGGAGCATGTCTAGCATGTCTTGTATAGCATTATACTATTGCACAGAATTCACCCGATGCAGATTACAATTGGGATGACTGGGTAGGGGACACGCAGCGCTGTCACAGTCAAAGCATGTCTAGCGTGTCTTGTATAGCGTTATACTATTGCACAGGAATCACCCGATGCAGATTACTATTCGGATGACTCGTAGGGTGACATGCAGCTGTCATAGTCAGGCTACGTCTATCATGACTTGTGTTACGTTTATACTATTGCACAGGACACACCCGATGCAGATTGCTATTGGGATGACAGGGTAGAGTGACACGCAGCACTGTCATAGTCTAAGCATGTCTAGCATATCTTGTATAGTGTTATACTATTGCACAGGACTAACACTATGCAGATTACTATTGGGATGAAAGGGTAGGGTGACACGCAGCGCTGTCACAGTTGAAGCATGTCTAGTGTGTCTGGTGTAGTGTTATACTATTGCACAAGACTCACCCAATGCAGATTACTATTGGGATGGCTGGGTAGGGTGACACGCAGCGCTGCCATAGTTGAAGCATGTCTAGCATGTCTTGTATAGCATTATACTATTGCACAGGACTCAAGTGACACAGATTACTATTGATGGTTTGGTTGGTGAATTTGACAGCGCTGTCATAGTCAAAGCATGTCTAGCGTGGTCTTATGTAGCATGATGCTATTGCACAGGACTCACCCGGCTGCAGATTAACTATTGGGATGACTGGGTAGGGGGACACATGCGCTGTCATAGTCAAAGCATGTCTAGTATGTCTCAGCAGTGCATTATACTATTGCACAAGACTCACCCAACGCAGATTACTATTGGGATGGCTGGGTAGGGTGACACACAGCGCTGTCATTGTTGAAGCATGTCTAGTGTGTCTTGTGTATTGTAATACTATTGCACAAGACTCACCCAAGGCAGATTACTATTGGGATGGCTGGGTAGGGTGACACGCAGAGCTGCCATAGCTGAAGCATGTCTAGCATGTCTTGAATAGCATTATACTATTGCACAGGACTCAACCGACACAGATTACTATTGAGATGGCTTGGTTGGGTGACACACCGCGCTGTCATGGTCAAAGCAAGTCTAGCGTGTCTTATGCAGCATTATGCTATTGCACAGGACTCACCCGACGCAGATTACTATTGGGATGACTAGGTAGGGGGACACACAGCGCTGTCATAGTCTAAGCATGTCTAGCATATCTTGTATAGTGTTATACTATTGCACAGGACTAACACTATGCAGATTACTATTGGGATGGCTGGGTAGGGTGACACACAGCGCTGTCATAGTTGAAGCATGTCTAGTGTGTCTTGTGTAGTGTTATACTATTGCACAAGACTCACCCAATGCAGATTACTATTGGGATGGCTGGGTAGGGTGACACGCAGTGCTGCCATAGTTGAAGCATGTCTAGCATGTCTTGTATAGCATTATACAATTGCACAGGACTCAACCGATACAGATTACTATTGAGATGGCTTGGTTGGGTGACACACAGCACTGTCATAGTCAAAGCATGTCTAGCGTGTCTTATGTAGCATTATGCTATTGCACAGGACTCACCCGACGCAGATTACTATTGGGATGACTAGGTAGGGGGACACACAGCGCTGTCATAGTCAAAGCATGTCTAGCATGTCTTGTATAGCATTATACTATTGCACAGGACTCACCCGATGCAGATTACTATTGGGATGACTGGGTAGGGTGACATGCAGCGCTGTGAAAGTTGAAGCATGTCTAGCATGTCTTGTATAGCGTTATACTATTGCAAAGGACTCACCCGATGCAGATTACTATTGGGATGACTCGTTAGGGTGACACGCAGCGCTGTCATAGTCAGAGCATGTCTAGCATGTCTTGTATAGCATTATACTATTGCACAGAATTCAACCGACTCAAATTACAATTGGGATGACTGGGTTGGGGGACACGCAGCGCTGTCATAGTCAAAGCATGTCTAACGTCTCTTGTATAGCTGCTATATTGCACAGGACTCACCCGATGCAGATTACTATTCGGATGACTCGGTAGAGTGACACGCAGCGCTGTCATAGTCGAAGCATGTCTTTCATGACTTGTGTAGCGTTATACTATTGCACAGGACTCACCCGATGCAGATTGCTATTGGGATGACAGGGTAGGGTGACAAGCAGCGCTGTAATAGTCTAAGCATTCTAGCATATCTTGTAAAGTGTTATATTATTGCAGAGGACTAACACTATGCAGATTACTATTGGGATGAAAGGGTAGGGTGACATGCAGCGCTGTCACAGTTGAAGCATGTCTAGTGTGTCTTGTGTAGTGTTATACTATTGCACAAGACTCACCCAATGCAGATTACTATTGGGATTGCTGGGTAGGGGCACGATGTGCTGCCGCTATAGTTGAAGATGTTCAGCATGTCTTGTATAGCACATACTATTGCACAGGACTCAACCGACACAGATTACTATTGGGATGGCTTGGTTGGGTGACACACAGCGCTGTCATAGTCAAAGCATGTCTAGCGTGTCTTATGAAGCATGATGCTATTGCACAGGACTCACCCGACGCAGATTACTATTGGGATGACTGGGTAGGGTGACATGCAGCGCTGTGAAATTGAAGCATGTCTAGCATGTCTTTTATAGCGTTATACTATTGCACAGGACTCACACGATGCAGATAACTATTGGGATGGCTGGGTAGGGTGACATGCAGTGCTGTCATAGTCAAAGCATGTCTAGCGTGTTTTGTACAGCATTTTACTATTACACAGGACTAACCCAATGCAGATTACTATTGGGACGACTAGGTCAGGAGACATGCAGCACTGTCATAGTCAAAGCATGTCTAGCATGTCTTGTATAGCTTTATACATTTGCACAGGACTAACCCAATGCAGATTACTATTGGGACGACTAGGTCGGGTGACATGCAGCACTGTCATAGTCAAAGCATGTCTAGCATGTCTTGTATAGCGTTATACTATTGCACAGGACTCACCCGATGCAGATTACTATTCGGATGACTGGGTAGGGTGACACGCAGCGCTGTCATAGTCGGAGTATGTCTAGCATGTCTTGTATAGCATTATACTATTGCACAGAATTCACTCGATGCAGATTACTATTGGGATGACTGGGTAGGGGGACAAGCAGCACTGTCATAGTCAAAGCCTGTCTAGCATGTCTTGTATAGCATTATACTATTGAACAGGACTCACCCGACGCAGATTACTATTTTGATGACTGGGTAGGGTGACTTGCACGCTCTGAAAGTTGAATCATGTCTAGCAAGTCTTTTATAGCGTTATACTATTGCACAGGTCTCACCCGATGCAGATAACTATTGGGATGGCTGGGTAGGGTGACATGCAGTGTTGTCATAGTCAAAGCATATCTAGAGTGTTTTGTATAGCATTATACTATTGTACTGGACTAACCCGATGCAGATTACTATTGGGACGACTAGGTCGGGTGATATGCTGCACTGTCATAGTCAAAGCATGTCTTGTATAGCGTTATACTATTGCACAGGACTCACCCGATGCAGATTACTATTGGGATGACTGGGTAGGGTGACACGCAGCGCTGCCATAGTCAGAGCATGTCTAGCATGTCTTGTATAGCATTATACTATTGCACAGAATTCACCCGATGCCGATTACAATTGGGATGACTGGGTAGGGGGACATTCAGCACTGTCATAGTCAAAGCATGTCTAGCGTGTCTTATGTAGCATTATGCAATTGCACAGGACTCACACGACGCAGATTACTATTGGGACGACTGGGTAGAGGGACACACAGCGTTGTCATAGTCAAAGCATGTCTAGTATGTCTTGTGTAGCATTATACTATTGCACAAGACTCACCCGACACAGATTACTATTGGGATGACTGGGTAGGGTGACACGTCAGTGCTGCATGTGATGTATGTTGGTTGCCGAAGCATGTAACTTACATTGAGTAAGCCATGTAATGAGAGTATGCTTCCTGAGACATGTGACCTACTCTGTGTTAAGCCATGTGATGTCTGAGGGCTGCTTGAAGCAAATGACCTATACTGAGTATGCCATGTGATGTGTGTGGGCTTCCTGAAGCATGTGACCTACACTGTGTAAGCCATGTAATGTGTGTGTGAGCTGCCTGAAGCATGAGACCTACATTGTGTAAGCCATGTGATGTGTGTGGGCTGCCTGAAGCATGTGACCTACACTGTGTAAGCCATGGAATGTGTGTGGGCTCCTGATGCATGTGACCAACATTGTGTAAGCCATGTGATGTGTGTGCACTGCCTGAATCATGTAACCTACACTGTGTTAGTCATGTGATGTGTGTGGGCTGCCTGAAGCATGTGACATACACTGTGTAAGCCATGTAATGTGTGTGGGCACCTGAAGCATGTGACCTACATAGTGCATTGCGTGATGAGTGTGCCTGCTTGAAGCATGTAACCTACACTGTGTGCTATGTGACGTGTGGGCTGCCTGAAGCATGTGACCTACACTGTATAAGCTATGTGATGTGTAAGTGAGCTGCCTGCAGCATGTGACCCACACTGTGTAAGCCATGTGATGTGTGTGTGCTCCTGAAGCAAGTGAATTACACTGTGAAAGCTATGTGATGTGTGCACTGCCTGAAAAATGTGTCCTACACTGTGTAAGCCATGTAATGTGTGTGTGAGCTGCCTGAATCACGTGACCTACACTGAGTAAGCCATGTGATTTGTCTGGGCTGCCTGAAGCATGTGACCTACACTGTGAGCCAAGTGATGTGTGGGGTGCCTGAACATGTGACTTTCACTGTGTAAGCCATGTGAAGTGTGTTGGTTGCCTCGAAGCATTTAACTTACACTGTATGCTTGGCGTGATGCGTGGTTAGAAGCTACGTGACCTACACTGTGTAAGCCATGTGATGTGTGTGCACTGCCAGAAGCATGTGACCTACTCTGTATTAGCCATGTGATGTGTGTGCACGGCCAGAAGCATGTGACCTATGCAGTGTATGCCATGTGATAAGTGTGAGTGCTTCTTGGAGCATGTGACCTACACTGTGTAAGCAATGTAATGTGTGTGTGTGAGCTGCATGCAGCATGAGACCTAAACAGTGTAAGCCATGTGATGTGTGTGGGCTGACAGAAGCACGTCACCAACACTGTGTAAGTGCGTAATGTGTGTGGATCCTGTAGTATGTCACATACACTGTGTAGCTGGCGTGATGTGTGTCGCTGCCTGAAGCATGTAAACTACACTGTGTGTTCCTTGTGATGTGAGTGGGCTGCCTGAAGCATGTGACCTACCTCATGTAGCTATGTGATGTGTGTGAGCCGCATGAATTCATGTGACCTACACTGTGTAAGCCATGTGATGTGTGTGGGCTTCTGAAGCATGTGACCTACACTTTGTATGCTATGTGATGTGTGAGCGCTGCCTGAAGAATGTGACCTACACTGTGTAAGCCATGTGATGTGTGGGGCTGCCTGAAGAATGTGACCTACTCTGTGTAATCCATGTGATGTGTGTGTGAGCTGGCTGAAGCATGTGACATACACTGTGTAAGCCGTGTAATGTGTGTGTGAGCTGCTTGAAGCAAGTGACCTACACTGTGTATGCCATGCAATGTGCGTGGGCTGCCTGAAGCCGGTGACCTACACACCAAGCCATGTGATGTGAGTGGGCTCCTGCTCGTGACTACACTGAGCAAGCCATGTGATGTATGTGAGCCCTGAAGAATGTAAATTACACTGTGTGTTATGTGATGTGTGTGCACTGACTGAAGCATGTGACCCATACTGTGTATGCTATGTGATGTGTGTGGCTTCTGGAAGCATGAGACCTACACTGTGTGTTTTGCACAATGTGTGTGAGCTGCCTGAAACACAGAGACGACACTGTGTAAGCCATGTGATGATGAGGGCTCCTTGCTACGTGACCTACACTGTGTAAGCCATGTGTGGTGTGCACTGCCTGAAGCATGTGACCTACTCTGTGTTAGCCATGTGATGTGTGTGCATGGCTAGAAGCATGTGACCTTTGCTGTGTATGCCATGTGATAAGTGTGTGGGCTTCCTGGAGCATGTGACCTACACTGTGTAAGCCATGTAATGTGTGTGTGTGAGCTGCATGCAGCATGAGACCTAAACTCTGTAAGCCATGTGATGTGTGTGGGCTGACAGAAGCATGTCACCTACACTGTGTTAGCCATGTAATGTGTGTGGGCTCCTGAAGCATGTGACATACACTGTGCAAGCCATGTGATGTGTGTCGCTGCCTGAAGCAGGTAACCTACACTGTGTAAGCCTTGTGATGTGTGTGGGCTTCCTGAAGCATGTGACCTACACTGTGTAAGCTATGTGATGTGTGCGGGCTCCTGAAGCACGTGACCTACAGTGTGTAAGCTGTGTGATGTGTGTGCACTGCTTGAAAAATGTGAACTACACTGTGTAAGCCATGCAATGTGTGTCTGAACTGCCTGAAGCATGTGACAAACACTGTGTAAGCCATGTGATTTGTCTGGGCTGCCTGAAGCATGTGACCTACACTGTCACAGCCATGTGATGAGTGTGTGGGCTGCCTGAAGCATGTGACCTACACAGTGTAAGCCATGTGATGTGTCTGGCTTCCTGAAACATGTGACCTACACTGTGTAAGCCATGTGATGTATGTGAACTCCCTGAAGAATGTAAATTACACTGTGTAAGCCATGTGATGTGTGAGCACTGCCTGAATCATGTGATCTACTCTGTATAAACCATGTGATGTGTGTAGGCTGCCTGAAGCATGTGACCTATGCTGTGTATGCCATGTGATGTGTGTGGTCTTCTTGAAACAAGTGAACTTCACTGTGTAAGCCATGTAATGTGAGTGTGAGCTTCCTGAAGCATGAGACCTACACTGTGTAAGCCATGTGATGTGTGTGGGCTTCCTGAAGCATGTGACCTATACTGTGTCAGCCAATAATGTGTGGGCTGCCTGAAGCAGATAACCCACTGTGTGCTCATGTGACGGTGTGGCTCTTGAAGCTGTGACTACACCTCAGTAAGCCATGTGGATGTATGTTGGTTGCCTGAAGCATGTAACTTACACTGAGTAAGCCATGTGATGAGAGTATGCTTCCTGAGACATATGACCTACTCTGTGTTAAGACATGTGATGTCTGAGGGCTGTTTGAAGCATAGATCTATACTGAGTATGCCATGTGATGTGTGTGGGCTTCCTGAAGCATGTGACCTACACTGTGTAAGCCATGTAATGTGTGTGTGAGCTGCCTGAAGCATGAGACCTACACTTTGTAAGCCATGTGATGTGTGTGGGCTGCCTGAAGCATGTGACCTACACTGTGAAAGCCATGGAATGTGTGTGGGCTCCTGATGCATGTGACCAACATTGTGTAAACCATGTGATGTGTGTGCACTGCCTGAATCATGTAACCTACACTGTGTTAGTCATGTGATGTGTGTGGGCTGCCTGAAGCATGTGACCTACACTGTGTAAGCCATGTAATGTGTGTGGGCTCCTGAAGCATGTGACCTACACAGTGCAAGCCATGTGATGTGTGTGGGCTCCTGAAACAAGTGAATTACACTGTGTAAGCTATGTGATGTGTGTGCACTTCCTGAAAAATGTGACCTACACTGTGTAAGCCATGTAATGTGTGTGTGAGCTGCCTGAATCATGTGACCTACACTGAGTAAGCCATGTAATTTGTCTGGGCTGCCTGAAGCATGTGACCTACACTGTGTGAGCCAAGTGATGTGTGTGGGCTGCCTGAAGCATGTGACCTTCACTGTGTAAGCCATGTGAAGTGTGTTGGCTGCCTGAAGCATTTAACTTACACTGTATAAGCCATGTGATGTGCGTGGGTTGCCTGAAGCATGTGACCCACACTGTGTAAGCCATGTAATGTGTGTGCACTGCCTGAAGCATGTGACCTACTCTGTGTCAGCCATGTGATGTGTGTGCACGGCCAGAAGCATGTGACCTATGCTGTGTATGCCATGTGATGTGTGTGGGCTTCCTGGAGCATGTGACCTACATTGTGTAAGCCATGTAATGTGTGTGTGTGTGAGCTGCATGCAGCATGAGACCTAAACAGTGTAATCCACGTGATGTGTGTGGGCTGACAGAAGCATGTCACCTACACTGTGTTAGCCATGTAGTGTGTGTGGGATCCTGAAGCATGTCACATACACTGTGTAAGCAATGTGATGTGTGTCACTGCCTGAAGCATGTAAACTACACTGTGTAAGCCTTGTGATGTGTGTGGGCTGCCCGAAGCATGTGACCTACACTGCGTAAGCTATGTGATGTGTGTGTGAGCCGCATGAAGCATGTGACCTACACTGTGTAAGCCATGTGATGTGTGTGGGCTTCTAAAGCATGTGACCTACTCTGTGTAAGCCATGTGATGTGTCTGTGAGCTGCCTGAAGCATGTGACCTACACTGTGTAAGCCTTGTGATGTGTGTGGGCTTTCTGAAGCATGTGTCCTACACTGTGTAAGCAATGTAATGTGTGTGTGAGCTGCTTGAAGCAAGTGACCTACACTGTGTAAGCCATGTGATGTGTGTGGGCTGCCTGAAGCAGGTGACCAACACTCTGTAAACCATGTGACATGTGTGCACTGCCTGAAGCATGTGACATACACTGTGTAAGCCATGTGATGTGTGTGGGCTCTGAAGCATGTGACCTTCACTGTGTAAATGTGATTTGTGTGGGATGCCCGAAGCATCTGACCTTCACTGTGTAAAACATGTAATGTGTGTGGGCTGCCTGAAGCATGATACCTACACTGTGTAAGTCATTTGATGTGTGATGGCTGCCTAAAGTATGTGACCTGCACTGTGTAAGACATGTGAAGTGTGTGGGCTACCTGAAGCATTTGACATACACCGTGTAAGCCATGTGATGCGTGTGGGCTGCCTGAAGCATGTTACCTACACTGTGTATGCCTTGTAATGTGTTTGAGCTGCCTGAAGCATCTGATGTACACTGTGTAAGCCATGTGATGTGTGTTCACTGCCTGAAGCATGTGACCTACATTGTGTAACCCATGCATGTGTGGGATGCCTGAAGCATGTGACCTACACTGCGTAAGCCATGTGATGTGTGTGCGTAGCATGAAGCATGTGATCTACAATGAGTAAGCCATGTGATGTGTGTGGGCTGCATGAAGCATGTAACCTACACTGTGTAAGCCATGTGATGTGTTTGACTGCCTGAAGCATGTAACCTACACAGTGTATGCCATGTGATGTGTGTGGGCTGCCTGAAGCATGTGACCTACACTTTTTAAGCAATGTGATGTGTGTGCGCTGCCTGAAGCATGTGATCTACATTGGTTAAAACCATATGATGGGCGCGCCGCTGATGAAGCACTAGTCCAACACTGAGTAAGCAATGTGATGTGTGTGGGCTGCCTGAAGCATGTGACCTATCACTGTGTAAGCCATGTGATATGTGTGGGCTGCCTGAAGCATCTAACTACACTGTGTAAGCTATGTGATGTGTGTTGGCTCCTGAAACATGTCACCTACACTGTGTAAGCCATGTGATATGTGTGGGCTGCCTGAAGCATGTGACCTACACTGTGGAAGCCATGTGATGTGTGTGGGCTGTCTGAAGCAAGTGACTACACTGTGTAAGCCATGTAATGTGTGTGGGCTGAATGAAGTATGTGACATATACTGTGTAAGACATGTGATGTGTGTGGGCTACCTGACGCATGTGACGTACACTGTGTATGCCATGTGATGTGTGTGGGCTGCCTGAAGAATGTAAATTTACATGGTGTAAGCCATGTAATGTGTTCCAGGGCTTCTGAAGTGATGTGACCTACTTCTGTGAAAGCGATGTGATGTGTGTGGGCTGCATGAAGCATCTGACCTACAATGTGTAAGCCATGTGATGTGAGTGGCTGCCTGAAGCATGTGACCTACACTGTGAAAGCCATGTGATGTGTGTGGGCTGCCTGAAGCATGTGACATAAACTGTGTAAGCCATGGGATGTGTGCGGGCTGCCTGAAGCATGTGACCTACACTGTGTAAGCCTTGCAATGTGTGTGGGCTGCCTGTAGCATGTGACCTACACTGTGTAAGCCATGGGATGTGTGTGGCCTGCCTGATGCCTGTGACCTACACTGTGTAAGCCATGTGATGTATGTGAGCTCCCTGAAGAATGTAAATTACACTGTGTAAGCCTTGTATTGGATGTGGGCAGCCTGAAGCATCTGACCTACACTGTGTAAGCCATGTGGTGTATGTGAGCTCCCCGAAGAATCAAAATTACACTGTGTAAGCCATGTGATGTGTGAGCACTGCCTGAAGCATGTGATCTACTCTGTGTAAGCCATGTGATGTGTGTAGGCTGCCTGAAGCATGTGATCTATGCTGTGTATGCCATGTGATGTGTGTGGGTTTCCGGAAGCAAGTTAACTTCATTGTGTAAGCCATGTAATGTGTGTGTGAGCTTCCTGAAGCATGAGACCAACACTGTGTAAGCCATGTGATGTGTGTGGGCTTCCTGAAGCATGTGACCTACACTGTGTAAGCCATGTGATTTGTCTGTGCTGCCTGAAGCATGTGACCTACACTGTCTAAGCCATGTGATGTGTGTGGGCTGCCTGAAGCATGTGACCTATACTGTGTAAGCTATGAAATGTGTGTGTGAGCTGCGTGAAGCATGTGACCTACACTGTAAGCCATGTGATGTGTCTGTGCTGCCTGAAGCATGTGACCTACACTGTGTTAGCCATGTGATGTGTGTGGGCTTCCTGAAGCACATGACCTACACTGTGTATGCCATGTTATGTGTGTGGGCTCCTGAAGCATGTGACCTACACTGTGTCAGCCAAGTAATGTGTGTGGGCTGCCTGAAGCAGGTAACCTTCACTGTGTAAGCCATGTGATGTGTGTGGGCTCCTGAAGCATGTGACTACACCGCGTAAGCCATGTGATGTATGTTGGTTGCCTGAAGCATGTAACTTACACTGAGTAAGCCATGTGATGAGAGTATGCTTCCTGAGACATGTGACCTACTCTGTGTTAAGCCATGTGATGTCTGAGGGCTGCTTGAAGCATATGACCTATACTGAGTATGCCATGTGATGTGTGTGGGCTTCCTGAAGCATGTGACCTACACTGTGTACGCCATGTAATGTGTTTGAGCTGCCTGAAGCATGAGAACTACATTGTGTAAGCCATGTGATGTGTGTGGGCTGCCTGAATCATGTAACCTACACTGTGTTAGTCATGTGATGTGTGTGGGCTGCCTGAAGCATGTGACATACACTGTGTATGCCATGTAATGTGTGTGGGCTCCTGAGCATGTGACCCATATTGCAAGCCATGTGATGAGCAAAAGGCTGCTTGAAGCATGTAACCTACACTGTGTAAGCCATGTGACGTGTGGGGGCTGCCTGAAGCATGTGACCTACACTGTATAAGCTATGTGATGTGTATGTGAGCTGCCTGAAGCATGTGACCCACACTGTGTAAGCCATGTGATGTGTGTGGGCTCCTGAAGCAAGTGAATTACACTGTGTAAGCTATGTGATGTGTGTGCACTGCCTGAAAAATGTGTCCTACACTGTGTAAGCCATGTAATGTGTGTGTGAGCTGCCTGAATCATGTGACCTACACTGAGTAAGCCATGTGATTTGTCTGGGCTGCCTGAAGCATGTGACCTACACTGTGTGAGCCAAGTGATGAGTGTGGGCTGCCTGAAGCATGTGACCTTCACTGTGTAAGCCATGTGATGTGTGTTGGCTGCCTGAAGCATTCAACTTACACTGTATGCTTGGATGTGCTGCGGTTGCCAGAAGCATGTGATCTACACTGTGTAAGCATGTGACCTACTCTGTGTTAGCCATGTGATGTGTGTGCACGGCCAGAAGCATGTGACCTATGCAGTGTATGCCATGTGATGTGTGTGGGCTTCTTGGAGCATGTGACCTACACTGTGTAAGCCATGTAATGTGTGTGTGTGAGCTGCATGCAGCATGAGACCTAAACAGTGTAAGCCATGTGATGTGTGTGGGCTGACAGAAGCCTGCCACCAACACTGTGTAAGCTATGTAATGTGTGTGGGATCCTGTAGCATGTCACATACACTGTGTAAGCCATGTGATGTGTGTCACTGCCTGAAGCATGTAAACTACACTGTGTAAGCCTTGTGATGTGAGTGGGCTGCCTGAAGCATGTGACCTACCCTGCGTAAGCTATGTGATGTGTGTGTGAGCCGCATGAATCATGTGACCTACACTGTGTAAGCCATGTGATGTGTGTGGGCTTCTGAAGCATGTGACCTACACTTTGTAAGCTATGTGATGTGTGCGTGCTGCCTGAAGAATGTGACCTACACTGTGTGCTCATGTGTGGTGTGTGGGCTTCTGAAGCATGTGACCTACACTTTGTAAGCTATGTGATGTGTGTGCTGCCTGAAGAATGTGACCTACTCTGTGTAATCCATGTGATGTGTGTGTGAGCTGGCTGAAGCATGTGACATACACTGTGTAAGCCGTGTAATGTGTGTGTGAGCTGCTTGAAGCAAGTGACCTACACTGTGTATGCCATGCAATGTGCGTGGGCTGCCTGAAGCCGGTGACCTACACTCTGTAAGCCATGTGATGTGAGTGGGCTCCTGAAGCTCGTGACTACACTGAGTAAGCCATGTGATGTATGTGAGCTCCCTGAAGAATGTAAATTACACTGTGTAAGCTATGTGATGTGTGTGCACTGACTGAAGCATGTGACCTATACTGTGTATGCCATGTGATGTGTGTGGGCTTCCTGAAGCATGAGACCTACACTGTGTAAGCCATACAATGTGTGTGTGAGCTGCCTGAAACATGAGAGGTACACTGTGTAAGCCATGTGATGTGAGTGGGCTCCTTAAGCATGTGACCTACACTGTGAAAGCCATGTGTGGTGTGTGCACTGCCTGAAGCATGTGACCTACTCTGTGTTAGCCATGTGATGTGTGTGCATGGCTAGAAGCATGTGACCTTTGCTGTGTATGCCATGTGATAAGTGTGGGCTTCCTGGAGCATGTGACCACACTGTGTAAGACATGTAATGTGTGTGTGTGTGAGCTGCATGCATGAGACCAAAACTCTGTAAGCCATGTGATGTGTGGGATGACAGAAGCATGTCACCTACACTGTGTTAGCCATGTAATGTGTGGCTCCTGAAGCATGTGACATACACTGTGCAAGCCATGTGATGTGTGTCGCTGCCTGAAGCAGGTAACCTACACTGTGTGTTTTTGGATGTGTGGGCTGCCTGAAGCATGTGACCTACACTGTGTAAGCTTGTGTGATGTGTGGGCCCTGGAAGCACGTGACCTACAGTGTGTAAGCTGTGTGATGTGTGTGCACTGCCTGAAAAATGTGAACTACACTGTGTAAGCCATGCAATGTGTGTCTGAACTGCCTGAAGCATGTGACAAACACTGTGTAAGCCATGTGATTTGTCTGGGCTCCCTGAAGCATGTGACCTACACTGTCACAGCCATGTGATGAGTGCGTGGGCTGCCTGAAGCATGTGACCTACACAGTGTAAGCCATGTGATGTGTCTGGCTTCCTGAAACATGTGACCTACACTGTGTAAGCCATGTGATGTATGTGAGCTCCCTGAAGAATGTAAATTACACTGTGTTAGCCTTGTAATGTGTGTGGGCAGCCTGAAGCATCTGACCTACACTGTGTAAGCCATGTGATGTATGTGAGATCCCTGAAGAATGTAAATTTCACTGTGTAAGCCATGTGATGTGTGAGCACTGCCTGAATCATGTGATCTACTCTGTGTAAACCATGTGATGTGTGTATGCTGCCTGAAGCATGTGACCTATGCTGTGTATGCCATGTGATGTGTGTGGGCTTCTTGAAGCAAGAGAACTTCACTGTGTAAGCCATGTAATGTGTGTGTGAGCTTCCTGAAGCATGAGACCTACACTGTGTAAGCCATGTGATGTGTGTGGGCTTCTGGAAGCATGTGACCTACACTGTGTAAGCCATGCGATTTGTCTGTGTTGCATGAAGCATGTGACCTACACTGTCTCAGTCATGTGGTGTGTGTGGGCTGCCTGAAGCATGTGACCTATACTGTGTAAGCCATGAAATGTGTGTGTGAGCTGCCTGAAGCATGTGACCTACACTGTGTTAGCCATGTGATGTGTGTGTGCTGCCTGAAGCACATGACCTACACTGTGTATGCCATGTTATGTGTGTGGCTCCTGAGCTACGTGACCTACACTGTGTCAGCCAATTCATGTGGGCTGCCTGAAGCAGGTAACCTTCACTGAGTAAGCCATGTGATGTGTGGCTCTCAAAGCATGTGACTACACCGTGTCAGCCATGTGATGTATGTTGGTTGCTCAGCATAACTTACACTGAGTAAGCCATGATGAAAGTATGCTTCCTGAGACATATGACCTACTCTGTGTAAAGCCATGTGATGTCTGAGGGCTGCTTGAAGCAAATGACCTATACTGAGTATGCCATGTGATGTGTGTGGGCTTCCTGAAGCATGTGACCTACACTGTGTAAGCCATGTAATGTGTGTGTGCTGCCTGAAGCATGAGACCTACATTGTGTAAGCCATGTGATGTGTGTGGGCTGCCTGAAGCATGTGACCTACACTGTGTAAGCCATGGAATGTGTGTGGGCTCCTGATGCATGTGACCAACATTGTGTAAGCCATGTGATGTGTGTGCACTGCCTGAATCATGTAACCTACACTGTGTTAGTCATGTGATGTGTGTGGGCTGCCTGAAGCATGTGACATACACTGTGTAAGCCATGTAATGTGTGTGGGCACCTGAAGCATGTGACCTACATAGTGCAAGCCATGTGATGAGTGTGCGCTGCTTGAAGCATGTAACCTACACTGTGTAAGCCATGTGACGTGTGTGGGCTGCCTGAAGCATGTGACCTACACTGTATAAGCTATGTGATGTGTAAGTGAGCTGCCTGAAGCATGTGACCCACACTGTGTAAGCCATGTGATGTGTGTGTGCTCCTGAAGCAAGTGAATTACACTGTGAAAGCTATGTGATGTGTGTGCACTGCCTGAAAAATGTGTCCTACACTGTGTAATCCATGTAATGTGTGTGTGAGCTGCCTGAATCACGTGACCTACACTGAGTAAGCCATGTGATTTGTCTGGGCTGCCTGAAGCATGTGACCTACACTGTGTGAGCCAAGTGATGTGTGTGGGCTGCCTGAAGCATGTGACCTTCACTGTGTAAGCCATGTGATGTGTGTTGGTTGCTCGAAGCATTTAATTACACTGTATGCTTGGCGTGATGTGCGCGGTTCAGAAGCTACGTGACCTACACTGTGTGTTTATGTGATGTGTGTGCACTGCCAGAAGCACGTGACCTACTCTGTATTAGCCATGTGATGTGTGTGCACGGCCAGAAGCATGTGACCTATGCAGTGTATGCCATGTGATAAGTGTGAGGGCTTCTTGGAGCATGTGACCTACACTGTGTAAGCAATGTAATGTGTGTGTGTGAGCTGCATGCAGCATGAGACCTAAACAGTGTAAGCCATGTGATGTGTGTGGGCTGACAGAAGCATGTCACCAACACTGTGTAAGCTATGTAATGTGTGTGGGATCCTGTAGTATGTCACATACACTGTGTATGCCATGTGATGTGTGTCGCTGCCTGAAGCATGTAAACTACACTGTGTAAGCCTTGTGATGTGAGTGGGCTGCCTGAAGCATGTGACCTACCCTGCGTAAGCTATGTGATGTGTGTGAGCCGCATGAATTATGTGACCCACACTGTAAGCCATGTGATGTGTGGGCTTGAAGCATGTGACCTACACTTTGTATGCGAGTGTGATGTGAGCGCTGCCTCGAAGAATGTGACCTACACTGTGTGCTTGCGTGATGTGGGGCTGCCTGAAGAATGTGACCTACCTGTGTAATCCATGTGATGTGTGTGAGCTGGGTTGGAAGCATGTGACATACACTGTGTAAGCCGTAATGTGTGTGAGCTGCTTGAAGCAAGGACCCACACTGTACGCGCCATGCAACGCGGCTGCCTGGAAATGGTGACCCTACACTGAAAGCCATGTGATGTGAGGGTTCTGAAGCTCGTGACTACACTGAGCAAGCCATGTGATGTATGTGAGCTCCTGAAGAATGTAAATTACACTGTGTGTTTGCGTGATGTGTGTGCACTGACTGAAGCATGTGACCTATACTGTGTATGCTATGTGATGTGTGGGCTTCTGAAGCATGAGACCTACACTGTGTTTGCACAATGTGTGTGAGCTGCCTGAAACACGAGACGACACTGTGTAAGCCATGTGTGATGAGGGCTCCTTGCTACGTGACCTACACTGTGAAAGCTATGTGTGGTGTGCACTGCCTGGAAGCATGTGACCTACTCTGTGTTAGCTATGTGATGTGTGTGCATGGCTAGAAGCATGACTTTGCTGTGTATGCCATGTGATAAGTGTGTGGCTTCTGGAGCATGTGACCTACACTGTGTAAGCCATGTAATGTGTGTGTGAGCTGCAGCAGCATGAGACCCAAACTCTGTAAGCCATGATGTGTGGGCTGAGAAGCACGTCACCCACACTGTGTTAGCCATGTAACGTGTGGCCCTGAAGCACGTGACATACACTGTGCAAGCCATGTGGATGTGTGCTCGCTCGAAGCAGGTAAATCCACACTGTGTAAGCCTGTTGTGTGTGTGCTTCCTGAAGCATGTGACCTACACCGTGTGTTTGCGTGATGTGTGCGGGCTCCTGAAGCACGTGACCCACAGTGTGTAAGCTGTGTGATGTGTGTGCACTGCTTGAAAAATGTGAACTACACTGTGTAAGCCATGCAATGTGTGTCTGAACTGCCTGAAGCATGTGACAAACACTGTGTAAGCCATGTGATTTGTCTGGGCTGCCTGAAGCATGTGACCTACACTGTCACAGCCATGTGATGAGTGTGTGGGCTGCCTGAAGCATGTGACCTACACAGTGTAAGCCATGTGATGTGTCTGGCTTCCTGAAACATGTGACCTACACTGTGTAAGCCATGTGATGTATGTGAGCTCCTGAAGAATGTAAATTACACTGTGTTAGCCTGTAATGTGTGTGGCAGCCTGAAGCGCCTGACCCACACTGCAAGCCATGTGATGTATGTGAGCTCCCTGAAGAATGTAAATTACACTGTGTAAGCCATGTGATGTGTGAGCACTGCCTGAATCATGTGATCTACTCTGTGTAAACCATGTGATGTGTGTAGGCTGCCTGAAGCATGTGACCTATGCTGTGTATGCCATGTGATGTGTGTGGGCTTCTTGAAACAAGTGAACTTCACTGTGTAAGCCATGTAATGTGAGTGTGAGCTTCCTGAAGCATGAGACCTACACTGTGTAAGCCATGTGATGTGTGTGGGCTTCCTGAAGCATGTGACCTATACTGTGTCAGCCAAGTAATGTGTGTGGGCTGCCTGAAGCAGATAACCTTCACTGTGTAAGCCATGTGACGTGTGTGGGCTCCTGAAGCATGTGACTACACCGTGTCGCGACAACGTTGTTGCCTGGAAGCATGTAACTTACACTTGAGTAAGCCATGGATGAGAGTATGCTCCTGAGACATATGACCTACTCTGTGTTAAGACATGTGATGTCTGAGGGCTGCTTGAAGCATATGATCTATACTGAGTATGCCATGTGATGTGTGTGGACTCCCTGAAGCATGTGACCTACACCGTGTAGCCGCGTAATGTGTGGTGAGCTGCCTGAGCATGAGACCCACACTTTGTAAGCCGCGTGATGTGTGGCTGCCTGAAGCATGCGTGACCTACACTGTGAAAGCCATGGAATGTGTGTGGGCCCTGATGCATGTGACCAACATTGTGTAAACCATGTGATGTGTGCACTGCCTGAATTAGCGTAACCTACACTGTGTTAGTCATGTGATGTGTGTGGGCTGCCTGAAGCATGTGACCTACACTGTGTAAGCCATGTAATGTTTGTGGGCTCCTGAAGCATGTGACCTACACAGTGCAAGCCATGTGATGTGTGTGGGCTCCTGAAACAAGTGAATTACACTGTGTAAGCTATGTGATGTGTGTGCACTTCCTGAAAAATGTGACCTACACTGTGTAAGCCATGTAATGTGTGTGTGAGCTGCCTGAATCATGTGACCTACACTGAGTAAGCCATGTAATTTGTCTGGGCTGCCTGAAGCATGTGACCTACACTGTGTGAGCCAAGTGATGTGTGTGGGCTGCCTGAAGCATGTGACCTTCACTGTGTAAGCCATGTGATGTGTGTTGGCTGCCTGAAGCATTTAACTTACACTGTATACGCCATGTGATGTGCGTGGGTTGCCTGAAGCATGTGACCTACACTGTGTAAGCCATGTGATGTGTGTGCACTGCCTGAAGCATGTGACCTACTCTGTGTCAGCCATGTGATGTGTGTGCACGGCCAGAAGCATGTGACCTATGCTGTGTATGCCATGTGATGTGTGTGGGCTTCCTGGAGCATGTGAACCATACTGGTGTAAGCCATGTAATGTGTGTGTGTGAGCTGCATGCAGCATGAGACCTAAACAGTGTAATCCACGTGATGTGTGGGCTGACAGAAGCACGTCACCTACACTGTGTTAGCCATGTCAGTGTGTGTGGATCTGAAGCTACGTCACATACACCGTGTAAGCAATGTGATGTGTGTCACTGCCTGAAGCATGTAAACTACACTGTAAGCCTTATGTGTGGGCTGCCCAAGCATGTGACCCACACTGCTGCGTAAGCTATGTGGATGTGTGTGAGCCTGCATGAAGCATGTGACCTACACTGTGTGTTTAGTGTGATGTGTGGGCTTCTGAAGCATGTGACCTACTCTGTGTAAGCCATGTGATGTGTCTGTGAGCTGCCTGAAGCATGTGACCTACACTGTGTAAGCCTTGTGATGTGTGTGGGCTTTCTGAAGCATGTGTCCTACACTGTGTAAGCAATGTAATGTGTGTGTGAGCTGCTTGAAGCAAGTGACCTACACTGTGTAAGCCATGTGATGTGTGTGGGCTGCCTGAAGCAGGTGACCAACACTGTGTAAACCATGTGACATGTGTGCACTGCCTGAAGCATGTGACATACACTGTGTAAGCCATGTGATGTGTGTGGGCTTCTGAAGCATGTGACCTTCACTGTGTGAGCCATGTGATTTGTGTGGGATGCCTGAAGCATCTGACCTTCACTGTGTAAAACATGTAATGTGTGTGGGCTGCCTGAAGCATGATACCTACACTGTGTAAGTCATTTGATGTGTGATGGCTGCCTAAAGTATGTGACCTGCACTGTGTAAGACATGTGAAGTGTGTGGGCTACCTGAAGCATTTGACATACACCGTGTAAGCCATGTGATGCGTGTGGGCTGCCTGAAGCATGTTACCTACACTGTGTATGCCTTGTAATGTGTTTGAGCTGCCTGAAGCATCTGATGCACACTGTGTAAGCCATGTGATGTGTGTTCACTGCCTGAAGCATGTGACCTACATTGTGAAACCCATGTGACATGTGTGGGATGCCTGAAGCATGTGACCTACACTGCGTAAGCCATGTGATGTGTGTGCGTAGCATGAAGCATGTGATCTACAATGAGTAAGCCATGTGATGTGTGTGGGCTGCATGAAGCATGTAACCTACACTGTGTAAGCCATGTGATGTGTTTGACTGCCTGAAGCATGTAACCTACACAGTGTATGCCATGTGATGTGTGTGGGCTGCCTGAAGCATGTGACCTACACTTTTTAAGCAATGTGATGTGTGTGCGCTGCCTGAAGCATGTGATCTACATTGGTTAAACCATATGATGTATGCGCGCTGATGAAGCACTAGTCCAACACTGAGTAAGCAATGTGATGTGTGTGGGCTGCCTGAAGCATGTGACCTACACTGTGTAAGCCATGTGATATGTGTGGGCTGCCTGAAGCATCTAACTACACTGTGTAAGCTATGTGATGTGTGTTGGCTCCTGAAACATGTCACCTACACTGTGTAAGCCATGTGATATGTGTGGGCTGCCTGAAGCATGTGACCTACCCTGTGGAAGCCATGTGATGTGTGGGCTGTCTGGCCAAGTGACTACACTGTGTGTTTAGCGTAATGTGTGTGGGCTGAATGAAGTATGTGACATATACTGTGTAAGACATGTGATGTGTGTGGGCTACCTGACGCATGTGACGTACACTGTGTATGCCATGTGATGTGTGTGGGCTGCCTGAAGAATGTAACCTACATGGTGTAAGCCATGTAATGTGTCTAGGCTTCCTGAAGCATGTGACCTACTCTGTGAAAGCGATGTGATGTGTGTGGGCTGCATGAAGCATCTGACTCTACAATGTGTAAGCCATGTGATGTGAGTGGCTGCCTGAAGCATGTGACCTACACTGTGAAAGCCATGTGATGTGTGTGGGCTGCCTGAAGCATGTGACATAAACTGTGTAAGCCATGGGATGTGTGCGGGCTGCCTGAAGCATGTGACCTACACTGTGTAAGCCTTGCAATGTGTGGGCTGCCTGTAGCATGTGACCTACACTGTGAGGCTATGGATGTGTGGTGGCTGCCTGATGCCTGTGACCTACACTGTGTGTTTCGGCGTGATGTATGTGAGCTCCTGAAGAATGTAAATTACACTGTGTAAGCCTTAGACAGGCGTGGGCAGCCTGAAGCATCTGACCCACACTGTAAGCCATGTGGTGTATGTGAGCCCTCAAGAATCAAAATTACACTGTGTAAGCTATGTGATGTGTGAGCACTGCCTGAAGCATGTGATCTACTCTGTGTAAGCCATGTGATGTGTGTAGGCTGCCGGAAGCATGTGATCTATGCTGTGTATGCCATGTGATGTGTGTGGGCTCGGAAGCAAGTTAACTTCATTGTGTAAGCCATGTAATGTGTGTGTGAGCTTCCTGAAGCATGAGACCAACACTGTGTAAGCCATGTGATGTGTGTGGGCTTCCTGAAGCATGTGACCTACACTGTGTAAGCCATGTGATTTGTCTGTGCTGCCTGAAGCATGTGACCTACACTGTCTAAGCCATGTGATGTGTGTGGGCTGCCTGAAGCATGTGACCTATACTGTGTAAGCTATGAAATGTGTGTGTGAGCTGCGTGAAGCATGTGACCTACACTGTGTAAGCCATGTGATGTGTCTGTGCTGCCTGAAGCATGTGACCTACACTGTGTTAGCCTTGTGATGTGTGTGGGCTTCCTGAAGCACATGACCTACACTGTGTATGCCATGTTATGTGTGTGGGCTCCTGAAGCATGTGACCTACACTGTGTCAGCCAAGTAATGTGTGTGGGCTGCCTGAAGCAGGTAACCTTCACTGTGTAAGCCATGTGATGTGTGTGTGGGCTCCTGAAGCATGTGACTACACCGCGTAAGCCATGTGATGTATGTTGGTTGCCTGAAGCATGTAACTTACACTGAGTAAGCCATGTGATGAGAGTATGCTTCCTGAGACATGTGACCTGCTCTGTGTTAAGCCATGTGATGTCTGAGGGCTGCTTGAAGCATATGACCTATACTGAGTATGCCATGTGATGTGTGTGGGCTTCCTGAAGCATGTGACCTACACTGTGTAAGCCATGTAATGTGTTTGAGCTGCCTGAAGCATGAGACCTACATTGTGTAAGCCATGTGATGTGTGTGGGCTGCCTGAATCATGTAACCTACACTGTGTTAGTCATGTGATGTGTGTGGGCTGCCTGAAGCATAGTGACATACACTGTGTGTCCATGTAATGTGTGTGGCTCCTGAATACGTGACCACATATTGCAAGCCATGTGATGAGAATGTGCTGCTTGCATGTAACATCCACGTGTAAGCCATGTGACGGGGGCTGCCTGAAGCATGTGACCTACACGGTATAAGCTATGTGATGTGTGGTGAGCTGCCTGAAGCATGTGACCCACACTGTGCAAGCCTGTGTTGTGTGTGGGCTCCTGAAGCAAGTGAATTACACTGTGTAAGCCATGTGATGTGTGCACTGCCTGAAAAATGTGTCCTACACTGTGTATGCATGTAATGTGTGTGTGAGCTGCCTGAATCATGTGACCTACACTGAGTAAGCCATGTGATTTGTCTGGGCTGCCTGAAGCATGTGACCTACACTGTGTGAGCCAAGTGATGAGTGTGGGCTCCCTGAAGCATGTGACCTTCACTGTGTAAGCCATGTGATGTGTGTTGGCTGCCTGAAGCATTCAACTTACACTGTATAAGCCATGTGATGTGCGTGGGTTGCCAGAAGCATGTGATCTACACTGTGTAAGCCATGTGATGTGTGAGCACTGCCAGAAGCATGTGACCTACTCTGTGTTAGCCATGTGATGTGTGTGCACGGCCAGAAGCATGTGACCTATGCAGTGTATGCCATGTGATGTGTGTGGGCTTCTTGGAGCATGTGACCTACACTGTGTAAGCCATGTAATGTGTGTGTGTGAGCTGCATGCAGCATGAGACCTAAACAGTGTAAGCCATGTGAAGTGTGTGGGCTGACAGAAGCCTGCCACCAACACTGTGTAAGCTATGTAATGTGTGTGGGATCCTGTAGCATGTCACATACACTGTGTTTGCATGTGATGCGTGTCACTGCCTGAAGCATGTAAACTACACTGTGTAAGCCTTTGTGATGTGAGTGGGCTGCCTGAAGCATGTGACCTACCCTGCGTGAAGCGTGTGTGATGTGTGTGTGAGCCGCATGAATCAGTGACCTACACTGTGTAAGCCATGTGATGTGTGTGGGCTTCTGAAGCATGTGACCTACACTTTGTAAGCTATGTGATGTGTGCGTGCTGCCTGAAGAATGTGACCTACACTGTGTAAGCCATGTGATGTGTGTGGGCTTCTGAAGCATGTGACCTACACTTTGTAAGCTATGTGATGTGTGCGTGCTGCCTGAAGAATGTGACCTACTCTGTGTAATCCATGTGATGTGTGTGTGAGCTGGCTGAAGCATGTGACATACACTGTGTAAGCCGTGTAATGTGTGTGTGAGCTGCTTGAAGCAAGTGACCTACACTGTGTATGCCATGCAATGTGCGTGGGCTGCCTGAAGCCGGTGACCTACACTCTGTAAGCCATGTGATGTGAGTGGGCTCCTGAAGCTCGTGACTACACTGAGTAAGCCATGTGATGTATGTGAGCTCCCTGAAGAATGTAAATTACACTGTGTAAGCTATGTGATGTGTGTGCACTGACTGAAGCATGTGACCTATACTGTGTATGCCATGTGATGTGTGTGGGCTTCCTGAAGCATGAGACCTACACTGTGTAAGTCATACAATGTGTGTGAGCTGCCTGAAACATGAGAGGTACACTGTGTAAGCCATGTGATGTGAGTGGGCTCCTTAAGCATGTGACCTACACTGTGAAAGCCATGTGTGGTGTGTGCACTGCCTGAAGCATGTGACCTACTCTGTGTTAGCCATGTGATGTGTGTGCACGGCTAGAAGCATGTGAACTTTGCTGTGTATGTCATGTGATAAGTGTGTGGGCTTCCTGGAGCATGTGACCTACACTGTGTAAGACATGTAATGTGTGTGTGTGAGCTGCATGCAGCATGAGACCAAAACTCTGTAAGCCATGTGATGTGTGTGGGCTGACAGAAGCATGTCACCTACACTGTGTTAGCCATGTAATGTGTGTGGGCTCCTGAAGCATGTGACATACACTGTGCAAGCCATGTGATGTGTGTCGCTGCCTGAAGCAGGTAACCTACACTGTGTAAGCCTTGTGATGTGTGTGGGCTGCCTGAAGCATGTGACCTACACTGTGTAAGCTATGTGATGTGTGTGGGCTCCTGAAGCACGTGACCTACAGTGTGTAAGCTGTGTGATGTGTGTGCACTGCCTGAAAAATGTGAACTACACTGTGTAAGCCATGCAATGTGTGTCTGAACTGCCTGAAGCATGTGACAAACACTGTGTAAGCCATGTGATTTGTCTGGGCTCCCTGAAGCATGTGACCTACACTGTCACAGCCATGTGATGAGTGCGTGGGCTGCCTGAAGCATGTGACCTACACAGTGTAAGCCATGTGATGTGTCTGGCTTCCTGAAACATGTGACCTACACTGTGTAAGCCATGTGATGTATGTGAGCTCCCTGAAGAATGTAAATTACACTGTGTTAGCCTTGTAATGTGTGTGGGCAGCCTGAAGCATCTGACCTACACTGTGTAAGCCATGTGATGTATGTGAGATCCCTGAAGAATGTAAATTTCACTGTGTAAGCCATGTGATGTGTGAGCACTGCCTGAATAATGTGATCTACTCTGTGTAAACCATGTGATGTGTGTATGCTGCCTGAAGCATGTGACCTATGCTGTGTATGCCATGTGATGTGTGTGGGCTTCTTGAAGCAAGAGAACTTCACTGTGTAAGCCATGTAATGTGTGTGTGAGCTTCCTGAAGCATGAGACCTACACTGTGTAAGCCATGTGATGTGTGTGGGCTTCTGGAAGCATGTGACCTACACTGTGTAAGCCATGCGATTTGTCTGTGTTGCATGAAGCATGTGACCTACACTGTCTCAGTCATGTGGTGTGTGTGGGCTGCCTGAAGCATGTGACCTATACTGTGTAAGCCATGAAATGTGTGTGTGAGCTGCCTGAAGCATGTGACCTACACTGTGTTAGCCATGTGATGTGTGTGGTCTGCCTGAAGCACATGACCTACACTGTGTATGCCATGTTATGTGTGTGGGCTCCTGAAGCATGTGACCTACACTGTGTCAGCCAACTAATGTGTGTGGGCTGCCTGAAGCAGGTAACCTTCACTGAGTAAGCCATGTGATGTATGTTGGTTGCCTGAAGCATGTAACTTACACTGAGTAAGCCATGTGATGAAAGTATGCTTCCTGAGACATATGACCTACTCTGTGTAAAGCCATGTGATGTCTGAGGGCTGCTTGAAGCATATGATCTATACTGAGTATGCCATGTGATGTGTGTGGGCTTCCTGAAGCATGTGACCTACACTGTGTAAGCCATGTAATGTGTGTGTGAGCTGCCTGAAGCATGAGACCTACACTTTGTAAGCCATGTGATGTGTGTGGGCTGCCTGAAGCATGTGACCTACACTGTGAAAGCCATGGAATGTGTGTGGGCTCCTGATGCATGTGACCAACATTGTGTAAGCCATGTGATGTGTGTGCACTGCCTGAATCATGTAACCTACACTGTGTTAGTCATGTGATGTGTGTGGGCTGCCTGAAGCATGTGACCTACACTGTGTAAGCCATGTGATGTGTGTGGGCTCCTGAAGCAAGTGAATTACACTGTGTAAGCTATGTGATGTGTGTGCACTTCCTGAAAAATGTGACCTTCACTGTGTAAGCCATGTAATGTGTGTGTGAGCTGCCTGAATCATGTGTCCTACACTGAGTAAGCCATTTTATTTTGTCTGGGCTGCCTGAAGCATGTGACCTACACTGTGTGAGCCAAGTGATGTGTGTGGGCTGCCTGAAGCATGTGACCTTCACTGTGTAAGCCATATGATGTGTGTTGGCTGCCTGAAGCATGTAACTTACACTGTATTCGCCATGTGATGTGCGTGGGTTGCCTGAAGCATGTGACCTACACTGTGTAAGCCATGTGATGTGTGTGCACTGCCTGAAGCATGTGACCTACTCTGTGTTAGCCATGTGATGTGTGTGCACGGCCAGAAGCATGTGACCTATGCTGTGTATGCCATTTGATGTGTGTGGGCTTCCTGGAGCATGTGACCTACATTGTGTAAGCCATGTAATGTGTGTGTGTGAGAGCTGCATGCAGCATGAGACCTAAACAGTGTAATCCATGTGATGTGTGTGGGCTGACAGAAGCATGTCACCTACACTGTGTTAGCCATGTAATGTGTGTGGGATCCTGAAGCATGTCACATACACTGTGTAAGCCATGTGATGTGTGTCACTGCCTGAAGCATGTAAACTACACTGTGTAAGCCTTGTGATGTGCATGGGCTGCCTGAAGCAGGTGACCGACACTGTGTAAACCATGTGTCATGTGTGCACTGCCTGAAGCATGTGACATACACTGTGTAAGCCATGTGATGTGTGTGGGCTCCTGAAGCATGTGTCCTTCACTGTGTAAGCCATGTGTTTTGTGTGGGATGCCTGAAGGATCTGACCTTCACTGTGAAAGACATGTAATGTGTGTGGGCTGCCTGAAGTATGAGTCCTACACTGTTTAAGCCATTTGATGTGTGATGGCTGCCTAAAGTATGTGACCTGCACTGTGTAAGACATGTGAAGTGTGTGGGCTACCTGAAACATTTGACATACACCGTGTAAGCCATGTGATGCGTGTGGGCTGCCTGAAGCATGTTACCTACACTGTGTATGCCTTGTAATGTGTTTGAGCTGCCTGAAGCATCTGACGTACACTGTGTAAGCCATGTGATGTGTGTTCACTGCCTGAAGCATGTGACCTACATTGTGTAACCCATGTGATATGTGTGGGATGACTGAAGCATGTGACCTACACTGTGTAAGCCATGTGATGTGTGTGCGTAGCATGAAGCATGTGATCTACAATGAGTAAGCCATGAGATGTGTGCGGGCTGCCTGAAGCATGTGACCTACACTGTGTAAGCCTTGAAATGTGTGTGGGCTGCCTGTAGCATGTGACCTACACTGTGTAAGCCATGGGATGTGTGTGGCCTGCCTGACACCTGTGACCTACACTGTGTAAGCCGTGTGATGTGTGTGGGCTGAGTGCAGCATGTGACCTACACTGTGTAAGCCATTTGATGAGTGTGGGTTGCCTGAAGCATGTGACCTACACTGTGTAAGCCAACTGATGTGTGAGGGTTGCCTGAAGCATGTGACCTACACTGTGTAATCCTTGTGATGCGTGTGGGCTGCCTGAAGCATGTGACCTCTACTGTTTAAGCCATGTAATGAGTGTGTGGGCTGCCTGAAGTATGTGACCTACACTGTGTAAGCCATGTGATGTGTCTGGGCTTCCTGAAACATGTGACCTACACTGTGTAAGCCATGTGATGTATGTGAGCTCCCTGAAGAATGTAAATTACACTGTGTAAGCCTTGTAATGTGTGTGGGCATCCTGACGCATCTGACCTACACTGTGTAAGCCATGTGATGTGTGAGCACTGCCTGAAGCATGTGATCTACTCTGTGTAAGCCATGTGATGTGTGTAGGCTGCCTGAAGCATGTGACCTATGCTGTGTATGCCATGTGAAGTGAGTGGGTTTCCTGAAGCAAGTGAACTTCACTTTGTAAGCCAAGTAACGTGGGTGTGAGCTTCCTGAAGCATGAGACCTACACCTTGTAGGCCATGTGATGTGTGTGGGCTTCCTGAAGCATGTGACCTACACTGTGTATGCCATGTGATTTGTCTGTGCTGCCTGAAGCATGTGACCTTCACTGTTTCAGCCATGTGATGTGTGTGGGCTGCCTGAAGCATGTGACCTATGCTGTGTAATCGATGAAATGTGTGTGTGAGCTGCGTGAAGCATGTGACCTACACTGTGTAAGCCATGTGATGTGTCTGTGCTGCCTGAAGCATGTGACCTACACTGTGTTAGCCATGTGATGTGTGTGGGCTGCCTGAAGCACATGACCTACACTGTGTATGCCATGTTATGTGTGTGGGCTCTGAAGCATGTGACCACACACTGTCAGCCAAGTAATGTGTGGGCTGCCTGAGCAGGTAACCTTCACTGTAAGCCATGTGATGTGTGTGGCTCACTGACATGTGACTACACGTGCAAGCCATGTGATGGATCGTTGGTTGTTGCCTGAAGCATGTAACTTACACTGAGAAGCCATGTGATGAGAGTATGCTTCCTGAGACATGTGACCTACTCTGTGTTAAGCCATGTGATGTCTGAGGGCTGCTTGAAGCATATGACCTATACTGAGAATGCCATGTGATGTGTGTGGGCTTCCTGAAGCATGTGATCTACACTGTGTAAGCCATGTAATGTGTGTGTGAGCTGCCTGAAGCATGAGACCTACATTGTGTAAGCCGTGTGATGTGTGTGGGCTGCCTGAAGCATGTGACCTACACTGTGTAAGCCATGGAATGTGTGTGGGCTCCTGATGCATGTGACCAACATTGTGTAAGCCATGTGATGTGTGTGCACTGCCTGAATCATGTATCCTACACTGTGTTAGTCATGTGATGTGTGTGGGCTGCCTGAAGCATGTAACCTACACTGTGTATGCCGTGGACGTGTGGGCTGCCCAGCAATGTTACCTACACTGTATAAGCTATGTGATGTATGTGAGCTGCCTGAGCATGTGACCCACACTGTGTGTCTGCGTGATGTGTGGGCCCTGAAGCAAGTGAATTACACTGTAAGCTTGTGTGATGTGTGTGCACTGCCTGAAAATGTGACCTACACTGTGTGTGCCATGTAATGTGTGTGTGAGCTGCCTGAATCATGTGACCCACACTGAGTAAGCCAGGTGATTTGTCTGGGCACCTGAAGCATGTGGACCTTCACTGTATGAGCCATGTGATGTGTGTTGGCTGCCTGAAGCATTTAACTTATACTGTATAAGCCATGTGATGTGCGTGGGTTGCCAGAAGCATGTGACCTACACTGTGTAAGCCATGTGATGTGTGTGCACTGCCAGAAGCATGTGACCTACTCTGTGTTAGCCATGTGATGTGTGTGCACGGCTAGAAGCATGTGACCTATGCAGTGTAAGCCATGTGATGTGTGTTGGCTTCTAGGAGCATGTGACCTACACTGTGTAAGCCATGTAATGTGTGTGTGTGAGCTGCATGCAGCATGAGACCTAAACAGTGAAAGCCATGTGATGTGTGTGGCCTGACAGAAGCATGTCACCAACACTATGTAAGCTATGTAATGTGTGTGGGATCCTGTAGCATGTCACATAAACTGTGTAAGCCATGTGATGTGTGTCGCTGCCTGAAGAATGTAAACTACACTGTGTAAGCCTTGTGATGTGAGTGTGGGCTGCCTGAAGCATGTGACCTACCCTGCGTAAGCTATGTGATGTGTGTGTGAGCCGCATGAATCATGTGACCTACACTGTGTAAGCCATGTGATGTGTGTGGGCTTCTGAAGCATGTGACCTACACTGTGTAAGCCATGCAATGTGTGTGCACTGCCTGAAGAATGTTACCTACACTGTGTAAGCCATGTGATGTGTGGTGGCTGCCTGAAGCATGTGACCTACTCTGTGTAATCCATGTGATGTGTGTGTGAGCTGCCTGAAGCATGAGACCTACATTGTGTAAGCCGTGTGATGTGTGTGGGCTGCCTGAAGCATGTGACCTACACTGTGTAAGCCATGGAATGTGTGTGGGCTCCTGATGCATGTGACCAACATTGTGTAAGCCATGTGATGTGTGTGCACTGCCTGAATCATGTAACCTACACTGTGTTAGTCATGTGATGTGTGTGGGCTGCCTGAAGCATGTAACCTACACTGTGTAAGCCATGTGACGTGTGTGTGGGCTGCCTGAAGCATGTTACCTACACTGTATAAGCTATGTGATGTGTATGTGAGCTGCCTGAAGCATGTGACCCACGCTGTGTAAGCCATGTGATGTGTGTGGGCTCCTGAAGCAAGTGAATTACACTGTGTAAGCTATGTGATGTGTGTGCACTGCCTGAAAAAAGTGACCTACACTGTGTAAGCCATGTAATGTGTGTGTGTGAGCTGCCTGAATCATGTGACCTACACTGAGTAAGCCAGGTGATTTGTCTGGGCTACCTGAAGCATGTGACCTTCACTGTGTAAGCCATGTGATGTGTGTTGGCTGCCTGAAGCATTTAACTTACACTGTATAAGCCATGTGATGTGCGTGGGTTGCCAGAAGCATGTGACCTACACTGTGTAAGGCATGTGATGTGTGTGCACTGCCAGAAGCATGTGACCTACTCTGTGTTAGCCATGTGATGTGTGTGCACGGCTAGAAGCATGTGACCTATGCAGTGTATGCCATGTGATGTGTGTGGGCTTCTTGGAGCATGTGACCTACACTGTGTAAGCCATGTAATGTGTGTGTGTGAGCTGCATGCAGCATGAGACCTAAAAAGTGAAAGCCATGTGATGTGTGTGGGCTGACAGAAGCATGTCACCAACACTGTGTAAGCTATGTAATGTGTGTGGGATCCTGTAGCATGTCACATAAACTGTGTAAGCATGTGATGTGTGTCGCTGCCTGAAGAATGTAAACTACACTGTGTAAGCCTTGTGATGTGAGTGGGCTGCCTGAAGCATGTGACCTACCCTGCGTAAGCTATGTGATGTGTGTGTGAGCCGCATGAATCATGTGACCTACACTGTGTAAGCCATGTGATGTGTGTGGGCTTCTGAAGCATGTGACCTACACTGTGTAAGCCATGCAATGTGTGTGCACTGCCTGAAGAATGTTACCTACACTGTGTAAGCCATGTGATGTGTGGTGGCTGCCTGAAGCATGTGACCTACTCTGTGTAATCCATGTGATGTGTGTGTGAGCTGGCTGAAGCATGTGACCTACACTGTGTAAGGTGTGTAATGTGTGTGTGAGCTGCTCGAAGCAAGTGACCTACACTGTGTAAGCCATGTGATGTGCGAGGAATGCCTGAAGCAGGTGACCTACACTGTGTATGCCATGCAATGTGTGTGGGCTGCCTGAAGCTGGTGACCTACACTCTGTAAGCCATGTGATGTGAGTGGGCTCCTGAAGCTCGTGACTACACTGAGTAAGCCATGTGATGTATGTGAGCTCCCTGAAGAATGTAAATTACACTGTGTAAGCTATGTGATGTGTGTGCACTGACTGAAGCATGTGACCTACTCTGTGTAAGCCAAGTGATAATGTGGGCTGCCTGAAGCATATGATCTATACTGTGTATGCCATGTGATGTGTGTGGGCTTCCTGAAGCATGAGACCTACACTGTGTAAGTCATACAATGTGTGTGTGAGCTGCTTGAAACATGAGACTTACACTGTGTAAGCCATGTAATGTGTGTGGGCTCCTGAAGCATGTGACATACACTGTGCAAGCCATGTGATGTGTGTCGCTGCCTGAAGCAGGTAACCTACACTGTGTAAGCCTTGTGATGTGTGTGGGCTGCCTGAAGCATGTGACCTACACTGTGTAACCTATGTGATGTGTGCGGGCTCCTGAAGCACGTGACCTACAGTGTGTAAGCTGTGTGATGTGTGTGCACTGCCTGAAAAATGTGAACTACACTGTGTAAGCCATGCAATGTGTGTCTGAACTGCCTGAAGCATGTGACAAACACTGTGTAAGCCATGTGATTTGTCGGGGCTGCCTGAAGCATGTGACCTACACTGTCACAGCCATGTGATATGTGTGGGCTGCCAGAAGCATGTGACCTCTACTGTGTAAGCCATGTAATGAGTGTGTGGCTGCCTGAAGCATGTGACCTACACTGTGTAAGCCATGTGATGTGTCTGGGCTTCCTGAAACATGTGACCTACACTGTGTAAGCCATGTGATGTATGTGAGCTCCCTGAAGAATGTAAATTACGCTGTGTTAGCCTTGTAATGTGTGTGGGCAGCCTGAAGCATCTGACCTACACTGTGTAAGCCATGTGATGTATGTGAGCTCACTGAAGAATGTAAATTACACTGTGTAAGCCATGTGATGTGTGAGCACTGCCTGAAGCATGTGATCTACTCTGTGTAAGCCATGTGATATGTGTAGGCTGCCTGAAGCATGTGACCTATGCTGTGTATGCCATGTGATGTGTGTGGGCTTCCTGAAGCAAGTGAACTTCACTGTGTAAACCATGTAATGTGTGTGTGAGCTTCCTGAAGCATGAGACCTACACTGTGTAAGCCATGTGATGTGTGTGTGCTTCTTGAAGCATGTGACCTACACTGTGTAAGCCATGCGATTTGTCTGTGCTGCCTGAAGCATGTGACCTACACTGTCTCAGTCATGTGGTGCGTGTGGGCTGCCTGAAGCATGTGACCTATACTGTGTAAGCCATGAAAGGTGTGTGTGAGCTGCGTGAAGCATGTGACCTACACTGTGTTAGCTATGTGATGTGTGGGTTGCCTGAGCATGACGACCACACTGTGTATGCCATGTTATGTGTGTGGGCTCCTGATGAAGCATGTGACCTACACTGTGTCAGCCAAGTAATGTGTGTGGGCTGCCTGAAGCAGGTAACCTTCACTGTGTAAGCCATGTGATGTGTGTGGGCTCCTGAAGCATGTGACTACACAGTGTAAGCCATGTGATGTATGTTGGTTGCCTGAAGCATGTAACTTACACTGAGTAAGCCATGTGATGAGAGTATGCTTCCTGAGACATGTGACCTACTCTGTGTTAAGCCATGTGATGTCTGAGGGCTGCTTGAAGCATATGACCTATACTGAGTATGCCATGTGATGTGTGTGGGCTTCCTGAAGCATGTGACCTACACTGTGTGAGCCATGTAATGTATGTGTGAGCTGCCTGAAGCATGAGACCCACACTCGTATGTCGCGTGATGTGTGGGCTGCCTGAACCATGTGACCTCACACTGTGAAAGCCATGGAATGTGTGTGGGCTCCTGATGCATGTGACCAACATTGTGAAAGCCATGTGATGTGTGTGCACTGCCTGAATCATGTAACCTACACTGTGTTAGTCATGTGATGTGTGTGGGCTGCCTGAAGCATGTGACCTACACTGTGTAAGCCATGTAATGTGTATGGGCTCCTGAAGCATGTGACCTACACAGTGCAAACCATGTGATGAGTGTGCCTGCTTGCAGCATGTAACCTACACTGTGGAAGCCATGTGACATGTGAGGGCTGCCTGAAGCATGAGACCTACACTGTGTAAGCCATGTGATGTGTGTGGGCTTCTTGAAGCATGTGACCTACACTGTGTAAGCCATGCGATTTGTCTGTGCTGCCTGAAGCATGTGACCTACACTGTCTCAGTCATGTGGTGCGTGTGGGCTGCCTGAAGCATGTGACCTATACTGTGTAAGCCATGAAAGGTGTGTGTGAGCTGCCTGAAGCATGTGACCCACACTGTGAAAGCCATGTGATGTGTCTGGGCTCCTGAAGCAAGTGAATTACACAGTGTAAGCTATGTGAAGTGTGTGCACTTCCTGAAAAATGTGACCTACTCTGTGTAAGCCATGTAATGTGTGTGTGAGCTGCCTGAATCATGTGACCTACACTGAGTAAGCCATGTGATTTGTCTGGGCTGCCTGAAGCATGTGACCTACACTGTATGAGCCAAGTGATGTGTGTGGGCTGCCTGAAGCATGTGACCTTCACTGTGTAAGCCATGTGATGTGTGTTGGCTGCCTGAAGCATTTAACTTACACTGTATTAGCCATGTGATGTGCGTGGGTTGCCTGAAGCATGTGACCTACACTGTGTAAGCCATGTGATGTGTGTGCACTGCCTGAAGCATGTGACCTACTCTGTGTTAGCCATGTGATGTGTGTGCATGGCCAGAAGCATGTGACCTATGCTGTGTATGCCATGTGATGTGTATGGGCTTACTGGAGCATGTGACCTACACTGTGCAAGCCATGAAATGTGTGTGTGTGAGCTGCATGCAGCATGAGACCTAAACAGTGTAAGCCGTGATGTGTGTGGGCTGACAGAAGCATGTCATTTACACTGTGTTAGCCATGTAATGTGTGTCACTGCCTGAAGCATGTAAACTACACTGTGTAAGCCTTGTGATGTGTGTGAGCTGCCTGAAGCATGTGACCTACCCTGCGTAAGCTATGTGATGTGAGTGTGTGCCGCATGAAGCATGTGACCTACACTGTGTATGCCATGTGATGTGTGTGGGCTCTGAAGCGTGTGACCTACACTATGTAAGCCATGCAATGTGTGTGCACTGCCTGAAGAATGTGACCTACACTGTGTAAGCCATGTGATGTGTGTGTGTGTGTGCTTGCTGAAGCATGTGACCTACACTGTGTAAGCCTTGTGATGTGTGTGGGCTGTCTGAAGCATGTGACCTACACTGTGTAAGCAGTGTAATGTGTTTGTGAGCTGCTTGAAGCAAGTGACCTACACTGTGTAAGCCATGTGATGTGCGAGGACTTCCTGAAGCAGGTGACCTACACTGTGTATAAGCTGATGCTGCCAGCTGCCTGGAAGCCGGTGACTCCACACCTGTAAGCCATGGTGATGTGAGTGGCCCTGAAGCCTCGTGGACTACACTGAGCAAGCCATGTGATGCAATGCGTGAGCCCCTGAAGAATGTAACTACGCCTGTGTAAGCTTGGTGGATTTGTGTGCACTGACTGAAGCATGTGTGACCTACCTTGTAAGCCAAGTGATATGTGTGGGCTGCCTGAAGCATGTGACCCATACTGTGTATGCCATGTGATGTGTGGGCTTCTGAAGCATGTGACCTACACTGTGTAGCTTTACACAACTGTGTGTGAGCTGTCTCGAAACATGAGACCTGCACTGTGTAAGCCATGTGGATGTGAGTGGTCTCTTACATGTGACCTACACAGTGTAAGCCATGTGTGGTGTGTGCACTGCCTGAAGCATGTGACCTACTCTGTGTAAGCCATGTGATGTGTGTGCATGGCCAGAAGCATGTGACCTATGCTGTGTATGCCATGTGATAAGTGTGTGGGCTTCCTGGAGCATGTGACCTACACTGTGTAAGCCATGTAATGTGTGTGTGTGAGCTGCATGCACCATGAGACCTAAACTCTGTAAGCCATGTGATGTGTGTGGGCTGACAGAAGCATGTCACCTACACTGTGTTAGCCATGTAATGTGTGGGCTCCTGAAGCATGTGAATACACCGTGCAAGCCATGCGGATGTGTGTCACTGCTCGAAGCACGAATTCCACACAGTGTAAGCCTTGTGTGATGTGTGGCTGCCCAGCTTACGTGACCTACACTGTGTAAGCCTTGGATGTGTGTGGGGTCCTGAAGCACATGGACCTAGGACTGTGTGTAAGCGGTGTGATGTGTGTGCACTGCCTGAAAAATGTGAACTACACTGTCTAAGCCATGCAATGTGTGTCTGAACTGCCTGAAGCATGTGACAAACACTGTGTAAGCCATGTGATTTGTCTGGGCTGCCTGAAGCATGTGACCTACACTGTCACAGCCATGTAATGTGTGTGAGCTGTCTGAAGCATGTGACCTTCACTGTGTAAGCCATGTGATGTGTGTTGGCTTCATGAGGCATGTAACTTACACTGTATAAGCCATGTGATGTGCGTGGGCTGCCTGAAGAATGTGACCTACACTGAGGAAGCCAAGTAATGTGTGTGCAATGGCAGAAGCATGTGACCTACTCTGTGTGAGGCATGTGATATGTGTGCACTGCCTGAAGCATGTTACCTTCACTATGTAAGCCTTGTGATGTGTGTGAGCTGTCTGAAGCATGTGACTTACACTGTGTAAGCTATGTGATGTGTGTGTCAGCTGCCTGAAGCATGTGACGTTCACTGTGTAAGCCTCGTGATGTGTGTGGGCTCCTGAAGCATGTGACCTACACTGTGTAAGCCATGTGATGTGTGTGGCCTGCCTGAAGCATGTGACCTACACTGTGTAAGCCATGTGATGTGTCTGGGCTGGCTGAAGCATGTGACCTACACAGTGTAAGCCATGTAATGTGTGTGTGAGCTGCCTGAATCATGTGACCTACACTGAGTAAGCCATGTGATTTGTCTGGGCTGCCTGAAGCATGTGACCTTCACTGTGTAAGCTGAGTGATGTGTTGGCTGCCTCAGCTGTAACTTACACTGTATGAGCTCATGTGATGTGCGGGTTGCCTGAAGCATGTGACCCTCACTGTGTGTGCCTGATGTGTGCACTGCCTGAAGCATGTGACCTACTCAGCTAGCATATGTGATGTGTGTGCATGGCTAGAAGCATGTGACCTATGCTGTGTATGCCATGTGATTAGTGTGTGGGCTTCTTGGAGCATGTGACCTACACTGTGTAAGCCATGTAATGTGTGTGTGTTAGCTGCATGCAGCATGAGACCTAAACTCTATAAGCCATGAGATGTGTGTGGGCTGACAGAAGCATGTCACCTACACTGTGTTAGCCATGTAATGTGTGAGGGCTGCCTGAAGCATGTGACCTACCCTGCGTAAGCTATGTGATGTGTGTGTGAGCTGCTTGAAGCATGTGACCTACACTGTGTAAGCCATGTGATGTGTCTGGGCTTCTGAAGCATGTGACCTACACTGTGTAAGCCATGCAATGTGTGTGCACTGCCTGAAGAATGTGACCTACACTGTGTAAGCCATGTGATGTGTGGGAGCTGAATGAAGCATGTGACCTACTCTGTGTAAGCCATGAGATGTGTGTGTGAGCTACCTGAAGCATGTGACCTACACTGTGTAAGCCTTGTGATGTTTGTGGGTTGTCTGAAACATGTGACCTACACTGTGTAAGCCGAGTAATGTGTGTGTGAGCTGCTTGAGGCAAGTGACCTACACTGTGTTTGCGCGATGCGTGGCTGCCTGAAGCAGGTGACCTCACACTGTGTTTCGCGATGCTTGACTGCCTGGCCGGGTGACCTACACTTGCAAGCCATGTGATGTGAGTGGGCTCCTGAAGCTCGTGATCGCTCTGGTGTAAGCCATGTGATGTAAGTGAGCTCTTTGAAGAATGTAAATTACACTGTGTGTTTGCCATGTGATGTGTGCACTGACTGAAGCATGAGACCCACCTGTAGCTCGCGAAATGTGTGTGGGCTGCCCTGAAGCATGTGACCTATAATGTGTGATGCTATGTGATGTGTGGGCTCCGAAGCATGTGACCTACACTGTGTAAGCCATGTAGTGTGTGTGAACTGCCTGAAGCATGAGACCCACACTGTGTGCTTATGTGATGTGTGTAGGCTTCTTTAAGGTGACTCATACTGTATAAGCTCATGTGATGCGTGTGCATGGCCTGAAGCATGTAACCTACACTGTGTGCTTCTGGCAATGTGTGTGGGCTGCCTGAAGCATGTGACCTACTCCTGTGTGTGTTATGATGTGTGTTGGCTCCTGAAGCACGTGACCTACAGTGTGTAAGCTTTGTGATGTGTGTGCACTGCCTCAAAAATGTGAACTACACTGTGTAAGCCATGCAATGTGTGTCTGAACTGCCAGAAGCATGTGACAAACACTGTGTAAGCCATGTGATTTGTCTGGGCTGCCTGAAGCATGTGACCTACACTGTCTCAGCCATGTGATGTGTGTGGGCTGCCTGATGCATGTGACCTTCACTGTGTAAGCCATGTGATGTGTGTTGACCGCATGAGGCATGTAACTTACACTGTATGAGCCATGTGATTTGAGTGGGCTGCCTGAAGAATGTGACCTACACTGTGCAAGCCAAGTGATGTGTGTGCAATGGCTGAAGCATGTGACCTACTCTCTGTGAGCCATGGGATATGTGTGCGCTGCCTAAAGCATGTAACCTACACTGTGTAAGCCTTGTGATGTGTTTGGCAGCCTGAAAACATGTGACTTACACTGTGTGTTTGCGTGATGTGTGTGTCAGCTGCTGCAGCTATGACACTACACCAAGCCACGTGATGTGAGTGGGCCCCTGAAGCATGTGACCTACACTGCGTAAGCCATGTGATGTGTGTGCACTGTCTGAAGAGTGTGACCTACACTGTGTAAGCCATGTGATGTGTGTGGGCTGCCTGAAGCATGTGACCTACACTGTGTAAGCCATGTGATGTGTGTGTGAGCCGCCTGAAGCATGTGACCTTCACTGTGTATGCCTTGTAATGTGGTTGAGCTGCTTGAAGCATCTGATGAACACTGTGTAAGCCATGTGATGTGTGTTCGCTGCCTGAAGCATGTGACCTTCATTGTGTAAGCCATGTGATATGTGTGGGATGCCTGAAGCATGAGACCTACACTGTGTAAGCCATTTGATGTGTGATGGCTGCCCAAAGTATTGACCTGGCATTGGGAAAAGCTATGAGATGTGTTCGCTGCTCGAAGCATGTGACCTGCATTGTGTAAGCCTGTGATGTGTGGGGCTGCCTGCAGCTATGTGACCTTCACTGTGTAAGCCATGATGTGTGTTACTGCATGAGGCATGTAACTTACACTGTATAAGCCATGTGATGTGCATGGGCTGCCTGAAGAATGTGACCTACACTGTGCAAGCCAGTGATGTGTGTGCAATGGCTGAAGCATGTGACCTACTCAGTGTGAGGCATGTGATATGTGTGCATTGCCTGAAGCATGTTACCTACATTGTGTAAGCCTTGTGATGTGTGTGGGCTGCCTGAAGCATGTGACCTACACGGTGTAAGCCATGTGATGTGTGTGCATTGCCTGAAGAGTCTGACCTTCACTGTGTAAGCCATGTGATGTGTGTGGCCTGCCTGAAGCATGTGACCTACACCGTGAAAGCCATGTGATGTGTGTGGGCTCGCTGAAGCATGTCACCAACACTGTGTAAGCCATGTAATGTGTGTGTGAGCTGCCTGAATCAGGTGACCTACACTGAGTAAGCCATGTGATTTGTCTGGGCTGCTTGAAGCATGTGATCTACACTGTGTGATACAAGTGATGTGTGTGATCTGCCTGAAGCATGTGACCTTCACTGTGTAAGCCATGTGATGTGTGTTGGCTGCCTGAAGCATGTAACTTACACTGTATAAGCCATGTGATTTGCGTGGGCTGCCTGAAGAATGTGACCTACACTGTGCAAGCCAAGAGATGTGTGTGCAATGGCTGAAGCATGTGACCAACTCTCTGTGAGCCATGGGATATGTGTGCTCCGCCTGAAGCATGTAACCTACACTGTGTAAGCCTTGTGATGTGTTTGGGCTGCCTGAAACATGTGACTTACACTGTGTAAGCTATGTGATGTGTGTTTCAGCTGCTCAGCCTGTGACTACACTGTGTGTGTTATGTGATGTGAGGGGCTCTGAAGCATGTGACCTACACTGTGTAAGCTCTTGATGTGTGATGGTGCCTGAAAGTGTTTGACCTACATGCGGTAAGTCATGAGATGTGTGTGTGCTGCCTGAGCATTGACCTACACTCTGTGGGCCATGTGATGCGTGTGAGGCTGCCTGAAGCGTGTTACCTACACTGTGTATGCTTTGTAATGTGTTTGAGCTGTCGGAAGATCTGACGCGCACTGTGTGTTTCGGCGTGATGTGGTGTTCGCCTGAAGCATGTGACCCACATTGTGTAAGCCATGTAATATGTCTGGGATGCCTGGAAGCATGTGACCTACACTCGTGTAAGAAATGTGATGTGTGCGTAGGATGAAGCATGTGATTCACAAAATGAGCAAGCGATGATGTGTGGCAGCATGCAGCATGGCACTTGCTCACACTTGTGCTTATGTGATGTGTGTGGGATGCCTAAGCATGTGACCTACACTGTGTAAGCCATGTGATGTGTGTGCGTAGCATGAAGCATGTGATCTACAATGAGTAAGCCATGTGAAGTGTGTGGGAGCATGAAGCATGTGACCTACACTTTGTAAGCCATGTAATGTGCCTACGTCTGAAGCATGTGACCTACACAATGTAAGCTTGTGATGGTGTGTGGCTGCCTGAAGCATGTGACCAACACTGTGTAAGCTTGGTGTATGTATGGGCTACTCAGAAGCATGTGACCCACACTGCTTTACGCAATGTGATGTGTGTGGGCTGCCTAAGTATGTGTCCCTACACTGTGTAAGCCAAGTGTGATGTGTGGGTGTGTTAGCTAAGCAAGTGACCACACTGTGAAAGCCATGCAATGTATGTGGCTGCCTCAAACATGTCACTCACACTGTGTAAGCTATGTGATGTGTGGGCTGCCTGAAGCATGACCTGGCTGCGTGTGCTGGCGTGATGTGCCGTCTGGCTGCGGACTACACTGTGTGCTTCATGTAATGCATGTGGCCGCCCATGTATGTGACATACATTGTTTAAGACATGTGGATGTGTGTGGGCTACCTGGACGTGATGTGACCTGACACTGTGTAAGCCATGTGATGTGTGTGGACTGCCTGAAGAATGTGACCTACACTGTGTAAGCCATGTGATGTGTGTGGGCTGCCTGAAGCATGTGACATACACTGTGTAAGCTATGGGATGTGTTCGGCCTGACTAAAGCATGAGACCTACACTGTGTAAGCCATGTGATGAGTGTGGGTTGCCTGAAGCATGTGACCTACACTGTGTAAGCCAACTGATGTGTGAGGGCTGCCTGAAGCATGTAACCTACACTGTGTAATCCTTGTGATGTGTGTGGGCAGCCTGAAGCATGTGACCTCTACTGTGTAAGCCATGTAATGAGTGTGTGGGCTGCCTGAAGCATGTGACCTACACTGTGTAAGCCATGGGATGTGTGCGGGCTGCCTGAAGCATGTGACGTACACTGTGTAAGCCTTGTAATGTGTGTGGGCTGCCCGAAGCATGTGACCCACTGGTACAGGTACATGGGGGTGAACAAAGTGGTAGATAGTAAGCTCTACTTGAGCTTCAGGCTGATGTTGCACAGCTGGACCAAGGCAGAAGCACCCACAGCATGTTCTTATAGTTCCCATGTATATGTCCATTTATGTTCTTACAGCGCTGATTGCCTAACTGAGCCAAGATGTAAAACAGACACTAAAATGTCAGGTTTATTTCAGGTGACCATGTTCTTATAGTCCCCATTTATATGTCTATTTATGTTCTTACAGTGCTGATTGCCTAACTGAGCCAAGATGTAAAACAGATACTAAAATGTCAGGTTTATTTCAGGTGACCAGGATCGTAGTGGGGAGAGGGGGAAAGTGAAACAATGTCCTGAGAATGTGCTTAAACTTATTAACCATTGCTGTGCCAAGGAGTGATACACCAGTCCAGAATCCCTATATGTTTAAATTATGTTTGCAGCCTAAAGGTGCTTAGGTGGATTGGCATTTACATTACTCAGCGGCAAATCTTTTTCATACTTTTTGTGATCATCGGGTAAGATATAACCACTAACTGATGAGACACTTGGGGGCATAAAACTGTGCTACCAGCAAAGTTGCATTTGCAAGCCCTGAATATTTATCTGTTGATAATTAAATGAAAACTGTCAGCTGATAACATTCAACCACTGTCCATTGCACAGAATAGACATCTCACTGATAGATCTGGAGCAAAGGGACATGCACTTGCCAATAACACCACTACAACTCCAGACACGGAAGAAAGAAGTTCATGCACTTTCATCGCTGTTAACTTTTTCAGCATTTTAAAACAGTTACTTAGCATCTGCACTAAGATGTTACACGTCGCTGAACTGAATTGTGACACCAGAATCCCTGCGATCAACATTTGTCAGCAAAAGTGAATTGAAAAATCAATAGATGTATAAAATGGTAAGTGACATGAGTCAATAACAACATATCTGCATGTAATACTTGGCTTAAAATTTGAGCACCACCATATTCTGCACCACAGCGTCAAACAGGGATACCATTTATAATTCAGCTAATGTCAAGCAGTTTTTGAGCCATAAAAAGTATTACTGTATCAGTATGGTGGCAGCAACAGGATCAGGAAATTATGAAATAAAATGCAACAGCACCCACATCAGCCATATGTTGTGCGGGTGGAAGGAGTGTATGAGCACCCATGGGTGGGCTGTTAGGTGGCTTCAGATTCACCGGAGAAAAGGGTGGATTCGATTGTGAGCTACGGTTGAATTTGTGTTTCCTTTTTCTCTACCTAGTTTTCGCTATTTTGTTAGGGCACATGTCCAACCCTAAGATGTTTAGGGTCACAAGGTGATGTGACTTCATTGAGCATCTGATTTGAGAAAGAGCTGTGTGATTCTATCTAAATGCCAGCTCATGGCAATTCAGAGAAAAAAAAATATTTTGAAGCTGCATTACCAGACTAAGTGTGCAGTTTAGTGAATTACCACACAGGGGTGTGTATATGACAGCAATAAAAGGCACATTAAAGTGCTTCATGGGAGGATGGGGTGGTACCCGAGGACTGGAGGAGGGCAGATGTGATTCCCCTTCACAAAAGTGGGAGCAAGGCAGAAGCAGGAAACTACAGACCTGTTAGTTTAACCTCGGTGATAGGGAAAATGATGGAATCACTTCTGAAGGAAAGAAAAGTTAAGTATCTAGAGGCCAGAGGGCACAGGACCCTAGGCAGCATGGATTCACAGTGGGAAGGTCATGCCAGACAAATCTGATAGATTTCTTTGACTGGGTGACCAAAGTAGTAGATCAGGGAGGGCTGTGGACATGGCCTACCTAGACTTTAGCAAGGCATTTGACACAGTCCCACACAAAAGATTAATATATAAGTTAGCCAGCCTGGGAGTGGGTCCCAAGATGACAGCCTGGGTAAAGAATTAGCTGGAGAATAGGACACAGAGAGTAATAGTAAATGGAGTCCACTCAGAAGAAAGGAAGGTTACTAGTGGGGTACCGCAGGGTTCAGTATTAGGACCGGTCCTCTTCAATGTCTTTATAAGTGACATTGCAGAAGGACTGGAAGAAAAAGCATGTCTCTTTGCAGATGACACAAAGATCTGCAACAGAGTTGATGCACAGGGTGGGGTGGAAAGGATGAGAAGGGATTTGGCAAGGTTAGAGGAATGGTCAAATGTATGGCAGCTTAGATTAAATGCTAAGAAGTGCAAGGTAATGCACCTGGGAAACAAAAACCAAGGGGAAGAGTACACAATGGGGGGTGAGATACTAACAACAACAAAAATGGAAAGGGACCTGGGGGTAGTCATATCAGATGACCTAAAGGTGGGCAAGCAATGTGAGAGGGCAGCAAGGAGGACTGGGGGGATACTGGGATGCATAGGGAGAGGCATCACCAGTAGAAAACAGGAAGTTATTATCCCTCTGTACTGACAGCTGGTGAGACCCCATCTGGAGTACTGTGTGCAGTTCTGGAGACCCATTCTCCACAAAGACATAGACAGGATGGAAGCTGTCAGGAGAGGCAACTAAAATGGTGCAGGGTCTGCACCGGAAGACATATGAAGAGAGCGAAAGGAGCTTAATATGTATAGCCTCGAGGAAAGGAGGAGGGGGACATGATAGAAACGTTCAAGTACCTCAAGGGAATCAACAAAGTCCAAGAGGTAGCATCTTTCAAAAAAAGAGGTGTGCAAGAACAAGAGGGCACAATTTGAAGATAGAGGGGGTGGCTCAGAGGTAATTTAAGGAAGTATTTTTTCACAGAGAGGGTTGTGGATGCATGGAACAGCCTTCCGGAGGAGGTTGTGATGTCAAAATCAGTGGTGGAATTCAAGCATGCATGGGACAGTCATAAGGCAATTCTAGGGGTGTGGTTAGGAAGAAGTAGGCTGCTGGTTAACTAGGATCTGCAGCTTATCCAGTAGGTAGGGAAATGGGCAGACTGGGTGGGCCAAGCGGTCCTTATCTGACGTCAAATTATATGTTTCTATGTTTCAGTCATGAAAACCTCCCCCACTGGCTGCTGCTGAAATGCATAGCAGTATGTTCTTTGTGCATTCTGGCTGTTCTTTGCTTCAGCTGCAGGTAGTACAGTACACTCAAGTTCGTTTGCATAGGTTTTAGCAGCGAGAAGTTCACATTGACAGAGTCTAGTAAGAGAAAATGCTTGGAATTACACATACAAAGAAGTCTGAGTTTTCACATCAAATGCTGAGGTATTTTTTTTCTGGAGGATGAGAACCCATGGAGTCCATGAAGGTGTGCTTTGGAGAACTGGCATATGTAAGGACTGTTAGGCACCCACACATTTTGGTGGTCCTGCTTTGGCAGGGAACAGTTTATTAAAGTAATGATGTGTGACTTGTCTCTTTAAGCTAGACAAGACTACACCATTCTATCAGCCAACCAACACAGTTGATCTGTGTGTGTGTGTGTGTGTGGGGGGGGAGCTGCTCACTGAAGTGTAGCTCCCTCTTTCAACTGTATGCCACTGCATTTTCAACTGCTGTCATAGACAGCTTCAGCAGTGATTGGAGAACTGTGACCACGCCTGCAAACACACTGACTGAATTGGAAGATGCTGACACACCTCTGAAAAACTCAGATGATGGCACTATGTTTCTTGCACATGCATGCAAGCAAACATAAAAACCATGCCCTGTGCAATCTGAACATCACAATCCATCACTGCCACACATGTACTCCGACCCTTACATCTCCTTTTTTTTCAAATGATCCCCAAAGTCAACATTTACAGTATTACAGGAAGATGGATCTACAAACTACAAACCTATTTAAAGTGGAATACATCAAAAGGTTCAGAAAGAATTCTAGTCAGCTGGACTGCAAAAATTACATTATTCTTTTGCAGAGCTACACATTTTTGTGACGGTGCCCTTATGTTAGAATAGGGGTAGAGAGGGAACAATATTTCATTTTGCATAAAAAAGCTCAAAGAGAAATAGATGCAGTTATGCCCTCTAAAGATTGGATTAGGCCACAATATTCCACTCTGAAAAGTGGAAGGACAAAAGATGTTGTAGTCTGCAAGGGATGAAAGACCTTAAAACATTTCCTGCTGCTTTTCCCTGTGTTGAATAAGATCAGAAACAAATACTTGACTCCCTTGATGTGCACTGTGTATTCCATTCTATATAAATAGTGTACCACTTACAAACTTTTAAAGTAATTTTCCAGTTTTCAGCAAAACACTAACAGATGGCATCAGAAGGAATCACATTTCATAACATTACCCAAAAAAAACCCTTGAATTTTAGTATACGAGATAATCCATTCTTTATTTTATTTATTTATTTATTTATTGATGGTCAAGGAATTACAGCCCTTTGAGTCAGAGACTCATTTGCAAAGGCTCCACGTCTTACAGAAATAACGATTGTTACACAGTAGTACACAGAATACAGAAGTATAACACAGACCCATACTATAGACAACTGCTCTAATGCAGCAGGAAGGCGCTAACTACGTGGGTAAGCAAATACATAATACACACAATACAGGCACATCAGTGATGTGAATACATGATGCATATACAGGATCAAATGCTGCAGGAAAATTGTTTAGTTTTTTTTTTTTTTAGCCAAGTTTCATCTGCAGTCACAGTGAGAGTTGGACACAATGCGGCTCAGTAACTCCGGTTTAAAAGGCCCTAGCCTGGGGATAGATAAGATAGTGTCAGGGACTGAGTAAAGTCTGAAGAAAATCTGTTTTTTATGCCCCTTAGACTGCATCTGTTCCTGCTGCTTTTCCTGCTTTATAATCTTCTGCTGTGAGTGACATCATAGTCCATTACCATGGCGTCATGGCAATGAATGATTGTGATGTTAGAAGCAGAAGATTGGGATTTAAGGCAGGAAAGCAGTCAGAACAGATGAAGTGTAAAGGACAAAGATAATGTTTTCATGTAAAACGTCTTCTGTAACAAGAATGGAACATTCAGAAATACACATTTTTTGGTGTGTGGGGGAGCAGTGTAACTGAGCTCTGCTGCTGTCAGCAATGATTGTTTTGCTGTTTTTATGTTGGCAGATGTGCGCAGCCAACATCTTGCAGCAGTGGGCATTTGGAGGTGCGGTCGCTGTTCGGCAAATGCAGGGCATGCACCAGTAGGTGCGACCCGCATTGCCCAATCAGCCTGCATGCCGGAGCCGAACCATGCATACATAATGGGGTGAGCACATCTAAGAAAAGGTCTGCTGCACTCCAAGCAAAGCTCATCAGATGCAGTGATCCTTTTCGTGCCATGCTCACCGCCATTATGTGCATGGTCGGAAAGCGGGCATGTGCCTAACATCTGTTGACTTTGGGGGTGCCCAATCCCCCTGCCGGTTAACCCCCCACTGTCTTTGTGTGCCGATGGGGGAGCCCACTCCCCATCAGCACAAAATCCCCCCAATTGTTAAATGCCAAGGGGGTGCCCAATCCCTCTCGGCTCGTGACCCCCCACTTTCTTTCTGTGCTGACAGTGGTGCCCAATTCCCATCGGCATTACTTTCTCCTCCTCCCACGTTGTGTGCTGATGAGGGTGCCGAATCCCCCGTCGGCTACTAACACCCCCCCAAAACAGTTAGGTGGAATGCTGGGAGTCCACCCCAGTGTGCCAAATGCCCTGCAAAAGGAAAACTGTCCCGCAATTTTTTTGTGTTTTTTTACCTGTAAAATGAAAATGGTCCCTTGTAGTCTCAATGCCCCCCTCCCCCCACCCGCACCCAGCCACTGCTCACCCTGCCTCCCCTCACTCCCCCACCCCATACTTGCCTCCTGAGTCCAGCATGACAATCTTCACTGGACCAGGAACACGTCTGCACTCTTCAAAGCTGACCGCAAACTGAGGAAATGCTGGTAAGCTGTATAATGGAATGAATAGGGGGTTTTCAACGTTAATGCATATCTCAGGCATTTTTGGGAATTTTGGCCCCACATTTTCAACATGGGGTTTTTGGGACCCCTTTTCATGAATTCTTGCACTGCCATGGTGTTATTTGGCCCTGAAAGGTGATTTCACAGTCACTGTGCAGAATCACCTTTTGGGGCCGTGTAATGAAATGGCAATGCCACTGCTCATGAGAGGGGCTCTCAAAAAGCCTATGTTGCAAGTTTGGTGGGAAAAAAAGCAAAAATGGCTGTTTTACGTGTGTGTGTAGAAACTGCGAAATGCACACTCGTGAGTTAGCGTATTGACACTATTTTCATGCCATATTCTCAACATTGGCATTTTACCACACCTTCTTGTGAACTGAACAGCTGTCATTTTTCACATCCTGCCCGAAATGTGTTTTCGCACTTCTGGCACAGAATAGCATGGTCGCTGTGTGAACTCAGTGTTTGGGACACATTACAAAAATGACAGAGACACTGTTCATGAGTAGAGGTCCTAAAATGCCTGTGTTGGAAATTTGGTGACAATACTCTATAAAGTGACTGTTTTACGAGCCTGCGTAGCAACTACGCAATGCACGCTCATAAGTTAGCACATTTGCAATATTTTCATGCCACATTCTCAACACTGGCATTTTACCACACCTTCTTGTGAACTGTACAGCTGTCATTTTTCACATCCTTGCTGAAATGTGTTTTCGCAGTTCTGGTGCAGAATAGCGCGGTTGCTGTGAGAAATCAGTGTTCAGGATATATTACAACAATGACAGTGATACTTTTCATGAGCAGATGTCCTAAAATGCCTGTGTTGAAAATTTGGTGACAATACTCCATAAAATGACTGTTTTACGAGCGTGCATAGCAACTACACAATGCGTGCTCGTAAGTTAGCACATTTGCAATATTTTCATGCCACATTCTCAGCATTGGCATTTTACCACACATTCTTGTGAACTGTACAGCTGTCATTTTTCACATCCTTGTTGAAATGTGTTTTCACATTTTTGGCACACAACAGTGTGTTCGCTGTGCGAAATGAGTGTTCGGGACACATTTCGAAAATTACAGTGACACTGTTCATGAGCTGAGGTCCTAAAATGCCTGTGTTGAAAATGTGGTGACAATGCTCCATAAAATTTGTTTTTATTTATTTTTTTAAATTTATTTAGTTTTTGTTGACCGGGTAAGTGCACAAGACAAATACTGCCGATTTTCAGGCACGACCCGGGGAGGGGGATACAGATGAATGCCAACTGACCTTGAACCAGATTAATTTGTTGGTGGTATTTTTTTTTAGTAAATGAGGGATATTTGGCCAGGGCACTGGGGAAATTCCCCTACTGTGCAGCAGGGGGACCCTTTGGCTGTCTAGCTGAGATGGCCACTTCTCTGCAACCCTTGAGAGAGCAGGATGATGGAGTGACAGGGAGCAGGCCTCCTCCTCTGTCACTGGACACCTAGAGGCTGCTGTGTTACAGGAAGAAATGCCTGTGTCTGACCTGCCTGATGACTGTTTGATACAGTTATGGATGTGACTGAGACAGAATCTGTTGTGGGTGCTATGCACTCCGCATCCACGGAAGGTACTTCCACGGCTTTGCTTGAAAAGGAACGCCTACTGCATGTTGTTTTGGCCGAAGAATCTAAATGTCTCTCCAAAAAAGCTGAATTGCTTGCCGATATTGCTACTCTCTGTTCTGCTTCACTTTCGGTTCCTTCCATTGCCCCGGTACTTGTGTTGTCTCCTGCTGATGACGTCTGCGCTTTTGGTGTTCTGAGTGGTGAGAAGAGAGGGGAGACGAGTGGGGAGACTGAGAAGCACCTTGCTGGTAAGGCTGGCAGTGATACTCATCCTGGTGATGAGTGCCTAAAGCCTGTTAGCAGTAGTGTTTCTGTACCTGCGGTGAGTGATTCTTTGTCCAAATGCCGTTTGGGTATGGGTGGGCCCTGTAAGCCCTTGCCGAGTTGTTTTCCTGATGCATGTGCCATACCTCCTGTTGGGGAGGGACAGGAACAGGTGTCTGCATGCACCACTTTGGCTTTACCTACTGTTTCTTCCCCATTACATGATGTTGTGGTTTCTTCTAAGCCTGCATGTGACCCTGAGTTACACGATTTGGGTAGGTCTCCTGAGCATGCTATTACGGAGGCTGGGTGGTGTCAGCAACCTGATGGACAGTGGATACCTGATTTTTCAACTCCCTCCACTACCTTGTCTTCTATTTCTGTGCCTTTTTGTCCTATGCCTGTGGACCGGCATGTTTCTCCAGTGGCTCAAACTGTGGACAAACCAGTGCAATGATGCTGGGAAGGTGGGGCACCAAGTTGATGGTTTACTGGTCTCTAGTGCTGCTTTTCCTGCAGGGTTTCAAATGGGACCTTTGGAACATGTGTTGCAGGATCCCAAACAGGCTGCATGGTTGAAACCCATGTTTAAATTATCAGATTTATTTCAGAACAAGGGGGAACCTGCCCCTAGAAAAAAATGCAGTTTGTTTGCTTTATAAAGGTGGATTTGAGGACCCTTCTGATAGATTGTATATTGCAAGGCAATTATTGATGGGTTCTTTGAAATTTTTTGCCTCTGAAATTGTTGCTCTTATACATATTGATAATTCAAATTATGACATTAGTTTTAAAACAATTTTCAATTTGGATAGGTTTTGGTCTCAATATCAGAAGGTCAAGGATACCCCTTTGTGAGTACCTTTTTTGGCTATTCCCTTGACTAAGCCTGCAGTTAAATTAATTATGATTATGTTTAGTAATGGAGGTGTTAAAGTTGAAGATATTTTATTTTGGTCACATCAAAGATGTGAGGTTTTGGATAAGCCCTCGCCTATTCTTGACAGTGAACACATATGGAATGAAGACCGGAAATTGGGTGTAAAACTTTTTTCCACCAATACTGGAACCATTCATCTCCCTAATAGTTTCTTTTTGGGGAAAAATAGGGGTAGTTTGTTTTATTATGGCCAGCTGAAGTCTTGTTTTAAGTGTGGGTCCAGGACTCACCTTAACACTGCTTGTGCTACTCCTCACTGTTCTCATTGCTTTGAGTTTGGTCATCTTGCCACTGATTGCCTTAACCTTTTTAAATGTCATTTGTGTGAACAGATGGGGCATGGTTATGGAAAATGTCCTTGGGCATCCCATAATAAAGATGGTAGTCCTTCCCATGAGGGTTTAATTAATGTTGCACAGCAGTTACAGGCTAAACAAGGGATGGTTTTACGGGATACTGTTGCCACCATGCCTCTGGTTCCTCCTCCTCCTCAGGTGGGCACTGGATAAGCGAAGGTGAAGGATATGGAACCACAGGAGTTTGATTCTCAGGTCCCTAATAATTTGTCACAGGATGAGACTACTTTAGTTCCTGATGCTCCTTCTGGCTCACCTGTTGCCACTACTTCAATTGTTCCTTCTCCTGATGACTCTTTTCTTCTGAGATTCCTCTCCCTCCTGCTTCTCAGTCATCATTTAAAAAAGTCACTGCTAAGAAACGGAATAGATCTGAGAAGGCAATTCTCTCTAAGATGTCTTCCTTGTCTAAAGATGATATACATGTGTTTCAGACCATTGGTCACAAGGTAACAAATTTACGGTCCTGACCTCTAAGGATGACTCTGAAGGAGAGGAATCTGATGCCTCTTCCCAAGCTTCCACTATTCCTGATATGACTTCTGATGGTGATGAGGGGGAAGGGAAGGTTGAAGAATCTTCCTTAAGGCGTTCTAGGAGCAGGCGGGTATCCAAACCCCCTTGAAATCTTGTATGTGGATACTCTCTTTCCTTTTTATGTCTTTTTGGACTATTTCAGCCATTAATGTTAATAGTATTAAGAGTCATAAAAAGATGGTTGCTACCTTGTCCCTTTTGTCCCAGCAGTGTTCTGATGTCTTTTGTATTCAAGATACCAGACTTAAATCTCTGTCTGATACTAAGCTTGTGGATAATCGGATAATCTTTGGTCTAAGGGTGTGACCTTTTGGTCTAATGGTGAGGATTCTTACTCTGGTGTTGGTGTATTATTTACAAATCCCGCTTTGAAAGTTTCTCATTCGGTTGATATTTTTCCTGGTAGGGCCTTGTTGTTAGACATTAGTTATTCAGGTGAGAGATTTAGATTACTCACATTATATGCTCCTCAAACTAAGGCTCAAAGAGTTGCATTAATGCAGAAAATACAACCATTTCTTCACACTTCCAGGATGGTGATTTGGGCAGGGGATTTTAATTACTCTCTGAGTGTTTCTGATAGAGGGATGAAGACATCTAAATTGTTTTGTGTTTCCAATGCTCTCTGTACTATCACTGCTACTGCATGGCTCGTTGATGCTTACAGACTCAAATATTCTACTGGCGGGAATACTTTTTAAAATCCTCTTTATCTACGAGAATTGATTTTGTGTTTGTTTCTGCTATTTTACAAGTTAATACGGTATTTTTGAATTATTGGGAATTTTCAGATCATAGGTCTGTGACTGTTCAAATTGCTTGGGATGCTGTGCCCAGGAGCAGAAAACCTCAATGGCGCCTTAATAATAATCTTTTGGAAGATGAGACTGTCCGAAGGGATTGGCATCATGAGTGGGTGGCTAGGCTTTCAGTTTTTGCTTTCTACGATGATCTTGCCTCCTGGTGGGATGATACTAAAATTGCTTGGAAGTCGTTTTTTCAGGCACGTTCCAGGACTATTGCTAACAACCAGTACCTTCAATATTTGGGTCTGAGGGGACAACTTCAGAAACTGATTTCTTTAACTGAAACCACTAAAAGGGATTATAGTGCACAGCTTAAGCTTGTTAAACAGAAAATGTTTGATTTTCAGTATAATAGAGCCCAATCTTTACAACATGAACATTGATTTGGCCTTAAATTGCATAAAGGGGCTTTAGATCCTTTTCAGGATTGTAGTGATCGGATTGGTCATCAATTGCTCTCCCAATTAGAGACAATGGCAGGTAACCTTGTTTCTTCCCCACAGGACTTGTTAGATGTGGTAGAGCAGTATTTGAGCTGTCTTTTTCAGAAGGATCAATATCTCCAGGATTCAGTTATTGATTTTGGTAAGTTTAACTTGCCTCAAGTTCCTGCCTTTCAGGAGACACTTTTAGTGAGGGATATTTCTGTTGATGAGGTTAAACTTCTTATTTCCTCTTTAAGTCCTGACTCCACTCCTGGGTCTGATGGTTTGGAGGCTGCTTTTTATCAGATGTTTCAGGAAGACCTTGCTCCTCTGTTTGTTTGTGTTTTGAATGATATGCTCTTTAATTCTTCCTTAGCTAAGTCCATGTACCATGCTATGGTTATTTTGGTGTATAAAAGAGGTTCTAAGACAGATTTATGGAACTGGAGGATGCTTAGTCTGTTAAATACGGATTTGAAAATTTTGAGTAAAATATTGCTTAATAGACTATCTACAATATCTGATAAGCTTATCAGCCCAGAACACACTTGTTCTATTCCTGGCAGATCTCAATATGATAATTTATTGGTTCTATGTGAACATTTTCATGTTGCTCAGAATGGTGGTTTAACTGGTTTTATTTTGAGCCTCAATCAAGAAAAGACTTTTGACTGGGTCTCACATGCTTTTTTATTTTCTGTGTCGACTGCTTACGGTATTCCTGCTGTTTTTGTGGGCTGGATTCGTACCTTGTATTCTAATGCCATGATTGTTCCTAATATTAATGAATGGATTGGTAATCCTATTTTTGTAGGAAGAGGGGTATGACAGGGCTGGCCACTCAGCCCACTTTTGTATGCTTTTGCCATAGATATATTGCTTAGATTAATAGTTACTTGTTCTCAGTTTTCTGGTCTTCATTTCAGTTCCTCTGCTCCTCTGATTAAAATTCTGGCTTACGCGGAAGATTTGGTTCTTTGTCTGTCTTAGGCTTCAGAAGGGCAGTATGTTACTGATGTTTTGTCCCTGTTTTCTTCTTCCTCGGGTTCTAAGATTAATTTTGCCAAAAGTAGGTGTTTTCCATTCGGTGACACCCCTTTACCAGAACAAGGTTGTATTGCTGCTGTTAGTCTTAGTACGGAACCTATATCTGTTTGGGGCACCATCTTTGGTTCTGGTGATTTGCCTTCTGCTATTTGGAATAAAAGCCTTGTCAAGGCCAATGGATTGGTAGTATGATGGAAGGGGAGGCAAATTGCAAAGAAAAAAAGGATTTTATTGATTAAGTCTTTGTTAGTTCCTATTTTTTTTGTATATTAGTTATGTCTTTCCACCTCCCTTTTCTTTATTTACATCTTAGCTTAGTATTTTTTTTCAAGCCTTTTGGGGCAGTCGGTTGAACCCAATAAAACAGGGATATACCTATAGCAGTATAAGGGATGGTGGTGTGGCTATGATTCATCTGATAGCCTTTTATATTAATGTGTTTGTCTCCTATAATTGCTGTCCTCTTTTATGGCCTGGTCATAAATTGTGGTTTCCTTTTGTGAGGTCTTGGTTTTCTAGTGGTTTGCCCCTTTGGAAGGATGGTAAACTGTTACGTTTATCTAAACTCCCTTGCTTTCCCCAGTATGGCTTGGAAACGTTTAAATGTTTGTTTAAATGGGGTTTGTCTATTTCTCATTTGGAAACCTTGAGTAGGAAAAGATTATATAATCTTATTGTTTTTTCAGAATTTAAGGATGATATAGTGTTTCCTGATTGCCCTGTGTCACAAGTTAGTGTTGTTACTACCTTTCTCTCTAGCTCTCGGCTGCCCGACTTTGTTTGGGACAGTGTCTGGTTGAGTAGCTATGGCTGGCTGCCTGTTGGTGCTAATAACAAACATAAACAGCTCAGTGACAGATACTGTACTAGATCACAATGTTTTACGGTCCTGGAAACTCAAACACATCTCTTTTTGGAATGTCCATATGCGATCAATTTTTGGTTTCTTTTGGCATCCCGTTGGAAGGAACCTTTGTTGGCTACCTTATCCTACCGCACATTGATGTATGCTGTTTTGGGGGGTGAATGGGCACATTACCATGCTGATACTTTATTTCTTGTTTTTTCTGTTTTACGTTATTATCTTTGGCAATCCAGATGCACGTGGGTTACACAGCAAAGGATTATACTATTTGATGAATTCACCAGTAATGTGAGACTTACATTACAGAATGTTATGGAGATTATGGACATCTTGGTCTAACCCCTAGCAATCAATTGTGGGCTAATTGTGTAAATTGGTTATATAATGTCTAATGTTCCTTTTTTTATGTATTTGTTTCCTCTCTGTATTTGGTTATTGCTTTTTGTTTCTTCTGTACTGCAGTCCTTTTTCTTTAATAAAAAATTCCCCTACTCTTTTTGATACATGCCATGGGATCTTTAACATCCACCTGAACTACCACCAATCCAGGCAGTTGGGACCTTGGCTTAACATCCCATCTGAAAGACAGCACCTCAGAAGTGCAGCACCCCTCTAATGCTGAACTACAGTGTCAGTACTGGGATATTAACCCAAGTGCCAGATGTAGGAACTGAACCCACAGCCCTCTGATCTCCCGGCCTCAGAGGCGAGTGTGCTACCTACTGAGCCACTGTCACTGACTGTGACATGACTGTGTTAAGCACGTACGTTGTGCAGTTTGCATGCACGCTTGTATGTTCAAAAACTTCTGATATTCTCATCCCAGATTTTCTACAGTCCCATTGTTCTGCACCTCCTAATGAACAGTACATCTGTCATTTTTCACATCCTGACCAAAATCTGTTTTCGCAGTTCCGGCGCAGAATAGCGTGGTCGCTGTGGAGAGTCTGTGTTTGAGACACAAGATGAAAATGACAGTGACACTGTTCATTAGCAGATGTCCTAAAATGCCTATGTTGAAAACTTGGGAATGAAAGTCAATAAAATTAGTGTTTTATGAGCATGCATTGCACAGTTAGCAGACACACTCATGACTTTCTGAATTTGTAATACTTTCACTCCAGCTGTTCATTATTGGCATTTTTCCATACCTCCTTATGAACACTCCAGCTGCCTGAAATGTGTTTTCATACGTCCGGCGCAGAATTGCACGGCCGCTGTGCGAAATCAGTTTTTGGGACAGTTCGAGGAAATGATGGTGACACTATTCATGAGCAGAGGTCCTAAAATGCCTATGTTGAACATTTGGTGCCGAAACTCCATACAATGACTGTGTTGCAAGCGTGCATTGCGCAGTTTCCATGCACCCTTGTAACTTCGTCAATCTGCAATATTTTCATGCCACATTTTCACCACTGACATTTGTGCACATCTCCTTATCAACAGTCCAGCTGCCATTTTTCATAGCCTGCCCAAAACATGTTTCTGCAACTGTGGCACACAATGGCATGCTCACTGTGCAAAATCATCTTTTGACAAACATTCACAAAATCATAGCACTATGCATCTCTAGCTAGCCACTCCCACTGCCAATTCCAGCATGACAACATTCGGCATTGAAAAATGCTTGTTTAATATGTCCCACTGAGCCACTCTTTGCAGAATGAGAGGTGTCATGCACTTTTGTTGGGTGAGGAATGGTGAATCGAGACTGAGCTGTTCTCTCAATCACCAGTTGCAAACAAAACCACACTTACGCTGCAATACATGGCTCTGCAGGACATACTGATACCTTGTAAGTTCAGGAAATGTTTCCATCTTAAATGTAAAAAGTAAAAATAATCAGATTGTCAAAATGTGCCAATTTCTAGCACAGATGTACAGGAGACACTCTTTGCTGAATAAGAGAGTCTCGTACAGTGCTGGGTAAGTTATTTTAAAAAAGTAATCAGTTACAGTTACTAGTCACTCTCAAATGCATGTAATCAGTTCTAGTTACTGATTACTTTTGTATAAAAATTAATTGGTAACTGTAACTGTGATGCATATTGTTTTTCTATTACTTTCTGTTACTTTTGACAACTTGGTGCAGGAAGCTTGGTTGAGGCTGGTTAGTGTTGCATGTCTCAACTATTGTTAAGCGTAGTAAAGGTATCTCCTCTTGTACCAAACAAGATGTTTGCTGTCTAGTGGTGTTTCACACTTCTCTGAGGCAAGAAGTGCCACAGTGTGGTAGAACCACTGTCACTGCAGTCAGCTTGGATTTGGATTTCTTGAACACACATTTTACAACCAACCTCCACAATAAGAACTTTTGGATTTATTCAGAAAAGATTTCCCTTGAACTTTACTAAATAACTTGTCCAACATAACAGAAGTCCATCTTTTTTTGAAAACCTGAAGCCATTCTAAAAGCTCACATTGCAGCAAATCAGTTCTGTGCAGGACAAGGTTACAATCCCAAAGACTTGGGGCTGCACACCTGCACAGCTTGTTTATGTTTTTTTTTTCACTTCTTCAAACTGAGGATCTGCGTCGAGCAGCTTAAAATGAGTTAACTCTGACATCATGGGAGAAAATAATCTCATATGTCACTGAGCAGCCTACCACCTCCCTTGTATTAACTAATAAGTAACAATTCATTTCATTATGCAAATCAGAATGCTGTGGAGGGAAGGCAAAGTTTCAACAGAGCTGCTGAGATGTGTTGCAGAAATCGGTGCTGCTAATGTGACATAAGGCACTTTTACACACAGTTGTCTGTAACGGAATGACTGTTATGGAAACAGTATTCTGTTACATCCCTTGTGCGTAAAGTGCATCTGTTTCGTTCCCTTTGTGAACGTTCATGCAAACTGCAATCTCTGCTTTTTGCTGTTTGCACCGATGTGTTCCATCTCAGCTGGCTTGTAAAATAGCCATTCTGGTAGAACTGCAGAAATAGCCTAGAGAGGCAAACTCTGTGGGAGGGGGCTGAAACAAATGGAGGCAGGGGTTGCCAGAATACTCGCGAAGTATAAAGGAAACACTGAATGCAACAGAGTACAACAGCACTACACAGGTAATGCTCGCACCATTTTTAAACCCTGTGTGTAAAAGTGTCTATACTGTACTGTTCTGTACCCCAAAATACAGTATACTGCATGAAGCAGTATTGTTGACAGAGTGGTTGATAACAGGTTACCTGCAGTGAATAAGTTATTAAGGATACCATAAAGGTTATTACACATACTCTCACACACACACACACACACACACACACACACACACACACACACTCACTCATTGGAGGGGCTCCCAATGGCAGTAGAGGTGGTTGTTTTTGTACTGATCCCCCATTAAAATAAATATGACAGGAGGACTGACAGCCAATTGTTATATCCTCAGAGCCATGTTGAGAAAAACATCACTGCAAACTGGGGCTAAAATAAACTTGTTGGGGGTGCAGTATTCACCATCCACTGCTAAACAATTTAAATCACAAATTTTAGTGAGAAAGAAGTAATGTGATCTCCTGGGAATTGAACCCGGGTCCACAGAACACCATCCCATGCTCTAAACACTGAGTTACAGGCTCACTTGATTGGTTTGGGGTTCCAAGACATACTTCCTTTTCTTGGTATTGCATATCCACCAACTGGGAACAGTAGGCTGCCAGGCTGGGATTCAACTCCCAGTCGGTCACATCATTTCTTTCTCACTACTGTTTGTGATTTAAATTTGGGATCCACTTGGGACCAGTGATCATTCACCTATTCTTTTTGAAATTCAACAGTTTAAAACTACACAAAGAAAGTTATACTATACAAAAAATTAAAACAAAGCACATTTTTCTAAAATATATCAATACTTTCAAAACATAAACTGGGAATCTAATCTTCTTAATTGTACAACGCAACAAGCATGGGACTTTTTTAAAAACATTGTACATTATTAGGAAAATATCTTTATTCCATCTGAGAGGAAATTTAATTATAAAGGACAAATCCCACCTTGGTTCAACAAGACAATTACAAATTAGATTAAAATAAAAATTAAACTTTTTAGGAAACTTAAGAATAGCCCTGTTCCATGTAAAACTACTCTATTACATAAATACAGACTATCTGTAGAAACTTAAAATATTCTATTAAATTGGCAAAACATAAGCTAGAATTTAAACTAGCTCACACAAAAGACTGTCTCAAATCTCTTTTCTCCTATATAAATAGTAAAAAAGGTGTATCAAGGACCACTGGTCCCATTATAACCAATGGTTCTTCTCTATCTGATATGGAAACCTCAAATCTCTTTAATAAGTACTTTTGTTCTGTCTTCTCTCAAAAATCACCTATTAGTACATTTGAAGTTCACCATGTAGATTATCGTAGGTTCTATCCAACTGACTTTATACAGGCTATCAAAAAACTAAAAAAAATACTAGTCCAGGCCCAGATGGTATTCATCCATGGTTTCTGATCGAAATCTCTCTAAACATTTCTATATCTTTGTCAATTATTTTCAACAAATCCTTACAAGACAGCATTGTTTCAAATGATTGGTGTTCAGCAATAGTTACTCTCATATTTAAAAAAGGCAATAGAGGTTCTGTGCAAAATTATCATCCAATTAGCCTGACCTCAGTGGCTGGTAAATTAATGGAACGAGTAATGAAGTCACTAATAGATCAAGATTGTAAAAAAATAGGAATTTATGATTAAAATCAGCATGGGTTTACTCCCAAGTATTCCTGCACCACTAATCTGATATATTTTATTATAATATAAGTACTCTACTAGATGTGGGTATCCCTACTGATGTAATTCTTTTGGATTTTTGTAGAGCTTTCAATAAAGTCTCACATGAAAAACTCATTACTAAAATGCACAATCTAGGTTTGTAACCTGTTATTGTCAACTGGACTTTAAACTGGTTGACAAATCTTTCTCAGAGAGTAAGAATTAATATCTTGTCTGATTCAGGTAGTGTGACAGGGGTCGGTCTTGGGACCAACATTGTTTAACCTCTTTATCAGTGATTTACAAACAGGGCCAAATAATTTCATGGTTAAATTTGCATATGATACTAAATTGGGGGGCAAGGTTAATAATCAAGAACATATTTCTGCATTAAAGAAGGATTTAGAAAAATTAACACTTTGGGCAAATGAAAATCATACACAGTTTAATCAAGACAAATATTTAGTAGTGCATTTTGGTGTAAATGATCCACAAATTATATATCATATACATGGACAACCAATTCACTCATCAAATTGTGAAAAGTTTTAGGGATATTTGTTAATAATAAACTTACATCAAATGATCACTGTGTCAGAACTGCTTGCTTGACCAACAGACTTTTGAGGCAAATAAAATGCAAATTTGTTAATCGCACTGAATAATGCCTTATTCCATTGTATAGGGTGTACATTAGACTGTATCTAGATTATAACTCCCCTTTCTGGAATCCAGACCAAAAAAAGACATAGCGATTCTTGAACAGGTTCAAAGGAGAGTAACTAGAATGATTCCAAGATTAACAAACTTGGATTATCAGAACAGATTAAAAGCTACTGGTCTCTTCTCTCTTCAAACTAGAAGATTAAGAGGTGATACGCTTATGACTTTTAATTTAATAAATTCACCAGATCTAAAAGAAAAATGTGGTCTAACACTCTCCAAAAGGAGACATGTTCCAAGACTGCATAATAAACAACTTGAAGTAAAAACTCATAAAACCAGCAAAAGGGGAAACTTTTTTCCAATAAGAGCATCCATTGTATGGAACACCTTGCCACAAGAATTGGTAGAGGTGACTAGTGCCACTGTCTTTAAAAACAAATTAGATGTTTGGTTGAGGGATAATAGATAAATAATGTCCCACATAGTGTGGGGAACAGTCTCGATGGGCTCTGGCCTTCTTCTGTTCTTTCATACCAAGTAATAAGTAATACCAAGTAAATTGCTTAGCAGTAGCTAATATTACACCAAAAACATGTAGATCCCATGGATTCAAATAACTAAACTCTATCCCACTCAGAAATACAGTATGCTGGTATACTGCATGGGTGAAATGCTGACACTGAATGTGTTTAGAACAGTCTATCCCGCCTTGATCATCCCAAATGCATGGCTGCCCTCGCTCTGTAAGTATAGAGAGCGCATCTGGAATCGAGCGGTACTCTGCTCAGTATGCCTTCCTGGTAAATCACTTAAATAAATAAATATGCAACTAGAGTTCGGGGTCAGAAGAGTGGTGGTGGGGGAGGGGTCTAATTTGCCTGCTTTTGCTGTAGGCTATTCCATTTGTTGTAACTGGCTTGACTGACACTTTAGTTGGATATGGGATTTGCAGGACTAATGCTGTCACAGAATACCAGTGCCATGGACGTGTGCTTGCTGTAGCTGAAAAGAAAGGACACTGGATTCCCATCAACTTAGACCCCCCAAAATTATCTATGAGCCAAATTGTTTAAGGCTAGCATGTCTTAAAATGCACTGTCAGTCTCCAGTCAATCTGTTCAAACTCACATCTTATAAGTTATAACACAGCATGCAATGACTTGTTTAGTTACATGTTGTTCCTGTTTGATTTCCCACAACCAAATAGGATCCCAGTATTAAACTGTGTATTCATCTGTAAAACAATAAGGTTGAGTAGCCCAGAGTATAGGGTTGTGAATCTGGAGACTGGTGTTTGAATACTAAATTGTAAATTTATTTACACAGGATAACCCAGTTGAGATGTAACACTTTGTTCACAGAGGGATCCTGCTTTTACCCATTTCAACAGCGGAGTGGACAGGCAGTTAAATGACTTGCCTGAGACTATACAATAGGGTGCATCTGCGGTGCACCACCAGAACCTTACTGTTGCGATGCAGTGCTCATTGTAATCTCTGCACAATGTTTTGAAAGTCTGGCTGCTGGATTAAGAAAGGGACCATGAAAATCAGTCAGCTAGTTGAGTACTTATCCTAGTATCTTTTTCTCAACTTTAGAATAGATTCAACCTGGAAAGCTCACAAATATTTTAATATTTTCAAATAAGATCTGTAATAACAAAACTTATAGATAGGTTATTATCACTTGCAAAAGAATCAGAAATATAATGTACACAATTCAGTACACAACAAGCAAGTAAATCACAAGATCTTAAATAGGAAATTAACTATAAAAAATAACTTAGACTTCAAATAGGATGGCAGAAAGAACTTTGTTGGCAGCAACTTGTACACATCAGTATATTCTTTGGGGGGGCTCCTTAAGAAATGGCACAGCCATAGAACAAATCATGTCTGCTCCGCTCTGTCTCATTGCCGATGTCACAGCAAGGCATGCATAGAAAAGTAGGAGGTAGCACAGCATGCATGTAAACCGGAGACATGCCTCATGCACTAATTCCGAGAATGCTGTGCACACCACCGGCTGTCTCTACACAAACAGAGTTTTCTCTTTCTTCATCTTGGCAATGCTGCTCAGCGGTCTGTTGGTAATGGTGGTGGGGGGTGGTGGGTGAGATGGAGAGGCAGGCGTAGCATGCATGTACTGTGGAGACATGTTTCACGCAGTGATTGAAGCAGACTTTTCTTTGAAGCCAATGCTACTGCTCTCAGTCTGCTGCCATTCACATCTCGCAGCTCCATTGGTGCATATGGGACACACCCTGCAGATTGAGCACTTCATTGGCAGGGACAGGCACACACCTCCAGCAAGTCATATTCTTCCAAGATGTTTCTTGCGCATGCGCACAAGCAAACATAAAAACAAACAGGCAGACACAAATGTAAACTGCCAAATAGTTAAATATTACTGAGGGAAAGTAGTCCTAAATGTTATTTATTTATTTATTTATTTATTGCATTTTGGTAACCAGATAGGTCCACTGAGACCAGAAGTTCCTTTTCAGGGGTGACCCAGGATTAATTATAGATATAATGTAAAACTGCTAAGTAGCTAACAAGCTAAATTTCACAGTCTTGGAGCTCCCAGCAAATTGGCAACATTTTACTTTTATACTCTGACAATAGCAGCACATTGTAGGAACACGTAACATTTTAGGACATTCACTTACAATCAACAATACACAATAATAATAACATTTATCTATAAAGTGCAGTATCAGAGTATCAAAGCATGGCACAATTAATTCTAGAATGGAAAAACACAATTAAATAAGTAAGTACGCTCCAGCACTGTTAAATAGAATCCAATATTACAATACTAAATACAGGTAGAAAATAAAAAAGGAAAAAAAATGCTAGTCAACAGAAAAAGCACATACAGATAAATGTGTTTTTAAAGCAGTTTTATTCTTTTGACTGGCAGACTGTAAGCAGCATTTATGGACAGATTATGATGAGTCATAATTTCCATCGTCACCGGTGCTCAGTACCACTGTCTCCATTAGATTCAATTGTGACTGACAGACTGTAATCAACATTAATGACAGACTGTAAGCAGTGTTAATGTCATGACTGTAATCAGCCTGAATCACTGTAATCACTGAATGCAGTTGTACTCATACCTGTCAACGTGCACAGTTGCTATTTTGTCATGAACTGACCTTTGAATTGCGTTGCTGCCTACAATGCCTTTATTCAGCTAGCTACAGCAAAGCAAGAGGGTGAAAAGGGACCTTGCTGTTATGGAAGAAATCATTCCTGCCTTTTTCAGTGACTGTGCTGGTGTTTCGATTAAAACCATTGTCAGCATTATACAGGAGCTTCATAGAGCACCCCACCCAATGCAGATGGACTTGAACTTACACACTACACTTTTAAGATTTGTTTTGAATTACAGAAGTATGTAGTAATGAAAGGTGTGATGAATGCTGTCAGGTGCTATATAAGTAAATAAGGCAAAACCATAAATGAAAGTACATTCTGAACATTTTAATCAGACTATCACGATAAAGTAAATATCGTAATTGACCCTCCCTCATGCAGATCAAGGTGCGTGGAGCTCCGCAGTGCAAACCAGTGATCAAGTTCAGTAGACAGGGAATTTAACACAGTCTAGGTGGTCCAAGAGGTCCTTTTCTGCCGACAGCTTCTGTGTTTATTTGGTTCTGTGTTACTCTGCTCATGGCACTGCTTACTGCTTGCAGGGCAGAAACATTGTGTAGCTGGAAGGATAGATGCACTCCTATGACAGAGGGCTTCAGTCCTTTCATTGCATGAAGCTGGACAGCAAGCAGCTGATCTGCTTTATGACACAACCATTAAAAGGACAGCTTGTGCTCCTTTGGAATGGCAGTGTCCTCTTATTAGCACAGCGTCTTCCAAGACATGTGCAGAGTATTTTTTTACATGCATAATGTTTTCTTCATATCTTACATTAATGGACTGCTCTTATCTGATAAATTACATCCAATGTTGCTGCCGACATTGTTCCTGTCTCCAAGCACTTAGAGCGCCACACCTGTTCCGTGTATTTTTCATGGTGCTAGGTCATTGTGTGCGTTACAGTGTTGCCCTAGATCATTTCCTCAATTATTATTTGTCTTCTCTACTGAATATGGTTATTTTGTTCAAATGAGACAGAAAAGATAAAGCAGTTCTCTAAAAAAAGGAGACTCTGCCTCCCTACCGCAAAAAAAAACAAGCAAACTAACATAGAGTAAGAGTCGTACCTCTCAACTATTACAGGTTTTGTGAAATGTTTTGTTTTTTTGGTCAGTTTCAGCAATATGGCATAACTACAGCAACATTTCGAAAACAAAGTACACTACAGAGCCAGTTCAATATTGGCACTGAAATGTATCTGCCAGAGACAGGCACTGCTTGTCCAGGTCATGCACTACTTCCCTGAATCAACTCTGACTTGGAGATGATTATATTGAGTTATTGGGCTGGGGGGCACAGACCCCTGATTTGGTGGCTCAGGGGAAAAGCCTCCTGAAAAAACAAATAGTTCACCAAACAGCTTTATGCCAGCTGAAATTTGCAGGCAACATAAAGCCATTGCTGTAACGTCGGTTAACAACATTTTTATCAAACTGGAATCACAGATACAATTTCATACACCTTCATGCTGTCCCACCTGCATCCTGCAAATAATGGTATTTATTCATTTCTGTGTGTGTGCTGACTGCAATGTTGCACAGATTGGATACAAAATGCCTTGATATCCTATTTTTCTATCCTGGCTAGCGCCATCCTGTATATTGCTGACATCATGCACATGTGCTATAAGATGGCTGCTAACCAGGACGTGGGTGAGGTTTGCTTGCTATCTTTTGTTTTCCATTCAGCAAGTGAGTGTGTCATTCAGGGCACTGTTTGTTTTGGGAGAAGAGAACAGTTTAAATTCCTGGGTCCTGCCTCATCATGGCAGCTTCCCAGGTACAGTACATGTCCTAGTGAATGAGCAAGAAAGGCAGTAATTTATTAATAAAAAATACTTTTTTCAAAGATGAGATACTCCAGTAACTTATTCCCTCCCTCCTCCCTCCCTCCCTGCCGTTTAGCTCCAGGCGGAACACCATTGGTTGGGTTCAGTGCACTCCGAGTCCAGTACTGGAACCCAGTACTGTAGAGCAGAGGCTGTGCCCTGGAGCCAGAAGCGCTTGAGGTGGTTTCTCTATCTTCCATTTGCCCCAGCCCTGCTTTTGGTTTCTTATTCTACAACAAATGCTAGTGCTTTGTCTCATGGGGAGAGGTGCATGTTGAGTCCTTGGGGGGTGCTGGGCTGCTACTGTGTGGTACTGCTGGCTTTCTGTTTGACTGCAGGTGGTTATCATGATGATAATCACCATCACACAAAGAGAAAGTCAACAGCTTCTGCAATGTGTACTACTGTGTACAGGAATCGCTAACGTAGGACTTCTGCACCGTGTACTGCTGTGTACAGGAATCAGTAACGTAGGGCTTCTGCACCGTGTACTGCTGTGAACAGGAATCGGTAATGTAGGGCTTCTGCACCGTGTACTACTGTGCACAGGAATCGGTAACGTAGGGCTTCTGCACCGTGTACTACTGTGTACAGGAATCTGTAACGTAGGGCTTCTGCACCGTGTACTACTGTGTACAGGAAATGGTAACGTAGGGCTTCTGCACCGTGTACTGCTGTGTACAGGAATCAGTAACTTAGGCTTCTGCATGTTATACTACTGTGTACAGGAATCGGTAACGTAGGGCTTCTGCACTGTGTACTACTGTGTACAGGAATCGCTAACTTAGGGCTTCTGCACGGTATACTACTATGTACAGGAATCAGTAACTTAGGGCTTCTGCATGGTATACTACTGTGTACAGGAATCGGTAAGGTAGGGCTTCTGCACTGTGTACTACTGTGTACAGGAATCGCTAACTTAGGGCTTCTGCACCGTATACTACTGTGTACAGGAATCGGAGACGTAGGGCTTCTGCACAGTGTACTACTGTGTATAGGAATCGGAAACGTAGGGCTTCTGCACTGTGTACTGCTGTGTACAGGAATCAGTAACATAGGGCTTCTGCACTGTGTACTACTGTGTACAGGAATCGCTAACTTAGGGCTTCTGCACCGTATACTACTGTGTACAGGAATCGGTAACTTAGGGCTTCTGCACGGTATACTACTGTGTACAGGAATCGGTAACGTAGGGCTTCTGCACTGTGTATTACTGTGTACAGGAATCACTAACTTAGGGCTTCTGCACTGTGTACTACTGTGTACAGGAATCAGTAACTTAGGGCTTCTGCACTGTGTACTACTGTGTACAGGAATCAATAACTTAGGGCTTCTGTACTGTGTACAACTGTGTACAGGAATCAGTAACTTAGGGCTTCTGCACCATGTACTACTGTGTACAGTAATCAATAACTTAGGGCTTCTGTACTGTGTACTACTGTGTACAGGAATCGGTAACGTAAGGCTTCTGCACTGTGTACTACTGTGTACAGGAATCGGTAACTTAGAGCTTCTGCACTGTGTACTACTGTGTACAGGAATCAGTAACTTAGGGCTTCTGCACTGTGTACTACTGTGTACAGGAATCGGTAACGTAGGGCTTCTGCACCGTGTACTACTGTGTACAGGAATCGGTAACTGTAGGGCTTCTGCACCGTGTATTACTGTGTACAGGAATCACTAACTTAGGACTTCTGCACCGTGTACTACTGTGTACAGGAATCAGTAATGTAAGGCTTCTGCACTGTGTACTACTGTGTACAGGAATCGGTAACATAGGGCTTCTGCACCGTGAACTGCTGTGTACAGGAATCGGTAACGTAGGGCTTCTGCACTGTGTACTGCTGTGTAGAGGAATTGATAACATAGGGCTTCTGCACTGTGAACTGCTGTGTACAGGAATCGGTAACGTAGGGCTTCTGCACTGTGTACTGCTGTGTACAGGAATCTGATAACTTAGGACTTCTGCACTGTGTACTACTGTGTACAGAAATCGGTAACGAGGGCTTCTGCACTGTGTACTGCTGTGTACAGGAATCGGTAGCTTAGGGCTTCTGCACTGTGTACTACTGTGTACAGGAATCAGTAACTAGGGCTTCTGCACTATGAACTACTGTGTACAGGAATGTAACATAGGGCTTCTGCACCGCTGTACTGCTGTGTACAGGAATCAGTAACGTAGGGCTTCTGCATCGTGTACTGCTCTGTACAGGAATCGGTAACATAGGGCTTCTGAACCGTGTACTACTGTGTACAGGAATCAGTAACGTAGGGCTTCTGCACCGTGTACTGCTGTGAACAGGAATCGGTAATGTAGGGCTTCTGCACCGTGTACTACTGTGCACAGGAATCGGTAACGTAGGGCTTCTGCACCGTGTACTACTGTGTACAGGAATCTGTAACGTAGGGCTTCTGCACCGTGTACTACTGTGTACAGGAAATGGTAACGTAGGGCTTCTGCACCGTGTACTGCTGTGTACAGGAATCAGTAACTTAGGCTTCTGCACTGTTATACTACTGTGTACAGGAATCTGTAACGTAGGGCTTCTGCACTGTGTACTACTGTACAGAATCGCGTAACTAGGGCTTCTGCGGTGTACTACTGTGTACAGGAATCAGTAACGTAGGGCTTCTGCATCGTGTACTACTGTGTACAGGAATCAGTAACGTAGGGCTTCTGCACTGTACTACTGTGTACAGGAATCGGTAACGTAGGGCTTCTGCACTGTGTACTACTGTGTACAGGAATCGGTAACGTAGGGCTTCTGCACCGTGTACTGCTGTGTACAGGAATCGGTAACGTAGGGCTTCTGCACTGTGTACTGCTGTGTACAGGAATCGGTAACATAGGGCTTCTGCACTGTGTACTACTGTGTACAGGAATCGTAACATAGGGCTTCTGCACCGTGTACTGCTGTGTACAGGAATCGAGTAACTTAGGGCTTCTGCACGTGTACTACTGTGTACAGGAATCGGTAACGTAGGGCTTCTGCACTGTGTACTGCTGTGTACAGGAATCGCTAACTTAGGGCTTCTGCACCGTGTACTACTGTGTACAGGAATCGGTAACGTAGGGCTTCTGCACTGTGTATTACTGTGTACAGGAATCAATAACTTAGGGCTTCTGTACTGTGTACAACTGTGTACAGGAATCAGTAACTTAGGGCTTCTGCACCATGTACTACTGTGTACAGTAATCAATAACTTAGGGCTTCTGTACTGTGTACTACTGTGCACAGGAAATGATAATGTAGGGCTTCTGCACTGTGTACTACTGTGTACAGGAATCAATAACTTAGGGCTTCTGTACTGTGTACAATTGTGTACAGGAATCAGTAACTTAGGGCTTCTTCACTGTGTACTACTGTGTATAGGAATCGGTAACTTAGGGCTTCTGCACAGTGTACTACTGTGTACAGGAATCGCTAACTTAGGGCTTCTGCACTGTGCACTACTGTGTACAGGAATCTGTAATATAGGGCTTCTGCACCGTGTACTACTGTGTACAGGAATCGGTAATGTAGGGCATCTGCACCCTGTATTACTGTGTACAGGAATCACTAACTTAGGACTTCTGCACCGTGTACTACTGTGTACAGGAATCAGTAATGTAAGGCTTCTGCACTGTGTACTACTGTGTACAGGAATCGGTAACATAGGGCTTCTGCACTGTGAACTGCTGTGTACAGGAATCTGTAACGTAGGGCTTCTGCACTGTGTACTGCTGTGTACAGGATTCAGTAACTTAGGACTTCTGCACTGTGTACTACTGTGTACAGGAAGTAGCAACTGGGCTTCTGCACTGTGTACTGCTGTGTACAGGAATCAGTAACATAGGGCTTCTGCACTGTGTACTACTGTGTACAGGAATCGGTAACTTAGGGCTTCTGCACTGTGTACTGCTGTGTACTGGAATTGCTAACTTAGGGCTTCTGCACCGTGTACTACTGTGTACAGGAATCAGTAACGTAGGGCTTCTGCACTATGAACTACTGTGTACAGGAATCGGTAACATAGGGCTTCTGCACCGTGTACTGCTGTGTACAGGAATCGCTAACGTAGGGCTTCTGCATCGTGTACTGCTCTGTACAGGAATCGGTAACATAGGGCTTGTGAACCGTGTACTACTGTGTACAGGAATCGGTAATGTAGGGCTTCTGCACCGTGTATTACTGTGTACAGGAATCACTAATTTAGGACTTCTGCACGTACTGTACAGGAATCAGTAACGTAGGGCTTCTGCACTGTGTACTACTGTGTACAGGAATCAGTAACATGAGGGCTTCTGCACTGTGTACTGCTGTGTACAGGAAATCTGTAATGTAGGGCTTCTGCACCTGTACTACTGTGTACAGGAATCGGCAATGTATGGGGCTTCTGCTCTGTGTACTACTGTGTACAGGAATCGGTAATGTAGGGCTTCTACACCCTGTATTACTGTGTACAGGAATCACTAACTTAGGACTTCTGCACCGTGTACTACTGTGTACAGGAATCAGTAACGTAGGGCTTCTGCACTGTGTACTACTGTGTACAGGAATCGGTAACGTAGGGCTTCTGCACTGTGAACTGCTGTGTACAGGAATCGGTAACGTAGGGCTTCTGCACTGTGTACTGCTGTGTTGGGGAACTGATAACTTAGGACTTCTGCACTGTGTACTACTGTGTACAGGAATCCGTAATGTAGGCTTCTGCACTGTGTACTGCTGTGTACAGGAATCGATAACATAGGGCTTCTGCACTGTGTACTACTGTGTACAGGAATCGGTAACTTAGGGCTTCTGCACTGTGTACTGCTGTGTACTGGAATTGCTAACTTAGGGCTTCTGCACCGTGTACTACTGTGTACAGGAATCAGTAACGTAGGGCTTCTGCACTATGAACTACTGTGTACAGGAATCAGTAACATAGGGCTTCTGCACCGTGTACTGCTGTGTACAGGAATCGGTAACATAGGGCTTCTGCATAGTGTACTGCTCTGTGCAGGAATCGGTAACATAGGGCTTGTGAACCGTGTACTACTGTGTACAGGAATCGGTAATGTAGGGCTTCTGCACCGTGTATTACTGTGTACAGGAATCACTAATTTAGGACTTCTGCACCGTGTACTACTGTGTACAGGAATCAGTAACGTAGGGCTTCTGCACTGTGTACTACTGTGTACAGGAATCGGTAACATAGGGCTTCTGTACTGTGTACTGCTGTGTACTGGAATTGCTAACTTAGGGCTTCTGCACCGTGTACTACTGTGTACAGGAATCAGTAACGTAGGGCTTCTGCACTATGAACTACTGTGTACAGGAATCAGTAACATAGGGCTTCTGCACCGTGTACTGCTCTGTACAGGAATCGGTAACATAGGGCTTGTGAACCGTGTACTACTGTGTACAGGAATCGGTAATGTAGGGCTTCTGCACCATGTATTACTGTGTACAGGAATCACTAATTTAGGACTTCTGCACCGTGTACAGGAATCAGTAACGTAGGGCTTCTGCACTGTGTACTACTGTGTACAGGAATCAGTAACGTAGGGCTTCTGTACTGTGAATTGCTGTGTACAGAAATCTGTAATGTAGGGCTTCTGCACCGTGTACTACTGTGTACAGGAATCGGCAATGTATGGGGCTTCTGCTCTGTGTACTACTGTGTACAGGAATCGGTAATGTAGGGCTTCTACACCCTGTATTACTGTGTACAGGAATCACTAACTTAGGACTTCTGCACCCTGTACTACTGTGTACAGGAATCAGTAACGTAGGGCTTCTGCACTGTGTACTACTGTGTACAGGAATCGTAACGTAGGGCTTCTGCACTGTGAACTGCTGTGCAGGAATCGTAACGAGGGCTTCTGCACTGTGTACTGCTGTGTACAGGAACTGATAACTTAGGACTTCTGCTACTGTGTACAGGAATCGGTAATGTAGGCTTCTGCACTGTGTACTGCTGTGTACAGGAATCGATAACATAGGGCTTCTGCACTGTGTACTACTGTGTACAGGAATCGGTAACTTAGGGCTTCTGCACTGTGTACTGCTGTGTACTGGAATTGCTAACTTAGGGCTTCTGCACCGTGTACTACTGTGTACAGGAATCAGTAACGTAGGGCTTCTGCACTATGAACTACTGTGTACAGGAATCAGTAACATAGGGCTTCTGCACCGTGTACTGCTGTGTACAGGAATCGGTAACATAGGGCTTCTGCATAGTGTACTGCTCTGTGCAGGAATCGGTAACATAGGGCTTGTGAACCGTGTACTACTGTGTACAGGAATCGGTAATGTAGGGCTTCTGCACCGTGTACTACTGTGTACAGGAATCAGTAACGTAGGGCTTCTGCACCGTGTACTACTGTGTACAGGAATCAGTAACGTAGGGCTTCTGCACTATGAACTACTGTGTACAGGAATCAGTAACATAGGGCTTCTGCACCGTGTACTGCTGTGTACAGGAATCGGTAACGTAGGGCTTCTGCATCGTGTACTGCTCTGTACAGGAATCGGTAACATAGGGCTTGTGAACCATGTACTACTGTGTACAGCAATTGGTAATGTAGGGCTTCTGCACCGTGTACTGCCGTGTACAGGAATCGGTAATGTAGGGCTTCTGCACCGTGTGCTATCATGTACAGGAATTGGTAACGTAGGGCTTCTGCACCGTGTACAAGAATCAGTAATGTAGGGCTTCTGCACCGTGTACTACCATATACAGGAATCGGTAACGTAGGGCTTCTGCACCATGTACTACCGTGTACAGGAATCGGTAATGTTGGACTTCTGTACCATGTACTACTGTGTACAGGAATCGGTAATGTAGGGCATCATAGAGCCCATCTTCCTTGAGCCTCCATCATTTCAGCTGTTGCTCATTTTGTTTATTGTCTTTGGCATGCTGCCTCTAACTGGTTGTTTTTGGTTGCTGCCTGACTGCCTTCATGACAGGGCACATGGACATGACCAGGCAGGGAGGATGTGACCACTGTCTGATGGATGACAAGCAAGCCTGAAGAAAACCTAGTAGAAAATAAATAAATACCCAGCAGAGTGAAATTTAAGGGGGGGGTTAGATTAAGGAGCAATGTGGGAAAGTCTTTCTATACAGGGAGTGTTGTTGATGCTTGGAATAGCCTGCTGCAAGAGATGGTGGGGACAAGCACAGTGGAGGGGTTTAAACGTGCCTTGGACAGGCACAAGGGAACCTTGAGAGGGTATGGAGTGATAAAGAGCCATTGATCACAGGGTTAGGGGGCATATACAATGTGTTGGGCCTTCGAGCAGACTGGATGGGCCTAGTGGTCCTTATCTGCCAACAATTTCTATGGTTCTATATGTAACCCCTAGGTGACACTATTCCAAGGGCTACTACCCCTGCCTGCTTGGCTAGTTGCAGGTCAAAGGGTCTAGGTACTGAAACGGGTGCCTCCACCCAGATGACAGAGTTGTTAGTAACAAGGCTAACCTGGGTACAGCCCTCTGGAACACTGTAACCCCCCTCTTTCCCCTCTAGTGGCCTAGATAGTATTCAGCAAATACTTTCACAATAGCCTCTATTCAGTATACAGTTCCCTACACTGTTTTAATTTACCACCAGGGCTGTTTCCATCAATTCAACCCTGGAGACCCTGTAAAACAAGGTTATGCACATCAACTAACAACAGTACAGTGCTTTTGGTACAAACTGGAACCACAGTCAGATTAAATGCAAAAGAGTTAGATCTGATTTATTTAGGGACTTGAACAAGGGAGGGCATGATCAGGTTAATTGGTTTAAATGCTGATTCAGTCAGGCAATCATGCATTCACTTTAGAGTTCCTGCACAGTCAAATGATCTGGGTACCCAATTGGAATGAAGGTGGGCTAGCCTGGAATGTTGCCTGGGGTAGGCCGACATTACAGTTGGTCAGGGCCCTGTGATGAAAAGAAAAGGCATGCACAACCACACACAATTTGTAATCTGGAGCTGGGAGGCTCAGTTTGACAACACTTTTGATTTAGTTGATGTTGCAGGGAGCTACCCTGGTGTTTACTCATGCTACCAAGTACTGGACACAGGAGGGATGAAATGGAGACTGCAGGTTGATGAGCTGGTATGCCAGGAGAAACAGGGCCCACATTAATCACCGAGGCATCATTCATGTTCGAGGTGTTGAGCAGGGGGCTGATCCCCAGGCAGGTCTCTCGTCAGTAGTGGCATGAGTAACTGGCTGGGCTAAGGTGACAGGGCCCAGGCCAAGTGGAGATAACTACGGATTCAGTCCAGTAGGGACTGAATGCAACCTCTAGCAAGTGAGACATAATTCGGCAGTAGGGAAAAAAATCTCAACCCAATAACAGCACACAACACATTTATAGTAAAAGAAAGCAATACCACAGTTCGGTTGACAATCCAGTCACAATCACAGTGTCTCTGTGTGAACTCTGAGGTGGTTTCAAATGTCCTGACAGTCAGATCACCTACAGCAAGTATTCAGACTTCTTCCTGCAAAGGTACAATCACAATCCAGTGGCTTTTGTCACAATTAAGTTAAAGTCCAATTACTAAGCTCTTCAAAGGATTCCATCTCGAGAGACAGCAGACAGACTGACAGACAGGCCAAACTCAGCCTTTCCACCAATCTACATGTGAACTATGCAGGAGCAGCTGCTCAAATTTCTCACACTGTTCACTCTCTCACTTCCTATCTCAGACTGACTGACCCACTACAGTAGGCAGCTTGGGACTTTTCCCAAGATCCAAAAGGTTCGGTTTGCTGATCCATCTGTCTGTAAAAGCAAGGGCACCCCCTCCAGGTCCCTTTAAAGGCCAAAGTCTCAAAACTACAATTCTTACCGAATTTCACTCCCACAAATAGGATAGACACCATTTTAGGGTCCCCACACCTACTGATTGGTCCAAACTTTTAGTCCAGAACCAAGATGATGGTACAACACTGAGATGTCCATGCAGCAAAATAAGGTAGGTTAGACAAACTTCTATAACATTACTATTCTAATAGATAGTCAGCAAATACGAACATACAAATGTGCCAGCAGAAACAGACCACCTGGTCTAAGTCTGCTCAAGTGTGCAGCCAACACCAATAGTTTGCAGCTGCTCCACCCCTCCTCCCCTTTGTCATTGCACTGCCACCCCCACCTCCCTCACCCTCACTCTCACTATCCCCTGTTTCCTGTCCCATGCCCTTTTGAAGCTGTTCACAGATTTACACAATACCACTCATTCTGGTAGGGCATTCCATTTTGCTGCCACCCTTTCTGTGAAATAATGTCTCCTCATTTCCTTCCTAAATCTTCCCCCCTCTATTTTTAGCCTGTTTCCTCTGGTGACCCTCCCCCTCCTTAATAAGTACAGCTTCTAACAGATCTCCTGCTGCACAATCACTGACAGCAGCATGGAGCAATTATCTGGTAGCCCGGGTGGGATTCAAGCATAAGAACACTCACCTCCAACCAGATTAACTATTGTACTGCAATATAGGCAGCTCTTAAAGAGACAGTACACAGAGGCAACAGAAGTACTCACAAGCAATAGCATTTAAATGATTAAGACACATGACTTCAGCTTGGCAGTGGGCATTTAGGCACACTCAAGGAAGACTTTTATGGGAATCCCCATTTGTAGAGGGGTTACATATGAAAACAGAGCAGACCTAAAAAAGACATGCACACAGAATTCCTAGTCAATAATTAATTAAAATAAATGGGAAGTATGGCCTGTTGACAGCATGTAGCACTTTTTTTTACTTGCACTTTTAATAAATTATTGACTGGGGATTCTGTACTCATTTTCTTAATAAAACAAGGTACTCAACCAGTTGATTGGCTTTGTACCATGAGCTAGGCCTGTGTTTAACATTTCATTAGTATTGTCTGTATGGGGTTTGGATCAATGGGCTTTACAAACCCAGTTGCAGTGAGGTAGTGTCATTCAGTTCATCTTTACATATTCAGCTGCCATGAGGTGGAGTTGTTCAGTTCACCTTTACAAACCCAGCTACAGTGAGGTAGTGTCACTTAGTTCAACTGTACAAACCCAGCAGCAGTGAGGTAGTGTCACTCAGTTCAACTTCACAAACCTTGCTGCAGTGAGGCAGTGTCACTCGGTTCAACTGTACAAACCCAGCTGCAGTGAGGTACTGTTGCTCAGATCACCTTTACAAACCTAGCTGCAGTAAGGTAGTGTTGCTCAGTTCAACTATACAAACCCATTTGCAGTGAGGCAGTGCCATTCAGTTCTCTTTAACAAACCTAGCAGCCATGAGGTAGTGCCATTCACTTCATCTTTACAAACCCAGCTGCAGTGAGGTAGTGTCACTCAGTTCAACTTCACAAACCTTGCTGCAGTGAGGCAGTGTCACTCAGTTCAACTGTACAAACCCAGCTGCAGTGAGGTACTGTTGCTCAGTTCACCTTTACAAACCCAGCTGCAGTGAGGTAGTGTTGCTCAGTTCAACTATACAAACCCATTTGCAGTGAGGCAGTGCCATTCAGTTCTCTTTAACAAACCTAGCAGCCATGAGGTAGTGCCATTCACTTCATCTTTACAAACCCACCTGCAGTGAGGTAGTGTCACTCAGTTCATCTTTACATATCCAGCTGCAGTGAGGTAGTGTTGCTCACTTCAACTGTACAAACCCAGCTGCAGTGAGGTAGTGTTGCTCAGTTCAACTTTACAAACCCAGCTGCAGTGAGGCAGTGTCATTCAGTTCTCCTTAACAAACCCAGCCTGCCATGAGGTAGTGTCGCTCACTTCTCCTTTACAAACCCAGCTGCAGCGAGGTAGTGTCACTCACTTCAACCTTACAAACCCAGCTGCAGTGAGGTAGTGTCACTCAGTTCACCTTTGCAAACCTTGCTGCAGTGAGGTAGTACTATTCACTTCATCTTTACAAACCCAGGGGCAGTGAGGCAGTGTCATTCAGTTCACCTTTACAAACTCAGCTGCAGTAAGGTAGTGTCACTCAGTTCACCTTTACAAAACCAGCTACAGTGAGGTAGTGTTGCTCAGTTCAACTTTACACACCCATTTGCAGTGAGGCAGTGTCATTCAGTTCTCCTTTACAAACCCAGCTGCAGTGAGGTGGTGTCACTCACTTCATCTTTACAAATCCATCAACAGTGAGGTAGTGTCACTCAGTTTAACTTTACAAATCCAGCAGCAGAGAGGTAGTGTCACTCAGTTCAACTTTACAAACCCAGCTGCAGTGAGGTAGTGTCACTCAGTTCACCTTTGCAAACCTTGCTGCAGTGAGGTAGAACTATTCAGTTTGTCTTTACAAACCCAGGGGAAGTGAGGCAGTGTCATGCAGTTCACTTTTACAAACTCAGCTGCAGTAAGGCAGTGTCACTCAGTTCACCTTTATAAACCCAGCTGGAGTGAGGTAGTGTTGCTCAGTTCAACTTTACAAACCCATTTGCAGTGAGGCAGTGTCATTCAGTTCTCCTAAACAAACCCAGCTGCAGTGAGGTAGTGTTACTCAGTTCAACTGTACAAACCCAGCTGCAGTGAGGTAGTGTTGCTCAGTTCACCTTTACAAACCCAGTTGCAGTGAGGTAGTGTTGCTCAGTTCAACTTTACAAACCCATTTGCAGTGAGGCAGTGTCATTCAGTTCTCCTTAACAAACTCAGCTGACATGAGGTAGTGTCATTCACTTCATCTTAAGAAAACCAGCTGCAGTGAGAAAGTGATGCTCAGTTCACCTTTACAAACCTAGTTGCAGTGAGGTAGTGCCACTTAGTTCATCTTAACAAACCCAGGTGCACTGAGGTAATGTCACTCAGTTCAACTGTACAAACCCAGTGGCAGTGAGGAAATGTCATTCAGTTCACCTTTACAAACTCCGCTGAAATGAGGTAGTGTCGCTCAGATGACCTTTACAAACCTTGCTGCAGTGAGGTAGTGTCACTCTGTTAACCTTTCCAAACCCAGCTGCAGAGACGTAGTACTGTTCAATTCATCTTTACAAACCCAGTGGCAGTGGGAGTGTCACTCAGTTCACCTTTATAAACCCAGCTGCAGTGAGGTAGTGTCATTCAGTTCACCCTTACAAACCCAGCCGTAGTGAGGCAGTGTCACTCAGTTCATCTTTACAAAACCAGCTGCAGTGAAGGAGTGTTGCTCAGTTCATCTTTACAAACCCACCTGCAGTGAAGTAGTGTTGCTCAGTTCATATTTACAAACCCAGCTGCAGTGAGGTAGTGTCATTCAGTTCATCTTTACAAACCTAGCTGCAGTGACGTAGTGTCATTCAGTTCATCTTCACAAACCTTGCTGCAGTGAGGTAGTGTCACTCAGTTCAATTTTACAAACCCAGTGGCAGTGGGGTATTGTCACTCAGTTCACCTTTATAAACCCAGCTGCAGTGAGGTAATGTCATTCAGTTCATCTTTACAAACCCAGCTGCAGTGAGGTAGTGTCTTTCAGTTCATCTTTACAAACCCAGATGCAGTGAGGTAGTGTCACTCAGTTCATCTTTACAAACCTGACTGCAGAGAAGAAGTGCCACTCATTTCATCTTTACAAACCAAGCTGCAGTGAGGTAGTGTCGCTCAGTTCACCTTTAGAAACCCAGATGCAGTGAGGAAGTGTCATTCAGTTCATCTTTACAAACCCTGCTGCAGTAAGTTAGTGTCGCTCAGTTCATCTTTACAAACCTAGCTGCAGTGAGGTAGTGTCACTCAGTTCACCTTTACAAACCTTGCTGCAGTGAGATAGTGTCATTCAGATCATTTTTACAAACCCAGCTGCAGTGAGGTAGTGTCACTCAGTTCATCTTTTCAAACCAAGCTGCTGTGAGGTAGAGTCGCTCAGTTTATCTTTACAAATCTTGCTGCAGTGAGGCAGTGTTGCTCAAGTTCATCTTTACAAACCCAGCAGCAGTGAGGTAACGTCACTCAGTTCATCTTTACATATCCAGCTGCAGTGAGGAAGTACTGTTCAGTTCACTTTTACAAATCCAGCAGCAGTGAGGTAGTGTCACTCAGTTCACCTATACAAACTTAGCTGCAGTGAGGTAGTGTCACTCAGTTCACCTTTACAAACCTTGCTGCAGTGAGATAGTGTCATTCACGTCATCTTAACAAAAACAGCTGCAGTGAGGTAGTGTTGCTCAGTTCAACTTTACAAACCCAGCTGCAGTGAGGTACTGTCACTCAGTTCAACTGTACAAACCCAGTGGCCGTGTGACAGTATCATTCAGTTCACCTTTAAAAAATCAGCAACAGTGAGGTAGTGACGCTCAGTTAACCTTTACAAATCTAGTTGTAGTGAGGTAGTGTCACTTAGTTCATCTATACAAACATAGCTGAAGTGAGGTAGTGACGCTCAGTTCACCTTCACAAACCAAGCTGCAGTGAGGTAGTACTGTTCAGTTCATTTTTACAAACCCTGTGGGAGTGAGGCAGTGTCATTCAGTTCATCTTTACAAACCTGGCTGCAGAGAAGTAGTGTCGCTCAGTTCACCTTTACAAACCCAGATGCAATGAGGTAGTGTCGTTCAGTTGATCTTTACAAACCCTGCTGCAGTAAGTTAGTGTTGCTCAGTTCATCTTTACAAACCTAGCTGTAGTGAGGTAGTGTCACTCAGTTCACCTTTACAAACCTGGCTGCAGTGAGATAATGTCATTCAGATTATCTTAACAAACCCAGCTGCAGTAAGTTAGTGTCTCTCAGTTCATCTTTGCAAACCTTGCTGCCATGAAGTAGTGTCGCTCAGTTCATCCTTACCAACCGAGCTGCAGTGAAGTAGTGTCACTCAGTTCATCTTTACAAACCCAGCTGCAGTGAGGAAGTGTCACACAGTTCATCTTTACAAATCTAGCTGCAGTGAGGTAGTTCTGTTCAGTTCACCTTTACAAACCCAGCAGCAGTGAGGTAGTGTCGCACAGTTCACCTTTAAAAAACCTTGCAGCAGTGAGTTAGTGTCACTCAGTTCACCTTTACAAACCCAGGTGCAGTGAGGTAGTGTCGCTCAGTTGACCTTTACAAACCCAGCTGCAGTGAGGTAATGTCATTCAGTTCATCTTTACAAACCCAGCTGCAGTGAGGTAGTGTCGCTCAGTTCACCTTTACAAAACCAGCTGCATTGAGGTGGTGTCTCTCAGTTCACCTTTTCAAACCCAGCTGTAGTGAGGTAGTGTCATTCAGTTCATCTTTAAAAACCCAGCTACAGTAAGTTAGTGTCACTCAGTTCCCCTTTACAAATCCTGCTGCACTGAGGTAGTGTCCTTCAGTTCATCTTTACAAACCTAGCTGCAGTGAGGTAGTGTTTCTCAGTTCATCTTTACAAACCCTGAGCAAGTCACTTAACCTCCTTGTGCTCCCAGGTCGCTCCTGTAGAAAAGCTTTCAGCTTAGTGTGCTATACCTGGTTAAACAACTAAATAAATAAATAAATAAATAAAACCTATCTGAAGTGAGGAAGTGTCATTCAGTTCATCTTTACAAACCCTGCTGCAGTAAGTTAGTGTCGCTCAGTTCAGCTTTACAAAGCTAACTGCAGTGAGGTAGTGTCGCTCAGTTCACCTTAACAAACCTTGCTGCAGTGAGATAGTACTGTTCAGTTCATCTTTACAAACCCAGCTGCAGTGAGGCAGTGCCGCTTAGTTCATCTTCCCTTATCCAGCTGCAGTGAGGTAGTGTCGCTCAGGTCACCTTTACAATCCCAGCTGCAGTGAGGTAGTGTCATTCGGTTCATCTTTATAAGCCTAGCTGCAGTGAGAGGTAGTGTTGCTGAGTTCATTGTTTCAAACCTAGCTGAAGTGAGGAAGTGTCATTCAGTTCATCTTTACAAACCCAGCTGCAGTGAGGCAGTGTCGCTCTGTTCATCTTTACATATCCAGCTGCAGTGAGGTAGTGTCGCTCAGGTCACCTTTACAAACCCAGCTGCAGTGAGATAGTGTTGCTCAGTTCATGTTTACAAACCTAGCTGCAGTGCAGTAGTGTTGATCAGTTCACCTTTACAAACCTTGACGCAGTGAGGTCGCGTCATTCAGTTCATCTTTACAAACCTTGCTGCAGTGAGGTAGTACTGTTCAGTTCATCTTTGCAAACCCAGCTGCAGTAAGGTAGTGTCGCTCAGTTCACCTTTACAAACCCTGCTGCAGTGAGGTAGTGTTGCTCAGTTCATCTTTACAAACCCAGCTGCAGTGAGGTACTGTCACTCAGTTCACCTTTACAACCCTAGCTGCAGTGAAGTAGTGTCGTTTAGTTCACCTTTACAAACCCTGCTGCAGTGAGGTACTGTCTTTCAGTTCTCCTTTACAAACCCAGCTGCAGTGAGGTAGTGTCACTCACTTCATCTTTACAAACATAGCTGCTGTGAGGTAGTGTTGCTCAGTTCACCTTTACAAACCTTGCTGCAGTGTGGTAGTGTTGCTCCGTTCATTTTAACAAACCCCGCTGCAGTTAAGTAGTGTCATTCAGTTCATTTTTACAAACCCAGCTGCAGTGTGGTAGTGTCACTCAATTCATCTTTACAAACCCAGCTGCAGTGAGGTAGTGTCTTTCATTTCATCTTTACAAACCCAGCTGCAGTGAGGTAGTGTCATTCAGTTTAGCTGTTCAGTTTTCCTCTACTGGCCTGCCGTTTGGATGCAAAAGAACACAAAACTGACTGACTCAAAGAAAAAACAGTGCTTATTAAAAAGAAAGAGAGACAATGTATATAGTTACTCTGAGCCCTCTCAGCATCAAAAACCTTCAACCAGACACCTGATGGAGCAGTAGCAGCAACAGGTGAATATAACATGTTGAGAGCAGGCAGATCTGATCTTGTTTAATGTTGTGTTTTTTGTACCAGCAATGGTAATTATGAAAGCAGCAAGCATGATCATTTCCCTTGCCTTTTTGCTGCAGTGTGTAGAGCCCTACAGATGTGTTGCTATCACAGTGGAGAAACTGAGCTCTCCAGATTCCTAACAGACTTCATAAAATTGCAGCTTTCTTACAACTATTCTGCTAGAGCAGTTTGGCTTTGGAGCTTTCCTGCACCACATTATTTTGGCTGAAACTGTTTGATTCATTCACAAATCTCTTCTACATGGAGCATACTCATGCCAGCTCAAACTGCAGTCAGTGGATGCACTCAGTGTATTAGCAGCTGTGTTTTATCAGTTCAGGAGGGACATCTACAAGAGTTAGTGCGTGTGTGTGTGTGTGTGTGTGTGTGTGTGTGTGTGTGTATATGTGTGTGTGCTCCCTTACCACTCTGTTAACCCTTTTCTGGTACATTAACCTTTTCCTACTCAGTTTACAATTGGCTATAACAGTACATGTTAGCAGTGCACAGTTCAGTAAAAGTTAGGGTTAGATGTATAAGTAAATAAATGTCATATACTGCAGTGTATTTGTGTTAGTGTGTGAGAGTGGCAATGCTCTGTGTGTGTTTGGAACTGCTCTGTGTGTGTGTAGACAGTGTACTGCTATGTTATACTGGACTACATATGCATATATGTGTATATGTATTAGTCAGTGTGTGTGTATCACGACAATTAAAATGTGCAGTTAGGTGACTCAGTGGTTATAGCAAAAATTGTTTGACCATATCTCTCTGCTATCTAGATCAGTTTCAGCTGTATGCATAACATTGCTGATTTGACTGAGGTGTCTAGTGTCAACCTCCCACCCTTATGTCCCTCAGAGCCTGAAAAGTAGAAAACAATCCCTCTGTGTCTTTTTTTTATTCTGTAAAAATGTGTGTAGACAGTGTGCAGCTATGTTATGCTGGAATATATGCACATATACTGTATGTATATGTATATGTATACAGTGTCCCGGATATCTGGACTGTGTAGTATGGTTCAGGCTACACGCTTATTGGGTCACACTGTGGACCAATGGGCATACAGCCCTACTGTACGGTGTTAGTCAGTGGGTGACAGGGTGGAAAGTGGGTGGGGATCTGCTGCCCACCACTGACTGGGGGGGTGGGGTGGTGAGGCTCAGTGGGCAGGTGGGGAGGGGGGTACCGCTGGACCACCAAGGTAATTTAAAATGTTTTTTAGTATACTTATGCCTATGATCGGGCTGGAAGCAGTTCACTGGACCACCAGGGATCATTTAAAATGTTTTTTTTAACATACTTATGCCTGCAATTGGGCTGGAAGTGGTCCACTGGACCACCAGGGATATTGGACATATATTATTACAACATATGCCTGTAATCGGGCTGTGAGTGGTCCACTGGATCACCAGGGATATAGGGCTATCCTTTTTCTATGTATGCCCATGATCAAGCATGGGGGGGCGTCACCACGACAGTGCAGCTTGAGCTTGGGAGGCTACCCACAGGTGACAGCTGCTGTGTTGTGCCCTGCAATATGGCAGCTCACCTGTGGGTGGCTAGCTGCTGCTCCTTTTTTTTTTGGCTCACCTGTGTGCAGCACAGGTAGTGGTTGCACATACATGGGCTCAACACATCCCAGGCTGAATATCGGGATGTGCGGAGTATGCATGGGCACGCCCCCCCCACCTGCACCGCATACATTACTGATGCGCTCCAGCGCATTGAGATTTGTGCCAGGCTCAATCCTCATTTGAATATCTTGGCAGGGCACATCAGTGTGAATACCCAGCACAGTATGTATTAGGCAGTGTGTGTGTGTATCACAACAACCAGAAATTGCAGTGCGGTGGCTCTCTGGTTAGTATAAACACTGCTAGTTTACACATTTATCACTGCCCACAATATGTATATGTATATGTATATGTATATGTATATGTATATGTATATGTATATGTATACAGTATGTATTAGACAGTGTGTGTATATCACAACAACCATAAATTGCAGTGCGGTGGCTCTCTGGTTAGTATAAACACTGCTAGTTTACACATTTATCACTGCCCACAATATGTATATGTATATGTATATGTATATGTATATGTATATGTAATATGTATATGTATACAGTATGTATTAGACAGTGTGTGTATATCACAACAACCATAAATTGCAGTGCGGTGGCTCTCTGGTTAGTATAAACACTGCTAGTTTACACATTTATCACTGCCCACAATATGTATATGTATATGTATATGTATATGTATATGTATAATGTATACAGTATGTATTAGACAGTGTGTGTGTATCACAGCAATTAGAAATTGCAGTGAGGTGGCTCTATGGTTAGTATAAACACTGCTAGTTTACACATTTATCACTGCCCACAATATGTATATGTATATGTATACAGTATGTATTAGACAGTGTGTGTGTATCACAACAACCATAAATTGCAGTGCGGTGGCTCTCTGGTTAGTATAAACACTGCTAGTTTACACATTTATCACTGCCCACAATATGTATATGTATATGTATATGTATATGTATATATATATGTATATGTATATGTATAATGTATACAGTATGTATTAGACAGTGTGTGTGTATCACAGCAATTAGAAATTGCAGTGAGGTGGCTCTATGGTTAGTATAAACACTGCTAGTTTACACATTTATCACTGCCCACAATATGTATATGTATATGTATACAGTATGTATTAGACAGTGTGTGTGTATCACAGCAACCAGAAATTGCAGTGAGGTGGCTCTCTGGTTAGTATAAACACTGCTAGTTTACACATTTAACACTGCCCACAATATGTATATGTATATGTATATGTATATGTATAATGTATACAGTATGTATTAGACAGTGTGTGTGTATCACAGCAATTAGAAATTGCAGTGAGGTGGCTCTATGGTTAGTATAAACACTGCTAGTTTACACATTTATCACTGCCCACAATATGTATATGTATATGTATATGTATATGTATATGTATATGTATATGTATACAGTATGTATTAGACAGATTGTGGGTGTGTATCACAACAACCAGAAATTGCAGTGAGGTGGCTCTCTGGTTAGTATACAAACTGCTAGTTTACACATTTATCACTGCCCACAATATGTATATGTATATGTATATGGATATGGATATGGATATGTATACAGTATGTATTAGACAGTGTGTGTATATCACAGCAATTAGAAATTGCAGTGAGGTGGCTCTCTGATTAGTATAAACACTGCTAGTTTAAACATTTATCACTGCCCACAATATGTATATGTATATGTATACAGTATGTATTAGACAGTGTGTGTGTATCACAGCAACCAGAAATTGCAGTGCGGTGGCTCTCTGGTTAGTATAAACACTGCTAGTTTACACATTTATCACTGCCCACAATATCCTTATTTTGCAGCTATATTGGCTCTTGCTAGAATTTGGTGCGACGGTCATCACTGAATCAAAGGTAACATGCCTCTAAACTGTCTCTGATGAGGACAGATGTCCTTCACTTTACTCGTCAAATTTGGTGTTTCTCACTGGTCCCTCATAAAAGATGTTGCCTACACAGAGAATGTGCTGTAAATTTAGACATTTAAGCAAAAATTCATGCCAGCCCAATGGCGCTGAGGGTTGAGGTGCTGGACGCCACACCTCACACCACACTTGCAACCCAGATTCAGGAACAGACTTGAGCCTTTGGGGGCCGGCTGGGGAGGGAATGGATTGAGCACCCAGAGAGGGCTGCTCTCTCTTCCCAGGGAGGGATCCAGGGCTATGCACTGCTTCTTAGCAGCCCCCGATGGAAATTGGGGGCATGGCAAGGAACCAGCATTGGTACACAGTGCCAGGATGTCATTGTATGACTGTGCTCTGAGGGACATTTACATGAAAAAATCCTGGTGGTCCAGTGGAGGCAGAAGGGGTCCTGGAGCTCCATCCACATCCCACTGCCAGATTTGTCTCAGTGGGATCTCCCATCTCCTGCCCCAATCCCGTGGCTCTCCCTATAATCGCAGTAAGGCTGCCAAATGTGGATGGGCCCTCCCCCAAAGAGTGGGCCCTCTTCAGGGGTGGTGATCCAGGGGACTAGGGGAAGACCACTAGAGGAGGTTTCATGCTAGGAGTAGTGGTGGTAGTTGTGTGGGTACAATGGAGTGACACTCTGGACGTCCAGAGAATAATCAGAGTATAAGACAACACAAAAAAAAACAACAGAAATTTATAATATTCTGAGATGCAAACTGAAAAATAATTGTTGTGCAAGTAAGCACAATGGTTTTCAGAGTGTTCTGAGCCTGTACACTATCTCCATGTTGGAGGATGTTCCCCTTACTGCAGGGTCACAGTCCGTCATTGTCCCCACTCGGGGTATCTTTATCCCTTATTTCAGTGACAAAAGGTTGACAGGTACTGGATGCAGGATAAAGATTAGCAAAGTGGGTTGCAAACTAAATGTGTTTGGGTGTGTTTGGGGGGTATTCAAAAAGCCTGCTTTACATTCTGTGATGGAGTTTTAAATGGGACAGTAATGAAGCCAAAGTCAGGTACTACAGCTGAATTAGGTCAATCAAGGAGTTTAAAAGAACTAAATTCCAGTAGTGGGGGGGAGAGGGTATTCATAAATCCAGATTGATATTCTGCATTATAATTCTAATTAATTATTCATGACAGCAGCACTGTCCATAAGTGTAAGGGACCAGTGTGGCACCCGCTCTGCACTTCCCACTGTCGTGCTTCTACTGCCACCAAAGAAGACATCATTATTGTGATTAGACTTATAATCACAATAATGACCTTAAAGCTGGTCATTTCCTCAAGATTAATGACTGGATGGGTGGGAGTGGCCCCCGGCTGCACCTCGGGCCAGCACCCCCCAGCTGATCATTAATCTCTTGAAAATGACAGACTCTTCGGTCATCATTGCTTAACTGTATTTTTGTAATTGGGTTAAACAAACTGGTGCAGTGCATTGGGAGAACAGGCAAAAGTAGAATATGTACTTAAAGGAGTACTATAGACATTGTTTATATCCCAGGCAGTACACAGTGGTGATGTGTCCTTTTTGTTTGTGCTGCCCTCATCATCAATCCCATTTTGCAAACATTATTTTTTTTTAAAATTGCTATGTAGGCAGTGCGTCCATGTTGAGTGCAAGTCTTAGTCCCGATCGCTCCAATTATTTAAATGAGCTGCATGCGCATACTGATGATAAAACAAAACAGTACCTTTGCAGTGTATTTACTCATTTATTCTATTGTGTCTGATTAACAGAGAGAAAACCAAAAATGATGTACCTGTTAAATTAACGGCCTATTTCCCAGTTGCTACACTGAATTGTCCCCCAATAGCTTAGTTTTGCAGTTGCTAGCATTGCTATTTGTCCAACGTAGTAATCCTCTCTGGATCTACTTCCTCCATCTTGTCCTCCTGGATAGATTTGCACTGGCAACGTATTTGATCTGTGCACATTCATGGTGTCTCACGTGCACATTCTTGTAGTGCATGAGTTTGACAGCGTGTTCAGCTCACTACAATTAAGGTCTCCTTTTCCACAGCCTTATAAATAGAGATACCTCAAATTTAAAATCCGCCAATGAGGAGAACGCGAAGTGACCACTTTGCTTTGGCACCTCGCTACGTGGAGTTCCCCACAGGAAAGGCTCACTTCACCTTGTTATTATTATTTCACATTGTCATTCTGCCTTAAATGCGAAGTAAGGCGGAGTGACAACAGTATTTGCAGCATCCCACCCTCACACTCACCAGAATGAATGTGCATCCACAAAGTGCCACTGTCTTGTGTCCAGAAAACTCCCCAGTGCTGACAAAGTGAAATGAGACCATAACAAAAAATGTAGTCTCCCAGAATTAATGGCACACTCAGTCATGTGTGCAGTGATCCCACACACAGTCACCAGAATGAATATGCATCCCCAAAGTGCTACTGTCTTGTGTCCAGAAAATTCCCCAGTGCTGACGAAGTGAAATGAGAGTGTAACAAGAAATGCAGTTTCCCAGAATTAATGGCGCACTCAGTCATGCGCACAGTGGTCAGGTCACACACAGAGACACCAGAATTAATGTGCATCCACAAAATGCTATTGTCTTGTGTCCAGAAAATTCCCCAGTGCTGACGAAATGCTACTGTCTTGTGTCCAGGAAATTTCCCAGTGCTGATGAAGTGAAATGAAAGCATAACAAGAAATGTAGTCTCCCAGAATTAATGGTACACTGCAAATGCACAGACAGATTACGATTGCGCTGTACACTCAAGGGATGCATACGGAAAGACAAGTCACAAATCCAAATCTGGGAAGGAATACATTTTGCCAGTTGGGGGATTAGTGCACAGCAGTAACAATCCACTACCAGTAAAGATACTACAAAGCAGTATAAAAAATTCATGCAGGTGCGGTAGATAGCAGGTTCACACTGCTGCAATTACTCTGTGACACAATAAAAGGTGTCTGATTTAATGGCACGCATTGCACATACACTCACACACATACTACAAGTGATGCGTAGCACACTGAATACCTTTAGTAATATAACCAAATGTTTTAAACAGACAAATTATGCACTGCTGCACCACAACAAACTGCAAAACAATATAAAGAATTACTGAAAATATTACTGTGTGTGTACATTAACACAGTTATACAAGAAAAATATAACCAAAGCAGAAAAACTGCCTTTTTCTGCCAATTAACGTATCTACACTACAAATACGCCCCTCCCCCAAAGCACACTTCACAGTACACAGACTAACTGTTCTAAATTAACATTCAAAATCCACACGCAAACAATAAACACTTGATGATATGAGCACAGAATGGTTTCCTACAAACGATGTGCTAAATTTTGAACAAAAAAAAGATTCAAAAAGGCATTTTAAACAGCTTTTAGAGGTGCTGAATCGCAGAGCTCTAACAGCAAACTGTCTCCAGCTACCACTACACACACACACTACCCAGGCAAGAATTGAAGCTGCTCAGAATAGTCTAGAGCCCATGTGAACTGCAATCCCATGAATCACTGCAGAATTTCATTTGGAGCTCAACTGCAAGGCAAAGTGAGGCAAATTACATTGATTTCAATGTACTTTGCCTTAAAATTGGTGGAGAAGTGGTTTGGGGAAAACATAATAATGCAACGTCATTGGTTTCAATGGACTTCACATTTCTCATTATGAAGCGAAGTACTCTGCTTCACATTGTGGAGTACTCTGCAGATTCTGTGTTACTCTGTGAATCACTTCACGGAGCAAACTGGGGCCACCTCGCCCACCACTATTTACAGTACCGTAATTCTTATGCTGTACAGGAAGGAATGCAAATGCCTGCGGCTGTACTTCTCCGATGGGCTGCAGCACAAAACTTCCCGACTCAAAAACTCTCATTAATGAGTACAATGGTGAGGTGGTGAAGCCAGGATAGATACTACAAAACAGGCTTAAAATACATCCAAGTAACTATAAAAAAAAATTAATGTTGTGATTTGTGACATGATCGTGAATCGTGATTTGTGACCGTGTTGATGAAGAACGGGATTTGTATCACGAGTGACTCGTGATGATGGTCCTGACTCAAAAACTCATATTAATGATACAATGTTCATGCAGAATTATGCACCACACCAGTCCAATACTCAGAAGGCAAGCCAAAGAAACAACTGTGACTGAAGTTAGAGATGGAGGTTGGGCCCTAAAGAGATGCAAATGCACAGACAGATTAAGATTGTGCTGCACAGTGAAGAGATACAGACGAAGAGGCACAGCATCTAATCAGTGCTCACCATCAGAAATTCAAATCTGGAAATGAATACCTTTGTTGGATGGGGTGGGCCACGGTGGGGGGAAGAGTGTACTGCACTGCTGCAGTAACAGTCACTAGTACTAGTACCAGTAAAGATACCACAAAGAAGTACAAAAATCACACAGCTGCAGTGGATAGCAGGTTCACATTGCTGAAATTACTATGTGGCACAATAAAAAGTGTCTTATTTGATGACACACGTCACACACATACTCACACACACACACACACACACACACACTAGGTATTGCATGGCAAATTGAAAACTTCAGTAATAAAACCACGTATTTTAAACAAACTAAAATTATGCAGTGCTGCACCACAACAATCAGCAAAGAAATGGCAAGAATTATTGAAAATATTACTGTGTGTACATTAACACAGTTATACAAGAAAAATATCACCAAAACAGAAAGCACTGTCTTTTTCTCAAAGTTAATCTACCTACACCACAGATATGCCCCTCCCCCAAAGTACACTTCCACTGTCTCTCAGTACACAGTCTGAATGTATTAACATTCAAAATCCACACACAAAAAATAAAGGCTCGATGATATGAGCACGGGAGGGTTTCCTATAATTGATGAACTGAAGTTTCAGCAAAAAAAATTACCCAAAACGGCTTTTTAATGCTTTTTGAAAGTTTGAATCACAGAGAGCTCTCAGAGCAGACTGTCTCCTATAGCTTACTATACACACTACCATGAACAGAGGCTGTGTAGAACAATCTAGAGCCCATGTGACCTGAAATCCTATGAATCCCTGCAAAATTCAGCTTTGGAGCTTTAAAACAAGGTGGAGTGAGGCGAAGAACATTGCTTTCAATGTATTTAGCCTCAAAATTAATTGCAGTAGTGGTTTAGAAGGAGTAACGATAAGTCATTGTTTTTATGGACTCCGACACATTATAATGCTGGCACTCAATGCAATCCTCTTTCACTTCAAGGATTCCCTTCACAGAGCAAACTGGAGCCACTTCGCCCATCTCTACCTATAAATTGCAAATTAACTATTCCAAAACCAAGGCCATGACCTTTGCCCATCACCAAAGCCCGCACAGCCAGATGGCTCTTCACATTTCCAACGCGGATGGTTCCCTACTGGAACACATCAATCACTTCAAATTCCTGGGTATCACCCTAGATACCTCCCTCTCCTACCACAGACATGTACGCCTCCTCTCGGCAGCGATCAACTCGAGAGTGTGTACCCTCTATAGAATCAAAACAGTCTGCCGCATGCCATGCAGATAGCTGTCACATCCTCCATCCTCTCCCTTATCGATTCACGGAGTTGTAATCTATGGCACTGCTGATAACTCCACCTAAGCTGCATAGCCACTCGCGCTAAACAAAGCATGTCACCTTGTCTCGGGTTGTGACAGACTCACCCACACCTGCGACCTATACAAACTGACTGGCTGGCTTAATTTCCATCAAAGACTTAAGTACCACACCTGCGTTCTAGCAAAAAAGATCCACCTCCAGCTAGCGCCAGCCGTCCTACGCCCCATCATCAAACCGGCCCCTCTCAGGCGTATTACCAGACTCACAGCTACCACATCCTTCAAGGTTCCCCCATGTCGAACGTCCCTTGCACAGATATCCCTCTGCTACCATGCCCCCAAATGGCTAAACACTCTTCTACCTTCCCTCTCCCAGTCCTGCAGCATCCAACTCTTCAAAACAGGCCTAAAGACCTTCCTATTGGATAGGTCTAAATGTGAATGCTACTTTGGCCTACCTGTCTCCTCTCCCCTCCCCCACACACCCACACAGGGGCCCTCAGGCCTATTGTAACCCCCCCATGCTCAATCTAGGGGTCGCAGGTATGTCTCCTACTTGCTCTAACCAGACAAAAAAAGTCTCTCTGCTATCATGCCAGCAATGAATTCAGTAAGCTATTTTCATTATGTATTGAAAGATGGTTTCCATTCGCCTTTACTATCATATGTCTCTCCACCCTCTGTAACCACCGGGGAGCTACTGCTACTAAAAAATGTGGTTGTACATAAATCTGTATATAATTCTGCTCGTAAATAAGTTTCCTTGTTCCGTTTGTCTTTCCCAACTCGTGTTCCCCCCTCCACCCTCTGTAACCGACGTGGAGCCTTTGCAAAAGAGTCTTTGACTCAAAGGTTTGTAATTCCGAATTTACAGTAAATAAAAAATAAAATAAAATAAATACAAGCTGCATATAGAGCTTCAATGGGAATAATGCTTTTCTCTGTGCATTATAAAGAGCATCTGTAAAGGCAATACGGATATTCACTTAGTAGTATTGAAAACAAGGATTTGTCAATGCCGAATGTTGATTGCGTTGGTCTGTTCAGCTCGTTCAGTGGCCCTGTGTCACTAGCTCAGTGTGTTTGTCCTGGTGCTGCAGGCTGCTCTTTTGTACTGGGCTTCTGCCTGCACTGGCACCTTGTTCAGCTGAGGAAGAAATCCGCAGCTGTCCGACAGAGCTCCATTGAGGTGTGGGTTGGGCGGGCAGGGGGTGAGGGAGAGCGAATCATTTTGTATTTTGTGTCTGTCCTTTGGGGTTTGTGATGTACTCCATCTTGATTCGTTCTCTGTAATGGAAACTTTAATAAAATCTGAATTGAAGAAAAAAAAAAGAGCTCCATTGGAGTGGCTCACTCCTCCTCTCTCACTCGCTCATTCTGTTTCTCCTGGCGCTGCAGGCTGCTCTTTTGTACTGGGCTCCTGTCTGTATTGGTGGCTTTTTCTACCCACAAAGAAATCCACAGCTGTCCTGACAAAGCTACATTGAGGTTGCTCACTCCCCCTGTCTCACTCAGTCTGGTTCTCCTGGCGCTGCAGGCTGCCCTTTTGTACTGGGCTCCTGCTTCTGTTGGTGCCTTTTTCTGCCCACAAAGAAATCTGTGGCAGTCCTGACAAAGATGCATTGAGCTCACTCACTCCCCTTCTCTCACTTACTCATTCTGTTCTTCTGGTGCTGCAGGCTGCCCTTTTCTACTGGGCTCCTGTCTGCGTTGCTGCCTTCTTATGCCCACAAAGAAATTTGCAGCAGTTACAATGCAGCTCTGTTGAGCTCACTCACTTGTTCATTCTGGTTTTCCTGCCACTACAGGCTGCCCTTTTGTACTGGGCCCCTGCATGCATTGCTGCCATTTTCTGCCCACAAACAAATATGAGCAGTCCCAACAGTGCCCCGTGGAGCTCACTGACTCCCCCTCCCTCACTCACTCATTCTGTGTCTCCTGGCACTGCAGGCTGCCCTTTTGTACTGGGCTTCTGCCTGCATTGATGGATTTTTCTGGTCAGAAAGAAATCTGAAGCAGTTCCGACACAACTCCACTAAGCTCGCTCACTCCCCCTCTGTCACTATCTCATTCCATTTCTGCCAGCGGTGCAAGCTGGCCTTTTGTACTGGGCTCCTGCCTGTGTTGCTGCATTTTCTGCCCACAAAGAAATCTGCAGCAGTCACACTAGAGCTCCGTTGAGCTCGCTCACTACCACTCTGTCACTCGCTTGTTCTGATTCTCTTGGTGCCACAGACTGCACTTTTGTATGGGGCTCCTGGCTGTGTTGGCACCTTTATCTGTCCACAAAGAAATATGCAGCTGTTCTGACAGAGCTCCATTGAGGTCACTCAGACTCCCTCTCTTATCGCTCATTCTGTTTGTCCTGGTGCTGCAAGCTGCCCTTTTGTATGGGGCTCCTGCCTGCATTGGCACCTTTTTCTGCCCACAGAGAAATCCCAGCAGTCCTGATAGAGCTCCGTTGAACTCACTAAGTCCCCTTGCCTCACTCAATCATACCGTTTCTCCCCCTGCTGCAGGCTGGCCTTTTGTTTTATTTTATTTATTTATTTATTTAGGGATTCGGATCATACCTTTGAGCTCTGAGCTCTTTTACAATGGTTCCACGTCAAACAGTGACAATGACAGCAATAACAAACAGTTTACATACAATACTTTTGTACTGGGCCCCTGCCTGTATTGATGCCTTTTTCTGCTCACAAAGAAATCTGCAGCAGTCCTGACAGCGCTTCGGTGAGTTTGCTCACTCCCCCTCCCTCACTCGTTCTGTTTGTCCCAGTGCCGCAGGCTGCCCTTTTGTACTGGGCTTTTGTGTTGAGGCCTTTGTCTGTTCACAAACAAATCTGCAGCAGTCCCGACTGCTCAGTTGAGCTCAGTCACTCCCCCCGTCACTCGGTCGATCTTAACGTGTCCCAAACACTGATTTCCCAGAGTGACCGTGCTATTGTCAGGCTGGACTACAAAAACATATTTTAGCCAGGATGTGAAAAATGACAGCTGTAGTGTTCATATGGAGTTGTGAAAAAATGCCACTGTTGAAAATGTGGCGTGACAGTATTACAAATTTGCAGAGTTATATGGGTGCGTGAAAACAGTTCAATGCACACTTGTAACAGTCATTTTAGGGAGTTTCATCACCAAATTTTCAACATAGGGACTTTCAGACCTCTGCTCATGAACAGTGCCACTGTCATTTTCTTAATCTGTCCCGAACACTGACTTCCCACAGTGACCACGTTATTCTGTGCCAGAACTGTGAAAACACATTTCGGTCAGGAAGTAAAAAATGACAGCTGTACTGCTTATAAAGAGATGTGAAAAAATGGCACTGTTGAAAATCTGGTGTGACAATATTACAAATCTGTGAAGTTACAAGGGTGCATGGAAAGTATAGAATGCACACTTGTAACACAGTCAGTTGAAGGGCTATCATCACCAAATTTTCAACATAGGCATTTTAGGACCTCTGCTCATGAACAGTATCATTGAAATTTTCTCACTCTGTCCCGAATAGTGATTTCCTACAGCGACCACTCTATTCTGCACCAGAAGTGTGAAAACACATTTCGGCCAGGATGGGAACATGACAGCTACAATGTTCATAAGTAGGTCTGGGAAAATGGCAATGTTGAAAATCTGGAGTGAAAATATTATAAATTCGCGAAGCTATTAGCATGCGTGCCAACTGCACAATGCACACTCGTAACACAGTCTTTTTATGAAGTATCATTACCAAATTTTCAACATAGGCATTTTGGGACTTCTACTCTTGAACAACGTCACTGTCATTTTCTTAATCTGTCCTGAACACTGATATCCCACAGTGACCGTGCTGTTCTGCTCCAGAAGTGCTAAAACACATTTTGGCCAGGATGTCAACAGTGACAGCTGTACTGCTCACAAGGAGGTGTGACAAAATGCCAATGTTGAAAATCTGACATGAAAATATTGTAAATTCGCGAAGTTACGAGCATACGCAGCAACTGCACAATGCATGCTAGTAAAACAGTCATTTTTTGGATTTTTTCCACCAAATTTGCAACATAGGCTTTTTAAGAGCCCACCTCATGAACACTGGCACTGTCATTTTGTTAATCAGCCCCAAAAGGTGATTCCCAACAGTGACCACGAAACAACCTTTCAGGGCTGATTAACGCTGTGACAGTTCAAGAATTCATGAGGAGGGGTCCCAAAAACCCCATGCTGAAAATTTGGTGAAAAAATTCCCCAAAATGCCCGTGATATGCACTAAAGTTGAAAAAACCCTATTCATTACATTATACAACTTATTGGCATTTCCTCAGTTCGCGGTCGACTTTGAAGAGTTCAGACGTGTTCCCGATCAACAGAAGATCATCACGCCAAGCTCCAGAGGTAAGTATGGGGTGAGGGGTGTGGGGAGGCAGGGTGCGCAGTAGGCGGGTGCGGGTTGTGGGAAGGGGGGCCCCGTAGACTACGAGGGACTGTTTCCTTTTTTTAGGTAAAAAAAAACAAACTTTGTGGGACCATTTTTAACTTTCAAGGGGCATGTCATGCCACCGAAGTCTTGCTTGGGGGAGGCAGCTGTAGCCGGTGGGGACTGACACCCTGTCAGCAAACAACAAGGGGATGGTTTCTGCCAACGGGATTGGGCACCCAGTGGCAAACAACAAAGAGGGGATTCATTTCTGCACAGTGGGACTTGGGGCACCCAAATCGACAGACAATAAAAGCGAGGGGGTTACAGTATGAATTGTGGGGTAGGCTCCCCTGTCAGCAAATAAACATGGGGTAGATATTGTTTGTGAATATGGCAGCAAGCTGCCACCATGTTCACAAACAATATCAGACATCCTACAACCCGCCCTGCAATGACGGGTCACTCCCTCATTGAGGCGGATGCCTGACGCTGCAATGACAAGGTGGCCCCTGATTGCAGCAGCTGATTTTTTTGAAAGTTGAAGCACACTGACTGAACTAGTGTCAGCAGCAGCATGCCATGGCATTGGGAGAAGCAGGACAAGCCTTTGCAGGCTGTGGGGGCATTGGGCACAACAGTGCCATGCCTCCACAACCTGCTTGTGGAAAAAGCTGACGCAACATGTTTCTTGTGCATGTGCGCAATCAATATAAAAAATTGAATTATTGAATTGCAAGACTATAGTCAGTGTCTCTTTGGCTCTTTATAATTTTCAAAATATTCAATTCATTTTTCCAAGTCTTTTGAACCTGCAGTAGTGGCCTGTGCTGTAATAATTACTGTTTAGCACCACACCTGCAAATATTTCAAATGCCAACTGGTAGCAGTGCTAACAATTCAGACAGTAGCAGTAGTGATGGAGAGACTGCAGACTTCCAGAGCACACCGCTGGTCACACTGGACTTTGGCAGTGGGCAAATTAGGCCATACATATTTGAGCCAAAGTGTTAAGTACCTCTAAGTAGCAGCGAGAGTTCAAGTGAAGAAGATGTTGCTGAAAATTCATTCCCAGTCCCAGACCACCTAGCTGACATGCCCTGGTGTACATGTGGTAAATGTGGGCAGATGCCAACCATCTGTTAGTCATTATACTGCCAAGAGGTGTCCCTTACACTAGGGGAAAAGCTGGATGAACACATGTGTTATCGAGAACCCTCAGTTTGTGACTACGTGCTTGGATCAATTGGTAGTTCAATTAGCACTTGTGGAATTTGTTCCTGTTATCGCCATCCTCTTCCTGACAGTCCTGCACCCAGTAAGTAATATTCCTAATTGTATTTTCTTTCAATAGTATTCTTTAATGTTAGATAATAGAAAGTGGTTGTTACCCCGTAGCTGCTGCTGTTGGCGCTGTGTAGTAACAACAGCATGCTGAGTACCCAGCAGTCTGGTTTCATGCCACAAATGCTTGTCTCCACGCAGTGCAAGGAAGCAGCAGCAAAGGCAAACACGATGGGAGGTGCATAACCAGGGGATCAGTAGTAGGAGGGAAGAGGTTCTACTGCCCTTCACTGGTCACTGGGAAGGCCACATCTAGGCCCTGATATTAAAAAGGGTTGGACCTAGCGCAACTAAGTTGTGGCAGTGCAACCCCAGAAATGCACCCCAGTGCACTATTCAGGAGAGGGACTTGGGCAACACAAGTCCCAGTGCACTATGGTGGAATAACAATTGCATGTGTCGAAATCCCAGGAGGCATGCCCATGCATGTGCGATGCATCCCAATATTCAGCCCGGACTGTGCGGTACATAAGCTGGCACAGCCCTGGGATGCACCGCATTCCAATGCCTGACATTGAGCCTGAACAAAAAGGCTCAAACTGTGGTAACCCACAGGTATGATGCTGTACTGCAAGGTGCAACACAGCAGCTGGCAGCTGTGGGTGGCCACCAGGCCACACAGTACACAGTGCATAAGCACTCATATCAGCCCTGGAAGTCTCTTGGCACCCCTCCACCTCCCTGTTGCTGTGATCACCTGTAATGCTGTAAAGAAATGTACCCCTGGTAGTTTCTTTGCACCCCTCTACCTCCCCGTACCTGTGATCACCTGTAATGCTGTAAAGAAATGTACCCCTGGTAGTTTCTTGGCACCCCTCTACCTCCCCGTACCTGTGATCACCTGTAATGCTGCAAAGAAATGTACCCTTGGTAGTGTAGTGTAGTGGTACCCCCCCAGTGCTTAATTTGTAAAGAAAGAGTTGCCAGGGCTCTGAGTCCAAACACTAAAAACCGTGGGTCTGGGGGATGCCAGGCCCCCAGAAGCTATGGGTTTTTAGATGCTCTGTGGTGAGTTTTGGGGGTTATATTGCAGATAAAACACATTTCTATATCAGGCTCCCTGCCCCTGAATCCAGGGGAAGAAATTTTTTTTTTTGGGGGTGGAGTCAGGTTGGAGAGCCTGGCTGACCGGGCACTGATAAAGGATCATGGTTGGGCATGTAGTATAATGCAATGGCAAGATGCTGTGAATTGGCTCCAATGCCAGAGGTCTGGGGGCCGGTAAGCTCTTTGGTTTTAGATGCTCTGTAATGAATTGGGGGGGGTTATATTTATATTCCAGATAAAACACATCTCTGTGTCTGGTTCCCTACCCTTGAATCTGGGTAAGAATCGTTTTGGGGGTAAGTCAATTATTATGTAGAGTCTGGCTGGCCACTGGTAAAGGACTGTGGAAGCATATAAAGGCAAGATGCTGTGTGAATTGAACCAAGGCCAGAGAATCTCAGGGCGAGTAAGCCCAAACTCTTTGGTTTTAAATGCTCTGTGTGTGAGTTTTGGTTGGGTTATACTGCAGATAAAACACATTTCTATTCTGTGCCAGGTTCCCTATCCTGAATCCAAGGGAAGAATTTTTTTTGGGGGGGGACAAAGAATAGAAATGTGTTTTATGTGCAATATATAACCCTGGCCAACACTCACCACAGAGCATCTGAAACCCAAGAGCTTCTGGGTGCCTACTGGTCTCCAGACCCCTGGCCTTTGGCTTTGGGTCAATTCACAGCATCTTGCCCTTTATACTCGGAGTTATGGTATTGGAGACTGTGGCTGACCTTACTAAGCAACAAAATGTACCACAGCATGGTACAAGTAATAGAAGAACCAATTAAAACTGAAGCATGAAAAGGTTTTTATAGCTAAAGGATCATGGGCATGTAGAAGCTATGGCAAGGTACTGTGATCCAACGGCCAGGGGTGTGGGGTACGGAAGGCCCCAGAAGCTCTTGGGTTTTAGAAGTGCTGTGGTGAGCTTTTGGGGCTTTAATTGAAGATAAAACACACTTCTGTTACATGTTCCTGATTGAAGATAAAGCACACTTCTGTTACAGGTTCCCTATTGGGAACCTGTAGAAAGTTGCTATCTTCAATAAAAACCCAAACTCACCACAGAGCATCCAAAACCCAAGGGCTTCTGGCCTACCTATAACATTAATTATGCATACAATTAATTTGTTAGAATGGGAGGTTAGCTGCTGAAGTAAGAACATTTTATAATATGACACTGACATGGTCTAATACTTATCGAACCCCAGGTCACCGTCACACCATACAATACCAGGCATTGGGCAAAGTTGTACCCTGCTAGATGCCATGTGGTATATGTTGTTGCTTAATAAGGTAAGTAAGCGAGTCTCAATATCCTGACTCCGTCCAGATGAAAAAAATGTTCCCTATAAGTCAAGGGGATGCTCCCTTGACTCCTAGGAAACATTTTATCATCTAGACAGAATCAAGATATTGAAGACACGCTTAATCACCTTTTTAAGCAACAACATGGAGGTACTAGGGAACCTGTAACAGAAGTGTGTTCTATCTTCAATAAAAGCCACAATACTCAAAACAGACCATCTAAAACCCAGGAGTTTCTGGGGGCCCTCATCAGAACAGGATATTAAAATGTCTAGCATTTTCTAGAAGATTTTATTTAGTTACCTCTCTTTTATTTTACAGGTCTTGACATGTCTTAATTGACTTATCAGATAAGTATAAAACCTTTTTTTAATTTGATGATTTACAAGTGGTTTAAATCCAACCCTTGTTTCTTTGTGTCCTGTTTAAATTTCTTGTTTTCCTTTGCAGGAATTTCTCAGGAACAGACTCAGTTTTGATGAATAGCTAATCCCCAGCTTGGATTGACCAGGTAAGAGACACTAATATTCCTTAACAAAAGTTACTATAATATTTTGTGCAAGTATCCATCATGATGTAATGGATGGTGGTGGTAGCTAGGCCACCATTACTTTATGATGGATGCTTGCACAAAATACTACAGTAATTTGATGTGTGTTGGTAATGCATGGTGGAAGTGTAGCACAAAGAAAAGAGTATATAACGCACTGTTTCAGCTGCTGCATGCTAGCCAAAAAACAGTTTCTGTATTAAGCTACAAATACCATTAAGTAAGCATCCATGTTGCTACACCAGTTTTGTAGGTTGCAGAAAGAAATTCTGAGTTTGGTTTGGTTTGTTCTCTACATATCGAGAAAAGACCATAGAATTTCCATATTTCTCTGGCTATCCTCATGTTTTCTTTCCTTACTTTGTGTATCATTGGCTGATCTGTGCCCTTTGGCAAACCATGAGTGAACATAAGGGATGGGATTGAATTTCTTCAATGGTGGGCCGACTAGATTGAGGAATAGTAATGATGAAATAGTTTCAATAAGCATTGATGCTCGTGTTGATGTGCATATGAGGTTCATTTGGGAAAAGCCTCACTCACACTCGGCACTGGAGATAGCAATAGTGCTCACGGCTGTCAAGAGGTACTTATACTGCTCCTGAATTTCTTTACCGCCTGACTCCTTGTACACCCTGTATGCCCAAATGGTTTCATGAGTAGTACCAATAGCAAATCTTCTGCAAAGAGATTCAATCTCACTTTCTCCATACAGTGTAGGTAGCTCATCAGGCCAGTACTGCTTATATAGCACTTTCATTTCGGTGATCAGATTCTCATATCCAGTCTTGTCACCAGTTGTGCCTCCTGTAGACAGCATACGTTTTCGTAAGTTGTCTGCTAAGCTGCGGAAAAATTGTCCTGGGTGAATCTTCTTGTTACAAACATTTCCTTCATGCACTAGGACACCCTGAAACATCCTTTCTTCTATGGCTTTCTCACACTGTGACAAAAATTTGCCTTGTTTTTCTACCATTGCATCGAATACCGCTATTTGGCGGCAGATAGCTCGGTGTGCATCAACAATTGTACAATCGCAATGTTGCAATTCAAGAGATAACTCTGACAACTCCTGTAGGGCATCATACATAATTCCAAGGTTGCTGACAAACTGAATAGATGACAACCGTTTGCTTAGACCAGAGTAGGTTTTATGGTTGTGCTGTCACGAGAAATGTCATTAGACGCCAGATGTGAAGTGCTTATAGAGAGCAGGGTAAGCATTCTTAACAGCCTCTACTGTTCTAAAGCTTGACGCAACCCACCGGGTGTCTAACACTCTACCTATTTTGCAAAGCTGAATGTCAAGTGCTTCAGCGCATTCCTTCAGCTCTAACCTATTTTTCTCAGATGTGCTATAAAGAGAATATAGCTTGTCTAACAAACTTTTAAAGTGATTAGTAGCTCCAACATCTTTCATGACATCATTGACTGCAAGCTCTAGGTGATGAGCAGAGCAGTGCCATGCTATGATATTTGGAAACATATCTTGCAACCGCTTCACGACACCTGTATTGCATCCAAACATCACTGAAGCTCCAATGCAAGCAACTGCTACCAGGCACTTGGCAAGAAAGTTTTCATTTATGTTAATTTTTTCAGCGCAGACAATAAACTGTTCACTATTCCCTCGGCAGTCAGATCCTGCAGCTCCACAAGGTCCACAAATAAATTAGCAGGAGACTTCATGCCAGGTAACATCAGTCGCATGTACACAATTAAAGCGCCCTCTTGTTTAAAGCAGTAGCTTCATCAAGTAAAGACTCACTTTAGGAGCAATCGCTGTGATTTGGGCAAACAACTTTTCTTCATCTCAGATGAAATGTGATGTTGAATGTTAGAACATGCCACATTGGAATGCAAAATCCTCCCCATGTCTAGTCCATTCAACTGCTGACAGTCTATTTCTACTTCAAAACCATATTGATTGGCTGTTACGCTTTCTTTATAAAGCAGTTCTGAAGATTCTGGCTGTAGTTGCAATTTGGGCAGACTGTGCATTTGCAGCTAATTGCAGCAATGTGTCTTTTTTTGACTGCTCAAGAATGCGAGAAGCCGCGACATGTGACTTAGTTTGTGCATGTTCTCCTATCTTTTTCGGTAGTGATTTCTGTTGCTTTGCTTTATTGGTACCATATGAAGTAACACAGGTTTCGATCCATTCTTTAGCCAGCTTCATTCCAGCAGATTTTTCAGGACCCAAGTTACTGACTTGCTGACACACACTGCAACCAAGATTTGATCCGTTAATGACTAACCACCGGTATTTGCTCTGAAAAAAATGTTTTTGTTCACACATCCATCCGGCAGGAAGTAAATGTTTGCTGTGAGCCACAACTTGTTCAGGTAATTCATCTTCAGTACCAGAGCTCTGTGATTCAGAGTCACTATTGGCACAACTGTTTTCAATAACACTATTCCCTTCAAAATGATGAACTTGCTTTTCTTTTGTAGCACTGCTGACACATGTAACAGTGGCACCTGATACAGCTTCAGATTCATTTCTGTAGTTTTCATCACTCTCCTTTTTCTTCCTCTTAGTCACTGGCTCACCCTCATTCATACTACCTCCTGACTTAAAAAAATACGACCATGTTTTCTTTTGACCATGAGACATTTTTTTGGGATTTATGTGTCAGCTGTCTGCCCGTCTCCAAAATGTATAGAGATCTAACCTGCTCCTCTGTCTATCTCACTTAGCTTTTTTTTATTCAAGCCCCAGCCCCTTGAAAGAGACAAAGACAGTTACTGTCACGCACAGTAATGTGCTATATGTAAGTGGAACTTGTGAGAATTAAACCCAGCTCGCAGTACGCACAAGTGCTCCTCTGCCTGTATTAGCCTTTTTTTTATTCAAGCCCCAGCCCCTTGAAAGAGACAAAGACAGTTACTGTCACTGTGTCATGCACAGTAATGTGCTAAATGTACGTGGATTGTGTGAATTAAACCCAGCTCGCAGTCCGCACACGTGCTCCTCTGCCTGTATTAGCCTTTTTTTATTCAAGCCCCAGCCCCTTGAAAGAGACAAAGACAGTTACTGTCACTGTGTCATGCACAGTAATGTGCTATATGTAAGTGGAACTTGTGAGAATTAAACCCAGCTCGCAGTACGCACAAGTGCTCCTCTGCCTGTTTTAGCCTTTTTTATTCAAGCCCCAGCCCTTGAAAGAGACAAAGACAGTTACTGTCACCGTGTCACGCATAGTAATGTGCTATATGTAAGTGGAACTTGTGAAATTAAACCCAGCTCTGAGTCCGCTTCGTGCTCCTCTGCCTGTATTAGTCTTTTTATTCAAGCCCACAGCCCTGAAAAGAGACAAAGACAGTTACTGTCATGCACAGTAATGTGCTATATGTAAGTGGAACTTGTGAGAATTAAACCCAGCTACTTGATGCCTACAAGTGCTCCTCTGCCTGTATTAGCCTTTTTTTATTTCAAGCCCCAGCCCTTTGAAAGGAGACAAAGACAGTTACTGTCACCGTGTCATGCACAGTATTGTGCTATATGTAAGTGGAACTTGTGAGAATTAAACCCAGCTACTTGATCCGCACCGTGCTCCTCTGCCTGTATTAGCCTTTTTTATTCAAGCCCCAGCCTTGAAAGAGACAAAGACAGTTACTGTCACTGTGTCATCACAGTAATGTGCTATATGTAAGTGGAACATGATGAAATTAAACCCAGCTGCGAGTGCATACAAGTGCTCCTCTGCCTGTTTTAGCCTTTTTATTCAAGCCCCAGCCCCTTGAAAGAGACAAAGACAGTTACTGTCACTGTGTCACGCACAGTAATGTGCTATATGTAAGTGGAACTTGTGAGAATTAAACCCAGCTCGCAGTCCGCACACGTGCTCCTCTGCCTGTATTAGTCTTTTTTTATTCAAGCCCCAGCCCCTTGAAAGAGACAAAGACAGTTACTGTCATGCACAGTAATGTGCTATATGTAAGTGGAACTTGTGAGAATTAAACCCAGCTCGCAGTACTCACAAGTGCTCCTCTGCCTGTATTAGCCTTTTTTTTATTCAAGCCCCAGCCCTTTGAAAGAGACAAAGACAGTTACTGTCACCGTGTCATGCACAGTATTGTGCTATATGTAAGTGGAACTTGTGAGAATTAAACCCAGCTCGCAGTCCGCACAAGTGCTCCTCTGCCTTAAATTTTGCTCTGCCTGTAGTCTCTGGCTTGCTTGAAATTGTTGCTTAATAAGGTGAGTGAGAGTCTCTAATATCCTGACTCCATCCAGGTGACAAAAAAATGTTTTTCCCAAGAAATCAGGAAGGCCGGAAGGGAGTTATTTTTACTTCAGCTTGTGGAGAACTAGGAAACCTTAAGTAAAAATAATAGTCAAATCCAGACAGACAGACTGCTGGCTGAATTTACCAAGTTCAATAAATACACAACTAACTAAGATGATTAGCGCCTCTCAGCTTGTCTTGAGCCAGCTCAGGCTCCAAAACCTATCAGCTTTAATGTAGTCTGTCTGCTTCTTCACTTTACTGTTTTTTTTTTTTTTTTGTGGTTTACTACTTATTTATTTCTGTTTATTAGATAGGTAGTAAGTGATGTCTCAAGTCTTTTGCCTGAAGCAGAAGCTGCTTCTTCTGTTCTGCCCTGCAAATGCACTGTGCACTTCTCCTTGAATCCCAAGTTAAGTTGCCTTAATGCTGCCTGCCTGGCCCTTCTGATAGTTCTTCCTAAATTGCTTCAGCTCTAAGCTGCCTTCTTCAGCACTCCATTTTAGCACCCCAAATCAAATTTTGCTGCCTCAGTCAGCAGCCTGGCTTCCAAGTTCCTTGAACCTCCTCCTCTCCTCCCTCAGGCTCCAGCCAGAAGCCCAGCAGCTACTTTCCCACCACCGCTGCGGCTGCAGTTTCCCCACCTCGGTGCTCGGTCGGCCCACTTGTTCTATTCCCAGCCTTGCCCACCACCCCACCCGTGATGCCCGACTTTGATCCTTTTAGCAGCCAGCAGCAGCCAACCACTATTCCCTAACTTCAGTTAGCCCTGTCGCCCAAGAACATTTTTTTGTGCAGAGAATATGTGAGGACTGAGGAGCCAGAGTGTATGTTAAACGTACGTAGCCACAGCTTGGCCCTGCTGCAACAACACCAACGACCCGGCAAGGCACCAACTGTAGTCACTCTGACTCCTCCCCGTCCGTCCCACTACATTTACGCTGCCTGTGTACGCAAAGAGACAGACAGATGCACCACCTGACCACAGAACAGTTGATCAGGTGATGCCAGTCTGAATGAAGCGTGCTGCCGCACCTGCCGGCATCCGGAACTCACCCCCCCGCCCCCCGGGCAAGTAGTGAGGACAAGCACAAATCAAGCACTGCATGGCAGCAAAGTACACTGTGAGTACTGTCTTTCTGCTACTAGACGCATTTAAAGGGCAGCTGCGAGCTGCCAGTGTCACAGTGTGAGTCGGCTCAGTCGGAGAACTTAGAGGTGCCGGGGCTCAGCCGCGGAATGAAAAGAGGTGCCGGGGCTGAGCTCCGGCTAGCACAAGCACAAATTAAGCACTGCTTTTCTTCACAGTGGATTCTGTTTACTATTACCCTCTGACTCCTGTTCTCCAGCCAATTTGTTACCCAGGCTACCATCTTGGGACCCCTCCCAGGCTGGCTAACTTGTATATTAATCTTTTGTGTGGGACTATGTTGAATGCCTTGCTAAAGTCTAGGAAGGCCATGTTCACAGAGTCTCCTGGATCTACTACTTTGGTCACCTAGTCAAAGAAATCTATTAGATTCATTTGACATGACCTTCCCACTGTGAATCCATGCTGCCTTGGGTCCTGTGCCCCTCTGGCCTCTAGGTACTCAACAATTCTCTCCTTCAGAAGTGATTCCATCATTTTCCCTATCACTGAGGTGAAACTAACAGGTCTGTAGTTTCCTGCTTCTGCCCTGCTTCTACCTTTGTGAAGTGGAATCACATCTGCCCTCCTCCTCCAGTCCTAATGCACCACCCCATCCTCCCATGATTTGTTAAAGACAGTAGTCAGTGGTGTCACTAGTTTTACCCTTAGTTCTTTTAGAATTTTGGGATGAATCCCATCAGGCCCCATTGCTCTGTCCACCTTCAGTTTTAAGAGTTCTTCCGGAACTCTTTCTTCAGTGAATGGGCTGGCATCACCCCCCCATACAGAGTGTTTCTATATCTTGGTTAAGGTATCTTCCCTTCTTCACTTGTGAATACTGATAAAAAAATATTTGTTTAGTATGCCTTTTACAGTCACCTCTGCCCACCCCTACCCCTTTATTAAGCCTCACTATCCCTCCCTCCTCGGTCTTCCTTCGCTCCTAATGTACCTATAAAAGGTGTTATCTCCCTTCTTAACTGAGTTGGCTATCTTTTCCTCGGTTTGGGCCTTTGCTGTTCTGATTGCCTTCCCTACTTCCTTCTGCTTTAACTGATACAGTTTCCTGTCCTGCCCCTTCTGTGATTCCTTGTACTTCCTGAATGAGATATTTTTTCTCCCTAACCTTCCCTGCCACCTCATTTGAGAACCATAGTATTTTTTTTTTTTTACTTTTTGTTTTGTTTTATTTGCTTCACAAAAAGACTTGTTGCCTTTGTGATGGCAGTTTTGATTATTCCCCATTGTTCTTCCATCCTTCCTTCCTGCCCATTCCTCTTTGACCCTCCCTGTCCGTCCTGTAGATAGTGTACTCTGGAATGTTTACATCCCAGTCATAGTTCTGTGTATACCATGTTTCTGTGACTGCCACGATATCCAGATGTTCTCCTTCTATCAAGACCACTAGTTCAGGAAGTGTGTTACCCAGACTATGGGCATTGGTACTCATTGCTCTCCATTTTTGTAATGGCTTTTCCTCTTGTAGCCCCATCTCTGCCCTTACTGACTTTGCTTTCTCCATTTACCCCAGTCCTGCTCCCTACTGATCTTTCTACCTTGGTCTTTACCTCACTTAGTACCCTGTTTTAGAGGGGGAGGCTGGGAATTCCCTGTTGCTTATCAGTGCCTCCCCCCTTAGCTAGTTTAAAAGCTTGCCAATGAAGCATTTAAACCGATCACTGAGGAGACTGGTTCTTTTCCGGACAGATGCAGAGGCACATACTCACCAGATGTAAGAATCGATGTTTAAACAGCAATATATCAAGGTAATATCTCACTAAAAAATATGGGAGAAAACCCTGAGCTTTTTAGCAATAATCTGGCTAATTACAAAACAGTAGCCCAAATGGCTACCATAACACACCAAATATAAAAATTGATGTTTAAATGGCAAAATGAGCAATTGTGCACATAAACACAGTTTCTTTACAAAACAAACTACCAACAGCAACTATATCTGAGTGCTATATAAATATTTACCAAAACACTCAAAAGTTCAACAATATACACTATTGATCGTAATTATAACAATTAAAACTCTATCGTAGTTTCTTCAAATATGGTGATAGCTGAAATGCTTCATTCAAACCAGGAGGGAAGGTTGCCCTCAGTTTGTATTGCCGAAAAGTTTCTCTGCCCTGTAATTTATTCTGCAAGTCTCCCCCTCTCAGGCCTATTATTGGTAGAACATCTGGTTGTCAATGGACTACAGGACCCAAGGCAGCATGGTTTCACCAGGGGGAGGTCGTGTCAGACCAACCTTGTTGAATTTTTTGACTGGGTGACTAGGGAGGTGGATCAGGGGAGGGCGGTGGACATGGCCTATCTGGACTTTAGCAAGGCCTTTGACACTGTGCCACATAGAAGACTATAACACAAACTGGGGAATATGGGTGTGGGCAGGACAGTAGTGTGGTGGGTAGGTAACTGGCTGGGTGGCAGGACACAGAGGGTGGTGGTAAATGGCTGTCACTCCACAGAGGGAAGAGTGACCAGTGGGGTACCACAGGGATCAGTGCTGGGACCGGTCCTATTCAACATCTTCATCAGTGACATTGTGCAGGACCTAGAAGGCAGAATGTCACTGTTTGCTGATGACACAAAGCTCTGTAACAGAGTAGACACACCAGAGGGTGTAGACAAATGAGAAGCGACTTGCAGAAACTTGAAGAATGGTCAGGGGTTTGGCAGTTGAAATTCAATGCAAAGAAGTGCAAGATAATGCATATGGGGCACAAAACCCTGGCACAATATATCAGTTGGGGTGAGGGATATAGCATGCACCAAGCAGGAAAGGGATCTTGGGTTATCATCTCTGATGACCTCAAGGTAGGAAACAGTGTGACAAGGCAGCAGGTAAAGCAAATAGGGTGCTGGGATGTATGCAGGGCATCACCATCAGGAAAAGGGAGGTCATAATTCTGCTATACAAGACACTAGTGAGGCCCCACCTGGAGTACAGTGTACAGTTCTGGAGACCATACCTACGTAAGGACATAGACAGGGTAGAGAAGGTTCAGAGGAGGGCAACAAAGATGGTGCATGGATTGCATCACAAGTCCTATGAAGACAGGTTGAAGGAACTGAACATGTACTCCCTGGAGGAGAGGAGGAGAGAGGGATATGATAGAGACATACAAGTATCTTACAGGGAGGAACAGGTGCAGGAAAACACTATTTTTAAGTGAAAAGATGTTCCAGGACTAGAGGCATGGGATGAAGTTGGAGGAGGGACGATTCAGAAACATGAAAGAATTTCTTCACAGAACGGGTGGTGGACAAGTGGAACACCCTGCCAGAGGAAGTGGTGGGGGCTGAAACAATCACAGGATTTATGAATGCATGGGATAGACATAAAGGAATTCTGGAGGTCAGGGGAAAGGGGCAACAGACTTCTAGGAAAACAAACTGAACTTACAAGCTCAAATGGGCAGACTGGGTGGGCCATAGGCCCTTATCTGCCGACACTGTCTATGTATCTATGTATTGTCACATGTTCCAGTCCTCGAAAGGTAAATAAACGCTGACCTGTGCTCACTTTTGAAAGATGCAAAGCCAAAGCATTCTCCTTATTCTTTGTTCTTACACAAGATAAATTTTCCAGAATTTTACTCTTAAATTTACACCCCGTCATATCCACATGGAAACTTTGGCATATGCAGGTTGCCAAATAAATAACAGATTCAGTTTTACATGATATAAAGCTGTTTACTTTGGCCTGGATATACAAAGGAGTTCTGCCTGGTGCAACAGGGTGGCGCTAGCACAACCTTGCATTGTGCCCCAGTGGGGTATTGGAAAGGTTGCCTGGTGCAGTGCAAATCCCAATGCACTGGGCAGCCTTTCCACATATTTGTGACTGTCTAGGACAGTATGCCCTGCAAGCCCATTGGTCCACACTGGGGACCAATGGGCTTATAGCCCATACTGTACCTGTCATTCAGCAGGTGGCTGGTGGTATGAGACAGGATGCAGCCCCCTGCTGATGATGGGGTGGAACTTGGTGTGCAAGGGGTTCTGTGTGGGTGGAAGGGTTGGGGGGTGCCACTGGGTCACCAGGGCATTTAATTATGGAGGTTTACTGTGATCACGGCAATGGGCAGGGGGTTCTACTAGACCACTAGGGATGGTCATATTTACATATATCGGGGACTCGGGTGGGAAGGGGGACCACTAGAACACCAGAGATGGTCATGTATTATATTTATTGGGGGAATCAGAGACTTGGGGGCTACTAGACTACCAGGGATTTTTGTAATACATATACCATGATTGCAGCTTTGGGGTGGGGGATGCCCTGGGATCCCCACTACACACGTCATGCTGTGCAGAGCTCCAGGTGCAAGTTGCTGGGCTGCCCTCTGCAAGGCATGCAAATGGGGCCATAATGACATGCACATGGCCTCATTTGAACCTTGCCTATATTATGGCATCTTTTGCATACGCCCTGCTGAATATCACAGGCGATGCACCTAGCCCAACTGCAATTGCACTGGTACATCCCCGTGCTCCCTATCTGTGGCTTGCGCTGGTGCACTGCCACTGTGCCATGCGCAATATGTATGCTGACCATGCCATATTCAATGGTGCAGCACCATGGTGCATCCCCATTGAATATCACCTGGACCTGGCCCCGGCACATCACAGTTGCACTGCACCCAGGCTTGCACCACTGCCTGGTGCAGTCTAAATATCTGGGCCTTTATGTTCACGACAATTATTTGGAATCTGAAAAGATGCTCCCACCTGAATGAAGTCACACACTTCACAATTGCCAGACTTATTATTACCCCAGGGCATAGTAGGTCCTTTTTCAACTACAGTATTTCTTCTCTTGTGCACTAGAAAGTCAGAAAGGTTGCTAGCTCTTCGGAATGGAAATCTTGGACCTTGTTCCACCATTGGCAACAGTTTTGGTTCTGCTTGTAAAATATTTTTTTATTTTAGTTTTTGTTGACCAGGTAAGCACACTAGAAAAATCTTGCCTATTTTCAGACACGACCCGGTGGAAGGGGATACAGATGAATGCCAATGGACCTTAAACCAGATGAAGCTGTTGGTGGTACTTTTAGTGAATGAGGGACATTTGGCCAGGACACTGGGGAAATTCCCCTACTCTTTTCAATAAGTGCCATGGGATCTTTGACATCCACCTGAGCTACCACCAATCCAGGCAGATGGGACCTCAGTTTAACGTCTCATCTGAAAGACAGTACCTCAGAAGTGCAGCACCCCTCTCATACTGCACTACAGTGTCAGTACTGGGATATTAGCCCAAGTGCCAGATGTGGGAACTGAACCCACAGCCCTCTGATCTCCTGGCCCAGCAGCGAGTGTGCTACCTGCTGAGTCACTGACACTGCTAATATGCCAATGTGTTCTCACAATCCCTTGGATTTCAGCAGATTGAATACTATAGACAGTTATAAAATAGAAACATTATTATCAAAATGTATATTACTATTATTCTCTTGTTTATTTCTATTTTTGTTTTTATTTTTAATGATGATTGCAACAAATCTTTTCTTTCAATAGAATCGACTGACTGCTGTCTGCAGAATAGACCATTTATAACCTCTGAGCCGGATATTCAAACTGCGCCACAAAGAAGCGCAATAGCAGGAGAAGGCACAAGTGCAGTACACCCCTGCGCAACACGCGTGATATTCAAACTCAGCGTAGGCCCAGCTGCTCTAGCGCAACACAGCTTAATATCATGCCAAATGTGCCATTGCGCAACCAGGGATGCACAGTGGAGCAGGGCTGATGCACAGTGACACAGCCAGGGATGCACAGTGGAGCAGGGTAGATGCGCAGTAGCACAACCAGGGATGCACAGGGGCAGGAACAGGATGCAGGGGTGAACCACCCTGGAAGCCATGGGCGGAGGAGCATGCAGCATGCCAGACAGCCCCCCCGCACCCCATGAACTGCACAACCTGTGGTGAGCTGGATGGACCACCAGCCCATGAGCACCAGCACTGAATCCACAGCCGGGGCAAGGTGCCCCAGCACACCCCCCCCCGGCAAGCAGTGACCACAACACAAGGGGGGTCAGCCACCCAATGCCACCCCATCTCAGCAATGCAGAGCACATGCTGCACAGTGATCCCCAGAAACCCCACCCAGGAGCAGCACCCAACAGTGCATGGCACAGAATGCATGCCATCACTCCCTCCATGACAATGCAACCCTGTGTACCATTAAGCCATGCATGGCAGCTCTACTGTGAGCACCCCACAGTGGGTGGCACCAGCCACCAACAGAACAACTGCAGACACAGTGCCACCCTGCATGGCCCCCCCATGGCACAGCGGAGAGGTCAACCCAGTGTCAGTACCCGAGGGACCCTGCATGTGACAAGACCTGCCTTGGACCCCACCACCAACAGGACAGCACCCCTCACACCCACCCATGCACACACCCTGTCTCAGCACTGGCTCCAACAGCCAGCACAGCCACTCACTGTGGTGCATGGAGGCATGTGCCACACAGGATGTGACATAGAGAATGGACAAACACCCACCCTGACCCAAGGATTCCCTGACACAGGGCCACAATAGTGGGGCAACAAATACCGCTGGCATGCATCCACTGATGCTATGTACCCACAGCCTGCACCCCACCATGGCACAGGTGTATCAGCCATCCTGTGCATGCACTATGAAGCTGTCTGTCACCAGCATGCAGCTGGAGCACAAGTGACAGCCATCAGAACACAGACAGTGCAACAGACACCATTGGCAGCATGGAGGGGCAACAATAACAGCATAGCCCACAGTGTCACCCGAGGCAGACATGCAACATACCGGTGACAGGAAACGAGCCGCCATTGTCCCTTGGCCAGAGGGTGGTCGGCATGGACAGCCACCAATGACATGCCAGCAGACCATGTGAACCACAGACATGCAAAGGGGCCAGCTGCACGGGCCATGGACATACTGACAGGGGCACCAGGGACACAGTGCATGCACCAGGGGCCACTGCACACAGGCATACAGTGCACAGGGAACAACACACATACCACAGACAGGGATCGAGTCCCCCACCCACACCATAACCGGGGCTCTGCAGGACACAAACACACCCAGGCCTGCACCACCTCAACACCATGCACACCACTGCAGCCAAGCACCATATGCACGCTGCAAATCAGAGACCACCACAGTTGTCATAACAAATATGTCTGTAATAAAGGTGTGAACTGTACAAAAAACACATCAAACTAAACTATTTACAATGTGGGGGAGAGGGCCACATACCAGGTGGGCATGGGGCAATGGTGTGTAACAGGGAGTGGGATGAAGGGGTGTGAGGGTAAGTCCAGGGAGGGAATGCACAACAGGTTCGTCGTGGGCCTAATGGCAACCCCTCTTCCCACTGCGGTCTCAGTGGTGCCTCCTGTGCCTCCTTCTCTTGCCCCATTCAATGCATTAGAGCAGCTCCAGGGTAGCCCTCGACAGCTGCAGAAGCTCCTGAACATTTCTCTCTATGGCAGTCCAGCATTGTCCACCTAGGACAAGGGAGCAGAGTCATTACACATGACTGGCCAGACCCCTGCAGCCCAACCAATGTGCACGGCATACAGCCATGGGCAACGCCCCTGTGATGGCACCCACAGTGTCCACGCCCACGTAAGCCACCTACTGAGGCACCCATAGCCATGCTGAATGCTGCATACACCCACCTCACATGTCCCGCATAGCACCACCATGGGTGTACAGTGACATGGCTATGTCGTACGAAGGCAGTGGCACAGCCATGGACCCAGTGCATGCACAATCCACTTGTGACACTCACCCACACATGCAGTGCCACAGGACAGTGTTGAGTGCACCATGTGGTGTGCATGACAGTGGGGCCTAGTGCAGGTGGCCACACCCTGCAACCACCCCTTCAACCCAGCATGCACAGATGAAAAAGGAAACACAGCACTCACCTGCATCCTGGCCAGCAGCATGGCCCCTCCAACATGGCCCAGCTGCATCTGTACTGCACCCACTCTGGTCTGCTCCCCCTGGTATCAGGCCAGACATGCCCTACGGTGCTCCTCCAGACCTAGGGTGCAAACATGGAGAGGGAAACATCAGTACAGGTCAGTAACAAGGCCCCCCTGGTGTGTGCTTGCCCACACAGCCCAGCCATGATGCACCCCCAGCACCATCACCCCCACTAGATGGCCCCTACCCCCCCCACGCGGCGTGGCCTTATGCACACTGTGATACCCAGACAGACTGACACTACCAGTGTTTGGATGGAGCACCTACCTGGCCATTGCGCAGTGCCTCGCTGGGTGCGTGCCTGCAGATGCCCCAGGAGGACAGGGTCCTGCCGCTGTTGGTCGCCATAGCAGTGGTGACACTGCTCTACTGACCGGCCAATCCCAGTTACCTCCTTCAGGCCCTCTGACACCTCCTGCCACACAGCAGTCTGTGGCCTTTGGAGGGATCCTTGCCCAAAGAGGGCACCAGCATGTGGCTCTACCAGGGCCACCAAGTTTGCCAACTCAATGGTGCTCCAGACCTGTGCTCTGGTACGTGGCATCTTGCTGTTGAAACCACAAGCAAAATGGCGCTCTGTAGTGCATGTGCCCCACATGCGGAGGCAGCACGGTACTGCACTGCCAGTCCCTATCGTGCTGTCACTGGTCTGCATGATAGGGGTGCAACCATGTGGATGTATGGGGCAAAGGTCAACCGCAGGGTCAAGGGTCTGTCTGCGCACAGTGCACCACAGCCCTATTGGGACACCTTGTGTGTAGTGCAGTAGGGTGCTTGGGTTTGACACCCTGCAGCGGCCTACCACTCTGTGGCATCATGGTGCTCATGGCGCACTAAGGCATGAGTGCCACATGGGCAAACAGCACACTTGCACCATAGGCACAGTGTTGGCCATGTCTTGCACTGCCTCCTGTGCACAGCAAGTCAGCAGCTCCACACGCATCAACATCAGCGCCCCGGGCATGTGCTGATTGTGCACATCACAGTGCTGCGCTATAGCCTGAGCTCACTTGCCAACATTGCGCATATGCAAATCAGCTCATTAGCCATTCCATGGCACATCCACTGCATAAGCATCCACTTACAGCTGCGCCTGCCCTCATTTGCATGTGTTGCACTATAAAAGTGAGACATGGGGCTGCAGAGGCCATGGTTAAGTATCGCAGTCCATTGTCGTTGGCTGCATGCTGTTGGAATGTGGGGACTGCGGCTTGGGAGGGCTGAATGGAACTGTACAGTCCAAGGTAACACCTGTCATTCAAACAGGCTCGAGCATGACTGAGCATGAGGAAGAGGAGGAACAGGGAAGGGGGAGAAGGAGGGGGCCCAACTTCACCAGGGTGGAATCAGATGCCCTGTTCAAAGCATATCTGGACAGGCAACCATTGCTCAGGTGACAGCAGGGAATGCCACAGGGCCGTGCTGTGGCAAGGGGTGAGGTGGCGCATGCTGCGAACCAGCATGGCAGCCACCAGTGGTCCATGCAGGAGTGCAAGAAGGTGGGCACGGACAGAAGGAAGGATCAAGGACAAGGTGGCTGCCATCAGGGCTGCACATGCTGCCACCGGTGGGGGCCAGCCAGAAGTACCATGCCTAATGCCACAGGAGGAGCGGATGGCCAGCAGCATGCGGCGTTGTGCCATCTAAGGCATTCCTGGTGGTGGCTTCCAGTTGGGTAGCAGCAAACAGAGTTGAAACTACACCCAGGTGGTGGAAGGTGGCCATTGGGTAGCAAGACAAGTGAATGGAGCGGGGTTGATGGTGGAGGGCATGGGGGAGAAAGCATCCTAAATAAAAAAAAATTGTCATAAAGCAGTACTCAGTGGTGCTGATCCTGAAACATACCCTGTAGCTGTTTACTGCAATCAGAATTTAATGCAGAGATGCACAGTGTGCTGCACTGACAAGTACTCTGAATGAATTTTAAATGTCAATCTGTAATTATTCACAGATATTGGTAATAGGTACATCATTAAACAATGACAATGCAAAATATCATTGATAATGTCATTCTTAAAACCATATGATCCTATTGCATGTGTTAGCATGCAAACATATGTGGAATTTTTAATTTCAACTTGTACAGCATGGCCCAGATATTCAGAAATGTGCCAAAGTCCAGCATAAGTCCAGAGAAGCACAAATCCAATGCACCATGGTGCAACTGGAGCCATACTCAGAGGTTGCGCAGCCCAAACAGTGCCAGTGCAACGTGGCTGAATATGGCAGAGTCGCGCCATTGCACAACCAGAGATGCTCCAGCACAACCGTGGCAGAGCATCAGAGGGTACAGGGCAGAGAGAACAGACTCAGGAACAGAGCCAGGGAAGCACAGTGACAGTGGCACAGGAGGCCTCCACCAGCAGGGCACAGCAAGGCACACACTGATGCAGCACTAATTAAATTCCCTTTGTACCTAAATAGGTTTCTACTAAATTTTGTATCTGAGTAACTGCAGCATATCCACAAGTCCTGCAAGGCCCATTCCAACCATACTTATCAAAACTTTTCAATGGGGGTTAAACCCCCTCGATAAAAGATAATGACATTTTCAACTAGTTAATTTAGTTTTATTTTCTGTTTAATAATCTGTATGCTTTATCCACCCAGATATTAATTCTGTAACTTAGTTTACCTTCAGAGAAGGGGACTGCTATTAACACTCCTTCCTTGTTCACAGTGTTTTTAAATTCTGCCAGGGATTGCCTTAATTCCCACTCTAAAATCTAAAGTTACCAACATTTCAGTTGTTGCAAATGTTCCCATAGATCAAGTTTCAGCTTTTACTTTAAGATAATTTATCTCACTGCAACAAAATGCGTCTCCTCTGTGAACAAAGCTATGCCTAAATGGCAGAATGCTGTAGTCTCCTTACCTCTTGAGCTCTCTCTGTTAAACCAGTCAGCAGGACGTGCCCATGCATATGCACAGTCTAACGAGACTGTGGGCATGTCAATGGATACAGTCATATATTCTAATGGCAGAGCTTTTACAGAGAAAGTTCCACATTAGTGCTGCGATCACCGCATGGACCACTAACATTTGGTGAACATCTATATTTCTGCATAACCACATAAATACCAATGTTCTACTGAATGAACATCATCTTTTACACTTCATCTCCTTTGTGTTCCAATCTAAATTTTCAAAGTTCATAGAGCAAAAGTACATAACAGCTGGGTGGGGAGGATGTGTGGAGATGGGGGTTGGGTCTGAGGGTTTTTTTGGGAACCAGGGGGAAACAATTTTAATATCACATGTTATCTACACCACAAAACAGCCTACAAGAATTTTACTGTTCTATATTATTTCACACTTATGCATTACTTCATTAAACATATGTTGATACATATCCCTAATTTATACATGTTATTAATTTATTATACTGTATGTGTATATGTACTATTGTCCATCCCCTTCTCTTGTACAGGGTATAAATAGAGTTCTTACTATTAACTAATGACGTACTTGCCAATTGGATTCTACATTCATACCAATTGTTTTCTCTAAGGTATGTAACTTAAAAATCCATCTCACCTCTGTTTAGAGCAGCTTGTTTCTGAAGTTGCCACCTCTCATTGGTGGCATAACTTTCCAGTGCTGCATCACAGTCTGAATCACCTAAGATGGTTATATTTTATGTTTAGGTTTGGCAAGAATTTTTTAAAACAAAGAAATGAAATGGTGTCAAGGAAAACGTCCCAGGTAGGCTGACTATCACACTCTGAGTGAGAAAATCATGTTATATTTAAAGTTAGAAGTTAGAAAAAACATTTTTTAGAAAATGGTAACACGTGAATGTCTATTTTATTTACAGACATTCTTAAAAAAACTCTTAAAAAGAAGTAAAATACCCTGTGAACAAGCTCTATGCATGGAGCATAATGTAGAAGGCACTAATAAAAGAATTCTGGAACTCATCAACAAGAATGTTCTGTCTTTAGTAAAGGACTATAAAAGGGCCCCAAGTCACTGGTTTCAACGATCCATAGGGGAGTTAGCTGAAGAAATCTGAAGATTTAAAAAAAAATATTTTTCCATTACCCACTGAGTTTTTTTATTTTTTTTTTTTTTACTATTATGCCACAAGGAATGGCCATGCACAGGAGACACCCCACAGTGTACTGTCTACTCCATGGACCCAGTGTTGGGTGACCCCAACACAGTGGATGCCAGGCTCAGATGTAGACATCCCAAGAATGCCCTGGGCTGCCCTGTTTGGGCATCTGCACTCCCCCTCAAGGTCATGGTCCCATGATTCCACTCGTGGGGTGCTGTTGGCCCCCCAGCTGATTCACAGCTTGTGGCTACAAATCGGCCCTGGTGCAGCAACCCCCGTGGCTGTGGTGGCCATGGTACCATGTGGCTACCCTGATCTGTGGGCTGCCCTGACTGGTCTGCAGCTGATGCCCTGTGCACACATGGGTAGTGTGTGTGTGTGTGACTGTTTGTGTGTGTGTGTGTGTGTGCGCCATACCAGTGGTGGCATGCCTGTGTGTCATGCCACATGCTGTGTGTGTGCATGTGTGTGTGTGTGTGTGTGATACCAGTGGTGACATGCCTGTGTGTCATGCCACATGCCGTGCGTGTGGGGTGTGCCATACCAGTGGTGACATGTCTGTGTGTGTGTGTGTGTGTGTGCTCTATAACAATGGTGGCACACCTGTGTGTCATGCCACATGCTGTCTGTGTGTGTGTGTGTGTGTGTGTGTGTGTGTGTGTGTGTGTGTGCGTGTGTGCCAAACCAATGGTAGCATGTCTCTGTGTCATGCCACATGCTCTGTGTGTGTGTGTGTGTGTGTGTGTGTGGCGGCTGCTGGACCATGTGGTGTGGGAGTGATGAGGCAGTCTAGCACCAGTGCACCTGAGCACGGTACCATCGTCTGATCCATGCCACATTGCAACTCGTGGGTAGGTGCGTGTGTGTGTGTTGCTATGCGTGGTTGTGTGCCACTGACCCCGCTACCCCTGCTTCACACCTCTGTGTGTGCATGCCCTTCGCCATGCATGTCCTTGCATGTGTGCTGTACTTGAAGAGGCAGTATAGCGCAATGGTTTAAGCCTCTGAGCTGCAAATTTAGTGACATCCAGCAAGCCAGACCTGGGTTTGAATCCCACAGCTTCCACTTGCATACTGTGTGACCCTGAGTAAGTCACTTAACTTCCCTTTGCTCCCAGGTCACTCCTGTGAAAAAGCTTTCAGCTTAGTGTGCTACTCCTGGTTAAACAACTAAAAAAAACTTGTCTGTGTGGCCCATGCATGTGTCTCTGTCATTTGCCAAAGTGTTCCTGTGCGACAGTGGGCAGTGGCATCATGCCTGCTGCTGGAGGCGGGGGTCCCATTGCCCTGGGGGTGGCTGTTCACGACCCTCCAGCCCATTGTCTCTGTTGTTTCCACTACTGTTGCCCTTATCTCTCCTTGATAGCTATCCCATGGTCAATGGCCATGTTGTGCAGCTTGCAGCAGGCCAGCTATATGCCACTGGTTTTCTAGGCTCTGTACTGTAGGGCACTGCCTGACCTATCTAGGCAACAGAATCATGCCTTCAGCATGCCAAAGATGCACTCAATGATGTTGTGCCCGCCAGCATGTGCTTTGTTGTACTGTTCCTCTGCTGGGGATGACGGTCACTGGTAGGGGGTGAGCAGCCAGGGCCTCAATGTGTATGCATTGTCACCTGTGTGGAGAATGACATGGTTAACCCTATGCTATTCTGTGCCATGCCCCTTGACTGACCCTGGCCCCAATGCCACCGTGCACACCCTACCCTCCCTCATCTCCAGGTCTGCTCTGCCCATCGTCCCTTGCCCGTGCCCCACTTACCCACTAGGTGACCCGTGAGGATGTCCCCATGTTCAAACCTGTTGCACGGCACAAAGCTGTAGCAGATGAACGCGTCAAGTGCACTCCCAGAGTATGTGGTGCAGACACTGGTGATGTGCCCCGTGGCATCGCTCACCACCTGGCAGTTGATGCTCGGGCTCCCCTTCCTGTTGATGTACACCATTCCCTCAGGGTCAGGTGACATGTGGATGCTCATGTGGGTGCAGTCAATGGCTACAATCATGCTGGGCAGGCATGCCACCCTGTGGAAGTCCTGCATGTTTGCTGTACACTCTGCCTGTGTGCTGGGGAAACGGATGAATTCTGAAGCATGTGGCAGCAGAGCACTGAGGAACTGTGTTAGGAGACAGGATGTGACCAACTGGGTGATGGCCTTGGTGTCCTTTGTTGGTCATTGGAATGTGCCTGTGGTGAGCAGCCACATGACGGCAGTCACCTTGGTCTCCATGGACATGGCATGACTCTGTCTGGTGGATGTCTGCATCTCCTCACTGCACAGCTCACAGAGCTGCCTCAGAATGACCCTGTTCAGGTGGTACTGGCCCACAATCTCTGTGTCACTATAGTTCTCAAAGATGATGCAGGCACAGTACCACCTGTGTTGGGCATACCACCAACGGTCCCTTCATCAGCCAAGTAGCTGTTTCTCCTGCCTCCTCACACTCATCAATACCACCTCCATCAGGAACGGTGCACTCTTCATCACTGCTTCAGTCCAGGGTCCCCTTGGGAGGTTTGCTGCTGTCTGTGTGCCACACTGGTACACTGTTTTTCTATATGTGTGTGTGTGTGTGTCTCTCTCTCTCTGCCCCCCTTCCATGCTATCTCTCTGTCTCTTTCCCTCTGTGTCTGTTCTTGTGTCTGTCTGTCTCACTATCTCTCCCTGTCACTCTCACTCTTGGTGCAACTGCTGTGTCTGTGCTTGTGCCCTGTTTTTATCAGAACAAGTCGGGTCAGTGCATCTTTTGTTTGCTCCATACTTGCACCATGGCTTCATGGTTAAATATACCATTGCACCACATATTCATGGGAACTCCCCCTGCACTTGCACTGCATATATTATAGTTGCACATTGGCACAATGGGTTTTGTGCTGCGTCACGGCTCCTGCTGAATATTGCTCCTCGGCGCATCTCCAAACTTGCGCTGGCACAACTGCCCTGAACAGCCGGGCCCATATGTACACAGGTTCATCACAGCATTGTATAATGTGACATGAATACTCATTAGCTGACAATAATAGCTCGATTGTTCTAAACAACACGTTTGTCACAAATTGATTGTCCTAAAGCAACAATGTGAAGTAAACCATTCTTTTTAATGCCATCCAACACAGAAGGTTGCAAAACAAGTTACACAGCATGCATGTGGGCCACAGTGTGGTGCCCCTTGTCTAAACTTCTCATTCAAAGTGTTTAGGTAGGGGGTGGATGGGGCTGTCAACAGACAAACAGTAGCGGTATATGTCCATACTCAGCTTGTAAGTAGAAAAAGCCACCAAGCAATGGCAAGGAGTTGAATGGTCTTCAGAAAGGTTGGCAGCACGGGGCTCTGTCAGTAAGATACTGCCACACAGACCTCACTGAGTATTACAACTGTGTGACCAGGGAACTTGACAAAGGCTATGCATTTCATGTCCTGTGTTTTTATTTCAGCATGGGCTTAGATTCAATGCCATATGTGATGCTGCAGGTGGAGCTGAAATATATAACAGTGGGAACTAGAATGGTACTTTGTCTTTCAAAGTGCATGAAGTGAAGCTAAGGGTGGTATTTGGTGGGTTACTGTCATCACAGAGCCATATGATGAGCGTAGTGCCACAGGGATCACCAGTGTGACCCCTGTTTTTCTTGGCATTCATAGCTGTTATCTCCCTATGTGGCCTGAGTAAGATCTGTCTCTTTACAGGCAACGTAAACATGGGAGCTGTGCTGAATGACATAGAAGGATGGAGAGATGGGCAGGAGGACATGACCAAACTGCAGGACTGGTTGAATGTATGCTGTAGAGAGTGATTTTACTATAATGTGTGTCTTTTGCACAAATTTTAATAGTTGGCAGGGGACAGGCTACAAAACCCCAAGTACAGTCTGATAAAGCCAGTAAGTGGGTGCATGAGCAAATACACAGAAAGTCAAGAGTATAAAAGGTATGTATACACAACGCAGTTACAATACAGACATATTACACAATGGTGGTTAAAAACAAAACTTATGTGTGTGAAATGGTGGACAAAACGAAACTTATGTGCTGCATTTCCCCCAAATGATGTAGACATTTCTTATAAATTCTATGTGTCATATTTGTCATAGCTCTTACTTATCGTAGGTACACACAGTGACCTATCAGAATGTGACAGCAGCTTGCTAAAACATATATGGTTATAAAGTACATTGCATTTCTTTGTAACTGTCAGCTAAGATATTAATAGAATTTGAACCACATATCTTGTACTTGCTTAAGAGTAAGTATATCTTGTTAATGCTATAGTTTAAACTGCAATGCAATTTTTATGTTTTACGTATGGTAGGAAAAAGGGCACAGTTAAGTGTGTATAACAAAACCAGTTATGGTATGTGTTAAGCCTACGTGCATGTATGTCAATGGAGAATTTGCTAAAAGCAAACTGTCATTAGTTATACAATGCTGCCATCTTAACATAGAAACATAGATTTTGATGGCAGATAAGGACCACTTGGCCCACCCAGTCTGCCCATTTCCCTACCTACTGGATAAGCTGCAGATTCTAGTTAACCAACAGCCTACTTCCTGCAACCCCCCACTATAATTGCCTTGTGTCTGTCCCATGCATGTTTGAATTCCCCCCACTGTTTTAGACCCAACGACCTCCTCAGAAAGGATGTTCCATGTATCTACCACTCTCTTCATGAAAAAAAATGTCCTCACATTACCCCTGAGCCATCCCCCCTCTATCTTTAAATTGTGCCCCCTTGTTCTTACACATCTCTTTTTCTGAAAGATGCTACCCTCCTAGACTTTGTTGATTCCCTTGAGGTACTTGAATGTTTCTATCATGTCCCCTCATCCCTCCTTTCATCAAGGATATTCATATTAAGTTCTCTCAGTCTCTCTTCATATGGTTTATGCTGTAGACCCCGCACCATTTTAGCTGCCCTCTTATGGACTGCTTCCATCCTGTCTATATCCTTGTGTAGATGAGGTCTCCAAAACTGCACACAGTACTCCAGATGGAGTCTCACTAACTGTCTGTATAGAGGGATAACCACTTTCCTTTTTCTATTTGTGATGCCCCCTTCCTATGCATCCCAGTATCTCCTGGCTCTCCTTACTGACTTTTCACATTGCTTACCCACCTTTAGGTCATCTGATATGACTAACCGCAGGTCCCTTTCCATTTTTGTTGTTGTTAGTACCTCCCCTGCTATTGTGTACTGTTCTTCTGGGTTTTTGTTTCCCAGGTGCATTACTTTTAACTTCTTTGCATTGAATCTAAGTTGCCATATGTCTGACCATTCCTCCAACCTTGCCAAGTCCCTTCTCATCTTTTCTACCCCCTCTTGTGTATCAACTCTGTTACAGATCTTTGTGTCATCTGCAAAGAGGCATACCTTTCCTTCCAGACCCTCTGCAATGTCACCTATAAAGTTGTTAAAGGGGACTGGACCCAGTACTGAGCCCTGAGGTACTCCACTAGTAAACCCCCTTTCTTCGAAATGTGTTCCATTCAGTATTACCTTCTGTGTCCTGTTGTGCAGCCAGTTTGCTACCCAGGCTACCACCCTGGGACCCAATCCCAGGATGGCTAACGTGATTATTAATCTTTTGTGTGGGACAACTGGCATTTATTACATTTATTTCATTTACTGCATTTATTTCAGCCACCAAATTTGCAAAATTGAGCTCATGCTAATCACAATGCATACCACAGGAAATGCAGAGGTAAATTCTCCAATTACAGAGCTAATATACTAACTTTGCCTTTTTTGGAGACAGGATGCACATCCTGTATTTGTTCAATTGTATATAAGCTTTGTAAGCTGTGCCTAAAAACAGAACAGCTTTTTATTTTTGTAACTGAAGCTACAATCTTTGTACCAGTGTAAATGTTGTACCCTGACCAAGTAAAGCTTCAAGAAATCTTCTCCGTTCTCTATGTAGTCTATAAATACATATCTAGGTGGTCTAATGGAGAGTATCGAGGAGGGAGCCAGCCTCTCCTCGGAGATCCCATTGGGGTCTCCCTGTTACACATGGCAACTGGGGTATGAACAACTCAGCTCAGTGCAGGAAGGAAGCAGCAAAATACAACAGGATGATGGGGTGCATGGCTGGAGTAATGTCTTCCAGGAATAGGGAGGTGAGCCTGCCCTTATACAGGTTGCTGGTCAGGCAGGAGCTGGACTACTGTGTGCAGTAGTGGCTCACATTCCTGGAGGACATCAGGTTGTTGCAGGTTGTACAGATGATGGCGACAAAGATGATACGGTGTTTAGAGGGTTACTCGTGTGAGGATAGGCTGGACAAGCTGAACATTTATCCAAAGGAGGAGAGGAGGGGTGGTGGGACATAATTGAAACCTTTAAATAGTTAAAGGGGATTAACGAGACTAGTACACAAGGGATTTTCAACATAAGAAGGGTGAGTGTCATGAGGGAAAACCACATGGCACTGGACAGCGGAAGGTTCAGGAATGACGTCAGGAAACATGCATTCAATGGGAGGGTGGTGGGTAACTGTAATACGCTGTCAAAGTATTTAGTAGCCCATAGTACTGTACACAGTTTTAAGAGGGGATGGGACAGAGTAAGGGTGGTGTAATTATGAGTATTGAAGTGGCGGGAGGGTGATGATTTACTACAGGGAAGAACTAATTTAACTGCAAAAGCAAACATAAACCTTTACTATACGTTGCACATGTAGAAACTTTACCACTTGACAAGTTTCACACTCCTTAACTGAAAGTTATTTTACTACTTGAAGTGGCTGTAGCGGTTGGCTAGAGATTCATCTTTGGGTGGTGTTGGAATTGGGGCAACGTTTTTCAGTATGTCCAGCATTTGTGGTTGCTGGACATCTGTTAGAGTTCCTTCTTTTTACTCTACAACTGTTTTCAGCCACTCATCAACACAGTGATGTGTTTTCTTCTCACTAATGGGTTAGTTGACCCAGTTCTTGGTATGCTTTGAAAAAGCAAAACAATGTCATTTCTCACCCCTGCATTCACCACTTTTGATTACAGCCTGCTTAACGTTACAGTTTTCAGTGTAGTTCATGAGTGCGAGCTGTGAACAGTGCTACATATCAAGACATGAGAAGTGCTGCCGCTTGGTGCAGTATTTGTTGAGAAGTGGGGGGAACACCTCTATGTTTCCCGTATGTCAAAATGTAGTAATTTTAGTAATGTCAGTGAGCAAGTGCTTTCTATTACTACAGACCATAATGCCTTCTATGCCAGCTCACCCTTTGACAACCATTCAGATAACCTCACTTCCATCGGATCGATTGGCAGATGTTCACAGTGATGAAAAATAAGTCCCACAGTCCAAGAGGGAACATTTGCAGTATGTTCCAAAACAGAGATCCATTTCTTGCATAGAAGAATGGCATTCTCATTTCAAGTTGATGATGATCGCCACAGGTGGTGCATAATGGAACGTATCTATGGTGACAATGCTTGGCAATTTCTTTACTTCGCTTTGGCTGTTAGTCGCTTCACTATTGACTTCACAAGATGCAATACATAGAACTGACATTCCACGTCAGGGAATGTTTGACCCTTTGACATTAGACTTGATATTTGAGGATGTTGATCTGTTGCAATCACTCCAGTTTGAAGACCTGCATCCAAATGTTCATGCATACATCTGATGAATCCCTCTTTTTCCATCACATTAGAGTTAGTGACCTCGGAAACTTGGATTAGTTGAGATTCCAGATTTTTTTTACTTCCACTGTCCAGCATGGCGTAGGTACAGTACTTAACTGAATGACCCAGAGAATCTTAACATTCTTTCCCAATTACTGTTATTTTTGAACCAGTAAGTGCATTCTAGTTTTGCTGCTGTGTTTTCAGCCATGTGCTGTTTACAACAGGGAACAGGTATTTACACTGTGTATCATGGAACTGTGCCTATGATAACATTGGGACATGTAAAAACTGAAGAAACTGTGATATTTTGTTTCAAGTACCGCTGCTGAACAAAATGCAACTGCTGATCAGCAGATTTCCGGAACTCAACTGGTGAATCATAGGCTGCGATCTCCAGGTGACGTTGTGAGATTTGCTGCAGCAGAACTCATCTACCAGCATAGTTAGATGCTGGTCTGTTTTCACTAAAAGAAGTGGCAGCTGACAAGTCTTGCAAACAAGCTTTGCAAATAATGAAAAAAGACAGGAACAAAAGATGAGATATTTTGATTCTGTTGATACACAATTATCATCTGAATCTGAAGAAAACATGAAAGTATCAGTGTCTTCCATCATGCTTTGTTTGAAGATAGGAAAGATGCAGTTGTGTCTTCAGCATTAGATTTTTTTTTGGTCTTGCACTTTGTTGTTGACGTGAACTGCGGGTTCCCAATGTCAGCCTGCTCAGGTTCAGGTCTGCCACTGTGAGTGGCAGAAGCAGTGCTGACATGCACACTTTCCTGTGATTCATTGCTGTTATGGGACTACATGTGATCTTTCAGCATAGAATCTTGAGATTCTGGCCATTGACATGAGAAATCTGATGTTATGTTGCACTGTGTTGCAACAAATATCATTTTGATTGATACATCCTGTCGTACAGTCTGCGTGGAACAGGAGACCATGTTCCTGTATGATGTACATTGATCGCTGCATTTCTTCTGTGAAAACCAAAAAAAAGAGATTCAATGCCAATAGTTAAACTTTCTGTTCACATAAACAGACATCTATGTAGACAAGTTAAAAAAACGCAAGGGGATAGATATTAGGAGTGGTTGCACCTGGCCCAACTGAACTGCACCAGTGCAAGCCCAGAAATACGCACCACTGAAATACTTTACAGAGGGAATTGTGCAGCACAATTTTACAATGTGAGGGGATGCAGAGGTAATGTATGTAGTGCATCCCAAGGAAGTGTTGATGTGCATATGAGGCACATCCCAATATTCAGCATGGAATGTACAGTGCATACGTCTGCAAAACCTCAGGATGCATGATACAACAATGCCCAAAGTTTAATGCCACCTGCCTACCCAGTACATTGTGCAAAAGCACCCATATCATCTCTGGAAGTATAGTGGACCCCTTCCTCTCTGTAGCCCCACTGTCATAAAATAATGTTTTATATATTCCCTGATAGTCTAGTGGCACCCATCCCTCCCCATAGCCCAATTGCTGAAAATAAAATAAAAAAAATATCCCTGGTAGTCTACTTGAATGACTTCATTCACATATTTGTGAATTACTCTGACTAATACAGTATGCACTGCAAGCCCGTTGATCCACACTGTGGATGTGATTGCAGCCCATACTGTATACTGTCATTCTGTGGACAGACGTGGATGCATGCAGGTGGGTATGCTGCTGCCCATCGAAGATGTGGAAGGGGTGAGCTGGGTGGACAGGTGGTCCTGTGTGGGTGGGTGCTGCCACTGGGCCACCAGATAGGTGACTTTGATGTCCAATCAAGGTCAGGGCAGGGATTCACAGGGTTATTATTTTACAGGGATGGGAACATCAGTAGTGGTGGTTAGTCCCAGTGGATTACCTGGGATATCATTTTAATTTAGTTTCAGTAATCAAGTTACGGGGCGGAAGGGGGTACCACTAAACCCCTGTGGCAGCAACACATGCTGTGCAGGGTGCCACGTGCATTTCCCTGGCCTGTCCTGCACAAGTCATGCAAATGATGCCATGATGACTTTAAAAATGGGCCCATTTGCACTTTGCATACATTATGGCACCATTTGCATAATGATGTCTGAATAACATGAATTTTAGCACAGTGTAGCTCGGTTGCTGTGGCACAGTTCCCATCACTGGTATTGAGCACTGCCTGTGGGGAATGCACCAGTGCATCGTATTTCGCAGCACGCATTGCACGATATATTCTGAAAAGATGCTCCATTGATTATTTATTTTGAATATATCCCAGATCTGCAGCAGCGCAACACACTCGTGCTGCGCCACCACATGTGCCATTGCTGGGCGCAACTGTGAATATTGGGCCAAAGTTGTTAATGAGGAGAAGTGAATTCAGAACTTACGTAGAAACAGAAAAATTCATATCAGATAATTATGTGAATAACAATAATACTTTATTTGTACTGCGCCTTTCAAAGAACCAAGGCGCATAACAACAAGTTAAAACAACACATTGGACAATAATAGGTGCATAAGGGACAAATAAACATAGAAACATAGACTTTGATGACAAATAAGGACTGATTGGCCCACCTAGTTTGCCCATTTCCCTACCTAGAGGATAAGCTGCAGATTGTAGTTAACCAACAGCCTACTTCTTCCTACCCCCCACAAAAATTGCCTTATGTCTGTCCCATGTATTCTTGAATTCTCTCACAATTTTAGAACCCACAAACTTCTCAGGAAGGCTGTTCCATGCACCCGCCACCCTCTCTGTGAAAAAATACTTCCTCACATTGCCCCTGAACCATCTGCCCCCTCTATCTTCAAATTGTGTCCTCTTGTTCTTGCACATCTCTTTTTTCTGAAAGATGCTACCCTCTTTCTTCAGAGTGGACTCCATTTAGAATTAACTTCTGTGTCCTGTTGTCCAGCTAAAGTTTTAGCCAGGCTACCACCCTGGGACCCACTCCCAGGCAGGTTAATTTGACTATTAATCTTTTGTCTGGGACTGTGTCAAATGCCTTGTTAACGTCTAGTAAGTCCAATTCAAGAAATGAGTGCACCATCCATAGCAATAATTTCCAAAAACTGCATTTATGACCACGAACAAAAGGCAAATATAAAAACAGCAGTCAAGTACCAAGTGGGTGCTACAACTCCAAAAAGGCCTGACCGGTTTTGTGCATGCATGCTTCTTCAGGGACAAACGCATGCCTGAAGTGAGTCTCTTAAATCTCAAATCATTTAAAGAGACATGAACCAATTAATTTTAACAATAATAATAATAATACAATAAAGGTTAAAAAGGGGGGGAGAGAAAAATAATAAAAAATTCTAATGAAGTCCAAAAAAAGGGCAATACTGCCATTTAGTCTATTATGTAAATAAATGGCAATTGTTCTGTATCATAATTTGTTTAGTTTAATTAAACTCACCCCTTCATATGTTTATAATTAAAAAAAACATAGTTGTAATTTCAACAAATCAGAAAAACCACAATTTCCGGCATAATGACAGAAGTCATATGTCAAAACATTATAAAAGTGACTGACAAAATACATAGAAACATGCATAGGATATGGCAATTCAAAAAGGAATTAATTTAAACATTTGTTCTTCTCTACCTGCAGAATTCAAGCCACACTGAAAAAATAGCAATGAGGAAAAAAGTCCCATTAGGGATTAATCATAGTTGAGAAAAAAGGGGGGAGAGGGGAGGGGGGGCGAGAAAGAGAGAGTAGCTCAGACCTATGCAATTATATGATGTTCTTTTGGCCTCTCTGTGAACGTTTCAGATAGGGAGAAAGGTGAAAGCAGTCATTCAAACCTGAGGCAAAATAGCCCCAAGTCAGAAGGTCCAATATGCTTCTTTGCACAATAACAAATTTTCACGATTACCACCTCTAACATCAATTTTTACCTTTTCAATTCCTACAAATCTGAATGAATGCATGCCTGTAGATACACTAATATGTTTGGCCAAGGCATTTTTTGTGTCTCTTCATCGTATATCACTGAGATATTCACACACTCTCTGTCTGAATGTGCGATATGTCTTCCCTACATAAAAAGAGTTACAAACACAGGTTGCCAAATAAGCTACCCTAGTAGTAAAGTAGTTTATAAATTCCCTTATCTCAAAATTCATATTAGTATTAACTGACGTAAAGATCCAGGTCTTCTCTATTACCTCACAGTATTTACAGTGGCCACAATGAAAGCAACCATTGGGGGTGAAGGAAGCCAATTTTGTGTCTCTAGTCACTGGTTGTAGAGAGTGTACTAAATGGTCTGATACATTTTTACCCTTTTGGTATACTATACAAGGTATCCACTATTTCACCCAGTGCTGCATCAGTATAAAGAATGGGCCAGTGTTTTTGTACATAGATTCTATTTTTTTAGAATTTGTACCATTTGTAGTGATGAAATTAATCTTATTTTGTTCAAAAACAGGCTTAGGTTTATATTCCAGAAGAGTTTCCCTAGGAATTTCTGTAACATATTTTTCAGCATTAGCAATATCATCAGCGCTATATCCTCTCACTCTAAATCTGTTTGACATCTCTGACATTTTCATTTCAAAGTCATATAATTCAGAGCAATTTATTTTTACACGTAAGAATTGGGATTGAAGAATGTTCCTGATGATGTGGCGTGGGTGGCAGCTCGAAGCCAGAAGCAAAGTACTTCGATCTGTAGATTTTCTAAACAGATTTGGCTTGAGAGTTTCATCCAAATTTTTAATAATACATAAATCCAAAACATTGATTTCAACTGTACATTGCTGTAAAGAAAACTTTAAATTACAATTAGATTCATGTAGTTATTTAACAAACTCATTAAGTTCTGCTGCACTACCATGCCACACCATCAGGACAACATCAGTATGTCAGAAATGGTGGAGGGGTTCAAGAGGGAGTGGGACAGGTACAGGGGAAGGGTTCTGGAAGCAAAAACCAGTGCAGCCAGAATACTGGGACTGGGAAGGCAGAAGCCAGAGAGGGAAAGGGGGGCAGCAAGGTCAGCTTCCAGGGTGGGGGCTGACCAAATGAGCAGATATGAATGTCTGTTAGACCTATTCTGCTGGCATTTTAGTAATATAGCACCTCCAGAGCTCAATATTATAGAAGTAAGGATTTTTGTTCACATCATAAATCACATTTCTTTCCCACTGTCCCAGGTAAAGGATTGCATAGTTTGGGGCAAAGCTGGCCCCCATAGCTGTAGCCTTTACCTGGTGATAGTATTCCCTCTGAAAATAGAACCCATTAGCCCAGATATTAAGAAGGGCTGCGCATGGCGCAACACTGTTGTGAAATACGCAACCCACTGATGTGCCCTGGTGTGATATTCAAATGGGGATTGAGCCTGGCACAAATCCTGATGTGCCGGAGTGCAGTAATGTATGTGGTGCAGGTGGGGGAGTGCCCATACATACTGTGCACATCCCAATATTCAGCCTGGGATGTGCTGAGCCTATGCATGTGTAACCCCTACTTGCGCTGCACACAGGTGAGCCAAAAAAAAGGAGCAACAGCTGGCCACCAATAGGTGAGCTGCCATATTGCAGGGTGCAACATGGCAGCTGCCACCTGTTGGTGGCCACTCAAGCTCTGGCTGCACCTTCTGGTGGTGCCCCCATGCCCGATCATGGGCATACATATACATATAATCATCCAATATCCCTGGTGGTCCAGTGGACCGCTCACAGCCTGATCACGGGCATATGTTATAATAAAGTTAATCCTATATCCCTGGTGGTCCAGTGGACCACTTCACACTTGATCGCAGGCTTAGATATTAGAATATACCATCTAATATCCCTGGTGGTCAAGTCGACCACTTCATGCCTGATTGCGGGTGTCTGTAAAACACAATGCAACACCAATGCATCCCTGGTGGTCTAGTGGTCCCCCTCCCCGCCCACTAAGCCCCACTGCCCCACTGATTGACACTGTATGGTAGCGCTGTACACCCACTGGTCCACAGCATGAGCCAATGGGCATGCAGCCCATACCATACTACACAGTCCAGATATGTGAATGGATCTATTCACATATCTGGACCATGTCTGATGCCGGGCTGCATGCCTGTTGGCTCATGCTTGTGGCCACGGGCATACAGCCCTACCATACGGTGTCAGTCAGCAGGTGGTAGGGCAGCAAGCAAGTGAGGAGCTGCCACCCATCACTGATGGGGGGATCGGGGCGGTGGGGCTCAGTGGGTGGATGGGGAGGGGGTACTGCTAGACTATCAGAGTTGCATTGGTTTTGCATTATGTTTTATGGATGCCCGCGATCAGGCTGCGAGCACTCCACTGGACCACCAGGGATATAGTACATTCATATATCTCTACATATGCCCACGATCGGGCTGTGAACGGTCCACTGGACTTCCAGGGATATAGGACTGCTTTTATTTGAACTTATGCCTGCAATTGGGCTGCAAGCAGTCCACTGGACCACTAGGGTTATTGGACGATTATTTAATTCTACATATGCCCGGTGATCAGGCAGTGGCGCACATTGCCGTTCTGTGCAGGGGGCGTCAGTCCCCGATGGCTGCAGCCTGGCAGGGCACCAGGAGCAAGTCACCAGGGATCAGCGCACCTGCATGCAAATGGAACCATAATGACATGCAAATGGACCCATCTGTGCCTTGCATGCATTATGGCCCCATTTGCATGTACACTTTTGAATATCGCAGTTGTTGCACCTAGCACAACGGAACTAGCACTAGCACATCCCACTGCTTCACTCTGGCCACTTGCGCTGGTGCAGTGCCACTGCGCCATGTGCACTGCGGGTGGCCAGAGTGCGATATTCAACGCTGCTGTGCCATGGTGCAGCTCTGTTGAATATCATCCTGTCAACACCCCTGCACAGCCAAATTGAGCTGCGCCCAGGCTTGCGCCACAACCTGGCGCAGTCTGAATATCTAAGCCAATATATTTTAAAATGTGTTCAGTCAACGACATCAAAAAATCAGTCTGACCTTCTGCCAATCCAGTACATTCATGCCACCACACACACAGTGCATAAAGGTCTCCATTATGGAATACATTAGTATATAATGACTGGATATCCATAGACACTAATATCCAGTCTTTTTGTGTTTGCATGCCCTCCAGGACCCCCAAGATCTCAGTGGTATCCCTTATATATGATGGTAATTGAGGTACCAACTCACAAATATGTGAATCCATATATTGTGATAGTGTTTCAGTAAAAATCAATATCTGAGACAATTGGCAGTCCAGGAGGGCACTGCAGACCTTTGTGGACCTTGGGCAGTGTGTATATGGTGGCACGAACAGGATGGATGACCTGAAGAAATGAAAAAATGCTAGGCGTGATGATTCCATCTTGTAATACTCTGTATAATGTCGCATCAACATTTCTTTTAAACAGAGGGGTTGGATCATACAATAAAAGGGTATAGAAAAGGGGATCTGAAAGTTGGCTTTTTATTTCTGCAATATAGTTCATTGTGTCCTGGATAACAGTTGCTCCCCCTTGTCCGCAGGCTTTATTATTATGGCAGAATTCTCCTCCAGTTCCTTCAGTGGAGGCCTTTCATGATGAGAAATATTCCAGAAATGTCCACTATTTTTAGAAACAGAAAACATTATACAGAACAAGAAATGATTTGGAAGGACAGGAACAATACAAAAGCAATGGATCAGGGGGAGAAACAAATAAATATTATAAATCTATCGAGTGTTAGTCTCATAGATGACCAAACTTCTAGTCTTAGTAAAGGATTGAGCTTTGTTCCTACATGTACAACCCATAAATATGATACTTTTCTGGACTTGAAACAGTTAACTAGAAAACTTAGTTTAAAATAGTTTTACAATAAAAGGAAAATGGGGCTGAATGTTGAGATGTTTCTTTCAACAAATGACCCTATAATTGCACAATCAACACAGATTTCATTAGAAGGCTCCTGTGACTCAATGAATTTATTGAATCTAAGTGTGTATGAGTATGAAAATACAGAATTACAGGAAGCTGAAATGCTGAAAGAGAATACTACTTTAAATAATTTTTGCCCTGGATCCATCTTTAACCCACCCCCTTCACCAACAATTTATACCTTTGAACAGGTCTGTCTCACTGGTATTAACAAAATTTACGAGGAAGAAAATAGTGGACATTTCTGTAATATTTCTAGTCATGAAATGACTGCATTGAAGGAACTGGAGGAGAATTCTGCCATAACAATAAAGCCCGCAGACAAGGGGGGAGCAATTGTTATCCAGGACACAGTGAACTATATTGTGGAAATAAAATGCCAACTTTTGGATTTCCTTTTCTATACCCTTTTATTATCTGATCCAACCCCCTGTGTTTAAAAGAAATGTTGATGCAACATTATACAAAGCATTACAAGATGGAATTATCACACCTAGCACTTTTTCGTTTCTACAGGTCACCCATCCTGTTTGTGCCACCATATACACACTGCCCAAGGTCCACAAAGGTCTGCAGTGCCCTCCTGGATGGCCCATTGTCTCAGGTATTGGTTCCCTTACTGAAACACTATCACAATATGTAGATTCACATTTTTGTGTGAGTTGGTACCTCAATTACCATTATATAAGGGATACCACTGAGATCTTGGGGGTTCTGGAGGGCATGCAAACACAAAAAGACTGGATATTAGTGTCCATGGATATCCAGTCATTATATACTAACATACCCCATGATGAGGGCCTTGATGCACGGTGTATGTGGGTGGCACGAATGTACTGGATTGGGAGAAGGGCAGATTGATTTTTTGACGCCGTTGACTGAACACATTTTAAAATATAATGTGTTCTATTTTCAAGGGGAATACTATCACCAGGTAAAGGGTACAGTCATGGGGGCCTCATTTCCCCAATCTATGCAAACCTTTACCGGGGAGAGTGAGAAAGAAATGTGATTTATGCTGTGAACAAAAATCCTTTCTTCTATAATACTGACCTCTGGAGGTGCTATATTGATGATGTCCTGATGGTGTGGCGTGGTAGTGCAGCAGAACTTGATGAGATTGTTAAATAGTTACATGAATCTAATTGCAATTTAAAATTTTCTTTACTGCAAAGTACAGTTGAAATATATTTTTTTGGATTTATGTATTATTAAAAGTTTGGATGGAACTCTCAAGCCAGATCTGTTTAGAAAGTCAACAGATAGAAATACTTTGCTTCTGGCTTCGAGCTGCCACCTATGCCACACCATCAGGAACATTCTTCATTCCCAATTCTTACGCATAAAGAGAAATTGCTCTGAATTATATGACTTTGAAATGAGAATGTCAGAGATGTCAAACAGATTTAGAGTGAGAGGATATAGCGCTGATGATATTGCTAATGCTGAAAAATATGCTATAGAAATTTCTAGGGAAACTCTTCTGGAATATAAACCTAAGCCTGTTTTTGAACAAAATAAGATTAATTTCATCACTACATATGGTACAAATTCTAAAAAAATAGAATCTATGTACAAAAAAACACTGGCCTATTCTTTATACTGATGCAGCACTGGGTGAAATAGTGGATACCTTATCAAGTATAGTATACCAAAGGGGTAAAAATGTATCAGACCATTTAGTACACTCTCTACAACCAGTGACTAGAGGCACAAAATTGGCTTCCTTCACCCCCTAATGGTTGCTTTCATCGTGGCCACTGTAAATACTGTGAGGTAATAGAGAAGACCTGGAACTTTACGTCAGTTAATACTAAAATGAATTTCGAGATAAGGAAATTTATAAACTGCTCTACTACTAGTGTAGTTTATTTGGCAACCTGTGTTTGTAACTCTTTTTATGTAGGGAAGACATCTCGCACATTCAAACAGAGAGTGTGTGAACATCTCAGTGATATATGACAAAGAGATACAAAAAATGCCTTGGCCAAACATATTAGTGTATCTACAGGCATGCACTCATTCAGATCTGTAGGAATTGAAAAGGTAAAAATTGGTGTTAGAGGTGGTGATCATGAAAATTTGTTATTCTGCAAAGAAGCATATTGGACCATCCAACTTGAGGCTATTTTTGCCCCAGGTTTGAATGACTGTTTTGACCTTTCTCCCTATCTGAAACATTCACAGAAAGGCCAAAAGAAAATTACATAATTGCATAGTCTAAGCTGTTCTTGCTCTCTCGCTCTCCCCTCTTCCTCACCCTTTTTCTCAATTATGATTAATTACTAATGGGACTTGTTTCCTCGTTGCTATTTTTTCAGAGTGGCTTGAATTCTGCAGGTAGAGAAGAACCAAAAGTTTCAATTAATTTCTGCTTGAATTGCCATATCCTATGCATGTTTCTATGTATTTTGTCAGTCACTTTTATAATGTTTTGACATATAACTTTTGTCATTATGCTGGAAATTATGTTTTTTCTGATGTGTTGAAATTACAACTATGCTTTTTTAAATTATAAACATATGAAGGGGCGAGTTTAATAAAACTAAATAAATTATGATATATAAAAATTGCCATTTATTTACATAATAGACTAAATGGCAGTATTGCCCTTTTTTTGAAATACATCCACAATTTGTATTATTTTTTTCTCCCCCTCTCTTTTTTTGCCTCTATTGTATTATTATTATTGTTAATATAAATTGGTTCATGTCTCTTTAAATGATTTGAGATTTAAGAGACTCACTTGAGGTGTGTGTTTGTCCCTAAAGAAGCACGCATGTGCGAAACTGGTCGGACCTTTGTGGAGTTGTAGCACCTACTTGGTACTTGACTGCTGTTTTTATATTTGCCTTTTGTTTGTGGTAATAAACGCAGTTTTTGGAAATTATTGTGATGGATGGTGTCCTTATTTCTTGAATTGGAAGTATTGTTTGTTCACGAGGAGCACGTCAGCGTGTGGAGCCTGCTTTCTTGTTATTGCATAAAGTCTAGGTTGGCCATGTTCACAGCCCTTCCCTGGTCTACTACTTTAGTCACCCAGTCAAACAAATCAATTAGATTCATCTGACATAACCTTCCCGCTGTGAACCCATGCTGCCTTGGGTCCTGTGCCCCACTGGCCTCTAGGTACTCAACAATTCATTCCTTCAGAAGTGACTCCATCACTTTCCCTACCACTGAGGGCAAACGGACAGATCTGTAGTTTTCTGCCTCTGTCTTGCTCCCACTTTTGGGAATGGGAATCACATCTGCCTTCCTCCAGTCCTCTGGTACCACACCTTCATCCCATGATTTGTTAGAAAGGGTAGTCAGTTGTTTCACTAGTTTTCCCCTTAGTTCTTTTAGAATTCTGGGGTGAATTATGTCAGGCTCCATTGCTTTGTCCACCTTCAGTTTTAGAAGTTCTTTCAGAACCCTTTCTTCTGTGAAAGGACTGGGATCAACCCTCCTATCCAGAGTGATTCTATTAATTGGATTAGGTACCTCCCGCTCCTCCTCTTTAGTGAATACTAAACATAAACATTCATTCAGTAACCCTGCTTTTTCACTGTCCCTCTCTGCCCAACCACCGTCCATTTGATTCAGTGTTACTATCTCTCCCTTTGTCTAAAAAACATAAAAGCCAGATAAAATCATGCAGGATAGGCTTGAAGCCAGATATATGTTTTTAAGGCCTGTTTAATTCCCTCCATGTCCGTGCACTCCCATAACTGATGGGGTAGATAATTCCAAATGGCTGGGGCCATGTATATGAATGCCTGGGCTCAAGAAGATTTTAAGAAAACCCTTAGAATCTCAAGCAACCCCTCATCAGCCAGGCAAAGCAATCACCCAGGGCAGTAAGGAATCAGAAGCTCTTTCAGGTAGTCAAGGCCTTGTCCATGTAGAGCTTTATAAGTCAGAAGTCCAACTTTAAATGTGATTCGCTGCTGTACTGGCAGCCAGTGAAGTTCGTGCAGTACCAGAGAGATGTGACAAGACTGGGGGGGGGCATAAATAACCAGGCTGTAGCATTCTGCATTAGTTGCTGCAGGTGGATAGCCACCCCCAGTAGCCCTAGGTAAAGGGTGTTGCAGTAATCAATGCACGAGGACACAAAGACATGGACCAAAGTGGGGAGGTCACCAGATGGAACACAATGCTTAACCCTGGAGATGTTCCTCAGATGATAAAAAAAGGATCTGATTACTGCCGACACCGGTGATCGCTGTGTCAGCCCTTCATCAAAAATCACTCCCAGATTACGCACCCATTCAGAGGTAAGAAGTTGTAATCCCGCAAGGAAAAGTCCCAAGGGCTAACCTATCCCTAACCCCATGTATCCTGTGCCCTGGGTCCACAACCAGCACCTCAGTCTATTCCAAGTTCAACTTCAACCAGTTTGAATTCAACCAATCCTGGATTTCAATGAAGCAGTTGTTAAATACTGAGAGACTGCTATCCTGGTCAGGTGCAAAAGAAAGACAGAGCTGGGTATCATTGGCAGGCAGTAAAACCTCAGCCCATACCTTCTTACAATGTCTCCAAGGGGAACCATGTACACTGGGAAAAAATTGGGGGACAACACCAAACCATGAGGAACCCCACATGACAGAGACTGGGTAGGAGGAATGAATCTCCAACACCTTCTGCATTCTGCCAGTGAGGAAAGATGTAAACCACCTGAGGACTGTACCTGACAGGCCACAGATGAACCTCAAGCTATTGAGAAGAACCCCATGGTCCACAGTGTCAAATGCTGATGTGAGATCTAGAAGAACCAAGATGGAGTGTTTTTTCTGATCCCTAGTCATCAGGAGATCACTGAGCACCTGAACCAGTGCTGTCTCAGTGCTATGACTCTTTCAAAAAATGGATTGGAGAGGTTCATAGATGTCATAGATAGCTGAATGGTTCTCCAGTTGTAGGGCCACTACCTTCATAATCATCTTCCCTATAAAGAGAAGGTTTGAGATTGGTCTGTAGTTAGCAGGGCAGTCTGGGTCCAAATAGGCTTTCTTTGGGAGGGGCATCACCACTGCCTTCTTCAGGGAGCTAGGAAACTCATCTGTTTCCAAGGAGCACCAGACTATCCATGCTAGGACTAGGTCAATGATGTCACTACAACCCATAATCAGGGTTGTCAGTCCCAGATCCAAACTACAGCATGTAGGGCGCATACCCTGGACAATCCACATGACGTTCATGAACTCCAGCTGGTCGAAGGTACTCCAGGGAAGTTAAGGGATGGTGACCAACTGCTGATCAAAAGCATCAGCCATAGAGTGTGCTGGTTGGAGCTCTACTCTGATGTCAGCCACCTTAGCTGCAAATAATAAAGCAGCTCATCACACTCCACTTGCGAAAAGGCTCTTTGAATCTGCAGACAGGCTGGGTTGCACAGTCTGTCTACAGTTCGAAAGAGCTGAGCTGGTTGGTTCTGAGTGGCCTCAATCTTCCTGGACAGGAACTCTGCCTTCTTATGGATGATTGCAGATTGATACACTTGGTAATGTTCTATCAGTCTAAGGTGGTTGGCATTCAGGGCGGATTTCCTCCAGTGACACTCCTAATTGCCGCATCTCCCTCAAGGTCCCATCAAACCAAGGGGACCCAGGGCAAAGGGAGAAATGACAAACTCAGACAGGAACAATGACATATAGGGCTACAGAAATTGCCTTATTATAGTCCACCACTAAAACCCCTGGGTTACTGTTTGCCGCTGGAAGAACCGATAGGTCAAGTACCGCTGCCAGGCTTTTGGAACTTATGTCTCATAAAGGGCAGTACCTGACCATCTCCACAGGGGTAGGCCTGTGAAGTGGAGTGCAATAACTAAACTCCACAGTGTAGTGATCGGACCATCCAACAGCTTCCACCCCTAAATCAATGGCTTCACTCCCCAGGAGGAAGACTAGGTCAAGAGAGTGACTGTATTTATAAGTAACAGTGTTAATCTGTGTGAGGCACAGAGATGTCATCAGCTGGATGAAGTGTTGTACAAATTGCGAGAGTTCGTCATCGACCCAGGCACTGAAGTCACCCAGGACAATCAGCCTGGGTGACTCAAACACCATGCCGATAATGAAGTCCGCTACTTCCTGAAGGAAACGCTTTTCATCCTCTGGTGGACAGTAAATGGAGGTGATCCTAAAACCTAAACCTGCTACAACAGTACACTCAGATGAACCAGCATCCTTGACTGGTACACTCATGAGGCTCAGTTTAGTCTTAAAACAGACTGCAACACACACACCTACACGTGATCCAATCTCACACGATGTCTCACTGAATACGCAGCTGGAATTGCAGCTTCTAATATAGGGCCAAAGTTCTCATCTAGCCAGGTCTCAGTGATGCATGCCAAGTCCACTGTCTCAACAAGGTCTGCAATAATTTCAGTCTTGTTTTTAATGGACCTGGCATTGCATAACACCGCTCGAGCTGGATGGGCTAGCAGGGCCACCCAAACTGCCTACCCACCAATATTGGTGGTGCCCTTAGTATGGAAACCAGACATGGAAAACCATGATCCAGGTTCCATTTCACCCCAGATTGTCTTCTGGATTTCACTACCCCGATGTGGTGGCTCCGCTCATTCACCCTCCATCATTCGCCCCTCCCCAATTGGCCAATGCCCAGCACTCTACAGTGCTGGTAAGTTGTAAACTGCAATGTGTGGGAAACAAAAAAACAGAGGGTACGAAGGGCAGAGGATAAACAGAGCATGACCATTGGGGCAAGCCTTCTGCACATACTGATACACATCAATCAAAGAAATACACTAGGGCTGGGATATTCAGACTGCACTAGATAGTGGTACACGCCTGGGTTCAGTGCAACTGGGATGCGCCAGTGCCAGGGCCAGATGATATTCAATGGTGATGCACCATGGTGCAGCACCGTTGAATATAGCAAGGTCAACAGACATACTTCTCATGGTGCAGAGGCACTGTGCCAACACAAGCCACAGATAGGGAGAACGGGGATGCACCAGCGCAAGTGCAGTTGCACTAAGTGCATCACCTGTGATATTCAGCAGGGGGCATGCAAATGAGGCTATAAAATATGCAAGGCGCAAACAGGGCCATTTGCATCACATTATAGCCCCAGTTGCAAGTCTTGGGCAGAGCAGCCTAGTGACTTGCATCTGATGCCCTGCACAGCATGACGTGCGCAATGGGGATCCCGGAGCATCCCCCCCCATAGCTGCGATGACGTAAATGTAGAACAAACAATCCCTGGTAGTCTAGTGGTAACCTCCTCCCTCCTGAATCCTTGATCACTGGTAAATGTATGGTAATACGTTCTCTGGTAGTCTAGTGGTAACCCCCTCCTTCCAGATTCCCCAAGTCTCTGATAAATGTAAGAGACAACTGTCATTGGTGGTCTAATGATCCCCCCGACCCATCGCTGCAATCATGGTACATCACTGTCAGAAATATCCCTGGTGGTCCAGTGGCACTCCCCACCCCTCCCACCCACACAGAACCCCTTGCCCACCTCGCTCCCCTTCCATCATTAGCTGGTGGCAGCAATCCGCCTGCATACTGTGACTTCATTCACATATTTGGGACTGTCTAGTACAGTATGACTGCAAGCCCATTGGTCCACACTAGGACCAATGGGCTTACAACTCATGCTGTACCTGTCATTGACGGGCGGTGGCGGGTGGTATGGGTGGTTGCTGCCACTTGCCAAAGACAGAGGGAAGTGGGTGGGCAAGGGTTCAGTGTGGGTGGGAGGGTAGGGGTGCCACTGGACCACCAGGGATATTTCTGACAGTGATGTACAGTGATTGCAGCAATGGGCAGAGGGCGGACCACTAGACCACCAGGGACTGTCATCTCTTGCATTTATCAGGGAATCAGGGAGTCAGAAGGGAGGGGGGTACTACTAGACTACCAGGGAACAAATTACCATACATATACCGGCAATCAGGGATTCTGGAGGAAGGGGGGTACCACTACAGGGAGATTTGTATGCTTGGGGATGGTGTTCTGGATGGGCGGGTGGCCACCCATGGCTGGCAGCTTCTGTGTTGTACCTTGCAATACAGCAGCCCACCTGTGGGTGGCTGGGATTTGTTCCCACTCCTCACGGGTTCAACTTTGAGCCCTCCTATGTGGTGCAGTGCAGGGTTGCGCCAGCATATGTGGCGCACATTCTGGGCTGAATATCAGGAAGTGCAGCATATGCATGGGCACGCCCCCTGCATCTGCACCGCATATAATTACATTGCGCCCTGGCACATCTGGATTTTCACTGTGCTTGGCAGCTCTTTTAATATCCCATTGAGGCGCAGTGTGGGGTTGCGCCAGCGCAACTCTACTGCACCAAGTGCAACTCCTTTGAATATACGAGCCCAAACCAACAAAACTAAAAACAAACAAACAAAAAAAAAAAGAGACAACCCCAACCCATTAAAAAACTAGACTATACAAGTAAAATGAAATATAAAATATTAATAATAAACACCCTCCTGAATCTCATTTGTGGAAAGAACGAATCAAAAAAGAAACCGGTATTAAATCAATCAAGACTCAAAATACATATTCAACAAAACAATACTCTGAAACTCCACCCCAGTAAAAACACATATAATAAAACAATTATTTAAAATAAAAATATAACATCACAGTCACTGAGTCAAGATCAGCAGATTGGATGAAGCAAAAGGCCAGACATGAAAGTAATAAGTCCTTGAAACTGCAATTAATAACAAAACGTACCAGATGTAAATCAAAGACACAGGAGGAATCAAGTTTTTCCAGTCTCCAGTGGACCTCTCACCACCAGAGGAGATTGGACACCCCCCCCCCCAGGACTCGCACTTCCTGGGTAGAACAGATGTTAATGTCTAAGTGATTTCTCCAGCCCCCAGAACACTATTACCAAAGTGGGGACTTAAAAGGCAAACCACCGTCCATTCGATTCAGTGTAAAAGTATGACCAAAGTACTTTACAATCCCTATACACTCTCTCTGCCCAGGGTTAAAAGAAAAGTGAGCACTCTCACTGCCTTCAAAAATAAAAATGTGAAAGGTCTGACCATGACTGGGGAGGAAGGAGTCTGAAGAAAAATCCTCTTCTGTGGTTGAAGAACTCTTGAGCATGAGTAAGGCCCTGAAAAATCCAAATGGGAGGATGAACCGTAAAGTCTACGGCCACCACTACAGGTCCCCACTTGGGCTCACCAACTAGTAGGCTCTATGGAAAATCCCTAGAGGCTACTAGCCCAAGCCCACTGGCTACCCAGGAAGGTAAGGCCAGGACCCCCATGTAGCCACACTCCCACTGTCACATCCCACTCGTAGGCTTAGGACCGCCAGCTCTCTGCACCACATGAAACTGTTCTGCAAAAAACACCAATCCAATGACCTGGTTCATAGACTGCAAGCATTCAAACAGTCTGCTGCAAGTAATCCAAAATCTTCTCTTGTATGCCCACGAGTTTCCTACACTATGACTCCTCTTCCCTGACTCACTCCTGGTTTCTTCGTTGGGTGGCTAAGTCCACAAACCAGACCAACATAAAACCACATAACAACAAACATCCACGGGATCCAGGCAGGGGTTCAGACACAAGAACACTCCTCAGCAACAGTCAAACAGAGTCCAGTGGAATGAACTGATGTAGCAGCCCAGCAAACCAAAAATACTGGTGCAGTAATTGGCCCAAAATGAGACAACCTCAGTGCACACTATGAAGTGGTTCCAGAAATCGCCTCAGTATCGCTACAGAATTCGGCATCCTCAATAAAGTGCTCATGCATCCTTCTTATACCAGTTTTCTGTACAGCCAGTCCATTTACTAGTACATAGACACTGACATCAGTCTTCCACTACCGTTGTACTGCTTTGCAAATTCACTTTATTCTGTCATCGTCCATCAGTGATTATTAATATAAATTCACATAAAGGTTTTATGCATTTAGAACATATACTTTTTGTGATGAAGTAGAGCCACACAGACTTTGACATGGGTCCCTCGAATCCATTACTACTGAAACAGCATCCAACATACACAAGGGTTAATCAAGAGAGGAGATGGGTACCTACAGGCCCATTACTGGGAGTTCTGTCCACAGAACTCGGGAGAGCAAAGACTGAGATAAGAAATATAAAATCTGTAAAAGCAGCAGAAAAACAGTGACCAAAACAAGCAAGTGAACAATCAAGAGCAAAATAAAGCTCTATGTTGCCAAAGCAGCCCGTGGCACGCCCAGCTTGGTGGCCATCTTTGAAGATGGAAAGGAAATTCAAAAAGGAATTAGGAAGTGTCAGCAGTATGCTGTGGTGCATCTGGAAGGGAATCACCAGCAGAAGGAATGAAGTGGTGTTAGCATGTATAGATCACTGGTGAGACACCAACTTGAATCCTAGGTCCAGTTCTGGAGACCACGCCTCTTGAAAGGAAATGTGCATGTCAGGGTGCTTGCTACCTGTGCAAGGCTACTACTCAAGTTACAAAAGTGCTCATGTATCCTTCTCATACCTGTTTTCTGTACAGCCAGTCCATTTACTAGTACATAGACACTGACATCAGTCTTCCACTACCATTGTACTGTTTTGCAAATTCACTTTATCCTGTCATTGTCCATCAGTGTTTATTAATATAAATTCACATAAAGGTTTTATGCATTCAGAACACATACCTTTTGTGATGAAGTAGAGCCACACAGACTTTGACACGGGTCCCTCGAATCCATTACTACTGGAACAGCATCCAGATTTAGAACATGTCTCAGGTCAGTAGGATCTATTGAAATTAACATTAATAAAATTAACATGAGAAATACTAATCAATTCAGTAAATACATTATGAAAGGTGATGTACATTGTGCATCAGATGAATAACATCATCCAGTTTTATTTACTATTTTGACACTGCGTAGCATGTTACCTCATGTGAAGGTATAGTCACACATTTAACAGTACTTCCTGGTATGTTAAAATCTGTGTAACATTGGCTAAAATAGACATTTAACAAGACTGATATAGGCCGGCCCTGTGGCACTGATGGTTGAGGCACTGGTTGGCTTACCTCTTGCAATGCTGGAGACCACCATTCTGGAATGAGCTCGGGCAGCAGGGATTAGCAGGGGAGAGAGAGGATTGAGCATCCAATGGACTGCTCTCCTATTTCTGGGGAGGGATTCAGGGCTTGACCAGCACAGTAGCACCCCCCCCCCCGGTGGAGAACGGAGGCACTACTGAACCTTATGGCCAAAGTAGAGGGAGGACTGCAGCGGACATTGACTGAATGATGTCACTGCACTGCCACACTTCAGGGAATGCCAAAAACATGGGAAAACCCCAACCAAAACACCACAGAGATGAAGGGGGGCTAGCCGGACAAGGCTCACATCCCACAGCTGGCATGTCACTCCACAGGACTCCAAGGCTGACCCGTCACCCAAGTATGACATCTCTAATGACAGACTGGCCAGCAAGAGAGGGCAGACACACCTTGGTGTGGGTGATCTGGGGGACTAGGCCTGCCTAGCTGGTCATGGGAGTCCATCTGGAGATGAGGGGTTCAGGCAGGGAGTTGCAACCTCAGTGAGCGAGCACCCCAGAAGGATGCCCAGGCTTCAGGGAGAGAAAAAACAGAAGATACAAAAAAGCAGGAATGATACTGAAGTAATTGGAGCAATTACCTGTATTGGTGTTTTTTTTGGTTGGCTCCCAGATACACTACCCACACACAGTACAGACAAACACTACAGACAACCGGTATACACTATAGACAACCCGTATACACTACAGACAACCCGAATACACTATAGACCCATGTAGGAGCCCATACATAGTTCTGTCCCCCTTTTCTGTCTGTTGAATAATCTGAAAAGCAGTATACAAAAGTTCTGCATACAAACATATGAAAATACGAACATACATACAAACATATGAAAATACGAACATACATACAAACATATGAAGAAGTTAGCAGAAGAAGGCCATTTGGTCTATCAAATCTGCTCATATTGCAGGGTCCACAGCTTGAGCTAATGTCCCTGCCCTCCCTCCCCACTCCTCCCATCCTCCCTACCCATGATCCTTACCTTCCCTAATGCCTATCTTAGCCTCTTTTAAAGCTGCTTACTGTCTTCAATGAGATGACCTGTTCCAGCAGCGCATTCCAAGTGCTCACCACCTTCTCTGTGAAGAAGTGCTTTCTGACGTCCCTCCTAAACCTCACACCCTCCAGCTTAAGATTGTGCCCCCTCGTGATATGTTTGCCACTCAGCTTAAAAAGAATCTTTATCTACCTTATTTATCCCTTTCAAGTACTTGAAGGTCCCAATCATTTCCCCCGTCTCTGTCCTGTCTTCTAGGGAAGTACATGTTCAGTGCCCTCAGCCTCTCCTTATATGCCTTGCCCTGCTGACTGACTATCATCTTTGTAGCCCTTCCCGGGACCTTCTCCAGCAGGTTAATGTCCTGTTTGAGGTGTGGACACCAGTACTGAACTCCATACTCTAGATGCGGCTTTTTCAGTGACCTGTACGAGGGCAGTATAATCTCCTCTCTCCTACTACTGATGCCCCTAGATATGCATCCCAGCATCTTGTTTGACTTTGCTGCTGCTTTCTTGCACTGTGTGGAGTGCTTCAGGTCACTAGTGATCATCACCCCCAGGTCCTTCTCCTCCTCTGATGCAGATACTTGTACTCCACCCAGGTAATACTCTGTCCTGGGATTCTTGGCTTCAATATGCATAACTTTGCATTTCTTGGCATTGAAGCCAAGTTGCCAGATCCTGGACCACCTCCCCAGCTTTTCCAGACCTTCCTGTAGGTTCTGTATCTTTTCAGCTGTGTCCACTGTCCCACAGAGCTTGGTGTCATCTGCGAATAGGCACATTGTGCCTTTAATGCCATCCCCAATGTCATTGATGAAGACATTGAACAACATTGGCCCCAGCACTGAGCCCTGTGGGACCCCATTGGTTACCATTCTGGTGCCAGATAACTCTCCCCTACCACCACCCTCTGGATTCTGTCCCTCAGCCAGTTTTCCACCCAACTGACCATCTTTTCCCTAACTCCAAGCTCCACCAACTTCCTGATCAACCTTTTGTAGGCCACAGAGTCAAAGGCTTTGCTGAAATCAAGACAGAGGATGTCTACTGCTTGGCCCCTATCTACAGTCTTTGTGACACAGTCATTTGTTTGACATGATCTCCCCCAATGAACCCCTGCTGCCTCTGATCCTGGAGACCATGCTTCTCTAGATATTCCACCAACCTTTCCAGTAGTATGATCTCCATGAGCTTGCCCACAATGGAGGTCAGACTGACTGCTCTGTAATTCCCTGGACCATCCTTGGGACCACTTTTGTGGAGTGACACTACATGTGCTGTTTTCCAGTACTGCAATACCATTCCTGACTCTAATGAACTATTGATTAGGTCTGCCAGTAGCCCTGCCAGCTCTTCAGCCAGTTCCCTCAGTACCCTTGCATGTACTCTGCCTGCTGCCTGTTGATTTGTCCACTTTCAATGCCAGCAGACCCTCCCCCACTCTATCCTCCTCTATTGCTATATCGGTGTTCCCATCCCCCCCACTCCTCTTTTCCCTCCTGGAGGCACTGGTCCGTCCTTCTCCCTGGTGAAGACATAACATCACAGGTGAATAACAGCAGAAACAAGCCTTGTGGTTTATGTAGTCTGCTGTACTGCACAGCTACCACCCTCATATTGCAGCTGCACCCTCTCCCCCCACCTTTCCCCCACCCATGCACCCTGTCAGATGTTTGTTAAAAAATGCCCATTTTCCTACAGGCTATCACTTCCTCAGGTGCTGTTCCATTGTTCTACTATTCTTTCCATGAAATAATGCCTCCTCATCTACCTCTGAAATGTTTCCCCCTCAAACCTTATACCATCCACTCTCATGTCCCTTACCATCCTCAGCTTCAATATCCACTCTGTACTCATTTTCTTCATCCTCTTCACATAGGTAAAGTTCTCAGTCATATCCCACCATTCCCTTCTCTCATTCAGGTTGTACAGTCTACTCAGTCAGCTTGTACTCATAGGATTTGACCTCCAGCACCCTGGACCATCTTTGTTGCCCTAAGCTGTACTCAGTCCAGCATTGCGATATACTTCTTCAGACAGGGATGCAAGTAGTGCCAACAGCACTCCAAATGTGGCCTGACCAGTGCCCTGTACAGTTGCAGGATGTCATCTTTAGGTATTGAACAGGTCCACCAAAGGCACTGCAAAAACCTCTGTTAGCTCTTTCAGCAACCTGTGCTTAATGCCATCTGTACCTGGCACCTTATCCACCCTTGGTGCCATCAGACCATCAAGTACCCTGCCCACTGTAACTGCCCTATTAGTCAAACCTTACTCTTGCCCACCTTCCTGTGCCCAGAGGTTGTTGCCCAACCTTCTCCTTTCACAACACAGAGCAGAGCTACTCATTTAGTTCTTACACAAACCTAGAGGGATACCTATGTTCAGAAAAGACAGGGTGGTGGGAAGGGGGGGTAGTGCTGATTATCAATAATGGCATCAGTATTGGATGGGTGGATGGGCCTATGGGGGTGCTGCACCTCTCTATGGGACAGACGGTGAGTCTGCAAAACAGGCAGGACCCTTAGAGCCCAGAAACCCAGCCGAGTCTAGGGAAGATGATGGGCCACCACCATCAGGTGAGGGCAGGAAGAACTGGTGGTAAAGGGGGGAGGGGTAGTTGAAATCCCACTTCATAGTGTGAGGGAAGCCCTCAGGTCCCTAAGACAGAGAAAGCTCAGGGACTGGATGAAATGCATCATGGTGTGCTGAGGGAATTGGCAGATGTTCTGGTGGACCTCATGGCAGAGCTTTTTAACATGTATCTGTGAACGGGACAGGTACCCCCTGACTGGAGGGAGTCCTGTGTAATGCCTATACACAAGGGTTAATCAAGAGAGGAGATGGGTACCTACAGGCCCATTAGCCTTACACCCATGGTGGGAAAGGTAATCGAGGGTATTATCAAAGAAAGGATTGGGTGGAAGCTGGAGCAAATGGGTTACCTAGACAATAGACAGCATGGCTTTGTCACAGAAAGATCATGTTAGACAAACATTGTGGAGTTCTATGATTGGGTGACAAATGCTGTGAACCAGGATAGGTCAGTGGACATCTTCTTTTTGGACTTCAGCAAGGCATTTGATTCTGTACCCCATGGTGGCCTGCTGGCTAAGCTGAGAGAAATGGGGGTGGGGAGGCAGATGATCTGGTGGATAGGACATTGGCTTTCTGAGTGTACTCAGAGGGTGGTGGGTGGAGGTATACTCACATCACCAAGGGAGGTCATTAGTGGGGTCCCCCAGGGATCAGTCCTGGGGCCACTCTTGTTTAGCGCATGTGTCTCTGACATTAAGAAGTGTATCAGGAGTGAAATGATCCTCTTTGTGGATGACTGGAAGCTGGAACCAGTAGTGGATAGGAAAGATGGAAGAGTGGCCCTGCAGGTGGACCTTGAGGCTCTGGAGAGATGGTAGAGTAAGTGGGGACTGAAGTTCAATGCAGGGAAATGCAGGGTTCTGCAACTGGGGGCCAGAAACCCAGGCCAAGTGCACACCCTGTGGGGAGACACACTACAAATCTCGAAGGGCAAGAGGGATTTGGGGATGGTGGTGGAAGCTACAATGAAGAACTCTGAGACTTGTAGGAGGGCAGTGGCCAAGGCCAATAGGATGCATGGATGCATCGCTAGGGAGATTACCTCCAGAAGGAGGGAAGTGATCCTCTGTATAACTGCCTGGTTAGGCCACACCTCAAGTACTGTGTGAAGTGCTGGAGGCCACATCTAAAAAAAGGACATTGCATTTCTGAAGAGGATACAGAGGGTGGTGGAACCATGGAATGCACTGCCCAAGGGACTGGTGGAGGATGATATTGTGGAGGAGTTCAAGAGGGGTGGGGACAGGTATAGGGTGAGGGTGAAGATGAAGAAGGTCAATACTGGGGAAATACCCTGGAAAGGGGATGGGGAAATGAAATGGGGAAGGGAATTCAGTGCATAGTCTAGGTGCTGAGTAACAAGCACACGCGAAAGACTGTAAGGCCAAATCTGCTGTCATGTTACCATGTTTGTGAGTCATCTATTCTCCACCCAAACAACACCCTTTGTTCTTAATCCTCACTGTCTGGTACGTACATATCCTTTTCTACTCCATATACCTAAAAAAGTCCTTCTCCCCTTCCCTTATGCCATGTGACAGCATCAGCTCCCTGGATAGGGAGTTCCAGTGTGGGACTGTAAGGGGGGGGTACTGCATGTGGTTATGCTGTACCAATGTAATAACTGAAACTTGCATCAGTATCATTTTGTTCACTTCTTCCAGCACTCATCTGTGTGTAATTCTGGAACTCAGATGTGTACACAAAGGACTAGATATTCATACTGCAGCTGGTAATGGTGCAAGTGGGGGCACAGCACAACCGAGGTGTACCGTAGCAAAACAGGGTAATATTCAATGGACATGTGCCATGGTGCATCTCCTCTGAATATAGCACAGAATGCACAGGGCACGTATACAATGTGTCAGCAAAATCCCTCAGACAGGTAGGACTGGGAATGCTCCAGCACAACTATAGCTGCACCTTGTGCATTTCTCAGATATTCAGAACTGGACATGCAAATGGGGCCATAATGTATGCAAGGCATAAATAGGGCCATTAGCTTGTCATTATGGCCCCATTTGTATGGTTGCGAAGGTGGCCTTGCAAATATTGCCTGGCACCCTGCAGTATGTGATGTGGACAGAGAGGTCCTGGGGAACACCCGCCCTGTAGCCATGATTGCCAGTAATCATGACTATATATATATATATATGATATATATCCTAGTATTCTAGTAGCACCCCCTCCTAGCACACAATCATGGCAATATTAGTCAGACCACTCCCTGTTAGTCTAGTAGCACCCTTCCTCCCTATAGCCACGATTGTCAGTATTAATCAAAAACTCCCTGGTAGTCTAGTGGCACCTCTCCTCCCTCCCTCCCTGTAGCCATGATCACTGGTAATATTAGACAAATAATTCCTGGTAGTCTAGTGGCACCCCCTTCCTCCCTGTAGCCATGATCACTGGTAATATTAATCAAATAACTCCCTGGTAGTCTAGTGGCACCCCTCCCTCCTTGTAGCTGTGATCACTGGTAATATTAGACAAATAATTCCCTGGTAGTCTAGTGGCACCCCCACCCTCTCTGTAGCTATGATTGCTGGTAATATTTTTCAAATAACTCCCTTGTAGTCTAGTGGCACTCCCCAACCCCACCTGTAATCCTGATGGTGGGTAAACACTACAGAAGGTAGACCCTGGTGGTCCAGTGGCACCCCTCATCCACAAAGGGGCCCCTGCCCACCAAGCTTCCCCCTGTCATTGGTGGGCAGCTCCAACCCACCTGCATATCTCCCAGCCACCTGCCGAATGACAGCTTACAGTATGAGCTTTAAGTCCATTGGTCCACATTATGGACCAATGGACTTGCAGGGCATACTGTACTAGACAGTCATACTGTAAGCTGCCATTTGGCAGGTGGCTGGGTGGTATGCAGGAAGGTTGCAGCTGCCTGCTGAGAATGGGGGGGCAGAACTGGGTGGGCAGAGGATCCTGTGTGGTTGGGGGGTTGCCACTGGACCACCAGGGACTACCTTCTATAGGGTTTACCCACCATGGGAATATGGGTGGGGTGGGGGGTGCCACTAGACTATGAGGGCACTATTTAATTATTATTATTGGTGATTAAGACTATGTGGAGGGATGGGGTGCAACTAGACTACCAGGGAGTTATTTGACTAATAGTACCAGCGATCACAGCTACGGGGAGGGTGGGGGATACCAATAGACTACCAGAGACCATATGGGTGCTTGTAGATGCTGTTCTGGGTGAGCAGGTGGCCACCCATGGCTGGTGGTTGCTGTGTTGTGCCCTGCAGTATAGCCGCCTACCTGTAGGTGGCCAGCATTTGAGCCTTTTTTGGGATCTCAACTTTGTGCCATGGTATGTGGTGCATCTTGGGGTTGTGCCAGCAGATGCACCACACATCCCAGGCTAAATATCAGGATGTGCCACATATGCATGGGCAGGCCCCCTTCATATGCACCAGATACATAATCATTGCACCCCATGCATGGGGACGTACACTGTGCAAGTCCCCCATTCAGATGCACCAGATACATAATCATTGCACCCCGAGCAGGGGGATGTACACTGTGCAGGTTCCCCCTTCAGATGCACCAGATACATAATCATTGCACCCCGTGCATGGGGACATACGCTGTGCAAGCCCCCCTTCAGATGCACCAGATACATAATCATTGCACCCCATGCATTGGGATGTATGCTGTGCAAGTCCCCCTTCAGATGCACCAGATACATAATCATTGCACCCCGTGCATGGGGACGTATGCTGTGCAAGCCCCCTTCAGATGCACCAGATACATAATCATTGCACCCCGTGCATGGGGGCGTGTCTGTGTAAGTCACCCTTCAGATGCACCAGATACATAATCGTACCCGTGCATGGGGCGTGCTGTGCAGCCCCTTCAGATGCACCAGATATAATCATTGCACCCGTGCATGGGGACGTATGCTGCTCAAGTCCCCCCTTCAGATGCACCAGATACATAATCATTGCACCCCGTGCATGGGGACATATGCTGTGCAAGTCCCCCCTTCAGATGCACCAGATACATAATCATTGCACCCCATGCAGGGGGACGTACACTGTGCAAGTCCCCCTTTTGAATATGGCCCCGGGGCACATTACTGGGGTTGTGCCAGTACAGCTCGGTTACACCAGGTGCAACCCATTTGAATATCTGGGCCCAAATGTAGACATGTGCTTAAACAATTGATTGAAGGGGTAATCATGACATTTTTCAATTTCTAACATGTAATATCAGGACATGACTCCTGGACAGGAGTACACAGTAAGCATACAAGTTCAGTGGCTGCAAAGAAGGCATCTAGACATCGGGCTCAGTAGGCAGCATCAGTCAGATACCATATTCACCGGTGGTGGGAGTGATGATCTGCCCCTGCATCTGTATACCTGTATGATATTTATATTATAAATAACTGATCTGTGTATGATATTGTCTCACATAAGTTAGCAGGTCTGGCCTGCAACTTTAAATGTCAGTAGCTGGAACTACAGGATGTAATTAAACTGACCAGGGCAACCAGTTAATTAAGACTTACAGAAGGGCATTTTATTACCTTTTTATGACCTGCCCACGCTTTTGAATTTGAAATGAAATGTTAGTTTTATGAAATTACAGGAGGCAGGAAAATTGGGCTAGTTCAGTTCCTCTCCTTTTAGCATAACCGGAAATGTGTGAAGGGTCATAAAATCTCTCAGATCACACTAGCACAGGAAATCAGCCCAAGAGCACATGAGTGTGGGATTATTAAATTCAAAGAGAAATGTTTGATTAAGGGATGTCATATTTAGGAAATGTTGTTTCCCTGCTGTTGCCATTAATTAAAAAAATACCTCTTAGTAGAAATTATGTTAGGATTAATTCTAAAAGAAGGAACTAGCTGACTCACTAAAAGGGGGGTGCAGAGATGGAGCTTCACATGAACATCCATCTGGTGAATATGTGGCAGAAAGTTCTCTCTAAGTTAAACACACTTAGGTAATACTTAGAAAGAAATTAAGTTTGTGGTAGGAATGTTTTGTCTGTAACTTTCTTTTTATTTTACATGATTGTACGCTGTATGCTATATTGTTCTGTGTTTCATTTTACCTTTTTATCATATTTTTAGTAAACAGCTATTTCTTTGAAACACTGCCTGGGTGTCTTTTAAGTTTCTTTTTTGCATGTTATGTATAGGTAGTTAAGTCTAACAACTATTGAAAAGCTTGATTGTGTTACTGAGTTTGTGTAAAAAGGTAAGAATATACCTAAGGTCTCTTGCAGAGTTTTAAGGGTTAATTTTGGATAACTGGTTGAGTGCCCCTGGTGAAAGATTGTACTGCAGTCTCAAAGAGGGTACATATCTGAGTCTGTACATTGAGTATGCTAGCATAAGGTTCACAGTTTGAATCCCCTCAGAACTTGAGGCTAAAGGTGATTTAGAGCCAAAACAGACAAGAGGGTTACCCTGTCTGTTACCTGTTCACACTGTTGCACTCTGAGGTTGGCACTGTGGGAGCAGAGAGCTCTACCTGCGGAGTGCATTTGTAACAGATTTGGTTGGCAGCAGAGTGATAAAATATTGGTAACACAAGCTTTAACAGTTTAATGTGTCAGCTGCATAATGTACAGTTCACTTGCAAAAGAAGGCAGTGATTTATTTAAAAAAAGTTACAGAACTGTATAATTTTCCTTACAGTCAAAGTTCCTACCTGTTTTATTTATTCCAAATGCAAGTTGGATTAGCTGGAGTTAGGGAAGAAGATGGCTCCCAAATACAGCGAGCACACTGCAGACTACCTGAGACATTTGTGCAAAGAGAGAGGAGTCCTGCACAAAGGGAGAGCCAACAAGCTGAACCTCATGAATGCTCTGATGGCCACTGATGCCCAGAGTGTCAAGTCACAGTCTGTGACTGAAAAGGGCTGAACCTTGGGTGTGGAAGGGCAAGCGGCCAGTACAGTGTCCAGATCCAGTGAGGAAGACTGCAGGACCAGAGCTAGCCAAGAGCCACAGCAGCAGGGAAAGATCACCAGATTCTGGAGCCAGAAGCCATCAGGCTGCAGATGGAGTTGTGGAGGATGGAGCTGGAATTCCAGAGAGAAAAGAGGCGAGAGCAGTGAGAAACAGAGGAGAAGAGGGGACGAGAACAATGAGAAGCTGAATGAGAATGGTGAGAAGTGGAGCGAGAGCAGCAAGCCACAGAGGAGAAGAGCTAGCATGAACAGCAAGAGATTGACTGTGAAGAGTGTGCGCATCAGAGGCAACATGAACTGGAGAAGCTACGTCTCCAATCACCAGCACCAGAGCAGGTATGTGGCCTGGGTTTTACTGGAGCTACGGGACTGGGTTACAAATTAAATTCCAAATTGATAGCTGAATTTAAAGAAGGGGAGAATATGGATGCCTTTTTAAATTCCTTTGGAAAAGCTTTTATTCAAGTGAATATTCCTAAAAGGTCCTGGAGATTCCAGCTATCTTCGCTACTTACCGGAAAGCTCGGGATACATTGGATCAAATGGACAAAGAGGACAGTAATAATTACAGAAAACTTAAAGCTGCACTTTTAAAGAAGATTGATTTAACTGCGAAAACATACAGAGCTAAATCCATAAGTTCAGGAGAAGTCCAGACGTAAGCTAAGAGGAGCTAGCCACAAAACGACGTCAATTTTTAAAACATGGGTGGGAAGGAATTGAAGCAAACTCTGTAGATAAAACTGAAAATGCTGTATTGTTAAAGCAGCTTTCATGGGCATGCCCAGCAGAGCTGAAAACCTGATTGGAGGACCGAGATCCCAAAACAGTGCAAGAGGCTGCTGAACCCTCAGACTGCTATGTCAAGAGCAGACCTGCTCAGAGAGTGAATGGAGCAGGTGTGCCAGTGCAAAAATGGAAAAACAAGCCTTCAGGGCAGCTAAAACCCTCAATGCCTTCCCTGAAACCAGTTAGCCCCAGGTTTCAAAGAAAAGATTTTTCTGAGAAAAGAAACAAATGTTATGTTTGCAAAGAAACTAGGCATAGTGTCAGTGTCTCAAAAGGACAAACAATACACTAAGTGGTGCTAGGAAAGAAGTGGGTTGTTTGTGTGTCCCTGAAAGCATGCCTGTAAACATGAGGGAACACATGCACTCAATCGCTGTGAATGGTGCACAGACACAAGGAATAAGAGACACAGGGGAATCCCTGACATTGGTAAAAGGGTATCAGGAGAGCCTGGCCAGCTTATAACCAATACATTTGTAACTGTACTGGGGGTCACTGGGGAGGAAAAAACATTGCCACTTACTAGTGTTCTCCTAGACTGAGGTGAGACAGGGGGAATTGTACAACAGATTCCTGTAGTAGAAACTTTAGCAGTTGATGTAATCCATGGCAAAAATCTCAAACTAGAGATGATGTGTGCAGTTACCCGTAGCCAAGTGGCAAAGGAAAATTGTGATGTCCTGGACCCCATAGAAGCCACTATGGAAACCACTGGGAGGCTGGTTCCTCAGCCTGTGTCTCCTGATATGGAGACTAATGAAATGGGGGTAGAAAATTCCCCAGTAGCAGTTAACAAAACAGCTATGGAGGGTTATTCCAAGGAAGGAGGGGTGACCCATTGTCAGAGGGTTATGGATGGCAGTGATACTGAGTGCCCTGATGTTAGAGCTAGAGACTCTAGTTTAGAGATGAAGGGGACCTGTCCCATGCCTTGGAATGTGTAAGGAGTTTGCAGATGCTCAGAAAACTGACTGTAGTCTAGAGAAGATGAGGGCTTAGGCAGACTCTGATGGAGCACAGTGAGGTGATGGAAGACATAAAGTTTACTGGGACAATGGACTGATGTATACACAGGATGCTAAGACAGAGGGAGGGGTGATAGTCAGGCAGCTTGTCACTCCCCAGGGGTACAATGAGCAGTTGCTCAAGACTGCACATGATAGTCCCTTGTCTGGTCATTTGGGAATCATGCGCTCTATGCAGTGGTTGGCCCAGAATTTCTATTGGCCCAGGTAAAGGAGTATTGCAGGTCTTGTCACCAGTGCAAAGAAATAGGTAAGAGAACTCAAGTCACCCTAATTCCATTGCCCATAGTGGAGAAGCCATTCCAGATGGTGGGAATGAATATTGTGGGACACTTAAATACCCCAGCTCCTCTGGAAATAGGTTTATCCTGACTGTGGTGGATTATGCCACCAGGTACCCAGAGGCAGCTGCCCTATCCTCACTGAGGACAAAGTGGCAGATGACTTACTAGGGATTTTCTCCCGTGTTGGGTTTCCACAGGAGGTTATCACTGATCCAGGTGTTCCTTCATGTTGGAAATGATGAAATATTTGTGAGAGTGGTGTGGGGTGGTGCAGAGATGCATGACTCCTCATCACCCACAAGCCAATGGGCTTGTTAAAAGATTTAATGGTACCCAAAAGTCAATGTTCCAAGCATTTGCTGAACAGCATGGGAGGGACTGGGAGAACTACCTTCACCACCTGTTGTTTGAATACAGGGAGATGCCCCAAGAGTCGACAGGGTTTCCCCCTTCAAGCTCTTATATGGATACCTGGTATGTGGGCCCCTAGACTTGATCCAGGAGGACTGGGAAGGCAAGCACACCACCCAGGGAACTCCCATAGTGGATTGTGTTCTTAGGTTTAGGGAAAGGCTGAAGGAGCTTATGGGGACAGCCTGGAGCAACCTGGCAGCTGCCCAACAAAAACAAAATGTGTGCTACATCCATGTGAGTCAGAGCTCGCTGCATGCAGTGGTTCAGGAAGTCATGGTCATCATTCCAGTCTGGAAGGACAAGCTGCAGGCTGAGTGGGCAGAACTATACAAAGTAGTCAGAAAGGTAATTGGCGTGAACTATATTATAGTTACCTGACAGAAGACATACAGAAAGAATGTACTATTTCAACATGGTGAAGCCGTATGCTAATAGGACTGACATGTGTTTGCAATGTGCAGTCCTGGGGAGGGACTGGATGAAGGGACCCCAATTCAGACTTGCTGGAAGAAAGCAAGCAGAAGTCCTCTGAGGAGGCAGTTAAATTGTCACCTCAGCTGGCCCTGGACCAGATCCAGGAAGTAAAGGAGGTTTTAGTAGACTTTACCCAATTGTTTAGCACCAAGCCTGGACTAACCCCCTTAGAGTTGCATGATATAGAGACAGGGACACAGACACCCATACAACAGACAACATATCAGGTGTCATAGGCTGTCTAAAAGGACATTAGGAGGGAGGTGGAGGAAATGCTGGATTTAGGGGTAATCCAGAGATCCCACAGCCCTGGGCCTCACCTGTAGTCCTTGTTCCCAAGCCAGATGGCTCTACTCATTATTGTGTGGATTATCATGGACTGAGTGCAGTCACGAAGTCAGTCACCCACCCGATGCCACAAATGGACAAACTCCTGGACAAGTTGGGAGGGGTGACATACCTTACAACTATTGACCTGACAAAGGGTTATTGGCAGGTAGAGTTAACTGCCAGAGCTAGGAAGAGGTCAGCCCTCATCACTCCGATAGGATTATTTGAATTCAAACTAATGCCTTTCAGAATGAAGACCGCCCTGGCCACTTTCCAAAGGTTGGTGAACCAGGTGTTAAATGGTGCTGAGGAATATTCTGTGGCTTACCAGGATGACATTGCCATCTTTAGTGCCAGCTGGGAGGAACACCTGTCCCAACTTATGGGGAGTGCTGGGCATGATACAGAGGACCAGGCTCATTGTCACAGCTGAGAAGTACCAGGTGGGCAAGGCTGAAGTGGCATACCTCAGGCATGTTATAGACCAGGGACAGTTCCACCCTAACCAAGTCAAAATAGAGGTAATCAAGGCATGGCCCAGACCAGAAACACAGAAGCTGGTCTGGAGTTTTCTAGGGAAAGCAGAGTACTATTTGAAATTTGTACCCAATTAGAGTGCCCTGGCTGCTTTCCTATCTTACTTGGTAAAAAAAAGGACACCTAAGAAAATTACCAGGTAACCACCATGTGAAAAAGCCTTTACCAGACTGAAGGAGGCACTGTTTAGTGCTCCTATATTGACAAGTCCAGAATATAGCAAGCCCTTTATAGTCCAGACTGATGCCTCCAATGTGGGTATTGAGGCAGTACTGAGCCAGGTATCCAACCAAGGGAAGGATCACCCCATTGTGTACCTGAGTAAAAAGTTACTTCCTAGGGAGCAGGCTTACTCTGTTGTAAAAAAAGAGTGTCTTGCCATGGTGTGAGCCCTAAAGAAGTTGGAGCCATACTTATATGGGCAGCATTTTGAGGAACAAACTGATTACAACCCCCTCATTTGACTGTCACAAATGGGAAAAATGAATGGTAGAATATGAAGATGGAGTCTTAGCTGGCCTGGTGGTGCTCAGGTTTGAGGTGCTGGATGCCACACCTCGCACTACCTGAGTGACCTAGATTTGGGACCCGAGCCGGGTGCTTCACGTCTGGGCAAGGAAGGAAGATAGATTGAGCATCCATAGAACCTCTCCTCTCTCTGGGAAGGATCCAGGGGTCTTCCTGGTGCAGTCGTGACCCCTGGTGGAGACCAGGGGTACTACCTGCATGGAAACAAGATTGAGGATGAGCTCAGTAGGCATCTATGAGGGTAGCCTGTATGCTGATGCCATTGCATGACTGCGCTCAGGGGAAAGCCATACAAGAAAATGCCTCCTAGACCATTGGTGAGATGACGGCAACCCCCAGGGAAACACCCACATCCCAATCACCAGCCCAGACATGCCCAGATCTCTCTCCATGGCTGACTTGTCAGCCACAGGTAAGGTACCTCATATTTAGGAGTTGACTGCCAGGGGAGGGCAGAACCAATCCTGGAGGTGTTACCTAGGGTCGGGCCTGCCTTGGGTCATTCGGGGAAGAGATCTTGTGAGACATGGGGATTCAGGCTGGGAGTTAGGGCTGTATCTGAGTGGGCACTCCTGAAGGATGCCCTGGGTCTGGGAGTATAAAAGAAAAGAAAGATGGAGTCTTACCTTGCAAGGGTATGACATGATGATCTCACATAAGGCTGGAGCAAATAATCAGAACGCAGATGCCTTGTTGCATCTGTATGAGGAATGAACTGACTTGTGGAGCTCATCCCATGCAGGAGAAAAGCCCCCAAATTCAGTCTAGGTGGGGAGGAGTGTGACACTCTGTCCCTGCGTCTGTATACCTGCATGATATTTATATTATAAATAACTGTTCTGTGCATGACATTGTCTCACACAAGTTAGCAGATTTGGCTTGCAACTTTAAAGGTCAGTAGCTGGAACTACATGATGTACTATAACTAAACTGACCAGGGGAACCAGTTATTTAAGACTTTCAGAAGGGCATTTTATTAACTTTTTATCACCTGCCCATGCCTTTGAAGCTGAAAGTAAATGTGAGTTTTATGACGTTACAGGAGGCAGAAAAATTGGGCTAGTTCCTCTCCTTTTAGCATAACCAGAAATGTGTAAAGAGTCATAAAATCCTTCACATCACACTAGCACAGGAAATCAGCCCAAGAGGACATGAGTGTGGTATTATTAAGTTCAAAGAGAAATGTTTGATTAAAGGATGTCATATTTGGGAAATGTTATTTTTCCTGATGTTACCATTAATTAAAAAATACTTCCTGGCAGAAATGATGTTAGAATTAATTCAAAAAGAAGGAGCTAGCTGACTCACCAAAAGGAGGCAAAGAGATGAAGTTTCAAATGAACATCCATCTGGTGAATATGTGACAGAAAGTTCTCTCTAATTTAAATGCACTTAGAAAGGTAATACTTAGAAAGAAAGTAAGTCTCTGTGGTAGGAGTATTTTGTCTGTAATTTCCTTTTTATTTTGCATGATTGATGCCGTATGACATATTGTTCTGTGTTTAATTTTACCTGTTTTTAATCAAATTTTTAGTAAACAACCATTTCTTTGAAATACTGCCTGGGTGTCTTTTCAGTTTCTTTTTTGTATGTGTGTTGAAAAGCTTGATCATGTAACTGAGCTTTTGTATAAAGGGAAGACTATACCGAAGGTCTCTTACAGAGTTTTAAGGGTTCATTTTGGATACCTGGTCAGGTGCACCTGGTGAAAGATTGTACTGCAGTCCTGAAGAGGGTACATATCTGAGCCCATACATTGGGTACGCAAGCATAAGGTTCACAGTTTGCATCCCCCCAGAACTCGAGGCTAAAGGTGATTCTGACCCAAAGCAGACAGGAGGGTTACCCTGTCTGTTAGCTGTTCACACTACTGCACTCTGAGGTTGGCACTTAAGGAGCAGAGGACCTGACCTGCAGAGTGCGTTTGTGACAGTGGGTAGCTATGCAGCCATCAATGATGGCTAACAATAAGTGCTGGTAAAAATGTAATAGGGTTTGGTGGTGCTGTGGCATGTTGGTGGTTATATGTACATGTCTTGCAGTGGACTGCAGAGGTCATTTACCACAAGAGGCAGAGGGGGTGCCACTGCAAACACACAGGGAAGCACATAATACGTGGTGCATGAGGCACTAATCAATAGTCCCTGGCAAGTGTGTATCACTGCCTGTAAATGGAAGTGGTTGTTTTATTAAAATAAATAAATTGTCCATATCAGTGTTCCATGATATGACCTGCTGTTGGTCAGTAACTGTGTATGGGACAGATGATGAATTCAAAACTCAGTTTCTATGTTCACAAATGTATGCACTTCCCAAAATTACTGTAAGGGTGTTGAGTGTTACAGTAGGGGTTTTACTCATAATTACAGGGACAGGTATGGAACAAGTTACTACCTAGGCTCAATATACACTTTATGAATACATTTCAAAACCAGAAGCTTAGTATCTGGCCAGCATACAAGGAGGAGCAGCCTGACATGAGTGAAAACAGCATAACTAAAAATAACACAACAACGTACTCTTCACGAGCTGATAGGGTGGGATGTAGAAGTCTGCGGGAGAGAAATGAACAGAGTATGTTACATGGTGGCGCCTGGGGATGAAGGTTTGGCAGTCCAAATCGGCCCTACCCAGGAATGCCAACCACTCTGACTTTAGACCATCATACTGTGGAATTCTATGGAATGTGACCTTCTGCTCATGCCTCCATCTGCCAGTTGTGTAGGTGCAGCCAGGAACCATGCAGGTTTGCATTCTCAGTTGTGTAGGTGCAGCTACCTCAAATAACGATGCTGAGCTTTACAGTAAATAAGATCGTTGTAGGTAAACATTATATCAGGCTGCTAGTTTTTGGAATTCTCTTCCTGATGAGGTAAGAGAAATTCCAAATTATGCATTGTTTACTCTCACTATAAAGGAGCTATATGCTAACATTTGTGAGGCTTAAATGTTTTTTTTTTCTCTAAGGTTCCTTGGGATTTTGAGATTTTATAATGCAGCTATTGTAAGTCTTTTTGTTTGTATATTGTTGTGTTTGTGTTTGTATTTATATGTATTTAACATGCAGCTTATTTGTATGTAACTAGTTAGGAATTTACACAGGTCTGTCTTGCAAACTGGATTATGTCCCAATGACATGTATTACCTGTATAAAAATAAATTTTACCTACCTACCTAGCTTCAAATCATATACAAACAGTACTGTTCAGTACTGTGAGCCTGTGAATGTGCAATGCAGAAAATAAATGCAAGCAAATAACACACACACACACACATACACGCCTTATTTATCTCTGTAGAAATGCACATTTCTTTAGCATTATTTCCCACCATAACAAGTACAGAACCCAATGGGAATGAAGAATCGCAATAATAGTCATGATGGTGCACTGCTTCTTTAACACACCGTGAATGCGTCATGAATGTGCAAATCAGTGTGTACATTACCGCGTGCCACTGCATGAATGCTCACTTTAACAGGCTCACAGGAATGTGCACATGCATGACAACCACCAGGGACTATGGGACTGAATTCGGGGGTGATTTGAAATTTGAAATGGCAACCGAGACAGCAGGCAAAATGAAGAACGCAGCCCACAGAAGCAGGAAAACAACAAACGGAGAAACGTATTTATTAAAAAACACTCCAGCGACTGCAGCATGATTCAACCACACAACACTCTGGTCAGTGAAAATATATTTTCCACAGTTTTCATTTAAAATCCCTGCTGCCAACAAACTGCACACTAACAAAATAGTCACTAAATACCTGTCTCAGCTCTAGACTACGCACCAACATATGTGCTAGAGTATGTGTAACTTTTTGCAAAGTTACAATGGATTTATCCTGAGAACATTATGTCTTTACAGTTCTCCAGTTGCCCTTCACTACTATCTAACTCAGATAATAACCTTCTCCTGTATAGCCCAAGGGGTGAAGGTTGGAGAGTCATTGGAGAAAGAACAGGTCTCCGGAGGACAAGCTGGTTTTGACTACTCATTACAATGAGTATCAGAATACAATCATCCAGACAAGGCAAAGAAACATAGACTCTGATAGCAGATAAGGACCACTTGGCCAGCCTAGTCTGCCCATTCCCTACCTAATGGATAAGCTGCAGATTTTAGTTTACTGAAAGCTTAATTCCTCCTACCCCCCACTAGAATTGCTTTGTGTCTGTCCCATGCATTCTTGAATTCTCCCACTGTTCTTGACTCCATAACCTCCTCTGGAAGGCTGTCCCATGCATCCACTTCCCTGTCCGTGTAAAAATACTTTCTAACATTACCTCTGAGCCATCCCCCTCTAACTTCAAATTGTTCCCCTTATTCTTGCACATCTCATTTTCTGAAAGATGCTACCCTCTTGGACTTTGTTAATTCCCTTGAGGTACATGAAAGTTTCTATCATGCCCCCCCTCTCCCTCCTTTCCTTGAGGGTATACATATTAAGCTGCTTTAGTCTCTCTTCATATGTCTTCCGGTGCAGCCCCTGCACCATTTAGGTTGCCCTCCTTTGAACGGCCACCACTCTGTCTATGTCTTTGCGGAGACCGGGTCTCCAGAACTGCACGCAGTACTCCAAATGTGGTCCCACCAACTGACTCTACAGAGGGATAACAACTTCCTGTTTTCTATTGGTGATGCCTGTTCCTATGCATCCCAGTATCCCCCCAGCCCTCCTTACTGCCTCCTCACATTGCTGGCCCACCTTTAGGTCATCTTATATGACTACCCCAGGTCCCTTTCCATTTGTATTGTTGTTAGCTCACCCTCCACTGTATACTCTTGCCCTGGGTTTTTGTTTCCCTGGTGCAGTACCTTGCACTTCTTTGCATTGAATCTAAGCTGCCATACATTTGACCATTCCTCCAGCCTTGCCAAGTCCCTTCACATCCTTTCCACCCCACCTTGTGTATCAACCCTGTTGCAGATCTTTGTGTCATCTGCAAAGAGACATACTTTTCCTTCCAGGTATTCTCTAATGTCACTAATAAAGACATTAAAGAGGACTGATCCCAGTACTGAACCCTGTGGTACTCCTTAGTTATTCTCCTTTCTTCATTGTGAACTCTGTTTACTATTACCCTTTGCATCCTGTTGTCCAGCCAATTTTTTATACTGGCTACCACCTTGGGACCGACTCCAAGGCTGGCTAACTTATACATTAATCTTTTGTGCAGGCCTGTGTCAAATGTCTTGCTAAAGTCTAGGTAGGCCATGTCCGCAGCCCTTTCCTGGTCTATTACATTGGTCACCCAGTCAAAGAATTCAATTAGATTTGTCTGATGTGACCTTCCCACTGTGAATCCATGCTGACCTCTAGGTACTCAACAAGTCTTTCTTTCAGTAGTGAGTCCATCATTTTGCAGACCGGGTGAAGATGGAATCCCCATGGGAACGTGAGCAGAGGAAATGGAAGTATAGGGAAAGGGTCGATAGTCCTACTGAATGCCAGGAGCTTGGGCAATAAAATGCCTAAGCTTCAGGTGATGTTAACTATGGGAGAGGTGGATGTGGCAGTGGTCACTGAGAGCTGGACCACCACAGGGCATGACTTGGACCTGAACCTAGATGGGTACACCATGATCAGGAAGGACAAGGGGAGGGAAGGGGAGGAGGGGTAGCAATAATGGTCAAAACTGCATTGGCATATGAGGACTGGATGAGACGGAGGGAATTGTGGAGGCAATTTGGGCCACCTTGATAACAAGGGGTGGGCAAGAGAGTAAAAATAGGAGTGGTGGATAGACCCCCTGTGCTGGCAAAGGAACTGGAGGAGAGTCTGGTGGCAGATGTTGGGAGACACTGCAGATTGGGCAGGGGAAGGGTGGTGGTGTTGGGGGACTTAATATGCCAGGAAAGGACTGGGAGACTATGACATCCTTGGTGGGAAGGGAACAGAGGTTGTTGGATGTCTTTTAGGATGCATTTCTAATTCAGCAAGTGGGGGAACTGACCAGGAAGGTGCGGATACTGGATGTGGTCCTGGCAGACAGTGACCAGATTGGGGACCTGGAGGTAAGGGACCTGTTGGCGGGGAGTGACCATGCCATGGTTTGGTTCTACCTGAACCTAGGATGGGTAGAAGGCTGCACAAAGATGGAAGTAACTGATTTCAAGGGGTGGAGTTCAAGAAAATGAGAAGGATCCTTATGGAGCATTTGGATGGGATTGGGCCAGACATGGATGCTGACAGTAGGTGAGAAATCATCAGAAGGGGGATGCAGAATGCTACCAGCACCTGTGCAAGAGTAAGACAAAAATGCATTAGGGCCCAAAAACCCTGCTGGTGGACCAGGGAGGTTCAGGAGGTGGTGAGGGGAAAGAAAGTGGCCTATTGGCATTTCAAGTGCTCAAAGAGTGAAAGGGATCAAGGGGAGTATGAGCTGAAGGCCAGAAGGGCCACTGGGGTGGTGAGAGTGGCTAAGGCAAGGAAGGAGCAGAACCTGGCCAGGGAAAATACGTAAGGGAACATGGGGTTCTTTAGATACATTGGGGAAAAACGAAGGATGAAGAGACAGATTAGCAGGATTAAAACAGGGGAGGGATGGGCATAAGACCTGGAGGAGCAAGCTGAGGTACTAAATGAGTACTTTGCCTCAATTTTCTCCAAGGAAAATGGGGGGCTGCATCATACATGGGAGGAGATGGTGAAACTGAGGAGGGGGGACCTTTACTGATCGGTGGGTCTGGGGAGAGGGGGAAGCCATCACTGACAAGAGGTGGGAAGGCAAAGCAGGGGGATGAGGCAGTGGCGGTGGAAATCATGGAAGAGAAAGTGAGGGAAGCCCACAGGTCCCTTAAGATGGAGAATGTACCAGGCCTAGATAAATTACATCCCAGAGTGCTGAAGGAACTGGTAGATGTCGTGGCAAAACCCCTGGCGGAGCTTTTTCAGCATCTCTCTGAGGACAGGGTGGGTGGCCCAGGACTGAAAAGTGGCACAAATAGTGCCTATCCACAAGGGGGGATCAAAGGAGGTGGCAGAGAATTGCAGGCCTGTCAGCCTGACATCGGTGGTGGGCAAGGTGATGGAGGTCATTGTCAAGGAGAGGCTGGGGGGGGATCTGGAAAAGTCAGGGTGCCTGGATGATAGACAGCATGGATTCATCCAAGGGAAATGTTGTCAGACAAACCTTGTGGAGTTCTATGACTGGGTGATGAGTGCCTTGGACCTGGGTAGACCAGTGGACATCATCTTTCTTGACTTCAGCAAAGCGTTTGGCTCAGTTCCTCATGGGGTCCTGTTGGATAAGCTGGGAGAAATGGGGATGGGAAATCAGATGATCAAATGGACAGGCAATTGGCTCCAGGACCAGACCCAGAGGGTCATGGTTGGCTGGTTAGTCTCATCCCCTAGGAGGGTCATTAGTGGGGTCCCTCAGGGATCGGTCCTTGGGCCCCTCCTGTTCAACGCCTACATCTCTGACATAAGGAAGGATATCAGGAGTGAGATGAGTGTCTTTGCAGATGACTCAAAACTGGGGGCAGTGGTGGATGTGGAGGAGGGGGGTGGCCTACAGGGGGTTCTGGAGGCTCTGGAAAGGTGGTTTAGAAAGTGGAAGCTGAGGTTCAATGCAGGGAAATGCAAGGTAGTGCACCTGGGAGCCAGAAACCTGGGCCACGTGTACATCCTGGGGGGCAGAGTGCTACAAGTCTCAATGGCTGAGAGGGACCTGGGGTGTGGTGGTGGATGTCAAGATGAACAACTCGGAGACTTGTAGTTGGTCAGCGGCCAAGGCCAAAAGGATGCTGGGATGCATCGCTAGGGGGATCATCTCCAGAAGGAGGAAAATGATACTCCTCCTTTATAACTGCTTGGTGAGGCCACACCTAGAGTACTGAGTGCAGTTTTGGAGGCCATACTTAAAGAGGGACACTGAAATCCACAAGAGGGTCCAGAGGAGGGCAACCAACATGATCTGGGGCTTGGGGGACAGGACCTATGGGGAGATGCTTGAAGAGCTAAATTTGTACCCATTGGAAGAGATAAGAGACTGGGGGGACATGATAGAGGTCTTCAGGTATATGAAGGGGGTAAATAGGGGGGGAACAGTCAGGGTGCTCCGAAGGAGGGGGGGCAACTAGAGGGCATGGGTGGAAGCTGGAGAGGGGAGATTCAGGGGAGAAAGGAGGAGGTGCTACTTCACTGAGAGGGTGGTGGAGCCTTGGAATGCACTACCCAGGGTGGTGGTGGAGGCAGAGATGGTGGAGGGGTTCAAGAGGGGGTGGTACAGGGGAAGGGTTCTGGAAGCAAAGTTCAGAGCAGTGAGAATACCTGGAACTGGGAAGAGAGAAGCCAAAGAGGGCAAGGGGGGCAGCAAGGTCAGATCACAGGGTGGGGGCTGACCAAACAAGCAGACACAAAAGACAGTTAGGCCTATTCTGCTGTGCTAACATTTTAGTATTTTCCCTACCCGTGATGTTAAACTAATAGGTCTGTAGTTCCCTGCCTCTGCCTTGCTCCCATGTTTGTGAAGAAGAATCACATCTGCCCCCCTCCAGTCCTCAGGTACCACACCATCCTCCCGTGATTTGTTAAAAAGGGTAGTCAGTGATGTCAGTAGTTCTCCCTTTAATTCTTTTAGAATTTTGGGGTGAATCCCATCAGACTCCATTGCTTTGTCCACTCTGAGTTTTAGGAGTTCTCTCAGGACCCTTTCTTCTGTGAATGGACTGTTAGTGACCCCCCTATTCAGAGTGCTTCTATCACTTGGTTTAAGTACCTACCCCTCCTCTTTTGTGAATACTGAGCAAAAGTATTCAGATCTCAAGAACATATCCTAAATTAAGCCCCTTACTCCTCCCGATGACCTGGCCATGATGTTACATACTTTCATCACCTCAAGGCTTGACTAATATAACACACTGTACCTGGGAGGTCCAAGGAGGTGCAATGTGGCACATGCAGCTTTTGCAGAATGGAGTGGCCTGATTGTTGACTGGACATAGAAACATAGAAGTTGATGGCAGATAAGGACCGCAAGGCCCATCCAGTCTGCCCATTTCTTTTTCTACCTTATAAATGTGCCATTGGCCTTTGCTCTGTCAGTGACCTATCTATTCATAGTAATTTGTATTGCTCCCTTATGCCTATCCCATGCCTGTTTGAAGCCCTGCACTGTATTCATAGCCACCACTTCTTGTGGTAAGCCATTCCATGCATCTACCACCCTTTCTGTGAAAAAGAATTTCCTCACATTCCCCCTTAATCGGCCTCCCTCTAATCTCATGCTGTGTCCTCTTGTCCTGCTATTTTTGGACACTATGGACACTCAAGGTTCAGTCATATTCAACCTGTGCTGCATGAATTGCATTGACTGTCAGTGCACTGGTGCATTACCTTTAAAATAGGACTTCAGACATACAAGGACCTACATGGGTTGGGTCTGGGCTATGTGAAGAAGTTTCTATATCCCTTCACTCCATCTCGCTCTCTCAGATTATCGGGAAAGGCCCCACTGGAGGTACCTTTGGCTTGGTTAAAATCTTCTGGGACTGGGAGTCACGTGATGTCTAGCTGGAAGAAGCAGCTTGTCTGTTCCTCTCCAACTCTACTCACTCTACAAACTACTCAAAATACAATACTTTTATAATTCAGTTCCTTAGATAACTGGAGAAACAACATTCTCAAACTCTAGCAGCAATCTGATTTTCAGCAAGAAGCACACTCAACTTTTATGGAGGTCATGATGAAATCGGAGCTTCCTCAACATACTCCACCGCCCTCCCCAGACAAGACCGCAAAGAAATCTCGGCAGCAGCCCATGAAGCCTCCTTCAATTACCACCAGCAAACCCCTCAACTACACTGTTATCGGAGGAGCACTTCCTGACCAAAATGAAACCACTCCAGGAGGCCTTAACAGTGCTTGCTGCCAAACTTTCCTCCATTAAAATGGATCTGGGGGAGGTATCTAGACAAGTGCAGGACACAGAAGCCGGGCTATATCCCTGGAAAAATGGAGATCTTTTACTGAGCCTGAACTCACCTCCCTAAAACTGAAACTCCACAAAATAGAAGTGAAGCTGGAGGACCTTGGAGGGGTGCAGCAGACAAAACAGTCAAGTGGTGTTGGGACTCCCAGAGGGTGAGGAAGGGATCACAACTATCATATTTACCCAAATACTGTTAGAGAAAGTAGCTGGCCCCTCTCTGAATAGTCCCTCATATGTTGTGGAAAGAGCTCACTGGGCATTACGGCCTAAACCAGCTCCCAGATCTCCTCCCAGACCATTCCTACTGAAACTTCTTAATTTTTTGGACAAATGTATCCTTGCCAAACTTAGAGACATTCAGGCATTAATGTGGGAGGGTAACAAGCTTCACATCTCGGTGGATTTGCCAGCTTTGGTGAGGCAGAAATGGGGATCCTTTCGCCCTACAGTCACCCGCCTAATCCCTGTTGGCATACATTTCCGCATGTCATACCTCGCGCAATTGCAAGTGAGAGTGCAGGAAAAATGGCACTCCTTCTATTCCAATGAGCAAGCGACACTATAGCTTCAGCACCTTCTCCCTGACTTTTTTAAGATGTGAACTCAGCATTTAACAGGGAAGAGAATGTAAATACAAAGGCTAATATTGTTAATCTGCTGTGTACTCATTAGCTTCTGGTATTTGGAATGAAGTTCCTTTTCAGTCTTACCTACAATACAGACTGACATCCCCGGTTGGATAGTTCCCCCTGATGCTGCTGTACTGTTTTGCACCTGGCGGGGTCTCTTGATGGTGCTCGTGGTTTTTGAGGCCTGGTTTGTGCCAGGGAGGTCTCCTGCTGGTACATTTGGGACTGTGCACGCTGGATGGTGTTGCAGTGGTGTGCACTGTTGAGGAGGTTTCCCGTAGTGATACAGGGATGTGGCAATCTTTGCCTCATGAATTTGCGCACTATAGTGAAGAATCAGCTGCTTGTGCGATACAGCGTTTTTGGCATTGACTTCTTGATTTGTCTTTGGAATGATTACACTAAATAACTAATGTAACCTTGCAAATGCATGGACATGGCAGTTGAGGGAAATGACCTGGGGAGGGTTCTAACAGTATAGATCAAACACTGGATTCCCTGGAGTCATTCTTCTCAGTTTCAGGGCTAGTTTTCTGCAAGATGTGTCATACATATTATTGAGACCCAGTTAGAGGTCCCTTTGTTTTGTAACTTCTGTCCTTTTTTCCTAGAGCTACTGAAGTAGTAATAAGATGTCTCAAAGTACATTTGAGAAGTTTTTTCTCCTAATCTACCCACAGTCTACAGGAGGAACAGGAAGGGAAGAAGAAAAGGAGGAGTAGCTCTCTATGTAAGAGAAGGGATTAAAGCAACAGAACTAAAGGGTAAACAAGGAGGAGGAGAATCACTGTGGGCCACCATGGAGACTGGAAATGGCTCCACAATCCACATAGGGGTTGTATACAGACCCCCATCTGAGGAGAAGGAAATAGATAAGGAAATGATAGAAGGCATTATTGGGATGGCAGAGAAAGAGGAGATATTGCTAATGAGGGACCTGAATATGCCAGATGTTAAGTGGAGCACCTATGCTGCAGCCACATCCAAGTGCAGGGCCATTCTCAATGCCCTACAGAGGGCATGCCTCAGACAGCTAATTTTGGAACCCGCTCGGGAGGGCACAATCTTGGACATGGTGCTCTCAATTGGGGACGGAGAGAGGTTCTGTGATCCTGAAGTGGGTAGCCATCTGGGAACAAGCGACCACCAAACAGTATGGTTCATGATAAACTTAGTTGTAGAGTCAAGCCACACAAAAGTGAAGGTACTGGACTTCAGGAGGGCTGATTTTGTCAAAATGGGAGAGTGCCTCAGAAAAGCACTAGCAAACAGGCAAGAAGGTGAGGTGGAGCAACAATGGGGAAACATTAAGACCGCCATCACAGTGGCAACAGGCCTTTGTGTGACGCAAATAAACAAATCAAAACAAAAGAAAAAACACTGTGGTTCTCAAAAGAAGTGGCAGGGAAGGTAAAGGAGAAAAGTAAGTATAAGGAAACATAGAAGGAGCAGGACAGAGAACTGTACCAGTTAATTCAGAAGGAAGTGGGGAAGGCAGTCAGAATAGCAAAGGCCCAAACCAAAGAAAAGATAGACAACTCAGTAAAGAAGGGGGATAAAACCTTTTATAGGTACATTAGGGAGCAAAGAAAGACTAAGGCAGAGATATTGAGGCTGAATAAAGAGCAAGATGGCTGGGCAGAAAGCGACAGTGAAAAAGCAGCAATACTGAATGAATATTTCTACTCAGTATTCACAATGGAAAAGCAGGGGGAGATACCTAATCTGGTCAATAGAAGCACTCTGAATAGGAGGGTTGATATTAGTCCTTTCACAGAAGATAAGATTCTGAAAGAACTCTTAAAACTAAAGGTGGATAAAGCAATGGGGCCTGATGGAATTCACTCCAGACTTTTAAAAGAACTAATTGAAGAACTAGTAACACCACTAACTACCCTTTTTAATAAATCATGGGAGGATGGTGTGGTACCTGAGGACTGAAGAAGGGTGGATGTGATTCCCCTTCACAAAAATGGGAGCCAGACAGAGGCAGGAAACTACAGACCTGTCAGTTTGACCTCAGTGGTAGGGAAAATAATGGAATCACTTCTGAAGGAAAGAATTGTTGAGTACCTAGAGGCCATTGGGCACAGGATCCAAGGCAGCATGGATTCACAGCAGGAAGGTCATGTCAGACAAATCTAATTGATTTCTTTGACTGGTGACCAAAGTAGTCGGCCAAGGAGGGGCTGTGGATATGGCCAACCTAGACTTCAGCAAGGCATTTGACACAGTCCTGCACAAAAAATTAATAAACACATTAGCCATCCTGGGAGTGGGTCCCAGGGTGGTAGCCTGGGTAAAACACCGGTTGGACAACAGGACATAGTGGGCAATAGTAAATGGAGTCCACAGTGAAGAAAAGAGGGTTACTAATGGGGTACTGCAGGGTTCAGTACTGGGGTCAGTCCTTTTTAATGTCTTTATAAGTGACATTGCAGAGGGACTGGAAGGGAAAGTATGTCTCTTTGCAGATGATAGAAAGTTCTGCAACAGGGTTGATACGCAAGGTGGGGTGAAAAGGGTGAAAAGGGACCTGGCAAGGTTGGAGGAATGGTCAAATGTATGGCAGCTTAGATTCAACCCAAAGAAGTGAAAAGTAATGTACCTGGGAAACAAAAACCCAGGGCAAGAGTACACAATGGAGGCTGAGATGCTGACAACAACAAAAGTGGAAAGGGACCTGGGGGTAGTCATATCAGATGACCTAAAAGTGGGCTAGCAATGTGGGAAGGCAGTAAGGCGGGCTGGGGCGATACTGGGATGCATAGGGAGAGGCATCACCAGTAGAAAACAGGAAGTTGTTGGCCCTCTGTACAGACAGTTGTTAAGACCACAATCTGGAGTACTGTGTACAGTTCTAGAGACCCCATCTCTGCAGAGACATAGACAGATTGGAGGCTGTCCAGAGGAGGGCAACCAAAATGGTGCAGAGTCTGCACCAAATGACGTGTGAAGAAAGACTAAAGGAGTTTAAGATGTATAGGTTCGAGGAAAGGAGGGAGAGGGGGAACATAACAGAAACTTTAAAATACCTCAAGTGAATCAACAACATCCAAGAGAGTAGCATCTTTCAGAAAAATAGATGTGCAAGAACAAGGGGCCATAATCTGAAGATAGAGGGGGACAGCTCAGAGGTAATGTGAGGAAGTATTTCTTCTCAGAGAAGGCTGTAGATGGATGGAACAGACTTCCTCATAGAGTCAAAAACAGTGGGGGAATTCAAGAATGCCTGGGACAGACATAAGGAAATTCTAGTGGGATGTAGACGGAAGTGGGCTGTTGGTTAACTAGGATCTGCAGCTTATCCATTAGGTAGGGAAATGGGCAGACTAGGTGGGCCATGCGGTCCTTCTCTGCTGTCAGATTCTCTGTTTGTATGTTTCTAATAAGGCCAATGTTTCTAATTGCTGTTTTATATTAGTGCTTAAACAGTTTGTGGATGTTGGGGAGTGGGAGGGGTGTGGATTTTTCTGCTCTTCCTGGCAGCATCATGCATTAAATCTAAGGGGGGCCTTACCAATTTCCAGGAAATGATGGCCTTGAGACTGTTTGGTTTCAATTCAGTGATTTGGCATAGAGTCTGTTACACTGTTCTTCTTATAAATCTGGTTTATAGAAGTTGGGTGGATGGGAAGGGTATTGTAAAATGGTTGTGTTTTGGGTACTGATTTTGGGATAATGGGAAAGAGGAGACCATTAGATGAGAGGGGAAGGCTGTGCAAGAGCGAGTTTTCCTGCCAGGAACAATGCAATCACCTTTGGATTGCAGGAACTATAAGGAATTAAATCCCCAATTAGTACATTTACTCAGAGGTTATGGCAGTCTTTAACTTTTGTTCTTGGAACGTTAAAGGAGCACAATCCCCTGTGAAGAGGGCCATGGTTTTATTACATTAACACAAGCTCCATACTCTTATCGCCTTCCTGCAGGAAATCCACCTACCTTCCTCTCAGACTCTCTTCCTCCGGAGGTCCTGGGTGGGGCTGGTTTTTGGAGCAGAAATGGATACACGCAAGAGAGGGGTTGCTATCTTAATAGCCTGGAAAATCCCTTTTCAATTCTTGCAAGAAACTGCCAACCCTAATGGCAGCTTCATTTTTATATGTTCCCTTTTAGGTCATTTAGAGATAGTTTTAGGTGCCGTATAAGAACCTAAATCTGAAGACTCTGTTTTTTTCACCACCCTTATGTCAGTCTTAGCCTCATGGAGACCTTTACTGATAATTTTGGGTGGTGATTGGAATTTAGTTCAGAGCAATGAGGCGGATAAATCAGGACCCTCTCATCAGGCCATGTCTATGAGTCAGGGGACCTTCACAGATTTCATGAGATCAACTGGCTTGGTAGAGCCGTGGCACACCCTTAATCCCTCAGTAAGACAATGTTCCTTTCATTCCCTGCCTCACAACTTCTTTTCTAGAATTGATTATTTCTTATTGAGCATGCATTCAGTTTCTGGGGCGACATTGTGATGCTGACCCTGTAAAGTTGGCTCCAACCGCCATCCTGTTTTTCCTCATCTGAATTTAAGCCCATCCTTCTCCAGAGATAAAGTCTGGATTATGAATAATCAAATATTTAAAGCTGAGGATTCAATACAATATATTCAAAATTTTTTATCACTGTTACAGCAGAAAATTCCTCTTCCTCCAGGCTTGACATGCTCTGGGGTGCATTAAAGTGTGCCCTCAGGGCTGAACTTTTCCACTTCGCTATGAAACGTAAAGATCAAAGGTCAGGCTCGCTTTCCTCCTTGCTCTCCAGCGTTAAGCATTTGGAGGAGCAGATCTGTTCCTCTTCCCCTTCCCCTCGATCGGACTGGCAAAGATTAGAACAACTCACGTATCAGTATAATCTCTTACTGAGAGAAAAGGCGGAACATCTGCTTTTACACTCCAGAGTGAAATACTTTGATTGGGGGGAAAAGCAGGGAAGTTACTGGCACTTTGTCTCAAAGCACAAGCGGTGGACAAAATTGTCTCCTTGATTCATAGTGAGTCCAGACAACCCCTTACATCCCCCAGAGACATTGTTGAAGACTTTTGAAAATTCTATCAACAGTTATCTGCTCCCTCATCTTCTCTGTTTGACCATACACAATTTCATTCTTTCCTTCAGGATCTCTCACTTCCTACTCTTTCACCTTCACAACAGGCATCCCAGAAGGCCCCTCTAACTTTAGCTGAAATTTTTATGGTAACAAATTTCCTGGCTCCTGATAAAGCCCCTGGTCCCAACAGTTTTACTACAAATCTCTACAAGGCACTCAAGGAACAGATAGTTCCCATTCTTCTTTCCACATACAACCATATTTTTGATAATGGTCTGTCAGACTTATCACTGAACAGGCCACTACTGTGGTGATCCCTAAACCAGATCGAGAATCTACAATGCTTGTTAACTATAGGCTGATCTCTCTTATCAATGTTGACTTCAAGATTCTCTCTAAGGTTCTCACAGACCAGCTGGCAGCTGTATGGGAATCCCTTCTTAGCCTGGAACAGGTTGTGTTTGTCAGAGGGAGGCTATCTGCAGACAATCTCTGTGTGACAGATACCTCCATATACCAGGCAAATCTATTTTTTTTTAAGTCTGTTGCAACAGCCTATTTTACTCTCCTCCTTTCTTGCTGCAACTCTTCATCTTTCTTTCCACGTTATATAGGCAGGCCACCTATATAATGTTCTTTCTATCCCTTGTGTATTCTTGCCCTGGTATATGAAGTTCTGCACAGCTCTTTCTTTGGTTGCCCCCTCCCCCCCCGTTTCAGAACCTTTCTAATGTGAGGAATGCAGAAACACAATATTTGTTTATTTGGGTATGGGAATTGTAAGCGCTTATTTATATCCATGGTGTGGGTCCTGTAATGACCCCTTTATGTATGCAAACCCTTGTATGATCTTGGTTTGCATCCCGTTTAGCATTAGGTACCCTCCCCCTTCTTGTCCCCTCCTTGTAAATATATGGAGTAAGCTAGAGCTGCTTTACAGGCTAGTTGTCCTGTGGAAATAATGTAAATGCAGCCCCAAAATGTTTGAATATAAAAACCCTTTAAAGTGCCTTTCAGCCTGTTTGCTGTAGAAAATGGGTCTTTCTGGTTTGAAACTCATTCTAAGTGGCAGCAGTAACACACAAAGCGCTTCCTATTGAGTAAATAAATAAACAGCCTGCATTTTACACAATTTGCAGCATACAGAAAGGAATTCATTCAGTAGAAACTATAAAGCAACTAATTCATGACCTAAACAAGCTACAAAAACAAAAGAAGGTATGTAAAAACAAGTTGTACAACACTGTGGTTTGTTTGGCCTTAACCCCGACCCCTTCTCTGTTAAACAAAGGTTAAATAAAAGTGTTTCTTTTTGTGTTTTTACTTTAGTTAAAATGCTTCTAAAAAGTGGATTGAATGCCTTTAATTCATTCTATTGGAATAATTTATAAAACAAACAAATGGTTCCCTCATAAAAGGTTACCTGCTTCTCTGTGTGGAGTCTCACTTCCTATTCTGTACTATAGAACTGGCTGGCTGGTCAACTCCTATATTTAAAGGCACGGTACTAGGAGGTGGAGTTACTCCTGCAGTGTTTGAAACTAAATTTTTATTACCCAGTTGTTGTTTCTATAAAGTGATGTTGACAACAATACAACTTTAAAGGAAATGTTCTGAGCTCAGAAATGAAAATAGATTTTTTTTGCTGTTTAAAGATAATTTCTAAAAGCATAGGGAGGAGTTAAACAAGTCACAAGTTCTCCTTTTGGTATATAAGCCTTGGTTTTATTCAGTTCTGTAGATAGCCTGGTGGGGTACAGATGTACTATGACCCCAGTATGATGTTCACTAGCTCCTTCTAGTGTCTGAGATGCTGCTTGGTAACTAATGTTTATTTTGAAAAAGTTTTATGGTATTTATTTTTTTCATCTGAAGTTAGCAGTAATTATCCAGCTTCAATAAAATTTTTGCTTCTGAGTATCTACAGTTGTGGAACAGCATCGTCCTTAAAAACCCACACCTCACATTCTGCAAAACTGCTTATCTCTTCTCGGCATCCAGGGATCTGGATACCTCCACAGTGTTTCTATCCATGGATGCCGAGAAAGCGTTTGACAGAGTCTCCTGGGACTACTTGTTCACATTGCTACCCATGTTTGACATTCCCACTGAATTTATAAAAAGGGTAAAGGTACTGTACTCTTCTCCTACAGCTTAGGTACTCTGTAATGGCATGTTATCCCAATCATTCTCTCTACATCTGGGTACCAGACAGGGATACCTGCTATCCCCACTTCTATTCAGCCTGTTTCTGGAACCTCTCATCAGGAAGCTCAGATCATCTCAACAAGTTATTGGCATCCCAATATACCACACTCAATGCAAACTCTCTGTCTAGACAGACGATACTCTCCGGCACTTGACCTGACCAGTATCATCAATACCTTCTGCCTTGCAGATTATTTCTTGTTTGGGGGCTGAATCTAATTACAAACTTAACCTTAGTAAAACAGAGATCAAGCCCCTTAATGACTGAACCCACCAGGCAGATGCAGCCCACCTGGGTCTAGCTTGGAGGAAAGATCAACTTAAATATTTGGGCATCTTTCTTAGTACATCTTCTAAAAACTCAAATAATACAATCTAGAAGCCACTATATCCTATGTTAAAATCGACCTGGAGTGATGGTCTCTTCTCCCTTTCTCGTTATCGGGCAGACTCAACATTATAAAAATGAATGTCCTTCCTAGAATTTTATATCCCTTACAAATGTATAATTGGGACTTACCTCAAGCCTGGTTTACACAGATACATAGAATCCTAATGTCTTTTCTCTGGAGGGGAAAGGCTGCATGTCAGGCACTCACTAAATTAATGAGAAACAAACAGGATGGTGGTCTTCAAGTCCTCAATTTCTACAGGTATTATCTAGCACTTCACTTACACAGAATGTCTCACTGGGTACATTCAACAGATAACAGTAATTACATTCCTCAATGGGTTGATACAGAACACTGTCTCTGCTCCAAGCAAACTTTAGATTACAAGGTACTGCCTTACATATCCAGGACAAAGTTACCATCTCCCTTGAAGAATACACCTCTCGGTTCATCCCTTGCAACACATTCCCAACTGTGCTCCTTTTTTAAAGTATCTTCTGCCCAAGATATTCTGCAGCCCCTTATGGGGAATCCAAATCTACACATTGCTGGACAACCTTTGTCCAGGACTTTCTAGCCTACTATGGGGGTTGAGAGTGTTGTGGATTTAACTGTGGATGGTAAATTACTGCCATTCCAAAGAGCTAGGGATTTATACCGCTGGTCGAATACACACTGCTTCAAGTACTTCTAGATCCAGCACATGCTCATGCAACATTTCAGAGTTGGGCAATGCCAGAGCCCTTTTGGTTTGTGATCCTTCCAATAATTGAATCTGTCCCCCTCTCTCACTCGGTATCTTACTTTTACCACTCCCTACAGACCTTTTTAGCTGACAGTGAAGGTCCTCACACATTAGTTGGAACCAGGTTCTTCCCCCCATTAAATGCCCTAGGAACTGGCCACTCATCTAGAAACACTTATATCAACTTATAAAATGGAGCCGATATCACCTCATGCACTTTTACAGTCTTCTTAACCTCTATTATACTCCAATGGGACTCCATAAGATGGGTCACCTTTCCAGTGATTGATGTTTCAGATGTGGTCAAGAATCTTGCTCATTATATCATATTCTCTGGACTTATCCTAAAGTCGCCCCTTTCTGGAATTTAATTCATACTCATTTAGACCCTCTCCTTGGTCTCTCTGAAGCATTCCTTCCAGAGATATGTATATTAGGGGATTTCCCAGTTTCCCATCTAGGTAACCAAAAGGCCCACACTGCTTTGATCTCAGCGTGTGCAAAGAAATTTGTGTTACGACATTGGTTGGATCAAGATGTCCCGAGCTTTTTTGAATGGCATAGAGAGATTGTATTTGTGCTTCAGGCTGAAATGTTAGTAGCATGTATGTCTGGCAAATCTGCTAGATATAGACAAATTTGGGAACCATTACTAGTCCTATTAACTCTACAAACATAGGACTGCTGTTAATGCCTGACCCTCTCCGTAGTTAAGTTCCACGAGCTTTACTTTTTACACTACCCCTATATCCTAAAATCCAAGGTAACCCATACAGTTTGGATATGGAAGATTTGCTGGTTATCTTCTCTCTTGCACGGGGGGGGGATGTAGATACAGGGTGAGGGGTATAGCTTACTTTAGATATTTAACTTAATTGCAGAGGTAACTGTGACCTTTAGTTCTTACTCAGCAATAAGACAATTTAGCCTTTGTTTTATGCACACTTGCCAACTGACTTTGGAACATGCAGTTTATCATCGTTATAGAGATTTTTATTCCTCTGCATTTGCTAAAATTCTAAATTAAGTACAGTAAATACGAAAACAATCTTCGGGGACTGGGCATTTGCTGTGGCATTCCCAGTCCTCTTGAATTCATTGCTCTTCGAGGGAGTCTTTAAAAAACACCCAAAGACTTTCCTGTTTGAGTAGGCCTTTGGGACCTGAGGAATCTGATTGTAGGATCACCAGTGATCTTGGAAATTGGCATGTTTTTAGACTTAATGGGTTGTGTAATTTTGTGGTACTGTGTGCTGACTGTTCCTTTGCTGTGTTGGTTATTTTATTATTTGTTGTAAGGGCACCCTGTGCGTTCAGGGAAGGGCACCTGAAATAAATAAATACTAGTAGTGCTGATTTACATGAAGGCAAGTTCCTTATCCAAATAGTAACATCTTATGGCAGTTTATTTTTTTACGCTTCAACAACAAACAGGGAAGAAATCTAAAGCATGAGAGCAGAGTGTAATCTCCCTGTGAGCAGCATCTCACAAATAATCCATGCTATCCAAATGATTAAATGTTCAAAATGCACTCTGTTTTCACTTTGAGAAGGCTGATACAGTTGGTCCAAAAAGGTGCTTACCTTTTCTTTGCAGTTCATGGTTTTCAGGGTTAGTTACATAACACATATCAAGATAAAAGTGTGACAGGGTAAAACTGGACCCTGTCCCATTTTGTTTTGGAGAAAGTGTTTAAATACAAGGATGTTTGTTTTCCTAGCTTTTCTCTGTCTGGTTGCGAAGCCAAATTTAACATAAAAAAACACAGAAACATTGACTTTAATGGCAGAAAAGGGCCATTTGGCCCACGCAGTCTACCCATTTCCCAACCTTTTGGATAAGATGAAGATTCAAGTTTACCAACAGCCTACTTCCTCTTACCCCTCACTATAATTGCCTTATGCCTGTTCCATGCATTCTTGCATTCCCCTACTGTTTTAGCCCCCACAGCCTCCTCAGGAAGGTGGTTAACCTGCCCACCACTCTCTCCATGAAAAAAAATTTCATCATGTTGCCCCTGAGCCATCCCCCGTCAATCTTCAAATTGTGTCCTCTTGTTCTTGCACATCTCTTTTTCTGAAAGATGCTACCCTCCTGGACTTTGTTGGTCCCCTTGAGGTACTTGAATGTTTCTATCATGTGCCCCCACCCCTTCTTTCCTCAAGGGTATACATATTAAGCTCCTTTAGTCTCTCCTCATATGGCTTCTGATGCAGACCCTGCACCAATTTAGTTGCCCTCCTCTGGACCACCTCCATCTTATGTCCTTGTGGAGATGGGGTCTCCAGAACTGCATGTAGTACTCCAAATGGGATCTCACCAACTGCCTGTATAAAGGGATAAACACTTCCCATTTTCTACCTGTGATGCCTCTCCTTATACATCCCAGTATCCCCCCAGCCCTCCTTACTGCCTTCTCACATTGCTTGCCCACATTTAGGTCATCTGATATGATTACCTCCAGGTCCCTTTCCATTTTTGTTATTAGTATCTCATCATTTTTGTTTCCCAGGTGTATTACTTTGCACTACTTTGCATTGAATCTAAGTTGCCATATGTCTGACCATTCCTCCAACCTTGCCAAATCCCTTCTCACCCTTTCCATCCCCCCTTGTGTATCAACTCTGTTACAGATCTTTGTGTCATCTGCAAAGAGGCATACCTTTCCTTCCATATCCTCTGCAATGTCACCTATAAAGACATTTAAGAGGACTGGATCCAGTACTGAACCCTGAGGTACTCCACTAGTAACCTACCTTTCTTCAAAATGAGACCATGATCTTCACCAGCCACCAAAACAAGCACAAACATCTCCAACTCTCCTTGAACACCTGCTTAGGAAGCCCTCTGGAGCAGGTCAAATCCTTTAAATGTCTAGGAATCACCTTAGACTTCCACCTGTCCTACTATACTCATATAACTAATGTGGCAAAAACTGCAAACTCCAGACTGGGTCTACTCTATCACCTACGGAGGCACCTGACCAAAGAGGCCCTCGCTGCCACTGTTCAAAACTCCATCATCTCCCAGATAGACTATGACTTGTCACCTATGGCACCGCCACTTGCACTGCACTCAGAAGGTTGTCCATCATCCTAAACAAGGTCTGTCGACTCATCACTGGAGCTAATCACCTCTCTCACACCTGTGACTTCTATACACAAACAAACTGGCTGCAACTTGAAAATAATATTCAATACCAAACCTGTGTGGTGTCAAAGAAAATTCAGTTGGAGCGCACCCCTCCCAGAGTCTGCACCCTTCTCCCAAAAAAAAACAGCACTAGAACCACCAGGGGATCTAAGTCACAACTGTTTCGGATCCATCACTGCCACACAAACCAAGGTCAATGTTCATTCGCCTACAGGGCACCCTCCTGGTTTAATGGTCTCGCAAATGAGACTATCACCACCACGGGCCTTGGTGCCTTTAAATCCAGACTCTGAAACACCCTTGTTGCCTCCAGCTCCTGTGATTGCCATGGCTAATGTTCCTCAACGATCCTCTTACGCTCACCTCTGCCGGGCCCCATGCTCACTGCACTTACCCTTCCAGGAGCACCATCCTCTCCAGCACTTGCCACCCCACTTACCCTTCCAGGGGCACCATCCTCTCCAGCACTTGCCACTGACAATGCTGCCTGGCTGCCTCGCACTCTTTCCAACCCCCCACTCCCCTGCCCTCTTGCATCCCTGCTCCTCTCTGACCCCTGCTTCTGCCCTTTACCTCACCTGCTACCCCCCTCCATCCTACCTTAACTGAATGTTTTCTTTTGCAACGTGTGTAAACCTTGTAACCCATGATGTTTAACCTTTGTTATGAGGTGGGACCTTTGTAAAAGAGCTGTGGGCTCAAAGGTAATTGTAATCCTAGAATCAATAAATAAATAAATACATAAATGAATAAATAAATAAATAAATTAGTTCCATTCACTGTTACCTTCTGGGACCTGTTGTACAGCCAATTTGTTACCCCAGGCTGGCTAATTTGATTATTAATCTTTTGTGCAGGATTGTGTCAAATGCCTTGCCATGTCCACAGCTCCTCCCTGGTCTATTACTTTGGTCACCCAGTCAAAGAAATCTATTAGATTCATCTAACATGACCTTCCTACTGTAAATCCATGCTGCCTTGGTTCCTGTGCCCCGCTGGCCTTTAGATACTCAACATTTCTTGCCTTCAGAAGTGATGCCATCATTTTCCCTACCACAGAGATCAAACTAACGGGCCCATAGTTTCCTGCCTCTGTCTTGCTCTCACTTTTTTGAAAGGGGAATCACAACCGCCCTCCTCCAGTTCTCAGCTACCACACCATCCTCCCATGACTTTTTAAAAGGGTGGCAATGGTGTCACTAGGTCCCCCCTTAGTTCTTTTAGGATTCTGGGGTGAATCCCATCAGGCCCCATTGCTTTGTCCACTTTGAGTTTTAGGAGTTCTTTCATGACCCTTTCTTCTGTGAATGGCCTGGTGTTGAGCCCCCTCCAAGAGTGCTTCTATTGTTTGGTTTAGGTAACTCTTCTTCTTTTGTGAATACTGAGCAAAAGTATCCATGCAGTATCACTACCTTTTCACTATCTCCTTCTGCCCACCTCCCCTCCTCTTTATTAATCTTTTCTATCCCTCCCTTAACCTTTCTTTGCTCCCTAATGTACCTATAAAAGGTTATATCCCACTTCTTAATTTTCCTGTGAGACTTTGGACTTCATCAGCCTGACACGCTCGCAATTGCCTCTTACTGTCAGTTTTCTCTTGCTGTCAGTCTTTTCCTCCCTTGCATATGCATATCTTCTAATATAACAAGTATCTGTCAATGCAGAATGTTTGCTTGCTGTTATTGGCATTGGTAGTGCATGAGTTACAGAGATGCATAATAGGAATGGCAGTGAAGTATTGAAGTAATGCCAACCTCACTCCCACCCCGCAGAGACTGTCAGGTGATGGGGTGTGCCTTTGGTTTGTCAGCCATAATGCTCATGCCATTTCACCTCACTCCATCCTGCAGACACTGACAGGTATCAATGTGTGCCTTGGAGTCTTTGGCCCCTACGCTCACCCCATTCTAAAAGAAAATAAGTGGAGATGGGTGCAGTATAGGAGAATGGGGTGAACGTGCAGCTGAAGATCCCAAGCCATACCATGATGACAGTCAGTGGCTGCAGGGTGGAGAAGGGGTGGAATGGTGTGAGCATTGTATGGCTGATGACCCCAAGCCACACCCTCAATGCCTGTCAATCAGTACAGGATGGGGCATTATGGTTGAAAACCCTAATGCCCTGCCGGTTTGTGGTATTTTGCTCCAAATTTTGAACATGAGCTTTGTGGGACCTACCTTCCTGAACAGTGGCACCATGATTTCATTAATCTGTCCCAAAAGTTGATTTTGCACAGCCACTGCACCATTCTGCATCGCAGGTGCGAAAACAAATTTCATGCAAGATGCAAAAATTACAGCTGTACTGTTCATAAGGAGGCATGAAAAATGGCAATGTTGGACATTTGGAGTGAAAATATTAAAAATTGGCGAAGTTACAAGCGTGCATACAAACTGCACAATGCATGCTTGTGATGCATTCATTTTTTGGAGTTTTTTCACCAACCTCTCAACATGGGCTTTATGGGACCCCACCTCATCAACAGTGGCACTGTCATTTTATGAATCGGTCCCAAAAGGTATTCCGTGCAGCAACCGCAAAATCACTTTTTGGGACTAAGAAATAAAATGACAGTGCCAGTGTTCATGAGGAGGGGTCCCAGGAACCCAATGTTGAAAAGTTGGGACCAAAACTCTCAAAAATGGCTGAGATATCAACCTAAGTTGAAATCCCCCATTGACTGCCATTATCGGACTTACCGTGATTTTCTTTAATTTGAGGTCGGCTTTTGAAGAGTGCAGACGTGTCCTCAATCTACAGAAAACTGCAACACTGGACCTCCAGAAGTAAGTATGGGGTTGGGGGTACTGGAGGGTGGTGGGGTGCACAGAGAGAAGGTTGGGATGGGGGAGAGGCAAGGACGACGAGGGACAATTTTCTTTTTCTTCAGGTTTAAAAAAAAAGACTTCAGGTGATGGGTTTCTTTTTTACAGGTGAAATAGTATGAACAATACATTTTGGCACACTGGGATGGGCTCCCAGAGTGACAAACTAGTGAAGGGGAATCTATGCTGACATGGGGATTTGGTACCTCTAGGTCGGCTGAAATAAGGGGGCATGGGGTTGCATTCAGCATGGGACAGGGTATCCCGGCATCAGAAAAAGATAAAGAATTACTTTGGCACACGGGGATGGTCTCTGAGTGTGCCACAACATTGGGGGTGAGGGGGCATGCTGACATGGGGATTGGGTGCCCCATTGTTGGGAAAAGATAAGTTGGAGTTTTGGGGGGGTCACCTGATTCCAGGAGTGGGCATCCAGGTGTCAGAAATATAATTTGTTTGACACACTGGGGTGGGCCGTCAGTGTGCCACATTAATGGAAGGGAGGGAGTCTCCAGAAACAGAAACATAGAATCTGAAGGCCTGCATTGCAAGGGGTTTTAATAGCAGGAAAAAGGAGGTGCTAATGCCATTATACAGAAACATGGTCAGGCCACACCTGGAGTATGGGGTGCAGTTCTGGAGGCCTCACCTGTGAAGAGATGTTGAGCTGATGGAGAGGGTACAGAGAAGGGCAACCAAAATGGTACAAGGAATGCAGGATGTACTCTATGAGATAAGATTGAAAGGGCTGAATTTGCACCCTCTAGAGACTAGGAGGGAGAGGGGGGACATGATTGAGACCTTTAAATGTCTGCAGGGACTAAATAAGGTAGAGGGTAATAGCTTGTTCACATTGAAGAAGGGAGGTAACATGAGGGGACATAGCCTCAAACTGGAAGGTGGGCAATAGAGAGGTAATGTCATGGGGTAGTTTTTCATGGAGAAGGTGGTAGAGGCCTGGAACAAGCTGCCAGAGGAGGTAGTGGCAGCTAAAACGGTGGAGGGGTTCAAGAGGGCTTGGGATAGATTTAAGGGGTTAGGAAAAGAGAGTGGAAGCATAACACAAGGAGGGAGGTAGGTAGGGTGTTGGGCAGACTAGATGAGCCATGGGGTCTTTCTCTGCCATCACATTTCTGTGTATCTGTTAGGACAGATAAGGACCACTAGGCCCACCTAGTCTGCCCATTTCTCTAACTGATGGATAAGCTGCAGATTCTAGTTAACCAATGGCTTACTTCTTCCTACACCCACTAGACTTGCTTTATGTCTGTACCATACATTCTTGAATTCTCCCACTGTTCTTGACTCCACAACCTCCTCAGGAAGGCTGTTCCATGCATCCACAACCCTCTCTGTGAAAAAATGCTTTCTAACATTACCTCTGAGCTGCCCCCATCTTCAATTTGTGCCCTCTTCTTCTTGCACATCTCTTTTTCTGAAAGATGCTACCCTCTTGTACTTTGTTAATTCCCTTGAGATACTTGTAAGTTTCTATCATGTCCCCCTCTCCATTCTTTTCTCAAGGGTATGCATATTAAGCTGCTTTAGTCTCTTCTCGTATGTCTTCTGGTGCAGACCCCACACCATTTTGATTGCCCTTCTTTGAACAGCCTCCACTGTCTATGTCTTTGCAGAGATGGGGAGGGGGATATGTGCCAACATGGTGATTGGGCACCACACTGTCAGCTTTGGGGGGAGTGTGTGGTGGGCGGCAGGATACGCCAATTATGCAAAGCCGCAGCATGGCTCATTTAATTATTAATATGTTTCACCTGGAAAGGCACAATGAGCAAACGAGCTGATTGTAACTCCAGCCATGCGCATTACTGTGCACTGTAATATGCATGGATGAAATGTGGCTTGTTGCTGGGAGGGAGGATGAGATCTGCGGCTGCAAGGACGAAACTGTCCCTGATTGCAGGAGCAGATTTCTTTCAAGTACGGTGCTCACTCTGAAACTGCCATCATCGTCAACTTCCCTGTTAATTGGTGACTGAGGGAGACACCCATTAAAGTATCCCCTGCACTGGCCACAACACTGCCACACATCTGCAATGCTCTGCTATCACCCATAGGTTTCTTGTGCACTGTGCACAAAAACAATCATAAAAATTATATTTTTGCACACAAAGCACATACCTGAGGCAGACCCACATGCTTGGGCATGGGGCTCTTTGTGCTGACTGTTCCCCTTTAATCAACAGGAGTCAATGTGATTTACTAGTGATAGCACTAGCTTGCACCCAGGAGATCACGGGTTCAAACCGCACTAGAGCCAAATATTCACTGATTGACCACGGGCAGGTCACAAGAGCAATGCTGCACTTCAGCATGTACGTTGTTGTTTCAGCCATTACAGCCCAGAAGAGAAAACATTTTATTAGTTTTTGCTTATTTTTCCCAAGGTTTATAACACATCATGACAGCCTAAGAAGTTTGTATAAAAAGCATTTGCCAGCTGCAACTGACATCATCGAGGCTTTATGACATCATAGTGCTTACCATGACAGCAGGCTTTGATCATGTCACAAACAACAATTGTGAGATCAATTGAGGACAGTCAGGTCTTTTTTGAAAGAGTCATTATCAGAAATACAGAGCAAATCAATAACAAGAGGAAGTAAAGAGCAGCTGACGTCTCGGGGTAATTTTGGAAAACATAATATTTAGAGGCAATTTAGCTTGTAGTTCATATATCTAATATTGAGTTCACCTCTTATTTATTACTAAAGAAATCCCCACAAAAACAAGATTTTTATTCCTTAGAACTCATCTGCCTCTATCGCTTATTCCCTACTAGAAAACATAGTGCTTTGTTGTGATGTCACAGTTATTTAGTCTGTCGTCGTGGAAATAACTGATGTCGCAAGCACAGTGTTCTGCTGTCAGGTTGGGAAGAAGCAATAGGAGCTAACATACCTCTCAACTGTCCCTGATTTTCAGGGACGTCCCTAATTCTGCTTCAAAATTTTACTGTGTCCCTCCTAAAAGTTGTGTTTACGTGACCAAACAGTGGGGGTTGTAAGCACAAAATAATGTCAAACATTAAAGTTATAAACTTGTTCTTCCTTAGAAAATGCATTTTACACTAAGCCCTTTATTCTACCAGCTTCCTGAGTGGATAACACCATTTTTGAAAATGTGTCCCTGATTTTGGTCCTTTGTCCCTGATTTTTTTAAGCCTTGTCCCTGATTTACGAGACAGGAGGTTGAGAGGTATGGGAGATGAGGAACCCTAAAGTAACAGCTATCCTGTTTTCATGCCTTTGACTCCAGTAATAAATAACAGGGATATTAAATGCAGAAGTTATGCAAAACATAAGCTGCTTTGTGTTCAAATATTGTGTAGTTCAAACTTCTTTTCAGGGCATCGGTGGCTCTTTAAAAACCAAAAAGAAACAAATGTCAGTAAAACATGATTGCAATATTAATTTTTGGTCTTTCATTTTAGTAAACTTACTCTTAAAAAAGCTAGCCGCACCAAAAATAACAGGTAGAACATGTTATTATTTTTTTTAAATAGACGATTAATACTTTTTATTTCTGAAATATTTTTCTTTTTCCAGCTGCTATTACATGTTCTATCTGGTAGTAATAGGTATAGCACAAGGAGCAGTACTTTACCTGGATGCTAACATATCTAGTTCTAGCCCTCTTTATACCTATGTTCCCCCTAGGATTTTGAAAATGTTAGCCACTGTGACCAAAGTATCCCCAAAACATTTAGCCACGAGGACCCAGAATTTAATAGTATTCTTGTACCTTTTGGGTTCCTAATTTCATACTAAAATATGAGTCCTGGTGCTGTGCATCAAATACCAGATTTTTTGCACATTAGACATGAAAACGGGGGGGGGGGGCCTTGTGTTGATGCTAGAACCCCCATCCCAGTACTTTGGAACACTGGGGAACCCACTCCCAGTGTCCTGAAATGTTCCAGTAATCCTTTTCTCCATATAAAAAAGGAAAAATGTCCACCAATGTAATTTTTTTTCTGCAAAAAGGAAAAAGGTCTCTCGTCATTTCCCCAATCCCCCTCCTCATCCCAACCCTTCCCACTGAGCAACCCACCACCCCAACCCCCCCATACTTACCATCCAAGGTCAGTGGCTGTCATCTTCTGTGGACTGAGACACATCTGCACTCTTTCAAGCCAAACCATGAACTGAAGAATCAAGCTACATGCCATAGAATTGCTGTCAAATGTGTTTTCAACTTATGTTGTCATCTTGGCCATTTTTTAATATTTTTACACCAAATTTTCAACACAGGGGTTTTGGCACCCCACATCATGAACACTGGCAGAGTTTTGTTACTCGGTCCCAAAAGGTGATTTTGAAGTTGCTACAGGGAATCATCTTTTGGGGCTGAGTAACACAATGACAGTGCCAGTGTTCATGAGGTGAGGTCCCAAAAAGCCTGCTCCATGTTAAAACTGAGTGCAAAAATATTGAAAAATAGCTGAGATATGCATGGGCATTGAAATGGTTTTATGCACACTCATAACTCCAAATTCATAACGTTGCCATTTGTTTGCACCCCCTCATGAACAATATAGCTGCCATTCATCACATCCTGCACTAAATATGTTTTCGCACCTTTGGCATAGAATGACGTGGTTGCTGTGCAAAATGAGCTTTCGGGACCAATGACAGAAATGACAGTGGGGCACTTCATGAAGTGGGGTCACAAAAAGACCATGTTGAAAATTTTGTGAAAAAAAACAAACAAAAAATGGCAGAGTTACATGTGGTTCCTCAAACTTTATGACGCATGCATGTAACATAAAAACCCATTGAATTTAGGTAGAATACCAGATGTCCAGGCAGGATACCAAAATTCTGAATCTGGTATTCCACCAAGAATACCTTTTTTTCCCTTAAATTCTACCCCTAGCCAATAAGTAAAAACATGAATCACACAACAATATATGCTTCCAAATAATTTTTCATACTGTACTGTGGCTAAAAATGGTATAAACAGAAGATTTTCACCTCTGTGGTTTGGGAAACTTCATAGATCTTAGCCACATGCTACCATTCAGAGGTGGTGACATGGCAAGTGGTAGCGAGAACGTAGCTCATCAGCAGTGGGACCCCACTGACCGTGACGGCACAAGTGATTGCTCTTACAGCAGAAAGCTGACTCTCTGTCAGTTGTGATGTCACAGCCAGTGAGGTCATAGGGCTGATGACATATGAGGAAGAACAGAACTAGGTACGTCAGCGTCTATGAGTACTGTTCCACATAGCGCACCAGGTACTATCAGGTAGAAAATCTTCTCTGTAGCAGAAGGGAACAGAAGAAAATACTACAAAATGCAGGAAACAGTAGTTCATTACTTTTGAAAGTTAATCTTAATTTCAGGCGGTACAGTAGTTCATTAACCTAACAGTGTTCTACTACCATGCTGTGGAAAAAGGTAAAAAACAGGACCATGCTGGAAAAGAGATCATGCAAATCAGTTGGGCTATTCAGGGGAAATAAAAAAATTTAAATGTAATTACATTTTTGGTACTTATTACATTTTTACTTCCCTAGAACCTCTGCATGAAAGCAGGATCGTTGTTTCTCAGGCATCACCTCACCCACCTGCATGTGCTCCATCGCCCCTCAGCTGAAATTATAATTCTCTGGGACAACAATACCACAGTCTGTTGCTATGGAAATGACTATGATGACAAAGGAATAAGACTTCAGCAGAAAGTAAAGCAGGAGGATAGTGAAGTTCGAGCTACACCAATACTGGGCCCCATTCAAAAGGTTAGCATGGCCAAAACGAGGTTTGCACCATGCTAACACAGGATAGCACCGGCTGTTGGGAGCATACCCATATTCAAATGCCACCCATGTGCAGCGCACCCCCAACAGCAGCATCGCACACCAGTATTGTACTGTGAACCTGCAAATAAGGGAGCCCTCATGTATACACAACGAAGCACAACATTGAGAGTTTTCAAAAACTGCTAAACAGCCACCAGCATGGCACCGTTTAATGTTTTTGAAACCCAGCCCATAGTGACGCACAAAGGGGGGCGTTCACTGTCAAGAGTTGGGGTCCTGCTGGTCCAGCAGTCCCTCCCTAGCCTCAGTCCCCTCATGTACAAAAACATTCATCTCTGGTGGTCCTGCGGTCTCTTCCTATCTCTGATCCCCACAAAAATGTTTATGTATTTCTTTTTAAAGTAAGCCCTGAGCTGGCCTGGTTGCACTGGAGGTTGAGGCGCTGGTCACTACACCACACCAGTGACTGGGGTTCAGGAATGAGCCCGGGCCACTGGGGGACAGCAGGGGTGAGAGAGATCGAGCACCTGGAGGACTGCTCTATTCTCTTGGGGAAGGAAGGTTTGCCATCTGACTGCTGAGAGTTGACTGCCTTCTGGTGGTGGCCAGAGGGCAGTATGGGTCAGAAGGGCACATGCTGGCATCCTTATGATGGTGGGAAGGGAGGATGGGAGAAAAAGTAGCCAGAAGATTCCATAATGTCCATACCAGCACCCTGGCTGGCCCACCCAACATCTGGATTTCAGTCTGGGATGGGGTAAAGCCAGCACCCCTTCACCCTGGCCCTGCCACAGGAGGACCCATGGGGGAATTACAGGGTTGTTGAGGAATGGTGCAGCCAGAGACAGAGTCCCTCTGAGGGAGGGACTGGAGCCACCTGCAGGGCTCAGGGGTCATAAAAACCTATATGGAAAAAAGAAAGTAAGCCCTGGTGGTCTAGCAGGCCCCGCTGCCAAACCCCAACCCACCCATATCATACCTCTAGAAGTCCCTGGTGGTCTAGTAGACTCATGCCCCTTCACCCTAGCAAGTACTGTCCCACCACCCCCCCATCCTAACCCAGAGAGCCTGCTACTGGTGCAGTCCTCCACACACCACCATGGCCAGTTACAGACTGAGTTGTCGTGGAGCACATACTGTACCACGCACACCATAAAAGGTCAAACTGTGGCCAGATATGGTGGTGTGATGAGGGCTATGCCAGTAGCCTGCTCTCAGGGTTGGAACAGGAGTTGGGTTGTGGGGCCGTACCTGCCAGGCCAGGTGGGTGAATGATCTGCTAGACCACCAGGGACTGCTAGATGTATGATATAGGCAGGTTGTGTTTTGGGAGGGAAACCACTAGACCAACAGGACTTACTTTTTCCTTTTTTAACCTCTATAGGTATCGAGGCTAGGAAAGGATTGCTACACCACCAGGAATGTCTGCTCATTAAAAAGAAGGGGAATGGAGCTTGTGAGGGAGACCAGTCCCAGCCCACTTGACCACACTTGAGCTGGCTGTATCGCCTAGAGGTTAGATTAATGAACTGCGAATGATCTTGGTACATCCAGCAGACAAGACCTGAGTTTGATTCTCATAATCTCCACTTACATACTGTGTGACTCTGAGCAAGTCACTTTACTGCCCAGTGCAGCCAGGTCGCCCCCGAAAACAGGCACTTGTGCCTAGTGGGCCTTACCCAGTTACCAAAGACTAAAAACCAAAAAAATTACTCTGCATACAGGTGAGCCCATAATGGGCATGCAAATGGCCTGTCAGTGCCATGCATGCCCAATGGGCTCATCTAAAACAGAAATAAAGCCAGCACTCAGAAGGGCAGTGAACAATTATTTTTACTGTGCTTAAATAATAAACTGATAGTCAAGGTACAAAAAATCATAGTACCTTACAGTGCATAATCAATTCTATAAATCAGGTCCAACCCACGTCTGACCAGCCCTGCACTTCAAGACAAAAAAACTCTTCATCAGACTCTCCTCTGCATGCTTTGGCTGTATGGGGGTCACAGAGCTCACCATTGTGTGCCATGCTTTACCCCGTGGATGGTCTTCAGCCCAGCACTCAGGGAGCGTGGCACACATCAAGGTGACCAGTGGCTGTCCGCAAAGCTGTCATGGCTTGATATGCAGACAGATCGTGCGATCAGTTTGAATCGCATTGTCTGAATGTGGTGCTAGAGCCAGACAGCACTGTGTGCATGGTGCCCTGGTGTGCATACACAGCCAGAGGACTCGGAATATTGGCCCTTTGTGTATTTTTACAGAAATATTGTCTGGAATAAGGAAGGGAAGGTAAAGAAAATTGTTCGAATTTAACCTTCTTTTATGTGAACGTTGTTTATTTATTGATTGGAAGATTTACCAGGAAATCCATACTGAGCCATGAAGCTCATTTCCAGATGTGTTTTGGGGGACACATAACTAATACAGAAAGTTATAGAAAAGGTAGATAAGATAGAAAGCCAGGACTGACCAAACTCCATCAAATGAGGTTTGAGTTTCTTTTAACATATTTTCTTTGCCAAAGATCCATTTTGTAAGTGCAACAGCACATTACAGACTAGCTGTTATTACCATGCTGCCAAGGTTTCTTAAGGGCACTCTTCCTTCAGTCTATACATCACAGTGCACCTGTGGTGTGTTGCTGTGTAGTTTTGCACAAACAGGCACTTCTTGTTTACTTGTACAGTGTATTGGAAAACCACTTTGGATAAAACACTTGTACATTTATATGTATATAGATACATATATGAAATATTACATCCAGGGGACATCTTATATTGACATTAATAGAGAAGGTTAGAAAAATCAGCAATCTGACTCGCTGAAAACTGTCACATGGTATCTTATTTTAGCATAAGTGGACAACTCAACTCAGACAGCTGATTATTGATTAATTTCCAACTTTTTAGGGTTATTTTATCGGTGCAGTAACACCCTCCAAAGTCTCTGACTGTGCAGAATTGTACAGGCTTCTTGTGGGGACTTGAACACTGGACAGCAGAACTGGACCCAATCAGTAAAATCAGAAGTGTCCAGACTGCATTTAAGATGACCAAATATTTCCAGTCTAGCCTCACTGGCCAGTCTGGCTTTTACTGACATTGCCCAGTCCAGGTTCAGAAGTCCTGTTTTCACCCTGTCTTAGGCAGATGTGAAGAGTGGACCACCAAAACCAAACCTGATTGGTAACAGCCAGACAGTAAGATACAGGCATCTTGTACCTGGTCAGACTTGCCAGTCCAGATTTTGCCTATCTGGTTCGGGTGGCTGTTTTTACCCATACCTTTTTCTGTGTGCTTAAAGGCATGAAGCAAAACAATGCACTCAGTGTGTCCGTACAATAGAGCAGGACTGGACACCTCAGTGGTTGTTGTTGCTTACATAATGAAAATGATAGAACTAACCTCTTACCATCTTACTGTCAATTTCTGAACAAATTACCAGACACTACCAGTCAGAAATACAGTCAATTCTCCCTAAAACTGCCCATTTCAAGGATGCTCTGAGAAAAAAACTCACTCCAAGTTCCAAATGATCCTGTTTCAGTTAATCTATAAACCTAGATTGCACTGTAACTCCCCTGGTGGTGGCCCGCTCAGTAAAAATTTGTACCCATGCTCATCTGCACATTTCAGAAATTACCTCTTTCCTTGCTTTTTTCTAAAACAAAATGGACCCCTTAAATACAAAAACAAGGAATCAGTTACGGCCTCCAACCCCAACCACCCTTTTCACTTCGAGTGAGGAACCAACCACCTCTCCAATACACACTCTCAACTGCTCTACCAGTACACACAGATCCACAATCACCTCCCCAATACACAGACACAACTGCTCTTCCAGTTCAAACAGACCCCAACCACCTCTCCAATACACAGACATAACTGCTCTTCCAGTACACACCCACCAAAATTCACCTCCCCAATACACAGACGCAACTGCTCTTCCAGTACACACAGACTGAATATTCACCTCTCCAATACACAGACACAACTGCTCTTCCAGTACACACAGACCCACAATCATCCCCAATAGACAGACGCAACTGCTCTCCCAGTACACACAGACCCACAATTATCCCCAATAGACAGACGTAACTGCTCTCCCAGTACACACAGACCCACAATCACCTCCCCAATACACGACACAACGGCTCTATCAGTACACACAGACCCAAAATCACCTCCCCAATACACTGACTCAACTGCTCTACCAGTACACACAGACTGAATAGTCACCTCTCCAATACACAGGCACAACTGCTCTTCCAGTACACACAGACCCACAATCACCCCCAATAGACAGACGCAACTGCTCTCCCAGTACACACAGACCCACAATTACCCCCAATAGACAGACGTAACTGCTCTCCCAGTACAGACAGACCCACAATCACCTCCCCAATACACAACACAATGGCTCTATCAGTACACACAGACCCACAATCACCTCCCCAATACACTGACTCAACTGCTCTACCAGTACACACAAACCCACAATCACCCTCAACACGCAGACACAGCTGCTCTTCCAGGACACAGAGATCCACAATCACCTCCCCAATACACAGACACAACTGTTCTTCCAATACACAGAGACCCACAATCACCTCCTCAATACACAGACAAAACTGCTCTTCCAGTACACACAGACCCACAATCACCTCCCCAATACACAGATACAACTGCTCTTCCAGTACACACAGACCCACAATCACCTCCCCAATACACAGACACAACTGTTCTTCCAATACACACAGACCCACAATCACCTCCTCAATACACAGACACAACTACTCTTCCAGTACACACAGACCCACAATCACCCCAATACACAGACACAACTGCTCTTTCAGTACACACAGACCCACAATCACCACCCCAATACACAGATACAACTGGTCTTCCTGTACACACAGATCAACATTCACCTCCCCATACAGACACAACTGCTCTTCCAATACACATTAGACCCACAATCACCCCTCCAAAACACAGACACAGCTGCTCACCGAGTAAACAGAGACCTATAATCATCTCCTCAATAGACAGACACAATTGCTCTCCCAGTACACACAGACCCACAATCACCTCTCCAATACACAGAGAAAACTACTCTCTCAGTTCACACAGACCCACAATCACCTACCCTATACACAGACACAACTGCTCTCCCAGTACACACAGACCCACAATCACCACCCCAATACACAGACACAACTGCTCTTCCAGTACACACAGACCCACAATCACCCTCCAATACATAGACACAACTGCTCTCCCCAATACACAGACCCTGAATCTCCTCTCCAATACACAGAAACAACTGCTCTCCCAGTACGTACAGACATCACCCAGTCACACCTCCCACAATACCTCCCCAATAGACAGACATGACTGTTCTTCCAGTACGCGAAGACCCACAATCTCCTCCCCGATACCTAGACACAACTGCTCTCCCAGTACACACAGACCCACAATCACCCCCAAATACACAGATACAACTGCTGTTCTAGTACACACAGACACACAATCTCTTCTCCAATACACAAACACCACTGCTCGCCCAGTACACACAGACCCACAATCACCTCCCCAATACACAGAAACAACTGCTCTCCCAGTACACACAGACACACAATCACTTCTCCAATACACAGACACAACTGCTCTCCCAGTACACACAGACCCACAATAACCTCCCCAATACACAGACACAACTGCTCTTCAAGTACTCACAGATCCCACCTCCCCAATACACAGACACTACTCCTCTTCCAGTACACACAGACACACAATCACCTCCCTATACACAGACACAACTGCTCTCCCAGTACACACAGACCCATAGTCACCTCCCCAAAACACAGACACAGCTGCCTCTCCCAGTACACACAGACCCACAATCACCTCCCCAATACACAGAGCCTCAAGGGTGACAAGCACCTCCCCATTACGCACAAAGCCACAAGCACCTCTGCAATACAGAGGCACAACCACTTGCCCAATACACACAGTCCATACTTCCTTCCCAATACACAGTGTCAACCACCTCTGCCCACATTCACAGAGCTGTAAGCACCTTCCTACTTTATGAACAGTTATCTCTTCCCCTAAAAGACACAAAGGTCCAACCACCTCTCCAATATGCTACACACTGCCACAATCAACTGTTCTATTATGGAGCCACAACCACTGCATTCATCCATTCAATGAGAAAGAATTGTTAGTTACAAATAAAAAGAAGGGCTTCACATTGTGGCATTGTTGTCAGCACCGCAAACCGACTGTAAGTCTTGTAAGTTGGCTGCCCACAGCCCACCGTGTTGCATATAAAATGTTGTCCTATTCATGAATCTGGGGTTGGCTGGCAGAAAAAGAGAGTGGTGGTAAATGGTATACAGTCAGAAGAGTTGCAAGGCACAAGTGGAGTACCACAGGAATTAGTACTGGGGCTAGTCCTCTTCAATATCTTCATCTGTGACACTGCAGATGGACTGGAGGGCAAAGTTTTTCTGTTTGCGGATGGTACCAAGACCTTCACCAGAGTAGATGAGCCAGTTGGAGTGGACAGAATGAGAAGAGGTCTGACTACATTGGAAAAATGGTCAAAAGCATGACAACTGATGTTTAGCGCAAAGAAGTGCAAGATCATCTGGGGTTTCCACAGTGAAATTGGGAAAGTATGAACAAAGGTATTGCAATCTATACACTGTCTAGTCTGCAGTACAGTGATCCGAGTAAATCCACTTACACCCTTCAGTTTTTTCTTAATCCTTAATATCTAACCAGCAAAATGCTGAGCTCCTGTATCAGTATGGCTGAGGGATCTTCAGAATTTTCAGCCACATCAGCTGTCAAAGGGGGACTCGTCTAAAGCCCCGAGCAGCAAGGGACCATTATCAGCTGCCAAAAGGGGCCAGGAACTCAGAAGAAATCAGTGGTGTGGGGCTGGGGGCTTCTTTGTTCGGCAGGAGCATTACCCCCTTCCCCAGCCTCAGGAAATTCAGGATCGCTGATGGCCCAAGTCTCCCCATACCACCCAATCACCATGAGGGTCCGAGACTGGGTGTCAAATTTGAACACTAGCAACAGGGTATGTAAGGGCTCAGACGCTGAATTGCATCATCAGTATAGCTGAGGGATTTTTGGTCAACCCACCGTCTTTGTCATTGGCGTGTATTAAATAGCCTAAATGGGTAGGTCTATCAAGTTCTGGCTAATGGGATGTAACAGTTTAGCAAAGTGGAAATGGACTGTGTTATTTAACTTTTTTCTTTATTTTCCTTCTTTTTCAGATCCCCTGTTTTCACGTGCTCCAAGTGGGGGAAGCAAATGAGTTTCTGGCAAATAAGGGACCACTGTGAGCAAGCTAGACTGTGTTTAAAATCCTTGTGGCAAATTGTTTTAACTTGCCTGTAGTTGGGTAAATTCTCAAGGGAAGAGGGTGTGGGATGGATATGCCAGCTAAAGACAAGGGAAAGTGACTGCAAAAAAGAATATATATATATATATATATATATATATATATATATATAATACATTTTATTTCACAGAAGCACCTTTCAGGCCATCAAGGCACTTTACAAGAAGAAAAAACAACAATACAATTAATAGTGAACAACACAATAAAAGCTTTCTGATGAGTGTACTAATTCAGTACCCATAAATGCCTGATGCTGTAGGTAATTTTTCAACTCCTGTTTAAACCCTCCCACAGTCGTGCACTCCCAAAGCTGATGAGGTAGAGAATTCCAAAGTGAAGGGGCCATGTGCATGAATGCACAGGCCCCCTCAAGATTTCAGTGACACCCTTGGAATCTCCAGCAACCCCTCATCAGCCAAATGGAACTGTCGCATTGGGTGATAAGGCACAAGAAGCTCTTTCAAGTAGTCAGAGCCCAGTACATGTAGGGTTATGTAAGCAGTAAACCAACTTTAAAGGTGATCCACCACCTAATTAGCAGCTAGTGTAGATTGTGAAGCATAGGAGTAATATGGGCAGCTAGAGAAGCCCCATCAACAACCGTGCTGTAGCATTCTGCACGAGCTGCAGGTGGCGGATATCAGCCCCAGGTAGCCCTAAGTATAGGGAATGGCAATAATCCAGGCATGAGGTCACGAAGGCATGGACCAACATAGGTAGGTTCCTGGACGGAACAAGATGCTTAATCGTGGAGATGTTCCTTAGATGTTAAAAGGAAGACTTTTGGAAGAAAGAAAAGGAAGATCTGATACAGTCCCACACAAAAGATTAATACACAAGATAGCCAGCCTTGGAGTGGGTCCCAAGGTGGTAGCCTGGATAAAAAATTGGCTAGACAACAGGACGCAAAGGGTAGTAGTAAATGGAGTACACAGTGAAGGAAGGAGGTTGCTAGTGGGGTACTGCAGGGTTCAGTACTGGGACCGGTCCTTTTTAATGTCTTTATAAGTGACATTACAGAGGTACTGGAAGGAAAAGTATGTCTCTTTGCAGATGACACAAAGATCTGCAACTGGGTTGATACACAAGATGGAGTGGAAATGATGAGAAGGGACTTGGCAAGGTTGGAGGAATTGTCAAATGTATGGCAGCTCAGATTCAATGCAAAGAAGTGCAAGGTAATGCACATCGGAACCAAAAACCCAGGGGAAGTGTACACAATGGGGGGTGAGAAACTGACAACAGTAAAAATAGAAAGGGACATGGGGGTAATTATATCAGATGACCTAAAGGTGGGCAAGCAATGTGAGAAGGCAGTAAGGAAGGCTGGGGGGATACTGGGATGCATAGGAAGAGGCATCAATAGTAGAAAACAGGATTATCCCTCTGTACAGACAGTTGGTGAGACCCCATCTGGAGTACTGTGTGCAGTTCTGGAGGCCCCATCTCCGCAAAGACATAGACAGAGTGGAGGCTGTCCAGAGGAGGGCAACCAAAATGGTGCAGGGTCTGCACCAGAAGACATACGAAGAAAGACTAAAGAAGCTTAATATGTATACTCTTGAGGAAAGAAGGGAGAGAGGGGACATGATACAAACTTTCAAGTACCTCAAGGGAATTATCAAAGTCCAAGAGGGTAGCATCTTCCAGAAAAAGAGATGTGCAAGAACAAGGGGGCACAATTTGAAGATAGAGGGGGGATGGCTCTGGGGTAATGTGGGGAAGTATTTTTTCACTGAGAGGGTTGTGGATGCATGGAACAGCCTCCCTGAGGAGGTCGCAGAGTCAGGAACAGTGGGGGACTTCAAGAATGCATGGGACAGGCATAAGGCAGTCCTAGTGGCGGGTAAGAGGAAGTAAGCTGCTGGTTAACTAGGATCTGCAGTTTATTTCCGTTAGGTAGGAAAATGGGCAGACTAGGTGGGCCAAGTGGTCCTTATCTGCTGTCAAATTCTATGTTTCTATGTTTCTATGTAGACTTGATGACTGCTGACACCTGACCTCATAACGCCAACCCGTCGTCAAGCACTACCCCCAGGTTTTGCACATGTTCAGACAAAGGGATCTTGGAGCCCCCAAGAAAAAGCCCTCCACTACTCATCTATCCGCCGACCTGGGTCCACCACTGTCATCTCTGTCTTTCTGGCTTTCAACTTTAACTAGCCCAAATTCATCCATTCCTGGATTTCAGCAAGGCAGTTATTAAAATCCAGGACCGCTCTCTCCAGGTCAGGCGTGAAAGATGGGTAGAGCTGGGTATCATCAGCATAGCAGTGAAACCTGAGCCCATACCATCTTACAATGTCTCTGAGGGGCAGCATATACACTACAAACAACATGGGGGACAGCACTGATCCCTGAGGTATCCCACATGGCAGAGAGAATGGGTCTGAAGAAAAACTCCCAGACACCACTCTGACTTCTGCCAGTGAGAAAAGATGTAAACCACCTGAGGACCACGCCTGTCAGGCCACAGATGGACCCCAGGGGCCCAAGCATTACCCCATGGTCCACAGTGTCAAAGGCTGAGGAGAGGTCAAGGAGCACCAAGGTAGAATGGCTTCTCTGATATCTTACCATTAGGAGATCATTGAGCACCCGAACCAGTGCGGTCTCAGTATTGTGCCTCTTTTGAAAACTGGACTGGAGAGATTTGTAGATGTTATGGATGGTCCAGTGGTCCTCCAGCTGTACCACTACTACTTTCTCAATAGCCTTCCCTATAAAGGGAAGGTTTGAGATTGGTCTGTAGTTGGACAGAGAATCTAGGTCCAAAAAGGCTTTATTTAGGAGGGGTGTCACCACTGCCTCCTTCAGGGAGGTTGAAAACTCACCGGATTCCAGAGAGCACTGGACTATCTGTGCCAGGACTGGGCCGATAATATCATAACATCCCATAATCAGGGTAGCTGGGCCCGGATCCAAACTACAGCATGTAGGACACATATACTGGACAATCCGTATGACATCCGTGAACTCCGGCAGAACAAAGGTACTCCAGGAAGCTTGAAGTAAGGTGACCAGACTCCGATCCCCCGTAACTCCCATAGAGAGGGTCGAGAGAAGTTCCGACCTGATGTCGGCCACCTTATCTGCAAAGAACTGAGCAAGTTCATCGCACTCCACTTGTGAGCACACAATTGGGCCTCCCCCATCAGCCCAAGTTGTTGCTAAGCTCCTTATTGATCTAGTTGCCACCTGCTTCCCAGTCATATCAATACTGGTGACTAAACTGAACACTGGCAATCAGGTACCTGGGTACAATCGCTGCTGTTGCCTGTGCAGCCACAATTATGGAGGCTGACCAGCTACACTCCCTAGGAAATGATCTCCCAGACCTAAGAAAGAGTCCCCACCATCCCTATGGGTCCAATGGGGTTAGGGTGGATAATAATGATTATACAATGGTCACAAAAAAACTCACACAATCCTGCATTTTTATTGGCTGCCTGGCACCTTTCCAGCATTGTAAAATTCAACATTATCAATGCAAAAGGTGCCAACCAGCTGCATCTCAGTAACTCCCCCCCTCCAAAAAACTTTAATATCACTCCGAGCCGCCATCTTATTTTCCTCACTAAACCTACCAGCTGAAACCCTCAGGACTGCCTGGCATAAACCAGCACTTCATCCAAATGGCAAATGGAAATAACCTCATAAAATCAGCGCAAGCTGTAAAAGTCATGAACAGCCAACCGCTATTTTCTAACCACAGAATAATTTCTTTCATTTTTATACTGGCCTTTATTAGTGACAACTCCCTCGCAAGCCTACAGTACCCTTCCAAGTCCTTACCAGTATCGGCTCCATTTTCCATTACCCCAGGCCATGTTTACCTTGCAGTTCGATTTACAAATGCTCAAAATCACAAACAAAAAAAAAAAGACAAAAAAATATTCCGATCTACCAGCCCAGATGACTCCACAGTTCAAATTTGCAAACGTTCCAGCTCTAAACCTGTGAGCTTCGACCCTCTTCACTGTTCCGGTACAGAAGACAGCCAAAATCAGCACTGACTAAAAACTGTTTTACACAGATGTCAGTAATTACCCTTCTTTCCGATATTAGCTTTGCCATCACTTCCACCTCATCGGAAAACCCCAAAGTGCACACTGTCATTTAATTCCCATTGCTCCTGCACAACACAGCATTTTACAAGCTGTCTCCTTCTCTATGGAAAACATTCCAAGCATGGCAGTAGGCAGCAACCAAGAACTATTTTTTATTGTGCAAGAATAAACTAAATAAAAATTCGAAATACATTACAAAAATTTCTTTTTTGTTGTTTTTTTTTAACCTAAAAAAAAAGGGGCACCGATGCAAAATAGCAATAACTCACTCCAGGGTGTTGGTGATGCTGGATTTACCCATGCCTGGCGAGGTTCAGTCACTCAGCCTGTGGCCTCATGACCGAACCACGCCAGGCGTGAGTAAACCCAGCATCATCAACACCCCGTCGTGGTTTATTGCTTAACTCTATACTGTTACCTATATATGGCCTAACTAAGTATGGAAATTGTTACAATCTTTTTTTCAAACATAAGAAGCTGATAAAAAGATAAAAAGAGCTTTCTCTCTTCCCCTACTAAAATCATCAGGTATCTGACTAAACTTAAGTTAGTACTATGCGGAGACACTGATTCCAACCCAGGTCCACCCACCCCTAACTATATTCTCAGTGATCCCACCAATCCCTGCTAGGCCAGTGCTAGGGGACATAAACTAGTGCATATGAATGTCAATAGTTTAAGGCTCAAGATGCAGGACCAGGAGGTCTGGATAACATTGTACAAGCTTGATGTGTCTGCAGTGTCTGAGACCTTGCTAAAGCCACAAATACTCCCCCATGAAGTCGATCTAGTAGGCTATAATGTGTTCAGAAAGGGTCGAGAAGGGAAGAAAAGTGAGGGGGTTCTTATCTATATTAGCTCCAAATTCAATGCCACACAAATAGACGTCCCTCCCCTGTGTATCTGTAAATGAGCCAGCACTTATTAGAATGCTACTTAGCAACACCAAACCCCAATACATAGGTTGTGTCTACCTACCTCCTCAAACAACTGCGTCCTCCTTTGAATCACTAACCCAAGTGCTAATGGAATGTACCCCTGGGGAGATGATCCTCTTATGTGATTACAATCCAAATTGGTGCTCCAAAATCAATACCGTATAGAAGAACCCAGTCCTTGACACCCATCTCATGCAAGTTATTGAGCTGCCCACCAGGCATAATGCCAAATTTGGCAACCACCTCCAGCTTGACTGGCTCTTGTCATGAGCCCTGACAGAATACTGGCTACAGGAATAATTGCAGATTCACTGAGTGACCACTCATCCATTTTCTGCGTATGAACCAACAAGCTCCCTAAACTGCTGGCCAAGGTTTTTTAGGCTAGAAACTATTTTAACCTTGTCTTTGCAGATTTCTGCTCTGCCCTGTATTCTGTCAACTGGGATCCTATACCTGCCCTACCTACCTTGGATGACGCCTTAGACTACTTATCTGATGTGTTTATGTCGGTAACTAATGTACATGCTACCTGCAAGAAGCTAAGGGTGCAGGGCAAATGCTACAGGTAGCTCAACTCCAACCTGAAACAAACAATGTTACTCTGGCAATACAAAACCTTGAATCTCAAATCAGACTGGAAGAAATACAGGGCACTAAGAAACAAGTGTAAGAAAGCCACAAAAATGTGAAAAGCCAGTATCTGCTCGGTCTCCAATCTCTGCACCGAGGGGATCTCAAGAAATTCTGGGGTCAAATAAATGTGCTGCTAAAGGGCAGAACCAGCACTCAAGATGGCGATGTTCTGATTGATGGTACACTGACCAATGGCCCCACCACAGTAGCAGTGGCATTCAATACCCTATTTACTGATCTTGGCAAATATAAACCTCTAATCCCTACTGCCCCTCCTCAAAGAATGGCAACCGAACAGGATCTCCACCAGCCTCAATTTAATTTCAAACTGGTCAAGCCATCAGAACTGCTACCCCTCCTGAAGCAAATAAACCCTGACTCTTCCCCTGGATATGACCGACTGGAGCAGGCTGCTGGCTCGGCTATTACTCTGTCTGTTACCATGCTAGTAAACAGGTCGCTACTTGAAGGGAGTGTCCCTAGCAAGTGGAAGGTGGCTGTTGAAGTCCCTGTCCATAAAGCAGGGTCACATGTAAATTTGGGGGAACTATAAGCCCATTTCCATTCTCTGCCCTTCAGCAAAGGTGCAGGACAGACTGTTCTACAACCAACTGCAGAGCTACCTAGAGTGGCATCTGCTCTTGGCCAACAATCAGCATGGATTCAGAAGAGGCCATGGAACTGATACAGCCATAATCAGAGTCACGACTGACACCCTGAGGCCATGGGCAGGGGGGTCCCCAACTGGGGCTATATTCATTGATTTATCAAAAGCAATTGACTTGGTCAGTCATGAATTGCTTCTCTGCAAACTTCAACTGCTTGGACTCGATAAGTTCTTGCTTTCCTGGTTCAAAAGCTACCTGCTCAACAGGCCCCAAATATTAAATGGAAAGGGGTACAATCAGGCTGCAGACCAGTGACCACTGGAGTACCCCAGGGCTCAATCTTAGGCCCTCTGCTCTTCACCATCTGAGAAACATCGCTAGGATGAAGCACCTTGTTCCGTCCGGTGACCTTCATACATTGATCCACGCCTTTGTGACCTCGCATCTGGATTATTGCAACTCGCTTTAATTTGTGCTACCGGGGGTTGATATCCTCTGCTTGCAGCTGGTGCAGAATTCTGCAGCCCGGTTGTTGATGGGGATTCCTAGATCTTCCCATATCATGCCAGTGCTGCGGGACCGGCACTGGCTGCCTGTTCAGTGGAGGATCACCTTCGAAGTCGGTTTACTGACATATAAAGCCTTACACAGACTGGGCCTCGACTACCTGAAAGAGCTTCTGGTTCCTTATCGCCCTGAGTGACCGCTCCGCTCTGCCAATGAGGGGTTGCTGGAGATTCTGAGGGTGTCTTTAAAATCTGCTGGGGCACGGGCATTTATGTTCATGGCCCCTAGCCTCTGAAATTCTCTACCCAGTCAGATTAGGGAGTGCATGACCTTGGGGGAATTTAAACAGGCCTTAAAAACTTTTCTTTGGAAAAAGGCATACAGTGATGAAGACTGCAGACTTTGATTGTATTGTATATTTTAATGGGATTACTGTATTGTTTTTATTTGTTTTAACTGTACTGCACCTTGACATCTGAAAGGCGCATTAAAAATAAAGTATGTTATTATTATTATTAATGACATTGGGCTGGACTTTGGTCTTGAAAATCTGATCATGTACGCAGATGACTTAGTTGTATATTGTAGTGCTCCTCAACCTACGGTCATCACTACAAAGCTTCAGGCCAATCTCATGGTAATAGAGGCCTGATTTACCTCCAACTCACTGGTGCTGAATGTCCAAGAGGGGAACAAGGCATGATGGTCTGCATCTGTCTAGGAGGGGAACCAGGATCATTGGTGATAGGTTTAAATGCCTCATTGGTAAGCATTTAAACTAGCCAAGGAAGGAGGCACTGGAAAGGAGTAGGGAAATCCTAGGCCCCCTCTAAAAAAGTCAGGGTAGTAAGTGAGGAAAACACCAAGTTAGAGATGTTGATAGGGAGAAGGGCAGGGGTAAATGGAGAAAGTGCAAAGGCAATAAGGATAGGAATGGGGCAAAAAGAGGTAAGGCCATCAGAAAATGGAGGGTAATGAGTACCAATGCCCATAGTCTGGGCAACAAGCTCCCTGAACTGGTGACCTTCATGAAAGAGGGATACCTGGATATCGTGGCAGTCACAGAAATATGGTACACAGAGAACCATGACTGGGATGTTAACATACCAGTGTACACATAAAAGATTAATAAACAAATTAGCCAGCCTTGGAGTGGGTCCCAGGGTGGTAGCCTGGGAAAAGCACTGACTGAAAAACAAGATACAGTGGGTAATAGTAAATGGAGTCCACCATGAATAAAGGAGGGTTACTAGTGGGGTACTGCAAAGTTCAGTACTGGGGCCAGTCCTTTTAATGTCTTTATAAGTGACATTGTAGAGTGACTGGAAGGGAAAGTATGTCTCTTTGTAGATGACACAAAGATCTGCAACAGGGTTGATGCGCAAGATCGGGTTGGTCATCTGACATGACCTTCCCGCTGTGAGCCCATGCTGCCTTGGTTCTTGTGCCCCACTGGTCTCTAGGTACTCAACAATTCTTTCCTTCAGAAGTGATTCCATCATTTTCCCTACCACAGAGGTCAAACTGACAGATCTGTAGTTTCCTGCCTCTGTCTTGCTCCCACTTTTGTGAAGGGGAATCACATCCGCCCTCCTCCAGTCCTCAGGTACCACACCATCCTCCCCTGATTTATTAAACAGGGTAGTCAGTGGTGTCACTAGTTCTCCCCTTAATTCTTTTAGAATTCTGGGGTGAATTCCGTCAGGCCCCATTCTTTTGTCAACCTTCAATTTTAGGGGTTCTTTCAGAATCCTTTCTTCTGTGAAAGGACTGGGATCAACCCCCTCCAATCTAGAGTGTTTCTGTTAATTGGATTAGGTACTCTCTTCCTCTTTTGTGAATACTGAGCAGAAATATTCATTCAGTATTCCTGTCTTTTCACTGTCCCTCTCTGCCCACCCACTGTCTATTCTATTCAGCCTCACTGTCCCTCCCTTTGTCTTTCTATGCTCCCTGATGTACCTATTAAAGGTTTTATCCCCCTTCTTAACCAAGTTGGCTGTCTCTTCCTCTTCCCCAGGGTTGCCCGACTCTCTTCATGAGACCTTTCCTGTAGCCCCTCTATCATCTTGATTGCTCTCCTCTATACCCCTTCCAGCATGCTGGTGTCCTTTTTAAGATGTGGATGCCAGTACCTCCCCCATAAATTGTTAAATGTCATTAGGCATCAATTGATGAGAGGCAGATGATTTAAATAGGTAGGGAGGTCGCCTATGACTGTTGCTGGTGGCCCCTAAAAACAAAACGCCATCAATATCAACACCGATACCAGAGCCTCCCATCAAAAATTCAGAACCAACAGTGAAGGGTTGCTCTACCGGGTGACTAGCCACTTGATTACTGTGCCTGTACAGTCCAAATCCCCCGCTATTTATCCTCAGGAGTGTTGATGAAAAACATGCTCCCTGTTTATGGAATGTTCATGTGTCGACATGTTTTGCAGGGTGCCCAGAAATATTTTGACATGGCATTTGTACTGAGCATGATTCATAAACGCACACACACATGCACGCACACACATACATGCACACACACACACATGCACGCACGCACATGCACGCACGCACACACACACACACACTCGCACACACACACGCGCGCACACACACACGCACACACACACGCACGCACACACGCACACACACACGCACACACATGCACGCACACACACATGCACACACACGCACACACACGCGCGCACACACACGCACACACACACGCGCGCACACACACACGCACACACATGCGCGCACACACACGCGTGCACACACACGCACACATGCACACACGCACATACACGCATACACACATGCACACACGCACACACACACGCGCATACACACAGCACATGCATACACACATATGTGCGCACACACACTACACACACGCAACACACGCACACACACACACGCACACACACACGCACACACACATACGCAATGCGCACACACACGCGCGCACGCACGCATCAGCACTCATCACACACACACGCGCATACACATACGCCGCACTACACACATACACACACGCTGCACACATGCCAGCGCACACACACGCATACACGCATTCATTACGTGCAATGATGCATACTGCACACACACACACATATGCACGCACGCACGCGCACACACACACACAGATATACACACACACACACACACACACACTTTGTCCAAAAAGATTTGTCAGTCAGTCCCTAGAGGGTTTTCCTCACCATTCTGCACATCAAATTAGGGTGGAGGTGCTTGCAAACTAAGTGTTTCAGATAACCAGATGAGACAATTCTGTATTTTATGCTGAATGCACAACAGAATGTATTTGGTTATTTTTATTTAGTTATTTATTTACAATTTTAGTTGGTCTCATTTTGGTGGGGGGGACTGCTTCTACCCCATTCCATAAGTGGGTGAACTGGAGCACTAGTAGTAGTATTTATTGCTACTGATGCGTTCTGACTTGCCATTACATCCTCAGTACTGCACCCTGTGGATTATGACCTGCCGGTATATGGTGCTGCTGACACCACTGCCTTCAGCAAGATTTGTCTCGCCCTAAACAAGGCTTGCAGACTAATGGCCAGCGCACCCAGGCTCACTCACGCATGTCAACTCTATGACATGGCCAATCTCCTTAACCTCGATGAATGTCTCTGCTACCAAACCTGCCTTCTAACTAAGAAAATTCTGCTCAGACTCTCCCCACCTGGGGTGACTGCCACCATCCAACATATCCCTTCCATGGTCTCTACCCAAACCACTAACAAGGCCACCCTTCTAGTATCCAGAACTAGGACCACCCAGGCACAGAGGTCATTTTCCTACAGAGCCTCATCCATGGTTTATCTCTTTCTCTACAACCATATCCAATGCTAACAAAATTGCCTCCTTCAAAACCACCCTTCGTAGCCTACTGTTGAACAACCACAGCTGCATCTGTCTCTAACTGATGCTCTGTTACTTCGCGCTATGCACCTGACAAAGCCCGCTGGGCTAAATCCCCCACCTCACTCCCCCCCACCACTCCCTCCTGGCCTCCCACCCCCTCTGTTGGTATATGCATGTACTAAATCTGTCACTTTGAAATGTTTCAAATTGCTCATTGTATGAAAATAACTGTATAATTCTAAGTCACTCTGTGTGTTGGAGTTCTGTAAATATGTTACACTGCATGTCCTCTCTGTGATGAGGTACCTTTGTAAACGAGCCCCAGGCTCAAAGGTTGTAAATCCAATTCTACAAATAAATTAATAAAAAATATTGGGGGGGCAGTATTTGTCTTGCAGCAGTGAAGGGCAATTAGTAATGGAGGAATATAGGTGAAATGAGGGGAGGGGATAAGGAGGACTTCATCACACATAGAAACTGCAATTTGATGAGCTGACATTTTTTAGGGACTTCTCTGCACACTGCCTCATTCCTTGAAAGCCACTTGAAATGAGCTTCACTCAATGAATTCTCATATTGCTCAAATAAACAAAAATTACTGGCAGTGGCATGTTATGACTGTTTTAACAAGGCATGCAACCAGGGTTGCTTAGGGTAATTATAAAAGTCTGGGAGCCTGGGGGCTACCTAGACCCCCATAAGCTATAGGATTTTCATACTTTGAGGTGCATTTGGGGGGACATTTTGATACATTTTAGAATGTTTATGCCATAATGCCACCACCACAGCTACTCCATTGCAGAGGATGCAGGCTGGGGGCTCTTTGATGCCTGCCCATGTGCTAACACTTATAGTCTGCTTCAACACAGATTATAAGTATTCAAGTGAACGTGCATTGCAAGAGGAGTTTGAAACCAAACCAGGAAAGTGAATCACATGAACGAAGAGGCACACTGCACCCCTCCTCACATCACACTGTATTGTTTTTTGCCAAATACAAGTCTGTGCACTAAATTGTTAGCATATTTGAATACATTTCCTTGAGAATTTAAATATTGCTATACAGTTTCAGTCAACAATTCTATAAGTTGCAAGACATTCCTGATTTTGTGTGGATGGTGAGAATTGCAGATACTGTAGAGATACTGTAGGTGCAATTTTCTAGAGCCTCAGTTATAAGACACTCATTTATTAAAAAGTGTCTCATTCCCATGTCTTTTTTGATTCTTTGGTAACTGGGTAAGGCCCACTAGGCATAATACCTATTTTCAGGGAAACCTGGGAGCACTGGGAAGGGTAAGTAAGTTGCTATGTGTCACAGAGTACACACATGGAAGTTGCGGGAATCAGTTTAGGAAAACTAAACAACTACTAGGGAAGCAGTATAGTGTAGTAGTTCAAGGCTCTGAGCTGCAAATCTGGAGACCTGGATTTGAGTCCTGCAGCCCCCACTTGGATACTGTCTGACCCTGAGAAAGTTATTTAACTTTAGTGTGCTCCCAGGTTGCATCTGTAAACAAGCTTTCAGCTTAGTGTGCCACTCCTGGTTAAACAACCGAAAAAAAAATAGTAGCAGGTTTTATTCTCAAACAGTAAACATGTACATTAAGCACACATATATACAGAGATTGAAGTACAAATCAGACTGGTAGCAGGCAATGACATGTTAGTGATACTGCTTATCCTTAGATGGTAAATGTATATATACTGTACCCCCCGCTTCACCCCTTTTCTCTGACTGTAGCAGAAAGATCTGCTAACAGAGATCAAAATACAGTAAAATGTACCCACTTCACAGTAAGTTTAAATCAGCAGTGCTACAATCTGGTGACAATTTTGACCTACAAGTTTTTATGCTATTTTACGTTGCTACTTACCTCCTGACTTGTATGATACCATTCTTTCCACTATTTTAGCCTGCTTTAGTACTTTTTTCATGTATGAAATAATAAAAGGAGCGCTCCTTTTAATACAGTGTGGACTAGGTCTTCATCAGTATTTCAGCTGTTTTTGTCCGTCAGTTGTTTATATATCACTCCTGTTGTGATTCAAATGAACAATTATGCAGCAGGCAGTGTTTTCTGACCTCACAGAACAATATTTGTTCAAAAACAGCTGCAAATACTGATGGAAACCTGGTTCGAGCCATATTAAAAGGAGTGATCCTTTCATTTTTTCAGACATGAGAAAAAGTACTAAAGCAGACACAAATTGTGGAAAGAAGGGTATCATACAAGACAGGAGGTACGTGGTGATCTAAACTAGCATAAAAAGTATAGGTCAATGTTTTCACCAGATTGTTGCACTGCTGCATTAACCAAAGCCAAACAAACTTCCTCGTTTCAAAGTGTAACTCATCCTGGTATTTGAAAGAATGACAGCCCATTTTTAATTTTTGTTGACAAAAAGTCGGACAAATAGCACTTTTGGGGGATTGCCCAATGGCTCAACATGCTACCATGCTGGAAACATAGTATTATAGGCAGACTCAGGCTTCTGGCATGGGGTGGCCAAGTGTGAGGAAGATGGCAGATGGTAGTGTATCCTAGCCCAAGGAAGGCAGGCACCAGTGTACTGCCACTGAAGTCTCCCTCGGGGTAGTGTATCCTAGCGCAAGGAAGGCAGGCACCTGTGTACTGCTACTGAAGTCTCCCTCAGGATAGTGTATCCTAGTGCAAGGAAGGCAGGCACCTGTGTACTGCCACTGTAGGCTCCCTCAGGATAGTGTATCCTAGCGCAAGGAAGGCAGGCACCTGTGTACTGCCACTGAAGTCTCCCTCGGGGTGGTGTATCCTAGTGCAAGGAAGGCAGGCACCTGTGTACTGCCACTGAAGTCTCCCTCGGGGTAGTGTATGCTAGCCCAAGGAAGGCAGGCACCTGTGTATTGCTACTGAAGTCTTCCTTGGGGTAGTGTATCCGAGCCCAAGGAAGGCAGGCACCTGTGTACTGCTATTGAAGTCTCCCTCGGGGTAGTGTATCCTAGCCCAAGGAAGGCAGGCACCTGTGTACTGCTACTGAAGTCTCCCTTGGGGTAGTGTATCCTAGCCCAAGGAAGGCAGGCACCTGTGTACTGCTACTGAAGTATCCCTCGGGGTAGTGTATCCTAACACAAGGAAGGCAGGCACCTGTGTACTGCCACTGAAGTCTCCCTCGGGCTAGTGTATCCTAGCACAAGGAAGGCAGGCACCTGTGTACTGCCACTGAAGTCTCCCTCAGGGTAACATATCCTAGCACAAGGAAGGCAGGCACCTGTGTACTGCTACTGAGGTTTCCCTCGGGGTAGTGTATCCTAGCACAAGGAAGGCAGACACCAGTGTACTACCACTGAAGTCTCCCTCGGGGTAGTGTATCCTAGCCCAAGGAAGGTAGGCACCTGTGTACTGCCACCGAAGTCTCCCTCGGGGTAGTGTATCCTAGCCCAAGGAAGGCAGGCACCTGTGTACTGCCACTGAAGTCTCCCTCAGGGTAGTGTATCCTAGCACAAGGAAGGCAGGCACCTGTGTACTGCTACTGAAGTTTCCCTCGGGCTAGTGTATCCTAGCACAAGGAAGGCAGGCACCTGTGTACTGCTACTGAGGTTTCCCTCGGGGTAGTGTATCCTAGCACAAGGAAGGCAGACACTAGTGTACTGCCACTGAAGTCTCCCTCGGGGTAGTGTATCCTAGCCCAAGGAAGGTAGGCACCTGTGTACTGCCACCGAAGTCTCCCTTGGGGTAGTGTATCCTAGCCCAAGGAAGGCAGGCACCTGTGTACTGCCACTGAAGTCTCCCTCAGGGTAGTGTATCCTAGCACAAGGAAGGCAGGCACCTGTGTACTGCTACTGAAGTTTCCCTCGGGCTAGTGTATCCTAGCACAAGGAAGGCAGGCACCTGTGTACTGCCACTGAAGTCTCCCTCGGGGTAGACCATGCTGATTGCTCAAGTTCTGAGAATGTCAGACTGTATACAATGTAAAAGCAGAGCCTGGCACCAGAGGGAGAATCAAATGATTGAAACAAGTAAGGAAATAAAAGGTAACAAAAGTATACATCTGCCAGGGTGACGGCTCCACCGCTCAGAGGGTTGAAAGGCATGCAGACACCCTGCTCCTGCACTATATCTTGACCAATCCCTCTATACTTTTCAAATGAAAGTAGTGTGAGAGATTTGTGTTGTGAAAGTGATGCTGCTAGCATAATCTGGATGAAAAGTGAAGAGAGGTTCCATCAGAACATATGATGCATGTTGCACAGAGATATATTATAATGGCACTGTGTTAACATCACTCAAATTCTGTCCAACACAGCAATGCAACACCATCTCTATCCTCACATACCAAATACTCAGATGCTTCTCCAAGGCTATTACATAGGCTACTAACGTCAATCAGCTGACTAACAAACTCCTCCCAGGCAGGTACCCCCCACTACCCTCAGCCCCTATTTCTCCTCTAATCGTTGTCCAAATAATGCAATACCTGACAGAATTTAGGGACAACACATCTCTGTACTTCTTAGTTGTCCCCGAAAAATGGCAGTAAGAACCCCAAGCACTTACCAGCCTCCAGCCTTCTCCAGATATTCCAGATCTTCAGCTGCAATCAGGTGGATCAGCAAGAACAGAAGGCCATATATGTAGCCCCTATCCCCCCACACACATTTTCACTAGTAGCTGTATCCATTTCTCAGCCTAAAACCGTGCTGTCCTGCAACATCAAATGAAATTATGGGTTTCAATTCACTGCAAGAATGCCAATACTCTTCCTATTTAGACAGAGTGTGGAACTCTGTCCACCACTGCCATAAGTACTGTTCGTTAACATGTCTATGTCCACTGCTTTGGCAGCTATAGAATGTGACTGTTTCCTGGCTACAATAATGTATTATTGTCTTAATTTCTAACTTCCTAGATATCTCACTGTCTCACTCTTTTCTGTTCCTTGCAGGACAGAGCTTACCATTTGTTTAGTTCATCTCTTGCATTTTTTGCTTATTTCACTCTGCTTGTAGCTACCTCCTGCTCTCCTCCTCTCATCAGTAGACACATGCTGCCAGCAACTGTAAACATGCCCTCCTACTTTGTGTAATGGGATACTCATAGTTCAGGACAAAAATTGCCAAGACTGTGGAAAACAAAATTCCACAGCCGTTCTTCCAATCGATTGATCAGAATTACAAATTCATTTTATGGTACTATGTGATAACAGCGAGTGCCGAATAGCTTGCCGTTATCACACAGCATCATAAAATTGTGAAAGCAAAAAACCACAAGTACCAGTCCTCTGAGGAAGAAGAGCTTGGGGAAATGGTCTGCAGCAGTCTGAGGATGCATAGAGAGGCACTGACTGCACACATGTTACTCCCTCCACATCTCTCTCTCTCTCTCTCTCTACCCACAGCCCAGACCTTTTGCCTCTGCCTCTTATCTGCACTGCTTGCAGGCCCCTCTCGCTACTTACTCACTGAATGGTGCAACTGCTAGTATAACCAAAGAAAACAAAAATGAAAAATAAAGGGATTCTCTGCTCTCTCTGAAATCTCTGTCGACTCCCGATCTCTGTCACAGCCTCTACTGTCTGGACTCTATGCCCTGATGGCAACTGCATATACCAGCTGGTCACCACCAATGCATTCCATGCAAGACCACCAACACAGCCGTTCATGAGCTGAATCACTGTCTGAAACCACATGACAGACTGCACGTGAGACAAGAAGTTCTGTGACCACTGGAAATGGTATTTTTCGGTTCAAATGTAGGTGCCACAGCTGTCCTGCCTTTTAGTTCGAAAGTTCCCGCTAACTGCCCGCTATGCCCTTTGGCTCAGGGGGGAATGACATCTCTGTCTGACAAGGAATGCACATGCAAAACGCTCTGGGAGTGACAAGCAGGGGCTGTGATTCACTTTGTAAGGCTGAAATGAATATTCGCTTCATTTTCCATGCTTGACATGGAATGCTGCTATCCATTCACTGTTTGTACGTGTAATCATTGATACCATTTGCCATAACAATCAGGGAGTGTCTGGCATTGCAGCGTCAGCTTCTTATCTGCATGCAAACTATTCAGAATGGATCGAGAGGCTGACACTGCATTGACAGGGTGCTCCCTGATTGGGTCTGCCAAATCATTTCAAGTTTGTGGCATACTTGTAAATTAGTGTCACCACCAGTGTGCACTTGCATTGGTGACACACAGCCAAGCCCCAGAACACAGTGGTGGTACTGGCTGCAACACTGCCACATCTCCACAACCCATTTCTCTCCTAAGCTGCCACAACATGTTTCTGGTGCATTCGAGCAAGCAAACATAAAAACATGTGCAAATCATTGTATGGGAATGTAACTGATATTGGAATCCCTATTGTTTAGAAAATATATAGTATTACTGTTGAAATGTACATGATTATGTTTTGAGATGACTGCAGAAAGCTAGTGGAAAACTCCAGAGGTTACTCGAGTGCAAAATCTTCCAGCCTTTTGCAAAAGCTGCAAAAAGGACTTCTCAGCTAAAGCATACTGTGTTCTAGTAGCCCTGCCTGATATTTACAAAAACAGGATGCTTGCTAAGAAGGGTTGAAAGGACTTATAAGAGAGCTAAGTTGCAACTGCAAGAAAGACTAGAAGAAAAAGGGACACAGAGAGACTGAAGGAAGATTTTATTTTATTTATTTTATTCGCTGTAAATAGTTACACTGAACAAGTTTATTTTTTATGCAACTGCTACTGTAAATAAATATTTTTGGTGAGTTCTACAACTGCTCTTGGTTTTCCCTCTGCTTCCTGACTTGTGCCTCGATGACAAAAAGCAGACTTGTAAAACCAACGGGTAAGATGCACGGCAGTTCCATCCCAATGTGCTACAACTGCATCTAGGTGCTAATGCACAAATTATCAAGTGAGAAGGTGGAGTCTGTGTTGAGTGTACTGTATTACACATGAATCTGAATACGATGATGGTGTTTATCAAATAAGGACTTGGTTTTGCAAGTCCAGTGTTGTCTCAGTTGGGTGATGCTGCTCACAGTGAGCTTATGACCTTCTTGCTAAAGGTGGGACAAAAAGAAAGAAACAAGAATCACAGAATAATAGAAATCTGGTGGCAGAAGAGGACCTCTCTGACCCATTGAGCCTGCCCCTTAGCCTCCCCCTACTCATCACCTTTGCCAAGGGACATCCCCTTCCACCAACTGGTTAACCGCCTCCTTTCTTTGAATGTTACATTTTTTATTAAATGTTTTCCAATTTTACAACATTCAATGCATGTATGCAAGAAGTACATGAGTAGCAAACTGTTTGCCACTGATTAGAAATAATTACAATACATCAATGGACAGTAGAGATATCAGGAGCATTGGCAATTGCCACAAAAAGGGGAGGGGGTGAGAAGGTCCTTCCTATACCTGCTGGATCCTTGCGAGTTCCTGCCTGGTACATTTTCTTCACTATCATGGCCATCCGTTTGGATCCAACTGGCAAAGAACGGGGCCCCATGTGTTATTATATAGCTGCATCTGGTTCCTGGCCATGTGGGAAAGGCATTCCATAGTTTCCACTTGGCTGGTTGCGGCAAGCCATTCATTAAAGGCAGGTACATTTGAGGATCACCAGTTCCTCAGCTGAAGTCTCTTGGCTGCTATCATGGTACTAGTGCACCATTGTATAGCCAGGTTATTGGATGGATAGACTGAGCTGGTTTTACCCAGAATGGAAACTGCTGAATTAACTCTATTCCTTATGAACTCACATGACACACTGACAACCATGGGCCTCTTCCTAAGACCAAATCGATCAGTCTCTCTACTGCTCCTAGCAGTCTTTATTCCCCACCTTTGTCCATCACCAGCATCAACTGCTAATAACCCTGAGGTTTTCCCCACCACTCTATACACCCTCCCACCCACTGAGGTTCTCACTACTGCTCTATCCAGTCTCCCACCCCCTGTCCACCACCATCACTCTCCCTCCCCACCCAGCCCAGCTCCATCTTCATCTGGTCTCCCACAACACACCATTGCCAATGACTTACCATGCTAACCCCACCATATGTAGTCTGACCATCCCACGCTCTCTTCCAGTTAGCTCAGCTTACTACGACCACGGCTCACACAAACGATGTATGTCCTCTCTCCTCAGGTTTGTCTCCCTGCTCCTACTCCTATCTGGCAACATTCATCCAAATCCTGGCCCGTCTCCTCCCTGCCAAACTCAGACCCTCCCTACATCGAGGCTACGCATAGCCTCTATGAACATCTGTACCCTCTTAAAACAAAACGCTGCCCTCCAGTGCTGGATGGCACAACATTAGCCTGACATTCAGGCAATCATGGAAACCTGGCTGTCTAAATCTACGCCGGACTCTGTGGTCACTCTTCCTTGCTACACCCTTTTCAGGGAAGATAGAGTTGGTAAACGTGGGGGTGGCTGTGCCGTCTATATGTGTGACTGCTTAATGGGCCACACTCTACCAATTCCCAAGCTTGACCATGGTACCGAAGCCATCTCACTTAGAATCACCCCAGTCCCCTCCAGGGCCCCTCTGACTATCTCGGTAGCCTACATTCCCCTGCAGAAACAACCCACTCAATCCAATCCATAACTGACTACCTGTCCAGCCTCCCACATAAGGGTGAGCAGATACTAGTGGGTGACCTCAACACCAACTGGCTTGCCAGTTCATCTGACCTTGCCAAGGATGCTTTTGCAGCCCTAGACCTAACATACAGTAGCTGGTAACCCAGCCTACCTGCCTGAACCCATCCAATGGCTCTTACACATTACTGGACATTATCCTTGCCAACTGACTGCCCTGAATTGTGGACATCATTGTCCATCCAAACTCCCTGAGTAATCATTCGCCAGTACCTTTCACATGGTCCTGCCACCTACCAAAACCTGTGGCCAGTATGGTCTCCCACTGACTTATCTGCCCAGGTAACCTCACTAGGCTTAAGCAGTACCTCACCCAGTGGGACTGGCCACCTATCAACCGGGCCCCTAGTATTGATGAAGCACTTGACTACTTTACCCACTCCTTCAAAATGACCTGTGATATCTTTACCACGCTGGTCAAAACCCAGACTAAGCAACATAGTGCACCATAGATCACAACATCACTGCTCAAACAGCTCCACCACAGAGACAATCTCTGGCACAGAGCCAATTCCTCTGGCAAGCCTGGGGACAGGTAGTCCTACAATACTAAGCGTAATAGATGTACGTGGGCCACTCGTAAGGCTAAAGCAGAGTACTACAGATCCACACTAGCCTCCTCCTGGGGGGTCTACCTGGAACTTCTGGGACAACATAAAGGAGCTAAATGGGAAGTCTCACTCCCCACCCCGTCTCTACTCAACTTTCATGGAATCACTATCACTGACCCTGCTAATACTGCAGACTGCATAAACACCGCCTTCTCAGATCTCAGCACAGTTCTCCCTAGTAACTTCTTCGACCCTACCACCCCCAGCCACAGTTCCTCCCTCGCCCACCTTTCTACCTGAGGACCATCTCACCACAAAACACTTGGCATTATCTAACAAAAGCCATCAGTGTTACCAGCCTTACCTCTGACCCCCTGGATACTAGGATCCTAGGGCAGGTCCTTGACATAGTACTTAACCCCCTGACTGATTTACTCAACCGCTCCCTCTGCCTGGGCCAGTTCCCTTTAGCTCGGAAAAAGGCTGTGATCAGCCCCATCTTCTAAAGTGGTGACACCTCCTCTCCTGGAAACTATCAGCCAATCTTTATTCTTCCTCCTTTCTCTAAAGCCTGGAAAAAATAGTGACAGACCAATCATCTGAATATCTTGCCTCCCACAATCTCCTATGCAGAGAGCAGCATGGCTTCTGTCCAGGTCGTAGTACAACCCCTGCTCTCGTGGAGTTCTCTAACTTTCTTCATGAAACCCTTGACAATGGCCACCTTGCAGGGGCTGTCAACATCGACCTCTCCAAGGCATCTGATATGGTCTGTCACCCACTCCTACTAATCTTTTCCCAAGGCTCACTAGACTGGTTCTCTAGCTATCTCTCTTGAAGGTCCCAGTGTGTCAAATAAACAGCGCCCTCTCCAGCACCCATCCCATCCACTCCGGGGTCTCACAGGGCTCCATCCTGAGCCCTCTTCTTTTTATTGTCTATGTAAATGCCCTACCCAACTCCTGCTCCAGCAAGATCCTGCTATATGCAGATGATACAGTTCTCCTCTCCTCCCACCCTGACCCCTCCTCTCTTCAGGCCTCCCTCCAGCACTCTTTCAGTCAAATTGGAAACTGGTTCAATGACAGCAGGCTGGTCATTAACATTAAAAAAAACAAAAGCCATGTTATTTGCCTATCATCAAAATAAGGCAAAAAACTCACCCCTCCATATACTATCCAGCTCACTCCACCCACTAGAACAAGTTAGCAGCTACAAATACCTGGGCATTACCTTCGACTCTGCCCTCTCCTTTCACTTGCATTTCGACCTGCTCACCTCAGCAATTAACATGCTTATAGGCCTTCTCTACCATCATAAGGACTGCCTCCCACCAGATGCCCTCAGATTGGCTGTCTTCTCCTCTGTCCTGTCTTTTGTAGGCTATGGCCTCCCTGTCTACGCTACTGCGTATGCCACCACCCGCAGGAGAATCCAACTATCCCTAAATAAGGCCTGTAGGCTCTTCACTGGTGCAGACAAATGGACTCACGTATGCACTCTATACTCGCTGACCAACATACTCAACCTAGAAGAGTGGTTACAATATCAGACTTACCTCCTGGTTAAAAAAGTACTTCTAGGTCTCTCCCTCCTAGGGGTGTCCGCCTCCCTCGACCCTGCTCCCCCTCTGCCTCTACCCGTGGATCCACTAAGGCCACTCTCAGAATCCTGAGGATGCGAACATCAATTGCCCAGAGATCTTTTTGTTACAGGGCACCACACTGGTTCAACTCCGTCCCCTCCTCGATCTCCTCACTCACTAAAATAGGTCCTTTTAAGGCAACTCTCAAGAGCCTCATTTTCTCCACCTGCAGCTGCGAATGCACTCCACAAGCAGGATCCTAACCCATAGATGCCCACTCCCTCCCCAGCCCCTTTCCTAGACTCTGGATGAAAAATGCATTATCTCAGGCTGCAATTCTGAATTTACTGTATTTGTCCTTGGAGCCTAGCTTTCACACTATATTGACCTCTGTACTGCTATTGTATACTGTAACTCTTAGCTGGGCTCTGGATGAATCAGGATTCTATGTTGTTTGTTCTGACACCTGAAAATATATGAATACTGTTTGCTATTCACTGTTTGGTATGTAACATTCTAACTACAAAAAACTTCTGCAACCTCCTGTCTATCATATTGCATTTGTGTTGCTGTCGATGTGTTGAATCCACTGGAACTGATGTGGAGCCTTTGGAAAAGAGTCCTTGACTCAAAGGGTTGTAATTCTGATATGTATAATAAATAAATAAACAATAAATAATGGTAAATGTTTCAGGGAGGAGTTTTTAACAAAATTGTGTGATTTGGTCCTAGTAGGTTTGGATAAGTGGGCCGAACGACAGGATGTGAGAGAAGGAGCAGTGATAGGCATTGCATCTCTAACACCTATCCTCTGGGAGAATGCCTTTATGGTACAAGAATTGGGGGGGTCTATAGCTGTGGTGCAGGATTTTGAGTTGAATTAGTTGAGCTTTAGTATCTCTGCACGTTGTGTGTGCACTTTTTCAGCACTTGTGCCAGTCCTCATCATTGTATTGGTGTTTAGCTTCTGTTCTAACTGTGTTTTGCAAAGCAAAGTGAGATCTGGGTCTACATCCTGAGGTTTCTGTAGATCTGGCCTGCCCATCCTCTTTTTGCATTAAGCCATGTCCTGATGGCTGAGATTATAGGCAGGTGCTGCAGGGGGAAGCACGTTGTCATGGCGACACCTCCACAGCAACACCGCCAAGGAGCAGCACTGAATACCTATGGCCACTGCAGCAAAGGGGTAACTGAAGTGACATGCCCCCCAGAGTGTCAGCAGGTGCACCGACAGCCCACAAAAGTGCTGGCCACACCCCCAAACATCATCTCTGTGACCTCTGGAAGGATGGAGTTGGGATTCGTTGAGAGCATGAAGGGAAATAAACTGCTGGTGGTGGAGGGCTACACATACCAGTAAGAATGAAGCCATGGAGAGAGACCATATTGGAAGTGCTGTGACTATGCAGCAACCCGATGCAAGGGCTGTGCGGTCAACATCATGAGGGGGTGGTGAGCTGACTGTCTCTGGCACCCACAACCATGTGCCAAACTTAGCCTTGGTGGGTGTCCAGAGGGTGCGTGCCACACTGAGGCGGTGGGCCAAGGACACAAAAAAGACATTCCAGCAAATAGTCATCACCTGCTCTTTAGGTGAGAATGAGGCCATGGGGGTCAGTCTATCATCTGTGGTATCCTGTGAAAATAGTGACTTTAAAATGGTGACTGTAAAAATGACGAAGATAAAATAGCGATTGAAAGATTAGCACTGTAATATATAAGTGCATATGCCATATAAGTGACTCCACCTGCCATTCTAACTACAAAAATCGTGACTGGCAAATTTGGCTCCCTACGCATCATTTCCTTACTCACACTGAAACAACAGTCACATAATAGACACAGGAGTCCTGCACCCCCAATCACAGGTCAATTAAAACACTGAAATGTACAGCCACCGAATGTAAAAGGGAATCTACTACCCTCAAGGATTACACACGCAATAACCAGTACATCAAAACAGTGACTTCTCACTTTGCTGCAATTCAGTGCTGTTCAGCATGTATTCCTTTATTGAAGATTTAATTAAGATTCAGTGGGAATTGGTTCACTCTTTGCTGTTGAGGCACAACTTTTCAGACTTGGAATTGAAAATTGTAGGCAAGTCCTCGGAGATAGTTGTACCTGCTCCTGTGTGCTTATTCATTCACAGTTGTGCACACCCTGTCATTCATGTCCTTGTACTTTCTTTTTTAGGACACTGCTGCTGCCCCAGAAACCATTTGTTCAATTTTAATTTCTGTAAGTCACTGTTCTTCCTTCAGGCACTGAATAAGTTTCCATATACTGGGTGACATGCTCCGATGCAACAGTTAAATACTCATTGCTACCCCTCCACAGCATTCTTAGTTCTTGCCAGCCCCCTTGCAGTAGAATGATAACAATTCCATTGGTGTGGTGGGAATGATGCAGTTCATCTTCCAGACCTGCCCCTGCGTTTACCAACCCACGTGGTCTCATATTAGTCAAGCAGTGGCTTTAATAACTCTGCATTGTTAGCAAAGAACTCTCACTCCAGCATTTCATGAAAGGTACTAACAACATCTTCAGTAGGGACAAATGCCAGAGATAGCAACATTTGCAAGTGCAAAGAGAAATCAGGGTTAGAGCAATACTTCTCTTGCACTAATGGGTGCTTTTGAATATTGCGCCAGATTGCTTGGACAAAATGAAAGAAGCAACCACGGATTTCACTGTCAGGGAAAGCAGCACTAAAAGCATACTAGGAGGATTTCTTGAAGTCCATTATTGCTGTTTCAGGTCTTAAAGTAGGACACAATGCATTAGGTTGTGTGAACAACCGGTTGTATGCAGTGGTTGTTCCTTTGCACATTAGCACACACACTGAACTCAGTACTTGGGCTGCTTTAATACAATGCACAGTATACAACTGATCAAACAGTAATGGGCATGACTTAAAAGTGCCATCAAGTAGCCAGTCGCTACCGTCCTGCAACATTTTTAAATTATCGGCTGTTGCAAAGACTACCAGTCTGTCCTTTTCCTTTCCACTGTCAAACAGTAGGAATGGGTGTCCTGCTAACTTAATTCTGAATCATCCGGTATTTCAAGATCCTGAACTGATGCAGGGGTCGCTGGACAACCACGCTCGATCTGCCTTATCCTTTGTATGTCCTTTTCATGAGTGGCACAGCAGGGAGAAGCCCAGTAACAGCCTCAGGTGCAGACATAGTGCACTGCACAAGTACCTGCGTGGTGGACTCTACGCTGGACCTTGCTCTTTCTCTGACATTGGTCATCACTTTGTGTGCTCCCACATCACCAGCATCAGGAACATGTGTGTGTTCCTTCACTTGTGCAATAACCTGGTTCCCAGCAGCATGCATTCTGGCAAGGCAGCTAAACTTATGAGAGTCTGTACAATGCCAGTATATCTTCTCCCCCTTTTCTTTATCGTTCCTGTAGGCATACCCACAGTACACTGCCAAGGGCTTTCCTTTCTGGCTTGTTAACAACTCGAATTCCATGGTTATGGCTGGCTGTATGTGCTCAGAAGTGTTTCTATAAAAGGACTAGGTCTGGGAAAAGGAGCATTGCATTATGGGTACAAGGAAGTGGGTGAAGAGAAAACAAGACATGGACCAAGAGTAATCATTGTAACGCTGCAACTGGTAATTTTAACACTGACTAAGGTAAGACAAAAATGTGCAACGCTTGGTGCTATTTTCACACTTTAGCTAACTTTGCAGTGCTATTATGCTTCAGTGCTAAGTTGACAGTCGACAATTTGCATTCACGGTTTTTAATGACACTATTATGTGGTCACGATTTTAACATGGAAGCAGTACAGCACCCCCTCATGCTGCACTACTGTTTATGCAGACCAAACAGCCATGGCACTTCTAAGAGAGTGACTTGATGTGTGTGCACTGAATTTCTCCAATACCTTTTTCCAGTTCTGAAATCCTCAAGTGGTAAAGGCTTCATCAGCACATCCCTGCCTATGCATGGAGCATCTACGTTCAAAACAGAATGCACTCTGTTTTTCACAGCTGCATGCCAGTCAACTACAATCTTTGCACCTGCTTTTCACCCGCATACATTTTGGTACTGAAAGCGGTCATAGGCTGAGTGGGAGCTTTCTCTTTATTGCCAAGATCAGTAGGGGGGGCTATCATCAAGGTGAGGTACTGGAAGGGCCTGGGTCAAGTCTAACTCAATAGAGGAGGTAGTACTAGTACAAGACTGTTCAATGAATGCACTAGTAGTAGTGCTGTTAGTATCACTAATAATGTCAACTGGATGACTTACTGTCTCAGTTGTTAATGTTTGCTCATTATAGGATGCATCGCTATCAGTTATTATGTCTGTGCACACGGTCTTATTCAAAGATGAAGAGGATGCTGAAGAAGATCACATTCCTGGATTTTTACTGATGGATGTTGTTCTGCATTAATTCACTTGTAGCCAAAATAATAAAAGTGGTGATTTATTATTTCCTGCTGCAGTCACAGACCCTCCTGTTTACTTTTTTTCCCCTGGGGGTTATTTCCCTGCTGGAGTCACAAACCCTCCTGCTTACTTTTTCCCCCTGGGAGTTATATCCCAAGTCTGTAAGCAACCTAGTAATTTGTGACAGTAATAACAGGCAAACAGATATGCTGCCTTTTTTCTGGGGTTTCATACCCCAAGTTTGTGGGCAATCAGGTAATTGCTGACAACGGTGGACAAACAACAAACCCCGCCTGGTAATTGTTTTTTCTATGGCTATGATATACTGCATTAATAACATCGACTACTGTAAAAAAGAAGCCAACATCCATCTGTTTGCAGATGATACAGTTCTCTACGTGAGTCGTCCAACACCTGAAGCTGCCTGCAATGACCTACAGTCAGAATTCAACCTTTTGCAAAGCCAACTCCTCCAAAAAAAGCTACTCCTTAATGCCAAAAAAACTAAAGTGATAGTCCTCTCCCTTTTTATCCATACAGCTAACCCTGTGTCCAGTGGGACAGTTCCCAAATTACCACAGTTCTAGGTGAAAACTAGAATTTGTTACAAAATTCAAGTATCTGGGAGTTTGATAGACCAAAGACTCTCCTTCATTGAACATATCGAGGACTTGCTAAAACGACTTCGGCAAAGGCTTGGACTGTTTTTTAGAATCAACCAATTTCTCACCAGAGATGCCAAGACACAACTGGTGCAATCCATTTTCCTATCATTGGTTGATTACGCTGATTTCCTCTGCAGCCAATGCCCCAACTCTTACTTGGCTCAACTGGACACACTCTACCATTGAGCACTGAGGTTTATAAAGGGACTCCCCTTCAACACGCATCACTGCACCTTCTATGCGGCAGTGGGGTGGACATCACTAAAGTTCAGGCGCCACAGAAACACTGCTCTCTGGACCTATAGAGCCATCTCTAATAAGCTGCCTTACTATATCTCCTGCTGTCTTCCCCTCAGTATAATTGGGAAATACACATTAAGAAGTTACTCAGCTATCCGACACTTAAAGTACCCAAAGCAAAATCCCGCTCCGGCAGGGCAGCCATTAGCTTCGTGCTACCTACCTTATGAAACGATCTACAAAAACCCTCAAATTAAGCACACTGATCGGTATAGATGCCTTCAAGATGCTTTATTTCCATACAATCATAGAAGTATGTAACTACTTCACCCACTCAGACCCAGTACCGGTGTCTGCACTGGTATATAGCCACGCCTAGACCCAATTTTTAGTACTGCCCCCCCCAGCTTGCTCCTCACCAGCCTAATTGTTCTCTCTCTTATCCACCTGTCTTATCAACACTAGGCCCGTCCATCCCTTTATTCTTCCTTTCCCAGCCTCGGATAGGAGCTCACTACCTGGGTTGTGACATCCTACCATGCCCTGCATTTTATAGCATTCAACTCGGCTCACACATACCCTTTTCTCCATCCACCTTCTCACATCCCATTTTACTAACTCCTTTCTGTGCACTGTGCCTTCCTAGCCTTTCTCGCCTCCTCCCTTCCCCCTACCTTCACCTCTACCTGGTGTATATTTCAATTTTTTTTCTTTCACTTTCCTCCAGCAACCTTAGATAACCTGCTTTATCTTCCTATACACACTTCTATGCATGTAAATACCCTGTAATCTGTACAATATCTGTATAATTCTATGTACATATGAACTTCTTTTTCTTCCTCTCTGTAAAGAGTATTATCTGTATTGCCTTGTAAATACCTGTGTTGGCCTGTATATACAATTGTTCATGCTCCACCCAGGTCCATCTTGCAAATGAGCTTCTGCTCAACAATGAATGCCTGGTTAAATAAAGACTTGATTGATTGATTGATTGATACCCCAAAACTGTGGGAAATCAGTTGATTACTGACAGTGGCAGGCAAGCACAAAACTTCTTACATAAATACACACACACACACACACACACACACACACATACACACAGGTTGTCAGCTCGAGCTACCAGTTGTCTCCTGTTCCCTTTGACTAAAGCTCAGCTCATTTTCTCTTATTTTCTTTCATTGGTGGGGGGTATCTTAAACTGTAGTGCGCACCCACTGTGGCCTGCCAGTTGTTAGTGCCGCAGAGACTACTCCACTCCTATGCTGTGGCTTTGCCCTAGGGCGTGCTTACTTTTTCATAACGGGCACCCCCACTCACTCCCAGCCAGTTTCCAGCCACTACAGTGACTCCTGCTGTCTTTTAATAAAGATTCACACCAACATGTGTTGTATCTTAATCTGTATTAATACGTTGATTTTTTGCAGCCCCAGGGCCCAGGGCAGGTTCCTCTCAGCAACTCAGCTCCTGCTCTTGTCCTTAGACTCACAATACAGTGACAGAGTCAAGAGATGGAAAAAAGCAATCACAATTAAATTCTCCTCAGTCACTACCTCCTCCCACCTCACCAACCCCAGTCCTGAACTGAGTGTCCCAACTTTCTGTCTTACTCCCTCCCTTGCTCCTTTCCTTGGACCCTGCCTACTATACTCCCTTCCTTCTCTGACTCTCGCCTCTAATCTCCTTATTGTCCTCTAATATATTTTTATGTTTTATTTTATATCATTCCGTCACATAGACTAGCTAGCTAGCCAAAGCCTGGGCTACTGCTGCTACTAGCTAGGTACTCTCTCGCTCAAATGCTCCTCAATGTAAAGCCGCACTGACTCAGTCACAGCACGAAACAAAATGATGACCATGCACTGAATGGTCCTCCACACAATAGTCCAGCTTCACTTCAGCCCCACCTGCTCCAGTCAAAAGCCATTGCCAACCCACATGGCCACACATGATTGGAGCAGGATTATGCCAGTAGTAATTCATCACTGACTCTTCCACACCCATGGTGCTCAGCCAAGAGACCTCCTGACTGACTCTCATGATGCAGGAGCCAAACAGTAGTTGGCCCCATGTGATCACTGCATGGCCAACCCTGAGAGCGACCGTAGAGTCACTGAAGGCGGTCGTGCATGCAGCACTGCAGTCACTGGGACTTGGTGCAGTGATCACCTGGGCTGGTGCCGACTCTCCTGTCTCAGGTCAGCTATTCATAACATGATGGTTGTGAGGTCATCTGCACTGCCATGACTATTGAGTGAGTGCAGAAGACTGCAGTTCAGCTGAGGTAAGAGAAAGCAGGGCAGATTTGGGGGGAGTGGTGAAGGTGGTTGGGTACAGTACAGTCGGCTGCCTGGTTCACAGAGTGGCACTGCGGATTTATTATAATAATTTATTATGACTGCTGGCCGGGTAAAAATAGTGAGGGGGCACCAGCATAAACTGAAGGGGCACAGGCCCCATTTTTTGGATTAATGACACCAGTGGAGCTGGGTGGGATGGAGATGTGGTTTGGTGTTGTACAAAATGCATATATGAGGCCCACATGTTATGGAATTTCCCCATCTGGTGGGTAATCTGGTAGGAGAATCTGGTATTCATTGCCAGAGTTTCTACTGATGTTGTCCAGTCTTGAAGTTTTGGGACCTCTGGGGTTCTCCATTTAGTGAGAATAAGCCTCTTGGCCTCCACCGGGACTGCCATTGACCACCTTAAGCCTGCCAAAGGATGTCTGAGGTCTTGGGGTTTACAGCCAAGAAGGATGAGGTGGGGTGAGGCCAGGATCTCCTGGTCCAGAATGGCAGAGCGTTTGGCAACTACATGTTGCCAGAAGGTACCAAAACGTGGCCATTCCCACAGTATGAGTAGTAGGTCAGCCCCCGGTGTGTTACACCAGCAACTTAGATCTTGGGGACTTACCCCCAGGAAATTTTTAACTGGGGTTCTATCCCAATGATGTAAAATATTTTTCTGGATCAGGTGACTTTTTTGGTCAAGGTGGGTGAGTCACCAGCAGGTTTGCCATTCTTCTTCAGTTATATGACCTGACAGGGTTAGCTTTGGCTGTCGCAGTGGGGTCTAGCTGAGCCACTGTCATCATTTGATACAGTATAGGTAGCCTGCTTTGATTTTATGAGGTTTAAATCAATTGTCCCAGGGCAGGGGAGTGGCATTTAGGGGGCTGAAGGATCTACAGGCCTTACATTTACAGGGTAGTTTAGACCATTGAAGGTAGGCAGATCTGATCAGAAAGTATCGCCAAAACTCTACCTGGAGCAGTTTAAATTTATCCTGAAGAGTCAGAAAGGATTTAAAATATCTGTTGTCAGGGGTGAGTAAGGCTAGCATCTTGCCAATAGATCTTTCTTCCCATGTGTCCCAATGAATGCGGCTGCCATCAGTACGTATTTCAGGATTTCCCCAAAGGCAAGCTAAAAATCCCAGTCTGGAATAGCTTTTTAGAAATACTGGTCATGAAAATCCAGGCTGTGCTGAAGTTATAGTAAGCCACTTACTGGCATTGTGGTTAAGGGAAGAGGTTAATCAGAGAGAGGGGTGTGCCACTCCCAGTAACTCTTGTTCTATACAGCAACAAGGTGGTAACAGGGATCCTCCTGTGTAAGTGGGTATTAGAGAGCTAGCAGTTAGAAAATATACATGTAATGCCGAACGTTTGGCAGGTTCCTTCCAACCCTATATTTGTCAATATGCTCTGTGCTGGCTCTACTGAATCTTTGGGGGGCAGAGGAAGTGTCTGACAAGAGGGTCGACCTTCTAAAACCATCTAGAAACTTAGAAACATAGATTTTGATGGCAGATAAGGGCCGCTGGGCCCACCCAGTCTGCCCATTTCCCGACCTAATGGATAAGCTGCAGATTCTAGTTAACCACCAGCCTACTTCTTCCTACCCCCACCCCCTAGAATTGCCTTATGACTGTCCCATGCATGCTTGAATTCCACCACTGTTTTTGACTCCACAACCTCCTTCAGAAGGCCGCTCCATGCATCCACAACCCTCTCTGTGAAAAATACTTCCTTAAATTACCTCTGTGAGTCCCCCTTCTATCTTCAAATTGTGCCCTTGTTCTTGCACACCTCTTTTTTGAAAGATGCTACCTCTTGACTTTGTTGATTCCCTGAGATACTTGAAAGTTTCTATCATGTCCCCCTCTCCCTCCTTTCCTCGAGGCTATACATATTAAGTTCCTAAGTCTCTTCATATATTTTGGTGCAGAACCCTGCACCATTTTAGTTGCCCTCCTGACAGCTTCCATCCTGTCTATGTCTTTATGTAGACTGGGTCTCCAGAACTGCATGTAGTACTCCAGATGGGGTCTCACCAGCTGTCTGTACAGAGGGATAATAACTTTCTGTTTTCTACTGGTGATGCCTCTACCTATGCATCCCAGTATCCCCCCCAGCCCTCCTTGCTGCCCTCTCACATTGCTTGCCCACCTTTAGGTCATCTTATATGACTACCCCAGGTCCCTTTCCATTTGTATTGTTGTTAGTATCTCACCCCCCATTGTGTACTCTTCCCCTGGGTTTTTGTTTCCCAGGTGCATTACCTTGCACTTCTTAGCATTGAATCTAAGCTGCCATATATTTGACCATTCCTCTAACCTTGCCAAGTCCCTTCTCATCCTTTCCACCCCACCTTGTGCATCAACTCTGTTGCAGATCTTTGTGTCATCTGCAAGAGACATATTTTTCTTCCAGTCCCTCTGCAATGTCGCTCTATAAAGACATTGAAGAGGACCGTCCTAATACTGAACCCTGCAGTACCCCACTAGTAACCCCCTTTCTTCAGAGTGGACTCATTTACTATTACTCTCTGTGTCCTATTCTCCAGCCAACCTTTACCCAGGCTGTCATCTTGGGACCCACTCCCAGGCTGGCTAACTTGTATATTAATCTTTTGTGTGGGAATGTGTCAAATGCCTTGCTAAAGTCTAGGTAGGCCATGTCCACAGCCCCTCCCTGATCTACTACTTTGGTCACCCAGTCAAAGGAATCTATCAGATTTGTCTGGCATGACTTTCCCGCTATGAATCCTTGCTGCCTTGGTTCCTGAACCCCTCTAGCCTCTAGATACTCAACAATTCTTTCTTTCAGAAGTGATTCCATCATTTTCCCTACCACTGAGGTTAAACTAACAGGTCTGTAGTTTTCTGCTTCTGCCTTACTCACACTTTTGTGAAGGGGAATCACATCTGCCTCCTCCAGTCCTCGGGTACCACCTCATCCTCCCATGATTTGTTAAAGAGGGCAGTGGTGTCACTAGTTCTACCTTAGTTCTTTTAGAATTCTGGGATGAATCCCATCAGGCCCCATTCTTTGTCCACCTTCAGTTTTAAGAGTTCTTTCAGAACCCTTTCTTCTGTAAATGGGCTGGTATCAACTTCTGTATCCAGAGTGTTTCTACTGTTTGTTTTAGGTACCTCCCCACTTCCTTTGTAAATACTGAGCAAAAATATTTGTTTAGTATCTCTGCCTTTTCACAGTCACCATCTGCCCACCCTCCCACCTCTTTATTAAGCCTCACTAGCCCTTCCTTGGTCTTCCTTCACTCCCTGATATACCTATAAAAGGTTTTATCCCCCTTCTTAACTGAGTTGGCTATCTTTTCCTTGGTTTGGGCCTTTGCTGTTCTGACTGCCTTCCCAGCTTCCTTTTGCTTTAACTGATACAGTTCCCTGTCCTGCTCCTTCTGTGATTCCTTGTACTTCCTGAATGCTTTCTTTTTCTCTTGAACCATCACTGCCACTTCCTTTGAGAACCATAGTGGTTTCTTACATCGTTTCACTTTGTTAATTTGCTTCACAGAAGGGCTTGTTACCCCTGTTATGGCTGTTTTTATTATTCCCCATTGTTCTTCCACCCCTCCTTCCTGCCCATTTGCTAGTGCATTCCTTAGGCACTCACCCAGTTTGGCAAAGTCAGCCCTCCTAAAGTCCAGTACTTTTGCCTTTGTATGGCTTGACTCTATTGCTGTGTTTATTGTGAACCATACTGTTTGATGGTCGCTAGTTCCCAGATGGCTACCCACTTCTACTTCTGTGATCCTCTCTCCATCTCCATTTGAGAGAATCAAGTCTAATATTGCTCCCTCTCGAGTGGGCTCCAATACTAGTTATCTAAGGCATGCCTTGTAGGGCATCTAGAATAACCCCACTCTTTGAAGTGGCTGCTGCAACTGCACTCCAGTTAACATCTGGCATATTCAGATCACCCATCAGCAATATCTCCTTTTTCTGCCATTCTAAGTATTCTTTCTATGATTTCCTTGTCCATTTCCTCCCCCTGAGAAGGGGGTCCGTATACAACCCCTGTGCGGATTGTGGTGTCATTGCCAGTCTCCAAATTTACCCACAGTGCTTCTTCTCCTCCCTGTTTTACATTTTGTTCTGTTGCTTTAATTCCTTCCCTTATGTAAAGAGCTACTTCTCCTCCTCTTTTACCTCCTTGTCCCTCCTGTAGATAGTGTATCCTGGTATGTTTACGTCCCAGTTATGGTTTTGTGTGTACCATGTTTCTGTGACTGCCACGATATCCAGATGTTCCTCCTCCATCAAGGCCATTAATTCAAGAAGCTTGTTACCCAGACTACAGGCATTGGTACTCGTTGCTCTCCATTTTTTGATGGCTTTACCTTCTGTTGCAGCATCCCTCACTGACCTGTCTACCTCAGTCTTTTTCTCATTTAGTACCCTGTTTTGTAGGGAGAGACTGGGATTTTTCTGCTGCTTATCAGTGCCTCCCCCCTTGACTAGTTTAAAAGCTTGCCAATGAAGCATTTAAACCGATTGCTCAAAAGACTTGTTCCCTTCCTGGACAGATGCAGACCATCCTGCCAGTATAGGCTGGTGTCCCTCCAGGTGGAACCCCAGTCCCCAATGAAGCCAAACCCCTGTGCTCCACACCATTTTTTCAACCATTCATTAAACTGCATGGTGCAAAGTACCCTCGCCTCACTCATGCCATCTGATCTGAATTATAATGAGAAAATGTGCCAGGAGGTAGTACACTTTAGGAGCTAGCATCATTTTCAGTGGGTCAATTTTCCTTGGGAGGGAGAGGTTCAAATACTGCATCTATTTAGGTCTTTGTGGAAGGTAGCAATTAATGGTAGCATGTTCAAGGGGCACAGATTATGTAATTCAGGAGATTGGATAATTTCCAGGTATTTGATGTGGAATTCCGCCAGGATCAGGCCAGAAGTTTGACCCATGTCTGTTTCTGAATGTTTATTAAGGGAAAGAATTTCAGATTTCGTATTGTTAATTTTTAAGCCAGATAGTTTTCTAAATTGAGAGAAGGTCTCTAAAATGTGGTGCAGGCTCTGGGGGAAGTCACTCATTAAAATGAGGTAGTCATCAGCATAGAGCTTAGTCGTAGACTCTTCAGGGCCTACCATTATGCCAGGGATGTGTATGTGTTTTCGGAGGGCTGTGTCCAGCGGGGGCCTACCATTATGCCAGGGATGTGTATGTGTTTTCGGAGGGCTGTGTCCAGTGGCTCAATAGCCATTATGAATAGCAAGGAAATAGGAGGCAACCCTGACTGGTGCCTCTCTGTAGAGTAAAAGGATCTGAGAGGAGTCCATTGGTAGGCTTTTTGGCAGTAGGGCCATTGTAAATAGTGTTGACCCAGCCCCCAAATGTGGGCCCTATTTTAAGCGCATTGGTACTGCTTTCAGACACTCCCATTTGACCAAATCAAATGTTTTTTCAAAATCTATGGTAATGGCTGCGACTGGGGTTTGTAAAGTGGAAGCTGTCTGGAACAGAGTGGTCAGGGCTCATAGGTGGTCAGCACTAGATCTCCCATTAATAAATCCAACCTGAGATTCATGTATTAGGGCAAGAAGAACCTTCTGTAGTCTGGAAGTCAGAACCTTAGCCAACATTTTTGCATCTGCATTTGTCAGGGATATAAGTATATAGCTGGCCGTGGGGGGGGGTCCTTTCCCTCCTTAGAGAGGACCATGATCACAGCCTCCTTCAATGTGCCAGGGAGTTTCTGCTCATCGTATGCTGTTCTCAACATATGTAGCATTGGTGTGCATACAATTGGTAGAAGTCAGCCAGGAAGCCGTCACTCCCTGGGGATTTCTGTGTTGCCATCCCTTCTATGGCTCTGAGTAGTTCTGACTCCTCAATGGGGCATCCAGCATCTCCCTTTGTATGTCAGGGAGGGCCAGAAGGGAGGTTTGACTTAGAAAATTGTCAAGGTCTGCTCCATGAAAGGGTGTTTGGGATTTGTTCAGAGCGTTATAAAAGGTGATCATGGCACTGTTTATTTCTTTGGGCAGGGAGTGTACCTCATTCTTGTGACCCCTGAGCTTCTCAATGTGCCTCTGTGTCTGTTGTTTTAAGAGGTTAAGGAAAGAAGTTTCCCTGATTTATCCTCCTGGTCCCAATATTTGTTATGTAGTCTTACTATATGGAGTTCCTCTTTCCTAGTAGCCAGCATGTTAAGGTGGATTCTGAATGAGGTCGATTCAAATCTATGGGTCTAATTTTGTAGGAACTGCACCCCAAGCTTGGTGCTCTGTACAGGAATCGTAGTTGTATCCTTCTTGCTGCAAGGCATAACATAGTCCAGAAGATGATATTCCCCATCTTTGACTACTGTGACTTAGTCTATAGTGCTGCTCCCAAATTTTTCCTGACTAAGTTGGACACTCTCTTAAACTCCTTCTGCTGCTTTGCTCTTGACTCCCCTTTCTGCTCCCAGCACTGTGAACTCTATTGCTCTCTAACTTTCCTTTCATTATCTCACAGACGCATCTCACACTGCCAAACTGACCTTCAAATTCTGGTTCAGAGTGTTCCCCTCCTATCTTTCATCCTCTCTCTCTACTCCACCTCCCCCCACCCACACTCTCAGATCTAATGATGCCCACACCTTGACGGTCACTCGCCGGTCCAACCTCATCAGTCAGACTGGTTTCACCCATCGCTTCCCTGAAATCTGAAATTCCTTCCCCCTTGAAATATGACACTCCTCATCCAACTACTCGCTTACCTCTGCCCTACATAATTACCTTTCCCTCAGCTGTTCCTGCTTTAACCCTCCTTAATACCTATCCCCAGTTTCTGCCTTCCTACCCTGATCCCCCCGCCCCGGCAAGGTTCTCAACATCCTAACGGGGGAATCAGGAAATGGCTACTCCTTCTCCTCATATTCAGTTCTTATGCTCCCATTCATTTCTCCACCTGCATTTCTGGGTCACCTATGTGCACAACTTAACCCCATCTTTTTTACCCCAACAGCACTTGAGTACTACCTCGAGCCTGCTTCTGGTACACTCATGCACTATAATGGTTCTGTTGTATTATTACCGTTTTGTACATTTATATGTTCTATTGTAGGATTTTGGACATGAATTGTAATTTACCCAATGTTCCACTGCTGTTTATATAGATAATAATGGATGAGGAAGGGTTTGATATGAGAATTTAATGCACACTTGAGTTGTGGGATGCTACATAAACCCCGAGGGCAAAGCCCGAGGGGTTTATCAAAGCATCCCACAATGAGGGTGTGCATTAAATTCTCATATGAAATGCTCTCCCCATCTTTTAATTTTTATAATAACAGACCAGCAATTTTTCTCCAGCAGTTTGTGGGACTGTTTTGCCCCACCCACATGCAGAATGTGGGCCAATGAAGCAGCAGCATAGTTTGACTGGCATGGCTCATGAATGTCATAACAACCAGCCGGTTGTTATGGAAAATATCAACCTGGTCAGTACATTGAGAGAAATTACTGACCAGTTATTATTGTACAATACTTTGTGTTCCAACTGTTGCATAGTCCTACAGTATTGTATTGTTTGTACTACCCTCTTACTACTGTAACTGATCATCCGTCACAACACTATATATCCCAGTCCCCCAAGGTCGCACCATGAGACGAGCAACTTGTTGTTCAGTGTGCTCTCCTGGTGAACCATTTCAATAAATAAATAAATGAAAATGAAAGGTGGGTCAGGTTGGCTTTATACACAGCATCTTTTAATTTGAGTTTCAAGATGAAGGGCCTTGGCTTCTCTAAGTTTCCTCCTATGTGCTGCATATGATATAATTCTGCAATGTATTGTAGCTTTGAAGGCTTCCCATTTCATTTTGGGGGGACATATAATTCTGGGTTGTCTTGGAAGTAGTTTGATACTTCCAGCTTCAGCCATTCTTGGAATTGCTGATTCGCCAAAAGGAGTGAATCTAGCCTTCAGGTTATTGACTGCTCCTTCCCAGGTTGAAGGTAGGCCTGCAGTTGTACTGAGCATGATTTGATATATATATATATATATATATATATATATATATATTTATATATAGATATAGATATTAGAGGCAAAAAACTCCGTTTAATGCATTAGTTGGGGTTGTTCCACAGCGACAAAGTGAGGAATGCGATGTTAGGTTGAAAACCCTAACTCCGACCACTGCCCCCAGCACCACACACACACATGCAAGTATGGGGAGGACCAAGTCAACACAACCAATGACAGACATCCAGCAGCAGGTGACAGAAATAACAAACAATTGTCTAAATGTACTATGAGACATCCCCACCCACCTGACCAGGTACTCACCGATGCCCCACACCAGACCACACCACATGTGGTGGGCCACCTGAGCAATAGAGTTCAGCAAAACCAAGGAGTTGTACTGGTATAATATCTCTGATTATAACAAGGGTTTGAGAAATGCAGCTTTCTGATTGACTGTAAACATTGTAACAGCCTTATGTTTAGTTTTTATTAACATACATGTAGAGCCTAACCATATGATGAACATGGTTTAATGTTGTTTAAAAAACAGTTTTATTATGATAGCAATAAGCCACTCCCAGGTATTATGTCTAGCGACATATGGCACTCGGCTATGCCTCATTCAACACTAAACCCCTACAGGGTGATTAACAGACCATTTAACATAACTGTCGGTCATGCCTTATTACTTAATTGTCTTTATGAGTAGATTCTCTCCCTCTGCTAGGCACTGCAGCAGCTTTGCAACACAGTGTCCCACCCAGTTACACCATACACTGACTAGTTACTGGAGAATGGTTGTGAATATGAACTCATGAAGATGAACAGTATAACTTGATCATTACAGTCATCGAAACCCCAGTGTGATTATAACTGACAGAGTCAGTGATAGAGGATAACCCCTGCTGTCCTAGTACACTTACCCCATTGTGAGTTAAATCAATACTAAAAGACATTCTGTTTATATCTACACCATACCTACTTGATTCCTGTTGTACCACAATTAACATAGTTATCACTTTGATAGCATCAGTGACAGAAGTGTGGCAAACCCAAACACTAGGCATACAGCCTAAGTATGAAACAGCTGTTAAAATAAATTACACTGTGTCCATAAGTGGCATAGATCACTCATTGCAACAACAGTAAATGTATTACTATTTGAATAAGTTAGTCATCACAGATGCAATGAGATTGTCTTTATCAGGTACAACATACTCAGTAAGTGCCTACAGGAAAATATATCCTATATACATCTCCAATACAGGTACGTCATTGTTGGCTCAGTAGTGCTATGATATTTAGAAGTTGCTTGGCCTGATCCGTGTAATTACATTGTTTCACAAAGAATACTTACTGCATCTTTAGTATTGAAACACACTGAAGGTCTATGTATGTACATCAGCAGTACACCTTCATCAGTAAGAATGCATCTGATACTGGCAGGACGAATTTTACAGCGTTGAACAGGCAATGCTTTTCCATACGCTTACATCAGCCTCTATCTTGAGTAAACCATTGCAGTAAATGTACTACTATGTAAATCACCTACTAAATGTAACACTACTTTTTCATGAACATGCTAGTGTCTTGTAGTTAATTTATGTACTCTCTTAATTAATGTATACTCACTAGTGCTAAACCTTTCTACAACTGTCATCATGCACCTTCAGCATTTATATTGACTAACGGCACTGTACCAGTTGTGGTGTGGTGTGGGGCATCGGTAGGTAAGGCCATGCAACTACTAAGTGTGGTACGTTGTGTGCAGCTGCAATCAGGGATGTGTACGTTTGGTGTACATGGCCTCAGTTTTGCTGTTGATCTCCACTGAGCATGCAGTACCTGGTCAGGTGGGTGGGGATGTCTCGTAGTACATTTAGAGAACTGTTTGTCATTTCTGTCACCTGCTGCTGGATGTCTGTCATTGGTTGTGTTGACTTGGTCCTCCCCCGTACTTGCATATGGGTGTGTGTGTGTGTGTGTGTGTGTGTGTGTGTGTGTGTGTGTGTGTGGTGCTGGGGGCGGTGAATTTGGAGTTAGGGTTTTCAACCCTAACAGCGAATTTCCTCACTTTTGTCGCCAGGAACAACCCTAACTAATGCATTAAATGGATTTTTACCTCTAATTCCTTCTTTTGAGAATGATATGAGAAATAGTGAATGTAATGAAGGCAGGAGCGTAGCCCTTTGGCCCCACGCCCCGCCACATGATGTCTTGTGGCATAGTAACAGGAAGAACAAGCAAACAGAAGTGCTAACAGTGGCGCACATGGTAACGCAAGTGCAAATGACAACCGAAAAGGCAACACACACGGTGGCATAGACGGGAACGGTCTGCCACGTGATATGTTGTCACATAGTAACATGGTGCCTGCAAACGGAAATGTCAATTGGCATGGTGATGCAACGTGAAACAGAAAGAGAAACAGTACTGTAGACACAAATGGCAAAAAATAACAGAAACACAAGCGCAAATGAAAACGCAAAGGATAACGCACATAGGGCCCTGCGTGCTCGGCACGTAATGTGGCAGCGGGAGCACGGGGCTGAAAGAGCCCCGCACTCCCACCACATGATGTCTTGTGGCATAGTAACAGGAACAGCAAATCAAACAGAAGTGCTAACAGTGGCGCACAAGGTAACGTAAGCATGAATGAGAACAGAAAGGGTAACGTACACGGTGGCATAGACAGGAACGGTGTTCCATGTGATGTCTTGTCACAAAGTAACATGGTGCCTGCAAATGGAAATGTCAATGGGAATGGTGACGCAAAGTGAAACAGAAAGAGAAACAGTTTGGTAGACATAAATGGCAAAAAATAACAGAAACGCAAGCGCAAATGAAAATGCAAAGGATGACGCACGTGGTGGCGTAGTCGTCAACGGTAAGTGAAACGGGTATGTAACCATAAGCAGAAAGGGCAACAGTAACAGTAATGTAAGCACACAGGCTGGCTTCCCCCAAAACCTGCAGTCCTGACAGAGCTCAGTTGAGCTCCATCACTCCCCCCCTCACTCGCTCGATCTTAATCTGTGCCAATCACTGATTTCCCAAAGTGACCATGCTATTCTGTGCCACAAGTTCAAAAACACATTTTGGTCATGATGTGAAAAATGACAGCTATACTGTTCATAAGGAGGTGTGAAAAAATGCCAGTGTTGAAAATCTGTTGTGACAATACTACAAATCTGCAAAGTTACAAGGGTGTGTGGGAACTGCACAACTCACACTTGTAACACAGTCATTTGATGGACTGTCATCACCAAATTTTCAACATAGGCATTTTAGGACCTCTGCTCATGAACAGTGTCACTCATTTTTATGTTTGCTTGCATGCATGTGCAAGAAACATAGTGCCATCATCAGAGATTTCGGAGGTGTGTCACCTCCTCCTCCAATTCAGTCAGTGTGCTGGTAGGCACGGCCCCTATAAGCCAATGCATTCTGGAGCTGTCTATGACATGCTCCAAGATGCAGAGGCATACAGTTGAAAGGGGGAGCTGCACTTGAGTGAGCAGCGATAAGATATTGCCTGCTCATGCGCAGCCCCCACACACACACGCCGTGCGCCCACGCAGGCGTGCGCGCCTGCGGTGCACTGTGTATAGCCGACGGAAGCCCAGTCCCCATCGGCTGTATTGCATTCCCCCGCCTCCCCAAAGGCTTCCAAAATGACCACGCTGGTGCCCACCCCAGCGTGGCAACTAATAACCGGCGAGGGTACCCCAATCCCATCGGGCTGCACTGTACTCCCCGAGTAAGTAAGTGCCATGCTGGGAGCCCACCCCAGCGTAGCAATCTATTCCTTAGACCGACGGGGGTGCCCAATCCCCTGTTGGCTGAAGGCGCCCCCAATGTCCTTGTGCCACTCTGGGAGCCCACCCTAGCATGGCAAACATCCCACATCGTCGTTTTTTTGTTTTTCTACCTGTAAAGAAAAAACGGTCCTACGGCGAGTCACCTCCCCACAACTTGCACCCACCCACTGTGCACCCAGCTCTCACACCCCTCACCCCATACTTACTCTCCTGACTCCACCGCTGATGATCTTCGTGGACCGGGAACACGCCTGCACTATTCAAAGCCGACTGCGAACTGAGGAAATGCCGTAAGCTGTATAATGGGCTGATGGGGGGTTCAACTTTTGATATTTCAGGCATTTTTTGTATTTTGCACTCAAATTAACATGTAGTTGATTTCTTCATGAATGATATCAGCTGGCAGTATGCGTCAGCCCGAAGGGTGATTGCCCGGACTGTGCAGTGAGGTGAAATCACCCTTGGGCCGCAACAACACCATGACAGTGACATCAATCATGAGAAGGGTCCTAAAACCCATGTTGAAAATTTGGTGTCAAATTTAAAATGACAGTTTTATGTAGCAAGCATTGTACGAAGTTCCTCACGCAGAGCTCGTAAATTGCCGCATTTTCAATATTTTACTCCAGATTTTCAACATTGCCATTTTACCACACCTTCTTATGAGTAGTACAGCTGTCATTTTCACATCTCACCCAAAATGTGTTTCTGCTCATGTAGCGCATAAATGGCGAGTCGGTGTGAAATCAATGTATGGACAATTAAGAAAATCACAGTGACACTGTTCATGAGTAGATATCTTAAAATGGCTATGTTGAAAATTTGGTGAAAAGTCCTAAAAATGACGGTTTTACGAGCGTGCATTGCGCGGTTCCTATGCACGCTCGTAAGGTCATGAATTTTCAATATTTTCACTCCAGATTTTCAACATTGCCATTGTACCACACCTTCTTATGAATAGTACAGCTGTCATTTTTCACATGTCACCCAAAACGTGTTTCCACCCATGTAACGCATAATGGCACAGTCGGTGCGCGAAATCAATGTATGGGACAAATTAAGAAAATCACAGTGACACTGTTCATGAGCAGAGGTCTTAAATGGCTATGTTGAACATTTGGTGAAAAATTCCAAAATGACTTTTAGATAGCAGTTATGCAGTTCCTATGCAAGCTCGTAGTTTGCAAATTTAATATTATTCCAGATTAAATATGTCCATTTTATTAAACTTCCTTATGAACAGTACAGCTGCAATTTTTCATATGTCGCCAAAATGTGTTTTCAGACATGTAAGCGCATAATGGTGCTGTTGGTGTATGAAAGCAATTTTAGGACAGATTAAGAAAATCACAGTTACACTGTTCATGTGCAGAGGTCTTAAAATGGCTATGTTGAAAATTTGGTGACAAAAGTCCATAAAATGACTGTATTACAAGTGAGCGTTGCGCAGTTTCCATGCACCCTCGTTAGTTCATGACTTTGTAATATTTTCAGTCCAGATTTTCACCAGTGACATTTTTCCACGCTTCCTTATGAACAGTACAGCTGCCATTTTTCACAACATGGCTGAAGTATGTTTTCACACTTTCAGTGCAGAGATGTGTAGTCGCTGTGGGAAATCATTGTTCGGCACAGATAAAGAAAATCAGTGACACTGTTCATGATCGGAGGCACCAAAATACCTGAGTTGACAATCTGCTGTAAGAAATCCCCAACCTAATTATATTACGGGTGTGCGTTGCACAGTTTCTATGTACACTCGTGACCACCATTTTTTTAAATATTTTTACTACACATTTGCAACATAGTCATTTTTTACACCTCCCCATGAAAGAGTACAGCTGTCATTTTTTACATCCTGTTTGGAATATTTTTGCACCTGTGGTGCTAAATGCCATAGTCACTGTGCATAAGCAGCTTTCGGCTAACAAACTGATATTCCCCCTGTTCATGAGGTGGGGTCACAAAACAAACATGTTGAAAATTTTGAGTGAAAATACCAATGAATGCCTGAGGTATTAGGGTTTTCAACTATAATGCCCAACCCCTATAGAGAATGATAGGAATCAGGGGTGTGACTTGGGATTCTTGCCTGTGATGCTCATACCATTCCACACCCTGCAGTCAGTGAGAGGCATCAAGGTATGCCTTGGACTCTTCGGCCCCAAACTTCACCCCATTCTCCTATATCGCACCCATCTTACCATATTTCCTAATGAAATGGGGTGCGCATAAGGGACAAAGACCACAAGGAACACTGTGACACTTGTCACTCTCTGCAGGGTGGGGTGTGGTGAAATGGCGTGGCAGTTATGCCTGATGACCTAAACGCACACCCCAATGCCTGTCACTCTCTGCAGGGTGGTGGTGGGGTTGGCTTCAGTTCAATACTTCACTGCCATTCCTATTATGCAGCTCTGTAACTTCTACACTACCACTGCCAATGCCAGCAAGCAAACATTCGGCATTGACAAATGCTTATCTTAATCTGTTCTGAACACTGATTTCCCACAGCTGCCACGCTATTCTGTACCAGAAGTGCAAAAACACATTTTGGCTAGGATGGGAAAAATGACAGCTGCACTGTTCACAAGGAGGTGTGAAAAAAGGCCTGTGTTGAAAATCTGGCATGAAAATATTGCAGATTCGCGAAGGTACGAGTGTATGTAGCAACTGCACAATGCACACTCATAAAACAGTCATTTTTTTTATTTTTGTCACCAAATTTGCAACATAGGCTTTTTGAGAGCCCACCTTATAAACACTGGCACTGTTGTTTCATTAATTGGTTCTGAAAGGTGATTCAGTGCAGTGACTGCAAAATTACCTTTTGGGGCCAAATGATGCCATGACAGTGGCTGAATTCATGAGGAGGGGTCCCAATAACTCCATGTTGAAAATTTGGTATCAGAATTTCCAGAAATACCTGAGATATGCAGCAAAGTTGAAAAAAACCCTATTTATGCCATTATACAGCTTACCGGCATTTCTTCAGTTCGCGATTGGCTCTGAAGAGCGTAGACGTGTTCCTGGTCCAACGAAGATCACTGCACCATGCTCCAGAGGTAAGTATGGGGTGAAAGGGGGTGTGGGAAGGTGGGGAACACAGTGGGTGGGTGTGGGTTGGGGGAGGGTGCAGACAGCGAGGGACTGTTTTCTTCTTTACAGGGTTAAAAAATAGACATTGTGGGACGGTTTTTCCTTTGGCAGGTACTCTGGCCACACTGGGGTGGGCTCCCAGAGTGCCACCTGTGTGTTTTGGGGTGGGGGAGACTGGAGCCAATGGAGATTGGACACCCCCATTGGCACATACTGCAGGTGGTGTCTCATGAAATGGGTGGGGCATGCCAATGGGGATTGGGCACCCCTGTCAGCAAAGAAACACGGGGAGAGGACATGATGCCAAGGTGGATTGGGCACCCCCTTGGCAAACAACAAAAACTGACAGGGACTGGGCTTTTCATTGGCAAACTGGGCCAGGAGAATGCAAGGGACTGCCCTGCAATGATGGGTTGTTCCCTCATTGCAGCGGAATGGCTGACACTGCAATGATGAGGCAGCCTCTGATTGCAGCAGCTAAGGTGTTTCAAGGTGGTGACATGCTGGCTAAACTAGTGTCAGCAGCAGTGTGCCACCCCATTGGGGAAAGCAGGCCAAGCCTCAAAAGGCAGTGGGGGCATTGGCCACATCAGTGCCCCACCTCCACAATGTGCTTCTGCAGCAAGTTGCCGCAACATGTTTCTTGTGCATGCACACAATCAACATGAAAACAACTCAATAATCTAGTATCAGAAGAAACGGTTACAGGAATGCAAGACTGTGGAAAGTTTTAAATCAGCTTTGAAGACTTATTTATGGCACCAGGTTTTTGGAAGTGATTAGTTGGCTTGTAACAGTTTATTGATATTTGTCTGATTTTGAAATATTTTATTCTGATTTGTTTGATTTTATCTTGTACGGCACCTTGGTTTTTGAAAGGTACCTTAAAAATGAAAATATTATTACTATTACTGTTACTAAACTGGTGGGGGGTATGTAAAGCTTAAGTAAGTAAATAAGGGGAGTAAACATTGTTTTATAATCAGCACTGTCTTCTGTTCTTCCAAATCGGGACTTTGGCTTCACAGAACTGTAATCTTTGTTCTGAGTTTATTGTCTGTAGATTACCATCCCCAAAGTGTATTCCCAATATTGAAACTGTAGTGGAAGCAATGGGAATGCCTAAAACATCTACATCCTGCCTCCCTCCCAATAGGCGATCCTATGGACTACCCAACTTTTCCCTTTATTAACCTGGGCCCCTGACCAATAGGAGTACCACTCTAAAGTAAAAAAATACCTTCTCACCCTCTTCAGGTAATCGTACAAAGACATGCAGATCATTGGCATAAACTGCCACCTTTTGTTCAGCTAAATGATATCCTGGCTTGAGACCCCTAATATTGGTATTAACCAAAATTTGTCATATGAGCAGATTCAGTGCATAAGTATACAAAAGAGGACTAACAGGGCATCCCTGCCGGACCCCAACTTTCATGTCTATGGGTTCTTCCATTAGTCCATTGAGGTATGAGTCTAGCTCCCATATGCAGATTTTGTAACCAAGACAACATATTACTACAAATACCCAAGTGCCGCACCTGAAACAAATAACCATGTGACTGATCAAGGGCTAGAAGAAACCCATTCATATTATTTTGTCTGCCGTATTCAAAAATGTCCTTCAAAAATGTAAGAATAGCTGTAATGTTGCATTCAGGTATAGAACAAGATTCAGCTGGCTGTATTAATGTCATGCTAATTGTCTGTAGCCAGGAAAATAGGATCTTGGAAATAATTTTGTAATCCGAATTCAAGAGGCTAATCAACCTTCAATTGCTCAAATGTTGCCTATTCCCTTTTTTCAAAAGAACAATCATAATGGCATCACCAGAACCTATGTCTTCAGGAAGCCCTGTTAACATTTCATTGTATACCTTTACACAAAGATTCAACCACAGAGTCGGAACATTTCTTAAAAAAAGCACCTGGGAGCCCATCTGGGCCAGGCAATGAGCCATCTTTTATTCAAGTCAGGATACGCCTGTAGATGGCGTTTGAAAGCATAGCCACTCAGGCCAATAATGACTGTAGACATGCTCAGCTGACTTGAAAACATCTGAAGAAGTCGACAGTTTTCACCTCAATATTAAACAAACCAAATTGCTTAGAATTGATTGCATTGCACCATTAGAATGGTAATGTGCTGAACAGCTTTGTCACTGATACTTTGTATCTATCACTTATACTTTAGGAGTTATTCGCATTTATGTAAGGTATGCTGTGCATGGGTGACATTTTTCTCTCAAGCCTCATGTAAGCAGCTTGAATAAATCCGACACCTCCACGTTTTTTTGTATTTCAGCTATTATAAAATAAAAAAACAAATTGATTACAATTGATTGCATATGATCATTGGAAAGGTAATTTTGTGCTGAACTATTTTACCAGTCATATTTTGTATAGCACTTATGGTTTATGAGGTATTTGCATTCACTTGTGGCATTCTAATTATGGTTTGATTTTGCTTAGAAAGGCCCAGGATGCAGTATTAACAGCATACAGGGCACACGATGTGCAATTCTCAATGAGCTCTTGTGGTGTGAATGAGTTTAGCCCATTCTACTTTCTGAACTGTAACACTTGCATTAAGTGCTGCCAGTTGCCCCTCCTTTATCTGAGGCAGATGCTTCTGAGACAATTCTATGGGCTGAAACTTAATATCATATGCAGAGCTAAAAGACAGACAGACATGTTGCTGTATTACTTGTAGTATGTCTAAATCCCTAGTATGTAATGCTCCAGCTCTATCCTCTAAACTAGTCATTAATGTTGTGCCCAATCTTTGATTGCGGATTGCAAGGGGTCTGAACTAGGCTGACTAGTAGTACCTTACTGCATCTCTGCTTCAAGAGACAATGCCCAGTCATATTGATATTGAAACATTTGACTTTTTAGCTCCTTCATCCATGCTAGTATCTGTGTTCTTTCTTCCTAGGCAAAAGACATGTAATGATAAAGTCTATTCCTACATTCTAAATAGTGCAGATAGTCAGTGTTGGATTTCACCTGTCCCAGGTGTATTAGTAAATTCTTAATATCTAGTTTAGTGTCTTTCTGCCACTGCCAGTGACTGTCATACGTTGACTACTGTGTTCCTAAGATGGAAAAGATAGAGAAGCTCCTGTACTATATGTTCCTGGTCTAATAAGGAACTGTTCATCCTCCATCTCTGAAGTGAAGAAAATAAGTGTGGAGGAATGTTCACCAGACTAATAGTGCAACCAAGAATCAAGTGATCTGAGAATTCACAGGGTAATATACTAAAATGTTGGGGAAGTAGCAAACGTGAACAGAATAAGTAGCCTATACTTGTAGCAAATTTATTATGAAAATAGGTATAGCCAGAATCCTTATGCAACTTCCTATAAGTATCTATAAGATTGACTCTTGCTACTATGTGTTTCAAGGCATGTGAATCACAATACACTTTTTTTTTTATTTCTCTTTGTGCCTCGTCTCCTGTGCCTGGTCTCCACTCCATCTGGAGACACATATGGCAGTCTCCCCGCATCATGACCTTCCCAATTCTACTCTGGTGAGTTCCCATCAAGCTGTGGCTATACCTCACAGATGGGTACGGGGTGGAGTAGTGGTGCCCCAAGAATCTTGTTGTGTCGGACTCACAGGGAGGTCAGAAAGGCGCGAGCAATCAGGGTCTTCACTGTGGGTCTCTATCATCTAGGAGACCAGACATTGGTGTTTTTTCAAGTTCTGGGGGACTTCCTCACACCCAGATGTCATGGCATCACCGCCAGTGTCGCCACTATCCATCCCCTCGAGTCAGCTGCAACACTTGCTGTGCCTCCAGCTTCTGCTAGAGGCCAGGCACGTGCTGAGCAGGGATCCCACCTCCCTGCTGGGAGAGGAGAGGAGAGCTGTCCTTCAGATGCTTGATCCTCTCCCAACCCTGCTGACCTCTGATGGCCTGGGCTCATTCCTGGGTCATCGGGGTAGTGTGAGGTGCGCCGTACAGCACCTCAACCCTCAGTGCCACTAGGCCAGTGCAATAATCATCTAGGAGACCAGATGTGACAGGATGGCCAGTTTAGAAAAGGAAAAGCTGACACAGAGAAGATGCAATACCTCCCTTTTGGATTTTGGCTTTCACTCTAACCTGTCTCCTTCTGTATATTCAATCTGTCCTAATGTTCTTGTCAGGGTGGCCAACCTGGCAATTCTCTACTTTGCTTTACTATTACTTTTGCTCTGGTATTGAAGCAAAAGTTTGCATCTTGTCTAAGAATACAAGCTGTGTCACTTAAATAAAGCCATAATGTGAGTAAAGGGCTGGGTTATGAAAGAAAGCCTTCACCTACAAGCCAGTTAGTAATTAAGGAAAGTTGAGGCTGTAGAATTGCTGTAAATAGTGAAATAAATGTTTTAGGCAACTCAAAAAAAGTTCAGGTTGTAGGAAAATGCCATAAAACCTGTAGTGTTAAAACACTTCTTTTAAAAAGGGAGTTGTAATTGTTGCAGTAAAGCCTTCTGTGTTCTAGATGGCTAAGTGCCTCAATAGGGCGTCTCCAGAAAGTGCTACAGCCTGCTCAGCTGTTTGCAGAAATTGCTGCAGCCAGATAAACTGGAAGAAAATAAATAAAAGGTTAAGAAATGTAAAACAAAGGATTTGGAAAGGAAATAAAGTATGTCTAAAGAATTGAGTACTATATTATGTGAAACAAAGCATAGCTACTTCAGTAGTTTCATATTGTATGTATTTCTCTGTATGAACACAAAAGACAAATAAAAGGCTGTAACTTTTCACTGAGACAGATAGGGAGCGCGCCCCTCATCTCTCTGTCCATGCAAAGGTTATAACCAGTTATTTGTTCCAAAACAAGTTGGTTTCACCATATACAATTGTAAAGAAAGGTTGTTACCTAGAGTTCTGTTTCATTTGGAAAGGTCCTTCAATAGGGCAAGCTGCCCCTGAAATGGCAGGTTATATAGATACAGGGGAATGTGATGTCACAAAGGAGGAGGAGCGCTGTGAAAACCACATCCCCTTCCCTTTACTACATAAACCCTCCAAAAGGAGGCTTAGTCAGATTCGTTGTGACCAAGGTGAGAGAAGGATCTCACAGATAGGTTGGTCAGTAGGGTTCTGACCAAGGTGAGAGAAGGATCTCAGCAAGAAAGTAATGTGCTGTCTTTCACATTATCTGAGGAAGGAGAGAATACAGGAATTTCCTTATAGCATCTGAAGCAAGTAGTATATCCCGATGTCTGAACTGATGTGAAGAAATAACATCATTTTTTTTTCCTTTCTGTAAATATTGGATTATTCATTTTTGGTTTTGTGTTTTTTCTAAAATAAAATGATAAATGCAGAAGTATATGTTTATGCATCATAATCTGGTTGTACGTTCTGTTTATTGGGACCCACATGTTTACACCAGGCACTAGTGTTTTCCATGTTCTAGGGGAGTGGCACACACCCAGATGTCATGGCATCTCTGCCAACGTCACCACTCCCCATCCCCTCAAGTCTTTGGATTGTAAGGCTTGGAAAGTGTTCTGCAATGGAATCAGAACAATGTTAGGTGTTTATTTAGTAGAAGACCTAGTTAACCTCCTGGCATTAGGCAACTGAAAGTCTGTAGGGGGATGGGTCAAGGTTTGGAGGAACCTTGGCTCCTGACTTAACATGAGTTACAGTGGTCAAACTGTGTCTGGCTTTTGTAAAAGAACTACAGAAGGAGATATTGCAATGCTCCCTGACTTGTATCCTTCTGGGGGTCCTGAGATGTAGGTGCAGTATGACCCAGGACTGGGGGAGGGGAGGGTGACCGGCAGGCCTTGTTTGTTCATGGGTAGTGTCAGCTCTGGAGGTATCTGGTGCTCCTGAATTTTCTTGGACTGTATTGACCAAATGCTCCTGATTTTGGCCATCAGTTCAGTTTTAACCTGCCCAGGGGCACTGGTGGTATGCATGACCAACCTCTTCACATAAGTTGCACTTACATATGTTGGCGCATGCCATGCTAACATGGTCGAAATCTCCACATAATGCACACTGAAACCTATCATAAGTGCTACTTAAATGTGTATGTGAACCACATTTATAACATGCCTTTAGATGGCTGGCATAAAAACACCCCCCCACATGTCCACGGTGCAGGGTTTGGATTTCCAATCACGACATCAGTGATCCAGTTTGGGAATTAGCCTGGGAGCTGGAGGACCAGCTGGAGGGAGGAGGCGTGAGCATCCAAAGGACAGCTCATCCTCTCTAGGGAGGGAGGGGGGACAGGGTTTTGGCAATTGACTGGTCCAAGGCAGAGGTCTGGGGTACAGCAAGCAAGGAGGAAGGAATAGTGAGGAGGACATAGTGGACATCAGCACTATGTGCCTGATGTCAGGGCAATCATGAGCCCATCAGAAAAGGAGAAAAACGTTCTCCAGGCTCTTGGTAGATGGAGCCCTGGAGCCAACCCCTCATGGCTCCCACCTGCCTGGCTGGTCCTGGATCCTGACAAGACAAGAATTGTCCAGCATGTAGAAGCCCCACCTCATCCCCACCTGGGGTGGTAGAACTACAGCTCCGGGGGATACTGGGATGACTCAGGTAGCTGGCTGAAGTTGGGACAGACTCTACTAGGGCTCCCAAAGATTCAGGGGCTGGAGAGATAGGAAGGAGGGAAAAAGCATAATAAAAAAAGCACACACACCCCATCATGTCCTAGAAAAAAGGCTGTTTGGAATATTTTGTACTTCTGAATCAATCTGAAACAATTTAATTTGGACCCCCCATCCAGAGGCCTTCTGTGTCTATTAAGGAATCAGGTTGCTCCAAATCTGCATCTTCTCTGCACCCAGAATAAAATATCATCAACATTTACCCCCCCATCATGAAACATAATGGTAATAGTTTTTAAAAGGGGTTCAGTCAAGGGAATTGCCATAGAATTGGCCCATAATGGTGTCAACCTCAGCATGTTATATTTTGTCCAAAATCTATCTAACCCAGCATGTTGTCAAAAACTGACATCAAAGGTGACATCCCCAAGATGTGAATAAAGCCATAAATTTCAGATGATTGAAACAACGTTGAGTCCTTCAATAGTTTCCAGACAACATAGACACGATCAGTATGTTCCTAAAAAAACAAGATACCTCAGTCGAACTCTGCATTCTTTCTAGGGGCTTGTGTGAGTTTATTTTAAAAAAGCTCTGAGAAAGTATGGCCCAGTCTCCAGGGTCTATCTTAGTCCATAGAAAGAAGAGAATTCTCATCAGTCTCCTCCTGTGGCTGAGGGACCCCAACAATCACCCACCATGAATTTCCATCATTGATCTGCTCTGCCTCAAAGACAGTTGGTTGGGACAAGGAAGGCAAGTCCTCAGCAGGGTGAACCGCTAGTCCTCAGCAGGGTGAACCGCTGGTGCCTCTACAGTCCCAGCACCTGCCTGCAACTTCTCAATGTCAAGTACCTGACGGCTAGGTGTAGAAATGTCCCTCTCTCTGTTATGTGTAGTACAGCTTTAAGAAATGTTAGAGACAGTACAGCTTTAAGAGAATGTACTTCTGGTCATTCTTTCTGTGTGTGTTGAAGACAGTTTCCTGTTATATCTGTGCTGTATGGAAGTAAACAGAGAAGGCCTACATTTCAGTGTGGCATGTTTTTCTTACTACAATACCAAGACTCTGATGTGCTTAAGGTACTTATTTTTGGCCACCAAATACAACAAACCGGTGTCACGGATGGTGGACATTTTCATAGCTCCAGCTTTCTGAATTACATCATTTTGTGACTTTCTGCATTGAGGGAAGTAAGCAATTTGGAACTGTGCAATATCGTGGCAACTTTAGCCAGCTTTGGCATTTTTACAGGAAGGGATTGGGATGCACGGACCAGACAGTTTGATCAGTGGTTAATACTTAATCCTGCCATGCAAACTACAAATGTTGAGCAACAGGATAAGCTCATTTGAGCCGCTTTTTGCACTTTCTTGGGGAGTGAAACCTTCAAACTTTTATGCAGTCTGTGTGCACTGGACCAGCCAGAGGATTTGTCATATCAAGAGCTAAAGGCTAAGCTGAATGCACAATACAGTTTAACAACTTTTTCAAGGGCTGAACATTTTAAATTCTACAGTTACCACCAGAAGCCAGGTCAGTCATTACAACTGTTTTTGGCTGAGATCAAATACTAGCTCTCATGTACGAGTGGAGCAGGGAGCATCTTGAATATAATTTAGCTGATAAATTAGTTATGGGGTTGAATAATGAACATTATATTCACCAATTACTTTCTGTAAGTGTCAAAAAGTCTGCTGGGGAACTTTTACAGTTGGCACAAATGTATGAGGCTGCAGAATATGAAGCACAAGCTAAGATGGACACTAAAAATGAGGAACAAGTAACTGCAGTGAACCCCACATTGAAACATCTCAAACCTAAGTCTAAACCACTGTTTTCAAAGAAAAATACAGCCACTCCACCCAAACTGCTGAGCCAGTACAAATGTGCATCATGTGGGTCATCTCAGCATAGCAGGGACCAGTGTAAATTCAGAGATGTTAAGTGTCATGCACGTAAACGTCAAGGGCATATTGCTAAGGTTTGCAGGATCAGGAGAACCACAGTAGTCTATTCAGAGAGCCCAGACAGTGTGGTGGTTTCTGTTGCACCACAAATGCAGACCAAAGATGTTCCTTCTTTCTATGTGTTACTTTAAGTGCCACAATTGAGGCATCAGTTACAGTACATTTAACGATAGACTCTGCTTCCCCAGTTACTTTTATTAACCATCAAGCCTAACTCCTTCTGTCAATTTGCCCTTGATGCTGCATCACGCACTCATCACTGTGACCTCTAACACACCATTTCCCTTCCCCCACTTGCCCACAGGCTCCTTATTCGTTGTGCCACTCTCACTTCTAAATTTTGGTTAGAAGAACTTCCCTCCTACCTCTTGTGCTCTCTATCTTCCCTACCTCCACCCCCCACTCCCTCAGATCCTCGGACACTAGCACTTTTTTGGTCCCCTGTCATACCACTCTCATTCGTCAGTCAGGTTTTACCCATGGTTTCCTGAAAATCTGGAACCCCCCCAAAATGGCACTCATCCTCCTCCCACTCCCTTGCCTCTGCCTTACGTAACTTTCTCTCATCTAACTGCTCCTGCTTCAACCCTCCTTAACTGCCCTCCTGTGCCTGTGCTCCTCTCCATGACTCACATCACCTGTTAACCTTCCACCACCCCAACCTGTGTCTCAGCATATTCTCCCCTTCCTTCACCACTATGTACTATGTTCCTCAGATATGCCACTTGTAATTAAATGCATATTTCACAAGTATGATATATTTAACTGTATGTTATGTTATAAATGCCACTGTATGATTATTTAATGATAATTTTTAACTGTACGTCTTGTTACAAATGTAATTGAATGTTTAATTTCTTGTATGTTTTAAATGTTAAGCTGTGTGTCTAGTTCTTCATCCAATTGTACACCCCCTCCAGGTCACCCTGGGAGATGAGCAAATTGTTGTTCAGTGTGCCTTCCTGGTGAAACATTTCAATAAATAAATGTAATATGTCGCTGCATGCATTTGAAGGGCAACCAATTCAGTCACTGGGCTCATTTACCATGTTGGTACACAGGACTGATTCTCCTGGTACACCTTTAACTTTTCTGGTTTCAAAAAAGGGTGTCAGCACTTTGGGCAGAAATGCTCAGATTCTTCTAAACATTCATGTTGATCCATCAGATTTTGGCCTACTGGCTGCTGTCCAGGTACCACAAAACAGTAATCTGCCCAAGCTTGGGGAGATTTTACACATGAATCCAGAGTTGTGGAAATAGTAATAATAATAAACGTTATTTTTAATGCACCTTTCAGGTGCCAAGGCACAGTACACTTTTAAAACAATTTAGAACCAATGCTGCAATCGCAATAAAAATATACAGTACAGTTAGAATCTGTCGTCCTCAACACCATATGCCTTGTTCCAGAAATACCTCTTTAATGCTTGTTTAAATCCCCCTATGGTCATGCACTTCCTAATCTGGTGGGATAAAGAATTCCAGAGGGTTGGGGCTGTGAACATAAATGCCCGGGCCCCAGAGGATTTTAGAGACACCCTCGGAATCTCCGGCAACCCCTCGTCAGCCGAGCGGAGCGGTCGCTCACGGTGGTAAGGAACAAGAAGTCCTTTCAGGTAGTCAAGACCCAGTCCATGTAGGGCTTTGTATGTCAGTAATCCAACTTTGAAGGTGATCCACCACTGAACTGGCAGCCAGTGCAGTTCCTGCAGCACTGGTGTGATGTGGGAAGATTGAGGATGTTGAACAACAGCTAAAGCCAAGCTAGTTACAATGCCTAATGCAGTCCCTAAGTTTTGTAAACTACTTAAACCCGCTTTTAGAAAGATAGAAACATGGAGTCATGTGATGCAGAGCACCAGACAGCAGCTTCTTCCAAGAGCTCCACCCACCTAACTATCTGACTTCACCTAATTTAACTATCTGTCTTCGATTTGTGGACCGGCATTGGTAGTATTGTCGTACAGAGTGTGCCTTACTGTTTTGATGGGGTCTACAGAAGTGGAAATGAAAAACATTATGCCTGAACATACCCCGCTGGCCACTCCGGAGAAGGCCCCAAAAAGCCTAAGGCCTCCAAGGTTGTAAAAATGCATAACACAGCTGCTCTCCGTCCAGATCAAAAACTGCTCACATTAACAAGATTTCTGGAGGAATTCAATCCTTTTATAATGAAAATGCAGCAAATCACCAGAGAAATTAAATCCTTCTCCCAAGCTTTGGAGGATGTCACCAAATGAACTTCAGACAATGAAGCCCATATGTATTCCATGGAATGCAGGAAAGGCATAATTAAGCCCGAACTGGTACTTGTTTGTCAGTGCATAACTAAATTAGATAATAAAGGTGAGGATTTGGTGGGTCACAGCCGCTGCAACAACACGGTGCTAATAGGTTTATCTGAGAAGGAGGAAGGTATAGACCTGATTGCATTTGTACAAACATTTGTAGAAAAAAAATCACTGAACACTCTCCTTTTGGGCCCAAATATATAATTGAGAGAGCTCACTGTGCATTTCATCCCGTGCCAGCACTAGGGGCACCACCCCATATATTTATCTTTTGTTTTTTAAATTACCAAGAACGGCACAATTTTTTATCAAAGGCATAGGACATTCAAGAGCTGACATGGGAGGGAACGAAAATCAGGGTAGCCCAAGATCTTTCCCTTCCTGTGCGACAAAAGCAGGCATCCTTCCACCCATTCGTTACCAAGCTAGTGTCAGCTGGACTCAAGTCTAAGATGGGGTATCCAGCCCACCTACAAGTTCTCCTCAGGCTCCTGGGTTGCCTACGATGATGTTGATCCAGCAACTGCTAGCCTGAAAACAGCCCATCCAGATCTCTTTCAATGAACACCTTACTATTTACATTGACACCCTAAAAATTTGCCTACCCTAAAGAAAAAACACCATTTGGCTTGACACAGACCCCTACCTTGGTAAAGGATGAAGTTGGATAAGTTTTGGCATCTGAATATATTATTTGTTGCCTCTGAGCCCTCCTGTTGAAAGTAATCCTGTGGACAGGGCTGATCGCAGTGGTAATTACTTTGAATTGCTAATATAGGTGAAGTACCACTCTCTCGAATGCTATATAGACTTGGAGACTTTCACCAGCCCATGGAACATTATCAATAAACCCCTCAGATGCAAGACTGCAGTGCACCTGTAATTAAAATCGAGTTTCCGATGTGGTGCAAATTGTCACCAGTTGGAACCAGAATCTGCTCTTCTTGTTCCAACAAAATCATGGCCAGGGACATCGCATTCCACTTTAATATTCTTTTAGTTTCTTGTCATTTCCTTGAATTAATGCAAGCATTTCCTTATAATCATTCAGCAGCCTAAACAAGAATGCTGTGCTGATCTTTTCTATGTTGCAAGACCGAGAGCAATTTCTGTAATATCCTATCACCCTCATTGGGGCTCTAAATATATGCCCCCATTAAGGAGAAATTATCATTTGAATTGACTTAGACTTCTACTTTGTGAATTGAAGTAGAGCAAGTCCTTGCCTGTGAATATACAACTTGCTGCCTAGGAGCCATCATGATATATGCAACTCTATTTACAGGTCTGATCATGGCAGTAATTACCACAAACTGCCCATCTAAGTGTAGTACCATGTCCTCGGATGCAGCAGTGTCTCTGAGACTGTTTCTAATCCACAGAACATTTTCAACAAATACAGGATTGCGATGCAACTGCAGTTAATCTTGAGTTTCATAAGGAGCACATATTGCCACTAGAGGGAGCCAGAGACCACTCTGTCCACATTTTAATGTTGGCTTGCCACGCAAGCACAAGCGAAAGTCAACATCTTGCAGTAGTGCAGATTTGGAGGCGCAGTTGCTGTTGGGCGAATGCAGGGGTATCAGTAGGTGCGTCCCTCATTCCCCAATCAGCCTGCATGCCGGCTCCACACCATGCATACATACTATGGCAAGCACATCTAAGGAAAGGTCTGCTGCAATCCAAGCAAAGCTCATCAGTTGCAGTGGTTCTTTTCTTGCCATCCTCCCTGCCATTATGTGCATGGCGGGGCATGGCAGTAGAACTGCCGACTTCGGAGGTGCCCAACCCCCCTGTTGGCTGCCCCTGCCCACTGTCAATGTGCCAACGGGGAGCCCACTCCCCATCAGCATGAAGTGCCCCCATCAGGTAATGCTGAGGGGTGCCCAATCCCCCTCAGCTGTAACCCCGCCCCTTTCCTCAGGTGCCGGCTGGGGAGCCCACCTCTGCTGGCAGAAATAACCCTCAGTTATTTAATGCCAAGGGGAGTGCCCAATCCCCTTGGCTCTGCATCCCTCCTTCTTTGTGTGCCAACGGGTGCCCAACTCGCAGCATAAATTTGCCCCGTGTTGTTTGCTGGACAAGGTTGCCCAATCCCTGGCCGGCCACAGACCCCAAAACAGTTAGGTGGCACGCTGGGAGCCCACTCAGTGTGCCAAATCCCTGGAAAAAAATGTCCCTGATGTTTTCTTTTCCTTTTAGTATCTGTAAAAGGAAAATGGTCCCTTGTAGTCTCTGTGCCCCTGCCCCCGCACCCACCCTCTGCGCACCTGCCTCCCATACCCCCATACCCCATACTTACCTCCAGAGCTTGGCGTGATGATCATCTGTGGACCGGGAACATGTCTGCACTCTTCAAAGCTGACCGCGAACTGAGGAAATGTCGGTAAGCTGTATAATGGGATAGATAGGGTTTTTTCAACTTTAGTACATATCTAAGGCATTTTTGCGAATTTTGGCCCCAAATTTTCAACATGGGGTTTTTGGGACCCCTTCTCATGAATTCTTGCACTGTCATGGTGTTATTCAGTCCCAAAAGGTGATTTCACTGTCACTGTGCAGAATCACCTGTCAGGATTGCGTAAGGAGATGACAGTGCCACTGTTCATGAGGAGGTCTCTCAAAAACCCTATTTTGCAAATTTGGTGGGAAAAATCCAAAACATGACTGTTTCACGAGTGTGCATTGCAACTGCGCAACGCACGCTTGTAAGTTAGTGAATTCAGAATATTTTCATGCCAGATTCTAAACACTAGCATTTTACTGCACCTTCTTGTGAACCGTGCAGCTGTCATTTTTCACATCCTGGCTAAAATGTGTTTTCATACATCTGGCACAGAATAGTGCGGTTGTGGTGCAAAATCAGTGTTTGGGACACATTACAAAAATGGCAGTGTCACTGTTAATGAGCAGAGATCCTAAAATGCCTGTGTTGACAATTTGGTGACAATACTCCATAAAATGATTGTTTTACGAGCATGCGCAGCAACTGCACAACACACACTCGTGTGTTAGTGCATTTGCAATATTTTCATGCCAGATTCTCAACATTGGCATTTTACCACACCTTCTTGTGAACTGTGCAGCTGTCCTTTTTCACATCCTGGCCAAAATGTGTTTTCGCACTTCCGGCTCAGAATAGCACAGTTGCTGTGCGAAATCAGTGTTCTGGACATATTACAGAAATGACAGTGATACTGTTCATGAACAGAGATCCTAAAATGACTGTGTTAAAAATTTGGTGACAATACTCCATTAAATGACTGTTTTACGAGGTGCATAGCAACTGCACAATGCTTTCTCAAAACTTAACGCATTCACAATAATCAGTGTGGGGTGCTTTACTAAACCTCTCAGGGTTTATGTAGCATCCCACACCTCAGGTGTGTGTAAAAGTTTCATTACACACGCCACCCCATGCATTATTTTATATGTAATATGCTTTGAAATAAGGGAATGCTCCACACAATGCTTACAGCTGCTCCACTCTTGAAAAGGGGGTGGACAGCTGCAGAGGCCCCCCATGCACAGGATGTGCACCTTTGGGGCACCCCACAGCATCCAGAGCCATTGCTGTATGTTTACTCCATGCCCAAATCATGGTCACAGGACCCATCTCTGCAGCAGGCTGGGGGCAGGCAAGGGGACAGACAACTGCATGATCTTGCACATTGCCAGGGAAGCATGTGCAGCTGACACAGAGGGCATCTACTTTGGGGCTGTCATACCACCTATGTGCTCCTCTCTGACTGGTTGTCCAGTTCATGCCGGGGCAAGTACAGCCCATTCTCCACTGGCGCCCAGTCCTCGGTGAAGAGGTATGGGCTGGGGGTGTCACTGGCATGGGTCTGATATTTTGGCACATTTCTGGCTTGTTTTGAAGGGGGAATGGCAGCCTCTGGTGGACTGGCATGGGCTGCCATATCCTGTGAACCCCCACCCCTGGTGTCACCCACTGGTCCTGCACAATAAGGCCAGAAGACCCCAAGGCACATACAACACTTGGTGTCTGCAGGGTAGGGTGAGGTGAAATGATGTGAGTGCTATGGCCGATGATCCAAAGGCGCATCCCAGTACCTATCACTCTCTGCAGGGTGGGGGTAAGGTTGGCATCAGTTCAATACTTCACTGCCATTCCTATTATGCATCTATCTAACTTCTGCACCACTAATGCCAATGCCAGCAAGACAACATTCAGCATCGACAAATGCTTGTTCCTTATTATGATTGCCTCCATTAAAGTCCCTACAAAATTACAGCCAGGGATATCATATTTTATCTTAATGTTTTCTTGGTTTCCTGCCATTTACTGGTTCTAATGCAAGCTTTTTCCTCGTAGATGCTTAGAAGCCTGAGTAAGAGCACTGCACTGAACTTTTTCTTTGTGCAGGAATAAGAGTAATGTTTATTTTCCTCGGAAATAGATTCTCTTTGTATGTTTTATGTTCCCATAGAAGCTAAAGCATTTCCTGTTTCCTTTTTATGCTAACTTCTGAATACTATGGTGTGCTACCAGTATTTTCCAGGAAGGCTTTTAGGTTTCGGTTACTAATAATAAGCTGATTACGCCTGTTAGGAAGCTATAGAAATGTTATACCCTGTTGAAAGGTATAGACATTTGTTTTTAAATATTGGACTTAGATTAGGTTAGAGAATGGAGTTATATTTCTAGAACTTAATAGGAATTAATGGGAGTGGGGCGGCTGGGGTGGAGGGGTGTAAACTTGGTGGACTGTTTATTATGGGCCATAATAAGAGGGAGGTGGGGTTGGGGAGGTTGGAATGAGGGAACACTGGGTTTTTTTGTGCTTAGTTCTTCTAGGGATTAGTTTTGGGGGCAGATTGAGTGGTTGGAGGTTGCTGGGAGGGTGGGATGCACAGAGCCTACATTGATAGAGGCATGTTGGGCGTGTAATTTTTTAAAGGACTACCAAGGCATTTCTCTGTCTGTAATGATATATACAATGGCTAGGGATCTACAGATGATTACTTGGAATGTTAAAGAGGCCAGGCAATAGAACAAGCAGTACAAAATTTTGAAATGCCTAAATCTTATAAAAGCAGATAATATTATGTTTGTACAAGAATCTCATTTACTCAACTCTGAGGCAGTTAAAATGAGGAGGCAGCAGGTAGGACAAGTCTTTTCAGCAGAAGGAAATACTCAGAGTCGGGGAGGGTGATAATTTTGATAATCAGATCTGTACCGTTCACTCCAAGCCAAACCGTGAGTGATCCACTGGGTATATTTTTGTTAGTTAAAGGTAAATTACATACACTGGAGATTTTATTGAGTAGTGCATATGGCCCAAACATTGATACCTCTGGATTCTTTGTGCAATTAATCAATACTTTAAATCCATTTCTAAATATTTAAATAATTATTGGAGGGGACATAAACATCTCCTTTGACCCGGTCTTAAACTGGTCCGGTACTTACCACAAAGGCCTTTCTCCTGCACAATGAGCATTTAGAGAACGGTTAGACCAAATAGGTCTCTGTGACATATGGAGAATCCTCCACTCCACTGAGAGAGAATACACTTTTACTTCCCAAGTACTTGAGACATCCTCCTGTATTGATTACTTGCTCATCTCTCAATCTCTTATCTCTGGAGAGTTTCACTCTACCATCTTCCCAGGACCACCATCAGACAACTCACTACTCTTCTGCCAGATCTCTTTTCCATCTATTCCTGAACAAGGAAACAGATGGAAAATAAACAACCAACTTTTAAAAGACCCGGAATTGGTTAAATATATCTCAAACCAAATTACGCAATTTATTTCAATTAACTATAATTCTATAGGAATATTCTATAGTAGATTGGTGCACGCTTAAAGTGTATCTGACAGGGATTCTGATGGGATTGGCTTCTAATAGGAAGAAAGGCAAGAAAAACAATGTCCCTCCTTTCTCAAATTCGGGACAAAGAAGCCAAGCTTAACTCCGACTCCTCTGAACAGTATAGACAAGAGTTAATAAAATTAAAGGGTTTTTTTTCCTTCTAAGAGAGCAAGCTGAGTTTGCAATTCTTAAAACTGAGGCAGCCTATACTGACCATGGGGATAAAGCAGGTCATGTCCTTGCCCTATGAATTAAACAGCAGGAGTCCTCTAGGTTAATTGCAACTCTCCGCTCTATGGTAGACAACTCCTTAAAAACTTTCCCGGCTGAAATTGTTTCAGAATTTAGTTGCTATTATAAGCAGCTTTATGGTCTCATGGTAAATCCCCCATCTGAGCAAATTCTGGATGCATACCTATCAAAGTTTCATTTGCCCATCCTTTCAGAACCACAGCAACTTTTCCTCATAACTGTTATTTCTCAAACCGAGTTAGCTAGAGTAATCAAAGACCTTCCCACAGACAAGACCCCCAGACCAGATATTTTTTCCCTTCATTTTTATAAGATATTTGCCAAACAGTTAACCCCTGCTCTTCTACCACTTTATCAACACATTCTTTCTGGTGCTGACTCTGACAAATCTCTATTTGAGGCTCTGATTGTCCTCCTACACAAATCTGATAAACACCCAGAATTAGTGACAAGCTATAGGCCAATATCACCTCTCATCCAAGAGATTAAAATCTTGTCTAAACTTTTAGTGGATCATGTGAAAAAGGTTCTTTCAGATGTCATAGGACTGGAACAGGTGGGTTTTATGAAAGAAAGGTCCTCAGTGGATCTTCTGTGTACCCTTACATATGTCTTCTTGGCTTTCAGGGATGCCGAGTTTCCAGCGGCTCTGGTCTCCCTGGATACCAAGAAGGCATTTGACAGGGTTAATTGGAATTGCCTACTAAGTTCCCTGAAGGCATTTGGCTTTCCCTCTGATATTCAAAAATGGATCTGTTCCCTTTATAAATCTCTGATGGCATGAATTTGTAGCAATGGGATAATTTCGGATCTATTCCTGTTATATTCAGGTACAAGACAAGGCTGCCCCTTGTCCCCACTTCTCTTTAATATTTACTTAGAATCCTCATACGCCAATTAATAGAACATCAGGAGATTCAAAGTATACCCCTCCATGGCCGAAATTATCAAGGTTTCTGCTTAAGCAGATGATCTTCTCCTCCAATTATCTCAACCAGTGGTATCTATTCCACCAATGTTGAAAACCATTGAGGAGTTTAGTAACATCTCTAATTCTAAACTAAATGCTGAAAAAACAGTAGTCTTCCCCCTTAACCATAAGATACAAAAGCATGAAATTTCTGCTTTTGTGCTTTCCTGGAAATCCATCTCTACGAGATACCTTGGAATTGTACTTACGAGGGCTCTATCTTGGCTTCAACAGCTTAATCTGGATCCTTTTGTTCACACAATCAGCCGAGACCTAAACAGGTGGTCCCTTCTCCCCATGTCTCTTTGGGGAAGGATTCATTTAACTAAAGTTAATGTTTCCCCCCTGACTCTTTTACCCCCTTAGCCTTATGAATATTTGGCTCCCCTTGACTTGGTTTAAAAAAATTCATAGCACCTTTACAGATTTTATCTGGGTGGGCAAAAAAACTCAAATGGCATTTCATAAGTTGACTGCCCCCAAACTGAAGGGAGGGTTATGGCTACCACACACAGGGCTTTATTATTGGGCCAGCCATGCTAATAAATATTTTAGATGGGCAACTATGGAAGACCCCCCACTCTCATCTCCCCTTTGCCCCAATTTGGCTTAAGGTACAACTAGCCTTAATAAAGGATCTGAACCTCTCCCTATTAGATATGCTACACATAGAACTGCAATCCCTGCCCTTGCCTTTGTGTACCTCTCCTATAGCAATGTCCTTTAGGGTTCATTCCCAGTTGTGTTCCTTTCTAAAGTATAACCACACAGTAGACCTGTCTCAAACACTAAGGGGCAACCCTACCCTTCAGACAAAAGGCAAAGCCTTCCCATTGTGCTGGCTCCCACAATCAGGAGATTGCCAACTCAAACACTTTGTTAAAGATGATGGGAGGCAGCTCTCCTCTCTGGAGTTTATGAGTAAGTTCAGCGTTCCAAACACTAGTATTGCTAATGTCTTCCAACTACACCACCTTTTGATAAAGGCCATAGGAGTCATTCCTCCACAACAGGCCAACTTCCCTTTCCAGACATTAACAGGTTTCCCACAAGCGGTTTCCAAAATATATGGTACCCATTATAATTGGACTTGTCCTAATAGCTTCAGCCTCACAATTTTTTGGTCCTCCGTGTTCGCCAACAAAAATTTGAATTGTCTCTACTATGGCAGAATTACCATAAATTCCTCAAACATGATAGCCTCCAATTAAAGCAGTTTAAAATATGACACACTATTTATTATTCAGAAGACAAAGAACCCTCTGTGTGTAAACACTGAGGCAAGGGTTACCCCAAAGGGCATTTGGCTGGGAAGCCAAGTTTCAAGAAAGTACAAAATCACACATGCCCCCACAATGTAAAGCATCATGGGCTGCATATGCAAATCACCACAGAATGTTATGCTGGTCCAACTTTAAGCAGAATTGCATGGTGCCGAAAGGCCTCTCACACAGTTTGCAAAGGGTGCTAACAGAAGACATAGACACGTGTTTCGTCCTACCAGGACTCATCAGTATGCCCTCGTCTGTTTGACACCCCAGTGGAATGGACCAGCTACCCCTAAGGCAGTGTGCCTGGATATATTGTGGTGAACCCATTAAAATAAAAACTATTTAAAAGACAAAGAACCCTGTGTGTAAAACATTGAGGCAAGGGTTATCTAAAGGGCATTTGGCTGGGGCTGTTTCAGAGGTATGAACACTCCACGTAAAGACATGAGTTGCATTAAAGACAAAGAACCCTGTGTGTAAACCCATGATGCTTTGCATTGTGGGGGCATGTGATTTTGTATTTTCTTGAAACTTGGCTTCCCAGCCAAATGCCCTTTTGGTAACTCCTTGCCTCAGTGTTTACACACAGAGGTTCTTTGTCTTTAAATAGTTTTTATTTTAATGGGTTCACCACAATATATCCCAGGCACACTGCCTTAGGGTAGTGGTCCATTCCACTGGGGTGTCAAACAGACGAGGCATACTGATGAGTCCTGGTAGGACGAAACACGGTTCATGTCTTCTCTGTTAGCACCTTTGCAACTGTGTGAGAGGCCTTCGGCACCATGCAATTTTGCTTAAAGTTGACCAGCATAACATTCTGTGGTGTGATTTGTATATGCAGCCCATGATGCTTTGCATTGTGGGGCATGTGTGATTTTGTATTTTCTTGAAACTTGGCTTCCAGCCAAATGCCCTTTGGGTAACCCTGCCTCAGTGTTTACACACAGAGGTTCTTTGTCTTTTAAGTAGTTTTATTTTAATGGGTTCACCATAATATATCCCAGGCACACTGCCTTAGGGTAGCTGGTCCATTCCACTGGGGTGTCAAACAGACGAGGCATACTGATGAGTCCTGGTAGGACGAAACACGTGTCTATGTCTTCTGTTAGCACCCTTTGCAAACTGTGTGAGAGGCCTTTCGGCACCATGCAATTCTGCTTAAAGTTGGACCAGCATAACATTCTGTGGTGATTTGCATATGCAGCCCATGATGCTTTGCATTGTGGGGGCATGTGTGATTTTGTATTTATTATTCACCACAAAAGTTAGCTAGGCTGGATATTATATCCTACCTTACTTGTACTAGGTGCAAGAAGGAGAAAGGGGACCCGTTTTATATTTTCTGGTGCTGTTCAAATGTAGCCCCTCTATGGGACATTATTGAGCAAAGGGCGGACCACCCTCTTAGGTTTGTCTGGCCTATTCACTGTAGACACATGCCTATTAAGGGACTTTTCAACTATTCCAGTTCTTAATAGAAAATATCATATGGCATTAATATCGATGTCTGTTAAAAAGGTGGTCCTGAGGCACTGGAAAGATAACACTGAGATTACTTATACAGAATGATTACAACAACTTTTGGCAAATCTCAGGATGGAATGGACCTTTGCAAGTCTTCAGAATACATCTAAGAAATGTAACAAAATTTTGGGGCCCCTACAATCCTTGTACTCCCTACGACCTCTTAGTAGTGATACCTTTGCCTCTAACTGATGTGGTTTTAGTTATAGCTCTGTGCAGGGTATGAAGGGGGATGATGGGAGGGAGGGAGGGGAAGGGAGGAAAGAATAGATCTCTTTTATGTAACCGAATATCTGTTGACTAAGTCATGTACACAATAGATCTGTGCTCTGTATTGTAAAACTTTAATAAACTTTGAATGGAAAAAAAAAGAAACATAGAATCTGATGGCAGATAAGGACCACTTGACCCACCTAGTCTGCCCATTTCCCTACCTAACAGATAAGCTGCAGATTCAAGTTAACCAACAGCCTTCTTCTTCTTAACCCCCACTATAGTTGCCTTATGTCTGTCCCATCCATTCTTCAATTCCCTGACTGTTTTTGACTCTAAGACCTCCTCAAGAAGGCCATTTGATGCATCTACAACCCTCTCTGTGAAGAAATACTTCCTCACACTACCTCTGATTCATCCCCCTTCTATCTTCAAATTGTGTTCCCTTGTTCTTGCACATCTCTTTTTTGGAAAGATGCTACCCTCTTGGACTTTGTTGATTCCCTTGAGGTATTTGAAAGTTTATATCATGCCCCCCCTTTCCTCAAGGCTATGCATCTTCAGGTTCTTTAGCCTTTAAACCGGTCATTGGGGCAAAATTGCACAGACTGAAAAAAGCAGGTGTGCTGAAAATGGCTTCAAGTTCAGATTGGGCCACTCCAGCGGAAAGGTTTGGATAGGTGGAGATTTTAAGGTGACACTTAATCCAGTACTTAGCACAGATGTATTCCCTTTACCCTTACCAGAGAAACTTTTTCATAGACTAAATGGTGGTGTGGGGTTCTCTAAACTGGACCTCGCTGATACATACCTTCAAGTGGGGCTGGATAAAGACTCTTAGAAATTGGTAGTGATTAATACACATTAAGGACTGTACAAATACAAATGGTTATGTTTTGGCCTTAGTTCTGTACCGACTGTTTTTCAAAACATGATTGAGCAAATGATGGGTGATGTACCAGGTGTTGCTTGTTCTTTGGATGACATCATTGTCATGGGAAAGACAGAAGTGGAACATTTACCTAACTTACAAGATACCTTAGAGTGATAGCAACAGAGTGGATTCAGACTTAGGAGAGAAAAATACCAATTGTTTAACCAAGTGTCACATACTTAGGTCACACTGTTGACAAAGACAGAATTCATCCAAATGATGAAAAAGTGGAAGCCATACTGCACATGCCTGAACTGCAGAATGACTCAGAGCTGTGCTCATTCTTGGGTATGGTGCACTACTATGACCATTTCATACCTAGCTTAGCTACTAAAAGTGCTATCCTAAATGAACTGCTACATGAGGGTACTCCATGAAAGTGAACCAAGGGCCACAGTAAGGCAGTTCAAGCCATCATGCCCTCTCTAACCAATGTGAATAATTTAACTCATTATGACCCTGACATATCTATCTCATTGGCCTGTGATACTAGTCCCATGGGTATAGGAGCTGTCCTTTTCCATACAGATCCAGAAGGAGTGGAGAATCCAATAGCACATGCTTCATGCAGACTCACTGCAGCTGCAACGAATTATGCTCAGATTCAAAGAGAGGCATTAGCAATTATGTTTTGAGTTCAGAAATTTTGTTAGTTCTTGCTAAGTCACAAGTTTCACCTGAAGATGGATCAGAAGCCACTAATGACAATTTTCAGTCCAGGAAAAGGAATTCTAGAGACAGCCGCTAGCAGACTTCAATGATGGTCATTAATTTTGTCTGCCTATAATTTTGAGGTTACATCCCAATCAAGCGGACCAGTATGGAACTGTAGATACCTTGTTGAGGATACTAATATCCAGAGAAATGGAGTTTGTTGTGGGACTCAAAGAGGAGCCATTAGTACGCCAAGTGGAGCCAGATGGTTTTCCAGTGCAATTCAAAGACATGAAGGACTCTACTGTTATGTGTGTAATGGAGCTACAACATTTAGTTCAGCTTCCAGTACTAGCCAAGGACATTGCAAAAGCAACTGGTCAAGATGTAATTTTGAAACAAATGTATCAGTATACGATTGAGGGTTGGCCACAAGGCACTCCTTGTTTGGTTGCACTACAGCCCTACTATATAAAGAGACAGCAGTTATCCATTGCTGAGGGGTGTCTTCTCTGAGTATTGTGTGTCATAGTACCCCAATGTTATCATTCAAATATGTAGACTCCTTTGCATGTAGGCCATCCAGGCATTGCTAAAATGAAATCCATGGCCAGACTTCATATATGGTGGCCTTTCATTGACAGAGACATATGCCAGGTTGTGCAAAGATACAATGACTGTGCTGTATTGATGGGAAATCTGGCAAGAGCTCCAGTTCACCATTGGGAATGACATGAAAAACCCTGGCAAAGGTTGCATGTTGATTTTGTGGGACCCTATTTCAAAACCATGTGGTTACTCTTAACTGATGCTTATAGTAAATGGCCAGAAATTCATCAAATGTCTTCAACAACTATTGAGAGTACTATCAAAGTGTTGAAATCTATATCTTTGCTACCCATGGTTTCCCACAAGTGATTATCTCAGATAACAGACCACAGTTCACATCTGTTGAATTCCGAGCACTTTGCCAGCAACATGGTATCCAACATATTTTCTCACCTCCCTACCATTCAAGTTCAAATGGTGAAGCAGAACGCTTGGTTCAAACTTTTAAAAAGAGTATGGACAAAGACAATCCTACTAAACCAATGGCAATACAAATAGCCCTTTTGGACTTTCTTGTGATGTATTCAATAACACCACATTGTGTCATGGGACTATCCCCTGCAGAATTTTTGTTTGGACATCAGATTCTAACTCAGTTGGCTCTCCTTTGCCCTCAAGGCTATAATTCAGTAACTGAAATGCTTTCTAAGACCAGATTCTTCAAACCCAATGAGCTTGGGTGGGTCAGGATGTATGCAGGCCCAAGATAGAAGGCATTGTGGAAAAAAATTTGAAATGTTGTCTATACTGTTTAACTGATTGACCATGGGAGAGTGAAAAATACATGTGGACCAATTATGTACTAGAACTGAGACAGAACAAAAAAGGGATACCCAGAGTTGGGGTAGTTATCTGGCATTATCAGTTCCAGAACAAGAACAGGAAGAGATAGTGGAACCACAGCATTTGAGACAAGATGAGGCTGATGCTAATCAGACTCCACTACAACAGCCTCAAGTCCTACTAAGTCAGTCAGAACATATAAGACGTCCACCAAAGAGAATAGGCTTGCCGAGATATAGCCTAGTGACACGATTAACTAAAAGGGATGATGCAGTAGTAACTGTAATAGCTTCATGTTATTTTCTGAATTATTGACTTACGTACTTTCTAGCTAAGTCAGGAGGGATTGTTATGTGTAGTACAGCTTTAAGAAATGTTAGAGAGAGTACTGTTTTAAGAGAACGTACTTCCTGTAACTCTTTCTGTGGGTGTTGAAGACAGTTTCTTCTTGAATTTGTACTATATGGAAGTAAACAGAGAACGCTTATATTTCAGCATACCATGTTTTTCTTACTACCAAGACTCTGATGTGTTTTAAGGTACTTATTTTCGGCCACCAAACACAACACTCCTGATTTTGTACTTCATCTGGTGCCTGAGCAGCTTGTGTCTGACCCACACTAGAGACTGATCCCAAGTGAGAAAATAGCTCCAGCTGACCTGTGCGCATTTGTCCAGACCATCAATATGTTGTGTTGCAGTGGTCATCCTTGCTTCAATCTGTGTGAAAACCTTTCACTGGGTGTCCGGCAGCCAACGACCTTCTGAAGTTTGTTTCCAACCAGCGCCCTCTAGGGCCTTATCTGGCAACCAGGAATCACAACCTAGTGGCCTGTCAAGTTCAGCTTTATCGGAGGCTGAAACACTCATGGGCATTGGAGGAGAGAAATGGGTATGGTATTGTGTACAAGAAACCCCCGCCCACTCACTCTGATCATCCAGAACACAATCTGATTCCTTTTGGGTACTACATTTTAGCAAAGTAGCAGTTATACATAAGATGCTTGACACTGCGGTACTTTTCCAGCTAAGGTTTGCTGCATCCAGTTCTCCACAAGCAGTATCTCCCACTGCAACCTGTCCAGAAATTACACCCTCTGAGATTCTCGCCACAGTCTGCACAGTAATAGCATTAGAAATAGTAACACTCTGTCTCATCGCATCCCACAAGTATCCTGCCATCTCCAAGTCCTGCATTATATTCTGTTCCTCTGAAATAGGGTTTTGCACAAAGTCTTCTACCACAGATAAATCAATTAATGCTTCACCAACTTGATGGAACATTTCTTCCATCTCCTCCATTACCGACTGAATATCTGCCATCTTGGACAGAAAGTCAATAGCACCCCCTGCCATGAGTTGGGAAATTCCTAGTGTTCTGGCCAAATTTCCCCCACTCACTAAAAATACCACCAGCAGCTTAATCTGGTTTAAGGTCAGTTAGCATTCATCTGTATCCCTCTCCCCCGAGTCATGCCTGAAAATAGGCAGAATTTGTCTAATGCACTTACCTCGTCAACAAAAATTAAATTAGATAAATAAAAATAAAATAAAGCTCATACCCATCTGTATGATATGTATTTTCATCTTAATGGACAGAGGGGCATGAGCTCTCACTGCTTTGTTTTACCTGGTTATGTACAATGCCTTCTGGGGTTGCATCCCCAGCGAAAGAAGATGAAACATGCATGTCCTGTTTAGGATCCAGAGATTGGTCCCTTAACTATGCCTAGAGGAGCCGGCCAATCACTCCTCTAATGGCGAAAGGGAGACGATCAAGGGCACCAGCAATAACAACAACACTGAAACCACCTCTCTGACACTCGAGCTGTAAATGCCCCTGGCTGCCTTTAATCTAGAGCCCCCCCTCTGTAATCGACAATGTCCTCTGGACTGCCCCCACCAACCTTCCCTCTGCCCCTCCCTCTCCCCAGGTACCCCCCAGAATCTCTAGTGTGTACCTTACTACCTATATGTATGACAGATTCAGTTATAGCTAACTGCAAGCTTCTGTGTACCACTGTAATTTTGGAACAGCTTTGTGTTTATTGTACCTCATCGGTATTGTTCTCTACTGTTGTACCTCACTACTAATTGTTGTCTACCCTCCCTGTGATGAGGTGCCTTTGTAAATGAGTTGTTGACTCAAGGTTTGTAAATCCAATTGCACAAATAAATAAATACAAACAGTTAACGTTTTACATAGGAACTGTAACATTAGGTTAAAACGTAATCTTCCCATCAGGTAACTGCCAGGACAGACCATTGTGAGGCTGGGTCCCTATCAGCTCAGCAGCTGGTAGCTGCTCCAGCTGTGTGCAGCAGTCAAGGGGGGGCATTTCAATAGTGCTTCTGCAGCAGATGAGGGGATAGGTTCAAGTGCCCATTACCTGCTTTTCGAGTTGGCACTGGATCTTCCATCCAGAAGATTCCAGCCATCAGGGCAGCTATGGGGGGGCACTGTTCTCATAAGGGTGTATAGATGGGCTATCTACCCATTTAGCATTCATACTGTTACTCTTAGCATCTATGGGAGCTATCCCTCAAAGCTGGTGGCCTTCTACCAGATTAAGGCAGCAGCCACTTGTGTTAAGGGAGTAGGTGGCTCCAACTAGTGAGTTTGGGAGATGAAAGTATTTCACAACACATTCTTGACTAGGGAGAGATGTGTGAGGGAAATATATAAATCAGAGGTGGGTCCACAGAGAGTGTGGAAGAACCCTTATCAGTCCCCAACAACATCTGAAAGGTGGCCTGCCTAGATTATGATATGACAATGTTTTCCATAACATATTTCCATGGGGGCAAGCCTCTCTTGTAGGAAAGGAAAATCCCAAATGGACTACCAAAGGCCAAAGCCATGTCAGATGTCCTCTCCCCCCCCTCACATGTGTCCACCAGGAAATTCTGGCAACCAGTCACTGAGGAGGAGGAGAGAACAACATTAGTCAAAGGATATCAGGTGTTATCAGGCCGATCTCTACATTTCACCTGAGGCACAACAACACTGAATCCCTCAGTTTAGATAGACCAGTATACATTGTCAGATGGAGATAGACGCTCTGAAAGCCACTCCAGCAAATCTGCTTCTTTATTATCCCCCTCCAAGTTGCTAGAGACCCAGTCACAAGGTAAAGGGGACCAGTCATCAATCCCATCGGTCCCTCTCTCCTGTTGCAGGGGCAATAAGAGGTCTAGAGTCAAAGACATGAGCTCTCGCAATGGCTCATATCTATTGCTTTTTTTAATGGGGGAGCAGCTGCTGACATCTGATGGAAAGGGGCGAGATTGTCTGCTCCGGGATCTGTGCTGTCTGGAAGTGGGAGGGGTTTTCACCACTGTCTTGTTTTTCTTCTTGGAACGGTCCCGTGGTGCAGGTTGCCAGGTCAGGTGGTATTACGGTCTTCATTGCTAGTGTGGAATTCTCTTCAATTCTCTGCCTGTGAGACCTCCATTTTTGCATCTGCCATGCCATGGGGAGGGCCATGCAATCTATCTTGTTGCAGCTGTCAATTGTATAAGTCTTTGATAAATTTCTCAGCTTTTGCAGGAGTCTTGAACATAATGTACTTCCCATCTACTTGTATTCTAAGCAATGCAGGCTATTTGAGTGATGTAAGTATATTCATGCAGTAGCATTGCTGTTTCACTGCAGCATAAGCTGTGCATCAATTGTAGAGGTCGAGGAAGAAGTCTTAAAAGAGCTGTACCCTGTTTCCTTGCTAAATGAAGGCCCTTGCCCCCTTGCTGCTCTTATATAGAACTCCTTCTCCGGATACTTGAGGAATTTACATAATATAGGTTTTGGCCATTCTCCAGGTTTGGTGCAAGAGGCAACCGATTTGTGTGACCTCTCTGTCTGGAGAGCTGCAGTTGTTAGCATTCACAAGGGAGGGATGAAATTCCTTTAGGAATGTTTCCATGTCCCTTCAGGAATGCCCACAATCTGAATTTTATTGCATCGGGCATGGTTTTCTAGATAATTCTAGATCATTTCAAGGACATTTTGGAATAATATTAAAGAGGTTACTGGGAAGCAGCTAAAAACCTCCCCTGCCTTGCTCAACATAAATGCATCTACTAAGCTGGACCCTAAAATCAAAGCAAATACCTTCAACACTGCATTCACCGATCTCAGCAATGTTCTCCCTTCTGACTTTTTCAAGGACTATGACTCTCCCTCTCCTCCCCCCTGTGCCTCCTTCTCCTCTAACCATCTGCCTTTTCATTTCAAAGCAGTCAAGATGCATGATGCCCACAAATACGTTACCAAAGCCATCACCAAATCCAGATCCAGCAGTGATACACTTGACCTTAAACTGCTGTCCTTCACCATTGATGAGATGTTACAGCCACTGACATATATTTTCAACCTCTCACTTAGGCTTAGCCAGTTCCCTGACAAATGGAAATCTGCCACTGTTACCCTTCTCCATAAAAGTGGTGGCAGGGCCACTCATGGAAACTACTGTCCGATCTCAATATTGCCACCCCTTTCCAAGGCCCTTGAACCTATTGCAGCAGATCAGGTCACAGATTTTCTGGACAAATACAATATCCTGTGCTCGCAGCAACATGGCTTCAGAAAAGGACATAGCACCTCATCTGCACTACTGGAATTCTCTGGCATTCTTCACAGCTCACTGAAAAACAGTCAGTTAATTAGGTTCATTTTTATCAATCTGACTAAGGCATTCAACACTGTCCATCACTGCCTACTGCCTGTGCAACTTCTGAAAGCTGAGCTCTCTCCCGACTCCACTGCCTGGCTCAAAAGCTACTTGGAGAACTGGTTTCAAAGAGTACAAATTGCAGATGTCCTCTCTTATACCAGTACCGTTCGCTCAGGTGTTCCCCAGGGATCCATTCTAGGCCCCTTACTATTCAGCTTGTTCCTGAACTCCCTTCCAAATTCTTGCTCTGAAACAATCATCCTCTATGTAGATGCATAATTCTTGCCTTCCACAAGGATACTAAGCCTCTTGAAGACAACCTTCAGCTTGGCTTCACATCTGTTGAAAATTGGTTCTCAAATCACAATCTGGTCCTTAATAATAAGAAAACAAAGTCTATAATGTTCAGCAGCTCTCATAACAAGCATAAGCTGCACCCCCTATCCATCAAAACCATTCATGGAGTCACCCTGGAACAGGTTCAAGCCTTTAAGTACCTTGGGATCACTCTAGATCCTCATCTAACTTACAGTGCCCACATTGACTCTGTAGCCAAAGCAGCAAATACTCACCTTGGCCTTCTCTTCCGGCATAAGCAACATCTTACTCCAGAAGCCCTGACTGTCACCATTCAGAGCTCTGTTGTCTACATTATTGGCTATGGGCTTATTATCTATGGCTTTGCCCCCACTACTGCTCTTAGGCACATATCCACCTTCCTCAATAAGGCCTGCCGACTTCTCACTGGATCCCACCACCTCACACATACGTGCAACCTCTCTGCACAAACTGGATGGCTGCAACTCACCAGTCGGATAAAGTACCTAACCTGCACCATGATGAAGAAAATAACTATGGGCCTTGCATCCCCTGGAGTGTGTGCACTCCTGCACCCTAGCAATAACCCCCACTCAGCCAGGGGGTCTGAATCACAGCTCCTGCAGGTTCCACATTGTCGTACCCTCACAAGGTCAAATATCTTTTGCCTACAAGGTGCCCAGCTGGCTAAATTGTCTGAACAGTTACATCTCCTCCACTCCTAACCCTTGGTGCATTTAAATCAAAGCTACGCCTCCCTCTCACTGCCTGTAGCTCCTGTGACTGTCTCCACTAGCTGACCCCATGAATATTTTCCTAACCTTATGCAGTTCTCTCTCCTATTAGCACTTGGTTATCACTTAGCACGCACTTCCCCTTGCTGTGTCTATGACAATGCTTCTGGCTGCGCTCCTCCTCTATAGTTCTCTGACCCCCTCTGCTCTTCCTTTCTCTTGACCTGTATCCTCTCTGTACCTCATCCACTATCTCCTTGTAACCTAGCCTCCAGAACTTGTTTTGTTTCTCAGATGCTTTGCAACTCTGTTTAGCTTACACTTTTGTAAGCTTGTCCTATGTATTGAATTTGTAATCTGACTTACATGTCTTATGTTTTGCATTGTAACCTGACATAGAACCTTTGAAAAAGAACCCTGGCTGAAAGGTATTGCAATCCTAGACCTAATAAATAAAAAACAACAAATCCACCTTGTTTAGAAGAAATTGAATTTTCTGGAGGTGATCTTGGAGTGTACCCTGCTGATACTGCACAGTTGACACTGTCTCTTGAATAGTTGACTTAGCCTGGGACACTTGCACGGCCAAATTTACTAAGTCGTCATTTGTTTTCATGGCTGCTATTTTGAGGTCTGCAGTGTCAATTAGAAACTTGTCCAATTTGGCCATTATCATTCAGAAGTCCAATGTATATTGGGCTGTGTGGGGTAGTGCCGCCAGATGGGAGCGAGCAGTGGTGGTCATTGTGACCCCCCAGAGGTTGATGTTGTTGGAGCTTTCTGCTGGTAAGAAAACCTCTCGCTTACCTGTTTGGTGTGGACTCTTTGCTGGCATTAGTATGCAAAACAAAAATAGCGAGTAGCAGGATTTCCCTGTTAGTAATCAGGTTGAGCAAGGTATCAGTGTGTAGTGCTCAGTCCACTTCACACTTGTATGTATATCCCAGTGGGAACAGCTGGCTCAATTTTTGGATGAATTTTAAATGGCTCCTCGGTGGTCTTCCCTTAAAGATTTATACAACCACCATATTCGATGGCTGGCTCTGCCCCCCCAACGCCCAAGTTGATAGTCCTACTCCCTCCAATAGTAAACATTTATTTATTTATTAGTATTTCAGATAACACCTTTGATCCAAGGCTCATTTACAAAGGTTTCACATCATATTAAAAGGACATGTGAAAATTACAGAAAACAGTGCATTGTACAGACATTACAGATGGTTTCATACAAGGAACCGCTGCTTTGTCAGTAAATAAATGAGATTATCTAAGAAAAACAACTGGGACAGTGCTCCTGGCATTGAACAATGTGTGCCTGGGGCAGGTGCCAGAGAGGTGAAAAACTTGTAAGCGCTTACAGAAGGTACCTTAGTTGGGAGCATAGTAGTAGGGGAGTGTAGCAGGATAATAGAGTAGAGGTCTGAGGGGAAATGCAAGATAGAGGAAGGTGGGGGTTATGGGTATGAAGAGGAGAGAAGGGAGCAGGAGAGCAGAAGTAAGGGGAAGTAGTGGGTTCTGAAGGGGGTGAAAGGGAAGAAGGAGGCATGGTAGTGAATAGATTATTCTGTCCCAAGTGTGGGGGGGAGGCAGAGTGAGGAGGGAGTATACAGTGGATCTGTGGATGACTAGGGCAGGAGCAGTAGTGGAAGGTAGAAGTCTATCAGAGAGTTAAGGGGGTATGTGGACAGCATTGAGGGGCATTGCAGAGCAATTTAAGCGTAGCAGTAAGAGTGGGCACTGACCACCAAATGTTGGGGAAGTTTGTGTTTATAGGAGCCAAGATTGGTAGAGTTGGTTATTTTCACCAGTACCGAGTTTAACCAATTGGGGGCTCTGACTTTATAGGAGCACTGTCCCTATGAAGCACGGCAGTGTGGGATGGTAAACGATAGGCTTTCAGTGCTCCTGGTTAAGCAGGTGGTTCAGTGAGGAGTCAGTAAAGGCTGAACCCCAGGGGACAGTTGGCCCAACAAGGACTTCTTTGCAAAGATGAAGGTCTGGTACATTAGCCTGCCCAATAGCTGGAGGCAGCCTGTTCATAGCTATCACAAGTGTGGGAGAGTCAAGAGGCCGAGGTGAGGAACTGACAGGCCTTTTTGAGGGCTAGAGCTATGTGCTGGAGAGCAGTGTTGGTGGCTGATCCATAAAGCACAAGGCCATAACCTATTATTGAGGTGACTGAACACTGAATAGCAAGATTTAAGGCATCTGCCACCAGACAGTGTCTATGCCTGTAGAGCAGCCCAATGTGAGCAATTGCAGATTTAGCAATGTTATGAATATGTTGGGTATACAAGAGAGTGCAGTCTAGGGTCACATCCAGGTATCTGAGTTGGTCAACCTGTTCCAGCGCAGATCCTGCATAGTTGTTGATTAGTAGTGGCTGGTCTCTGTGTCTGTTATGAGTGCCATAAAACAACACTGTTTTGGTTTTAGAGTAGTTTACAATGAGCTTGTGTGCACTGAACCAGGTTTCAACTTCTGAGAAACTGCTCTGCAGTTGGCGATGGAGAAGAGTGGGATCTGAGAGGCTTGTAAAGATGACTGAGTCATCCACATATAGAAGAATTATGTTGTTACAGGAGACAGGGAGATTGTTCAGGAAAATGCTAAAATGTACTGGTCCAAGGACAGAACCTTGGGGAACTCCAGATCAGATGGGAAGGGAGGTTGAGAGGGATTTGTCTATTCTCAACTGCTGGGAATGGTCACAAATTTAGCTTTTAAACCAGAGGGTAGCTTCCAGAGAGAGTCCTAGGTGAGGTAATTGTTTGAACAACAGGGAGTGGCTAATAGTATCAAATGCCTTAGTCAAGTCTATAAAGGTGGCACTGGCCAACTGGTTATGATCCAGGACTTGGTGGATGTGAGAGGTAAACTCAAGGAGTGCAGTGGTGGTACTATGCCCCTTTTCAAAATTTGTGTTGCTGGGAACATTGCAGATTCTATTTTTCCAGATATTTAATGAGCTGATGTGCCACTATCTGCTCCAACGTTTTGAAGAGGGTTGGGAGGATAGAGATAGGTATGTAGTTACTCGTTTGAGTCTTGTCACCACTTTTCTGGCTAGGGGTCACCACAGCAGACTTCCATTTATGGGGAAACTGAGAGAGCATCAGGGAGCAGTTGAGGATTTTGGTAAGGTGGGATAAGACTTTGTCAATCATGAGGGCAAGGAGTTTCAGATCTAGGGAGTCTCCACTGAACCTCAATCCTACAAGAGCTTTGAGAAGGTGTTTTCTGGCTAAACCTTGAGAGACAGCCTTATAGTAAAATGGTGGGTGCTGCCAAGTTGCACCTGAGGGGTCAGGTGGGGTTGTTACCAGGGTTGGATCAAAAAACTTAGTGGAGAGCATGTGACTAAGGTCAGTAAAGGTGGTGTTGAATGCATTGGCAATGGTTACCTTATCCAAGGTGATAGAGCCATCAGTGCTGAGCACTGAAGGTGTGACTCTGTGGCTCTTCTCTGTTACTTGGGAGAGATTATCACAGAACTTTCTTCTATCTTTCCAGGTGTTGCTTCATCTGGATTGTAGGAAAAGTGCCGGGGCAGACCAGATAGAACCCTTTTTCATTACACTTGACTACCACATTCTGTCACCCGCAATCACCCATCTCTTGAACATGTCCCTTACCCAGGGCTCGCTCCTGGTCATCTGGAAAACTGCTCACATTACTCCACTATTTAAATCTGGCAGCACTAGCGATCTTAATAACTACCGCCCCATCTCCTTACTCCCTACCCTCTCTGAGCTTCTGGAAAAAATGATTAATACCCAGCTTAGACAGCACATCAATGACTCTGACCTTCTAAACCTTGGTCAGTCTGGCTTCCAGCCCCACTATAGTACCACTTCGGTGCTTGCTAAGGTCACAAATGACTGGTTGAGAGCATTGGATGCCAGAAGTTATGTGTGCACTCTGTTTTTTGACCCTAGCAAAGCCTTCAACACAGTAGACCACTCCTTGCTCCTGGTTGCTCTACGGAATATTGGCATCAGTGAAACATCCCTAGAGTGATTTTTTAACTACCTCTCTGGTCAACATCAACAGATCAAGACTGGGGGCATCTCTTCCCCCTAAAAACACTCTCTAGAGCAGTACCATAAGGGTCCATCCGGGGTCCTCTTTTGTTTGCCATTTACATAAACGAACTAGATGCTGGAGTCAAGTCAGCTGACATACATCTCTTTGAGGATAACACTGTGTTGTGTGTAGTCAGACCTACTCTGGAACTCACATGTAGTGAACTCCAAATAGAATTTAACCACTTACAGAACAATCTCCTTTATTCTAAACTTCTGTTAAATGCTAAGAAAACAAAGGCCATGATCTTCTCCCCTGTAATAAACTCCCCCTACTCTGTCACGGTGGGGACAGTCCCTCAAATCTACACCTTGCTCTGTGAATCACTGGGCTATGTAGATTCCTTCAACTATCAGGTGGTGTGTCTTGACTCCAATCTTTCCTTCAAAGCCCATACAGATGAACTCTCAAAAAAACTAAGACAGAGGCTTGGGATTTTCTTCAGAATCAGGCAATATTAATGCAGGAGGGGAGAAACAGGTTGGTACAAACAGTGCTCTTGCCTCTCATCAACTATGCAGATCTTCTGCATGGGCAGTTCTCTAGTGTGGTCCTTGCCAAACTAGACACTCTGTACCACTGGGTGCTCAGGTTTATTACTGGTGACCCGCTACTCAACATACCACTGTATCCTCTACAACACTGTAGGCTGGGGCTCATTTAGTCTTAGATAACAAAAGAACACCATGCTCTGGATCTATAGGACCATCTCTAACAAGCTGCCTCAATATATTAAGGATTGCCTACCTTTTTACATTCCTGGTAGCTACCTGCTGAGAAACCAGATTTGTATTGCCCTTTACATACCTAGAGTTAGGACATGCTTTGGTCTGGCACTGATTAGTCACGCCTTACCAGTCCTCTGGCAAATTCCTCCAAATTTACTGCAGCTCATTTCACCTGTGCCATTAGCTACCTTCAAAAATCTTATTCAGCAATCATTTATAGAGTCCTGCAACTGCTTCCAGCATTGAATCTCTAACTCTTCCTCCTACCTGTCTGTCACCTCCCCATACTAACAGCACCTTTTCACTCCCATACCTTCCCCCTTACCCTTAGATCTACTGCATCAACTATGGCAGCTTTATCAATCCTGAAATTATTACAGAGGAGTCCAGAGGAGGGCAACTAAAATGGTGCAGGGTCTGCAAGAGAAGTCATATGAGGAGAGACTAAAGGAGCTATATATGTATACCCTTGAGGAAAGAGGGGTATGATAGAAACTTTTAAGTACCTCAGTGGAATTAACAAAGTCCAAGAGGGTAGCATTTTTCAGAAAAAGAGATGTGCAAGAACAGGGGGACACAATTTGAAGACAGAGGGAGAATGGCTCTAGGGCAAAGTGGGGAAGTATTTTTTTCACAGAGAGGGAGGTGGACACATGGAACAGCCTTCCTGAGAAGGTTGTGGGATCTAAAACTGGGAGAATTCAAGAATGCATGGGACAGACATAAGGCAATTCTAGTGGGGGTAGAAAGAAATAGGCTGTTGGTTAACTAGAATCTACAGTTTATCCTGTAGGTAGGTAAATGTGCAGACTAGATGGGCCAAGCGGCCCTTATCTGATGTCAAAGTCTGTGTTTCTATGTTTCTATAATTGCCCCCTCGCACCCCTCCTAACATCTCCTACATAGAAACACAGAAACTTAGAATTTGATGGCAGATAAGGACTGCTTGACCCACCTAGTCTGCCCATTTTCCTACCTAACAGATAAGCTGCAGATCCTAGTTAACCAACAGCTTACTTCCTCCTACCCCCCACTAGGACTGCCTCATGTCTGTCCCATGCATTCTTGAATTCCCCCACTGTTCTTGACTCCACAACCTCCTCAGGGAGGCTGTTCCATGCATCCACAACCCTGTCTGTGAAAAAATACTTCCTCACATTACCTCTGAGCTGTCCCCCCTCTAACTTCAAATTGTGCCCCCTTGTTCTTGCACATCTCTTTTTCTGAAAGATGCTACCCTCTTGGACTTTGTTGATTCCCTTGAGGTACTTGAAAGTTTCCATCATGTCTCCTCTCTCCCTTCTTTCCTCAAGGGTATACATATTAAGCTCCTTTAATCTTTCTTCATATGTCTTCTGGTGCAGACCCTGCGCCATTTTGGTTGCCCTCCTCTGGACAGCCTCCACTCTGTCTATGTCTTTGCAGAGATGGGGTCTCCAGAACTGCACACAGTACTCCAGATGAGGTCTCACCAACTGTCTGTACAGAGGGATAACAACTTCCTGTTTTCTACTATTGATGCCTCTTCCTATGCATCCCAGTATCCCCCCAGCCTTCCTTACTGCCTTCTCACATTGCTTGCCCACCTTTAATCATCTGATATAATTACCCCCAGGTCCCTTTCCATTTTTACTGTTGTCAGTATCTCACCCCCCCTCCCCATTGTGTACTCTTCCACGGGGTTTTTGTTGCCCATGTGCATTACCTTGCACTTCTTTGCATTGAATCTGAGCTGCCATACATTTGACCATTCCTCCAGCCTTGCCAAGTCCCTTCTCATCCTTTCCACTCCATCTTGTGTATCAACCCTGTTTCAGATCTTTGTATCATCAGTAAAGAGACATACTTTTCCTTCCAATTCCTCTGCAATGTCACTTATAAAGACATTAGAAAGGACCAGCCCCAGTACTGAACCTTGCAGTACCCCGCTAGTAACCCTCCTCTCTTCACTGTGTACTCCATTTACTACTACCCTTTACGTCCTGTTGTCTAGCCAATTTTTTATCCAGGCTACCACCTTGGGACCCACTCCAAGGCTGGCTAACTTGTGTATTAATCTTTTGTGTGGGACTGTATCAAATGCCTTGCTAAAATCTATGTAGGCCATGTCCACAGCCCTTCCCTGGTCTACTACTTTGGTCACCCAGTCAAAGAAATCTGCTAGATTTGTCCGACACAACCTTCCCATCATGAATCCATGCTACCTTGGGTCCTGTGCCCCACTGGCCTCTAGGTACTCAACAATTCTTTCCTTCAGAAGTGATTCCATCATCTTCCCTATCACTGAGGTCAAACTAATTGATCTGTAGTTTTCTGCCTCTTTCCTGCTCCCACTTTTGTGAAGAGGAATCACAGCTGCCCTCCTCCTGTCCTCAGGTACCACCCCATCCTCCCATGATTTGTAAAGAGAGTAGTCAGTGGTGTCACTAGCTCTACCCTTAGTTCTTTTAGAATTCTTGGGTGAATCCCATCAGGCCCCATTGCTTTGTCCACCTTCAATTTTATTAGTTCTTTCAGAACCCTTTCTTCTGTAAATGGACTGGTACCGACCCCTGTCTTCAGAGTGTTTCTCTTGTTTGGTTTAGGTACCGCCTCCCCCTCCTCTTCCTTTGTGAATACTGAGCAGAAATATTCGTTCAGTATCGCTGCTTTTTCACTGTCACCCTCTACCCACATTCCCTCCCCTTTATTAAGCCTCAGTATCCCTATCTTAGAAACATTGAAACATAGATTTTGATGGCCGATAAGGACCGCTTGGACCACCCAGTCTGTCCATTTCCCTACCTAATGGATAAGCTGCAGATCCTAGTTAACCAGCAGCCTACGTCTTCCTACCCCACCCCCTAGAATTGCCTTATGACTGTCCCATGCATGCTTGAATTCCACCACTGTTTTTGACTCCACAACCTCCTCCGAGGCCGTTCCATGCATCCACAACCCTCTCTGAGAAAAAATACTTCCTTAAATTACCTCTGAGCCGCCCCCCCTTCTATCTTCAAATTGTGCCCCTTTGTTCTTGCACACCTCTTTTTTTGAAAGATGCTACTCTCTTGGTCTTTCTTCGCTCCCTAATGTACCTATAAAAGGTCTTATCCCCTTTCTTAACAGAATTGGCTATCCTTTCCTCAGTTTGGGCCTTTGCTATTCTGACTGCCTTCCCAGCTGCTTTCTTCTTTAACTGATAAAGTTCTCTGTCCTGCTCCTTCTGTGTTTCCTTATATTTTCTGAATGTTATCCTTTTCTCCTTAACCTTCCCCGCCACCTCTTTTGAGAACAATAGCATTTTTTACCTTCGTTGTGTTTTATTGATTTGCTTTACACAAGGGCTTGTTGCCTCTGTGATGGCTGTTTTGATCACTCCCCATTGTTCCTTCACCCTCCTTCTTGCCTGTTTGCTAGTGCTTTTCTGAGGCACTCTCTCATTTTCCCAAAGTCAGCCCTCCTAAAGTCCAATACTCTTGCTTTTGTATGGCTGTGTTTATCGTGAACCACACTTTCCTCCCCCCACTATCCTTGGCACATCCTGTGCCCTTGCTTTATAGTCTTCTCCTAGGCCACTTAACACTTTGCAGGTCTAGACCTCATCCAATATAATATTGTACTCTACTGTCTATCACAGACCTGCCTTGTATAGAACTCGCTCATAGCGGTATGTTGACTGCCTTTGGTACCATGCCTGTAAATTATGCTGCCTTGTTCTATTCTCGGTGTCAAGCCTAATGTTGTTGTTTGTAAATTATTCTACACCACCATGCCAAGCAGTGCCTTTTTCATTTATAATGACTGTACATAGGCTGCTAAGGTTGCTACACCTACTCCAGATTGTTGCATAGTGACTTGTTGTTTAAACTACCAGGTCCATCTTGTAAATGAGCCCTGCTCAATGGAGTTCCACCTGGCTAAATAAAAATATTGATTGGTTGATTGATTAGATTGTTGGCTAGGGCGCTTATGAGGGGTTCCTCGATGGACAATATTACCACTTTGTAGGCCACCCACACTGTACATGTTGCTGTGACTGCTGCTTTGGGGCCTGCACTCATGGTGACTGCTGTTTTTCAGTCTATACTCATTGCCGTGACTGCAGCTTTTGGGTCTGTACTCATTGCTGTGATTGCCGCTTATGGGTCTGTACTCATTTCTGCGGCTGCTACTTTTGGATCTGTACTCATTACTGTTACTGCTGCTTTTGGGCCTGTACTCATTGCTGTTACTGCTGCTTTTGGATCTGTACTCATAGCTGTGACTGCTGCTTTTGGGACTGTACTCATTACTGTTACTGCTGCTTTTGGGCCTGTACTCATTGCTGTTACTGCTGCCTTTGGATCTGTACTCATTGCTGTGACTGCAGCTTTTGGGACTGTATTCAATGCTGTTACTGCTGCTTTTCTGTCTGTACTCATTGATGTGACATTTTATTTTCAGCCTGTACTCATTGCTGTGACTGCTGCTTTTGGGTTTGTACTCATAGCTGTGACTGCTGCTTTTCTGCCTCTACTCAGTTTTGTGACTGCTGCATTTGGGTCAGTACTGATGGCTAATACTTCTGCTTTTGGGTCTGTACTAATTCCTGTGACTGCTGCTTTGTGCCTGTACTCTTTCCTGTGACTGCTGCTTTGGGGCTGTACTCATTGCTGTTACTGCTGCTGCTTTTGGATCAGTTCTCATGGCTATTACTTATGGTTTTATTCTTTGCTGTGACTGCTGATTTGGGTCTGTACTCATTTCTATTACTGCTGCTTTGCTTCTGTACTCATTGTTGTAATTACATGTTTTGGGTCTGTACTCATTGCTGTGACTGCTGCTTTTGGGACTGTGCTCATTGTTGTTACTGCTGTTTTTTGGTCTGTACTCATTGATGTGGCATTTTATTTTCAGCCTGTATTCATTGCTGTGACTGCTGCTTTTGCATCTGTATTCATTCCTGTGACTGCTGCTTTTGGGTTTGTACTCATTGCTGTGACTGCTGGTTTTGGGTCTGTACTCATTGCTGTGACTGATGCTTTTGGGACTGTACTCATTGTTGTTACTGTTGTTTTTTGGTCTGTACTCATTGATGTGGCATTTTATTTTCAGCCTGTATTCATTGCTGTGACTGCTGCTTTTGCATCTGTATTCATTCCTGTGACTGCTGCTTTTGGGTTTGTACTCATTGCTGTGACTGCTGCTTTTGGGTCTGTACTCATTGCTGTGACTGCTGGTTTTGGGTCTGTACTCATTGCTGTGACTGCTGCTTTTGATCCTGTACTCATTGCTGTGACTGATGCTTTTGGTTCTGTACTCATGGCTATTTTTTCTGGTTGTTGGTGTTTACTCTTTGCTGTGACTGCTGATTTGGGTCAGTACTCATTGCTATTACTGCTGCTTTTGGGACTGTACTTATTGTTGTAATTACTATTTTGTGTCTGTACTAATTGCTGTGACTGCTGCTTTTGGGACTGTACTCATTGCTGTGACAGCTGCTTTTGGGACTGTACTCATTGCTGTGACAGCTGCTTTTGGGACTGTACTCATTGTTGTGACTGCTGTATTTGAGACTGTATTCATTGCTGTTACTACTGCTTTTTGGTCTATAATCATTGCTGTGACATTTTTGTATTAGTGTGTGACAACAATTTGTATTAGTCTTTGATTAATGTTAATGGTACTAGAAATCAAATGCAGGACTTTGTTGTAAATGGGATTTTGTCCCAATAAATGTTATTTCCTGTGAAAAAGTAAACTTTTATTTAATCAATTAATCATTTTATTTTTAGCCTGTACTCATTGCTGAGACTGCTGCTTTTGGGTTTGTATTCAGTTCTGTGACTGCTGCATTTGGGTTAATACTAGTGGCTAATACTTCTGCTTTTGGGTCAGTTCTCATATCTGTGACTGCTGCTTTGGATCTGTACTCATTGATGTTACTGTTGCTTTTGGGTCTGTATTTATTGCTGTGACTGCTGCTTTTGGCTCTATACTCATTGCTGTGACTACTGCTTTTGGTTCTGTACTCATTGCTGTGACTCCTGATTTTGGGTTTGTACTCATTGATGAGACTACTGCTTTTGGACGTGTACTCATTGCTATTACTGCTGCTTTGGGTCTGTACTCATTGATGTTACTGGTGCTTTTGCATCTGTATTTATTGCTGTGACTGTTCCTTTTGGATCTACACTCATTGCTGTGACTACTGCTTTTTGGTTCTGTACTCTTTGCTATTACTGCTGCTTTGGGTTAGTGCTGACTGGTATAATTACAGCTTTTGGGCCTGTACTCACTGCTGTGACTGCTGCTTTTGGGCCTGTACTGATTGCTGTGACTACTGTTTTTTGGGTCTGTACTCATTGCTGTGACTGCTGCTTTTGGGCCTGTACTCATTGCTGTGACTGCTGCTTTTGTGTCTGTACTTATTGCTGTGAGTGCTGCTTTTGAATCTGTATGCATGGCTATTACTTCTGGTTTTGGGTGTTTACTCTTTGCTGTGACTGCTGATTTGGGTCTGTACTCATTGCTATTACTGCTGCTTGGGTCTGTACTTCTTGTTGCAATTACAGCTCTTGGGTCCATACTCATTACTGTGACTGCTGCTTTTGGATTTATTCTCATTGCTGTGACTGCCGCTTTTGGGATTGTGCTCATTGGTATTACTGCTGCTTTTGGGTCTGCATTCATTTCTGCGACTGCTGATTTTGGGCCTGTACTCATTGCTGTGACTGCTGCTTTTGGGGTCTGTTCTCATAGCTGTGACTGCTGCTTTTGGACCTGTATTCATTGTTGTGAGTGATGCTTTTTGATCTCTACTCATTACAGTGACTGCTGCTTTTGGATCTGTACTCATGGGTATCACTTCTGGTTTTGGGTGTTAACTCTTAGCTGTGACTGCTGATTTTGATTTATACTCATTGCTATTACAACTGCTTTGGGTCTATACTCATTGTAATTACAACTTTTGGGTCAATATTCATTGCTGTGACTGCTGCTTTTTGGGATTGTGCCATTGGTATAACTGCTGCTATGAGTCTGTACTCTTTGTTATTATTGCTGCATTAGGGACTGTACTCATTGCTGTGACTGCTGCTTTTGTACTTCTACTCACATTTGTGTCTGCTGCAATACTGAAGGCTAATATTTCTGCTTTTGGGTCTGTACTCATTCCTGTGACTGCTGCTTTGGGCCTGTACTCATTCCTGTGACAGCTGCTGTTTTGGCTGTATTCATTGCTGTGACTACTTCATTTGGGTCTGTACTCATTGCTATTACGGCTGCTTTTTGGTCTGTACTCATTGATGTTACTGGTGCTTTTGGGTCTGTACTCATTGCTGGTACTGCTGCTTTTGGGTCTGTATTTATTTCTGTGTCTACTGCTTTTGGATCTACACTCAGTGCTGTTACTTCTGCTTTTGGGTCTGTATTCGTTTCTGTGACTACTGCTTTTGGATCAACACTTATTGCTGTGACTGTTGCTTTTGGGCCTGTGCTCATTGCTGTTACTGCTGCTTTTGGGTCTGTGCTCATTGCTGTTACTGCTGCTTTTGGGTCTGTGCTCATTGCTGTTACTGCTGCTTTTGGGCTGTACTAATTGCTGTGACTGCAGCTTTTGGGTCTGTTCTCATTGCTGTGACTGCTACTTTTGGGTCTGTACTCATTGTTGTGACTGCTGCTTTTGGGGCTGTACTCATTGTTGTGATTGCTGCTTTTGGATCTACACTCATTGCTGTGACTGCTGCTTTTGGATCTGTACTCATGGCAATTTTTCTTGTTGGTTTTTATTCTTTGCAGCGACTGCTGATTTGGGGCCTGTACTCATTCCTGTGACCACTGCTTTTGGGTCTGCACTCATTGCTGTGACTACTTCGTTTGGACCTGTACTTATTGCTGTGACTGCTGCTTTTGGGTCTGGAGTCACTGCTGCTTTTGGGTCAGTGCAGATTCCTGTGACTGCTACTTTTGGGGCTGAACTGATTGCTGTGACTGCAACTTTTGGGGCTGTTCTCATGTGACTGCTGCTTTTGGGTCTGTAGTCATTGCTGTTTCTTCTGCTTTTCGGTCTGTACTCACTGCTGTGACTGCTGCTTTTGGGCTGTACTCATGGCTGTGACTGCTGTTGTTGTCCCTGTACTCATTGCTGTGTCTGCTTCTTTTGGACCTGTGCTCATTGCTATTACTGCTGCTTTTGGGGCTGTACTGATTGCTGTGACAGCTGCTTTTGGATCTGTACTCATTGCTGTGACTCCTGCTTTTGCCCCTGTACTCATTGCTCTGACTGCTGCTTTGGGTCTGTACTCATTGCTGTGACTGCTGCTTTTGGGCCTGTACTCATTGCTGTGACTGCTGTTTTAGGGTCTGTACTCATTACTGTGACTTCTGCTTTTGGGTCTGTACTCATTGCTGTTACTGCTGCTTTTGGATCTGTACTCGTTGCTGTGACTATTGCTTTTGTGCCTGTACTCATTACTGTGACTGCTTCATTTGGCCTGTACTCTTTGCTTTTACTACTGCTTTTCTGAACTAGTAAACATACGAAGAAGCCAGCTGCTTTTTGGCCATTTGGTCTGTCAAGTCTGCTCATATTGCAAGGTCCACAGCTTGAGCTAAAGTTCCTGTCCTCCCTCCTCCCCTATTCTCTCCCTACCAGTGATCCTTACATTCCCCCAATGCCTGTCCCAACCTCTGTTACAGTTACTCATTGTCTTCAATGACATGACCTCTTCTGGCAATGCATTCAATGTGTCTACCACCCTCTTGTGAAGAAATGCTTCCTGACCTCCCTCTTAAACCTACCACTCTCCAGCTTAAAACTATACTCCCTTATGTTATGGTTGCCACTCAACTTAAAGAAACTCCCCTTATCAACCGTATTTATCCCTTTCAAGTACTTGAAGGTCCCAACCATGTTCATTCCCTCTCTTTCTCTCTTTTCTTTCTCTTAGATACATAGATACATAGACAGTGTCGGCAGATAAGGGCCTATGGCCCACCCAGTCTGCCCATTTGAGCTTGTAAGTTCAGTTTGTTTTCCTAGAAGTCTGTTGTCCCTTACCCCTGACCTCCAGAATTCCTTTATGTCTATCCCATGCATTCTTAAATCCTGTGATTGTTTCAGCCCCCACCACTTCCTCTGGCAGGGTGTTCCACTTGTCCACCAACCGTTCTGCAAAGAAATTCTTTCTCATGTTTCCTCTGAATCATTCTCCCTCCAACTTCATCCCATGCCCTCTAGTCCTGGAACATCTTTTTCGCTTAAAAATAGTGTTTTCCTGCACCCTGTTCCTCCCTGTAAGATACTTGTATGTCTCTATCATATTCCCTCTCCCCCTCCTCTCCTCCAGGGAGTACATGTTCAGTTCCTTCAACCTGTCTTCATAGGACTTGTGATGCAATCCATGCACCATTTTGTTGGCCTCCTCTGAACCTTCTCTACCCTGTCTATGTCCTTAGGTATGGTCTCCAGAACTGTACACTGTACTCAGGTGGGGCCTCACTAGTGTCTTGTATAGCGGAATTATGACCTCCTTTTCCTGCTGGTGATGCCCCTGCCTATACATCCCAGCATCCTATTTGCTTTACCTGCTTCCTTGTCACACTGTTTCCTACCTTGAGTCATCAGAGATGACAACCCCAAGATCCCTTTCCTGCTTGGTGCATGCTATATCCTCACCCCCCAACTGATATATTGTGCCAGGGTTTTTGTGCCCCATATGCATTATCTTGCACTTCTTTGCATTGAATTTCAACTGCCAAACCCCTGACCATTCGTCAAGTTTCTGCAGGTCCCTTCTCATTCTGTCTACACCCTCTGGTGTGTCTACTCTGTTACAGAGCTTTGTGTCATCAGCGAACAGTGAAATTCTGCCTTCTAGGTCCTGCGCAATGTCACTGATGAAGATGTTGAATAGAACCAGTCCCAGCACTGATCCCTGTGGTACCCCACTGGTCACTCTTCCCTCTGTGGAGTGACAGCCATTTACCACCACCCTCTGTGTCCTGCCACCCAGCCAGTTACCTACCTACCCACCACACTACTGTCCTGCCCACACCCATATTCCTCAGTTTGTGTAATAGTCTTCTATGTGGCACAGTGTCAAAGGCCTTGCTGAAGTCCAGATAGGCCATGTCCACTGCCCTCCCCTGATCCACCTCCCTAGTCACCCAGTCAAAAAATTAAATGAAGTTTGTCTGACATGACCTCCCCCTGGTGAAACCATGCTGCCTTGGGTCCTGTAGTCCATTGACAACCAGATGTTCCACCAATCTCTCCTTCAGTAGTGCTTCCATGATCTTCCCCACTACCGAGGTGAGGCTGACTGGTCTGTAGTTCCCTGCTTCCTCTTTGTTCCCACTTTTGTGTAAGGGACTACATCTGCTGTCCTCCAGTCTTTGGGTACCTCCCCTTTCCAGTGATCGGCTAAACAGGATAGCCAGAGGTTCAGTCACCACCTCTCTTAGTTCTTAAGGACCCTGGGTGCACCCCATCTGGCCCTCATTGCTTTATCAACTCTTATTACTTCCAGTTCCTTCAGGACCCTTTCTCGTGTAAAGGGACTTGTGTCCATTTCTGCACCATTCTCACCCCTTGTACTCCCTTCAGACCCATTACTCTCCTCTTCCTCTGTAAAGACTGAGCAGAAATACCTGTTCAAAATGTCAGCTTTACTGTTGTCATCCTCCACGTGACCCCCATCCTCCCCCTTCCGTCTCACTATCCCTCCCTTTGTCTTTCTTTTTTCACTTATGTACCTGTAAAAGGTTTTGTCCCTCTACCCACTGATTTTGCAATGTGTTCTTCTGTCTGAGCTTTGGCTTCCCTTCTGACCTCCTGCCTCCCTTTGCTTCTCCTGGTACTTCTCCTATCCCTTCTGCCTGTGTCTTTTTGTATTGCCTGAATGCAATCTTTTGGTTTCACTTTCTTTGCTACCTCTTTGGAAAACCATAATGGTCTCCTCTTCCTTTTCCTCTTGCTAACCTGCTTAATGCATAATTCTGTTGTTCTTGTAATCCCATTTTAAATACTGCCCACTGTTCCTCAACCCGATTCTGTCCCATTCCCCTTAATGCCTCTTTCAAGTATCTCCCCATTTTCCCAAAGTCTGCCCTCTAAAATCCAGGATCAGTATTTTGTGTGGTTTGGTTCTGCTCTTTCTGTGATTTCAAACCACAATGACTGGTGGTCACTGTTTCCCAGGTTCTCCCCACTGTTACCCCATCACACTGTCCCTGTTTGGGACACAATGTCCAGTATTGCCTTCTGCCGAGTTGGTTCCATGACCAGTTGCTTGAGGAAGGCACCCTGAAGGAGTCAGGATAAGTCTGCTCCTAGTTGATGCTGCTGCTGGGATGCTCCAGTCCACGTCTGGAATATTGAAGTCTCCAACCAGTACTACCTCACCCTTGTCTGCCATCCTTTGGATAGCTAGCATCAACTCCTATCTGTTTCTTCCTCCTGGGCTGGTGGTTTATAGACCACATCTGTGCGGATGGCTGTCCCCATTTTCCTTTCAAGCTTAACCCACAGTATCTCTCCCCATTTTGTTCCTCCTGGATCTCTCTGGCCCTTATGTCATTTTCACATACAGTGCCACTCCTCCTCCTTCCTGCCTGCTCTCGTCTCTTGAATATGTTGTAGCCAGGTATGGTCATCTTCCAGTCGTGGTTATCATTACACCAGATTTCAGTGATGGCCACAATGTCCAGGTCTGACTGTACCATGACAGCCTCCAGATCTTCCATCTTGTTGCTAAGGCTCCTGGCATTTGCACACATGGCTTTCCATGATTTGACCTCCCTAGACTGTTTCACTGTTCTACTCCAGCCCCTTCCTTGGTTGTCATTTATTCCTGGTTCTCCTTGCTGTCTGCGCTTCTGCTGAATTTTGCCCCTTTTCTGCTTATCCACCTCTTGGGCACTAATCTCCATCTTTTGCACACTGCTTTGCAGAGATAGCCCTCCTCTGGTTCACTGGTTCCACTGCTAGCTGTGGGGGGTGAGCAAGTAGGTGCCCTCCTTGCTGGCCTGTCACCCCTTTGCTAGTTTAAATGCTTGTCAATGTAGCATTTAAACTTATCATTGAGTGCTTGGATTCCCCTCCAGGATGGATGCAGGCCGTCAGGCTTGAACAAACCTCCATCCCTCCAGGTGGGTCCCCAGTCACCAATGAATCCAAACCCTTCCTCACAGCACCAGTTCTTCAACCATGAGTTAAAGTTCCTGGTGCATGCACTCCTATGCTCTCCCTTGCCTCTCACAGGTAGTACTTCTGAGAAAGTGACAGAAGTAGCTACTTGCTTGAGACCTCTCCCCAGTTTCCTAAACTCTTCCTGAACTTCCTTTGGCTCCCCATTTGCCAGGTCGTTAGTACCTAGGTGGATGACGACATCCAGCTCACCCTCCCGTCTTGCCTTCCCAGTGATCCCCAGGATCTTCCTTCCATCCCTCCATGCCATGGCACCTGGTAGGCACCTCACCTCCCTGTCCTACCCCTCCTGTGTTGCTAGCTGGATCCCTCTTATGATGGAGTCCCCCACCAGGATTCATTTCCTCCTCCTCTGGGGTCCACTGCTTTCCCTGCTGAGGTCACCTCTTTGGCTAACCTCCACATCCTTTCCTTCCACTTCTCTGGGTACCTCTATTTGGTTGTCCTCATTTGCCAGTGTGGCATATGAGTTCTTGAGTGGAATAGGATCTGGGATGTGCCTCTGCCTAACTGCTCTAACCCTCCCTGAGCCCACTGTCATCCAAGTGCTCCTCGTTCTCGGCATCCTTTGAGGCAGTGGCATTGGACTGAGGTGGTCCCTGGATAGGGTGATGGTACTCCTGACCCAGTTTACTTCTGCTCTGAGTCTGGCTACCTCATCCCACAGTCCAGAGAGATGCATGCAGATAGGGCAGCACCTCAGTTTCCAGAAGGTCTGCCTGAATATGGCTGCCCCACAGCCACTGCATTGCACCACTCCCCACATTATACTGCAGTTCCACTACTTGTCTGCTACTGAAGCTCTCCTAGTTCCCTTTTTAATAATTTGCTGTACTAAAAATCCTGCCACTGATCCTCAGATTTTTTTTTTAAAGAAAAAGAAACCAATAAATATACAAATGAGTCAAAACACTTGTCATGCTGAGGGTGGGCTTCTTCCCCCTTATGCCCCTCCTACTTCACACCCCTTACTATACCCTGTGTTTAGCTCCTGTCAATCAGATTTAACAGGGCATATAATTAAGAGTTGGGGGAAGGGGAGAGAGGGGGGTGGAAATTTGCAGCAATTAAAGACAGCACAGAATTACACCACCACCATGTTTTAAATTTTCAACAGCCCAAAAACAATTATAAGTAAAGACAACAAAGAAAGTATAGTGTCACTAAAAGCCCACAATCTAAGTTTAAAAGAAAATAGCAATTACCAGTTACTCTAAAGCACTGAATTGAATATGTTTCCTTCCTTCCCCTTCTGGCTTCTTCTGAGAAATTAAAACTCTGCTTGCTACTTTAACTCTGACTAAGCCCCACCTCCAGTTATCACATAGCTGAGGTCAGAGGCCAGACAATTAACACCCTTCACCCAACTACAGGGCAGTCAGACAAGCCAAGATAAAATCTGCAGCAATTAAAGACAGCACAGAATTACACCACCACTATGTTTTAAATTTTCAACAGCCCAAAAACAATTATAAGTAAAGACAACAACGAAAGTATAGTGTCACTAAAAGCCCACAATCTAAGTTTAAAAGAAAAATAGCAATTACCAGTTACTCTAAAGCACTGAATTGAATATGTTTCCTTCCTTCCTTCCCCTTCTGGCTTCTTCTGGCCCTCTTTCTGTCTCTCTCGCTCTCTGTCCTGTCAGTACTCATTGCTTTGACTACTGGTTTTGGGCCTGGTCTTGTTCCTGTGACTGCTGCATTTGGCCTGTACTGATTACTGTTTCTGCTGCATTTGGGCCAGTATTTATTGCTGTTACTTCTGCATTTGGGTGTTCAGTCTTTTCTGTAATTGCTGCATTTGGAGAAGCACCTGTTATGTTTCTGTTGTTGAGAGATAGCCTCTGGTGCTGTCACTTCTCTTTCTGCACCAGCACAGACCGCTGTTACTGCTGTCTATGGTTTGGCACTTATTGCTGTTACTGCTGTTTTGGGGTTTGTACCTGTTGTTGCTTTTGCTGCTGTTTGGCTGAAGTAATAAAGTTCTTAAGAACCAGCTGACATGCTGTGAAGCTTGAGGGGGGGGTAGAGTCAGAAGAGATGTGAGGAAGTACTTCTTCACAGAGAGAGTGGTTGATTCCTGGCACATTGTTCCAGCAGAGGTGGTGGGGTGAAAACAGTGAGGGGGGGGTTCATAAATACCTGGGATAGACACAAGGTAATTTTAAGATATGGAAGAGGGGAGATACAGTGCTATATATTAAGTGGGTTTGTGGGAAAAATGAAGGTAAAAAATGTGCAGACTGGGTGGGGGGTGAGCTGCACTTATCTGTTGCCACACTCTATGTTTGTGTGCTTAACTCATTCAGGCCTAGATACATCTGTAGGTGGCATCTGAAAGCATAGCCACTCAGGACAATAACTCCTGTAGATGTACTCAACTGACTTTCTCTCAGGTCTAGAAATGTCTGAGGAAGTCAGCAGTTTTTGCCTAACTATTAAACAAACTGAATTGCTTAGAATTGATTGCATAGCACCGTTGTAAAGGTAATTTTGCTCTGAACTATTTTGCTGCTGATACTTTGTGTCTACCACATATACTTCAGGAGTTATTTGCGTTTGTTTAAGGGATGGTGTGCATGGCTGACATTTGCCTCTCAAGCGTCACCTAAGCACCTTGAAAAAAATCAGTTGTTTGGTATTTCAGCTAGTATAAAATAAAAGCTAAATCGATTACAACTGATTGCATAGCACCATTGGAAAGGTAACGTTGTGCTGAACAATTTTGCCCTCATACTTTGTGTGTAGCACTTACGGTTCAAGAAGTATTCACATTTGTTTGTGGCATGCTGATTATGGCTTGATTTTGCTTAGAAAGGCCCAGGATACAGTGCTAAGAGTATACAGGGCACAAGTGGTGGAAGACTCTTCTGTCACTTTGCTCTTGTTGCCCCCCCCTGCACCCATCACTGTGACGTCTACCAATCTCTTAACTTCCTCCCTTTACTCTCCTGGTGCAAACTACAAATTAATTTCTAAATTCTGGCTTGGATCTCTTCCCTCATTTATCTCCTCCTCTCTTAGCACCCTTACTCCCTCCCTCACTCTACTCCCTGCATTCCCAGACTAACACTCATACCCTCTCAGTCCCCTGCAGATCTACTTCCTCTGGCCAAAAAGTCTTCTCCTATCATTTGCCTAAAATGTGGAATGCACTCCCTCCACATATCTGCCACTCCTCCCCCCTTTTTATGTTGATTGCGTGCATGCGCAAGAAACATGTAGCGTCAGCTTTCTCCACAAGCAGGTTGTGGAGGCATGGCACTATTGTGCCCAATGCCCCCACAGCCTGCAAAGGCTTGTCCCCCATTCCCCCAATGCCATGGTATGCTGCTGCTAACACTAGTTCAGCCAGCGTGCCACAACTTTCTAAAAAATCAGCCGCTGCAATCAGGGGGCCACCTTGTCATTGCAGTGTCAGCCATCCGCTGCAATGAGGAAGCAACCTGTCTTTGCTGGGTGGGATGTACAAACTCATATTCACAAACAATATCTACTCCCATGTTTATTTTCCAATGGGGAGCCCACTCCCTGTCTGCAAACTGTAATCCCCCGGTTTTATTGTCTGCCAATAGCGTGCCCACTCCCTGTTGGCAGAAAGGAATTCCTCCAATTTTTATTGTTTGCCAACGGGGTGCCCAATCCCCGTCAGCAGAAATGAATCCTCCCCCTTTTTGTTGTTTGCTGACAGGGGTTCCCAATCCCCCGTCGGCTACAGCTGCTCCCTCCAAGCAAGAATCCGGTGGCATGACATGCCCCAGGAAAGTTAAAAACGGTCCCACAACATTTTGTTTTCTACCTGAAAAAAAGGAAACGGTCCCTCGTAGTCTCAGGGGCCCCCCTCCAACAACCCGCACCCACCCACTGTGCACCCTGCCTCCATACACCCCCCTTACCCCATACTTACGTCCGGAGCTCAGTGCAATGATCTTCTGTGGACCGAGAACACATCTGCACTCTTCAAAGCCGACCGCGAACTGAAGAAATGCCAGTAAGCTGTATAATGTAATGATTAGCGTTTTTTCAACTTTAGTGCATATCTCGGGCATTTTGGGGAATTTTTTCTCCAAATTTTCAACATGGGGTTTTTGGAACCTCTCCTCATGAAGTCTTGAACCGTAACATTGTTAATCAGCCCTGAAAGGTGGTTTTGCGGGTACTGTGTGGAATCACCCTTCAGGGCCAATTAATGAAATGACAGTGCCAATGTTCATGAGGTGGGCTCTCAAAAAGCCTATGTTGCAAATTTGGTAGAAAAAAATCCAAAAAATTACTGTTTTACGAGTGTGTGTTGCACAGTTGCTGCATACGCTTGTAACTTCGCAAATTTACAATATTTTCATGCCAGATTTTCAACATTGGCATTTTGCATACCTCCTTGTGAGCAGTACAGCTGTTATTGTTGACATCCTGGCCAAAATGTGTTTTCGCACTTCTGGCACAGAATAGTGCGGTCGTTGTGGGAAATCAGTGTTCAGGACAGATTAAGAAAATGACAGTGACGCTGCTCATGAGTAGAGGTCCTAAAATGCCTGTGTTGAAAATATGGTAACAATACTCCATAAAATGACTGTGTTACAAGCGTGCATTGCGCAGTTGCCACACACGCTCGTAGCTTCGCAAATTTGTAATATTTTCACTCCAGATTTTCAACATTGCCATTTTCCTAGACCTACTTATGAACAGTGCAGCTGTCATGTTTCCCATCCTGACTGAAATATGTGTTCGCACTTCTGGTACAGAATAGAGTGGTCGCTGTGGGAAATCACTATTCGGGACAGATTAAGAAAATGACATTGATACTGTTCATGAGCAGAGGTCATAAAATGCCTGTGTTGAAAATCTGGTGATGATAGCCCAACAAATGACCGTGTTACAAGTGTGCATTGCACATTTTCCACGCACCCTTGTAACTTCACAGATTTGTAATATTATCACACCACATTTTCAACAGTACCATTTTTCCACACCTCTTTATAAGCAGTACAGCTTCATTTTTCACATCCTGACCAAAATGTGTTTTCATAGTTCTGGCACAGAATAACGTGGTCACTGTGGGAAGCTGGTGTTTGGGACAGATTAAGAAAATGACAGTGGCACTGTTCATGAGCAGAGGTCCTAAAATCCCTGTTGAAAATTTGGTGACGAAACTCCATCACATGACTGTGTTACAAGCGTGCATTGAACTGTTTCCATGCACCCTTGTAACTTCGCAAATTTGTAATACTGTCATGCCACATTTTCAACAGTGGCATTTTTTCACAACTCCCTATGAACACTACAGCTGTCATTTTTCACATCCTGGCTAAAATATGTTTTTGCACTCCTGCTGGACAATAGCATGGTCACTCTGGGAAATCAGTGTTTGGGACACATTAAGATCAACCAAGTGACAGGGGGGAGTGACCAAGCTCAACTGAGCACTTTTGGGACTGCTGCAGATTTGTTTGTGGACAGACAAAGGCCCCAACACAAGAGCCCAGTACAAAACAGCAGACTGCAGCACTGGGAGAAACAGAACGAGTGAGGGAGGGGGAGTGAGTTAACTCACTGAAGCGCTGTCAGGACTGCTGCAGATTTCTTTGTGGCAGAAAAGGCATCAATACAGGCAGGGGCCCAGTACAAAAGGCCAGCCTGCAGAGGTGGGAGAAACAGTACAAGCGAGTGAGACAAGGGGACTTAGTGAGCTCAATGGAGCTCTATCAGGACTGCCGGGATTTCTTGGTGGGCAGAAAAAGGTGCCAATGCAGGCAGGAGCCCCATACAAAAGGGCAGCTTGAAGCGCAAGGACAAACAGAATGAGCAATGAGAGAGGGAGACTGAGAGACCTCAACGGGGCTCTGTCGGGACAGCTGCAGATTTATTTGTGAACAGACAAAGGTGCCAATGCAGCCAGGAGCCCCATACAAAAGCACAGTCTGCAGTGCCAAGAGAAACAGAATGAACGAGTGACCGAGCGGTAGTGAGTGACCTCAACGGAGCTCTAATGTGACTGCTGCAGATTTCTATATATGCAGAAAATGGCAATGCAGGTAGGAGCCCAGTACAAAAAGCCAGCTTGCACTACCGGCAGAAACAGAATGCAAGAGTGACAGAGGGGGAGTGAGCGAGCTCAGTGGAGCTGTGTCCGGACTGCTTCAGATTTTTTTCTGGCCAGAAAAAGTCGCCTATTCAGGCAGGAGCCCAGTACAAAAGGGCAGCCTGCAGCGCCAGGAGACACAGAATGAGCAAGTGAGGGAGGGGGAGTCATTGACCTCAACAGGGCTCTGTTGGGACTGCTGCAGATTTGTTTGTGGGCAGAAAAAGGCAGCAATGCATGTAGGGGCCCAGTATAAAAGGGCAGCCTGCAGTGGCAGGAAAACCAGAATGAGTGAGCTCAACAGAGCTGCATTGTAACTGCTGCAAATTTCTTTGTGGGCATAAGAAGGCAGCAACGCAGGCAGGAGCCCAGTAGAAAAGGGCAGCCTGCAGCACCGGCAGAACAGAGTGAGGGAGTGAGAGAAGGACCATGAGCGAGCTCAACGCAGCTTTGTTGGGACTGCTGAAGATTTCTTTGTGGGCAGAAAAAGGAGCCAACAGAGGCATGAGCCCAGGACGAAAGGGCAGCCTGCAGTGCCAGGAGAACCAGACTGAGTGAGTGAGACAGGGGTAGAGAGCAACCTCAATGGAGCTCTGTTGGGAAAGCTGTTGATTTCTTTGTGGGTAGAAAAAGCCACCAACACAGGCAGGAGCCCAGTACAAAAGGGCAGCCTGCAGCACCAGGAGAAACAGAATGAGTGAGTGAGAGAGGGGAAGTGAACCACCTCAATGAAGCTCTGTCGGAACAACTGCAGATTTCTTCCTCAGCAGAACAAAGTGCCAATGCAGGCAGCAGCCCAGTACAAAAGAGGGTGATTATGTAGTTTGTCAGACCAGCGGTAGAGCTACGCTTAATGCGTAACTGACAATGAGCAAACGTCATGTTGCATACCTCTGAGCAGAGATGGTCCAAACTGGGGTGCAGGGGGCACAGCCCCCAGTGAAAGGTTAAATACGTTGATTAAGTCTGCTATTATGTTTGTTTTTTACACTTTTTCATGATAATTTATTTTATTTGTGGTAGTTGTGACAGTTGACACGCATGTCTCATTACGTAAGTTATGCTAAGCTTACGTTTACAGCGGAAAGCGGCAGTGCAATTCCCATAGCTTTTGCGCTACGCAACCTGGGTGGTCTGCCTCTCTACACAATCACCCAAAAGAGCAGCTTACAGCACCAGGACAAACAGACTGAGCCAGTGACACAGGGCCACTGAACGAGCTCAACAGACCAAATCACTCAACATTCGACATTGACAAAAGCTTGTTTCTATTACCTCTGCTCTGCACAATTACCTTACCCCTTCCTGCACCTGCTTCTGACTCCCTCACTGCTATCCTGTTTCCTTGTCCTGCCTTCTTTCCTCTCCCCCTCCTCACTTCTCTCCTCTGTCCCCACTACCACTCCTGCACTTATCTACCAACTATAGACCAGCTGTTACTAGGGTACTGGGATGGTAGATTCCTATGTGTTCCCCGCCTGCAGTACTAGTGATCCCCCTTTTATGATTGCTTGGATCATATGCTGTCCCTGTACTGATGTGTTATGTATGCTCCTCTGAACTGCCAATACTGTAACTATTTTATCTGTAATTTTATGCACTGCCTCCATGAACATATTGTGACTGTATGTATGTATTCCCCATCTGTAATGTATGCACCCAACTCTTATTCTGTACATCCCTTTCCCCATTCCCCACGGACATACTGTGAGACGAGCATTAAGAGGCTCAGTGTATCTTTCCTGGTGAAACAATTCAATAAATAAATAAATTATTGATCTGGTGCTGACAAATGGGGAGCATGTACAGGAAATAATGGTCAGGGAGCCACTGTGGGGAAGTGACCATTGCTCAGTGTGGTTCCATTTGGATATGGGCAGGGAAAGCATCCTGACTAAGACCAAAATCTTGGATTTCAGGCGGGTGGACTTCAGGAAAATGGGTGAGGTTCTAAGGAGCTATCTGGTGGGCATCAGAGCAGACATGGGGTGGACGGACCTAAAGTTGTCTATCAATAAGGAATGAATACTGGTTACCAAAGATGAGTGTGAGGCTCAGGGGAAGAACACAAGGGCCAAAGCACCCAGCTGGTTCAGTTCTGAGGCTGCCAAGGCAGTAAGGGAAAAGAGGTTGGCTTATAGAAAATTTAGGAATATCAAGAGAGAGAGGTGGATAGGGAAAATTATCTAAGGTTGGCTAGTGAGGCAAGTAAGGAAGTCCGGCGAGCAAAGGCACAGAAGGAGCTTCAAATAGGCAGCTGAAGGAATTGAGAAGGAGGAGAAGGCTTTCTTTCACTATATAAGTGAGAAAAGGGACAAGAAGGAAGGGATTGTTAGGCTTAAGAAAGGTATGAAATGGGTGGAGGATAATGGAGGAAAAGCAAAGATACTAAATGAATACTTCTGTTCTGTTTTCACCAGGGAGAAGGACAGGCCAGTGCCTTCAGGAGGGAAAAGAGGAGCAGGGGGGAAGGGAGCACAGACATAGTGATAGAGGAGGATAGAGTGAGGGAGGGTCTGCTGGCACTGAAAGTGGACAAATCACCAGGCCCGGACAGTGTACATCCAAGGGTACTAAAGGAACTGGCTGAGGAGCTGGCAGGGCCACTAGCAGATCTATTTAATAGTTCACTAGAGTCAGGCGTGGTACCACAGGACTGGAGAACAGCACATGTAGTGCCCCTTCACAAAAGCGGACCAAAGGATGATCCAAGGAATTTATTTATTTATTTATTTAGCTTTTGTTTACCGGGTAGGTACACTAGACAAGTTATGTGCCTATTTTCAGGAACGACCCAGGAGAGTACAACAGGTATAACAAGTACATCAATACAGCAAAGCAGGTGAGCAAACACTTAACAGAACAGTCAGTGTGACCTGCATCGTGGGCAAGCTGATGGAGACCATACTAAAGGAAAGGTTGGTGGAATATCTAGAGGAACATAGTCTCCAGGATAAGAGGCAGCATGGGTTCATGAGGGGATCACGTCAAACAAATTTGATTGACTTCTTTGACTGTGTCACTAAGACAGTAGACAGGGGCCAAGCAGTAGACATCCTCTATCTTGATTTCAGCAAGGCCTTTGACTCTGTGCCCCACAAAAGGTTGATCAGGAAGTTTGTGGATCTTGGAGCTGGGGGAAAAGATGGTCAGATGGGTGAAAAACTGGCTAAGGGACAGAACCCAGAGAGTGGTGGTGGGGGGAGAGTTATCTGGCACCAGAGAGGTGACCAGTGAGGTCCCACAGGGCTCTGTTCTGGTGCCAGTGTTGTTCAATGTCTTCATCAATGACATTGGCATTGGCAATAAAGGCAAAAAGTGCCTCTTCGCAAATGACACCAAGCTCTGTGGGAGAGTGGAGACAGCTGAAGGAATAAGGGACCTACAAGAGGATCTGGAAAAGCTGGGAAGGTGGTCCAGGATCTGGCAGCTTGGTTTCAATGCCAAGAAATGCAAAGCTATGCATATTGGAGCCAAGAATCCCAGGACAGAGTATTAGCTGGGTGGAGTCAGAGTATCTGCATCAGAGGAGGGGAAAGACCTGGGAGTGATGATCACTAGTGATCTGAAACACTCCATGCAGTGCATGAAAGAAGCAGCAAAGTCAAACAAGATGCCGGGATGCATAGCTGGGGGATCACTAGTAGGAGAGAGGAGGTTATACTGCCCTTGTACAGATCACTGGTAAGACCGCATCTAGAGTATGGAGTTCAGTACTGGTGCCCACACCTCAAAAATGACATTAACTTGCTTTAGAAGGTACAGAGGAGGGCTACAAAGATAATAGCCAGTCAGCAAGGCAAGGCATAGGAGGAGAGGTTGAGAACACTGAACATGTACTCCCTGGAAGACAGGTGAGAGAGAGGGGGGTCATGATTGGGACATTCAAGTACATGAAAGGGATAAATTAGGTTGATAAGGAGAGTCTCTTTAAGCTGAGTGGCAACCATATCACAAGGGGGCACAGTCTTAAGCTGGAGGGTGGGAGGTTTAGGAGGGAGGTCTGGAAACACTTTTTCACAGAGAGGGTGCTGGACACTTGAAATGTGCTGCTGGAAGAGGTCATCTCATTGAAGACAGTGGGCAGCTTTAAGAGAGGCTGGGCTAGGCATAGGGGAAAGGTAAGAATCATGGGTAGGGAGGATGGGAGGAGTGGGGAGGGAGGGCAGGGACATTAGCTCAAGCTGTGGACCCTGCAATATGAGCAGACTTGATAGACCAAATGGCCTTCTTCTGCTGGCTTCTTCGTTTATTCATATGAGTTTTCTGTCAGATTTGCTGCAAGATTGAACAGTTAGGAACAACCCTTCAGTAAACAGCTCGGACAGTGGGAACAGCTGAGTGGCTGCCTCGCCAGTCACTTTTAGGAGGTTTCAGACTGGCGTTGCAGTCCATCGGGGAGCTAGCTCAGCTTATGAATAATTAATTAAACTTATAATGTCTCTTGTTGCTCTACTAGTTTTACTTTCAGATCTTATTGCCTGGCTTGAGCACTCTGAAGCTCCTTTGTTTTTTACTGCAGTAAAGATTTTATGCATTCCCAATCCCTTGCTTGTATTTTGCCACCTTACTGTTCTAAATGTTATGCACACACTTCCATAACCAGTAATGTTTCCATCTAATAAGGAATCCGCTTTGCATCATTAGTGCTTTACAGTTGCTGCTCATGAAAGGGTTCACTGTAGTCTTTATCTCATTTAATGATTTACATGGATTTCTAAACAGAGTTTCTGTTTTGTTTTCAGGTTTGATATCTACACATATGTAATGGCCCTGGCAATGAAGTTTGTAATTGAAGATGTAAACAGAAACCCACTCATACTACCCAATATCACACTGGGGTTTGAAATTTATAATTCGTGTACGAATGTACTCAGAGCTCTTGAAAGTATTTTCTGGTTTCTGTCTGGGAGGAACAAACCGGTTCCCAATTATGACTGTCATGTCGCATCTCGTGCAGCTGCCATGATTGCAGAATGGTTCCCAGAAAATTCGATAGCTATTGCAAGATTATTAGGACTCCACAGATTGCCACAGGTAATGAAGGATAGATGTGATCATGCACTGAATGTCTCATGACTGTATTTTTGTCACTAAAGAATACATAAATGCCCTTGGTTCTTGTTAGGCATGAGGTGAAGCCAAGTGCCTTTAAACACCTAAACAAGTGCTGCTATCCCTCAATGGGTGTAACCAAGTCTTACTGTGCTTATAAAATGAGTCCCTCTGAAAATAATTACGTTTACAATTAAGTATATGTTTATTTCTTGTTCCATACTGGTTGAATATTGGAACAATATAAGAGCTATAATTGGGTTGGTAATTGGCCTAGACATACGATTTGACTAAAGTACACTGTTTTTTTGGCAGTCCGTTCCTAACATCTTAGGACTGGACTAATGAGAAAAAATGTTTTTAAATCTAGCACTAAATAATAGCAAAAATATAATGTCACAGCATTGACAGATAAAAACTCTCCTCATATAAATAATTAGATAAACTTAATAATAGATGGCACCACGTTAGAGAGAATATACTATAATAACTAGGCTCTATGCCACCAGTCTATAGGACTATTGGCAATGCTGAACCTATCAAGTTTTGGGATGGCTTGTGCGATTGGGATGGAGGAGGCAGTGGCAGCATATAATGGGGCTGTGGCTGCGGCCTTCTACTCCACTGCACTAATTTTGTTCCTCCCTGTATACTTGCCAGAGACCTCTATGGTATGATGAGGATCTCTGATGGTTAAAGACTATGGGGCAGAGGCTAAAGAAATGCTGAAGAAAATCCAGCTTGGAGGGGGACAGATTAGTTCTGAGGTCGCATTATGCTGACTACTGGAGGGCAGTCTCCCATAAGAAGGTGGAATTTTTGTCCGGAGAGATTGCTGCAGCAAGGAACAGACCAGTTCAGCTTTTCTGCACAGCGGATGGGCTTCTACATCCTGCCAGTCTCCATGTTGTGGGAGGAGATTTTAGAACTAGGTGTGAGGAGCTTGTTCTATTTTTTACCGACAAGGTGTCCTCCATCAGGAACAAGGTCTCTTCGAGCATCTCTCAAAAGGAATACTGTGTCCAGCCTGAGGTGTGCCAAAACACTCCTCCTGTCTAGGCTTAATTTGAGCTGGTTGGGGTAGAGGAGGTGGTGGAGATAATCTCGAAGTTGCAGCCAACCCAGTATGATCTGGACCCAGGTCCAACCCAACTTTTAGTTGGTTGTTTGGACCTGATTGGACAGTTGGTTGTTGAAGTCATCCAGAGATCTTTGAGGAGTGGGGTTTTCCCATTGGTTTTGAAGGATACCCAGGTAAGGCCCTTTTTGAAGAAACCGTCATTGGACCCAGACTGCCTCAACAACTACAGGCTGGTCTTGAAACTCTCAATGTTAGGGAAGGTTATTGAAAAAGTGGTGGCCATTCAGCTTGAGAGACATCTTGCCTCTTCCTCTACCTATGAGTATCTCCAGATTGGGTTCTGGGCTGGGCATTGTATGAAGACTACCCTGTTGAGGGTGCTGAATGACCTCCTGATGGTGAGGGATAGTACCATCTTGGTCCTCCTAGACCTCTCTGTAGCATTTGACACCATGGACCATGAGGTGTTGCTTGATCACCTGTAGTTCTGGTGTGGTCTGTCCAGTAATGTCATCAACTGGTTCAGGTTATACCTGACAAAGTGCAAAGGGTGACAATGGGGTTAGCATCATCTTCCCCAAAGCCTATGTGCTGTGGGGTTCAGCAAGATTTGATCTTGTCACCCTTGTTGTTCACAGCATAAATGCTGACATTAGGGGACATTATCAGGTAGTATGGATTGGGATTTTACTGCTATGCAGATGATATCCAGCTGTTCCTATCCGGCGCACCCAATACCCAGGTGCCAGCTCCTGTATTTAACAGCTGCCTCAAGGAGATCTAGTCATGGATGACTCACAACTGGTTTAGGCTTAACCCAGACAAGATTGAGGTACTGGTGGAGGATCCTGGTCGTGGGGGAGGAGGGGAGGGTGAGGGGCTACACCCTGGCCTAGTGTTAGGAGGTGTTCCTCTTGTCTCTTCTACACAGGTGAAGGATTTGGGGGTGATCCTGGATGCCAACCAGACTCTGTCTGTCTGTCTATCTATCTATCTATCTATCTATCTATCTATCTATCTATCTATCTATCTGTCTGTCTATTTGTCTGTCTGTCTGTCTGTCTGTCTATCTATCTATCTGTATATCTATCTATCTATCTATCTGTCTGTCTGTCTGTCTGTCTATCTATGTATCTGTTTATCTGTATATCTATCTATCTATTTATCTATCTATCATCTATCTATCTATATGTCTGTCTGTCTGTCTATCTATCTATCTATCTATCTATCTATCTTTCTGTCTGTCTGTCTATCTATCTGTCAGTATATCTATCTATCTGTCAGTATATCTATCTATCTATCTATCTATCTATCTATCTATCTATCTATCCATATCTATCTATCTGTCTGTCTGTCTGTCTATCTATCTATCTATCTATCTATCTATCTATCTATCTATCTATAGTGCAAGTTCCAACAAATGTGGGACCATTTTCTAAAACATCTAAATAGAATGCTCCCTTGAATTAAGGGAATTAAGTAAATTAACTAATATCGAAAACAAGAAAATATTAAAGACAGGCAGCGGTAAGAATTATGGGGTTACAGGATTTAAGTAACATTAGATAGGAAGTTGTTTATTTATTTGTTTTACAATTTTTGGCCGGGAAAAGCACACTAAGCCGAGACTTGTTTCCAAGTGCATCCTGGGAGCACAGAGAAGTTAAGTGACTTGCTCACAATCACACAGTATGTAAGTGGGAGCTGTGGGATTCAATCCCTGGTCTCCAGGTTTGCTGCTCTGTGCTTTTAACCACTACGCTATACTACCTCCCACATTAGGGTGGATAGGGTGAAATATGATCGATGGCATTATGATCCTATATTTCTCAGCATGAGAGAAAATATGCTACTATCTGATCCCCCAAAAATAATATATATTCCTGAGTGAACTTCTATTAAAAATAATACAAATAAGCTGGCTCAGAGGCCCTTAGAGGCACTAAGGGTTGAGGTGCATGACGCAAAACACATTGTGCCATGCCAGTGACCCAGGTTCAGGAGCGAACGTGGGCTCCCAGGAGTGGCAGGGAAGGGAGAGGATCAAGCATCCGATGACAGCTTTCTTCTCCTCTCCCAGGGATGTGTGGGCACGTCATCCCACTCCTTACCTGTCTCTTGATGGAGGATGGGGGCAGTACCAGATTCCAGGAGACTGAAAGCGTAGCTTCATGATGCCTGTGCACCTCCATGCATGCACGATCACGGCTATGAGGGGGAGGGACCAGAAAAAAGAGAGAAAATCTGGTTTTGGTCTCAATGATTTTCCCTCCAGTGGGCCTGAGCCTCTACCGTGGGACTGCCCGTGTTTGCCTGATAAATAAGGCTCAAGACTACCTGAGGGATGGTAACTGGGGGTGACCAGAGGATAATGGAAAAATAATAATAAAAATATTGTTGTGTAAAGGTACAGATTCATATCTGGCCAATAGATTTTTGTTTATTATACAATAGCAGAAATATTTCTTTTATCCTGATTGGTCTGTGTGTGCCTGGGACAGAGATGTTATTGAACAACAACATCACTGTATCAAGTCCAGGAACACACATGACTGGATGACAAACCATAAATCACGGTCTTCTCCATCAAGTTATGGCAGCTTGGTCAGCCTGCTTAGACTTCAGCCCCCCCCCTCCCCATGAACATTAGCACCCTGAAACACTTCTTCCCCTGGCAACTGCAGCAGTCACAAAAATACAGCACTGTATGAGACAAAACTAATTTACTTTCCTGACCATTCTTTGCTGTTCTTTTTTTGTCTCACACGTGAGTGGCTTCACTGAAATACAAAGACCATAACTGCCAGTCACGCAGTTCAGTGATGCTGCTCACTCCAAACACTGCTACCCTGTTGTTAGGAACAGAAGCACAGTCAAAATATTACATAGTACTGTACTCACTGAAATGTCAAAATCTTTTTCTGTCAGAAGGCAGAGTACGGGGACAAATTTCTCCTGTCTTAAACTGTTTATGGTTGAGGTGGTGTGCTCACACTTGGTCCTTAGCAGACAGTCATTCCCCCACACACAGGAATTGAGAACACCCAAGAATGGGCAGACAAGGTGGACCACGCAGTCCTTATTAGCCATCAGATTCTATGTTTCCAAAACAAATCACTGAAAGTGCATTAATAAAACAAAATGGTCACAAATAAGTGTGCATGTAAGTGTGTTGGGGGGGCAGGCACACAAACTATCACCCAGACTGACACCAAAACAGGGGCCAGCACCACTTACTGGACTGATTTTCTTACACCTACAATATATGCCTCCCAACTCAAAATAAACAAATAAAAATCTAATTAAAAATGTTTTATATACTTTTTATTATTATTTGGAAATGACCCATTGTATAATATCAATAAGGCACTCCAGGGTGTGTGTTATTGTGCAATAACATCCCACTCAGCTTCACCTCATGCTTCAACCCACCCCAGGAGTGATGTTATTACACAATATAAAATGGGCAAAGAAATCCCTGTGTCCTGATTGGCTGAGACTTGGTTCTAGACATTGCAGTAGGAGAGTGCCACCACTGGCTAAAACAAGTCCCTGCCAACCATGGCAACTCACAGAATTCAGAAGCCACCTATTTCCTAGTTTCCATCACAAACATGGCTGCAGCCTTTTCTCATATATAAAAAAAAACTTCAACTAGGCCTTAAAAATAAAAGTCCATTAAATTAATGTAAGTAAATAATTTAATGTTATTTACACTCATGGGCCCCCGTTGCACACATACACAAATTTAAAAAATCAAGTACTATTCAGTTTCCATTGCTGGTGTTTCTTTGATGACCATAAAAATTCCCCCTCCTATACCTACCACCTTGTCAGAGAACTGTTCCTTATCTGGCAACAGATACAACTGAGGTTCTGGCACCACTTCAGGCGTGTACAGTATGTGTATCTTTGTATGCCAGTTGAGCACTGAAGAATGTTGAATTCATGTATTCCTTGTTGCCATTCTGTGTGTGGGGGGGGGGCATTCTACTGCTGGAATAATGCAGAGCTTTGAATTCTTCTATTCCATGCTAAACAATCATGCAGTGTATTTAGTGTGAAGAAAGACAGATGACTGACAGATAAAAAACATCTGTGGAAAGACTATTTTACATATTTTGCAACATTTTAGTATTTTTTTTTACTTTGAAAACTTTTAGAATATTCTTTTTTTCAAAGTTGCCTAAAGGCCCATTTTATATAAACAATAAGACACTGCTGGGTGTTGGTAGGACTGATACCCATATACCCAGAGGCTGAAGGCACTCGACCTGCAGTCCCATGCCTAACTACGCCTCTGGGTGTGGGGGTATCTTAGTACTACCAACACTCAATCATGTCTTTTTGCTTATATAACAAACTCCCTGTCATGCCTTATTGCTTAAATAGGTTGCTATTTTCTGTGTGTGTATGTGTGTATCTTTGGGGTACAAGGAGTCCAAATGGCAGTATAGCTCAGTAGTTTAAGGCTCTGAGCTACAAATTTGGTGACATCCAGCAGACCAGACCTGGGTTTGAATCCCACAGCTTCCACTTGCATACTATGTGACTCTGAACATGTCACTTAACTTCCCTGTGCTCCCAGGTTGCACCTATGAAAAGCTTTCAGCTTAGTGTGTCTCACCTGGTTAAATAACTAAAAAAAAAAATGAAATTAATCTTGTGTATCTACATCTAGTGAATGCTGGTTGGCAGATTATTGACCAAATCCACATAGGTGGTTGAGATATGCCTGAATCAAGCATATTCCAGCCATGACTGTGCAAACACTGATACCCATCACCAGCAGGCAGAATCCTTAAACCCTCCCGCCATGCTCTGCTGGTGTGGAGAGAAGTGGGAGGGGAGCAGGCCTACACTGCTGAATGCTGGTGAGTTCTGCTGTAGAGTTACTGCAGTAAACAATGGAATTTCAGTGGGAGTTAATCCCTTTTGTCATGCATTAAGCCTGTGACACTGCGCTTCATCCTGGCTGACGTATCTGTAACATAGGCCCAGTCCACATACAGGAACATGATTTGTGTGAATGCAACATGTTCCAGCCATAGTGGTGCAAATGCTGATGTCCATCATTGTTCAACAGCATCCTCAGTCTCCCACTCACCAGGTTCTGTGGGTGTTGAGAGAAGCTAGAGGGCAGGGGGCAGTTGGAGGCGTGCTGGCCCAGACTACTGAATGCTGATCTGTACAGTGTGGGCCAGATTCATATAGACGGCCATGATTGACTTGAATCAAGCATATTCCAGCCATGGCTGTGCAAACACTGTTACCCATCGCCAGCAGACAGCATCCTCAGTCTCCCACTCGCCATGTTCTGCTGGTGTGGAGAGAAGCTAGAGGGCAGGGGGCAGTTGGAGGGGTGCTGGCCCAGACTACTGAATGCTGATCTGTACAGTATGGGCCAGATTCCTGTAGATGGTCATGATTTACTTGAATCAAGCATATTCCAGCCATGGCTGTGCAAACACTGATACCCATCGCCAGCAGACAGCACCTCGGCCTCCCACTCGCCATGTTCTGTGGGTGTGGAGAGAAGCTAGAGGGCAGGGGGCAGTTGGAGGGGTGCTGGCCCATACTACTGAATGCTGATCTGTACAGTGTGGGCCAGATTCATAAAGACGGCCATGATTGACTTGAATCAAGCATATTCCAGCCATGGCTGTACAAACACTGATACCCATCACCAGCAGACAGCATCCTCAGCCACGTCCACCATGCTCTGCTGGTGTGGAGAGGAGAGTCATGGCTGGGAGAAGGGGTGGGTGAGCTGTGCCTCCAGTGAATCCCTGTGTGCATAGTGCAAGGGGCTGACAAGAAGCAATTCTGTAGTTCACCAAGGACTGCAATATCCTATCCAGAATGTGTCGCTATTTAAAAATCACTGTGGCCATTTCTTTCCCCAGTCCACTGTGGAGGATCTCAGGTCCCAGGAAATGGAGCTATGACTGGCTGTGGGGGAACTCTGGACACAGGAAATGGAGTTATGACTTGGAGGAGGGGTAAAGTCAGGACCCAGAATGTGGAATTATGACTGGGTGTTGCAGGATCTCAGGGCCCAGGAAATGGAGTTGTGACTGTGTGGAGGTGGGAACCCAGGGCCCAAGTAGCAGAGTTGTGACTCTAAAGGGGGACCTCAGGGTAAGGAGATGGAGTAATGACTGCATGGAGGGGAATCTCAGGATCCAGAAAATGGAATTCTGACTGGGGAGAATGTGGCCTCGGGGCCAAGGATATGGAGTCATTACTGGGTACATGGGGATCTTAGATCCATGGGGGTGGAGTTGTGACTGAGCAAAGGGGATCTTGGGGCCTTAGAAATGGAGCTATGACTGGGCAGAAAGAAAATCTCTGGGTACAGGAAATTGGAAGAGCATAGCCCAGTAAAAATGATAAACAAGATTGGCTCTATCATAAAGAATGCAGAAATAATAGTAAGAAATTAAAAAATATGGCTAAAGTAGATTTTTATAAACAAGAGCAGGAAAGGAAATTTAGTGATAAGAGAAATGTTCAGGAGGGGATTAAATAGATTGTTAATCCCCCAAAAGAGAGAGGAGGTTCACTGTCTTCAAAATGGGGATGTAATTTTAATAATTTTGGAACCATTCAATGGATTTGCACAAACATATCCATGCTTAATGGCCAGGTGCAGGTCTCCTGATGTGCCAAATTTTGTGCAAATCCATTGCAAAGTTATTGAGATACAAAGTGTTGAAAAAAACAGAACATTTTACATTTTTTATAATTTCTCTGTCAACCTGGGTCTCAGAAATAGCTTTAGGTAGTGGTCTTTTCAGGCTACAAAGCCTTTTCCTCACTGATGTGTTGTTAGAAGGTTTGGTAAAAAAAAAATATTAATCCATTTAAAAGGTATTACATTTTTAATTTCCCATTATTTCCTATGAGAATTTATATGTCAGGCACAAGAGTTAGGATTTTGTGCAAGTTACATCATGTGTGAAAGTTACTGTTGTATCTTTCCCAAGTTACTTAATGTGTGAAAGTTACTGTTGTATCTTTCCCAAATTACATAATGTGCGAAAGTTACTCTTGTATCTTTCACAAGTTGCATAATGTGTGAAAAATAATGTATAATGTGCATAACAGCCTCCCAACGCCTGTTTCTTTGCCATTTCATAGCAAGACCACAGTTAGGACTTCGGAGATAACGTTTGTTGGGTGCAAGCCCTTGCCCCATAGAAGTGCCTTTTGCTATTTTGGTGAAACAATTTACACTAGTTCCAGAGTTACAGCTGTCCACAGTTGCAAATTGTCCCACAGGTAACACTGTGGCAGCCGCAGTGCCTTTCGGCACCTATATCCCAAAACAGCTCAATATACAGATTTATTGCTCAGCATTGCTTAGTATACATTATATTTATTTTATTTATTTATTAGGTCTAGGATTACAATACCTTTGAGCCAGGGCTCTTTTACAAAGGTTCCACGTCAGGTTACAATTCAAAACATAAGACGTAAGTTAGATTACAAAGTCAATACATAGGACAAGGTTACAAAAGTGTAAGTTAAAGAGAGTTACAAAGCATCTGAGAAACAAAACAGGTTTTGGAGGCTAGGTTACAAGAAGATAGCTGATGAGGTACAGAAAGGATAGAGGACACGAGAGAGGAAGAATAGAGGGGGCGGAGAGCTATAGCGGAGGAGTGCAGCCAGATGCGTTGTCGTAGACATAACATGGGGATGTGCATGCTAAGGGGCAACCAAGTGTTAATAGGAGAGAGAACTATATAAGGTTAGGGAAATATTCATGGAGTCGGCTAGTGGAGGCAGTCACAGGAGCTAGAGGCAGTGAGAGAGAGGCAGAGCCTTGATTTAAATGCACCAAGGGTAGAAGTGGAGGAAACATAACTGTTTAGACCATTAAGCCAGCTGGGTGCCCTGTAGACATAAGATCTTCGACCTTGTGAGGTATGACAATGAGAAAACTGCAGGAGCTGTGATTCAGACCCCTTGGTTGGGTGGGGGGTTATTGCTAGGGTGCAGGAGTGCACACACTCCAGGGAGCACAAGACCCATAGTTATTTTCTTCACCATGGTGCAGGTTAGGTACTTTATCCGATTGGTGAGTTGCAGCCATCCAGTCTGTGCATAGAGGTTGCACGTATGTGTGAGGTGGTGGGATCCCAGTGAGAAGTCAGCAGGCTTTATTGAGGGAGTTGGATCTGCATCTAAGACTATGACCTACGACCGAGCAAGAGTTGTCACCATGTGCGCCGAGGAGTCGAAGTCACGGAGGGACTCTCCTAAAACCCTTGGGGGGACAGTCCTTGTGGAGTGCCACCTGGGGTTTGTAGTTGCAGGTCATGGGTAATCTGGCGGGGGGCCTGTAAGCTCCGGCATATTGGGGAAATGGTTCCCTTTGAGATTGTGCTGCATGTCCGACCTATTCGCTGCACTGGTGCCCTTTGAATTTGGCTCTAACTGCTACCTGATCTTGTGGGTTTTTTGCCCGAGATTGCTGCTTTATGATAATTTAAAGAAGATAGAATATTTATATGTGGTAGCTGATCTGATTGTTTTTAAATTGACGAGCCTTCTTTTTTGATTTGCCTACATTTATTTACTCTGCTCCGAAAATACAACTGACTTTAAAACCCTGCTGCTCTGGACAGAACTGTATTTCCTGGTGGTGAGAGGACTTGGAGAAAACTTTCCAGCTTAAAGTACTTTTGTTTTGGTTACTGTTTATTGTTTATCATTATAACCAATGTGAGAGATTGGTTTAGTGGAAATTATTATTTGGTTTAATTTTTCCATTGGAGGTGAGAGCTCTACGAAATGCATGTATAAATATGGTTTAATTTAGTTTAAAATTATTTATTTAATTATTTTTCCATTGGAGGTGAGAGCTCAAATGGATTTTGATTTTTATGTACAGTTGAAGCAACTGATGGGACTTTAGATCCTGGATTGCAGAGCTCAACTGGACCTTTACTTTTATTCATAGCTGGAACAACTGACTGGATTTTAATTTTGGATTGCAAATCTGATTTCTGTGTATGAAATTGTTTTAATATTTTAAGGGGGGGTATTTTATTTTATTTTATTATTATTTTTGTTCTTCTCTTTAGGGTGGTTTAAGTTGGGATGGAAGGGTCTTGTTTGTATGAGGGTGAATAAATTGGTTTAAAATGTGTTGGGGTAGAAGTAAAATGGTTAGGCAGTACTGCCCCTCAAGACTTCAGGATCTCCGTCCCTTTGAACTACCCCCATTTATGGGGGAGGTTTATGCTAGATGTTGAAATCTCAGCATTTTGAGATCAAAATGCAGAAAGACACAGGGATCCTGGAACTCTTGTGGGGGTTGGGAGGGAGGAGAATGGATACGGGTATTGAGGGCTAGGAGATGCCCTGAGGTGAAATGGGTACTGGAGCGAGGTCCTTCTTGCCTAGTTCACATACCCAAGGGCACTGACTTGGAGTGTGGCAGGCAGGAAGTGGATTCACCCTTGGATTTCCATCCCTTTTGGGCGGTGTTAAGCAATGCCAGGTTAATTAGGAATAAGACTGCAGTGATTGCAGATCTTGTTTCCTCAGTCGACCTGGCTTGCATCACCGAGACCTGGCAAGATGGAAATGCTGGTCCTGTGCTGGACTCTGCAATTCTGGCTGGCTTCTCAGTGATTCACCGCCCAAGAGTGGACCAGAGGGGTGGGGGGGTTGCAGTCTATTTTAGACAAGATCTGGATCTCAGGGAAGTGCCAGTTGGTGACACCAACTCCTTTGAATGCATAGTGGGTGCAGGTGCAGGCTTCAGGACCCTTCTTATCTACCGTCCACCAAAGGATGAGAGGGAGTTCCTGAAGGAGGTTGCAGACTTCATCACCGATATATTACTGGAATCTCCCAGATAGTTAATTCTGGGGGATTTCAATGCCAGGGTTGACGATGAACTCTTGCCATTTGGTCAAACCTCCTCCAATTAATGGACTCATTGGGCCTGTCATGGGTAATTACCTCTGCAACCCATGAGGGGGGCATACATTGGACTTGGTGTTCCATCTGGGGAGGGAGATATGTGATGTGGAGGTGGAGCCAGTCAGATGGTTTTACCATCACACCCTGAGGTTTAGATTTGTGGCCCCCTGAAATAGGCCTGCCCCCATGGAGTTAGTACAGTTCCGTCCCTTAAGAGGGGTTACCCCAGAAGGCCTAAGGATGGAGCTGGACTTCTCAGATTTTCCGAGGGATAGCATGGATCCAGGGCCTTTGGTCTTAGCCTATAATAGGGTTGTGACTGTGGCCCTGGATGTCATTGCTCCAATTCATGTTCATCCCTGTACTCTTCACCTAGGGGCTCCCTGGTTTGATGGGGATGTCTGTGAGTGGGAGATGAAGGGACAAAGATTGGAAAGACACTGGTGGAAAACTCAGCTGGAGGTGGATAGATTTGAATTGTTAGAACACTACAAATTCTACCAATCAGCAATTTCCCATAAGAAGGCAGAGTTCCTGTCCAGGGAAATTGCTGCAGCAAGGAATAGACCATCCCAGCTCTTCCAGACAGTGGACAGACTGTGCAATCCAGTCTATCTCCAGACTGGTAGAGCATTATCTTATCACAGGTACAGTGTGAGGAGTTTGCTAAATTCTTTGCTGACAAGGTATCCACCATCAGGGATGAGATCCGCTGATGTCCTTCTATTGGACATTGCACTGATCAATCGGGTGGTACTAATGCCCAGTTGTACTGGTCTACCTTTAGACTACCAGCGGTAATAGATATAGTGATGATCATCCAGACTTTGCGACCTACCTACTGTAAGTTGGACCCAGGCCCTACTCACCTGGTGGTGGGGTGTGTAGATGTTATCAACCCAGTCCTGGCTGGGATAATGGTGGTGTCATTAGAGAGAGGGATCTTTCTGGATCCCTTAAAGGAGGCAGTAGTATGCCCCCTGTTGAAAAGGCCCTCTCTTGACCCCGACTGCCCAGCTAATTATAGACCATTCTCTAACCATCCTTTTGTAGGGAAGGTTATTGAGGAGGTGGTCACTCTGCAACTGGAGGATCATTTGCCAAACCACAATATCTCCGATCCTCTCCAATCCGGCTTCAGGAAAATGCATAATACAGAGACAGCTCTTGTTCGGGTATTGAATGATCTCCTGATGGCAAGAGATCGGAGGACCTGTTTCTTCTTGGTTTTCCTGGATCTCTCAGCAGCATTTGACACCATGGATTAAGGGGTATTGCTCGACCGCCTATGGTTTTTCTGTGGTCTGAGGAGACAGTTCACAGCTGGTTTCAATCTTTTTTGGAGGGTAGATCTCAGAGAGTGGTGTCTGGAATTTACACCTCAGCCCCTTATTGGCTGCCCTGTGGGGTACTGCAGGGGTCAGTGCTGTCCCCTATGTTATTTGCGGTGTATATGCTTCCATTGTGGGACATTATAAGATGGTATGGGCTGAGTTTTCATTATTATGCTGATGATTCTCAGCTCTACCTGTCTTTTATGCCTGATCAGGAGTCGGATTCCATCATGATGTTTCACAACTGCCTCCTGGAGAATCAGGATTGGAATAGTGCTAGTTGGCGTAGGATGAATTCAGGAAAAACTGAAGTGTTGGTTGTAGACCCTGGAGGGAGGACAATGGGGGCTTGGTCAGGGGAAACCCTCGGGTTTATATCTTGGGGCGGCCCCGCTTCTTGCCTCTGGCCAAGTACGTAAGGTTGGTGTGATTGTTGATGAAAGCCTGACTATGAAGACGCAGGTGTCGGCTGTAGTCAAATCTGACTTCTTTCATCTGAGGAACATTGCCTGAGTGAAACACTTGGTTCCACGGGAAGATCTTCCCATCTTGGTCCACGCCTTTGTCACCAGCCATTTTGATTACTGCAGTGCCGTCTATCTAGGGCTGCCAGGGGTGGATATCCACCGCTTGCAGCTTGTGCAGAACGTGATGGGCAGGTTGTTGATGGGAGTTTCATGATCTAGTCATATGACACCTGTGCTGCATGATCTGCACTGGCTGCCAATACAGTGGTGGATCACCTTCAAGGTCGCATTATTGATCTTTAAGCCCTACATGATTTGGGACCTCACTACCTGAAAGAGCTCTTGGTGCCTTACCGTCCTGCCTGTTCTCTTCTCTCCTCTGATGAGGGATTGCTAGAGATTCCCAGGGCATGTCTAAAGATGTCTGGAGGTAGATCTTTTGCCTATATGGCACCAACCCTGTGGAATTCTCTACCTCATCAGATACGAGAATGCCTAACTGTTGAAAGTTTTAAAAAACAACTAAAAATGTTTATTTTTGCTTGAGCTTTTGCTGGTACATAATAATTAAGTGTACTGTATGATTGTCTGATTTATTGTTTTGAAATGTGATTTTACTGATTTAACTTATCGTAAAAGCGCCCTGAGCTTGGGAAGGGGTGCTTAACATAAATAACATATTACTTACTTGCTTACTTACTAAGAGTAGTAGTAGTGGGGGCAGAGCCATAGATGAGAAGCCCATAGTCAATAATGTAGACAACAGAGCTCTGAACAGTGACAGTCAGAGCTTCTGGGGTAAGATGTTGCCTATGCCAGAAGAGAAGGCCAAGGTGAGTATTTGCTGCTTTGGCTACAGAGTCAATGTGGGCACTGTAAGTTAGATGAGAATCTAGAGTGATCCCAAGGTACTTAAAGGCTTGAACCTGTTCCAGGATGACTCCATGAATGGTTTTGATGGATAGGGGGTGCAGCTTATGCTTGTTTTGGTAGCTGCTTAACATCATGTACTTTGATTTCTTATTATTGAGGACCAGATTGTGATTTGAGAACCGATTTTCAACAGATGTGAAGCCAAGCTGAAGGTTGTCTTGTAGAGGCTTAGGATCCTTCTGGGAGACAAGAATTATAGCTTCATCTGCATAGATGATGATTGTTTTGGAGCAAGAATTTGGAAGGGAGTTCAGGAACAAGCTGAATAGTAGGGGGCCCAGAATGGATCCCTGGGGGACACCTGAGCAAACGGGCATGGTATCAGAGAGGACATCTGCAATCTGTACTCTTTGAGACTGGTTCTCCAAGTAGCTTTTGAATGAGGCAGTAGAGTTGGAAGAGAGCCCAGCTTTCAGAAGTTGCACAAGCAGTAGGTGGTGATGGACAGTGTCAAATTCCTTAGATCAAAAAAATGTTGTAGGTGTCGTATTGGTCCTTTTAAGAACAGATCCAGAAACAAATGATTTGATACCTTTTATTGGACCAACATGGATGCTACAGAAAAGAACAAAGTGCTCTAGCTTTCGAACCAACTAGGTCCTTCTTCAGAAGCTTTATGGCAGTTGTTTTGAAAATCTCATACTATTAGCACCAGATTATATTGAAAAAACAGAAATAATTCTCATCGGTTTAACATATACATTTAAAACATAACAGAAGATTACAACAGAGAAGCTAATTAACACCAGTAGGCTTTTAACTGAGGTGCCTCAGAAGGGCAATGGTTATCAAGAATTCTCAACAGCAAGAGAATTTTTTTTTAAATTTTAAAATGTCTCAGTATGCTAAGAAAGCATTCTGGTGTTAAAAAAACCTTGGAGTGGCATTCTCTCTAATACATGTAAGATGAGCTTCCAATTGTCCTGGTGTATTAAAGAACAGATAATGAGAGACAAAATCCTGAAATTAGGTATAACTGCAAGTTGAAAACAAGCCTCAAATTAACATACACATAAATACATGATGCATGATAGTATCACTTGTAAGTGTAAGTGCCAAATAAAAAAATGCTTGTCAACGATCCCCAAGAAAATGAGACCATGAGCCTGTCACAGAGCTTCTGAAGAAGGACCTGGTTGACTCAAAAGCTAGAGCACTTTGTTCTTTTTCTGTTATATCCATGTTGGTCCAATAAAAGGTATCAAATAATTTGTTTCTGGATCTTAGATCGATAAAGATGGACCCAATTAACTGGCCATTGTCCAGTGAGCTGTGAAGAACTCCAGAGAATTCCAGTAGGGCAGATGAGGTGCTATGTCCTTTCCTGAAAACATGTTGTTGTAAACACTGGATATTGTATTTGTCTAGGAAATCTGTGAGCAGATCTTCTGCAATACTTTCAAGGGTCTTGGAGAGGGGTGGCAATATAGCGATCGGACGGTAGTTTCCATGAGTGGCCCTGTCACCACTTTTATGGACAGAGGTAACAGTGGTGGATTTTTATTTGTCAGGGAACTGGCTGAGCGTAAGTGAGAGGTTGAAAATATATGTCAGGGGCTGCAACACCTCATCAAGGGTGAGGGACAGCAGTTTAAGGTCAAGTGTATCACTGCTGGATCTGGATTTGGTGATGGTTTTGGTAATGTATTTGTGGGCATCATGCATCTTGACTGCTTTGAAATAAAAAGGTGGATGGGTAGAGGAGGAGGGGAAGGAGAAGGAGGCATTGGAGGGAGGACAGGGAGAATCATAGTCCTTGAAAAAGTCAGAAGGGAGATCACTGCTGAGATTGGTGAAGGCAGCATTGAAGGTATTTGCTATGATTTGAGGGTCAAGCGTAGTAGACCCATTTATGTTAAGCAAGGTAGGGGAGGTTTTTGGCTGCTTCCCAATGATCTCTTTAATATTGTTCCAAAATTCCCTCCTATTGCCCCAGGTATCCGTGAGAGCATTCTTGAGGTAGTCAGATTTATTTTACAGTACAGATTTGGTGCATTCATTCCATGCACGTTAATAGTTTTGGATGTCAATTTCTTTACAAATGGTTCTGACCAGATCTCAGGGGTAATCTCTAGATTTTAGTTGATAAAAGAGATTGGTCAAAAGCCAGGAAATGCAAAGGGTTCTGACTTTGCATTTTTTAAAAGGAGCGTAGGAGTCACAAGCTGCATTAAAAGTGTTGAAGTAATCCAGTGTAGTATTTACATCTGTTGCTTTGTAGATGGGGGACCAGTCTTGTAGGTTGAGGCATGTTTTGAGGTGTGAAAACTGCCCTCATGGTAGGACTTTACTAGTGATGATATTAGGAGGGGGCTTGAGGAATTTGTTTGACCATTCACAGATGACAGGGGAATGGTCACTAAGCGAGTCAGGGAGGACTGAGGTATTTGTGATATGAGTTGGGTAGCAGGTAAGAATCCAATCCAGAAGGGTGCTGGTGCCAGATTTGAAGTTTTTCCTGGCCAGAGAGATGACCACCTGGGTGAGATTGGCCAATGAGATGGCATCCTTATGGACCCCTGCATTAGATGCGAACCAGTTTATACTAAAGTCTCCAAGCAGAATCATTTCAGAGTCAGGAGGTTGGGACCTGGTGAATTACAAGACAGCATAAAGGACATTCCCTTGTTCTTTTGGGAGATATACACTGAGGCAACTGTGAGTGATTTGTTATGGACACCTAATAATATTCCAATAGGGAAAATCTGTGCAGCAGTGGCTGGGGGGGGGGGTTAGTGATGGGGTATCCCAGTAGCAAATATTTAAGGTAAATTGCATATCCACCACCTCTTCTGGACTTCTGGTCCAGCCTGAAAACATTGTAGCCTGGTAGAGCAATAGCCAGGTCAGAGATTTTAGGTGTAAGCCAGGTTTGTACAACTGCCAGGAAATCTTTAGGTGTGGATACCATATGAGTAACATTTCACTATCTCAAAAAGAAGGGAACTTCATTGCAAAAAATTCTTTTAATGCATCAGTTAGGGTTGAGTCCATATCAACAAAAATCTTGCAGTTCCATGCTAGGGTTACCAACTCTACCCCTAGTTCACCCCATATACCCCCACACCCTCCACAGACCCGCCCTTAGGTATACCAAGCTTACATGGAGATGGCCAGGTCATGAATACAACTGTGAAGGAATTTTTTCCAAAGTTGTTATGGTTACTGAGATAGTGCCACATTTTACAGTACAAGGGTTACTTGTAATGCTTCCAGGCCCACATTATGTGTCTGTACTTATAGAAACATAGAAACATAGAATTTGATGGCAGATAAGGACCGCTTGGCACACCCAGTCATTGTCTTTAGGCATGAGAGCCCCCCACCCACCATTACCACCCTCTGTTGCCTTCTCTGATGCCAGTTCACTACCCATCTCACCAACCCTGTACCCACCACTGTGCCTTCTAACTTACTTCCAGCCTCCCATGTGGCACCAAGACAAATAGAAACATAGAATTTGACGGCAGAGAAGGACTGCTTGGCCCACCCAGTCTGCCCATTTCCTACTGGATAAGCTGCAGATCCTAGTTAGCTAGCAGCCTACTTCTTCTTACCCCACCCCCCAGAATTGCCTTATGACTGTCCCATGCATGCTTGAATTCCACCACTGTTTGTGACTCCACAACCTCCTCTGGAAGGCCGTTCCATACATCCACCACCCTCTCTGTGAAAAAATACTTCCTTAAATTACCTCTGAGCCGCCCCCCTTCTATCTTCAAATTGTGCTCCCTTGTTCTTGCACACCTCTTTTTTTGAAAGATGCTACCCTCTTGGACTTTGTTGATTCCCTTGAGGTACTTGAAAGTTTCTATCATGTCCCCCCTCTCCCTTCTTTCCTCGAGGCTATACATATTAAGCTCCTTAAGTCTCTCTTTATATGTCTTCCGATGCAGACCCTGCACCATTTTAGTTGCCTTCCTCTGGACAGCTTCCATCCTGTCTATGTCTTTGTGGAGATTGGGTCTCCAGAACTGCACGCAGTACTCCAGATGGGGTCTCACCAGCTGTCTGTACAGAGGGATCATAACTTCCTGTTTTCTACTGGTGATGCCTCTCCCTATGCATCCCAGTATCCCCCCAGCCCTCCTTGCTGCCCTCTCACATTGCTTGCCCACCTTTAGGTCATCTGATATGACTATCCCCAGGTCCCTTTCCATTTTTGTTGTTGTTAGTATCTCACCCCCCCATTGTGTACTCTTCCCCTGGGTTTTTGTTTCCCAGGTGCATTACCTTGCACTTCTTAGCACTGAATCTAAGCTGCCATACATTTGACCATTCCTCTAACCTTGCCAAGTCCCTTCTCAACCTTTCCACTCCACCTTGTGCATCAACTCTGTTGCAGATCTTTGTGTAATCTGCAAAGAGACATACTTTTCCTTCCAGTCCCTCTGCAATGTCACTTATAAAGACATTGAAGAGGACTGGTCTAATCTGAACCTCGTGTACCCCACTACTAACCCCCTTTTTCAGAGTGGACTCCATTTACTATTACTCTCTGTGTCCTATTCTCCAGCCAATTCTTTACCCAGGCTGTCATCTTGGGACCCACTCCCAGGCTGGCTAACTTGTATATTAATCTTTGTGTGGGACTGTGTCAAATGCCTTGCTAAAGTCTAGGTAGGCCATGTCCACAGCCCTCCTGATCAACTACTTTGGTCACCCAGTCAAAGAAATCTATCAGATTTGTCTGGCATGACCTTCCCGCTGTGAATCCATGCTGCCTTGGGTCCTGTTCCCTCTGGCCTCTAGATATTTAACAATTCTTTCCTTCAGAAGTGATTCCATCATTTCCCTACCACTGAGGTTAAACTAACAGGTCTGTAGTTTCCTGCTTCTGCCTTGCTCCCACTTTTGTGAAGGGAATCACATCTGCCCTCCTCCAGTCCTCGGTACCACCCATCCTCCCATGATTTGTTAAAGAGTTTGGTCAGTGGTGTCACTAGTTCTACCCTTAGTTCTTTTTAGAATTCTGGGATGAATCCCATCAGGCCCCATTGCTTTGTCCACCTTCAGTTTTAAGAGTTCTTTCAGAACCCTTTCTTCTGTAATGGGCTGGTATCAACTTCTGTATCCAGAGTGTTTCTACTGTTTGTTTTAGGTACCTCCTCCTCTTCCTTTGTAAATACTGAGCAAAAATATTTGTTTAGTATCTCTGCCTTTTCACAGTCACCCTCTGCCCACCCTCCCTCCCCTTTATTAAGCCTCACTATCCCTCCCTTGGTCTTCTTTCGCTCCCTGATGTACCTATAAAAGGTTTTATCCCCCTTCTTAACTGAGTTGGCTATCTTTTCCTCAGTTTGGGCCTTTGCTGTTCTGACTGCCTTCCCAGCTTCCTTTTGCTTTAACTGATACAGTTCTCTGTCCTGTTCCTACTGTGATTCCTTGTATTCCTGAATGCTTTCTTTTCTCTTGAACCTTCATTGCCACTTCCTTTGAGAACCATAGCGGTTTCTTACCTCATTTTGTTTTGTTTATTTGCTTTACACAAAGGCTTGATACCTCTGTGATGGCAGTTTTTATTATTCCCCATTGTTCTTCCACCCCTCCTTCCTGCCCATTTGCTAGTGCATTCCTTATGCACTCACCTATTTTGACAAAGTCAGTCCTCCTAAAATCCAGTACCTTTGTCTTTGTATGGCTTGACTCTATTGCTGTGTTTATTGTGAACCATACTGTTCGATGGTCGCTAGTTCCCAGACGGCTACCTACTTCTACTTGTGTGATCCTCTCTTCATCTCAATTTGAGAGAACCAGGTCTAAGATTGCTTCCTCTCGAGTGGGCTCCAATACTAGTTGTCTAAGGCATGCCCCCGTAGGGCATCTAGAATAACTGCACGCTTCGAAGTGGCAGCTGCAAGTGCACTCCAGTTAACATCTGGCATATTCAGATCACCCATCAGCAATATCTCCCCTTTTTTTGCCATTCTAAGTATACTTTCTATCATTTTCTTGTCCATTTCCTCCTCCTGAGAAGGGGGTCTGTATACAACCCCTGTGTGTATTGTGGTGCCATTGCCGGTCTCCAAATTTATCCACAGTGCTTCTTCTCCTCCCTGTTTACCCTTTTGTTCTGTTGCTTTGATTCCTTCCCTTATGTAAAGAGCTACTCCTCCTCCTCTTTTACCCTCCCTGTCCCTCCTGTAGATAGTGTATCCTGGTATGTTTACATCCCAGTCATGGTTTTATGTGTACCATGTTTCTGTGACTGCCATGATATCCAGATGTTCCTCCTCCATCAAGGCCACTAATTCAGGAAGCTTGTTATTCAGACTACAGGCATTGGTACTCATTGCTCTCCATTTTTTGATAGCTTTACCTTCTGTTGCAGCATCCCCCACTAACCTTTCTACCTTGGTCTTTTTCTCATTTAGTATCCTGTTTTGTAGGGGGAGGCTGGGATTTTCCTACTGCTTATCAGTGCTTCTCCTTGACTAGTTTAAAAGCTTGCCAATGAAGCATTTAAACCGATTGCTCAAAAGACTTGTTCCCTTCCTGGACAGATGCAGACCATCCTGCCAGTATAGGCTGGTGTCCCTCCAGGTGGAACCCCAGTCTCCATGAAGCCAAACCCCTGTGCTCACACCATTTTCAACCATTCATTAAACTACATGGTTTAAAGTACCTACCTCCTCATGCCATTGATAGGCAGCACCTCTGAGAAGGATACTGTGTGTGCTACTTGTCTTAGGCCCCTCCCAATTCTACAAAGTCCTTCTGCACTGCTCTAATCTCATGATGAGCCAAGTCATCTGTCCCTAGGTGGACAATGACGTCCAGCTCGAGACTCCGTGCAGCTGTTCCCGTGATCCTGAGGATGTGCTTCCTGTCCCTCAAGCCATGGCACCAGGCAGGCACCTTACTTCAGTTTTCCCTGCTCCCCCCAGTTCTATCCCCCTAATAATTGAGTCCCCCACCAGGAGCTGCTTCCTTTCCTTGTGGTGTCCTCTGTTTCCTTCCTGTGGGCCTCGCTTGTGACAGCTGTCCTCAGCCTCCTTAGTCTCCTCTGTGGGTGCATCCATAGGGGAGCTATGCTCACCCAGAATGGTGTATGGATTATGGAGTGGAACAACTGACTGGGTGTGTCTCTTTTACACCATCCTCACCCTTTCTGAGCCCACTGTGGTCCAACTGCTGTGTTTTCTTCACAACCTCTGAGGTAGTGGTGGTGGCTCTGGTGCTCCCTGGATGGGGGAGGTTCCCTTCCTACCATCCAGTGTGGCCTGGAGGAAGGTTCCCTTACTACTGTCCAGCATGGCCTGAAGATGGGCAACTTCCTCCCTCAGGGCAGAGAGTTGTCTGCAAATAGGGCAGCATCTCAGCCTCCAGAAAGACTCCTGGAAGACTGCTGCCCCACAGCCATTACATTGTACTACTCCCCATATGTTTATCTACTTTTTTCTTTGTGTGTGTGTGATTGGTTTGTTATATAGAAATATATATATTATACAGTGTGTATGCTTATATTGTCAGTGCAGTGTGCTAGAGAGGATATGACAGTGATATGCACCTTGCACTCTTGAGGAAAAGATGTCAGAACCCCAGGTATAAAGGAACTATTTCCAGGGGTGGGTAGGGTGAGGGGTGGGAAGGGGTTGGGCCTAAACTGTGCCCTCGCAAAACAATCAGCTAAAAGCTCTGACCCAGCACTGCGATAAGTGCCTTCCTGTCAGCAAGATGTCCTACACAACAATTTGACAGAGAAAATACCCTGCTAATCAAACAAAGAAAAATCCAGACATCCAACTCAGACACAGGTAACCCACCCCAGCCCCAGAACAGCCTGGTGGTTTGTGCTCTGAAAGTGGTCAGCCCCAAAATAAGTCAGCTGTGCTTTACACTCTTTCTGCACTGAAAATCTTAAGAATTATAACAACTGATTGACCAGTGACACCTGTGATGTAAGCAGGCCTTTCAATGTAGGCAGGCTGCTGTCTGATTCCAATACACAAAATCTTTCAGTGAAACCAGGGATCAAAACTTAACTACTCAGCCAGCAGGACACTTTTAAAATGTTGCAAAAATATCCCTCTAAATCCTAGGTCTCAACCCCAACAAACGAGCAAATTCAGTTGTATCTCACGCCGTCTAGTTATAAAATTACTACACTTTTAATGGAATCCTGCAATTCTCTGCTTAATGCCACTAAGGAAAAAAAAATGAAACTCTTTGTAGAAAGGGTAGCTCCCCTGTTTTACAATATTATGCCCTACCAAGTTTCCAGCTCCTAAATGAAGTTATAGTTTGTTCTATGGGCAGGTTGCAGTGCAGGACCCTGAAGGGCCACATTTCCACCTATGCATATAATTTATGCTAAACTGGGAGCACTAGGCCATCCTACACTATGCCTCTACATGCATGGGTGGGAGTGCAGGGCCCTGTGGCCTGTGCTCCCACCTGTGGATCAGATTATGCAAAACTGAAAGCACTGTCCCTCCTGCATTGTGTCTTTATACTTATAGATAGGTGAGACCTGCACTCCCACTCATGGATAACATCTTGCAATACTGGGAGCAGAGGGCCCTCCTGTGCTGTATCTCTATACTTATGGGTGGGTGGTAGTGCAGAACCCAGAGAACCGGTGCTCCCAACTTTGTATGCCATTATGCAAAACTGGGAGCACAGGGCCCCTCCTGCGCTATGCCTCTACACTTACAGTATGCATGGCTTGGACCGCAGGGCCCAGAGGGCCTGTGCTCCTACCTATGGATACCGTATCAGTAACATTTCACTTTCTCAAAAAAAGGGATATGCAGTGCAAAAAACATTCATAATGCATCAGTTAGGATTAAATCCACACCAACAAAAGTCTGGAAATTGCGTGTTAGGGTTACAGACCCTACCCCCCAAAACCCATGCCCTCCTCAGACCAGCTGGTATTGGGGTGTGCCTGGGGTCATCAGCCCTAACTCTCACCCTGTTCTCCTGTACTGTACCATCTCAGTTTGTTTACACATGGAATGGGATGAGAGTTAGGGCCAATGACCCCAAGGCAAACTCTGCTGTCTGTTGGTCTGTTTCAATGGAATTGTTTTTCAATATGTGCATGTGTGTGTATATATATATATATATATATATATATATATAAATGTGTGTGTGTATATATATATTCTGCATATGTGTGTGTGTGTGTATTATAGTGGCGCGGTTGCACCACTATAGTTAGGGTTGAACCGCCAGTTACATACTAAAGTCAAAAGTTTGGACATTAATAACTTTGGACCTGTTCAGTGGATTTGCTTGAAATTTGGTACAGGCATTGGGGTGCATTAGATCTCTTGATTTGCCAAATTGTATCCTGTCGGAGTGCTGGTCTTTGTGTACAAAAGCGCTGAAAAATGCAAAATTATCCATTTTTGGAAGCACCTTTTGACATTCTTAATGTGGTTGTGCATGGCCATTGTGTGGCATGCCACCCTGCAGGATGGCTCATATGAAAGAGCTTTGGTGGCTGAACATGCCGCTTTTTGTTTGGTGAAAAAATATTAAGGCATTCAAAAGTTATGGCACTTTTAAGTTCCCATTATAAGTCAATGGGAAAATTTACATGTATATCTTGCGATCAAAGAATGGGGGTTCTGCCCATCTCGTTCCACCTGGCGGTCAAAGAATTTGCAGCCTCACGGTTCAAGAATCTTTGTTTCCGAGGACTTTCAAAATTCTTTGATTGTGAGGTCCGCCATTTGGTTTTTTATTTTCCGATTGGAAAAACACAAATCTCTCGGCTCAGGGGTCACTTCTGAAGTAAAATCTCGATGAGTTTTACTCAGGGGGCTCTGCTCTATCAAGCCATGCCTTTGGTTTCATCCAAATCAGTCAAAAAATAGAGTTATCAGCTTTTAAAATCTTAATTCGTGGCTCGCTAACGATCTTTGATCACGAGCCTGCAAATTCTTTGATCTTGAGATTCTTTGATCGCTATCTTGCATTGCGACCTAAAAACACTAATATCTCAGCTCAGGGGTGGGCTATGGACACACATGATGGTGGGTTTTGTTCAGGAGGGTCCATTCTATCGAGGTATGCCATTGGTTTGGTTAAAATCGGTCAATAATTCGCGTTTCACCATTTTTAACTCTTTGTTCGTGAGCCTGCAAATTCTTTGATCGTGAGATTTTTTGATCGCAATCGTGCATCGTGAGCGAGGGATGAGATGGCTCAATTTAAAAATTAATTTTCTCAGCCATGGGGTGTCCTAGGAAATCAAATGAGGGTGGGTTTTACTCAGGGGGCTTCGTTTTGTTGAACCATGACGGTGTTATACACTTAATTTCTTTAATTTTTTGATTTATAATATTTTTAATTCTTTGCTTGTGAACCTGCAAATTCTTTGATCATGAGCCTGCAAATTCTTTAATCGTGAGATTCTTTGATCGCCATCTTTGATCGCGAGGGAGGGACTAGATGGCCAAATTTTTTGTAATGGAATAGATAGGAGAATTTTAGTACTCTTTCATACTGAATATCTCAGGAACAGTTTGGTCTTTATACTTAAAATTTGGAGGGTGTTTACGGCATGTCTTGAGATGTGAATTATGGTGTTTATCTGTTGGAGAAATGTATTTTTGCGGAGATATTGCATGACGCACTTTACGTGTTGCAGACAGTGTTTTGCTTGTGGTGGTGGCTTGAAATTGATAGTGTACCTAGCCTTAATGTCATGGATGTAGTTTTCAGTTGTTGTGTGTGTTAAATGTAAACAGGTGCAGAACTGTGCCAGTTTGACGAATGAAAATCTCATACATTAGAATGTTAAATCTCGGACACGGTTTGGTCTTTTCACTTGAAATTTGGAGGGTGATGACAGCATGTCATGTGGATGAAAATGACAGTGTTTCAGTGTCAAAAAACATTTTTTGGTGCAGATATGGCATGGTGCAGTTTATGTTTTGCAGACAGTGTTTTGCTTGTGGTGGTGGCTTGAAATTGATAGGATGTCTAGTCTTAGTGTCATGGATGTAGTTTTCAGTCATTGTCTGTGTTAAATGTCAACAGGTGTGGAACTGTGCCATTCTGATGAATGAAAATTTCACATTTTGATATGTCACATCTTGGACAGGGTTTGATGTTTTTACTTGAAATTTGGAGGGTCCTGTAGATATTAATAGAGGTGTTTACATGTCAGACAATATATTTTTATAGACATGTTGTATGGTTCAGTTTATGTTTTGTGGACAGCATTTTCTATGGTTCTACTAGATTAACATTTGTTTGGTGGCTGGCCTTGCTGTTGTGAATGTACTTTTTAGTCACTGGGTGTGTAATGAGGCCTGACACTTACAAGCTGGTGGGAGTGCAAGGCCCTTACCAGCTTGTGCAACTTTCTACTTTTCTATTCTTTCTTAAAAAGTAAGGAAATTCTATGCAAAAAACTTCATTAATGCATCAGTTAGGGTTTTTCTACAGTGAAAAAAGTGAGGAAATTCGGGGGTTGGGTTGAAAACCCCTCTTCGACTACCCCAGCCCCCCCAACCAGCATTGGGGTGCGTGTTGGGGTTGTCAGCCCTAACTCTCACCCCATCACATGTGTAAAGAAGCAGAGGTACAGGAGAATGGGGTGAGAGGTAAGACTGATGACCCCAATGCACTCCCCGATGCCAGTTGAGGGGTTGGGCTGAGGGTCCAAGCGGGGCTTTCAAACCTAACCCCAAATTTCCTAGCTTTTTTTTGCTGTAGAAGAACCCTAACTGATGCATTAATGAAGTTTTTTGCATAGAATATATATATATATATATATGTATATATATTATAGTGGCTCGGTCGCGCCACTATAGTTAGGGTTGAGTGACCACTTACATACTAAAGTCAAAAGTTTGGACATTAATAACTTTGGACCCATTCAATGGATTTGCCTGAAGTTTAGTACATGCATTGGGACATGCTAGATTTCTTGATTTTCCAAATTATATTTGTGTCAGAGTGCTGGTCTTTGTGTACGAAAGCGCTGAAAAATGCAAAATTATCCATTTTTGAAGGCACCTTTTGGCATTCTTAATGTGGTCCTGCACGGCCAGCATGTGGTGTGCCACTCTGCAAGATGGCTTGTTTGAAAGATCTTTGGTGGCTGAACATGTCACTTTTTGTTTGGTGAAAAAATATTAAGGCATTCAAAGGTTATGGCACTTTTAAGTTCTCATTATAAGTCAGTGGGAAAATGTATATATATATCTTGTGATCAAAGAATGGGAGTTCTGGCCATCTGTTCTCGCCTGGCAATCAAAGAATTTGCAGGCTCACGGTTCAAGAATCTTTGTTCCTGAGGAATTTTCCGAATTCTTTGACCACGAGGTCCGCCATCTTGTTTTCAGTTTTCCAATCACACAAACACAAATATCTAGGCTCAGGGGTCACTTCTGAAGTAAAACTTTGATGGGTTTTACGCAGGGGACCCTGATCTATCAAGCCATCACTTTGGTTCCATCCAAATCAGTCATAAAATAGAGTTATAAGCTTTTAAAATCTTAATTTGCGGCTCGATAACGATCTTTGATCGCGAGCCTGCAAATTCTTTGATCGTGAGATTCTTTGATCATGATCTTGCATTGTGACCTAAAACACTAATATCTCAGCTCAGGGATGGGCTAGGGACACAAATGAGGGCTTGTTTTGCTCAGGAGGGTCGGTTCTGTTGAACCATGCCATTGGTTTGGTTCAAATCAGTGAATACATCGTGTTTCACCCTTTTTTTTATTTTTGATCGTGAGCCTGCAAATTATTTGATTGTGAGGCTGCAAATTCTTTGATCGTGAGATTATTTGATCGCAATCTTGCATCATGAGTGAGGGACGAGATGGCCGAATTTAAAAATCATATTTTCTCAGCCCATGGGTGCCCTAGAAAGTCAAATGAGGGTGGGTTTTACTCAGTGGGCTTCGTTCTGTCAAACCATGATGGTGGTTTACTGCAATTTCTCCAATTTTTTGATTTATTACATTTTGTATTCTTTGTTCATTGGCTTGCAGATTCTTTGATCATGAGGCTGCAAATTCTTTGACTGTAAGATTCTTTGACTGTGATCTTGCATCGCAAGTGAGGGACAAGATGGCCCAATTTACAATTCAATTTTCTTAGCCCAGGGGTGTCCTAGGAAGTCAAATGAGGATGGGTTTTACTCAGGGGGCTTCGTTCTGTTGAACCAAGGTGGTGGTTTACTGCAATTGCTTCTATTTTTTGAATTATTGCATTTTTTATTCTTTGCTCGTGAGTCTAAAAATTCTTTGATAGTGAGGCTGCAAATTCTTTGATCGTGAGATTCTTTGATCATGATCTTTGATCACAAAATAGGGACAAGATGGCCAGATTTTGTATAATGGAATAGATAGGGAAATGTTGCCAATTTTTTACATTGATTATCTCGGAAATGGTTTGGTCTTTTTACTTGAAATTTGGAGGAAAGAAAGGCAGCATCCCACAGATGTGCTATTTAGTAGATTGGTCAAAAAATATTACAGGGCAGCAAAGTTACAGCACTATGAAGTTGGCACTTTTTCCCATAGGATAACATTACGGCATCCGCTATATTACAGGAATTCTTCACTGCTCTGCTGGAAAATAACGGTTCAGTCTTTTGGGCTGAAATTTGGAGGGAAGAAAGCCAACATCCTACAAATGTGCATTTTGGTGGTTTGGAGAAAAATTATTACAGGGTGGCAAAGTGACAGCACTCCACAATTGATTATTTGTCCCATAGGATAACATTATGGCATCCATCATGTCTTTCAGGGCCCTTACCTCAGAAACAGTGCGAGATACAGACTTTTTGCCAAAAAAATGATTAGCCACCCAATTGGGTGACTAAGTAAAAAACTAGCCAGGAAAGTAATAATTCATTCAAAATTTTAATTTTTTTCCTACGTCGATATAAGCAATTTAGAATTCCAAGTCGTACTTTTCTGCTCTGAAGTCAATTATAATACATACATTCTTTGTTTTCAATTAGTATTTTCAATGCAGTTTTGGGAGAAAAGAAGGGTGTGCCCTTTTGTTTCCAGTTGTGCTTCTGTTACCATTCGAATCACCGTTCCTGTCTACGCCACTGTGTACGTAATGCTTTGCGTTTTCATATGCGCTTGCATTTCTGTTTCTGTTTTCTTTACTGTTACTGTTACTGTTACCATTTACATTTACTATTGCAGTATTATGACCTTACATGTAACAGTTTGCATTTTGGTATGCGCTTGAGTTTCTGTTTTTATTGGCTTTATTGTTGCTGTTACCATAACCATTTGCATTTACAGCTGTGGTTCTGTGAGTGTGTGCATTACAGTTTGTGTTTTCATATGTGCTTGCATTTCTGTTTACTTGGATGTTATTGTTGGTGTTACTGTTACCATTTGTGTTTACAATTGTGGTACCGTGAATGTGTGTGTTACCAGTTGCGTTCTGTATGCACTTCTGTTTGATGTCTCCATTTACGTGACTGTTTGGTTCAGCGTCACTTTACGTTTGTGTTTCTATTAACGTTTGCTTTGCCATTTACATTTGCTTCACCATGTGCATTACTGTTGCCGCTTGTGTTTGATTTGCAATCCTGTTACTGTGTAACAAGAATCTTGTGGTGGGAGTGTGGTGCCTACTGCTACCACTGCATTCATTTTATTATTTATCATCCTCATTCTCAAAAAGAAGGTAAATTAGAGGCAAAAAACTCAGTTTAATGCACCTGTTAGGGTTGTTCCACAGCAAAAAAAAGCTAGGAAATTCAGGGTTAGGGTTGAAAGCCCCCCCCTTGGACATCCCCAGACCACCCCCCAACTGGCATTGGGGTGTGCATTGTGGTCATGGGTCCTAACTCTCACCCCATTCTCCTATACCTCAGCTTCTTTACACGTGTGATGGGGTGAGAGTTGGGGCCAATGACCCCAATGCATACCCCAATGCCAGTTGGGGGGTGGGCATGGTGGTCCAAGGGGGGCTTTCAACCCTAACACAAAATTTTTTCACTTTTTTTTTGCTGTGGAACAACCCTAACTGATGCATTAAATGGAGTTTTTTGCCTCTAAGATATATATACAGTGTATATATATTCTGTATATGTGTATATATATATATATATATATATATATATATATATATATATATATATATATATATGTGTATATGTGTGTGTGTGTGTGTGTATATATATATATATATATATATATATATATATATATATAAGGGTGTAGTCGCTCTCCTATATTTATGGTTATAAGCCACTTTTACTTTAAACTTAAAATTTTCACGTTAATAACTTTGGACCCATTCAATGGATTTGCATGACATTTGGTATGCACAGTAGGACATGGTAGATCTCTTGATCTGCAGAATTTTGTTTCAGTCAGATTTATAGTTTTTGTACAGAAAAGTGCAGAAAAATGCACTTTTTGCCAGTTATGTGGGTAGTTTTTTGGATTTTGTTCATGGCGCTGTGCAGCTATTGTGTGGTGTGCCACTCTGCAACATGGCACGTTAAAAGAGCCTGGGTCAAGGAACATGGCGCTTTTTTTTTTGGTGAAGAAACATTAATCCATTCAAAAGTTTTTTTTTATACCATTTAACACTTTTTTCTCCCTGCAGTGGAGCAGACCCCCACAATCTCCGGCCGCCATCACTTGCACCCCTGACCCGGTCATGCGTACAGGCCACATGAACCCACAGAACCAGGGATGGGCCAACATCATGCAGTACCCTGGACAGATGCCTCTCTGGGGTTTGGGAGTGCAGGGCATGCCCATGATCCACCAAGATCAGCTCCTGATTTTCATCTGTTATCATCCCCTTCAGAGCTCGGACATGCAATGACATCTAGGCACAATGTGCCGATGTCCACTGTGTTCTGCCCCATGCTGTCACTGTTGTAGTAGTGCCCCCCATTATCACCTGGGGCCACCACAGAGTGGTGAAACCCTGGATCCTTCCCCAGGATAGGAGAGCAGTCCTCTGAACACTCAATCCTATCCTTCCCTGGCCAACCCCTGATAACCCGGGCTCACATCTGAACCCGGGTCACTAGCATGGCGTGAGGCGTGAAGTCCATCGCCTCAACCCTCAGCACCACCAGGCCAGCAATCCATTCAAAAGTTATTAAAGCTTTAAGTTCCCATTATAAGTCAATGGGAAAATTTATTTGGCTACAAGTCTCAGTGGCTGAGAGGGACCTGGGGGTGGTGGTGGATGTCAAGATGAAAAACTCTGAGACTTGTAGGGGGCCAGCGGCCAAGGCCAACAAGATGCTGGGATGCATCGCTAGGGGGATCACCTCCAGAATGAGAGAAGTGATACTCCCCCCTGTATAACTGCTCGGTGAGACCGCACCTCGAGTACTGCATGCAGTTTTGGAGGCCACACTTAAAGAGGGACATTGAACTCCTGGAGATGGTCCAGAGGAGGGCAACCAAAATGATCTGGGGCTTGGGGGACAGGACCTATGGTGAGAGGCTTGAAGAGCTAAATATGTACACATTGGAAGACAGAAGGGACTGGGGGGGACATGATAGAGGTCTTCAAGTACATGAAGGGGTTAAATAAAGGAGAAGCAGTCAAGGTGCTCCATAGGAAGGAGGGGGGGCAACTAGAGGGCATGGGTTGAAGCTGGGTGGGATTCAGGAGAGAAAGGAGGAGGTGCTACTTCACTGAGAGGGTGGTAGAGCCATAGAATGGACTGCCCAGGGGGCTGGTGGAGGCAGAGACAGTGGAGGGGTTCAAAAAGGGGTGGGACAGGTACAGGGGAAGGGGTCTGGATGCAAAGTCCTGCGCAGTGGGAATATCCAGGACAGGGAAGGGAGAAGCCAGAGAGGATGAGGGGGGCAGCAAGATCAGCTCCCAGGGTGGGGGCTGACCAAACGAGCAGACACGAAAGACCATTTGGCCTATTCTGCTGGCATTTTAGGATGTTAGTATGTTAGTATTTTGCAAAAGATGAATGGAGTTTTGGCCATTTGGTCCATCATCATGATCAAAGAATTTGCAGGCTCGTGATCAAAGAATCTTTGATTGCAAGGAATTCTTTGATCGTGATGGTCTCCATCTTGTTTTCATTTTGCGGTCAGAAAAAAAACAAATATCTTGGCTCAGGGGTGACTCCTGAAGTAAAACTTGGATGGATTTTTCTCAGGCGGCTTGCCACAATCATACCATGCCTGTGGTTTCTTGTAATTCTGTGTAAAAATAGAGTTTTAAAGTTTTAAATTCTTTGATCGTGGCTCGCTAACAATCTTTGATCATGAGCCTGCAAATTCTTTGGTTGTGAACCTGCAAATTCTTTGACTGCAAGGTTCTTTAACCGAGATCTTTGATCATGAGGGTGCGACTAGATGGCCACATTAAAAAATCAAACAGCTCAGCTCAGACCAGGGGTGACTTATAAAGTCAAACTAGGATGGGTTTTGCTCAGGGGGCTTTGTTCTATTGAGTCATGGCTGTGGTTTACTGTATTTCTCTGTAAAAACTGAGTTTTAACATTTTTAATTCTTTGCTCATGAGACTGCAAATTCTTTGGTTGCAAGCCTGCAAATTCTTTGATCATGAGATTCTTTGATTGTGATCTTTGTTCGCGAGGGAGGGACTAGATGGCCAGATTTGGAGGGACCAGATAGCCCCAATTTTAACAACATTTAAAATTAAATATCTCGGAAATGGGTTGGTCTTTTAAATTTAAATGTGGAGGGTGTACACGGGATATCCAGTAGATTTTTGAATTTATGATGTTTAGGTGTCAGAAAATACATTTGTTGTGGAGAAATTGTGTAGAACAGTTTATGTTTTACAGACAGAGTTTTGCACTTTGGGAGTGGCTTGAAATTTATAGGGTAGCTAGCCTTGCTGCGATGGATGTACATTTCAGTCATTCGGTGTGTAAATGTAAACAGGTGCAGAATTATGCCACTCTGATGAATAAAAATCTCACATTTTAAAATGTAATATCTCTGAAACAGTTTGGTCTTTCAACTTGAAATTGGAGGGTGTTGAGGGGATGTGCTGTGCGTGTGCATTATGATATTTAAGTGTTGGAAAATTAATTTGCTGTGGAGATATTGCATGATGCACTTTACATTTTGCATATAGCATTTTGCATTGTGGTAGTGGCTTCACATTTATAGGGTAGCTAACCTTAATGCCATGGAAGTAATTTTCAGTGGTTAGGTGTCTGACATGTAAACAGGTGCAGAATTATGCCACTCTGATGAATGAAACTTTGTATTGTTTCAAGATGGTGGGAGTGGGCTCCACGCTCCCACCTATGCTCAACAATAGATATGATATTCAGTACTTGTACTGTTATGTTGGAAAGCAGACTACGCTCCCACCAACTTGCGTGACTTTCAACTTTTCTACACTTTCTCAAAAAGTAAGGAACTTGTATGCAAAAAAACTTTGTTAATGCATCATTTAGGGTTAAAACACAAAAAGTAAGGAAATGGGACCTTTAGGGTTCGCTCATTCCCCCCTTGTGTGCCATCACCATCCCTAGATTGACAGACGCCGGGGTGTGTCAGGGGTGTCATTGAGGTTGTGAAGCCTAAATGACACCCCATTCTTCTTCTTTACTGTGGCTTGTGAATATGATTACACATGGAATGGGGTGACATTTAGGCCTCACAACTTCAGTGACACACCCTGGCATCTTTCAGTCTTGGGAGGATGGGGGGTACATGGAGGGGAGAGGGCAACCCTAAAGGTCTCATTTCCTTACTTGTTGTGTTTTAATCCTAAATGATGCATTAACAAAGTTTTTTGCATAGATTACATCATTGACATGTCATTTGAGTCATCCAGGCTGATGGTCCTGGGTGGCTTTAATGCCTGGGTCGATGATGAACTTTCGCAATTTGGACAACATTTCCTCCAATTGATGATGTCATTGGGCCTCACACAAGTTGTTACTTCTGCCACTCATAAAGGTGGTCACGCACTTGACTTGGTCTTCCAGCTGGGGATCGAAGCCTCTGATGTGGGGGTGGAGCCTGTCAATTGTTCCAATCATTACACTGTGGGCTTCAGTTTTTGCACCCCCCTTTATAGGCCTACTCTTGTGGAGATGGTCAGGTATCACCCTTTACAAGATATAAGTTCTGATGGCCTGGCAGCGGTGCTTGACTTATTGGAGCTTCACAGGCTGAGCAGTGATCCCAAAGCCTTGGTTCTGGCCTATAATAAGGCCATTTCCTCTCGGCTTTGGATATCATTGCCCCTGTCCGTGTTCATCCTCTCCCCCTTCGCTCTCCATCCCCATGATTTGATGAGTCCATGAGGGAGATGCAGCAACAAGGATGAAGATTAGAATGTTGCTGATGAAAATTTGCCCTGGATGCCGATGATCTTTGATTGATGGAACACTGTCTGTCTTATCATTCTGCAATCTCCTGTAAGAAGGCAGAGTTCCTGTCTGGGGAGATTGCGGCTGCTCAGAACCAACTAACTCAGCTCTTTCAAACTGTAGACAGGCTGTGCAACCCAGCCTGCCTGCAGGTGCAAAGAGCCTTTTCTCAAGTGGAGTGTGAGGAGCTTGCTTGCTTCTTTGTAGCTAAGGTGGCTGACATCAGGGTGGCATTTCAGCCTGCATCTTCTGTGGGCATGGCAATGGATGGGCACTGAGTCACTGCCTCTGGTCCCTCCTGGAGTTCCTTTGACCAGCCGGAGCTCATTGATGTCATGCATATTATCCAGTGTATACATCCTGCTTGCTGTAGTTTGGATCTGGGCCCAACTTCCCTGATAAAGAGTTGTCGTGATGTTATCAGCTCAGTCCTTGCACAGATAGTCTGGTGCTCCTTGGAGACAGGTGAGTTTTCTAGCTCCCTGAAGGAGGCGATAGTAATTCCCCTCCTGAAGAAAGCTTCTTTGGACCCAGACTACTATTACTACCATACTACTACTGCAGACCGATCTCTAATCTTCCCTTTGTGGGGAAGTTGATTGAGAAAGTAGTGGCTGTACAACTGGAGAACCATTTGACCATCCATGACATCTGTGAATCATTTTAGTCTGGTTTTTGTAAGAGGCATAGTACGGAAACTGTGCTGGATCGGGTGCTCAATGATCTCCTGATGGCAAGAGATCGAAAGAGCCATTCCATCTTGGTTCTTCTTGACCTCTCATCAGCATTTGACACTGTGGACCATGGGCTACTTCTCGAATGCCTGAGGTTTATCTGTGGACTGTCTAGTACAGTCCTTAGGTGGTTTAAATTATTTCTCACTGGCAGAACTCAGATGGTGGTGTCAGGGATAAACTTCTCTGGCCCAGTCTTGCTGTCATGTGGGGTGCCTCAGAGGCCGCTGTTGTGTCCCATTTTGTTCTCAGTGTATATGCTGTCCCTCAGAGACATTGTAAGAAGGTATGGACTGAGGATTCACTGCAATGCTGATGATATCCAGCTCTACCTATCTTTTGCACCTGATCAGGATAGAGCTATCTCGGAATTTAATAACTGCCTTGCTGAAATCCAGGACTGGATGAATTTGAACTGGCTAAGGTTAAACTCGGAGAAGACAGAGGTAATGGTTGCAGACCCAGGCCGTGGGATAGGTAGGGTGGAAGCTGGTTTGCTCTCAGGATTATTCCTGGGTGGCTCTCAGCACCTGACCTCTAAATAGGTGCAGAACCTGGGGGTGATTTTTGATGATGGGCTGATGTTAAGATCTCAGGTGTCAGCAATCATCAAACTAGCCTTTTATCATAGGAGGAACATCTCTAGGATCAAGCACCGAGTTCCGTCCAGTGACTTGCCTACACTGGTCCATGCGTTTGTGATCTCATACCTTGAGTATTGCAAACTCCCTTTATCTAGGGCTACCAGGGGTCAATATCCGCCACTTGCAGCTAGTGCAGAATGCTGCAGCCCGGCTTTTGACTTGTACTTCTCGAACCGGTCATATTTCTCTGGTGCTGTGCGAGCTGCACTGACTGCCAATACAGTGGCGGATCACCTTTAAAGTTGATTTCCTGACTTATAAAGCCCTTCACAAACTGGGTCCCATCTACTTGAAAGGGCTTCTGATGCCCTACTGCCCTAAGTGATTGCTCCGCTTGGTGGACGAGGGGTTGTTAGAGGTTCCAAGGGTTTCTTTGAAATCTTCAGGGACCCATGCTTTTATGTATGCTGCCTCTGCCCTTTTGAATTCTCTACCCCGCCCACTTTGTGAGTGCACATCTGTGGAGAAATTTAAGTGTGCCTTAAAAACCCATTTGTGGTCATCAGCGTTTCTTGACTGATGTTTTAATTATGGTGTTTTAATATTTTATGTATTATATTTTGTATTTGTGTCTCTCTTAACAAGTATACTGTTAATGCGCCTTGGTTTTAGAAAGGCACAACATAAATAAATTATTATTTATTAGTATTATATATATGAGTATGTGTGTGTGTATATATATATATATATATATATAGGCACAAATCTGCTACTGGAGAGACCTACTGTGGAAATCTAGGCAAAAAAAAAGTCTGTTTGTTTCTCATGACTATGTCTCCGTTATGATGCATATATATGATACTGTTACTATCCCAAATATAAAGAGAGTTCATGAAGTATAAATTATGGAGAAATATATTGAAAGTTTGAATATGAAAACTCTTACGTTGGTGACATGGTGTCCTATTTGCTTAATTTCTGATCATATAAATTAAATATTTTTCTTACAATACCATGACTGCTGCTTCTATTTATGGGTTGTAGTATGTATCCTTCATTTTTCTTTGTTATTCATCCTGGGAGTGGTCTAACACAACCATCTTTCACAGGATGCCATTGTATGCTTAACTTTGTAATGTAACAGTTTAGTTGTGACCTGAATATTTCTGATAGCCTTGAACATCCATGCTGTGCAGCTTTCTACACATTAGTATTTAAGCCAGCCAACTCTGCATCTCCTGGTTAAAAAATAAATGTTATTTTTTAACAGTTTTTTTCAAAGTTAACGTGTGTCACAGGGATACCACAATATCACTGTGATACTGTCTCACCATTCACATTACTGCTAACTAGTACTTGTTCATAAAACAATGTCATACTGATACACACACACACATTTAAGCTGCTTACAAAAAACTGTTTACTAACATACTAACATACTAAAATGCCAGCAGAATAGGCCAAACGGTCTTTTGCATCTGCCCATTTGGTTAGCCCCCACCCTGGGTGCTGACCTTGCTGTCCCCCTTGTCTTCTCTGGCTTCTCCCTTCCCAGTTCTGGATATTCTCGCTGCACTGGATTTTGCTTCCAGAACCCTTCCCCTGCACCTGTCCCACCCCTTCTTGAACCCCTCCACCATCTCTGCCTCCACCAGCCCCCTAGGCAGCACATTCCATGGCTCCACCACCCTCTCAGTGAAGTAGCACCTCCTCCTTTCTCCCCTGAATCTTCCCTTCCAGCTTCCACCCATGCCCTCTAGTGGACCCCTCCTCCTTCCTTTGAAGCACCCTGACTGTTCCTCCCTATTTACCCCCTTTATGTACCTGAAGACCTCTATCATGTCCCCCGGTCCCTTATCTCTTCCAATGTGTACATATTTAGCTCTTCGAGCCTCTCCTCATAGGTCCTGTCCTCCAAGCCCTAAATCATTTTGATTGACCTCATCTGGACTATCTCCAGGAGTTTAATGTCCCTCTTTAAGTGTGGCTTCCAAAACCGCATGCAGTACTCAAGGTGCAGCCTCACCAAGCAGTTATACAGATGGAGTATCACTTCCCTCCTTCTGGAGGTGATCCCCCTAGTGATGCATCCCAGCATCCTGTTGTCCTTGGCTGCTGCCCTCCTACAAGTTTCTGAGTTGTTCATCTTGACATCCACCACCACCCCCAGGTCCCTCTCAGCCATCGAGATTTGTAGCATTCCCACCCAACTTGATTACACTATGTACAAGGTACTTAATCATGCTTGGTATATCTCAGCTGTTCTCATATGAGGTGGTCCCAAACCCAGAAAAGGAGTGATGGAATCCAACGTATTAAATGAATAACCTATAACCATGAGAATATTGGTGTGATAAAAAGACTGTCAGGTTTAAGGCAGAAGGCACAGCTAAGGGTTTTGAGAAAATCATTTTAAAACTACTTGAAGGCCTGCAAATGCATTTCTTATTTTGTCAAATCCATCTGGAGCAAAGTGCAACTCTTTATTGTATTTTGTTTGCAAAGGTTCAGTAAATTTGAAAACAATGTCCGTGATTGGCTGGGTAGAGTATTCAGCCATGTCTTCATCTGGACACTGATAAATACAGTTTCTGTTCCTGACCAGATATTTTACAGTTACTTCCTCATCATGGATGAAACAACCTCTGCCAAGTATATGTAGGCCATATTCTTCTCCCAGTCTGGAACAGGACAGCCACAAAATCACCTTCCTGGAGAGCACTGCAAAAAGTATAAAATGAATAAATCATCCACGCGAGCATTTTGATTGTCAAGATACCTGAAATATGTTGGCGGGGGGGATAAAGGGGAATGGCATACCCTAACCAGTAATCTAAATAGTTAGAATTCATCCAATGGCAAGATGCTACATAAGGACAATAAAATGGCCTCCACAGTAAGTGACTCCCAAATTAACTGCCACCATAGTGGATATGGGTGATATGTTCAGGTATTTGGCATGAAGGAGGTTTTATTCTCATTATGTTCATGCAGTAGTACACAAATGAATGCATGCATGAACACATATCCAGGGATTAAAATACCCATTTCCTCCAGTAAGTCACATTATTACTTTAGCATTGTGTGCTGTCTTGAACACCAGAAACTGTATGGATAAGGTGATGAGGCCAGTAGGTGGCTATAACAAAATGTAAATCACATGGGTAATTACACTGAGGATGATGTGTCCTTTGATGGTGGAGACCTTGCTGATGGTAGTGATGGTGGCTGAGATGAAGACCTTGCCTGTGGCACTGGTGGTGGTGGTGGAGATGGAGACATTGCCTGTGGCACTGGTGGTGGTGGTGGAGATGGAGACATTGCCTGTGGCACTGGTGGTGGTGGAGATGGAGACATTGCCTGAGGTGATGATTCAGGTGGTGGTGGAGATGGAGACCTTGTCTCTGTTGATGCTGCTGGATGTGGTGGTGAAGTAGACCTTTCTTGCAGTGAATCTGGTTGTGGCAGAGAAGGAGACAATTTCTATGGTGTTGCTGGTCGTGTAGAAGGATACCTTTCCTGCATTGATGCTGGTGGTGGTGGTGTAGAAGGAGACCCTTCATGCATTGAAGCTGGTGGTTGTGGTGGTAGAGATGGAGACCTTGACTGTGGTGGAACTGGAGACCATGTTGATGGTGATAGCAACCTTAACTGTAGTGCTGCTGTTGGTGGTATTGGAGACTGTGTCAAAGGTGGTGGAGTCACCCCTGCCCCATATTTCAAAGCAAAGGTTCTCCAATATCCTGTGAATAATATATTAAGGCACTGGCCTTCATTAGTAACACATGGTTGGCAGAAGCAGCTTCTCTCTTTAATAGATACGATATGTGAATCTATTCCTTTCACACAGTGTACCAAACATGGTTTTGGCAATGTTTTAACATTTGTTCTGGTAAGTCTTCACCTGTTTATTTTGCCCTCCTTGATGAAAAAGAAAATGCATGTCATGTGCACATGATCCTTCCCAGTTCTGGGATGTCAGGTTTTTTTTGCCATATTGGTAAAATTTAAAGGCACTGTCTATAATGGCGTTTCGTGATTTTACAGCCAGTAATGCACTCTTTTTCAAGATGCCCACTTCTCTATCACATGGTCCTTTGCCATGTTGACTACCAAAGAAGTGTTTTTCAATGGAGAAACCACAATCCATCACACCAAATGATGCATCTGCAAAGTTGCCCTTGCTCTTGTACTGTGTTGGTGCCTCCATTAGAAAAATGAATTTGTGTCACCATGGTAACCACCGTTCCTTCAAATATTTGGTTGCCATATTTGTTAAGTGGTGAAATTCATGGAAGTCATGCTTTCGGGCATCAGTAATAAAAATAAGTGTGTTATGCATGTTTATGCCACAGTTTGGTTTAGGACCTCTATAATAGGCCACAACAGTGTGGATTGTTGCTTGGTTGTATGCTCAGTGTGCATTCTGTACTTATTTATTTAGCTTTTGTTGACCGGGTAAGTGCACTAGACAAATCCTGCCTATTTTCAGGCACGACCTGGGGAAGGGGGAATACAGATGAATGCTAATTGACCTTGAACCAGATTAAGATGTTGATGGTATTTTTAGGGAATGAGGGAAATTTGGCCAGGACACCGGGGAAATTCCCCTACTCTTTTTTTCGATAAGTGCCATGGGATCTTTAACATCCACCTGAACTACCACCAATCCAGGCAGATGGGACCTCGGTTTAATGTCTCATCCGAAAGACAGAATTCATCTTGATAGTGCCAATTACAGTTTTCTCCAAAGTCCAGACAGAACACAACCCAGTAATTTGGTATATTTTTTCAAAGCTCATCAAATTGTTGAGACTGCCACTTTGCATTTGCAAAGTGCTTAGCAAATGGCTCCAGCCCTTCCTGCAGTTCTTTTATTAGGTCTCTTATAACTCCACTCTTGTTTAACAGTCTCATTTGCTTTGAAAGTGTCACTTTTTCCCCTCCTTTCTCATGGTGACATCCTCATTTTGCCATTTGTTTCAGATGACTGGAGAAGTCAAGTGTTTATTTAAAAGTGGCATCAGTTTTGTTCCTATGCCTTTGCTGCCACACTGCAAGCATTCCCTGTCAGTGCATCTTTTATTGTGAAATTCATCAGCTCTGTGGCACATTGTAAGGGACGAAGCCTCATATTTGTACTGTATGGCACTGTCTGGTACTTTTAATGGTGCACATTGTAAAGCAAAGCTGTTCAATTTAAGGTCTATGTTCAGGCAGTATTCACATAGCCACTGCAAAAGCTTATGTCTGGACATGGCACAGACATTTTTAGGGTGACGTTTTACAAATTTACTATAACTAATCTGTATATCTGTGGTTTCTTCCTTGAACTGTTCCTATGTAGTTAGGACTGATGATTCCAGTGCCTTCTTCAATAAAAGTTGTCTTTTCCCAATTATTTTTACAATGAGCAGTTCTCGAGAGATATCCCCATGCTGGTGGAAGTCCTGTATCTTCTGAATTATTGATTCTGGCAAAGCGTCCTTCCTCTTCTTACACTGCTCGATGTAGTCATCACTATATACTGAGTACACATACAAAAATTGCCAGCTATGTCCCAGTTCTCTGTATAAGTCTCATTTTCTGAATTTTTTCTTCACCAACAGTGTCTTGTGCAGCAGGCGATGGAGTTGAATATAATCTTTTTGTCTTGAATGTTTAATTGTTTCCAGTGTGACTTTCAAGCTTGTTTCCTCATGAAAATCCAACCTTTCTTTTAGATGGCATTAATATAGATTTTTCCTTACAGGCTTTGCGATTCCATGGTGTTGACATCAGTAGCATCGCAGAGATAACTTCAGCAAATTTATTTGGGCTTTTTGGCATTGCTTTTAGTGATCACAAGATGCTTTTCTTTGGCAGCATCACTGTTAAATGGAGTCTGTGGTATGCTTGACTGTCAACTGTCTATTTGTAGGTTAGCCAAAGGTGGAGCATCCGAGGCCATGCTGTATTTCAGCAGCATGCAAGTTGTGTGCAATTGATTCTGCAGCAATAGTTTACAATCTGACACCTTTCTCTGAGCATACAGAAACTGTCAGCATTCATTATTCTGCCTTCTTTTTTGCACTGTCATTTTTGCTCTCTGATTCTTTTTATTTTAGCACCACAATGCTCTCATCTTCTCTGCTTCCAATTTTGTACATTTCTTCTTTTCTTTGACTTCAGCTACTTGACTTTCCTTTTTATTTTGTCCATACCTTTGCATCCAAAGCCTAGATTTTTCCCTGTACTGTACTTTTGTCTCTTCAGGCATTGACATTTTATACTGTTTTACCCACTCTTTTTCTTTCTAATGATGAGCTTTGTATTTTTCAGGGTAATTTTCATTCTTATGTGTACTCTCTCATGTATTCTTTTGGGGTTCTTGGTTGTGCCTCTGACCACCCGTTGTATTCACTGAATCTGGGCAAGTAGTCTCACCACCACCATGGCAAGATGTGGATGCCACACTGTCATGCCATGGTTAACTCTGTCTCAGGTTTTTTCTCAAGAATTCCATCTACAAATTGCAGAAACACAAAATCCAGAAGACAGCTTTAAAGGTTGTACTTTTTTGGGGAACAGAATTCTCCCAAATGCCAAGTATGTTGACATAATCAAGGGAGCACTAGATGCAAAAATGTAATAGAAATAACAATGCAGCAGGCATGTCTAGTTGGCTAGGTGCCTGACTTGATTGAAATTCCAGACTACTACTATAAAAACATTTTTATTTTTTCCACTCTAATATTTATCATGAAGTTAAACATTTACTTTGTGTTTCCAGCCTCCCTAAAGATTTCAGTGGCTCTCTATCTTTTTCCATATATGGACTTCCAAACTGTTAATGATATTCTAGCTGTACTCTCACTAGCATAACCATTGGATGACAATGGGGAAAGTACCCTGGTTCTGCAAATTCACATGACATACACTACCTACAGTGCAACATGGCCATGGCATGGTGCAAATAAAATTGATCTACCCACTAAACACAACATCCTCTATCCACAATGACAAATAGTACCAGACAAGCCATCCTATTTATCCAAACCTTTATGTGACCACAAGACACTATCAGGGACACAAGAGACAACTGCCAAATTAGAGGGCCTGTGTAATCAGTCCAGCTCTGCCAGCAGAAACAAAGCTTAACATAATTGCCCAGGGCACTTCCAGGTCTCCATCTTTTTTTAGATTTTTGCTTTCCAACTGTACGCAGGCTTTCAGATGCAATCTAAAAAGCATCCTGCACAGCGGTATGTTCCAAGCAGCTCTGTACTGGAGAAGTTGGATGATACTGGTGGCAAAAAAAAATGGATCTATCCATTAAACACAGTATCCTCTATCATCAATGACAACTAGTACCAGACAAGCTGCCCTATATCCAGACCTTTATGTTACCACAAGACACTATTAGGGACACAAGAGACAATTACCAAAGTAGAGGGCCTGCATAATCATTCCAACTCTATCAGCAAAAACAAAGCTTAACATAATGGCCCGGGGCAGTTCCAGGTCTCCATCCTTTTCTAGATCCTTGCTTTCAAACTGTAAGCAGGCTTCCATTTGCAGTCTAGCAAGCATCCTATATGGCGGTATGTTCCATGCAGTCCTGTACTGGAGAAATTAGATGCTACTGGTGACAAGGTTTCCTTTTTATCCAGACCTTTATGTGACCACGAGACATTATCAGAGACACAAGAGACAATTGCCAGAGTAGAGGACCTACATAATCAGTCCCACTCAACCACCACAAAAACAACTAATCACGCTGTCCAGGGTGGTTCCAGGTGGTATTAGGCTGCACAATGATGGTAATACATCTGGCTACCTGCAGACTAGATAACCAAGGAATGGGAATGAAGTGGCCATCTCTCACAAAACTGTGTTATGGTGAGTGTTCCCCAGTGCCCCTCCCACGTGAACAACACCAACCATGTCTGAGTTGGTGAAAACATATCAGGGATAATGATCAGCATGGTATGATCCCTAACTAGGCACAAGAAACTGTAATACAGTATTATAGTGTATGGTGGAGTGTTGTTATGGATAGAAATCCATAACTAGAATGGAGTTGTTATGCTGCAGTAGCTATGTCATCACAGCTGTTATGCTGCACTAGCTATGTCACTACTGCAGCATAACAACTTGGAATGCTGCCACATAGTTGCTTTCCTCAATCCAGTTAAGCTGGAACTTGCTGTTTTTTTTTAAACTTGAACTTGCAGAAACCTCTGCAGCACACTGTGTCATTAAAAAAAAAAGAAAATGTTAAAATGTCTATTCTCTGTTGTCTTTTCCTGCTGGTTTTGTGTGATTTTCTATGCTGTGACTGCCCATACACTATAAAAGACTGTGTATGAGCAGTCATACACAAACAAGGAAATTCAAGTATCTTGAGGTTCCCTTGGTAACAGAGTACCTCTTGAGCTCATCTGTTACCAAGGAAACCTCTCGATACAAGAATATCCTTGTTATGTATGACTGCTCATACACAATCCTCTATGTTCACACTAAGGACAGCCACAGAAATGAAACACTCTAAAGTAAAAGTCCAAGATTTCAGGTGAGTAGAATTTAAGGGTATGGGAGACCAGCTCAAGAAAACATTTGTAGGTGGTGGGGGATCTAGAGGGGATGAGAGAACAATGTGGTAAAATAAAGAGTGCTATAGTAGATGCCACTAAACTCTGCATCAGACAGGCCAGTAAAACCAAAAAAAAAAAAGGAAACTGCTATGGCTCAGTAGGGTGGTTGCAAAAAAGATCTGGGTAAAGAGAGAAATGCTCAGAAGATTAATAAAAGATACAGAGTGAAGAATACAGATAAGCTTACATGGAATGGCAAAAGGAGGCTGGAATTTAGGTCAGGAGAGCAAAGGCAAGGTCAGCAGACAATATAGTCCAATCGGATAAAACCGTCTACCGGTATGTAGAGTAAGCAAATGGAGTAAGACAAAGGGTGGGATAGTTTGGCTGTGAGATATGGGTGGGGAGATTGTGGAGAGGGATCAGGAGGAGGCAGATATCCTCAATAGCGGTGTCCAGTTCAGGAGACTGTACCTCAAGAGGGATGTGGAGAGAGTAGGAAGGGTCCAGAGAAGGGCACTAAAAATGGTGCGATGACTCAACCATTTGACATACGAGGAGAGGCTAAAAGACCTGAACATGTATACTCTGGCGTAAAGGATGGAGATGGAGGGGGTGACAAATGTGGAAATAACAGAGGGCAGTATTCTGGAGGGTTTGAGAGCACTGAGTGTGGACAAGGCACCTAGGCCATAAGGCATCCACCTCAGGGTTCTGAAGGAGCTATCAGAGGTCCTGCTGAGACTTTTGGCTGACTGATTCAATGCCTCACTACACTCAGGGTGTGTACCTCAGGATTGGAGGATGGCTCAAGTGGTGCTTCTCTACAAGAGTGGCCCCAAGGATGAACCAGGGAATGACAGACCAGTGTGTCTCATATCCATCATGGGCAAGCTGATGGAGAGTATCCTGAAGGAAAGTCTGGTGTTCCTCCTGGAGGCAAAAGGGCCACAGGACAACAGTGAGCATGGCATCATAAGTGTCAGATCCTGCCAAACCAACGTGGTGGAGTACTATGACTGGGTAACTACTATAGGCAGTCGGACTGGGGCCATGCAGTGGATGTCCTATATCTGGACTTCAGTAAGGCAATGCCTGTAGTCTGGGTAACAAGCTTCCTGAATTAGTGGCCTTGATTTAGGAGGAACATCTGGATATCGTGGCAGTCACAGAAACATGGTACACACAAAACCATGACTGGGACATAAACATACCAGGATACACTGTCTACAGGAGGGACAGGGAGGGTAAAAGTGGAGGAGGAGGAGTTCTTTACATAAGGGAAGGAATAAAAGCAACAGAACAAAAGGGTAAACAGGGAGGAGAAGAAGAACTGTGGGTAAATTTAGAGACAGGAAATGGTACCACAATACGCACAGGGGTTGTATACAGACCCCCTTCTCAGGGGGAGGAAATGGACAGGGAAATGATAGAAAGTATACTTAGAATGGCAGAAAAAGGGGAGATATTGCTGATGGGTGATCTGAATATGCCAGATGTTAATTGGAGTGCAGTTGCAGCTGCCACTTCGAAGAGTGCAGTTATTCTAGATGCCCTACAAGGGGCATGCCTTAGACAACTAGTACTGGAGCCCACTTGAGAGGGAGCAATATTAGACTTGATTCTCTCAAATGGAGATGGAGAGAGGATCACAGATGTAGAAGTGGGTAGCCATCTGGGAACTGGCGACTATCGAACAGTATGGTTCACAATAAACACAGCAATAGAGTCAAGCCATACAAAGACAAAAGTACTGGACTTTAGGAGGGCTGACTTTGCCAAAATGGGTGAGTGCCTAAGGAATACACTAGCAAATGGGCAGGAAGAAGGGGTGGAAGAACAATGGGGAATAATAAAAACTGCCATCACAGAGGTAACAAGCCTTTGTGTGAAGCAAATAAACAAAACAAGACGATGTAAGAAACCACTATGGTTCTCAAAGGAAGTGGCAGTGAAGGTTCAAGACAAAAAGAAAGCATTCAGGAAGTACAAGGAATCGCAGAAGGAGCAGGACAGAGAACTGTATCAGTTAAAGCAAAAGGAGGCTGGGAAGACAGTCAGAACAGCAAAGGCCCAAACCAAGGAAAAGATAGCCAACTCAGTTAAGAAGGGATAAAACCTTTTATAGGTACATCAGGGAGCAAAGGAAGACCAAGGAGGGGATAGTGAGGCTTAATAAAGGGAGGAGGGAGGGTGGCAGAGGGAGACTGTGAAAAGGCAGAGATACTAAACAAATATTTTTGCTCAGTATTTACAAATGAAGAGGGGAGGTATAAACAAACAGTAGTAACACTCTGGATACAGAAGTTGATACCAGCCCATTTACAGAAGAAAGGGTTCTGAAAGAACTCTTAAAACTGAAGGTGGACAAAGCAATGGGGCCTGATGGGATTCATCCCAGAATTCTAAAAGAGCTAAGGGTAGAACTAGTGACACCACTGACTACCCTTTTTAACAAATCATGGGATGATGGGGTGGTACCCGAGGACCGGAGGAGGGCAGATGTGATTCCCCTTCACAAAAGTGGGAGCAAGGCAGAAGCAGGAAACTACAGACCTGTTAGTTTAACCTCAGTGATAGGGAAAATGATGGAATCACTTCTGAAGGAAAGAATTGTCGAGTATCTAGAGGCAAGAGGGCACAGGACCCTAGGCAGCATGGATTCACAGCGAAGGTCATGCCAGACAAATCTGATAGATTTCTTTGACTGGGTGACCAAAGTAGTAGATCAGGGAGGGGCTGTGGACATGGCCTACCTAGACTTTAGCAAGGCATTTGACACAGTCCCACACAAACGATTAATATACAAGTTAGCCAGCCTGGGAGTGGGTCCCAAGATGACAGCCAGGGTAAAAAATTGGCTGGAGAATAGGACACAGAGAGTAATAGTAAATGGAGTCCACGCAGAAGAAAGAAGTGTTACTAGTGGGGTACCGCAGGGTTCAGTATTAGGACCGGTCTTCTTCAATGTCTTTATAAGCGACATTGCGGAAGGACTGGAAGGAAAAGTACGTCTCTTTGCAGATGACACTAAGATCTACAACAGAGTTGATGCACAGGGTGGGGTGGAAAGGATGAGAAGGGACTTGGCAAGGTTAGAGGAATGGTCAAATGTATGGCAACTTAGAATCAATGCTAAGAAGTGCAAGGTAATGCACCTGGGAAACAAAAACCCAGAGGAAGAGTACACAATGGGGGATGAGATACTAACAACAACAAAAATGGAAAGGGACCTGGGGGTAGTCATATCAGATGACCTAAAGGTGGGCAAGCAATGTGAGAGGGCAGCAAGGAGGGCTGGGGGTTACTGGGATGCATAGGGAGGCATCACCAGTAGAAAACAGGAAGTTATTATCCTCTGTACAGACAGCTGGTGAGACCCCACCTGGAGTACTGTGCAGTTCTGGAGACCCAATCTCACAAAGACATAGACAGGATGGAAGCTGTCCAGAGGAGGGCAACTAAAATGGTGCAGGGTCTGCACCGGAAGACATATAAAGAGAGACTTAAGGAGCTTAATATATAGTCTCGAGGAAAGGAGGAGAGGGGACATGATAGAAACTTTCAAGTACCTCAAGGAATCAACAAAGTCCAAGAGGGTTGCATCTTTCAAAAAAGGGTGTGCAAGAACAAGAGGCACAATTTGAAGATAGAGGTGGCGGCTCAGAGGTAATTTAAGGAAGTATTTTCTCAGAGAGGGTTGTGGATGCATGGAGCAGCCTTCGGAGGAAGGTTGTGAGTCAAAATCAGTGGTGGAATTCAAGCATGCATGGGACAGTCATAAGGCAATTCTGGGGGGTGGGGGTAAGAAGAAGTAGGCTGCTGGTTAACTAGGATCTGTAGCTTATCCAGTAGGTAGGGAAATGGGCAGACTGGGTGGACCAAGCGGTCCTTATCTGCCATCAAATTCTACGTTTCTATTTTTCTATTTGACTTGGTGCCACATGGGAGGCTGGAAGTAAGTTAGAAGGCACAGTGGTGGGTACAGGGTTGGTGAGATGGGTAGTGAACTGGCATCAGAGAAGGCAACAGAGGGTGGTAATGGTGGGTGGGGGGCTCTCATGCCTAAAGACATTGACAAGTGGTGTTCTGCAGTGATTGGTGATGGGACTTGTGGTGTTTGGGATATTCATTGCAGACATATCATTGGGCATCAAGAGCAAGATCAGCCTGTTTGCTGACAACACCAAGATGAGAGCAGTGGTGGATGACCTTGGGGAAGGGCAAGGGTTGCAGGATGATCTGGCAAGGCTGGAAACCTGGTAGGACACCTGTTAACTGAGGTTCAGTTCAAAAAGGTGCAAGGTGCTGCATTAAGGTGCTGCATTTTGGGGGCAAAAATGCCAAGGAGGAGTAACCAGTTGGAGAGTAGAGTGCAGCTAGCTGAGACAGAGGAGAAGGGTCTAGGGGTGCTCATTATTGGATCAATGAACAACTCTGCACAATGTAGGGAGGCAGCTGCAAAGGCCAGCAAAATGCTTGGCTGAATTGTAAGGGATATTTATTTTTTTTTTTATTTATTTGCACATCAGTTTACAACCTTTGAGCCAGATGCTCATTTCACAGAGAGGACAAATACAAAATACAAAACGTTCTCGGTTGGATATAAGATACAAAGTACAAAACATTCTCAGCTGGGTATGAGATGCATGGTTTGTAGGCTCATGTGATAATGAACATGACAAATATATATACAAGCAGTGTGGGTTCCAGGATATGGGTTACATAGACAGCAGGCATATGTGATAAAGACAATTGTACAGATAAGCCAGTATGGTTATTATGGCATGTAATAGTGCGACAGTACGAGGAGGCAACAGTGTAACAGCAGTTTAATAAGAGGATGCTGCCCAGAGGGCATTGTCAGGGCATGGAGTGTAGTGCCTCAGCTTATAGGCAGGTGCATCTACTCGTGTTGAGAATCTCACTTCTGAGTGCAGTTTTGAATTTGGAGATCATGCTGGCATCTGAGATGGGGAGAGGGAGTGAGTTGTACCAGGATGGGGCTCTGCAGCAGAATGACCTCTGTCCATGGGAGGTCCTAGATCTTAGTACCTGAAAAGTGGACTTGCAGGAGGTCCGCATGCAGACCAAGGGTTGGGCTAGATGGAGGGAGGCTGTCAGCCCGGTCGGGGATAGCCCTAGAAGAGCTTTTTTCGCTATTAGGCATGTTTGATATCGCAGGTGTTCGTCTAAGTTCAGCAGTGTTGCCATATCATAGAGCTGGCATGAATGTGTGAGCCTAGGGGCCCCAGTGATTAGCCTGTATGCCTTATTTAGGATGAGGCGAATTTTATTGAGGGCAGTTGTGTCAGCAGCGCCATAGACCGGAAGTCCATAGTCAACCAGGGATAATATCGATGATGTCACCACAAGCTGGAGGGCAGCAAGGGGGAGACAGTTTTTGTAGCTCTATTAGATACCAAGCCGCACATTGGTAGCTGAGGCAAGTACATCAATGTGGGTGTGGTAGGTGAGGGTGGAGTCAAAGGTGACCCCAAGGTAATTGTAGGAGTGAACTTGCTCTAATGGCTGTTTGGAGCAGGAGAGGATATGGAGTGGGAGGTTGCTGGCTTTGTTTTGGGGGTGGGCAAAGAGCATTGTTTTGGTTTTTTTGAGATTCATGACCAGTCTGTGCTCTTTAAACCAGGTTTCTGCATCTTTAAAGGAAAGTTGCAGGGAGTCCTGGAGGGAGGTAGGGTTACGGTGGGTGTCAAAGATAACGGCATCATCTGCATACAGCAGAATTTTCCCAGAGTATGCACTGGGCAGGGTGTTAAGGTACAGCGAGAAGAGTAAGGGTCCCAGGATGGAGCCCTGAGGGACCCCTGAGCGGATGGGACAAGTTTTGGAGAGTGCCCCATTAATTCTGACATGTTGGGAGAGGACAGATAGGTAGCTGGTGCACCAGATGAGTGATCCATTGGCGAAACCAGTATGGCAGAGGGCATCCAGCAGGAGGGTGTGGGAGACAGTGTCGAAAGCCTTTGAGAGGTCGATGAACACTGCCCCGGCTAGGGTGCCAGAGTCCAGGGAGGAGTGTAGGAATGTTGAAAATTCCTCTAGTGCAGTGCCGGTACTGTGCCCAGTACGGAACCCATGCTGTTCAGGGCAGAGGGCACTGTGTTTGGTCATGTTCTCAGTGATTTTCATGGCAACCAGTTTTTCAAGGGCTTTGGAGAGGGGCGGGAGTATTGAGATAGGCCGGTAGCTCCCAGCTGATGACCTGTCACCCCCTTTGTGAATGGGAGTAACAATGGCAGTTTTCTATGCAGTAGGGAATTGCCCCAGGCAGAGGGATTTGATGAGAAGGCTGGTGAGTGGGGCAAGGACCTGATACAGGACCAGCCTTAGAATGCTGGGGTCCAGGGAGTCGTTGCCAGGACTATTGCTTTTTAGTGCATGGATGAGGTGGGATCCAGCTTCCTGGGCAGTTACCCTACGGAGGTGAAAGCTAGGGTGTTGGAGGGCTGGGGCTGGTAGGGTGGGTGGCGGGTCAAAGAAATTACTAGGGAGGATAGAGCTGAGGTCCATAAAGGATGTGTTGAGGAAGTTTGCTATGTTTCTAGGGTCCATAATGGTGACTTCACCAGGCATTGCCTATAAAGGAAATGCTGAGCCTGGGTGGGTGGGTGGGGCAGTCAACACGTGCAGTGCATCAACGGGCTATCCCCCCTCACAAGGAGGTGGATTTATTACCTCCTAGCACCTGTGTGGTCCGTACACTCCAGGAGGGAGCGCTGCTGCTGGGCAGCTGAGAGTCTGGTCAAAGAGGGGAGTGGTGATCTGCCACTGTATAAATCACTATTTATTTTATTTGTTTAAACAGTATTGGAATTACAAACCTTTGAGACAGAGACTCATTTACTAAAATCCAGAAGTAGAGAGTAGCTACAATGGTTACCTGAGATGTGGATGGTATAGAAGTATACCCTTCTGTATAAATAGAACTATGTTGTTTATGCTATCAGGATATGCAGTGGTTGTGCTTGATTCCTGTTCTGGTCTGTCGGGGGATATGGATTTTAAGTATCTAACTGTTGTCAAATCCTTGGATAAAGTGGTAAGCAGTTTATAGTTTTGGAGTCTATGTGGGGATTCGATTGTCATATATGTGTGTTGAGTTGTTTGTATAATTTATGAGATGTACTAAGTACTGTATGCAATTTTGTATTGTGTGGAAACTTTTATGGAATGGTAATCACTGATCAATAAATTATAAATGAAAAATAAAGGTTGCAGCCACAAGTAACTTTCAAAAATGTTCTCCCCAGAGAGCACACACTAACAACACTCACTGGATTAATAATGCAAATATGTCACAGTGTTGTCTGCACGTTTCTGAGGACTCGCAGTACACCACCTTGATTTGCTTACATCCATGACTGTTGACGTGGCAAAAGACTATCAACTTTTAAGAACTTAAAAATCATTTTTCTTGCCTTGGAAGTGAAATAAAGCAAAAAAGAAAGTCATATACTGTATCCTGATGTTTTAGTTTCTCCTAACTGCCTAACAAGTGATTATTAACTATTACTGCTGTTTTAAGTACTCAATCTGTGTTAAGCAGACTATCAGAAAAAAATTTTCTGCCTTGAGCCTGAAACAATAGGTGTGACAAAAGGTGTGATTTGTACCATTTAGCTAAATGAAGCATTAAATGCAGAGTATGCTAAGTAACTTTCTGTCAAAACATACTTTCAATCTGAATGGGACCAGAAATATTGCATAGAGGTTAGAGTAATGAGCAGTGAACTAGCTTGGTACATCCAGCAGACCTGTGTTGTATTTCCACAGCCTCAACTTGCATTACTTTGTGATTCTGAACAAGTCACTTAACATTCCCAATGCTCCCAGATCACACTGGAAAACACACATTTGTGCCTAGTGGGTTTCTCACAGTTACCAAAGAATAAATAAATGGGATTTAATTCAAAGGTAGGATGACTTTGATGGCTCTTCAAATCACACGTAAGAATGTGCTTTGGAACTGTTGGTGACAATTATCCATTTCTTGATCATCTGGCACACTATCATGCACACATACAAAGACAGTCTTGGGCTGTGCTCCAAACAATTATCTTAAAATCTTTATTCCCAACAGAAAGCTATGCCAGGCCAGATATGCAACACATGGTACGTAGCACATAACTGTGAAGCATGATCCTTTGTTCTGAAATTAAGAACAATATCTAATTTTGCAATAAAAAGGTGCATACAGACAAACATGTAAGACGTCTGGTGGCATCTGGGGAAGAGATGTAAGTTAAGCTTTTACAGCTGTGAGTTGGACCACATTTACATTCAGTACAAAGGAACTGGCCATTTTAATTACATTTCCACTGTACTGAACATCAACTGAAACAACCTGTGACAGGAAAAACACAACACCATGGAACAAGGGTTTGACCCCTTTGATGAGATTGCGGAAATGTAGAGACTGCAACAGGCAAAGGGGAGGATGCATCCTCAGGTGTGGCCAATTAGAGAAAGTTTACTAAAAGACAAAGGAATCCAGCAAAGAGGGAGTGAGAGGCTGAAAACTGCTGCCCTGTGAGAGAGGAACCAGAGCAAAAAATCAAAAGAGAATGTTTAAGTCAGGCAGAGAGCCTTTGAGGAAAATAAAACTGAAGCCTGCTATTGAAAACCAACCAATTTCTGGAGCAGAAGGTCCTGAGGTAAAGGACTAGTTTAGCCAGCTGGGTCAAAAGCAGTGAGTACAGTATACTGTTGAGAACTGCCTGCAGAGAAGGCTAAAGGGGAAACTGTTTGTGCTTCATTTAAGACTGTATCTTAAACAAACTGCTGACCCAAACAGTTGGTTCAAAGATTCCTTTGTCAAGTCAGCCTGAAATAACTGTTTTGGTGTTAACCTTTATGTTACCTGACCAGGCTGGAGAAGTTGAACTGACTGATTATGATTTTCTGGAGTAACAACTTGAATTTGAAGCAATACAAGTACATTTTGTTTTGTGAACTTTAAACACAGCGTGTTGCCTTTCCATCCACCATAGGCCAGCCTGTCACACAACCATACAGCCCAAATGTTATGAAAAAGCCAGAAAAATGTGAAAAAACACTAGCATCGAAGGCAACTGTAGGCCAGTTATAGGCCAGTGCTGGCCCCTGTTATAAAACCTAATATTGCATTCCTTTTTGTCAGAAAATGCTATGCAGGGCCTCACTTTCAGCACATGGTACACAAAACAAGCATTCAAAAGCACCAGAATATGCTCCAAAAATCATTAAAAAATCAAACTTTGTAATAGAAAGGTGCTTGCAGACAAACTTGTAAGACCTTGGCAGGCATCTGGGGAGAAGAGATTTACATTAAGCATTTACAGCTGTAATATGGCCCAAGCTTATATTCAGAACAAAGGAACCAGTCATTTTAATTTCCCCTGTACTGAACATCAACTGAAACAACCATACAGCCCAAATGTTACAAAAAAGCCAGAAAAATTTCAAAAAAACACTGCCATCAAAGGTAACCATGGGCACCAAACAATTACTCAAAATACCAGAATCTGCTCCGAAATGCATTAAAAAATGTAAATTTACAATAGAAAGGTAAGTCTCTTTTCACCATCAGAACATGCAGGGCCCTACATGCCTGAGCACATGGTGCAAGAAAGAATTACTCAGAAGCACCAGATGTTTTGTTTTTCTGTTTTTTAACCAGGTGAGAGACACTAAGTTGAAAGCTTTTTTACAGGTGCAACCTGGGAACACAGGGAAGTTAAATGACTTGCTCAGGGTCTGACAGTATGTCCAAGTGGGGACTGTGGGATTCAAACCCAGGTCTCCAGATTTGCAGCTCAGATCCTTAAACAACTGCGCCACACTGCCTCTCAAGTTTATTATACTTCTTTACATCAGAAAATTATAAGAAATATACAAAACTGTTATTTATATTTTCCTTATATGCTCCATAATCATTCTTTACAATGCACTTCTTAATTCATTTTCCTGTCAGGCTTCAGAGTCCCCCCTCCCCCAAAGCTATGTAGACTCCATTTTAAAATTCTTTCCCACATGCTTTCCTTTTTTTGCATGCCTTTTTAAAAACCCACAAATTACACCCATTTGGGTAAACATACTACAGATTCTTCATTTCTTTTTGCATTCTCAAGCATCCCATACTGTATCTTGCAACTCATCCCTCTCACCTTCCAAAACACTGAAAATAATTTCAAAGTCACATTTTAGTTTCAAGATGACACCTTTGAATAAGCAGCTACTTTCTCTTTTGGAGCAACACCCCCTACCCCCACTCTGTTAACTTTTTTTCACTAATTAAAAAACAAAATCATTGTTTGGTCCCTATTCATCAAAGAGAATATTGGCCACTGTAAATTCGTGCCTTCCTCAGAACCGTAGGCTGCCACTGTTGTACTGATGTGACTTTATACAGTGAACCCCATTAGTTAAAAAAAAAAAACTCCACAGGATTTATGCATTTATTTTATCCTCAAGTACTGCCCGTATTATAGTCATGCAGGCACCAGTTATTTATAAATCCAAATGTTGGACTCTTTAGAAATGCTGTATGCTACTTCTGGATGTGGCTTTATTAACAGCTCCAAACATGTGTCAAAATATACTGTACCCCACAAGCTAAACAAGAACAGGAGTTCTACCCTGATTTTATCATTTATCTTCATGCCTGCAAGCACCACAGATTTCAGAGAAAACATATTTGATCATCCAGTGCCCACCACCTGCATGCCCTGTAAGCACCATAGACTTGAGATAAAATGGAGGATTTCTATACCCTTTAATAATACAGTGGCCACCATCTTTATGCCTTTTAATCATACAGTGGCCACCACTTTTATGCTCTTTAATCATACAGTGGCCACCACCTTTACGCCCTTTAATCATACAGTGGCCACCATCTTTATGCCCTTTAATCATACAGTGGCCACCATCTTTATGCCCTTTAATCATACAGTGGCCACCGCCTTTATGCCCTTTAGTAATACAGTGGCCACCACCTTTATGCCCTTTAATCATACAGTGGCCACCATCTTTATGCCCTTTAATCATACAGTGGCCACCGCCTTTATGCCCTTTAGTAATACAGTGGCCACCACCTTTATGCCTTTTAATCATACAGTGGCCACCATCTTTATGCCTTTTAATCATACAGTGGCCACCATCTTTATGCCCTTTATTCATACAGTGGTCACTGCCTTTATGCCCTTTAATAATACAGTGGCTGCCACCTTTATGCCTTTTAATTATAGAGTGGCCACCACCTTTATCCTTTAATCATACAGTGGCCACCACTTTTATGCCTTTTAATCATACAGTGGCCACAACCTTTATCCTGTAATCATACAGTGGCCACCGCTTTTATGTCTTTTAATCATACAGTAGCCACCACCTTTATGCCCTTTAATTTTACAGTAGCCACCACCTGTATGCCTTTTAATAATACAGTGGCCGCCACCTTTACGCCTTTTAATCATACAGTAGCCACCACCTTTATGCCCTTTAATCATACAGTGGCTGCCACCTTTATGCCCTTTAATCATACAGTGGCTGTCACCTTTACACCCTTTAATCATACAGTGGCTGCCACCTTTATGCCCTTTAATCATACAGTGGCAACCACCTTTGTGCCCTTTAATCATACAGTGGCTTCCACCTTTATGCCCTTTAATCATACAGTGGCCTCCACCTTTGTGCCCTTTTAATCATACAGTGGCCACCACCTTTGTGCCCTTTAATCATACAGTGGCCATCACCTTTATGCCTTTTAATCATACAGTGGCCTCCACCTTTATGCCCTTTAATCATACCGTGGCCACCACCTTTGTGCCCTTTAATCATACAGTGGCCTCCACCTTTATGCCCTTTAATCATACAGTGGCCGTCACCTTTATGCCCTTTTAATCATACAGTAGCCACCACCTTTGTGCCCTTTAATCATACAGTGGCCTCCACCTTTGTGCCCTTTAATCATACAGTGGCCTCCACCTTTATGCCCTTTAATCATACAGTGGCCACCACCTTTGTGCCCTTCAATCATACAGTGGCCTCCACCTTTATGCCCTTTAATCATACAGCGGCCACCACCTTTGTGTCTTTTAATCATACAGTGGCCTCCACCTTTATGCCCTTTAATCATACAGTGGCCATCACCTTTATGCCCTTTTAATCATACAGTGGCCACCACCTTTGTGCCCTTTAATCATACAGTGGCTGCCACCTTTATGCCCTTTAATCATACAGTGGCTGTCACCTTTACACCCTTTAATAATACAGTGGCCACCACCTTTGTGCCCTTTAATCATACAGTGGCCACCACCTTTATGCCCTTTTAATCATACAGTGGCCACCACCTTTGTTCCTTTTAATCATACAGTGGCCTCCACCTTTATGCCCTTTAATCATACAGTGGCCTCCACCTTTATGCCCTTTTAATCATACAGTGGCCACCACCTTTGTGCCCTTTAATCATACAGTGGCCATCACCTTTGTGCCTTTTAATCATACAGTGGCCTCCACCTTTATGCCCTTTAATCATACAGTGGCCTCCACCTTTATGCCCTTTTAATCATACAGTGGTCACCACCTTTGTGCACTTTAATCATACAGTGGCCGTCACCTTTATGCCCTTTAATCATACAGTGGCCACCACCTTAATGCCCTTTAATCATACAGTGGCCACCACCTTTGTGCCCTTTAATCATACAGTGGCCGTCACCTTTATGCCCTTTAATCATACAGTGGCTTCCACCTGTATGCCCTTTAATCATACAGTTGCCACCACCTTTATGCCCTTTAATCATACAGTGGCTGTGACCTTTATGCCCTTTAATCATACAGTGGCTGTCATCTTTACACCCTTTAATCATACAGTGGCTGCCACCTTTATGCCCTTTAATCATACAGTGGCCGCCACCCTTATACCCTTTAATCATACAGTGGCCACCACCTTTATGCCCTTCAAGCCCAAAAGATTCATTATCTTTTTCATGAAAGAATGTGCAGCAATTACCTTTTTTGTTGAAAACAAAATCCTGATGTTGTACGATTGTCTTAAATGCAGGCAACTCACAGTTGGGAGCACAAATGCTGAATTTCAACAGCGTTCACTGTCACTACCCCACAATACTAGAAGACAACATGAATTCACCATGAAACTGTGGTTAGAGAAAGGGGCTCTGACCCACGATCTCCACAGATTTATGCCCCCTGATGGTGATGAAACGGGGTGCTCTGCTTCACTTCCGTTTCTTGGCTTTTGGGACTAGTAGAAGAACCGCGCCTTACATTCAGAAATTTCAGACACAAGGGAGGTTTTGTAGATCAAAGTTAAACCATTGCACAACTGAGAAAAAATATCTAGAAACTACTGGGTGACAAATAAAGGATACCAGATAAAGTATCCTTATAGGGGGCTACATTGAATGTTTAGTGATATGGAAACAGGAGACAGCATTATATTTAAGCAGTGCAAAAAGGGACACCAGACATACTGAACATAAGGCGGCATAATAAATGTAAATAATTAAAAGTACAACTTATTTAAATTATACCAATGTATCAAAGGGCTTATTTATAGCATTTAAGAACCAAAGGCACTATAGTTGCTTATAAAATGCTTAGTGTGGATACTCTATTTCCATTTCTTTGCCACATTCACATTCATGTCACAAAATGAAGCCCTGTTTAGTAGGGTCAAAAGGCACTAGAAGGTCCATTAAAAAAAATACACAAATACTAAAATCATTATGTACTATATATTAAATATTTTATTATAAAGCTACAGAAGGGTGTTAAAGTACATATAATGCCAGTCTCTCCAGTACTGTGCAAGAGCATATATATATATATATATATATATGAATAACCCACTCTTAGGTGTGCAGTCATGCTCTAATATAGGCTCACCTTGGTGTGCATTGTTACGCACAAGATAGGCCACATCCACCGTATCTCCCTGCTCCTCTACCTTAGTTATGCGGTTATGCCATAGATGAGTACAACGAGTTAGTGCAAAGCACAGTGCTTATCCTAAATACAGTAAGATTTGGGGTTGGATGTATAAGTAAATAAATGCCATATAAGGCAATGTATGTGTGTTAGTTTGTGTATGGCAATGCTCTGTGTGTGCAGGCAGTGCAATGCTATGTTATACTAAAAAATACATATATATTTTTAGAAAATACAAAATCACACATGCCCACACAATGCAAAGCATCATGGGCTGCATATGCAAATCACTATTTTTTTTATATATATATTTATATATATATATATACACACACACACACACACATACACACACAAACTTACATACATGGCAAAAAGAACTCCATTATAATAAATCAGTTAGGGTTGTTCCACAGCGACAACAGGAAGGAAATTCACTTGAAACCCTAACTGTGCATCCCCCACCAACCTCCACTCTCACCACACACACACACACACACACACACACACACATACATTCAAGTAGGGGGAAGGAGCAAGGCAACACAACCCATCACACTCAACCAGCAGGAGGTGCATACCTGTGTTACTGTAGGAAGTGGAGAAATCCAACTTCAGGTATGATACATTATTTAAAATGTTGTTCTATGAGGTTAGTTCATATAAAGGTGAATCAAGCTGGCAGTAGCAAAAACAGTGTACCTCACTTCGTTTTCAACATATGTGTGGCGAAAGGCATCATGTTAGTCTAGTTTGGAACAGTGTAACTTTGTCATAGGTGTCATAGGTAAATACAGAGCCATATAGACATTAGTCCTTTTGCTCGCCATTTAGTTAGTAACCTCGGATATTGTATTTGAATAGAAAGCTATCCAATCTGTTTTTAAATGCGCTCACAGTATCACTAGCTACTAATTCCAAGGGTAATCTATTCCAAATATTGGTGGCCCTCAGCGTGAGCCAGGATTTCCTTTATTCGTTTTTGGACATTCAACAAAAAGTTGTAGTGGGTAAGATCTGATATTATATATAGGTTCCCTGTATTTCAAGCCAAGTAGTTCCCATACATCTGGATTGATAGTTGCTTTATATATTAAACACATATCTCCCCTTAAGCATCTATATTCCAAGGAGTACAGACCTAAAGTATTTAACCTTGTTGTGTAATCTAAGCCTTTGACCTCTTGTATATATCTGGCGGCTCTCCTTTGGACTCTCTCGAGTGCCACTATTTCAGTCTTACCCACGGGTGACCAGAACTGTGCACAGTAATCCAGGTGAGGCCTCACCAAGGACATATACAGTGGCAGGAGAACATCCCTACTTCTTGATGGGATATGCTTGTTGATACAGTGTAGAATACTGCTCGATTGTTTAATAACTGCATCACAGTGCATCTTAAATGATAGATCTTTTGTAATCATAATTCGCAAGTCACTCTGTTGATTGACAATACTAAGTATTTTACCACCAAGTATATAGGGTAACTTCTTGTTTGCCTTCCCAAAATGCATAACACAACACTTGTCTACATTAAATGTTAGTTTTTGCTCTAAAGTTCCTGTGTATCTAATGCTTCCTGTAGTGCTATAGCGTCATTTTGGTTACTAATTGGGAATCCAACCCTGGTGTCATCAGCAAACTTGGAAACCCAAACCCCATTATTGACTTTCAATGAGGCAATGTATGTATTGAATAAACAAGGCCCCAAGACAGATCCCTGGGGAATCCCGCTCGTCACTTCGGCCCATGCTGAGTTGGCCCCATTTATGTTGACTGATTGTTTCCTAGAGGTAAGCCACGCATCCACCCATTTTGTTATTGTTCCTGGTAGGCCATGCAATATTAATGCATCAATGAGCTCGCCATGAGGGACCTTATCAAAGGCCTTTGAGAAGTCAAGATATACCACATCCACAGGCTGCTCCTCTCCCAATGCCCTGCTGACCCTTCCATAAAATTCCAGGAGGTTGGTCTGGCAGGACCTTCCAGTGGGGAAACCATGCTGGATGGGGTCTACCAAGTCTGTCTCCTTGATGTGTTCCATAATATACTCCTTTAGGATACCTTCAAATATTTTTTCCCAGGACTGATGTCAGACTAATGGGTCTGTAGTTGGATACGTCATGTTTATTCCCCTTCTTGTATATGGGAACCACACTTGCCTGTCTCCAAGCCTCCAAAACCATCCCCTTTCTCAGTGAGGTTTGAAAGATTACTGGCAGGGGTCCTGCCAAAAGGTCTGCCAGTTCTTTAATTATTCTTGGATGAATTCCATCCAGACCTTGGAATTTATTTTGATCGATTTTAAGTAGCCTTTTGAGTATATCTTCACTAGTTATCAGTGATTCTATGTTTAGTATAGTAGGCAGATGTTCCAGTTTATGGGAGGATTTATTGTTGAATACAGATAAAAAGAAGTCATTGTATAACTGGGCTGTGTGGGACTGGTCCATAATTGTTTTACCATTATTTGTGTGTAATGGACCAATAGGTCTGTAAGTTCCCTTTTTGTTATTAATATATGCGTAAAATGATTTGTAATTATCCTGGACTTGTATTGCTAATTTTAATTCAAATTTTGATTTAGCTTCTTTAATACATTTTTTGGACTTTTTTAGTAGGGCTTTGTAAGTATTCCACCATGTGTTACTTCCTGATTTTTTGGCCTTGCAAAAAGCTCTATTTTTTTTCTTTATCAAAAGTCATATTGATTTAGACATCTATCTGGGCTTACTTTTATTGGTGACATCTGTTTTCTTTATTAAAGGGGTGACGGTTTGAGTGGCAAGAGTTATTTTACCCACAAAAAGATCCCACATAGACTCGAGTGTTTTGTTCTGGAAGTCCTCAACCCAATTCCAATTTTTTAGAAATAATCTCATGCTAGTAAAGTCAGCTTGATTGTAGTTAAATTTGCTAGTCCTACTTTTATTATTATCGGATAATATGTCAAGGGAAAAATAAACTATGGAATGGTCGCTGGATCTGAGAGGAGCTATGACTTTACAGGATGATATAATATCCTCTAAATTACTTAATACTAGGTCAAGTATGTGGTTGTTCCTGGTATTTGAATTAACCCATTGGTTCATCCCTGATAGTAAACATGTTTCCAGGTATCATGATTCTATAATACTACTTTCTGTAGGGTTGTCCAGTTAATACCTGGTAGATTGAAATCTCTAACTACTATATTGTTTTTTTCCACCTATAGTATTCAGAAAATCTAGGAGTTGTTCCTCCTGACCTGTTGTTATGGATGGGGCTCTATATATTACTCCAATGTTGATGGCATGTGAGCGGCGGGGAGATATTTTGACCCATAGAACTTCAATTTTGTCCCATTTGGATGTATCAATTTCTTCAGAATCTATTTTGCCAGAAATATATAAGGCCACTCCCCCACCCTTTCGGTCCTTCCTATCCTTATGGTACAAACTAAAACCATTTATTTGTTTATCCCAAGAATCATTTGGGTTCCACCAGGTCTTGGTTATGGCACATAATCTGAGGTTTAATTGTTCTAGGGTTAATTTTAATTTGTCCATTTTATTATTTAAGCTCCTAGCGTTTAAAGAAAGGAAATTATATGGGGTACATTCGTGTGTATCTTTATTTAGAAGAGAAGCAATTGGCCTACCTTCCCCCCCATGCCAAGTTTAAATTTACTTCTAAAGTATGTCTAAGATGGTGGGCAAAAATTCATTTCCCCCTTCTGTTTAGATGACGTCCATCCTGTGCGTATAACTTTGGGTCCCTGAATTTAGTCCCGTGTTCAAGAAAGGTATGACCCTCTCTAATACACCATCTTTTCAGCCATCCATTTAGCTGTGATATATCATTATTTACCACACGTGTTGGCCTAGGTATTGGTAAGATCCCAGAGATAATAAGATCGCATCCATCCCTTATAAGGGTCCTTCCTACTTCCTCAAACTCTCTCTGAATTTCTAGGAACCTTCTTTTACCCGCGTCGTTTGATCCCAAATGTAGTAGCACCAGAGGTTGATGGGTATTTTGTCTCAGGCCTGGGAGGAGATTTTTAATGTCTTTTATGCCTGCTCCAGGGAGTGCACTTACTGTGGTTGTTAGTTTATGATTTTTACAAATAATGTGGTCTGTGTATTTCAGCATGGAGTCATCCATAACCAGGATGTCTCTTAAACTGGTCTCTTCATTTCCTGTTAGGTTGTTATCAGTTGTGTGTTTGCTCTTTTCTATTGGTGTGTGCGGTGGTGATTTATTGTTGTGCATATCTGTGGATGAGTGAGGGAATTTTGTAGTATTTTTCCCTTGTTAGGTGGAATATTCTGTAATGAGCATGGTTCTCCTGGCGTGGGGTCACCTTTGCAGATGTATTGCATTCTCGTTTGATTAAAGATGGAGAACCTGTTTGGTGTTAAGATATTTGAGCAACATGTATGTTCTTTCTACCCTTTTTCCTGTTTTATTAGTAATGTTTGTTCTGAGACTCCAGTCCTCCTCAATTGCATGTGTTTCATTCTGGTGGCTAAGTTCACTATAATATTATTTGCATCCACAGCAGAATCAATATATTGTTCCAGATTACTAATATCAATCTGTACTCGAACCCCCTGTTTTAACACCTGTATTTCAGTTTGTAGAATATCAATGAGTTTGCATTTGTCACAGATAAACCCATCACTGGGCCCAACCTCAGCTGACATTAAACATCTAATACACAGCCTCATTTTTGACACACTGAGTTACTATACCTTATAAGAAAGTTTAGAGTCCAGAATCCATGCCATCCCAGTGGACACAGCAGACACGCACAGACGCGCATGTCTCTGCATGCATCTCCCGCACTTCGTCATTACCTTGCACGTCATTTCTGCTCGGCTGCAGTGCGTAGTTTTATGTGTTGTACATGACCCAGAAGTGTTCAAAAGGTCATAGAGCACTCACAAGGTTTTTTAAGTGAAATAATGCTTAAAATTGATCCACTCAGCGTCTACCACTCATTCGTGGCACAGGCAAAGGGTTTTCAGGAGTTTACAGATAAAATAACAGTTTAAATGCAGCCTTTGTAGTTTTGGGTGCTGCCTCCAAAAACTACAGGCTCTCTTCCTTGTCATCCTTATGTATTTTAGCACAAAAGCATGAAAATACCCCACGAGGCTGGGAGGGACAGCCAGGAAACTCTCGGGAAAGCCGCAGCCAATCGGTAAGAGAGCGCTCCTTTAGGCACAGCAGCCGATTGGCTCTCCTGCCCCATTGACTTATACTGACTGAGCCTGCATTACCAAAATCTGGCTGGGACTTGGGAATTTCTTCCCTGTATTCTTGTAAAAATCTCCCAAAAAAAAGCTGTCTTCTTATTGCTGCAACTGTAAAGGGAATCTGTTGATTTGTTGTGTTTTTTGCTGTAATTCCAAATCCTTGGTAACCGAAGTGGGCCAGATGCTGAGGCGCCACTTTTCCTTCCTTAAATTGTGTAAAATTCCTAAAAGTGCTGTTTTCTGCTAAGGTAATTACAAGGGGAAACTGTTGATTTACTATTTTTGCTGTGATTACAAATCCTTTTTGCATTTGTAAGGTGGGCCAGACACTGAGGCTCCACAGGCCCCCCCCACAGCCTTTTGTTGTGCAGATTTAGGCACTGTGATGAGCAGAAACACCTGTTCAGCCTCTATTTAATTTATTGCACCTTCCTCTGTCTCTCTCCAGACTGCCATCCCTGCCCCACAACACCCAGCCTGAAGTGCCGGGGCTTCGCTCCGCCAGTGGGTGGTCAGCGGAAACTAGCCAACCCAGAGAACCACGAGGCCGGGAGGGACAGCCAGGAAACTCTCGGGAAAGCAGCAACATTTTTGCCCACCAACCCTTCCCCCCTCTTGTGTGTTACTTTTATAGGCATCTTTCTGCCAAAATCTCTTCCCCACCCTCAGCATTACCCTAAACCAATAAACTGTTCCACCAGCTTGCTGATCCAACTAATCAGCAACTTCACTACTCTCCCGGTAACCAACTAACAATATCTCTCACAATGGGGAGTTTACTTCTGATACTTCTTTCACTGTCAGCCATGGGGTTCCCCAAAGAAGATGTCCCCATCACACAAACTATGGTGATCCATCCACCCAGTCTCACTGTCTTATCCCCATTGTTTGATGCTCAAACCCTCACATATGCCCTACCATTGCTGCATCAATTACAGTGGGGTGACCCCCAAAAAGAGACGCAAACCACCATACATGTATTTCAATCTAGGCTCCACTACTGGATATACAGATCCCCCTACGCCTGACCACCAAACTGCTACTTGGTGTCTCGACACAATCCTATAACCCCACATGGAGCACCCCAAAAGAGTGGCAACAGAATAAGAGAAGGAAGACCAAAGACAGCCCCATCTCCCTATCTCTGGCAGCCCTCATGAAACTCCTGCTCTTTCTATTGCTCTGTATTGGTAATGTGGAAATCAACCCAGGATCCCCTGAATGTATTACCTATCCAGCAGACCTAACCTCAATTAAAGGCCTCAATTTTTTGCATATTAATGTATGCAGTCTGTTGAAAAAACTTATCCTGATACAAGCCTGGGTTGCCCATACCTTGCCAGACTTTCTCGTGGTATCTGAGACATGGCTGAAACCCACCACAGCAGACAGGGATGTTAACCTACCCAACTATCAGTTATTCAGAGCGGATCGCCAAACAAGGAGTGGTGGAGTAGCTATATATGCAAAATCCGGTATACCTGTATCCTGTTTTGCTGCAACCTCTATGCCCAAGGAATTTGAATGCCTATCCCTAAAAATCTCTCTCCCCAATACAGCAACTTTTCAGCTAGTTGGATGCTACAGACCCCCCTCTGCTGACCTAAAGCTCTCATCCCACCTGGGGAATCTGCTCAAGCCCAGCACTGAAGAAGTCATTCTTCTAGGTGACCTGAATTTCAACTGGCTTACCCAGGCAGCTGCACCTCTGGTATCATTCTGTGATACATATGGGTTCACACAACTAATTAATGAACCAACAAGAATTAATGCAAGGAATAGTAATAACTGCACACTACTTGATATCATGCTAGTGAATAAACCCCGTCTATTCACACATGCATGCTGGAGTGCTTTTCAGTGATATTAGTGATCACGGCACCATCGCAGGGGTAAGATCTTCCAGCAAAATAACAACCCCTGCAAAATTCCCAATGAGGAGATCCAAGAAAAACATCAATATTGAAGGATATTTGCATGATCTAGCTCACTCTCCAAGCTGGCAAGAGTTTTACCTTGCTCATTCTGTGGAAAAAGCACAGCAGGTGCTAAATAGCATTATAATAAGTGCCCTTAACATCCATGCCTCAATCTCTAGTATCCGAATAAAAACAAATCCTGTCGTTGGTTTTCAGCAGGCCTCAAAGCTGCAGTGCTGGAGAGAGACAAACTCTGGAAAATGGCAAGAAAAAACAAGAATACAAATGACTGGATGATCTTTAGGAAAGCCAGGAATAGATGCACCAAGAAAGTTAGGGATGCAAAGGCTGCCTTCTACTTGGCTGAGCTTGACTCCTCCTATCATAATCCTGCTAGGTTTTGGGGTACCATCAAGGGTATGGTTGGGCAGGATTCTAGCACCTCCCTACCAACTCAATTACACCCCAGTAATGGCCCTATCTCTGGCAAAATGGAAATTCTGGATGCCTTCAATAACCAGTTCACAATGGCTGGCCTTGCCTTTGACACCTCTCCAGCTAACCTGCTGCATGCACAATTAAGCTCCCAGTACACTGGTGCTCAGAGAGCTGACTCTTCCTTCAGCTTCAAATCTGTACTGTTGAAGCAAGTAGAGGACCTACTATGGCAGCTGGATATAAAAAAAATCGCAGGGGCAGACTCTCTGGATACCTACTTTCTGAAGATTGCATCCCATGTACTTGCAATCCCCCTAACACATCTCTTTAACCTATCTCTAAACTCTGGTTCTATTCCCACACTGTGGAAGACAGCCCAAGTGGTTCCCCCTCTAAAATCACGGGACCCTATGGACCTTAATAATTACAGGCCCATTTCCATTCTACCAGTGCTATCCAAGATGCTGGAGAAATTAGTGAGTACCCAGTTAGGGGAATATCTTGACGATGCTAACCTCCTGAATCCAGCTCAATCTGGATTCAGGGCCAAGCATTGCACTATCACTGCACTAGCCATGGTCACAAATGACTGGCAAACCAAACTAGATAAAAAGAATAATGTCTGTGCAGTATTTCTTGACCTGAGCAAAGCATTCGACACTGTGGACCATGAGCTTCTACTATCATCCTTGCACTCCATTGACCTAGATCCACCCTCCCTTAAGTGGTTCAGGAGTTATCTTACCGGTAGGTCACAGCAGGTAAAAGCTGAAGGTGACCTATCCCCATTAAAACCACTGCTAAGAGGAGTCTCCCAAGGTTCTATCCTGGGTCCTATCCTTTTTGCCATCTATATAAATAATATTGAATCAACCCTCACCGAATCCTCTGTACACCTCTTTGCTGATGACACTGTTTTGTATGTCAGCAACCCTTCTTCTGCAGCTGCCCGTGAAATCCTACAAACAGAATTCTCCTTGTTTCAATATCAGCTACTTGAGAAAAAGCTTCTGTTAAATGCAAAGAAAACGAAAGCAATGATGTTCACAAATCAAAGCTCCACCAGCACCTCCTCTTCAATCATTCTCCCCCCAGCTATGCACTATACTTGGAGAAAATCTGGAGTATGTAGAAAAATTCAAATACCTAGGTGTGTGGATTGACAGCAGACTCGACTTCACTCATCATTTAGAAGAACTGCTAAAAAAGCTTCGCCAAAGGCTTGGCCTTTTCTATAGATTAAAACCCTTCCTAAACAGAGATTAAAAGATGAGGTTAGTCCAGGTCATTTTTCTCTCAGTTGTTGACTATGCAGACTTCCTTTATAGTCACTGCCCCATCTCCTATCTACACAAGTTGGATACCTTATACCATAGAGCAATAAGATTCATAACAGATCTGCCATCTAATACCCATCATTGCTCTCTTTATGCTACAGTTGGATGGGTTCCCCTACACCTCAGAAGGAACAGAAATGCAGCTCTATGGACTTACAGAGCGTTATCAAAAAAACTTCCAAACTATATTCTGAACTGCTTCACCCAGACCATTCCTAGTTCCTATACCCTAAGAAGCAACAACATCATCCTGTTCAAATTGCCCAAATTCAACACCCGGCTAGGGAGGGCAGCAATCAGCTATTCTCTAGCTATAGCATGGAACACACTACAAAAATCCCTAAAATTGTCCAATCTTATACCAATTGCATCCTTTAAACAGCGCTGTACAGTTTTCTTCACAGAGAAATGCAGTTGCTACCGCTACCGCTAGAGCTAGCTTTGTCATCTCACAATCTCCCTCCCAAAAATTCACCATATATGGCATAATCTTTGTTCTTCAGTTCTCCCTCTCAGGCAGACACCCCATCTTATGGCACCCAGTAATACCTTCCACCATCCTAGTATTACATTATGCTGTGTGTTTGCCATGGCCCCTCCACTGGGTTATGTATATACAGTATATACTGTAAATATTAGCTTAACTTTTCTATAATGCATTTTATCATGTGAATTTTACTGTACATCACTGTGTTTATAAATGTTTATAAATGTTTTTTCCCCTGTATGTATAACTGTTTTTGTAGGTGTATTGATGTATCTGTTGTGTATCAACAGTTGAACCTTGACCTTATCAGGTCCATCTTGTAAATGAGCCTTGCTCAATGATGCTCACCTGAATAAATAAAGATTTGATTGATTGATTGATTGATTGAAAAGGTACATCTGTGGGACAGGTCTTTCCACCCTGCAAAATTCAGCCCAAAGGACCCAACTGTTTGCTTGCAGGATGATGGCAAAGATGTGCAGTCATTAGGAGCATACTTTTCACAAAAGTGTTGCAAATGGAAGACACAAAAGTATCGCATTTGTGGAAGCATGCAAAACAGTGTCGCAAAATACTGTCACAAATACGAAAGTGTCTCAAATGCATAGTACAACACTGCTGCATTTGCAAAAGTGATTTTCGAAAGTATTTCAGGGAATGTGCAATATCCTCTTGGATCTTGCAAACCCAAAATACCATATGTGTACTCTGTGTTGGTGGCAGCGTGTGGCCCAACATGCCTAGTTGTCCATTGTGATATGTGATTTGTGGTGCGTGGAATGTCTGGGTTTAGAGTTAGCAACTCCCCATGCCACAGCCCGATGGGAACATGGGTGTGTGGTTTTGTGCTTTAGACAGTTATATGTTATTTCTGTTACCTGCTGTTGGTTGTGTGTGATTGGTTGTGTTGCCTTGGTCCTTTCCCATACTTGCCTGTATGTGTGTGTGTGTGTGTGTGAGTGTGTGGTGGTGGTGGGGGTGGGGGAGAATGCACAGTTAGGATTTTCGACCCTAACACCGAATTTCCTCACTTTTGTCGCTGTGGAATAACCATAACTGATGCATTAAATGGAGTTTTTTGCCATGAATTTCTCTTCTGTTTGAGAATGTGCACTATAGATAGTGAATGGAATGTGGTGGTGGGAGTGCTCCCACCATGGGATTTTTTTGTCACTGTGCTGCGCAAAAACTGTATGACTGAGTGAAATGAAAATTGGTAAATGAAGACATGTTCCATGGCACACCAGCATTGTGTGTGCATTTGTTCAACAATCACACAGTGCCATGGGCAAACAACGTAACATACACAATTCAGCAACCGTAAGTACCAGTGACCTGAACATTGGCACACTGAAAGATGAATTATAAATGTTTGTACATTCTACATGCCAGGCAAATCATACACATGGTTCAGAAGTTATTGAAGTGTAATGAACCAAATGTTTATTCATCAGAGTGGCATAATTCCGCACCTGTTAATGTGTTACACATAAAACCACTGCAAGGCACCTCTGAGCCACTAGAGTTGCCTATACTATAAATTTAAAGGCATTAGCACCATGCAGAATGCTATGTGAAAAAACGTTAACGGTGTCACGCAGGATTCCCACAGTGAATTATTTAAAAAAAGTAAAGAGCATAATTCACATCTCCATGACTTCCACTCAACACCCTCCAAATTTCATATGAAAAGACCAAACCATTCCAGAGACATTTGATTTTTATGTTTCTGTATCGTTAAGAAGTCTTCCAACACAAAATGGCAGAAATTGTTGCCAAAAATGCACTAAAATGGCAGACAGTAATGCAGGGCACCTTCAAATGGCCATAACTTTGGAACAGAACAACATTTTTTCACCAAACAAAAAATGGCATGTTCCGAGAACAACAGTCTTTCCACCTGCCATGTTTCAGACCAATCAACCACACACTGGCTGTGCTATGTGTCATGGAAGACAGTGCAGTGTATTATGCAAACACAAAAACACAGATGGTAACATTAACGTAGATGGTAATGGAAACAGTGAGGTAAAATAAAATAGTAGCAGTAACTGTAACTCAAACGCAAGCGCAAATGGAAATGTACATGGTGACGCAAATGTAAATGATAACGCAAATGGTAAAAAAACACAAACAATGAAAACTGAAATGGTAATGCAAACGGTAATGTAAGCACTCACGGCAATAGAAATGCAAATGCAAATGGTAATGAAAACGCAAGCGGTAAGAGAAAAGCAATCTGAAATGTAAACAGTAACGGCAATGGAGATGCAGAAGGAAACAGTAACGGAATCAACAACGGAAACGCTACCAAAAATGCAAACGTTAAGGCCAACAGAAATGCAAATCCAAACGGTGACAAACATGCAAACAGCAACAGTAATGCAATTTGAAATGCAAATGGCTATAGTAACACCAACAATGACACCAAAGAGAACACTAACAGAAATGGAAACGCTAATGCATGTACGCAAACACAAATGATAACGTGCATGGTTAGGGTAATGGAATTGGAAACACAAATGCTTATGGTAACAGCAACAATGATGCCAAAAGAAACACAAAAACAAATGAAAACGCAATGCAAGCAAATACACAAATGCAAATAGTAATGCACACGGTCATGGTAACACAATTGGAAACACAAATGCTCACAGTAACAGCAACGATGACTCCAAAGGAAACAAGAAAAACAGAAGCATGTATGCAAATGCAAATGGTAATTCACACGGTGACACAAATGGAAATGCAAACAAATACAGTAATGGAAACACAAATGGTAACATTAACGCAAATGCAAGCGCAAACAAAAATACAAAAGGTAACACACATGATGGTGTAAACAGGAACGCTAATGCAAACGGTGGCAGAAATTCAAGCAGAAATGCTAATTGTAACAGTAACAGAAAGGCACACACTTTTTTCCCCAGAAAGCTGCATTCAGAAGCACAGTGAATAGAAAGAATGTATGCAGCATAATAGCCCTCGGAGCAGAAAATGAGCACTTGGAATACTAAACTGCTTATACTTCAGGAACCGAAAAACGCAGAAAAAAAATTTAAATGTAATATTATTTATGACTTTCCTGGCTAGTTTTGTACTTAGCCCCTAGCAGGAGGTTAAGTATTTTTCTAATGAAAAGTCCATATCTCGAAGCATTTTTGAGATATGTGCCCCGAAAGTCACAGCGGACGCTGTAATGCTAGCCTATGGGATAAATAGTCAACTTCAGAGTGCCGTAACTTTGCAGCCCTCTAATATTCTTTCACCAAACCACCAAAAGGCACATCTGTGGGATGTTGGCTTTCTTCCTTCCAAATTTCAGCTCAATAGACCAAGCCATTGTTTTGTAGCAGGATGGCAAAGAATTCCTGTTATTTTGGGCATAGTGTCACAAAATAGTGTTGAAAATCATGAAATTTTCACAAAATAAATCACAAAAGTGTTGCAGGTGCAACACTACTTTGTGACACTACTTTAAACAAACATTTTTAAAACATATTTTTGGGGTGTTTAACCCACCTCAGAAAAGACATGGCTAGCATCCTTAGGGCTCAACTAGGTAAACACAAAAATAATTGTATCCCTAGAGTGTCCCAAATTTAAATGCAAGCATTTCTGTGACCAGCAACTGGAAAAAAATGGCTGATTCACGACACTACAGGGGTCGTTTGTGATACTAAAAACTGCATTTGCAACACTGTTGAACTTTTTGTTAACTTTTCCCATTGACTATAATGGGAAATGTGTTTTTTGAATAACTTTTGAACTGTTTAAAATATTTTTTCACAAAATCTTCAAAAGACACATCAGAGACCCTGGCTGCATGTTCCCTGAAGATTTTAGACCAGTAGCACAAACCATGTGACCTGTAGGTGCAAGCAAAGAATGCACAAAAAAAGTATATGTGACTTTCTATTGTGCTTAATAGCTCCACAACCGTATAGCCAATCATTACGAAACATAGCAGATCCAGAGATCTGTGGTAATGCTCCATGCATGCCACATTTCAGGTGAATCTTTTGTATGGTGGCAAAGTTATTAAGGTGCAAAATGTCACCATTTAACCTTAAATGGGGTACTCAACCCTAACTACCATGCCACTATAATATACATATAAATATACATACTGGCCCAGATATTCAAAAGGGTTGCTCCATGCGCAACAGGGTTGCGCATGCACAAGTCCTACATTGCGCCATTCTGCGATATTCAGCAGGAGGCAGTTGCTCCACTGGCAACAGGTTGCGCAAAAGAGCAATGCAAATGAATGCATGCTCAACAGGAGGGGGAGGAACCATGCATAACCTGCGCAACCCGATATTCAGTCGGGTTGTGCAGAGTTGTGCATGTGCAACCTCAACCTGCGCCTGCACAACCTTGAGCCAAAAAAAGGATCAAGTTGAGGCCGCCCACAGGTGAGCTGCTGTATTGCAGGGCACAACACAGCAGCTGCCACCTGGCTGGCCCCAACTCGGACCCTGTGCCCCCCACCAGCCCGATCACGGGCATAGAGTAACATGAACCCCCGCCCCACACATCTCCCACAGCCCAATCGCGGGCATCACAGTTACAGAAACCCCCACATATCCGAAGCCCGATCGTGGGCATCACAGTTCATGAAACCCTCCCCACATATCCCGAAGCCCGATCGCGGGCAGTACAGGTATGAAACCCCCACACATATCCCACAGCCCGATCACGGGCAGTACAGTTACATGAAACCCCCACACACATCTCCCACAGCCCGATCGCGGGCAAGCGTATGAACCCCCAGTGCCGATCGTGGGAAGAATGTAACCCTCCCCAACCCGAATATCTCCCTGGTGGTCCAGTGGACCGTGAAAACCCGATCGCGGGCAGAATGTCACATCACCCCCAAACATCTCCCTGGTGTCTGGTGTCCCCCACCCACCCACGAAGCCCTCCACCCTCCCCGCCGCGTGACGGCGACAGCATCCACCGCCTGCCCCGCCCGCCCGACTGACTGTCGGTAGGGCTGCACGCTCGGTGGTACAGAGCTACAGCCAATGGGCATGCAGCCATACCGTATGACAGTCCAGATTTGTGAATGAACACCATTCACAAATCTGGACTGTCATGTGACAGAGCAGCTGCGCCCGCAGCTGTAGCTCTGCACCAGGCGTGCAGCCTACAGACAATTAATCAGAGGCGGATGGGGCGGCAGGAAGGTGGATGCTGTCGCCCGCCGGCCGCGGGGGAGGGGCGAGAGGGCCGGTGGGTGGATGGGGGACACCAGACACCAGGGAGATGTTTGGGGGGTTGTGATGTGACATTCTGCCCCTGATCGGGCTTTACGGTCCACTGGACCACCAGGGAGATATTCGCTGGGGGAGGGTTATATCTCTGCCCGCGATCGGGCACTGGGGGTTCATAACCGCCTGCCCGCGATCGGGCTGTGGGAGATGTGTGGGGAGCTTCATGGGACTGTACTGCCCGCGATCGGGCTTGGATATGTGTGGGGGGTTTCATACCCTGTACGCCCGCGATTGGGCTGTGGGATATGTGTGGGGGTTCATGTACCTGTACTGCCCACGAATCGGCTGCATTGTGCGACCGGTCCTCGACAGCTGCTGCCTGGCAGGGTGGCCAGGAGCAAGTCCTCGGGGATCGGCGCACCTACATGCAAATGGCATGCAAATGGGGCCATAAATAGATGCAAATGGCCCCCCCTGCGCCCTGCATAAATTATGGCCCCATTTGCATGTCACCTTTTGAATATCGGAAATTTGAGCATGGCGCAATGGTACTTGCGCCACCGCAGGACTAATGCTCAACTCTGGCAACTTGCGGTGAAGCAAGTTCCACTGCACCATCACATAAGTCTGTGGCTAGAGGTGATATTCAAGGAGTTGCTCAACAGTTACAGCTCTTTGAATATCACCAGCTCTACCCAGCGCAACTATTTTGAGCAGCGCGGGGCTTGCGCCTCAGAATAAGCGCCATTTGAAAATCTGGGCCACTGTGTTGTATCTATCTATATAAATAATATATATAGATAGATAGATATAGATATAGATATATATAGATATATATATATATAGGGAGAGAGAGAGAGAGAGAGTATATGTATATAAATATATATACATGTACATAGAGAGAGAGACAGAGAGAGAGATAGTTAGGATTGAGCAGGCACTTTAATGTTATATCCCAGATTTTGCACATTAATAACTTTGCAACCATTTGACAGATTTGCATGAAATCTGGAATAGATGATGTTGGGTGGTAAATCTCTTGATTGGCTAAGTTGTGTTTTGATCAGGTGTGCAGATTTCATGCAACAAACTGTGGGAAAAAACCCACGATTTTCTCAATTTTTGCCAATTGTTCCATTTTTTTCCTCATCATGCTGCAACCACACCATTTGGAATTTTTGCCTGAATATTTCAGGGTACAAAGAGGCTATCCTAAGGCACAATTCAGCATTGGTTTGGTGATATAATAGTAAGCCATTCTAAAGTTATTACATCTTACAAATGTGGGTTCTGAGCATGCTCAGTTCAATCTTTGGGATTGATGCACAGTTTTGATCAAGGATTCCTGGTTGCAAATGACTCGTGAAAAGAATTGCAAGAAAGAATCCCTTTTTGTGAGAGAATCCCTGTTCATTGATCACCATTCTGTTTACTTGCCTAGCGAGTGGAGAAAACAAATCCTTATAACTTGCCCCAGGGAAGCCTTTTGTATTAACCAAGGCGTGGGTTTTGGTGAGGGGAACATCCTTTACTCACCCATACCTTTGTTTTGTTTTTTGTAGGTATTTATTTTTTTTGTTGATTTCTTTGTAGGGCCTGCCTCTCAGCTGGGGTGTTCATGTGGATACCAGGTCCAGCAGCAGCTAGTATCTCCTACATCTAGTGCCTTGCCTGAGCTACACCTCCTCATCTTCACCCTCTCTCAGGCCACGTTGTGGTCCCCAGTCATGGAAGGCCAAGGGGTCAGGAATGGAGGGAGCTTCTAGGAGCACTGAATGCAATGCCACAGCCCACTGTCATGCACTGAGGGTTAGCCTGGTGTCCTCCCTCATGGTGTAGCGTGCAGTGATGCCAAAGCTGCATGGTGCATACTCCCATGCACTGGACAACAGATGTCTGCCATGCTGGCCCCCTTGCTTACTCTGTGACTCGCCCTAGCCCCTAGCCACAGCTAGAAGACAGGACATTCACAGGTATCCTTCCCCACCTTCTCCGGAGGAGGAGGAGAGCAGTCCCTGGGATGCTCAATCCTCTTCCCCCCAGCCACCCCCTTATGACCCAAACTTGTTCCTGAACCCATATCGCTACTGTGGTGCAAGGTGTGGCATCCAACGTCTCAACTCTTAGTGCCACCGGGATGGCTAGTTTTTTGTAGTTATTAAACAAACTGGCAGTTTTAAACCTCACAAAAAGGGATTGGCTAGTGAAAAGGGATCGCAAAGAGGTACTTTTAAAGGCCACTACAAAGAAATGGATTGGAATTTCAGGCTGAAATGATCAGAGTGGGAAGGGTTTGCCCTGAGAATGTGACATTTGCTGGTTTAGTGAAACAATTTACATTGGTTCCAGAGTTGTTGGGACTTTAAAATCCATTTTCATGATCCCTTTTCATGAGCTGATCCTATTTCACAGTCCCTGTTCATGAGCTGTCAAAAACTCTTTTAATGAGGGGAGGGTCACATGACCCCACCTCACAAAAAGGGATCGGCTCATGAAAAGGGATTATAAGAAGGGATTTTAAAAGGGCACTGCAAACAAATTGTGGTTTTGGGCTGACACTTTCAGGGTAGAAAGGGCTTGCCCTAAGGATGTGACAGTTAACAGTTTAGTGAAACAATTTACATTGGTTCTGTAGTTCTTATAGGACTTTAAAATCTATTTTTATGATCTCTTTTCACAGTCCCTGTTCGTGAGCTGTCAGAATCTCTTTTTGTGAAGGGAGGTCACATGACCCTACCTCACGAACAGGGATTGGCTAGCAAAAAGGGATCAGCTTATGAAAAGGGATTGCATAAAGAGATTTTAGAAGGGCACTGCAAACAAATGATTTGTAATTTCAGGCTGAAATATTCAGGGTAGACTGGGCTTGCCCAAAAAGATGTGACATTTGCTGGTTGGTGATAAAATTTTCATTGCCTCCATAGTTAGAATATTCTAAAGTTTGGAAATTTCACAATACAGAATGATGAAAGTGCGATGGGAGTGGGCCCTGCACTTCCCCCCCAGTGGGGGACTTCTTCTAGCTAATGAGTTCACTGGGCCTTACACTGGTTTTTACTGCCTCAACCCATATTGGAGGTCATTCATTGCACTTGTTGTTCTGCCTGGGGATGGAGACTTCCAGTTTGGGGATGGAGCCAGTTGGCTGGTCTGACCGTCACACCATTGGGTTCAGTTTCGTGGCTCCCCCTAGTAGGTCTGCCCCAATGGAGATAATCTGGTACTATCCTTTAAGGGGTGTCACCCCAGATGGCCTACTGATGGTACTGGATCTATCAGGAATACTGAATGAATGCATGGATCCAGGGGATCTAGTACTTGCCTATAATAAGGCAATGGCGGCAGCCCTGGATTCCATAGCATCTTTTCATGTTTGTCCCCTCACCCTCTACCCAAGGTCTCCTTGGTTTGATGAGACGTAGAAGAAGCCGAGGAGAGTGGGGTGAAGGTTAAAGCGGAGCTGACAGAAATCGTGCCTGGAATGTGACCGACTTAGATTGCTGGACCATTATGTGGTTTACCAATCAGCAATTACCCATAAGAATGCAGAGTTCCTGTCCAGGGAGATTGCTGCTGCAAAGAGCTGACCAACTCAGCCCTTCCAGATTGTGGACAGATTGTGCAATCCAGTGTGCCTCTAGTCTGGGGGAGCTTTGTCACAAAAACGGTGTGACGAGTTTGCTCAGTTCTTTGTAGATAAGGTTGTCACAATCAGGTCCAGTATCTGTCTGGCTCACTCGGAAGTTGCAGTAGTTGGCAGGAAATGTCAGTCCCTCAGTTTACCTGGTCTGACTTTAGCTGACCCACAGTCACTGACGTAGTGATGATTATCCAGACATTGCAACCAACCAGCTGTAGTTTGGATCCAGGCCCCACACACCTCCTGCTAGGATGCATTGATGAGATCAGCCCAGTCCTAGCTGAGATAATCTAGAGGTCACTGAAGAGGGGGATCTTTCCTAATCCCATGAAGTAGGTGGTTGTTTGGCCCCTCCTTAAAAAGCACTCCCTTGACCCAGACTGCTTGTCGAACTACAGACCTATTTTTTACCTGCCCTTTATTAGTAAGGTTATTGATAAGGTGGTTGCATCACAACTGGAGGATCATTTCACCAGCCACAATGTCTACGATTCTCTCCAGTCTGGTTTTAGAAAGAGACATAGTACTGAGACAGCCCTTGTCTGGGTGCTAAATGACCTCCTAATAGCGAGAGATCAGAGGACCCGGTCCATCTTGGTCCTCCTTGATCTCTCTGCAACATTTGACACTGTGGACCATGGTGTCCTGTTGGAGCATCTGCTGCTTATTTGTGAACTGTCTGATACAGTCCTCAGATGGTTTAAATCTTTCCTCGAGGATAGGACTCGGACAGTAGTGTATGGGATTTATTCCTCTGCCCCCTCCCACTATTCTGTGGGGTGCCACAGGACTCCATCTTGTCAGCCATGTTGTTTACAGTGTATACACTGCCATTAGGAGAGATTATTAGGTGGTATGGTCTGAGTTTTCACTGCTATGCAGATGATACTCAGCTGTACATGTCCTTTGCACCTGGTTAGGATGTGTTCCTCTCGACATTTAACAACTGTCTCACCGAGATCCAGGACTGAATGAGTGTGAGCTGGCTGCAGTTGATCCCGGCTAAGACTGAGGTGCTGGTTGTGGACTCTGATCATCATAAGGCAGGTTAGTCAGCAGGCTTGCCCTCGGGATTATGTCTCAGAGGAGTTGTGCAGACTAACTCAGACTGGGTGCGGAACCTGGGCGTTATTATTGACGACGGTTTGACCCTGAAATTGCAGGTACTGGCAGTCATCAAGACCTCTTTTTACCATCTGAGGAATATTTCCTGGGTGAAACACCTGGTTCCTCACGAGGATCTTCCAACATTGGTCCATGCCTCCATTACCTCTTGCCTTGACTACTGCAATGCCCTTCACCTAGGGCTATCAGGGGTTGATGTTCACCACCTGCAGCTAGTGCAGAATGCAGCAGCCAGGCTGTTGACTGCTACATCTAGAACCAGTCACATAATGCCTGTGCTCCGTGGGCTGCACTGGCTTCCAGTGCAGTGGAGGATCACCTTCAAGGTCAGCCTGCTGACCTATAAAGCCCTGCATGACCAAGGACCTAGTTACTTGCAAGATCTCCTTTGCCCTTACTATCCCCTCTGCCCTCTCTGATCCACTGACAAGGGATTGCTAGAGATTCCCAGGGTTGATTTGAAGACATCTTGGGCCCAATCTTTCAGCTTTGTGGCACTGACCCTGTGAAATTCCCTACCTCATCAGGTATGAGATTGCTTTACCGGTCAAGAGTTTCAAACTGCACTACAAATGTATTTATTTGAAGTGGCACATTATGATTTTAAAGTAGTATTATAATTTCCAAAATTATAAATTAGGAGTTTTTATTAATTATTGGTGGAATTATTTATTGTATTTGTTTATGTACAAGTGCCTTGGTTTAAGAAAGGTGCTTTATAGATATAAATTATGATTTGATTTGATTTGATGTGACTGTCCAGGGAGTAGAGTTACGGTCGCCTAGCAGGGAAGAGAAGGAGGTCAAGTGCCTCCCAGGAAGTGCTGCATGGAGGGATGGGAGGTGTATCCATAGAATCACTATGGCAATAGCTAGGATGGAGTAGCTGGATGTCATTGTCCACCTGAGGACCCGTGACCTGGTCAGGAGAAGGGTGGAGTTAGCTAGAGTCCAGGATGATTTCAGGAAGCACGGGACAAACCTGAAACAGATAGCACACTCTGTCTTATCTCAGAGGTGCTACCTGTCCAGGGCACAGGGGAAGCCAGGCCACTCCACATCCGTACCTTCAACTCCTGGTTGAAGGACTGGTGTGGAAGGGAGGGTTTTGGCATCATAGGGGACTGGGGCTTGACCTGGGCAAATGCAAGTTTACGTAAGGAGGACAGCTTTCATCTGACAGAGAAGGGGACCTTGGTCCTTTGAGAGAAGTTTAAATCCTTCAGCTGTGAGAATTTAAACTAGCCAAGAGGGAGAGCCAGGGTGGATCAAGGACCACAGTTGGGTTGCAGAGGCAATGGGGGGAGGGTAGAGAAGTAAACACCAGTCCATTCACAGTGGCAAGAGTTCTGGAAATGCTCACAAAGCTGAAGGTAGATAAGGCCATGGGGCAAGACAGCATCCACCCGAGGATATTAAAAGAGCTGCAAAGGGAACTAGCAGTGCCTCTGGCAGCCCTGTTCACAGATTCACTTAACACAGGTGTCGTTACAGAGGACTGGAGGAGGGCACATGTAGTCCTATTGCACAAAATTGGCAATAGGGAGGACTCGGAGGTGTGGAACTACAGGCCAATAAGCCTCACCTCAGTGGTGGGAAAGATCATGGAGACACTGCTAAAAGAAAGGATAGTGGCACATTTGGAATCCAGTGGTGCACAATATCTGAGGCAACACAAATTCACAGCAGGAAGGTAATGTCAAATGAATCTAATAGTTTTTTTCATTGAGTAACAAGGAAACAATCAGGGATGGACAGTAGATGTTGTCTACCTGGATATCAGCAAAGCCTTCGACACCATCCCACAAAGAAGGCTGATTAACAAGATGGGTAGTCTAGGCATGGGGGACAAGGTGGTGAACTGGGTTAAGAACTGGTTAACAGGAGACAGAGGGTGGTGGTAAATGGGGTACAATCTGGGGAAGGGGGTGACCAGTGGGGTACAACAGGGATCAGTACCAGGACCAGTCCTGCTCAATCTCTTCATTAGTAATATTGCAGAGGGTCTGGGAGGAAAGGTTTGCCTGTTTTCAGATGACACCAAGATCTGCAACAGGGTGGATACTCCAGTAGGAGTGCAGAAAATGAAGAGGGACCTGAAGAAGTTTGAAAGATGGTCAGAGATGAGGCAACTGAGGTTCAATGTAAAGAAGTGCAAAATAATGCACCTGGGTAGAGGGAACCCTGGAGATAGCTACAGGTTGGGAAGGAATAGCTGACTGTCACCACAGAGGAAAGGGACCTAGGGGTTATCATCTCTGATGACCTTAAGATATCAAAGCAGTGTACAAAGGTGGCAGGGAGGGCCAGTGGGATGCTGGGGTGCATAGGCAGAGGTATTACTAGCAGGAGGTGGGAGGTGGTGATGCCATTGTATAAAACATTGGTAAGGCCTCACCTGGAGTACTGCATGCAGTTCTGGAGAACACCTGTGCAAGGACACAGATAAGGTGGAGACTATCTGGAGAAGGGCAACAAAGATGGTGCAGGGCGTACACCACAAAACATATGAGGAGAGATTAAGGGACCTCAATATGTACTCACTGGAGGAGAGGAGACAGTGGGGGGACATGACTGAAACTTTCAAGTACCTTAAGGGCATAAACAAGGTGCAGGCAGGGGACCTTTTCAAATGCAGAAAACGTACTTGAACAAAGGGACACAATATGAAATTGGAAGGGGGTAGATTAAGAGGTAATGTGAGGAAGTTTTTCTACACAGAAAGGGTAGTCAACACATGGAATAGTCTGCAACAGGAGGTACTGGGAGCAAGTACAATGGAGGGGTTTAAGCATGCTTGGGACAGGCACAAGGGAAACCTGAGAGGAGAGGGAGTGATGAGAAGCCATTGATCACATAGGTTCAGTAGCCACATATAATTTATAGGGTCTATGGGCAGACTGGATGGGAATAGTGGTCCTTATCTGCTGACAATTTCTGTATTTCTGTGTTTCTATGGGAGATCAGGGTCCAGAGGGCCCTGTGCTCCTGCAGAGAGATTGATGCTATTATTCAGTTATGTGGCTTCAGGATCCTTTTTTATACAGTAGTTAGTGGGAGTGCAGGGCAAAGAGGGCCCTGCACTCCCTCAGAGAGAGGAAATTTTATTACAATGTCTGTACAATTATGGATATATGGATGTACAGGGCCCTATGGGCCCTGTGCTCCCAAAATCTTATTTCCCAAACACATATAAAGGTAAGATTACATGATAAATGCATCAGTTAGGGTTGAAGAAACAAATGTAAGGAAATGAGACATTAGGGTTGACACCCTAACACCTTCCCCACTTAACCACCCCACTCCACTGTCCACAGACCAACAGGTGATGGGGTATGCCTTGGGGTTGTCAGGTATAACTCTCATCCCAGTCTTCTATACTGTACCATGTCAGCTTTCTTACACATGGACTGGGATGGGAGTTAGGGTTGATGACCTTTGCCTGTTGGTCTGTGGACAGTGGGGGTGGGGTGGTCAGGTGAGGGAGGTGTTAGAGTGTCAATTCTAACATCTCATTTCCTTACTTTTGTCACTTCAACCCTAACTGGTACATTAATAAAGTTTTTTGCACTGAATAAACATATATATATATACTGTATATATAAAACACACACACACACACACACATATACACATATGTGTGTACATGTATGTGCGTGTGTGTGTGTGTGTGTGTCTATATATATATCTATATATTATAGTGGCACAGTAGTGCCACTGTTGTTAGGGTTGAGCACATCATTTATAGTTAAAGTGTGAAATTTTGAATCATTTTGCTACTGTACAAATGGATTGGCCTGCCATAGATCTCTGAATTTGCCAAGTTTTGTAACAGTCAGATATACACTTGAGGAGTTCAATAGAAGTCATAGTTTCACTTTTTTGCACATTCTTTTCTCATGCCTACAGGTCACACGGTTGCATAACTGGTCCAAAAACTTCAGGGAACATGCAGCCAGGTTCCCCAATGTTCTTTTTGAAGATTTCATGAACAAATAGTAAACGGTTCAAAAGTTATTCAAAAAAACAAGTTTCTCATTCTAGTCAGTGAGAAAAGTTAACAAAAAGTTTGAAAGTGTCGCAAATGCAGTTTTTACTTTCACAAATTACCCCTGCGGTGTCACAAGTCCACCATCTTGTTTTCAGCTGGTGGTCACAGAAATGCTTGGCATTTAAATTTGGAACCCTCTAGGGACACGATTCTTTTTGTGTTCACCTAGTCAAGCCCTGAGGATGCTAGCCATGCCTTTTTGGGGGGTTAAACACCCCAAAATAAGTTTTAAAATTTTTTGTAAACTGTAGTGTTGCAAAGTAGTGTCACACTTGCGACACATTTGTAATTTTTTTATGAGTGTCGTGATTTGCTACACTACTTTGCGCCACTATGACCAAAAGAACAGGAAATCTTTGCCACCCTGCTGCAAAAGAACGGTTTGTTTTTTTGGGCTGAAATTTGGAGGGAAAACACCCAAGATCCCACAGATGTGCCTTTTTGGTGACAAAATATGACAGGGCTGCAAAGTTACAGTACTCTGAAGTTGACAGTTTTTCCCATAGGATAACATTACGGCATCCGTCACACCTTCCGGGGCCCATATATCAGAAACGCTTCAAGATATGGTCTTTTCATTGGAAACGTCCCCTGCAAGGTACAAAACTAACCAGGAAAGTGATAAATTACATGAAAGTTTCATTTTTTTCTACGTCATACGGTTCCTAAGATATAAGCAATTTAGTATTCCAAGTGTTCATTTTCTGCTTCAAGGCCCATTATTATGCATATATTCTTTGTATTCACTGTGTTACTCTATGCAGCTTTTGGGGAGAAAAAGGCTGTGAATTTTTGTTACTGTGACGGTTAGCATTTCCACTTGCGTTTTCTTTACGGTTTCCATTAGCGTTTCTGTCTAAATCACCATGTGCATTATCGTTTGCATTTTCATTTGAGCTTGTGTTTGCATTACTTTTAACATTTGCTTTTCCATTACTGTTTTTGTTTGCGTTTCCTTTAGCATCACCCTGTGCATTTCAATTTGCGTTTGTGTTCGCGCTTCCGTTTCTGTTCCTGTTTCCTTTGGCGACATTGCTGCTGTTACCGTAAGTGTCTGCATTTTCAATTGTGCTACCATAACTGTGTGCATTATGGTTTGCATTTCCATATGCACTTGTGTTTGTGTTTCGGTTTTCATTAATGTTTGCACTAGCATTTCTGTCACTGTTTGCGTTGTCGTGTATGTTACCATCACCATGTGCATTAGCATTTGTGCTTGCATTTGCATTGCCATTACTTCACTATTTATAGTGCACATTCTCAAAAATAAGGAAATTCATGGCAAAAATCTCAGTTTAATGCATCAGTTAGGGTTGTTCCACAGCAACAAAAGTGAGGAAATTTGATGTTAGGGTTCCAACCCCCCCTTGCACCACGCTCCCATGCTGCTCCACCAACAGGCATGGAGTGTACTTTGGGGTTGTCAGTCCTAACTCTCACCCTATGCCATGTGAATCTGCTTTTTACTGAGCAGTTGGGGAAAGGATTTTAGTTGCTGGATAAGCTTTAAACTCCTGTCAGTTTGTGGACTTTTGAGCAGGAGTGTTGACTTGTTTAATACAGTGTTTGTATGGGATCTTCCTCCAGAGGAGGTTGCAGTGCTTGAAAGTGCAATGAGGGGTAGACACAGGACTGATACATTCTCGTGAGAGTCGGGAGTGGGCCCTAATCCCTCCCTCCCCACAGCACAGCTCATTTGTAGAGAAACACCTGCCCTGAAATTGGAGAAAGAGGCCTCATGTAGTTCTATCCAATAATGCAGCCATGGGACAGGGAAAAAGCATAGGTAGGTCTCAAATAGGAACACAGCATCTACAATGAATTACTAATTAGTGCGATAGTTGAATATTGTGGAGGGTCTTCAACTGGAATATATTAAGTAAACTTTCTGTTGGAGTCTGTACTAGAAGTAGTTGGTTATTTGGCCTAGAAAAGACTGATGTGATGATGGGAAGGGACCACATATCACTAGAACAGGTATCTTTGGACAGGTGTTTGGGTACACAGGGTGTGGTGTGGCCATGATACTGGACTGGGCTTGGAAGTTTGGGGGATGCCCAGTGTGTTACCAGCTGGCACAGCTTAAGGATGACGTAGAGGGGATCTGAAGGCAGTTGGGGGGAGGATTGGAGAGGTAGAAGGCAAGAAGTCACCTATATGGAAGCACTAGTTGCTGGGGCATTCCAAGCTGGGGGAGGAGTGAAGAGAAGTGCTCATACTTGGTGAGGAGGGAAGGGGGTACACAGGGGGCTCTAGGGGACTCTGGCAGATGGGGCCCAAAAGGTGGAAATTTCCACAGCAGTAGGCAAGAGTCTGGGGGTGTCCAAAGGAAACTGAGAGGGGCAGTAGGGACGGGGGGCAATGGGGATGGGCTAAGGCTCACCAATTGTTTTGACCTTCTATGCCCATTGGTAGAAGAGGAAGAGGAGAATGATGATGCTGATGCTGTTGCTGCTACTGAGGGTGAAGCTAGGGCAGGGATGGATAGAAAGGGTGATGGGGCAAGAGGTGAAGGCACAATAGAAGGGGGTCCAGACAGGATGGGGAAGAGGAGTAGGAGGGGAAAAGAAAAAGGAGGATCAGGAGAACAAGGAGGAGGCAAATGGTATGGAACAGGGGAGCACAACAGGCAGGAAGGTGCAGGACGTAAATGGGGTGATAGTGAGCAGAAAGCCTAGTAGACAAATGGATAGGATGGGTGGATTAGCTAGGATTGGGGAAAGAGATACAGAAAAATATACTCTGGTGGGGGTGATAAGGAAGGCCAGGACACAGGTAGAGGAGGTGATCAGGGACAATAGTTAAGGGGCTATCTTCAATACCCAGACTGTGGTAGGAGGGAGGAGCCAGTTGAGGGGAGAATCTGAATAAAGGGATGAGGAGGGGCATGGAAGAAAGGGGAACCTGAGGGGTGAACAGGGAGGCAAGGGGAAGGCTAGAGTTCTGCTATTGGGGGACTCCATGATGAGAGACATCCAATGGTAGGGGCAGGAAGAGGAGGGTAAAACCTGTCTGATCAGAACTAAGTGCCACCCAGGCCTGATGGAGCACAAGGTGAAGCATGAGTTATATTCACTGACAAGGGAATGCGGGGGACCCCAGACATTCTAGTGCACTAGGGAATAAATGACATAAATGGTAATAGTGAACTAGAAATTCAGGCAAGGTTCCAGGAGTTGGCCAGGGTATGCCTTTCCATAGGCTGTAAGATCTCCTTTTCAGAAATCCTGCCAGTGCCAAGGGCTAGTGGGGAAAACAAGATGAAGATTAGGGAGATAAATCAGTGGGTGAGGGAGTGGTGTGGGGAATTGGGGTATGGCCTGGTGGGGGACTGGGGGAGACCTGGGAGGATAAGGGGCTGTACACTAGGGACAGGCTGCACCTTAATTTGGAGGGGAAGGAAATCCTTAAGCTCAAACTAGCTGGGTTCATCAGCAAAAGGTGGAGTTTAATCTTGTGAAGGGGTAGGATAATAAAAGGCACAGTGCCAGCAGGTACGATAAATGAGGAACAGGTTCTCCACACCTCTAGGGGGCTAGGGAGAGATGGAAATGGGTCACCAGATAGATTGTAGGAGCTAAGAAATGGGAGCTTAAGGGGGAGAAAGGAGAGGAGGGAAAAGGGGTGGAGAGTAGTCCTGATAAATGCCAGGAGTTTAGGAAATAAAATGCCTGAGCTCCAGGCAATGCTAGTTGAGGGGGAGGTAGATGTGGCAGTAGTCACTAAGACCTGGGCCACTCAACGGCACAAGTGGAACCTAAATCTGGAGGGTTACACTATGCTCAGATAAGATAGGAAGAGGGAAGGGGGTGGTGTAGCACTGATGGGCAGAAATGACATCGGTATTGGAGGGGTAGAGGAGGCAAAGGGGAATATGGAGGCCATTTGAGTCACCTTTCTGATGCAGGGGGGTAAGAGAGTAAAGATTGGAGTGGTATACAGACCACCCGCACTGGCGGAGGTCCTGGTTAAAAGTTCGGTGACAAATCCCAAGGGTCACTGTAGACTGGAAAAGGGAAGGGTAGTGGTAATGGGAGATGTCAACATGCCAGGAACAGATTGGGGGACTATGATGTCACCAGTGGCCAGAAAGCAGAGGCTGCTGGATGTCTTCTGGGATGTGTTTCTGACACAACAGGTGGGTGAGTCAACTAGGAAGGCCCGGACACTGGACGTGGTCCTGACAGACAACGATCAGATTAGGGGTCTAGTGGTGAGGGACCCATTGGCAGGGAGTGATCATGCCACAGTATGAGTCTTCCTGGACCTGGGGGGAGGAAAGCCGAACAGGGATGGTAGTAACCGACTTTAGGGGTGCAGACTTCAGGGAGATAAGAAGAATCCTTAAAGATCGTCTGGACAGGATAAGGCCAGATATGGATGCTGACAGCAGGTGGGGGATCATTAGAAGGGGAATACAGGAGGTTACCAGATCCTATGCAAGGGAAAGGAGTAAGTTCGGTAAGGCCAGAAAACCCTGCTGGTGGACTCAGAAGGTACAGGAGGTGGTGAGGAAAAGGAAGGTGGCCTATAGGTGCTTCAAGTGCTCAAGGAGTGAAAGGGATCAGGACGAACATGAGCAGTCAGCCAAGAGAGCCACCAGGGTGGTGAGATCAGTTAAGGCAAAAAAGGAGCAGTCCTTGACCAGTGGGATCCAGATGGGGGACAAGGGGTTATTTAGATACATAGGGTAAAAAAGAAAGTAAGGGGCAGATCAGCAAGATAAGGATAGGGGACAGTTGGGCACAGGAGGCAGGGGAACAGGCAGAAGTCCTAAATGAGTACTTTGCCTCAGTTCTTACCAGGGGGGATGGAGGAGCTATGTCTTGTAAGGGGAGCTGGGTCAAACTGGAGTAAGGGGTGGGACAAGTAGAGACCAGGGGCCCTGATGGGTCTGGGGAAAGGGAGTGGCCACCACAGACAGGTGGGGGACCAGCAGTGCAGGGTGAAAAGGGTAGGACATGGAGGCTGAAATACCAGTACAGAAAGTAAAGGAAGCCCTCACGTCCCTTCAGACAGAGAAAGCACCTGGGCCAGATGAGATACATCCCAGGGTGCTGAGGGAACTGGTGCATATCCTAGCAGTTCCTCTAGTGGAGCTTTTCAACATCTCTCTGAGGACTAGGTGGGTGCCCCAAAACTGGAGGATAGCCCATGTTGTGCCGATCCACAAGGGAGGATCGAGAAAGGAGGAGGGAAATTACAGGCCCGTCAGCCTGACATTGGTGGTCGGTAAGGTGATGGAGGGTATTGTCAAGGAAAGGCTGGGGGGGGGTTACTGGAGCAAACTGGGTACTTGAATGATAGGCAGCATGGTTTTGTCACAGGAAGATAATGCCAGACAAACCTTGTTGAGTTCTATGACTGGGTGATGAGGGTCCTGGAGCAGGGTAGGCTAGTGGACGTTCTCTTTCTGGACTTTAGCAAGGCGTTTGATTCAGTATCCCACAGTGGACTGCTGGCTAAGCTGAAGGAAATGGGGGTAGGGAGACAGTTGTTAAGATGGATAGGAAATTGGCTCTCTGAGCATACTCAGGAGGTGTTGGTTGGAGGGTTAGCCTCATCCCCATGGTGTGTTACTAGTGGGGTATCCCAGGGGTCAGTGCTGGGGCAGCTCCTGTTCAATGCCTATATCTCAGACATCAGGAGGGGAATCAGGAGTGAGATGAGTCTCTTTGCAGATGACTCAAAGCTGGGTGCAGTGGTGGATGGGGAGAAGGGGGGGATGGTGGCCTTGCAGGTGCACCTGGAGGCTCTGGAATGGTGGTCGGGAAAATGGAAACTAAAATTCAATGCGGGGAAGTGTAAGATTCTGCACCTGGGAGTTAGAAATCCAGGACGGGGTATATCCTGGGAGGAGACATGATTCAAGTCACGGAGGGTGAGAGGAACCTGCGGGTAGTGGTAGATGTCAATATGAACAACTAAGAGACCTGTAGGAGGGCAGCAGCAAGGGCAAATAGGATGCTGGGATGCATCGCCAGGGGGATTACCTCCAGAAATGCAGAAGTGATCCTTCCACTGAACAACTGCTTGGTTAGGCCACATCTCGAGTATTGTGTTGTTTTGACACCACATTTAAAGAGGGACAATACACTCCTAGAGAGGGTCCAGAGGAGGGCAACCAAAATGATCTGGAGTCTGGGGGAGAGGACCTATGAGGAGAGGCTCAAGCAGCTCGACATGTGCACCCTGGAGGAGAAGAAGGATGGGGGACATGATCGATGTCTTTAAGTACATAAAAGGGATCAATAAATGAGGCCCAGTCAGGGTGCTCCAAAGGAAGGAGGGTGGGGCAATGAGAGGTCATAGGTGTAAGCTAGAAGGGGCAGGCTCAGAGGGGAGAGGAGGAGAAGTTATTTCACTGAAAGGGTGGTGGAGCCATGGAATGTACTGCCCAGGGAGCTGGTAGAGGCGGAGACTGTGGAAGGGTTTAAGAGGGGATGGGACAGGTACAGGGGAAGGGTAAATGTGACCAGGCCCAATACAGGTGGAACATCTGGGACTGGAGACAGTATAATCAAGGGGAGACACCAAAATCAGCCCTCAGTGCGGGTTGCTGAAAATCGAGCAGACTAGAGAGACCGTTTGGCCAATTTTGCTGGCATTCTAGAATGTTAGTATGATGCATTAAATGGATTTTTTTGTGATGAATATATATATATATATACTGTATGTATATATATATATATATATATGTGTGTGTGTATATATATATATATATATATATATATATATATACACTGTATGTCTGTATATATGTGTGTATATATATATATATATATATATATATATAATATATATATATGTATATATTGTATATGTAATAGATATACCACTCTGGTGTCTTGATCACGCTCTGATATCGCATGCCTTGGTGTGCATTGTCTGCGAGGCCACAGGCGAATGCGTCAATTGCAAAGTGCGTATATCGGCGACTTACTGCAAATCAGTTATCTATCTTATAAAATGTTAAAATTGTTTTGGAGGGGTAAAAGTGCAGGTGTGCGGTCGCACTCTGATATACTTGCAGTCATGTGATGCTCATGGTTCAATAATAGAACAACCATTTCCCTACCCATTTTATAAATGTATATATATACTGTATATGTGTGTGTGTGTGTGTGTGTGTGTGTGTATATATATATATATATATATATGTATATTAGAGCAAAAAATCCATTTAAAGCATCAGTTAGGGTTGTTCCACAGCGACAAAACTGAGGAAATTCAGTGTTATGGTTGAAAGCCCCTTGGATCCCCAGTCCCCCCAACTGGCACATGAAGTGCGAGGTTGGGTTATCGGCTAACTCTCACCCCATCACATGTGTAAAGAAGCAGAGTATAAAGAATGGGGTGAGAATTAGGACGGCGACCCAGCAGCGCACCCTGATGCCAGTTGGGGGGGTGGCTGGGGGGGATCCAAGGGAGGCTTACAACCCTTACACCGAATTTCCTCACTTTTGTCACTGTGGAACAACCCTAACTGATGCATTAATGGAGTTTCTTGCCTCTAATTTCCCTTCTTTTTGTGAATGAGGATGATAAATAGAGAATGGAATGAGGTGGCAGGGTCACAGGGCCATTTGGGCCCCGCGCTCCCACCATGTGATGTTTTGTTACATTGTAACAGGAACTGCAATTCAAATGCAAGTGGCAATGGTTACACACATGGTAAAACAAACGTAGACGGTAAAGCAAACGTTAATACAAATGCAAACGTAAAGTGATGCCGAAGCGAACAGTGATGCAAATGGACACGCAAGCGTGTACAAAAACACAACTGGTAATGCGCACAGTGATGACACCAGTATTTTGAATGCAAATGTTATGTGTTAGAGCAACAAGAACGCCAAAGGGAACAGAAAGGGAAATGCGAACGGAAGCACGCACGTAAATGCAAATCGTAATGCACACAGTCATGTTACTGCAATTGTAGACGCAAATGGTAAAGTTAACATGAACAATAATGCCAAACGAAAGAGAAATGCAAAAGTAAACGCAAGCACATATGGAAACGCAAACCGTAATGCGTACGGGCACAGTAACGCAGTAGGAAACGCAAATGGTAACAGTAACAATGAAGATACAAAATGAAAGGCAAAGGCAAATGAAAGGGCTGCCATAAATACTAATGGCAATGCACATGGTGATGCAAACCGAAATGCTGACACTAACAGTAGTGGAAACGCAAATGGTAACAGTAACGCAAACGCAAGCGCAAACGAGACGTAAAGGGTAATGCACATGGTAACAGTAACGCAAATGGGTACATAAACATGAGTGGAAACAGTAACTGTAACATTAACAGAAGCACATACCGTTTTTCCCCAACATCTGCATAGAGAAACAGTGTGTACAAAGAATGTATGCTCAATAATGGACCTCTGAGCCAAAATGAGGTGTTGGAATACTGAATTGCTTATATCTCAGTAACCGTATGATGTAGAAGTGATTGCCCTGACCACATTTTTGCTAAATGTGTAGCCCATATGGTTACACATTGTCACGACGAAAATTCTGTATCTTGCACCATTTTCGAGATACGAGCCTCGAAAAGCACGGCATATGCCACCATGTTAGTCTGTGGGAAAAATTTCAGTTTTGGAGTATAGTAACTTGGCAGTCATGAAATATTTTTTCACCAAGCCACCAAAAGGCACATCTGCGAAATGCTGGCTGCCTTCCCTCCAAATTTCAGCCCAAAAACACAAACGGTTCTTTTGCAGCAGGGTGGCAAAGAACTCCTGTCATTTTGCCCATAGTCTGGAAAAGTAGTGTCACAATTTACGAAACTTTTCGCAACAATTTGCAAAAGTGTTACAGGTGCGACACTACTTTGCGACACTACTGTTTCCAGAAATTTGACAAACATATTTCTGGGGTGTTTAACCCCGAAATAAAAACATGACCAGCATCCTCAGGGTCCGACTAGGTGAACACAGAAAGAATTGTGTCCCTAGAGGGTCCCAATTTTAAATGCCAAGCATTTTTCTGATCACTAACTGAAAACAAAGTGGCAGATTTGCGACACTACTAGGGCCATTTGCAACACTAAAAAGTGCATTTGTGACACTTTCAAACTTTTTGTTAACTTTTCCCATTGACTTATAATGAGAACTTGTTTTGAAATAACTGTTGAACCGTTTAATATTTTTTCATGAAATCTTCAAAAGGCACATCAGGGACCCTGGCCGCACATTCCTGAAGTTTTTGGACTGGTCGCACAAGCCGTGCGACCTGTAGGTGAGAGCAAAGAATTAGCAAAAAAGCGTAATTGGCTTTTGGTTGTCATTTAATAACTCTGCAGTCGTATATCTGACTGGTGCGAAACCTGGCAGATCCCAAGATCCGCCATGCCCAATCGTGCATACCACATTTCAGGCAACTCTGTTGAATAGTGGCAAAGTTATTAAGGTGCAAAATTTGACACTTTAACCTTAAAAGTGTTACTTAACCCTAACTATGGTGTGTGTGTGTGTGTGTGTGTGTGTGTGTGTGTGTGTGTATATATATGTGTATATATATATATGCACACACACAGCATTTATAAAATGGATGATGCATAAATGGTCAATTAAAGCAACAGCCCAGAGTGCGACCGGACACCTGCACTTTTACCCCCCGTAAAAAACAATTTTGACATTTTATAAGATAAGTAAACCACTCTGAGGTGTGCGGTCTCACTCTGATATATGCATGCCTTGGGTAGTTGACACACTCAGCCTGTTGCCTCGTGCATACAACACACATCAGGCGTGCGTAAATCAGAGCACGACCGCACACCTCAGAGTGGCTTATCTATTACATATATAACTTCTATATTAAAGACCGAATTTTGAGCCTTAATAACTTTGGAGCTGTTCAATGGATTTGCAAGAAATGTGGCGTGCATAATTTCTAGGGGTAGGTCTCTTGACTTGCCAAATTTCATGGAATCTGTCAAATGATTTCTGAGATATGAAGTTTTGAAAAAAACAGAAAAATCCAGTTATTTGTTTATTTTTTTTTTTGCATTTCTTTGCTCACCTGTGTCTAAAGACTGCCTTTGTGTTGTGGTCTGAAATTTTCAGCATATAAAGCTTTTGTGTTACAGATGTGCCATTTAAAGGTTTGGTGAAAAAATATTATTCCTTTCAAAAGTTATGGCATTTTTAATGTTCCCATTGTTTCCTATGGGAAAATGTATATATCAGGCACGAAAGATATATTTTTCACACAGTGGTTCCTATGCACAAAGGGGTGGGTGATACGCACTGGAGGTGTGTACCCCACCTGAGCAGCTCTGCATGTGGAGATAAGTGGGTGGCCACATTCATGAACAGTGGCTACCATGCATCCCCATATGTGGCCCCACCCTCCCAGGTGTGCAGGCCTACAGGGGCGGTCGGGGTGCAGATCCATGAATCTGGGTGGGCAGCCAATCAGCCGCCTAACCCAGGCCTATCTGTGAAATACCTGTGCCAATGTGCACCAAGTGAGTAGCCAGCACATAGAGTGCCACATGCGGTGTGGGGATGGGTGCCCATACACCACCTGCAGGACCCCTGGTGTGCTCCACATGCTGGGACTTCCTCGGTGGGGGTGTAATGGATCCCACCTCATGGCCACAGCCCATGGCTGTCACTCTTAGGGGGGGTCCCTGCCTTTAAGGCTGCCCCAACCTCATGAATGCGCTGACATCTGCACTTGGCAATCCATTCGTTCGTGCATCTTGCAGAATGCCAGAACGCCCCCAGCACCTCCCTCAGTCCACCCCCCCATGGTCCACATTTCACTGAGGATCTGGTGTAGAGGGAAGACATATGTTCAGCCCTCCATTCCATGCATGGGGTGCAGTGGGTATGGGTGAGTGTGGACTGGGCTATGTGCCAGGGATACATGACACATACCCACTCCGCACCTTTCTGCATAGGGCCCAGTAGAAGTACTGTGTGAAAATACCAGCTTCCTTTCACATTGCATGCTGGTATTTTTTTGCACAGTTCACAATCCATTCAGTGAATTGAGCTATAGTGTATGATGGAATGCGGTTGGGTATGGAAATCCATACACCGCAAAAAGTTGTTCTGTTGCAGTAGTGACATCGTTCTGCATTAGTGAGGACGTCACAATACAAGGGGCTACAGCAGACATTGTCATTTGTCCCTTGCCTTGTGAGAGGGGTGTGCGAGTGTGCTGGGCAGTGGCAGTTGTGAATCGAGGGCCTTGGCAGAACTGAGTAAAAAATATGGAAAGTGAGTGTTGTTTTGTCTTTTTCCAGGCACCATACACTATATAGAACAGTGTATGGTTACCCATACACTACTCGGCTATTCTTTCAACTTGTAGATACAACACCGACTTGGAGACCTCTCGAGCTTCACTCTCGAGGTCATCAATCAGCATTGTATCCACTCGGTGGAAGAATAGCCCTGTAGTGTATGGGTAACCATACACTATCCTATATGTGTTGCATCTGCCATCTTGTTTTTGCTGCTTAGCGAGGATGTCACAGTACTGATGGGAAGCTTTTAAAAACAGAAAAAAATAACAGAACACAGCTAAAGAGGACTTCGACAGGTGTATTCTGATGTTTGTTTCTTTTTCAACAAGTTTTTATGTCAGGTGCCAACTTCTCAACAGAACAGCTTGAAGGCCATTCTCTGTATGAGACCATCATTATTTTCTTGACTTCTGCAGTCACAGCTGGAACTTGTGCTACCAGCTACAAAGTCAAAGAAAACTTGCTTTGTTTCGTGCCAACACAGGTGCCCAATCCTGTGTTGGAATGTATGCATCCACCACACACAATTTTTTGGCAAACTAGGAGCCTATCTCAGTCCACCTTGCTGCCACATTTATTGAAAACGCTATAAGAAAAAGAAAACTGTCCCCCAACATCTTTTATTCATGATAGTTACAATGCAGGATCCTGCATTGAAGCACTCGCCCCCTCCAAAAAATATTCCTATTTTTCGCACCAACATCAGTGTGCCCAATCACTGTGTTGGTGTGTAACTCCTCACCCCTCCCCATTGTGGCACACTGGAAACCCACCCCAGTGTGTCCAGATAAATAGTAATTATTTAAACAAAAAACTCCAACACCAGGATGCCACTCCTGGTGTCAGATGCCTCCTCCATTTCTATTGCTGATGGGGGTGCCCAATCCCCCCGTCAGCATTATGATCCCCCCAACTTTGGTGGCACACTGGGAGTCCACCCCAATGTGTCTGATTATTTTTCTTATTTCAACCTGTGAAAAAAGAAAACAGTCCCCCATTGTCTTCGATGCAGAATCCTGCATCGAAATTTGGGAAAATTCCCTTGATGCCATTTATTCAATGCACAATCCTGCATTGAAATTTGTGATAATTTCAATGCAGGATTCTGCATCAAAGTATTTGGTCCGCCAACCCCCAAATTCATGTTTTCCACATAGACATCAGGGTGCCCAATTCACGTGTTGGTGTGTAACCTCCACCCCCCCACAGAGTTTTGTGGCACACTGGGAGCCCACCCCAGTGTGCCCTGATAAATGGCAATTAGTTTGAAAAAAACTCCCAACACCAGGATGCCACTTCCAGTGTTGGATGCCTCCCCAGCCCACTTTTGTTGCTGATGGAGGTGCCCAATCCCCCTGTTGGCATCATGACTCCCCCAACCTTGGTGTTGTACTGGAAGCCCACCCCAGTGTGCCCAATCATTTTTTTTATTTCAACCTGTAAAAAAAGAAGAACGTCCCCGTTGTCTTTGATGCAGAATCCTGCGTCAAAATTTGTGAATATTTTGATGCAGGATCCTGTATCAAAGCACACACAGCCATTTAGTCCCTAGACAAAATGTTGTGGCTACTTAGACACCGACAGATTGTTGCTTGGACAAATGGCAGTTACCATAGTCGGACATTTGGTCGGATTTGTTTCTTATTACCTTCATGTTCTGTGTGTGTGTATATGTATATATATATATATATATATATATATATATATATATATATATATATATAATTCTCTTTGCAAAATCTCTATTGATGCATCAGTTAGGGTTGTTTCTACACCAACGAAAGTGTGGAAATTCAATGTTAGGGATACCACCCCACCCCCACTCCCCCTTCTCAAAATCCTAAATCCGTATTCTCCCTCACCCCCACCCCTGCACACAGGTGCAAACAAGGAATGGCCCAAGGCAAGACAACCAACCAGAGACAAGCAGGATCAGGTAACAGAAGTAACAAACAACTCTCTAAACTTTCCACAAGACGCAGGCATTGAAACATTCCACAAGACACAGGTATTGTCATGGTCCACCAACTGTAGGAGCTCTGCAGCCATCATAATGCCTTGGGGGTACACACACAGGCTGGGCAATCATGGGTGATGGCTCACAGTTTGCATTACACACATTAATAACAAGATTTCAGCAGATGCCTGTATTTCAGTAGTTAACAGCTGATGAAACACACAGTATTATCCACACATGGTGTATTAGTTTAGTTTAGTTTATTAGTCTAGGAATTAATACCTTTGAGCCAGGGCTCTTTTACAAAGGTTCCAAGTCACAAAGTTAGTAGAATTGACAGTTTGAGTGAGCCTAGAAACAGTCATTTAATGTTTGCATTTCTAAGTCCTAATAACAAGCAGGTGGTAATAATACAAGTAATTTTTTGTAGCATAGTTTACAAGTAAGATGTAAAAGCAACAGTTGTAACATGCAAAGGTTACCACAGCATGCTGTTAATGAGTATTTCCAGGTAATGTAGCAGTATAAAACTATGTTCGGGCACCTCTTCCCCAAATCTGGTAAAATTACCCCATCAATAACCCTTGTACTTCTGATCTCCCCCATTTTACTGTCCCTTCCCATTTTAACTCCCCCTCCTAGTGCATACCCAGCACCCCCCCCACCAGCTACTGTGACTCATCCTACTAATGCCCCCTAGAAGTCCACTTCATCCTTCCCATCTGTCTCCTGGTCCCATTTCCCTATGCCCCTCCCTTCCTCAGTCTTTTTCTTTGGCTGCCTTCTGGCCTCTCACTTCCACACCAGTACCCACTCCCTCCGCTCAGCACCGCCCTACTGGCTCCTCCAGCCAGCGCACGGCAAAATCCTGGACTCTCCGTGTTCTACGCTGCCACCTAACCATTGCCCTACTCCTTCTGGCTGCAGGGGATATACACCCTAACCCCGGCCCAACCCCTACCTCAGGCCCCAACCACCCCATACCGAACCCCCTCAGCCAAGGCCACCACCATCACTCGCTCTGGCTACCTACCCCAAAGCTTATGCCTTCTCCATCTAAATATTCGCAGCCTAGCCCCTAAGCTCAATCAGCTCCAGGTCCTAGCTGCCCATCATGCCTCCGACATAATCATCCTATCTGAGACCTGGCTAAACCCCAGCTTACCAGATAATACCATCGCTATTCCAGGGTTTACCATTACACAGCAAGACCGGCCCTCCAGAGGAGGAGGGGTGGCTATCTACATCAGAACAGCCCTCCACTTCACTGTCTCTCTTACAAAAGCTGAACCCAAAGCTTACGAGCTTCTTATGGTAAAACTGTCCCCTCCCTTCTCATTACCTATCTTAGTGGCTGGTATTTATTGCTGCCCAGGCACACCTACCACAATAGTCACTGACCTTCTGAGCCAGCTCTCATCTCTTGCCCAGTTGGGCGAACTATACATCATGGGTGACTTTAACCACAACTGGCTAGCACCCACCTTTAACAAAACCCAAACTGAGATAACCGCTCTCAACCTTAGCCAAACCATTATGGAACCCACACGCTCAAACCATAAGTCCGGTAATCACTCCATCCTAGACTGGGCACTTACATCCCACCCACACCGTGTCATCAGTTCAGGCCTCCTCCCTGATTCCATTAGTGACCACCACCTAATCTACTTGGTCCGCAAAATCCACAGAGTCAAATCCCCTCCCAAATTTATATTCCAACAGTCTTAAAAATCCCTCAACCTCTCCCCCTTCCTGGAAGATCTATCTCTCTCTAATTGGGTCCCGAGCTCAAGCTGCTCTAACATGGACTCGGCCCTTATGCACTTTCGGAACACCTTCCTCACCGCTTGGGACAAACACGCCCCCCTGCGCCGGGCTTGAGTCCACAGGTCTCACCTACCCAGGATATCCCCTGAGCTGATTGCTTGCCAACAAGCCCATGACAAGGCCTGGCAAAACTACAAATCCACGCTCCTCCAGAGCAACTATATCACCTACTTAATGCTCTGCAACAAGTGCACAAAGGCCATCCGCTTAGCTAAGGCTGAATATTTTAACAGCACCCTAAATGCAAATCTTGGGAGACCTTCTAAATTCTGGAAAGTCATTAACTCCCTTTTCTCCCCCCAAACAGCAAGCCCCCCACCTCTCCTCTCCGATCCCTGAAGGTAGCCTCTGAGTTTAATTCCTATTTCACTACTTGTGCCTGGGCCCTCCTCGATTCCCTAACGCCTGCATCCACACCGCCCCCCCAGACATCTACCCCCTACTGTCAGGTAGGTACCCTTTCCTTCAGACCCATCTCCCCCACCAACACCTTAGATGCCCTCCACTCCCTCAACCCCTCCAAAGGCAAATCCCCAGATGGTCTCGATAAAATACTCCTCTTATCTGCCCCTACACAATCGCAATACCCTCGCAGCCCTACTAAATCTTTCTTTCACCACCGAGTCACTCCCCTCCAAATGGAAGCATGCCACTGTCCTACCCCTTCCAAAAGATGGTGATCCCACCTCCACTACTAACTACCATCCCATCTCCCTCTTCCCCACCCTCAACAAACTCCAGGAACACCTAGTGCTATCCCAACTCTCCCACTTTCTCTCAGAAACTAACTTCTTCATCCCATTTCAGTCTGGTTTCAGAAAACACCACTCTACCACCTCCTCCCTACTAAGACTCACGGACTCCATCCTCACTGGGATGGATAAAGGACTGATCACTGCCGCTATTTTCATTGACCAAGCAAAAGCCTTCAACACAGTATCCCATTCCCTCCTCCTATCCTGTCTAACTGGGGCTGGGTTAGCAGTGTCTGCCACAAACTGGTTCAGTGTCTACCTACTAAATAGAACCCAGTCCACTAAAATAGATGACCACACCTCCCCCCCCATCACCACCGGCATTCCCCAAGGCTCAGTTCTTGGCCCCATCCTCTTCTCTATCCTTCTAAATGATCTGCCTAGCTCTTGCTCCTCTACCGCAATCCACATGTACGCTGATGACACGGTCCTCTTTATCTCTGGCCGGACCCAGGAAGAACTCACCTCCAAACTTCAAACCGATTTCAATAAAATCCAACATTGGTTCAATACCAACCAACTCTCCCTAAATGCCAAGAAAACTGTCTCTCTGTCTTTTGGTACTAGACAGCACCTATCCAAACTCACCCACCCTCTGATCTTCCATACCCTAAATAACACCATCCTCGATGAAGTGCCCTCCTTCAGGTATCTAGGGGTTTGGCTTGATCGCCATGTCTTGTTTTCCACACACATGGATGCCATCATTTCAAAACTGCGCCCAAAACTTGGTGCCCTCTATAGAAACCACACTAGTCTCCTGCTACCTGTCAGACGTGAATTAGTCCAGAAAATGATTCTTCCCTCCTTCGACTACTTTGATGTCATTTACAGCTCCACCTCTAAGACCACCCCTAGCCAGACTTGACCCCCTCTTTAATGCTTTCTGCTGCTTTTCCCTCGATGTCCCCCCACTCACATCACTGCAAGCTCTACCATTCAATGGCCCTGCCATCCCTGTGTAATCAGCGCCTGATTCATAGTGTTAAATTCGCTTCCAACTTCTGGCTCGGCTCTCTCCCTCCCTACATTGTATCCTCCCTATCTTCCCCACCTACCCCCACCCACGCCCTCAGGTCTACTGACGCTAGGCTACTAGTCATCCCTCACCGAAGGACCACTGCCGGCCAATCGGCCTTCTCTTTCCTCTTCCCTAAACTCGGGGAATGGCCTGTTGGCCCAGATCCGCCTTTCTTCATCCAAACACTCCCTATTCTCTGCCCTCACTAACTTCCTTGCACCAAATTGCAACTGCCCCTGACCTCCCCCCAATAGCATCTCCTCCCCGTCCCCCCTTAGTGCCTGACCAGCGGCTTGGCCTTAGCCCAATTGTCTGGCTTATATACTGCCCAATGAAACATAGAAACATAGAATTTGATGGCAAATAAGGACCGCTTGGCCCACCCAGTCTGCCCATTTCCCTACCTACTGGATAAGATGCAGATCCTAGTTAACCAGCAGCCTACTTCTTGCACTTACGGTCTCACTCTCTCTCTCTTATTCACTCTTTTCACTCCTAATATCTCCCTTCTCTCCTTCCTTCCTACATAACCTACTCTCTTCAGCCTTACTCACAGCTACTAACTCTCCTCTCCTTCCTCCCCACCCCAATCTAAACCACCCCCCTAACACCTAGGGTTTACTAGTCCACTCCTCCCCTACCCTCTATCTTCACTCTCCAACTCCTACTGTTAACTTGGTGCATCTCACTCAGCTCAAGTTCTGTTACTGGCACTCAAGTTCTGTTACTGGCACTCAAGTTCTGTTACTGGCACTCAAGTAATCATGTATCATGCTTGTTGTCTACCCATGAAATGTATACCTTGTCTTTGAAGATCATGTACTGTACTGTTCTCCCTATGTAACAAGTTCAAATGTAATCCCACCCAACTATGTACATTACCTGTATTGTTCTACTTCTAAATTCAACTGTTGTATGTATACCTGCCTCCTCTGTAACCCCTCCCCCCAGGTCGTACTGTGAGACGAGCATCTTTTTGCTCAGTGTGCCTTTCCTGGTGAAACATTTTCAATAAATAAATAAATAAAAACATGATGGTGGTAGTTTCCCACCTGAGCAGTATCTCCAAACTACTGTGTATGTGTCGGGTCTATCTGTCATGCTGCGACATGCCTGCGTGGTAACAGCGACACCTGCGGCGCCCAATTATTGAATTATGATACACAAAAATCAATACTTTGAAAATGTATACAGACTAAGTGCCATTATATTAAGAAGATATGCCAGCAGCAATGTGTCCTTGTACTGTGCTGGCAGTATAGAGTTATTTTTTCATTCCATAGTGTTCTGTGAAGTTTATACGGTATTGTGATTTTTGTGCTTACAGTTTTGCGGGAGTGGTATACTGTCTTACAAACTTTCATGTGTATTACATGTGTGTATGTGGGTGGGAATGCAAAGTTAGGGTTTTGAGGAGAGGGCTTGATGATGGGATGGTATCCCTAACATTGAATTTCCTCACTTTTGTCGGTGTGGAAGCAACCCTAACTGATGCATTAAAGGAGGTTTTTGGAAAGAATTTCCTTTCTTTTTATAAAGGCATAATATAAACAGTAAATGGTATGTGTTCGTGGGAGTGTGGGCCCTCCAGGCCCTGTACTCCCACTTACACATAAGTATGGATCCATACAGCAGCTTTATAAGGCAAGGAACCCTTCTTACAGTAATTTGCCAATATCTCGGGAACCATAGCAGCTAGGAAAAAAATTCAAGTGTCGTAATGGTGACAGCGACACATCCACTTAACATAGATCAACCAAATCCATATCTTGCATCATTTCCAAGATGTGGGGAGTAAAAACCACTATGAATACTAAGTCTGTGGGCATAATAGTGGGCCTTAGACATGAAAATGAACAATTGGAACATTAATTCCCAAATATCTCAGTAACCGTAAAATGTAGGAAAAAATTCAAATTAAGAATTTTTGTGACGAAAAATCCGTATCTTGAACCATTTTCGAGATAATGGCTCTGAAAGGCGTCATGGGCGCCACAATGTTATCCTATGAGAAAATGTCTGCACTTCGGAATGCTGTAACTTTGAGACCCTTTTAATGTTTTGGTCTACAAATCACCAAAAGCCAAGACATCTGTGGGACCAAGGCTAATTGTGACTCTGCAAATTTCAGCCAAAAAGAACAAACCATTTTGTTGCAGGAGGATGGCAAAGATTTGCAGTTATTTTGAGAATACTTTTGCAAAATACTTTTACAAACCAGGAAAGTTTCAAAAAAAAAAAAAAAATTATGAAACTTTTGCATTTGTGAAAGTATTTTGTGAAAGCACTTTTTCCTCGAAGTTGGAAAATGGATTTCTGGAGGGGTTTCAGGCAAATCCATCCTATGGTGACAAAGTTATTAATGTGCAAATTTTGAGGTTTACTATTAAACTGCTACATTATATATATATATATATATATATATATATATTTCTATATTATATATACATACACATATATATATATATATATATATATATATATATATATATATATATATAGAGAGAGAGAGAGAGGGAGCGAGAGAGAGATTCATTGCAAACAACTTTGTTGATGCTTCAGTGAAGGTTGATAGCACTGTAACAAACGTATGGGATTGATTTGATTTATTCTTCTCTGTGTATCTTCACACTAGCTTTTGTCTTGGGGGGGGCGCAGCTGACCCAATATTTTTCCCTGGTGTCTAGTGGGACCCCCTGCCCTCCAGTGCCCTGGTTATTGTTAGTGGCAGTGTTATCTGCCCTCTCACAGTTCATTTTTTTCTGAAAATAAAAAACATCCCTCATTGTCTTTTGCTCATTTTGATCATGGAAAAACAAAAACCATCCAGCACCGATCATGCCCATACCCCCCACCCAGCCACCCACTGTACACATACTTCCCCACACTGCTGTGACATCCCCACGGAACACCACATACCTATGGAGGTTTCAGGTTCGAGACCCACTTGACTGATCAGAGACATGTCTTGCTGCTGAATCGGTGATCTCAGTATGAATTAAGGTTAATGCAGTTCAATGTATTTCAATGGTGGGGTTTCAACGTGTATGCATAACTCAACCATTTTTCACTGTTTGACCCCACATTTTCAATATGGTGTTTGGCCCCACCTCATGAAAAATATGACTGTTGTTTGGCAACTCCTGCAGAAAAGGTGATTTCATGGTCAGTCAGAGAAATCACCATACTGGTAGGATTCATGTAATGACAGTCATATTGTTCATAAGGTGGGGTCATAAGAAGGCTATGTTAAAAATTTGGGGTTGTAATTTTAAAACAAAGAAATTGTCAATGCCAAATGTTGTCTTGCTGGTGTTGGCATTGGTAGTGCAGGAGTTAGGGAGATGCATAATAGGAATGGCAGTGAAGTATGGAACCAAAGTCATCCTGCAGAGACTGACAGGCATTGAAGTGTGGCTTTGGGTCACCTGCCATAATGCTCATGCCATTTCATATCACCTTACCTTGCAGACTCTGACAAGTGTTACGTTGTGCCATGGGGTTGTCGGGCCTTACGTTTACCCCATTCCATAAGGAAGTACATTGAGATGGGTGCAGTAAAGGAGAATAGGGTGACCTTTGGAGTCAAAGAGTCCAAGGCACACCTTGATGCCTGTCAGTGGCTACAGGGTGGGTGTGGAGGTGGAATGGTGTGAGCATTACAGCCAGCAATCCAAAGGCACATGGCATCCCTGACACTTGTCAATCTGTACAGGGTGGAATGTTATGGTTAGAAACCTTAATGCCTTGGGCGTTTGTTGGTATTTGCACTCCACATTTTCAGCATGGCCTTTTTGTGACCCCACCTCATGAAAGTATCTGGGAACTCTACTTATGAACAGTGGCACTGTGATTTTGTTACTCTGTCCCAAACATTGATTTCCCACAGCAACTGCACCATTCTGTGCCAGATGTGCAAAAACACCATTCAGGCAAGATGTGAAAAATGACAGCTGTACCATTCATAGGAAGGTGTGAAGAGATGGCAATGCTGAAAATCTGGAGTGAACATATTAAAAATTCTTGAAGTTATGAGCATGCATTGAAACTGCACAATGCACACTGGTAACATAGTAATTTTGTGGAAGTTTTTCACCAAATGTTCCACATAGGCCTTTCAGAACCTCTGCTCATGAACAGTGTCACTGTGATTTTCTTAACATAGAATTTGAATTTGACAGCAGATAAGGACCGCTTGACCCACCCAGTCTGCCCATTTCCCTGCCTACTGGATAAGCTGCAGATCCTAGTTAACCAGCAGCCTACTTCTTCCTACCCCCATCCCCTAGAATTGCCTTATGACTGTCCCATGCATGCTTGAATTCCACCACTGTTTTTGACTCCACGACCTTCCTCCGGAAGGCTTCCCATGCATCCACAACCCTCTCTGTGAAAAATACTTCCTTAAATTACCTCTGAGCCGCCCCCCATCTTCAAATTGTGCCCCTTGTTCTTGCACCCCTTTTTGAAAGATGCTACTCTCTTGGACTTTGTTGATTCCTTGAGGTACTTGAAAGTTTCTATCATGTCCCCCCTCTCCCTCCTTTCCTCGAAGCTATACATATTAAGCTCCTTTAGTCTCTCTTCATATGTCTTCCAGTGCAGACCCTGCACCATTTTAGTTGCCCTCCTCTGGACAGCTTCCATCCAGCCTTTGTCTTTGCGAAGACTGGGTCTCCAGAACTGCACGCAGTACTCCAGATGGGGTCTGATCAGCTGTCTGTACAGAGGGATAATAACTTCCTGTTTTCTACTGGTGATGCCTCTCCCTATGCATCCTAATATCCCCCCAGCCCTCATTGCTGACCTCTCACATTGCTTGCCCACCTTTAGGTCATCTGATATGACTACCCCCAGGTCCCTTTCCATTTTTGTTGTTGTTAGTATCTCACCCCCCATTGTGTACTCTTCCCCTGGGTTTTTGTTTCCCAGGTGCATTACCTTGCACTTCTTAGCATTGAATCTAAGCTGCCATACATTTGACCATTCCTTGACAAGTCCCTTTTCATCCTTTCCACCCCACCTTGTGCATCAACTCTGTTGCAGATCTTTGTGTCATCTGCAAAGAGACATACTTTTCCTTCCAGTCCCTCTGCAATGTCGCTTATAAAGACATTGAAGAGGACTAGTCTAATACTGAACCTCATGTACCCACTAGTAACCCCTTTCATCAGAGTGGACTCCATTTACTGTTACTCCTTGTGTCCTATTTTCCAGCCAATTTTTACCCAGGCTGTCATCTTGGGACCCACTCCCAGGCTAGCTAACTTGTATATTAATCTTTGTGTGGGACTGTGTCAAATGCCTTGCTAAAGTCTAGGTAGGCCATGTCCACAACCCTCCCTGACCTACTACTTTGGCCACCCAGTCAAAGAAATCTATCAGATTTGTCTGGCATGACCTTCCTGCTGTGAATCCATGCTGCCTTGGGTCCTGTGCCCTCTAGCCTCTAGATACTTGACAATTCTTTCCTTCAGAAGTGATTCCATCATTTTCCCTACCACTGAGGTTAAACTAACAGGTCTATAGTTTCCTGCTTCTGCCTTGCTCCCACTTTTGTGAAGGGGAATCACATCTGCCCTCCTCCAGTTCTTGGGTACCACCCCATCCCCCATGATTTGTTAAACAGGGTAGTCAGTGGTGTCACTAATTCTACCCTTAGTTCTTTTAGAATTCTGGGATGAATCCCATCAGGCCCCATTGCTTTGTCCACCTTCAGTTTTAAGAGTTCTTTCAGAACCCTTTCTTCTGTAAATGGGCTGGTATCAACTTCTGTATCCAGTGTATTTCTACTGTTTGTTCTAGGTACCCCCCTTCCTTTGTAAATACTGAGCAAAAATGTTTGTTTAGTATCTCTGCCTTTTCACAGTCTCCTCTGCCCACCCTCCCTCCCCTTTATTAAGCCTCACTATCCCTCCTTGGTCTTCCTTCGGCTCCCTGATGTACCTATAAAGGTTTTATCCCCCTTCTTAACTGAGTTGGCTATCTTTTCCTCGGTTTGGGCCTTTGCTGTTCTGACTGCTTTCCCAGCTTCCTTTTGCTTTAACTGATACAGTTCTCTGTCCTGCTCCTTCTGTGATTCCTTGTACTTCCTGAAAGCTTTCTTTTTCTCTTGAACCTTCACTGCCACTTCCTTTGAGAACCATAGTGGTTTCTTACATCATTTAGTTTTGTTTATTTGCTTCACACAAAGGCTTGTTGCCTCTGTGATGGCAGTTTTTATTATTCCCATTGTTCTTCCACCCCTCCTTCCTGCCCATTTGCTAGTGCATTCCTTAGGCACTTACCCATTTTGGCAAAGTCAGCCCTCCTAAAGTCCAGTACCTTTGCCTTTGTATGGCTTGACTCTATTGCTGTGTTTATTGTGAACCATACTGTTTGATGGTCGCTAGTTCCCAGATGGCTACCCACTTCTACATCTGTGATCCTCTCTTCATCTCCATTTGAGAGAACCAGGTCTAAGATTGCTCCTTAATCTGTCCTGAACATTTATTTCCCACAGTGACTGCACTACTGTGCACCGAATGTGCAAAAACACATTTCAGGCAGGATGTGGATAATGACCGCTGAATTGTTCATAAAGAGGTGTGAAACAAGCATTTGTCAATGCCGAATGTTGTCACACTGCCATTGGCATTGGTAGTGCAGTGCAGAAAAATATTTTGGGCAGGATGTGAAAAATGACAGCTGTACAGTTCATAAGAAGGTGTAAAAAAGTGCCAGTGTTGAAACTGTGGCATGTAAACATAGCACATGTGCGAAGTTACAAGGATGCGTGGGAAATGTGCAATGCACGCTTATAACACAGTCATTTTATGGGTGTTCAGCACCACATTTTCAATATAGGCATTTTAGCACCTCTGCTCATGTAAGGTATCACTGTTATTTCTTAAAACTGTCCCAAAAAGTGATTTCACTCAGCAACCATGCTATTCCATGCCGTAAGTGCGAAAATGCATTTTGGGCACGATATGTGAAATGCTAGCTGTACTGTTCATCAAGAGGTGTGGAAAAATGCCTATGGTGAAAATCCAGAGTGAAAATATTACAATTGCATGTTACGAGCGTGCGTGCAATCTGCCAGTGCACGCTCATAACACAGTCATTTTATGGAGTATTGTCACCAAATTTTCAACATAGGCATTTTAGGACCTCTGCTTTTGAACTGTGTCACTGTCATTTTCATAATCTGGCCTGAACACTAATTTCCCACAGTGACTGTGGTATTCTGCACCGGAAGTATGGAAACAGATTTTGGGCAGGATATGGAAAATGACAGCTGTACTGTTCACAAGGAGGTGTACAAAAATGACAATGTTGAAAATCTGGCATGAAAATATTGCAAATTTGTGAAGTTACGAGCCTGTGTAACAACTGTGCAACGCACTCTCATAAAACAGTCATTTGTTGGATTTTTTTCACCAAATTTGGAACATAGGCTTTTTGAGAGGCCACCTCATGAACACTGGCACTGTCATTTCATTAATGGGTCCCAAAAGGTGATTCCATGCAGTGACTGTGAAATCACCTTTTGAGGCAGATTAACACCATGGCAGTGAAAGGATTCATGAGGAGGGGTGCCAAAATCCCCATGTTGAAAATTTGGTGCTAAAATTCAAAAAAATGCCTGAGATATGCAGCAAAGTTGGAAAAATCCTATTCATTCCATTATACAGTTTACCGTCATTTCCTCAGTTCGCGGTCCGTTTTGAAGAGTGCAGACATCTTTCTGGTCCACCGTAGATCATTGTACTGAGCTCAGGAGGTAAGTACGGGGTGAGGAGAGTGTGGAGAGGCAGGGTGCACAGTGGGTGGGTGTGAGTTATGGGTGGGGGGCCAAGGAGACTGCTGAGGGACTGTTTCCAACTTTACAGGGGGAAAAAGACATTGGAGGACTGTTTTCTTTTTTAATAGGTGCTTTGGCACACAAGGGTGGGCTCCCAGTGTGCTGTGTGTGGGTGGGTGGGTGCGTTAGCCAACGGGGGATTGGACACCCCATTGGCAAACAAAGAAAGGGGGGCCCACAGGAGTCGAGGGGGATTGGGCACCCCCTCAGCAAGCAAAAATTAGAAGGAGGACCACATTATGCCAATAGGGAGTGGGCTCCCCCATCAGCAAAATTCAAGGAGAAGGAGGGATACATGCCAATGGGGATTGGGCCCACATCGACAAAGAAAAACTGTTGGGGGGTGCATGATGCTGAGGGGGATTGGACTCCCCCTTGGCAATCGAAGAAAGGTGGGGGTTACATGATGCTGATGGGGTTTGGGCACCCCCATCAGCACACAATAAAGGAAGGGAGGTTGACAGGCAACAGCGGCAGTCACTGCCACCATGTTGCTTGAAAGTAAGGAAAGGCGTGTTGTGGTCACACTGCATGAGAGCTTCGCTCTCATTGCAGCGGACCTTTTTCTCAGATCTGTTCACCTCATTAGCTAGGCAGGGTGTCGGTCCCTGCTACTGGCTGATTGGGGAATGCGGGACACACCTACTGGTGTGTGCCCTACATTTGCTCAACAGTGACCATGCCTCCAAAGCTGCACTACTAGCAAGATGTTGGCTGCGCAAGTGTGCCAACATAAAAATGGCAATGTTAAAAATCTAGAGTAAAAATATAAAAAATTCTCAAACTTATGGGCATGCATGGAAACTGCACAATGCATGCTAGTAACAGTCATTTTGGGGAATTTTTTCACCAAAGTTGTAATATAGACTTTTTGGGAGCCCACCTCATGAACAGTTACACTGTCATTTTGTTATTCGGTCCCCGAAAGGTGATTCCATGCAGTGAACAGGAAATCAGGTTTTGGGATGGAATAATGACATGACAGTGACTGAATTCATGAGACGGGGTCCCAAGAACTCCAAGTTAAAAATTTGGTGCCAAAAGTTGCAAAAATGGCCAAGATATCCACCTACATTGACCCCCCCCATTGATGCCATGATACAGCTTACTGACATGTCTTTAGTTCATGGTCAGCCTTGAAGTGTGCAGGCATGTTCCCACTCCATCAACGATTGTTGCGCTGGGCTCTGGAGGTAAGTATGGGATCGGGATGTGTGGGGAAGTGGGGTACGCAGAGGGTGGGTGTAGGTTGGAGGCGCTGGAGACAATGAGGGACTGTTTTCTCTTTTTACAGTAAAAACACAAAAGTCAAAAAGACATTGCAGGACTTGTTTTTACAGGTGTGGTTTGGCACACTGGGGTGGGTTCCCAGTGTGCTTCCTGTATTTTATTTTTGTAAGGGAGACTGAAGCTGACAGGGATTGGTCCCCTGTCGGCACACAAAACTCATCTGTGCTTGGGGGGCATGATGCCAAGGGGGATCGGGTACCTACTTGTCACACAAATGAAACAAATAGGGGGAGATTATGCTGACAAGGATTGGGCTCCCCTGAAAGCAAATGAACTGGGGAAGGGCATGCCAACGGGGGATTGGGCACCCCTGAAGGCAGCTTATTGGGGACTGTGACAGGTGGACGGTGATAGCCGCTGCCATGTTTATTGAAATGTTACACCAGGCAAGACACCCCCTGCGATGAGGGGAAGCTCCCTTATTGCTGTGGTGAAATCGTTTCAAGTTGGTGGCACACTTTTGCACTGCTGTCGTAGACAGTGTACTATTTTATTCATGCCACAGAGCTCAGCCTGAAAAAACAGTGGTGCCATGGCCACAACAAACTGCACCTCCAAAACCTGCTATTCCAAGCTACTGGACTATGTTGCTTGTGCATGTGCAAGATAAAATAAAAATGTCTGTGTTATGAGCATTTGTTGCAGTCTCGCTATGTACACTTGTAACTTTGGAAATTTCCAATATTGTCTCCCCATAAACAACCCGAGCAGAGAGTGCACTAGGATTGTGGTGCTACAATTCTGTAATAAACAAAAAAACAAACAAAGCAGAGCACACACTAACCTCAAATAGATAACCAGGGCACTTGTCTTATTTAAAAATAAAATGAAGCATTGTCTGACACGTTTCAGATGTGCTTCCATCCTTTATCAAAGACTCACCGATATTTTCAACATAGCTGTGTTATTACCCCACCTAATGTATGTGACAGCTATCATTTTTCAAATCCTGGACAAAAGTGTTTTCAGTTCAGTGCATTGCAGTTGTTCAGAATTACTTTTTTGGCATGGATTTGAAAATTTTCTGTGAGGTGTACTGTACATGCAGTGAGTTCATGAGAAAGTTATGTTGAAAACTAGTGGTGAAAATGATTACAAATGGGAGATATGCGAGTATTTGTCGCAGTTTCATTGGCCTGCACAAAACTTTGGTGATATTATATATTTTGATGCCACATTTTCAACATCTCCTTGTTATTATAACACCACGGCTGTCATTTCTCTACAGGTATTTCTTTTTTTCCTGACTATAGGTGAAGGGAAGCAGCTCAAACTGAGCGAGAAGCACGAACATTTGGGGGGGCTTCATGTAATTCAGAAGTAACTTGTTTATTTTTGACCAATTGTTAGGGTTATCTGGCTTTATTTTCCTTTTCTCTTCTTAAATACACTTGAAAGGGAGCTGCTCAGACTGTGTGAGCTGCAGAACTGTTTAATTTTTGGGTAAACAGCAATGGTGTGCTGTAAGGGGCGCTTGTGATAAAAGTGAAGGGCACTGTACCTGGGTAGCCTGGAGCTGCAGTAGTGAACCCAGTGTTGCACTTGAGCTGCAGGCAGAGGCTTTGGGGTAATTGATTTCATTTGTGCTTATTTGATTGTTTTTCCACTGAAGTGAGGGGGATTAGCCCTGCCCAACCCTCCCCCATCCGTCTCACCCACAGCTCTCCACCTTTATAGGAGGGCTGCCAGGGTAAGGGGCATCAGCTTCCTGCTTCTAAGCAGGACAGGTGCATTTCCAACAATAACATATAGCGAGTACTTAAGAAAGAGAGAGACAGCACTCTGAAATACAGCAGGGCCCTAAATAGGTAAGAGGTATATACAGAACTGCACAGGGGGAGGGAGAGAAAGACCAAAAAGGGATGGGGGCTGGCATAGTAGAAGGATACAGCCAGTAAAGTTCAGTGTCACTGGTGGTAATGTGCATAGATAATAAGGACAGAGAAGATGCTTGGGGTGGTGCAGTGTAGTGGGTGGGGGGGCTGCAGTGTTCAGGAGAACATGCTGTACTACCCCATCTGTAAGCACTCCTCTGGGTTGAGGGAGGAAGTTACCTGTCTCTGTGCCGAGTTTGCTAGGATTCAGGGGACCTTCACCCTCACCCAAAGATCTCCAGGTCTACAACCACAACCTCAAAGGATACCCAGGAGTAGGAGTGATTGGACCTAGGTGGGCTCAGAAATTGAGGTGGGGAAGTCTGAAGCACATCCCCCAACTGGTTCAGCTTACTAACTCCTGTGCTGTATTAGAGGAGTGGGACATCCCAACAGAGGCACCCGTAGCTGAGATCAGGGAGGATGAGTGTGTCCTCCATGATGGAGCCGAAGGTAGGGGAGGTAGAGAAACCCAGAGGACGAGGAGGAAGCTTCTACTGGTGGGTAACTCGGATTGTCGGAAGAGTTACTTTAGGGGAACCTATCAGGAAGGACAGGGAGGTCAAGTGCATCCCCGAAGCACGGCATGGAGGGATGGGAAGGAGATTGATAGGTTCACAGGGGCAATAGCAAGGGGGGAGTAACTGGATGGGGGGGCCTGAACAAGTAGCACACGCAGTCTCCTTCTCAGAAGTTCTACCTGTTCACAGCAGGGGGCATGATGGGACACTTTGCATGCAGGAATGCAGCTCCTGGTTGAAGGACTGGTGCGTAAGGGAGGGGTTTGGCTTCATGGGGGACAGGGGCCCCACCTGGATGGATGCAAGCCTGTATAAGGATGATGGCCTGCATCCATCCAGGAAGTGGACCACAATACTGAGTGAAATGTTTTATTGCTTCAGCAATGAACATTTAAACTGGCCAAGTAATTGAAGCCATGAGGGTCAGGAGGTTTAGTAACTCTCCTCCAAGGGCACAAGCAGGGAAATAAATTACAGCAAGTGTAACTGAAGTTGGGGGGCCAAAATGGTGGAAATGGGACCACACACAAAAGGTAACTGGGGTTGGGAAAGGAAGCAGAAGAGAAATAACAGGGGCAGATGGAGTAATTTAAAATGCACAGCTTGGAAGGCCATGGTATGGTACAGCAATACACTCGGGGATGATATATAGGCCTCCAGGATAGGGGAGGAAGTGGACAGGGAGCTAGTGGAAATTTACATGAGATGGCAGTGAAAGGTACAATTCTACTGATGAGGGATTTCAATATACCAGCTGTGGATTGGACCACCCAGGCAGCTGGTTCAGCCAGAAGCAGATGCTTCCTAGATTCCCTACAGGAGGCAGGTCACAGGCAACTTGTGCTTGATCCCACCAGGGACAGAGTGATTCTAGATCTAGTGATGACCAATGGGGATAGAATTGTAGTTATCGGGGTAGAAGGGCAACTGGGATCCAGTGATCACCACATAGTGCAGTTTAGCATGGGGACAGGGACTCAGTCAATCCACACTAGGGCAAAGGTTATGGATTTCAAAAAGGCAGATTTTGCAGAAATGGGAGAGGTATCAATATAGCCCTGTACAAAAAGGGTGATGGGGGGTGGAAGAGCAGAGAGCACCTAAAAGAGCCATAGTAGCAGTGACAAACCAATGCACAAGATTGGTATCCAAATGCAAGAGAAGGAGAAAGCCACTATGGTTCTCTAAAGAGGTACTAGACAAAGCAAAGGTTGAAAGGGTAGGGTTCAGCAAATATAAGGAGACCCAAGGGGGGAGAAGACAGGGAGGTGCACCTAGAGTGTCTAAGGGAAGTAGGGAGGGCAGTAAATAGAGCAAAGGTGTAGACAGAGGAAGGATTAGCACAAACAGTAAAGAAAGGGGACAAGACATTCTACAGGTACATCAGCAAAAGCAGAAAGACTGGGGGAATGGTAACGCTCAAATGGGAAGAAGGGGAGTATAAGGAGAAAGACAGGGATAAGGCAGAAATACTGAATAAATACTTCTGTTCAGTATTCCCAGAAGAGGGGGAGGAACAGGGACCTTAGCTGAGCAACAGATACCAAGGGAAGGGAGAGTTGGACAATAGTGCATTCACAGGGGAGAGTCTCCTGCAGGAGCTCATTAAATTGAAGGTGGACAAAGTGATGGGGCTAGATAGAATACATCCAAGGATAATAATAGAGCTTCAAAGAGAGCTGGCAGTCTTGTTCACAGAGTCACTCAACACAGGAGTGATGCCAGAGGATTGGAGGAGGACACATATGGTCCCGCTACACAAATCCAACAGTAGAGAGGAGGCAGGGAACTACATGCCTGTCAATCTCACCTCAGTAGTGGGGAAGATCATGAAGGCACTACTTAAAGAAAGGATAGTGGGACATCTAGAAGCCATCGATGCCCAGGACCCTAGGCAGCATGGGTTCACAGCAGGTAGGTCATGTCAGACGAATGGACAAATCTGAAAGATTTCTTTAATTGGATGATGAAGGAAGTAAATCCGGGAAGGGGGTGGTGGACATTGCCTACCCTAATTTCAGCAAAGCCTGTGATACTGTCCCACATAAGAGGTTGGCTAATAAAATGGGTTGTCTGGGCATGGGAGACAAGGTGGTAAACTGAACTGGCTAATGGACAGGAGGCAGAGGGTGGTAGTAAATGGGGTACAATCTGGGAAGAGGAGGTGACAAGCAGGGTACCTCTAAGATCAGTCCTTGGGCCGTTCTTCTCTATGACTTCATTAGTGATATTGCAGAGGACCTGGAAGGAAAGGTCTGTCTATTTGCAGATAACATCAAGACCTGTAACAGAGTGATGCTCCAGAAGGGGTGGAGAAAATGAGGAAGGACCTAGGGAAGCTTGAGAAATGGTTACAGTAGTGGCAACTGAGGTTTAATTCAAAGAAGTGTAAAAATTATGCATCTGGGCCATTGAAATCCTGGAAAGAGCTACAGGATAGGGGAAGGGAGTTGCTGGCAACCACCAAGGAAGAAAGGGACCTAGGGGTTATTATTTCAGTTGACCTGAACATGTCAAGGCAGATTACAAAGGCAGCATGGAAGGCCAATGGCATGCTGGGGTGCATAGGCAGGGGTATCATTAGCAGAAGGTGGGAGGTAGTGATGTCAGTGTATAAAACCCTGTAATGCTTTACATGGAGTACTGTGTGCAGTTCTGGTGGTTGCAACTTAGAAATGACATTTAACAGGCTGGAGATGGTCCAGAGAAGGCGACTAAGATGGTACAGGGCTTGCAATCACAAAACTTATGAGGCAAGATTAAGAGACCTCAATGTGTACTCACTGGAGGTGAGGAGGGAAAGAGGGAGCATGCTAGACACATTCAAGTACCTCAAGGGCATAAACAAGGGTGCAGGGGGGAGACATCTTCCAATACATGAGGAGTACAAGAATGAGGGGACATGACTTGAAATTGGAAGGTGGAGGGTTAATAGGGAATGTGAAGACGTTTTTCTTTATGGAGCAGTTGGTCAATGCATAGAATGGTTTGCTACAGGAGTTGGTGGAAGCAAGCTCTGTGGTTGGATATAAACATGCATGGGGCAGGCATAGGGGAACTGTAGAGGTAAAGCAGTGGGAAATCAGAATCCAAAGTACAGGGCTTAAGGGCAGACTGGATTGGCCTAGTGGTCCTTAACTGCTGACAATTTCCATGTTTCTGTTTTTCTAAATCAGGATACTATTATTCTATCTCAAAATGTAAGGAAATATATACAGTATATGGATTGGTGGAGGGATGGGGGCACAGGGTCTGAAGTACCCTGTGCTTCCATAGTAAAATAAGGATGCTATTGTACTATCTAAAAAAAAGAGAAAATAAATTGTAAAAAAAAGTTGTTAATGCACCATAGGGCTAAAGCATAAACAGTAGGGTAATGCAACCTTAGGGTTCCCAAGCTTAATACCCTACCCCCACCCTCGGTTTCTAACTGTAAGACCCCACCCTCCACCCTACATGCAGAAACAGGTATAAGGGGTTTGCCTTGGGGTTGTAAACCCTAATGCTACCCCCATTCTGTTATTCTGTACCCATGTTACCTTACTTAGTCTTGGAATGGGGTGAGCATTAGGGTTGCAACCTCAAGGCAGGGTCTTTGGGCTGGAAGCCGAGGGAGGGGTGAGGTGTTAGGCTTTGGAACCCTAAGGTCACATTTCCCTACTTTTTATGCTTCAGCCATAATGCTGCATTAATGAAGACAGGGGCATGATTGTGCTCCTATAGTTAGGGATGGGTAGCCCATTTAAAATTAAATCTCAAATTTTGCATTTTTAATAACTTAACAACTGATCAATGTGTACCCCCCCCCCCCACAAATGGGGGTTCCCAACAAGTCTTCCTCGAGCTTGCCTAAATGCTCACTGCCAGGCTGGTGTTCTGCTAAACGTTATTGCCAGAGAGAGCCTGTGTACTGCCTCTTTTATTTTGTCCAGGTCCATCTTGAAAATGAATGTTACTCAAAGATGTTTGCCTGGTAAAATAAAGATTTGATTGATTAATTGATTGATTGGTTGATTAATTGATTTAAGGGCTGCCTAGCTTGCAGTGTATAATTGTTCTGGGTGGTGGTTGAGTGTTGTCATGTTCGAGTCCTGCCTGGGCTGCCTGATAATTGCTCCATTTCTGCCATTGCTAATTGCACAGAGGGAGCTCTGTTAGATGTATTTGTTTGCTGAAAATCTATTAGAGTGATAATGATAATGTAGTTTGTCTAACCTGCCCTCTTTGCAGCAAGGACTGTTTTGTTTATTCCTACGACTTTGGCCCAGGACTGTGAATTGGACCAATCAGTACCGGTGGGAACACAAATGGAGCCGGACTACAGGAGCTGTCTAGAGTCAAAATCTGTAGAAATTGTAGTTTGGGGCTTTTGGCGGCTTTTCACACCTGAAGGGGGTGCCCTTGTTGTGACAGACAGATCAGCTGACTGAACCTTTTGGATTCTAGGAAAATTCCAAGGCTTGCTGCAGTTTGAGTCAGATCTCAGTTGGGAGTTGGAAAAGCAACAGCTTGAGACAGTTTGAGCAGCTGTCTGTGTAGTTTCATGTGGAAGAACTGTGGAAAGGTCGGAGGTTTGGCCTACGTGCCTGCCTGTTGCCCTGAGAGGAGAAAGAGAATTATTTTAGACTAAATCCGAGTCTGTGAGAACGAAGTAAGCCACTGATTTTTACCAGGCTCATACCTGAAGAAGACAAAGATTTTGCTGAATGCGATCAGCCTGCCAGGATTTCCAACTGCTTTTGAATCCCCAGTTTGTGCAGAGACTTTCGCATCGTGACTAGAGAGCAGTTTGCCTGGTACGGTAGAATTTCCTTACATGTAAATGTGCTGTGAGTTGTTAGTGGGTCGTGATTTGGTTCCCCATTGTGTGAACTGTGTTCTTTTTTTTTAATTTGTGTTTTCTGACATAGATTTCACACACATGCAGTCAAAGTCACAAAATGCGCTGTTAGATTAGGATACAGGATTCCAATATACATTTGCTTTATATACTATCAAAAGATATCAGTAGTTCTAAGTAACCCTGAGTACTTCTCCCAGAACATCAAGCCCCAAAGCAATTACCAATGCTTTATGATATGTCTAAGGAACAAAATCAGGATCTATCCTTAAATAGTAGAGCCCCCACCTCTTCCATGTAAGTCTAATATTTTGTATGCAATCTTGAATAGTTGCATTAATACTTTCCATCTGATACATTTCTAGCATGATTGATCTCCAGTCCTGGATGGTAGGAATCTGTTGGGACATCCATCTCCTGGTGATTGCTTTTTTGGATGCTACAAGAAGAAATTGGTAACAGTGTTTTGAACCATTGAGGGGAATGGTCGAGGTATATAGAAAGCAAAATAATCTCCCACGTTAATTCTATAGGTTCCCCCAAACAATTAGACAGCTCCAACTGTAGGCTGCATCAAAAGGGCATTAGAAGGGGGCAATGCCATAAAATATGACCCAGCTCAGCTAACAAACACCCACATTTTCTCCAACAGTGACCATAGGTGTCTGAAAGAAATTTGGTTAGAATCACTGGGGCTCGAAAATATCTAGTTTGAATTTTCCAGGAAAACTCCCACCAAAAGGGGGGGGAGAATCACCTGGATTGCGGGAAGGATCACTGCGGCCCAATCAGAAAATTGAACTTCCGAGGTCAGATCTTTATTCCATTTATCCAGTATTGACTTTGTAGAATCTCCCATCAACTCTCTCAGTGCTTTGTATATATTACCTATCAGATGATCACAATAGGATCCCTTTGTGGAATCGATAAACATTTTTAATAAGGGTGAGTTTAGGGTAGGGAGTTTAATAGATATTGACCGGTGACGAAGTATCTAGTTCTTTACTTGGCGATATTGAAAAAATCTGTATTTCTGAGCCTATATTGAATTCTGAGTTTGTCAAAAGGTAATAGCCCCTTCTCATCCAAGAATTGGAACAGATGTGACAGGCCTAAATTGCACCAGTGGGAGAAGGCCAGATCCACATGGGAGGGCTGGAAGAGGTCATCCTTAGAGATTATTTTGCAATAGTAATATATTGGTTTAAGTTCTTGTTTAGTTCGTAACCTGTACCAAATTTGAAGAGTACTGGATGTTATTTGAGTAAACTGCTTCAATGAGGAGATGTTATTTGTGGAGAAAAGAGAAGAGCTGGGATATCATACATGTCATTTAGGATGAACTCCAAGACTTCCATGAGGCTGAGTAACTTCAGTCAGCCAAGTATAAGAGCACATAGAAAAGATGCCTGAGCATATAGTTTAAGATTAGGTAAATGTGCACCACCTTGGGCAATGACAGTTTCAGAATAAAGAGGAATTCTAGGACGTTGTTTACCCCATACAAATCTGGAGAGCAATTTGTCAAATGATTTAAAGTAGAAAGATGAGGAAAGTAGGAATACTTTGAAAAAGGTATAAAAGCGGTGGGACATTCATATGGATAGTTTAGATCCATTGGAAAAATGATAATGGGAGAGAGACCACCTTTCTAGGTCTTTTGGATAGGGATGGTAAGAGGTTCATAATTGATCATCTCCATCACCTCCAAATTCAATGGGATATGTATCCCAAGTATTTTAGGTTCATAGATTTACATTTCAAAGGAAGGACGTGACAAAGAGTATTTGTTGAGGAAGAGTTGAAAAGGAGAGCTTCCGATTTTGCAGTGTTTAGTTTAAAACCTGCAATGGCCTCATGCTTTCTAAGAATCTTCCATACAGCAAGAATGGAGGTTTCTGGAGAAAGAAGGGTTAAAAGAATGTCATCAGCAAACATACTGGCTTTGTATTGTCGTTGACCCAGTGGGATTCCTTCCACCGCTAGGGAAGTTTTGAGGGCCTTTCCCAGTGACTCCATATAAAGGCCAAATAAAAGGGGTGACAGAGGACAACCCTGATGAGTGCCCTGAGATAAGGTAAAAGGAGAGGAAACTCCTCCATTGACCCTAACATATGCCCTTGGGGCTGTATAGATATTCCTCAACCTTTTTAAGAAAGATTCAGGAAAGTGGAACCTTAACAGGGTGTCCCAGAGGAATGGCCAAGACACCCTGTCAAAGGCCCTATCTGCATCCAGACTAATAACTGCAGCTGGGCTCTGTCTGTCTCATATATATTCCATAAGTATTAAGGTCTTGTGGATATCTGTAGTGTTTCTATTCCTGATAAAACCAGATTGGTCTGTGTGGATTAGGCAAGGTAGAATTCTTTCCAATCGAGAAACCCAAATTGCAGTAAAGAGCTTACAGTCTGTGTTAAGGATTGAAATTGGACTATAGGAAGAAGTATTAGTGGGATCATTGTTTGGTTTTAGTAAGGTGGTTAGGATGGCATAGGCCAGGTGGGGGCCATCATACCTCCTAAATGTTAGAAGTAACTCAGAATAAATTTTGTTCTATAAATGTCTTGCCTCATTCTTCCAGGAACCCATCAGATCCTGGACAGCGATGGGATGAAAGAGATTTGATGTGGTGAGAGATCTCTTCAGATGAAATTGGGGATTCCAACAGATCCCTTTGGGCTGTGGAGAAGCAAGGGAAAGGGAGGTCTCTTAGGAAGGATTGTCTCTTCTCAGGGGGAGATGACGAATCTTCTTGGTATAATTTTTGAAAGAAGCTAACAAAAGACCAGGTGATAACTGCCTCTCTGTGTGACAGTTTCCTGTGGTAGGTCTTTGATTTTCAAGACAGTGGAGGAGCTCTTCTGACCCTGAAGGCGATGGGCCAATCTGCATGCACCCCTTGTTCCACCACCGTATCTGGTCTGTTTTAAATACAGGAGGGTTTGTTGGATTTTGAGATCCATTAGCTTCTGTATTTCTGCCTTAATATCACAAATCTTTTGTTGAGCCTCTCTGTCCCCTTCTGTGTATAGCAGCTGGTAAGTTCTTAAGTGCTCCATTAAAGTATTATACTGAAATTCAAGCCCCCGTCCCCCCCGTCTCCTAGAGGTGTAGTCTATAATTTCCCCTCTAAGAGTTGCCTTGAGGGCATCCCATATCAGGGTTTGTGGTATATCTGGGGAGGCATTTTCTGCAAGAAAGAGTGGAATACGTGTTTTAATGTGTTCCACATATTGTTTGTCTTTAATAAAACTGAATTAAAACTCCAAAGTGTTTGTTTTTCATCCTCCTAAATCTATTGTAAGGATAGTAATAATAATAAATGTATTTATATGGTGCCTTTCCATTGCCAAGACATCTAACAATATAAAAACAAGTCCCACAACATCAAATGACAGATCATTACAATTAAAATCAAATATCAGTACAGCAATTACACACTTCAATTCACTAAAAAAGCTTTTTGCCACATACAGGTTTATAAGCCCCACTTAAATTCCTCCACAGTTGCATGCTTCCGTAACCAGCAAGGTAGAGAATTCCAAAGGGTGGGGGCTGCATAAGCAAAAGCTCTTGAACTAGATGACTTCAAATTCACCCTTGGAATCTCTAACAACCCCTCGTCAGCCTGGTGGAGTGATCATCCAGGGCAGTAAGGAATCAGAAGCTCTTTCAGATAGTTCAGGCCCTGTCCATGTAGGGCTTTAAAAATCAGTAAGCTGACTTTAAAAGTGATCCGCCACTGTACTGGCAGCCAGAGCAGTTCTTGGAGCAGCAGAGTAATATGACAGGATCGAGTAGATCCTGTCAACAGCCACGATGCTGCATTCTGCACCAGCTGCAGATAGGATTTCAACCCCAGAAAGCCCTAGATAAATAGAGTTGCAGTAATCCAAGCATGAGGACACAAAGGAGTGGACCAAGGTAGCAAGGTTGTCAGATGGAACCAGATGCCTAATCCTGGTGATATTCCTAAATGATAAAGGAGGTTTTGATGACAGCTGACACCTGACAATGCAGGGTCAGTCCATCATCAAACACTACCCCAGATTATGCACCCATTCAGAGGCTGGAAGTGAGACACTGCCAAGGAAAATTCCAGAGGGTGCAAAACACCTGACCCCTCTATCTGATGACCCGGGTCCACAACCAATACCTCAGTCTTTTCTGAGTTCAACTTCAGGATGAGGGGTTGATGGTCAGAGAGAATCATAGGGTTAATGGTAATGTCATATACCTGACTCAAATGTTCAAAAGTGATCAAGAAGTAGTTTAGTTTAGAATAAGCATGATGCCTGTTTGAGTAGTAGGTAAAACCCAGGTTTGAAGGAAAAAACAGTGCCAGACATCTATAATTCCTAAGTGGTTTATCTTATTTTAAGCTATTTAGCTGTATCTGATTGGCTTCAGTGGCAGTTAGAACTGTCCAATTGGGCAGAAATAGTAAAATTCAAATCTCCTCCTAGGATTAGCTGCCCTTGAAGGAGGTCCACGATCTGTGTCAACAAATGCTGGGCCACGAGAGCTTAGACATAGGTGGGAGATATGCACTACCAAAGTGACTTCCTGAGAATAAAGCCTCCCCTGTAGGATGATAAACCAGCCTTGTTTGTCTCTGAAGGGCTGAAAGACTTCTAATGATGTAGTGGATGGAACCAAGATGGCAGCCACCCTACGACGTCCACTAGGGTGAGATGAGGCATAAAGTTTATATCTCCTTCCCCAGATAAGTTTTTTGTGTTCCTCATCTGATAGGTGCATTTCTTGAATCATATAAAGGTCAGCATTTTGTTTTTTAATATATTGGATAAAACGAGAACGCTTTCTCGTATTGTGTAGACCATTAACGATCTGGGAGAATATCTTTACTGGTGAAGCAGACATAGCATAATAAGTAACCTATATTGGTTTGTCTGTCCACCAGGGAAAGAGTTGAGCCATCCATTTGGACTGCCTCTCTGGGAGGACCAGAGTCACATGCTGAAGAACCACTGGTATCCACAACTCATACCAGCTACAATAAAAATTTTAACAATTATATAATTATTGCGTATGTGTGTTTTTTCCTTCCCATGAACCAACCATATTACCCACCCATGTTTTCCATGTTTTATCCTCCCCATTTATAATGAGGAGGAATAAACTGGAAAAATCCCTCCATCCGTATCAAACTTTAGTATTAACCCCCTTTTGTAACCCATTAATTGATACAAAATAGGCCCTTAACACCAGGGCCTAGGGTAAAACTTATCAACAGGTCCCTAAACAGGGATAAGAACATTGCAAACTGTAAAAATTGTAATGTAATAACTAAAAACATTGTGACTCCCATCTGTGTGGTGTCCATCTGTGGGCACCTACATGGGGCCACGGTTAGCTCCCTGTCAGGGAACAATATGAGGAATGGGATCCTTCCGTCCCCCAACTAGACAGAAAGCCATAAGGGGAATACTAGGAGTACTCAGAAAATGAAGGCTCCAGAAGGGAAACCTCCATTAGTATGGTCCTCCATTAGCCTTGGGTGTTGTATATTCATTAACCTCGCCTCCCTCCAAGATAAATGTACTCTCCCGTCCCCGGTCAGTGCTGGGATTCATTATATGGCAAAGGGAAGATCAAAATAAATAATCAGTCACTCCCAACTGATTTACTTTTAAGCTAATACATACATATGTCTCCATTAATGGCTAGAAATGGCTGAGAGAGAAAGGAAAAAAATAAATAAATAATATGTGTACACACACACACACATATATATATATATATATATATACAGGTATATGTAAAGTCAAACAAAGTTCTGTTGTCCTGAAGCCTCTTTTACTACATCCCCTAATCTTCATGCCATATTCCAAGGATATTCAATCCTCAGGAAATAAGTCTTCTAAATGGTGCAGGACTCTGCTCAGATTAAGTCTTTCCTTAGTAAAAATCACTATTTCTGACATGGCCTGAGACATCTGTGACCTGAAAATAAGACTCTGCTTAGTTTTAGTTTTCCCAGAGGTGTGAGTCCTATTATCCATTTAATAATATTAGTAAGCCACAAAACTCTGGGCTACATCTTATTGATCATTCGAGCATGTGAGAATCTGTATTTAGGGGTGACAATGAACTCCTTTAATATACAGTGTTGATCCAGAAGATATCTTCCATGATGTTGGTCTACAACCACAACCTCAAAGGATGCCCAGGAGTAGGAGTGATTGGACCTAGGTGGGCTCAGAAATTGAGGTGGGGAAGTCTGAAGCACATCCCCCAACTGGTTCAGCTTACTAACTCCTGTGCTGTATTAGAGGAGTGGGACATCCCAACAGAGGCACCCGTAGCTGAGATCAGGGAGGATGAGTGTGTCCTCCATGATGGAGCCGAAGGTAAGGGGAGGTAGAGAAACCCAGAGGACGAGGAGGAAGCTTCTACTGGTGGGTAACTCGATTGTCGGAAGAGTTACTTTAGGGGAACCTATCAGGAAGGACAGGGAGGTCAAGTGCATCCCCGGAAGCACGGCATGGAGGGATGGGAAGGAGATTGATAGGTTCACAGGGCAATAGCAGAATGGAGTAACTGGATGGGGGCCTGAACAAGTAGCACACGCAGTTCTCCTTCTCAGAAGTTCTACCTGTCTCACAGCAGGGGCATGATGGGACACTTTGCATGCAGGAATGCAGCTCCTGGTTGAAGGACTGGTGCGTAAGGGAGGGTTTGCTTCATGGGGGACAGGGCCCCACCTGGATGGATGCAAGCCTGTATAAGGATGATGGCCTGCATCCATCCAGGAAGTGGACCACAATACTGAGTGAAATGTTTTATTGCTTCAGCAATGAATATTTAAACTGGCCAAGTAATTGAAGCCATGAGGGTCAGGAGGTTTAGTAACCTCCAAGGGCACATGCAGGGAATTAAATTACAGCAAGTGTAAATGAAGTTGGGGGGCCAAAATGGTGGAAATGGGACCCCACACAAAAGGTAATTGAGGTTGGGGAAGGAAGCAGGAGAGAAATAAAGGGCAGATGGAGTAATTTTAAATGCACAGCTTGGAAGGCCATGGTATGGTAGAGCATACACTTGGGAGTGATATACAGGCCTCCAGGATAGGGGAGGAAGTGGACAGGGAGCTAGTGGAAGAAATACATGAGATGGCAGTTAAAGGTGCAATTCTACTGATGAGGGATTTCAATATACCAGTTGTGGATTGGACCACCCAGGCAGCTGCTTCAGCCAGAAGCAGAGGCTTCCTAGATTTCCTACAGGAGGCAGGTCTCAGGTAGCTTGTGCTTGATCCCACCTGGGACAGGGCGATTCTAGATCTGGTGATGACCAATGGGGATATAATTGTAGTTGTCAGGGTAGAAGGGCAACTGGGATCCAGCGATCACCACATAGTGCAGTTTAGCATGGGGACAGGGACTCAGTCAATCCACACTAGGGCAAAGGTTAGGATTTCAAAAAGGCAGATTTTGCAGAAATGGGGAGAGGTATCAATATAGCCCTGTACAAAAAGGGTGATGGGGGTGGAAGAGCAGTGAGAGCACCTAAAAAGAGCCATAGTAGCAGTGACAAACCAATGCACAAGATTGGTATCCAAATGCAAGAGAAGGAGAAAGCCACTATGGTTCTCTAAAGAGGTACTAGACAAAGCAAAGGTTGAAAGGGTAGGGTTCAGCAAATATAAGGAGACCCAAGGGGGGGAGACAGGGAGGTGCACCTAGAGTGTCTAAGGGAAGTAGGGAGGGCAGTAAAAAGAGCAAAGGTGTAGACAGAGGAAGGATTAGAACATGCAGTAAAGAAAGGGGACAAGACATTCTACAGGTACATCAGCAAAAGCAGAAAGACTGGAGGGATTGTAACGCTCAAATGGGAAGAAGAGGAGTATAAGGTGAAAGACAGGGATAAGGCAGAAATACTGAATAAATACTTCTGTACAGTATTCACAGAAGAGGGTGAGGGACAGAAACCTCAGATGAGCAACATATACCAAGGGAAGGGATTGGTGGACAATAGTGCATTCACAGGGGAGAGTCCTGCAGGAGCTCATTAAATTGAAGGTGGACAAAGTGATGGGGCTAGATAGAATACATCCAAGGATAATAATAGAGCTTCAAAGAGAGCTGGCAGTCTTGTTCACAGAGTCACTCAACACAGGAGTGATGCCAGAGGATTGGAGGAGGACACATATGGTCCCGCCACACAAATCCAACAGTAAGAGGAGGCAGGGAACTACATGCCTGTCAGCCTCACCTCAGTAGTGGGGAAGATCATGGAGGCACTACTTAAAGAAAGGATAGTGGGACATCTAGAAGCCATCGATACCCAGGACCCTAGGCAGCATGGGTTCACAGCAGGTAGGTCATGTCAGACGATTGGACAAATCTGATAGATTTCTTTAATTGGATGATGAAGGAAGTAAATTCCGGGAGGGGGTGGTGGACATTGCCTACCCTAATTTCAGCAAAGCCTGTGATACTGTTCCACATAAGAGGTTGGCTAATAAAATGGGTTGTCTGGGCATGGGAGACAAGGTGGTAAACTGAACTGGCTAATGGACAGGAGGCAGAGGGTGGTGTAATATGTACAATCTGGGAAGAGGAGGTGACAAGCAGGGTACCTCTAAGATCAGTCCTTGGGCCGTTCTTTCTATGACTTCATTAGTGATATTGCAGAGGACCTGGAAGGAAAGGTCTGTCTATTTGCAGATAACATCAAGATCTGTAACAGAGTGATGCTCCAGAAGGGTGGAGAAATGAGGAAGGACCTAGGAAGCTTGAGAAATGGTTACAGTAGTGGCAACTGAGGTTTAATTCAAAGAAGTGCAAAAATTATGCATCTGGGCCACAGAAATCCTGGGGAGAGCTACAGGATAGGGGGAGGGAGTTGCTGGCAACCACCAAGGAAGAAAGGGACCTGGGGGGTTATTATTTCAGATGACCTGAACATGTCAAGGCAGATTACAAAGGCAGCATGGAAGGCCAATGGCATGCTGGGGTGCATAGGCAGGGGTATCATTAGCAGAAGGTGGGAGGTAGTGATGTCAGTGTATAAAACCCCTGTAATGCTTTACATGGAGTACTGTGTGCAGTTCTGGTGGTTGCAGCTTAGAAATGACATTTAACAGGCTGGAGATGGTCCAGAGAAAGGCGACTAAGATGGTACAGGGCTTGCAATCACAAAACTTATGAGGCAAGATTAAGAGACCTCAATGTGTACTCACTGGAGGTGAGGAGGGAAAGAGGGGACATGCTAGAAACATTCCAAGTACCTCAAGGGCATAAACAAGGTGCAGGGGGAGACATCTTCCAATACATGAGGAGTACAAGAATGAGGGGACATGACATGAAATTGGAAGGTGGAAGGTTAATAGGGAATGTGAGGATGTTTTTCTTTATGGAGCAGTTGGTCAATGCATATAATGGTATGCCACAGGAATTAATGGAAGCAAGCTCTGTGGTTGGATATAAACATGTATGGGGCAGGCATAGGGGAACTGTAGAGGTAAAGCAGTGGGAAATCAGAAGCCAAAGTACAGGGCTTAAGGGCAGACTGGACTGGCCTAGTGGTCCTTAACTGCTGACAATTTCTATGTTTATATTTTTCTAAATAAGGATACTATTATGCTATCTCAAAACGTAAGGAAATACATATATACATTGGTGGAGGGATGGGAACACAGGGTCTGAAATATGTGCTTCCATAGTAAAATAAGGATGCTATTGTACTATCTAAAAAAAGAGAAAATAAATTGTAAAAAGTTGTTAATGCACCATAGGGCTAAAGCATAAACAGTAGGGTAATGCAACCTTAGGGTTCCCAAGCTATACCCTACCCCCACCCTGGTTTCTAACTGTAAGACCCCACCCTCCACCCTACATGCAGAAACAGGTATAAGGGGTTGCCTTGGGGTTGTAAACCTAATGCTACCCCATTCTGTTATTCTGTACCCATGTTACCTTACTTAGTCTTGGAATGGGGTGAGCATTAGGGTTGCAACCTCAAGGCAGGGTCTTAGGGCTGGAAGCCGAGGGAGGGGTGAGGTGTTAGCTTTTGAACCCTAAGGTCACATTTCCTACTTTTTATGCTTCAGCCATAATGCTGCATTAATGAAGATGGGCATGATTGTGCTCCTATAGTTAGAGATGGGTAGCCCATTTAAAATTAAATCTCAAATTTTGCATTTTAATAACTTAACAACTGATCAATGTGTATCCCCCACAAATGGGGGTTCCCAACAAGTCTTCCTGAGCTTGCCTAAATGCTCACTGCCAGGCTGGTGTTCTGCTAAGCGTTATTGCCAGAGAGAGTCTGTGTACTGCCTCTTTTTTTGTCCAGGTCCATCTTGAAAATGAATGTTACTCAAAGATGTTTACCTGGTAAAATAAAGATTTGATTGATTAATTGATTGATTGATTATAAGAGCTGCCTAGCTTGCAGTGTATAATTGTTCTGGGTGGTGGTTGAGTGTTGTCATGTTCGAGTCCTGCCTGGGCTGCCTGATAATTGCTCCATTTCTGCCATTACACTGTACAGAGGGAGCTCTGTTAGATGTATTTGTTTGCTGAAAATCTATTAGAGTGATAATGATAATGTAGTTTGTCTAACCTGCCCTCTTTGCAGCAAGGACTGTTTTGTTTATTCCTACGACTTTGGCCCAGGACTGTGAATTGGACCAATCAGTACCGTGGGAACACAAATGGAGCTGGACTACAGGAGCTGTCTAGAGTCAAAATCTGTAGGAATTGTAGCTTTGGCACCTTTTACACTGAAGGGGGCCCTTGTTGTGACTGACAGATCAGCTGACTGAAACTTTTGGATTCTAGGAAAATTCCAAGGCTTGCTGCAGTTTGAGTCAGATCTCAGTTGGGAGTTGGAAAAGCAACAGCTTGAGACAGTTTGAGCAGCTGTCTGTGTAGTTTCATGTGGAAGAACTGTGGAAAGGTCGGAGGTTTGGCCTACGTGCCTGCCTGTTGCCCTTGAGAGGGAGAAAAGAGAATTATTTCAGACTAAATCCGAGTCTGTGAGAACGAAGTAAGCCACTGATTTTTTACCAGGCTCATACCTGAAGAAGACCAAAGATTTTGCTGAATGCGATCAGCCTGCCAGGATTTCCAGCTGCTTTTGAATCCCCGGTTTGTGCAGAGACTTTACGATCGTGACTGGAGAGCAGTTTGCCTGGTACGGTAGAATTTCCTTACATGTAAATGTGCTGTGAGTTGTTAGTGGGTCGTGATTTGGTTCCCCATTGTGTGAACTGTGTTCTTTTTTTTTAATTTGTGTTTTCTGACATAGATTTCACACACATGCAGTCAAAGTCACAAAATGCGCTGTTAGATTAGGATACAGGATTCCAATATACATTTGCTTTATATACTATCAAAAGATATCAGTAGTTCTAAGTAACCCTGAGTACTTCTCCCAGAACATCAAGCCCCAAAGCAATTACCAATGCTTTATGATATGTCTAAGGAACAAAATCAGGATCTATCCTTAAATAGTAGAGCCCCCACCTCTTCCATGTAAGTCTAATATTTTGTATGCAATCTTGAATAGTTGCATTAATACTTTCCATCTGATACATTTCTAGCATGATTGATCTCCAGTCCTGATGGTAGGAATCTGTTGGGACATCCATCTCCTGGTGATTGCTTTTGATGCTAAAGAAGAAATTGGTAACAGTGTTTTGAACCATTGAGGGAATGGTCGAGGTATATAGAAAGCAAAATAATCTCCCGTTAATTCTATAGGTTCCCCAAACAATTAGACAGCTCCAACTGTAGGCTGCACCAAAGGGCATTAGAAGGGGCAATGCATAAAATATGACCCAGCTCAGCTAACAAACACCCACATTTTCTCCAACAGTGACCATAGGTGTCTGGAAGAAATTTGGTAGAATCACTGGGGCTCGAAAATATCTAGTTTGAATTTTCCAGAAAACTCCTGACAAAAGGGGAAGAAGTCACCAGATTGTGGAAGGGTCACATGGCCCAATCAGAAATTTGAACTCTGAGGTCAGATCTTCATTCCATTTATCCAGTATTGACTTTGTAGAATCTCCGCCAAATCTCTCAGTGCTTTGTATATATTACCTATCAGATGATTGCAATAGGATCCCTTTGTGGAATCGATAAACATTTTAATAAGGGTGAGTTTAGGGTAGGGAGTTTAATAGATATTGACCGTGACTAAGTATCTAGTTCTTTACTTGGCGATATTGAAAAATCTGTATTTCTGAGCCATATTGAATTCTGAGTTTGTCAAAAGGTAATAGCCCTCTCATCCAAGAATTGGAACAGATGTGACAGGCCTAAATTGCACCAGTGGGAGAAGGCCAGATCCACATGGGAGGGCTGGAAGAGGTCATCCTTAGAGATTATTTTGCAATAGTAATATATTGGTTTAAGTTCTTGTTTAGTTCGTAACCTGTACCAAATTTGAAGAGTACTGGATGTTATTTGAGTAAACTGCTTCAATGAGGAGATGTTATTTGTGGAGAAAAGAGAAGAGCTGGGATATCATACATGTCATTTAGGATGAACTCCAAGACTTCCATGAGGCTGAGTAACTTTCAGTCAGCCAAAGTATAAGGGCACGTAGAAAAAATGCCTGAGCATATAGTTTAAGATAAGGTAAATGTGCACCACCTTGGGCAGATGACAGTTTCAGAATAAAGAGGCGAATTCTAGGACGTTGTTTACCCCATACAAATCTGGAGAGCAATTTGTCAAATGATTTAAAGTAGAAAGATGAGGGAAAGTAGGGAATACTTTGAAAAAGGTATAAAAGCCGAGGTAGGACATTCATACTGATAGTTTAGATCCATTGGAAAAATGATATTGGGAGAGAAGACCACCTTTCTAGGTCTTTTTGGATAGGGATGGTAAGAGGTTCATAATTGATCATCTCCATCACCTCCAAATTCAATGGGATATGTATCCCGAAGTATTTTGGGTTCATAGATTTACATTTCAAAGGAAGGACGTGACGAAGAGTATTTGTTGAGGAAGAGTTGAAAAGGAGAGCTTCCGATTTTGCAGTGTTTAGTTTAAAACCTGCAATGGCCTCATGATTTCTAAGAATCTTCCATACAGCAAGAATGGAGGTTTCTGGAGAAAGAAGGGTTAAAAGAATGTCATCAGCAAACATACTGGCTTTGTATTGTCGTTGACCCAGTGGGATTCCTTCCACCGCTAGGGAAGTTTTGAGGGCCTTTCCCAGTGACTCCATATAAAGGCCAAATAAAAGGGGTGACAGAGGACAACCCTGATGAGTGCCCTGAGATAAGGTAAAAGGAGAGGAAACTCCATTGACCCTAACATATGCCCTGGGGCTGTATAGATATTCCTCAACCTTTTTAAGAAAGATTCAGGAAAGTGGAACCTTAACAGGGTGTCCCAGAGGAATGGCCAAGACACCCTGTCAAAGGCCCTATCTGCATCCAGACTAATAACTGCAGCTGGGCTCTGTCTGTCTCATATATATTCCATAAGTATTAAGGTCTTGTGGATATTATCTGTAGTGTTTCTATTCCTGATAAAACCAGATTGGTCTGTGTGGATTAGGCAAGGTAGAATTCTTTCCAATCGAGAAACCCAAATTGCAGTAAAGAGCTTACAGTCTGTGTTAAGGATTGAAATTGGACTATAGGAAGAAGTATTAGTGGGATCATTGCTTGGTTTTAGTAAGGTGGTTAGGATGGCATAGGCCCGGGGGGTGGGGCCATCTACCACCTCCCTAAATGTTAGAAGTAACTCAGAATAAATTTTGTTCATAAATGTCTTGCCTCATTCTTCCAGGAACCCATCAGATCCTGGACAGCGATGGGATGAAAGAGATTTGATGTGGTGAGAGATCTCTTCAGATGAAATTGGGGATTCCAACAGATCCCTTTGGGCTGTGGAGAAGCAAGGGAAAGGGAGGTCTCTTAGGAAGGATTGTCTCTTCTCAGGGGGAGATGACGAATCTTCTTGGTATAATTTTTGAAAGAAGCTAACAAAAGACCAGGTGATAACTGCCTCTCTGTGTGACAGTTTCCCTGTGGTAGGGTCTTTGATTTTCAAGACAGTGGAGGAGCTCTTCTGACCCTGAAGGCGATGGGCCAATCTGCATGCACCCCTTGTTCCACCACCGTATCTGGTCTGTTTTAAATACAGGAGGGTTTGTTGGATTTTGAGATCCATTAGCTTCTGTATTTCTGCCTTAATATCACAAATCTTTTGTTGAGCCTCTCTGTCCCCTTCTGTGTATAGCAGCTGGTAAGTTCTTAAGTGCTCCATTAAAGTATTATACTGAAATTCAAGCCCCCGTCCCCCCCGTCTCCTAGAGGTGTAGTCTATAATTTCCCCTCTAAGAGTTGCCTTGAGGGCATCCCACATCAGGGGTTGTGGTATATCTGGGGAGGCATTTTCTGCAAGAAAGAGTGGAATACGTGTTTTAATGTGTTCCACATATTGTTTGTCTTTTAATAAAACTGAATTAAAACTCCAAAGTGTTTGTTTTTTCATCCTCCCTAAATCTATTGTAAGGATAGTAATAATAATAAATGTATTTATATGGTGCCTTTCCATTGCCAATACACCTAACAATATAAAAACAAGTCCCACAACATCAAATGACAGATCATTACAATTAAAATCAAATATCAGTACAGCAATTACACACTTCAATTCACTAAAAAAGCTTTTTGCCACATACAGGTTTATAAGCCCCACTTAAATTCCTCCACAGTTGCATGCTTTGTAACCAGCAAGGTAGAGAATTCCAAAGGTGGGGCTGCATAAGCAAAGCTCTTGAACTAGATGACTTCAAATTCACCCTTGGAATCTCTAACAACCCCTCGTCAGCCTGGTGGAGTGATCATCCAGGGCAGTAAGGAATCAGAAGCTCTTTCAGATAGTTCAGGCCCTGTCCATGTAGGGCTTTAAAAATCAGTAAGCTGACTTTAAAAGTGATCCGCCACTGTACTGGCAGCCAGAGCAGTTCTTGGAGCAGCAGAGTAATATGACAGGATCGAGTAGATCCTGTCAACAGCCACGATGCCGCGTTCTGCACCAGCTGCAAGCGATGGATTTCAACCCCAGAAAGCCCTAGATAAATAGAGTTGCAGTAATCCAAGCATGAGGACACAAAGGAGTGGACCAAGGTAGCAAGGTTGTCAGATGGAACCAGATGCCTAATCCTGGTGATATTCCTAAAATGATAAAAGGAGGTTTTGATGACAGCTGACACCTGACAATGCAGGGTCAGTCCATCATCAAACTCTTCCCCCAGATTATGCACCCATTCAGAGGCTGGAAGTGAGACACTGCCAAGGAAAATTCCAGAGGGTGCAAAAACACCCGACCCCTCTATCTGATGACCCGGGTCCACAACCAATACCTCTGTCTTTTGCGAGTTCAACTACAGGATGAGGGGGTTGATGGTCAGAGAGAATCATAGGGTTAATGGTAATTTCATTTACCTGACTCAAATGTTCAAAAGTGATCAAGAAGTAGTTTAGTTTAGAATAAGCATGATGCCTGTTTGAGTAGTAGGTAAAACCCAGGTTTGAAGGAAAAAAACAGTGCCAGACATCTATAATTCCTAAGTGGTTTATCTTATTTTTAAGCTATTTAGCTGTATCTGATTGGCTTCAGTGGCGAGTTAGAACTGTCCAATTGGGCAGAAATAGTAAAATTCAAATCTCCTCCTAGGATTAGCTGCCCTTGAAGGAGGTCTACGATCTGTGTCAACAAATGCTGGGCCACCGAGAGCTTAGACATAGGTGGGAGATATGCACTTACCAAAGTGACTTCCTGAGAATAAAGCCTCCCCTGTAGGATGATAAACCAGCCTTGTTTGTCTCTGAAGGGCTGAAAGACTTCTAATGATGTAGTGGATGGAACCAAGATGGCAGCCACCCTACGACGTCCACTAGGGTGAGATGAGGCATAAAGTTTATATCTCCTTCCCAGATAAGTTTTTGTGTTCTCATCTGATAGGGGTACTTGAATCATATAAAGGTCAGCATTTTGTTTTTAATATATTGGATAAAACGAGAACGCTTTCTCGTATTGTGTAGACCATTAACGATCTGGGAGAATATCTTTACTGGTGAAGCAGACATAGCATAATAAGTAACCTATATTGGTTTGTCTGTCCACCAGGGAAAGAGTTGAGCCATCCATTTGGACTGCCTCTCTGGGGAGGACCAGAGTCACATGCTGAAGAACCACTGGTGTATCCACAACTCATACCAGCTACAATAAAAATTTTAACAATGATATAATTATTGCGTATGTGTGTTTTTTTCCTTCCCATGAACCAACTCATATTACCCACCCATGTTTTCCATGTTTTATCCTCCCCATTTATAATGAGGGAGGAATAAACTGGGAAAAATCCCTCCCATACCGTATCAAACTTTCGTATTAACCCCCCCTTTTGTAACCCATTAATTGGATACAAAATAGGCCCTTTAACACCAGGGCCTAGGGTAAAACTTATCAACAGGTCCCTAAACAGGGATAAGAACATTGCAAACTGTAAAAATTGTAATGTAATAACTAAAAACATTGTGACTCCCATCTGTGTGGTGTCCATCTGTGGGCACCTACATGGGGCCACGGTTAGCTCCCTGTCAGGGAACAATATGAGGAATGGGATCCTTCCGTCCCCCAACTAGACAGAAAGCCATAGGGGAATACTAGAGTACTCAGAAAATGAAGGCTCCAGAAGGGAAACTCCATTAGTATGGTCCTCCATTAGCCTTTGGAGTTGTATATTCATTAACCTCGCCCGCCAAGATAAATGTATCTCCACCCCGTCAGTGCTGGGATTCATTATATGGCAAAGGGAAGATCAAAATAAATAATCAGTCACTCCCAACTGATTTACTTTTAAGCTAATACATACATATGTCTCCATTAATGGCTAGAAATGGCTGAGAGAGAAAGGAAAAAAATAAATAAATAATATGTGTACACACACACACATATATATATATATATATATATATATACAGGTATATGTAAAGTCAAACAAAGTTCTGTTGTCCTGAAGCCTCTTTTTACTACATCCCCCTAATCTTCATGCCATATTCCAAGGATATTCAATCCCTCAGGAAATAAGTCTTGTAAATGGTGCAGGACTCTGCTCAGATTAAGTCTTTCCCTTAGTAAAAATCATTATTTCTGACTTATGACCCGAGACATCTGTGACCTGAAAATAAGACTCTGCTTAGTTTTAGTTTTCCCAGAGGTGTGAGTCCTATTATCCATTTAATAATATTAGTAAGCCACAAAAACTCTGGGCTACATCTTATTGATCATTCGAGCATGTGAGAATCTGTATTTGGGGGTGACAATGAACTCCTTTAATATACTGTGTTCGATTCAGAAGATATCTTCCATGATGTTGTCAAAGAGCAGAGTCGCCACCAACCCACAAGGGAGGGTCCGCTTTCAAGCAATCTCTTCCCCCCAAACCAGGGTTCCCCCCACCTGATTCCATCTCCCCCCCACAGCAAAATTAGGAGGGGCATCAGCATAGAGAGACAGGTTGGAGGTAAGGGCAAAGGGCAGGGACGGGAGTTTGTTCAGCGTCCATGGCATCCCAGTCAATAATTTGTTAATTTATTTATTTTAATAACCATTCAGCCTGGGCTCACCCCCACCATTGAATGGCTACCTCTTCCATAATACAGACTAAGAAGTTTAGAGGCTAATGATTATGTAATGTTTGTTACCTTAAATAGGAATGACTTATCAGGAGCTCCAAGGCAGGACTGTCTGAACCCCCCCATCCATTGAGCCAACAGGAACAGGCTAGAAGGTAGGGACGCAGACAGGAAAGAAATGTGAGACAGCTCAATTTAAGTCTACCGTCACCCCTCAGGTGGTCAAGGTGGGTTCTGATATTGGTGAAGTTTTTCTAGCAGCTCAGCTAGTGGGGCATTACAGTGACATCCTTCAAGTTCTCCTGGTGTTTTCAAGGTTGGTCTGGCTCTAGTGAAGGCTGCTGGTTTCTCCTTGAGAATGCCTTTAGAAAGTAAATCTGCAATCGCTTCTTCCATTGTGGAGTAGGAGACTGTACCTGAGGGAAGTTGCACCAACAGTCTCGACGGATAAGGCATTTGAAACTTCAATATTTGTGACCGAAGTAAGGGAAATAATGGGGCATACTCCCTCTGCATTGTTTGGGTGTGGGGGCATAGTCGTTATTCAGTATTAGGTGGTGGGATCCTGACATCGTGCGGCCCATCTGTCAGGCTTTCTTTAGTAACTGTTCCTCAGTTTGGTAGCTTAGGAATTTTATAATGAAGGATCTTGGCCTGGCATCAATATGGGAAGGTTTTGGTCCCAGGGCACGATGTGCCTTCTCTACATCTATAACAAATTCTGGGTCTAAATTCAGAATCAGTCGGAGGAGGTAATCAGAGAAGATGACAGGTTCAGTGCCCTCTTCCCCCTCTGGCAGGCCATAGATGCAAATATTTTTGCGGTGGCATCTGTTCTCGGCATCCTCCTGCCGAGCTGCAAGATAAATTTGTTCATCCAGGATTGATCTTAAGCAGTCCTTCATTGTGGAGATTTTGGTAATATTATTTGTAATTTGTTGATCCACCTCACTCATGCCTGTCTGAAGGGCCCCTATGTCAGTTTTTAAATCCCCTATAGACTTGCGCATTTCCTTGTGAAACTGCTATTGCTTTTAAAATATTATCCCTCTTGGTAATTCCTGGCCCTTCTTCTTGGCAGGTTTGGTAGAAGGGGTTGATTTATTGGTGCCTGGGTCTTTTAGTTGTTTGGCGGTCTGCTCAGGATCTGAAGCTTCTCTGCCCTCTTGGCGTTCCAGGTCGGATGGTAGATGGTACCAATTCCTTTGTTGCTTTGCCATTCTGCCAAGAATCCCGACTCTCTGTTTTGTAAGCGCTTGAGTTTGAATGTTTTTTGAACCGGAGATGGAGATTTTAAATAATTTTTGGTCTGAAGCTGTGGGAGGGATCTTGAAGGTGTTCCTCATTAGCGCATACCAGAACCAGACTTCTGTGTGAACTGTGTTCTGCTTGCTGGAAGCTGTATCCAGCCCAAAATGGACTGTATCTGAATTTGTCTCTATTTGGCCTGGACTTTGCCACACTGGCCCAGCCAGACTACTCGCTGTGCAGAGAAAGCCATTAATGAGAGACCTGCCTGGGGATCAGCCCCCTGCTCCACGCTTGAACAAGAACAATGCCTCGGTGATCCATGTGGGCTCTGCTTCTCCTGGCACTCCAGATTAACAAGCTGCTGTCTCGATTTTCATCCAGCCTGTATCCACTCTTGTGTATCATGAGTAATCATCAGGGTAGCTCCCTGCAACAACAGCCTAATCTAAAAGTGTGTCATCTGATTGTCTTGTTGCTTTCTTTTCACAAACTGAGCCCTCCGGCTCCAGATTACAAATAGTGTGTGTTGCGCATGTTGCTTTCTGCCATCACAGGGCCCCAACCAGCTGCAATGTTCCTGGCTAGCCCACCATTCTCCATCTGGGTACTCAGAGTGTGTGACTCTTTATGGACCCTGAAATGCATGCATAACTGTTTGATTGATACAGCATTTAAGCAAATTAACCTTATTACACCCCTTCCTTGTTCAAGGCCCTTAAATAAATCACATCTAACTCTTTTTGCATTTATTTTTTATTTATTTATTGTAATATTCGGAAAGACCTTTGAGTCAGGGACTCATTTACAAAACTTCCACGTCATACATAAAATAGTACAGAGACGAGACTTGATATACAGATTGCAGCACATTACAGATAACATTCACAATAAGTTACATAGCTGTATTAGTAGATGGCTAACAGAGATTCAAGTACATTAGCACAGCCAGAGAAAAAAGAGAAAAAAAGAAAATTACAGGAAGATACTGTAGGAGATTTGTAGTCGTGTAGTTTCACAGATACATTTAGGTACGGTGGCCTGCTACTAGAGTTTTTTTTGTGTGGGGAGGCACCGGCAGGTCAGGTGTCAAGGGCAGTCACATTGGTTTGTGGTCTGAAGGTATTCCCTTAGCTTGGATTTATAAGGGCCCAGCCTTGTTTCATCAGCTATATGACTAGGGAGGGAGTTTGTCCAGGTGAGGGCCCTGAAACTGAAAGTAAGTTGGTATTGGGAGGTCCGGCCATGGGGTACCCATAGTAGCCATTTGCTTGAGCTACGGGTTGTTTTGCCTGGAGGTGTTGGGAGGATAATTTGGTCTAGGGAGGGTGGGGTGAGGCCTAATAATACCTTTTTTGTCATAAGGCAGGTGTGGTATCTGATTCTGCTGTCCAGGTTTAGCAAGTTTGTGCTGCTGTAAAGGGAGCAGGAGTGGGTGAACCAATCACATCCTAGGATGAGATGACAGGCTTTATTTAGCATGAGCCTGAGTCTGTTTAGGGTAGTGGGGGGGTGGAACTGTATATTAGGATGCCGTAATCTAGCAGGGAGAGGATTGAGGAGTTTAAGGTGAGTTGGAGTGCTTCAGAGGTGAGGCAGTGTTTGTGCCGGTAGAGTACGCCTAGTCTGGAGCTAAGGGCAGTTGATAGGTGCTGGATATGTTGAGTAAAACTGAGGGCGGGGTCTAATGTGATCCCTAAGTATTTATAGCAATTTACTTGTTCTAGGGGGGTCTGATTTGCAGTGAGAAATTGGGGGCAGCGGTTCTTGTGTGGGTTCTGATGGTGGGCGAATATCATGACTTTGGTCTTATTATAGTTGATAATAAGGCGCTGGGTGGTGAGCCAGTCTTCGATTTCATGGAAAGAGTGCTGGAGAGATTGGTGGAGTTTGAGGGGGACCAGGTAGGAGGCGAACAAGACTGCATCATCTGCATAAAGGAGCAGATTTTCAGGGCATGAGGGTGGGAGAGAGTTGAGGTACATCCTGAAAAGTAGGGGGCCGAGTATTGAGCCCTGTGGGACACCAGAGCGGGTTGGGAGGTTGGGTGATAGGACAGGGCCTACCTTGGCTATTTGCATTCTATTGGAGAGATAGCTGGTGAACCAGTTTAGTGTGTCATTTGAGAAACCCATGTAGGCCAAGGTGTTCAGTAAGAGGGCATGGTTTACTGTGTCGAATGCTTTAGATAGGTCCCACGAAGATGGCGCCAGTGAGGTGGCCCTGGTCTAGGGCTGAGTGGACATGGGAGGTGAATTCGAGGAGGGCGGTAGTGGTGCTATGGCCATTATGAAAGCCATGTTGCTGTCTGGATAGTAGGTTATATTTGTTTAGGTGTTCAGTGAGTTGGTCAGCGACTATGCGTTCTAGTGCCTTAGACAGAGGGGGTAGGATAGAGATGGGGCGGTAGTTGTTTGTGGATGAGCGGTCACCACTTTTATGGATAGGTGTGATGTAGGCTGATTTCCAGTGGGTAGGGAATTTTCCTTGACAGAGGGAGCGATTTAGAATGTGGGTGAGCGGGGCTAGGACTTCCTGGAAGGTGAGGAGGAGGAGTTTAAGGTCCAGGGAGTCATGACTGCAGTGGTTTTTACTTATAGCTTTTGTAAGGTAAGGTTTGGCGGTCTCCGGTGTAAGGACTCGTAGGTAGAAAGGTGGAGCAAGGGAGGGATGGGGGGTGATACGGGTCAGCCGGGAGTTGAAGAAATTTTGGGGCAACACATGGGAGAGATCAGTGAAAGCGGTGTTTAGGGCTGAGGTAATTCTGAGAGGGACGGTGGTGAGGCTATCATCTATGAGTATTTGGCTAGGTGGCAGATTTGGGCCATTGCAACAGAGTTTCTTTATGTTCTCCCAGAACTTGCGACCATTTCCTCATGCGGAGGTTAAGGTGGCTTTATAATAGTTTGCTTTGGTGGTGCGTATGGCCCACGTGCACTTGTTTCAGGCCTCACGATAACATTGCCTGTCCAGAGGCCGCTGAGTCTCATTGGCAAGGTGCCATAGTGTGTCCCGCTGACGTAGTAGGCCTTGGAGGTGGTCCGAGAACCATGAGGCATGATTTCCCTTTGTCGTAGATTTGGTGAGGGGGCAAACTTGTCACAAGCTGAGTTGAAGATGTTGATAAACAGGTCGAGGGCATGGTCAGGGTCGAGGGTGCTAGTGAGGGGTGTCCAGTCCCATTCTCTGAGGTGGGCCCTGAGAAAGGCCAGTTTACCAGGCCCTAGTTTGCGTTGTGTAGTGATTTTGGGAGCGGTTTTGGTGGGGATACCAGACCAGTTGCAGAGTACTGGAGAGTGGTCGCTGAGGGTGTCGGGGAGAACTTGGGTGCTTGTTATTTTGTGAGGTTGGTTTGTGAAAACTAGGTCTAGTAAGGTGGATGTGCCTGTGCGGGCATGAGCAGCGGGTGGGGGTTTGATGACTTGAGTGAGATTGAGTGCCATGACCTCATTAATGTAAGGGGTGGCTGTTTGGCCAGCCAGTTTATCATTGAAATCCCCAGTAGTATTTTTCTTGTTTGGGGGTAGGGTGGCCGGGTAGGACATGATGGCTGGAAGGCTAGCTTCTGGTCTCTGGGGGGACATAGGCCGTGGTGAGGAGGAGAGGGGATGTTGACCTACCTAGTGTTATTGTTAGGGTGAGGCCTGGTCCTGGATGTTAGCATGGGTGGGGGAGTAAGTGGGCAGTGAGGGAGTACTTGAGGTGAGCAGCACAACCACCCCTAGCTTTCCCATATGGTCGGGCCGATAAAGGCAGTACCCAAGAAGGTTGACTGCTGAGTCGGGATGGAGGGGACAGCCAGGTTTCACTGAGGGCAATGATGTTAGGGTTGTTTTGGAGTACCCAGCTATGAAAGGAGTCCCATTTTTTTTGCAGGCTGCATATGTTTAGTGAGGCGATGCGCAGGCCATTTCCAGGCAATGGGTGGGATGGTGGGGAAAGATGGGGCCTGGGGTTTGGTGGACATTACCTGTCAGAAGAAGAAAAGAATGAGAGAACTTCAGGTCAGTTGCAGTTTGTTCGGAGTCTTTGGCATTTTATGCTGTGTCGATCGCTTGTGGGTATTTGGTAGTTTCAGGGTAAGGGGCAGATAGGGGAGGAAAGAGGGGTGAGGGTTGCTGTGTTGGGGATGTGGAGGGAGGTTGGCAAGGGAAAGGGGGCTCCAGCGGGTTTCTTTCCATGGGAGGTGACAACCTGAGGTGGGGGAGTGAAGTGTCCAGTGTAGCCATTGTGGGGGTTGACAGTTTTTGGTCTGATTTTTGTATTGGCTGTGTGTGCAGGTGCATTGGGGGGTTGCAGGGCAAGGAGTTCCAGCCTGGATGTTTACAGGGGGTTTCAGTATTGTTCCCCATTTTCACGTGCTGGATGGGGGGCGAAGGTGCCTGAGGAAAGTACAGGAGTAGAGTGATGAGGGTAAGTGGGAGCATGGCAGGGCGGAGATGTGAGGAGGTAAGTGACAGGGCTGGAGAGAAACTAAGAAAGAAAAAAAAAAAAGAGAAAAAAGGTGAAGGGACCTCTAGTGGTGGAAGATGATAAGCTGCAGATGGGAAGATGGCCTCATAGGTTATTTCATGATCATGTGATCAGAAAACAACCTATATTTTGGGATGCCGACCAAGGGTGGTGGTGGGGGCGGTGGGGAGCTGAGCATAGCGTTCGTGAGAACAAGCCAGTTTCAATCGATAGAGGTTCCTGAATCAGGCAAGCTTGCTGCGCTGTTAACTACCTGGTGGCCATTTGTCCGAGCGAGCTGTGGGGGAGGGCTATGCCTTTGCAGCCCTCTCGACCACCGGGGTTCAGTTCGGTGGAAGAGAAGGAGAAACACAGTGAGTTTATATAGGGATTAGGAGGGTGGGGGTTTCCTGCAGTTTTACACTAATGATTAAATGCAGAAACCGGGTTAATTTTAAAATGGGACAGCAGCGTTTGGGAGATGTTTCTTTTTTTTGGGGGGGGGCTCAAACAGTGCAGAGGTTTCAGTTACTAAACAACATCACTAGGTAACGCTATCATGCACAAGCAGCAATTTAACAAAACTGTCTTAAAGGGAAGGTAATCATTCTGCAAGGCAACACTTTCTTACATAAATAAAACTATCTCCACTGTTTGTCCGATACAATATAAAGCCTTTTAAAAATGGCGCCAGGAGAGTTCAGTTTGAAAAAAGCAAAGCCAGTTTCAATCAGTAGAGGTTCTTGAATCAGGCAAGCTTGCTGCGCTGTTAACTACCTGGTGGCCATTTGTCTGAGCGAGCTGTGTGGGAGGGCTATGCCTTTGCAGCCCTCTCGACCGCTGGTTCAAGCTCCAGGCTGCTTTGTCTGAGCGAGCTGTGGGGAGGGGTTATGCCTTTGCAGCCCTCTCGACCGCCGGGGTTCAATCGTTTGTGCAAGAGTACTGTACTGCTGTTATTTGCAGTGAATAACCTTGTTTTACAGGGGTTCCCCAGGGTCGAGCCAGAGGAAAGCTCTGGTGATAAGTGCAAGCAGTGTGGGTACTTGTGTAGTGTATCAGGGGTACTGAGAAAGTGATTATTATGTATTGTTCTGGCCACTAGTAAGAAAAGAGGGGTGTTACAGTGTCCTGGAGGGCTGTGCCCAGGTTAGCTTGACCACTACCAACCTTGACTTCCAGGTGGAGGCATCCGTTTCAGAACTCAGCCCCCTTAACCTGCTTCTAGCCAAGCAAGCATAGCACCACCTAGGGGTTACAAATGGATCTGCACAAAATCTGCTATATGCTGTCCATTCAAGTAGATCTGTTGACGTGGTATATTTTGCTCCAGTCAGATGTACAGATTCTGAGAAACTGGATAGTGCAAAAACATTAAAATGTCACCATTTTTTGCAATTTTTTTTCTCCTCATCAGATGGTGGTGCAGAATTCTGAGGTACTTTTTCTTATTGTAGAAACAGTTTGAGTAACAGAATTGCAATGCATTTGTTTGGTGAAAAAATATTAATCTGTTGCAAAGTTATTCCATTTTTCAGTTGCCGTTTCAATGGAAAGATCACTTCAGGATAGAGGCAGAAAGTCTGACGAAGGATCTCATGAAAAAGGATTCTTTCTCATTAGATCTGTTCCTTTTTTGAGGGGAAAAATCCTTTATTGTGAGCTGCCAACTTGTCTTCCATTTAAAAAAAAACAACAGAAAAACAGTTTTCAGGACCCATAATAAGGCGCTGCTGTATGGACACCAGGAACTGGATCCTGCTCCGTGGGACTCTATTAGTTGAATTTTGCAGTTGCCTGGTACCAGAATGATCCTGAATTTTTTTTCTACCTTTCAAATCCTTTTCATCACTTGCTAAGATCCTTTTTCATTAATCCTTTTTTGTTCAAACAAAAAAGGATCACAAACAGGAAAAAGGATTTGTGACACACAGAAAAAAGGGCCATTTCCCTAGCCTTTCCCCTGTAATTTATTTCCGTAGTGTAGTGCCCCCCCCCACCATGGTCAGTGATCCTATATAAAATATAATTTGTCCACAGTGTAGTGATCCCTCCCCCCCCTCCTGGTCACCCATCTAGTTTTCCATACTGCAGTGGTCCCTCCCTCATCCCTGGTCACTGATCCCTTATGGTATTTTATCTACAGTATAGTGATTCCTCCCAACCCCAACCTCCAATCACTGTTCTCCATTGTCCTGGTATCTAGCGGCACCTTTACTGGCTGGTCACATTCCCACTGTAGTATCATCCCTGGTATCTGGTGGTACCCTTACTGGCTGGTCACATTCCCATTGTAGTATCATCCCTGGTGTCTAGTGGCCTTCATCACCTGTCAATTGCTGTTCTATTTCCCTGGTATCTAGTGTGCCTCCCCCCCCCAGTCACTGTTCTCCATTGTCCTGGTATCTAGTGGCACCCTTACTGGCTGGTCACATTCCCATTGTAGTATCATCCCTGGTATCTAGTGGCCTTCATCACCTGTCAATTGCTGTTCTATTTCCCTGATATCTAGTGTGCCCCCCTCCCACCAATTGCTGTTCCATTTCCCTGGTGTCTAGAGGCACCCTGCAGTCGCTGAACGCTGTCCGCATTATGACATTTTATAATCCTTGGTGTCCAGTGGCACCCTCCCACCCTCTGATTGCCATCCACTATGTCAAACTATAGAATCACTAGTATCTAGTGGCACCGCCCACCCTGCCATGTGAATGTTAACCTGTAATAAAGAAAACCGTTCCTCTATTTTCTTTTTTGTTCAGAAAAGTTGTCAAAAAAGAAAACTGTTCCTCGCTGATCAGTCCCCACTTCCCACTCAGCACCCCCCACCTCACCCCAGTACACCCACACACACCTCACTCATCTGAACAGGTTCCATGCTCAGGTCCCACTCTCCTGATTGAAGACATGTCTTGCTGCTGGAACCAGCAACAGCACTATGAGAAACTAAGGTAAATGAAGGTTAGAGTATTTCAAAGCGGGTCTCAACTTTAATGCAGAATTTCACAATTTTTTGAGATTTTAACCCCAAGTTTCAACATGGCCTTTTGGGGACCCCACCTTATGAACGTTAGGACTGGCGTTATGCAACTCTCACCCAAAAGGTGAATTCTTGGTCACTTGGTGAATTCACCTTTAGGGCAAGATTCAGAATTTTTTTCTGCTCTTGTTCATGAGGTGGGGTCATACAAAGGCTAGGTTGATAATTAAGGGTCAAAAACTGACAAAATGACAAAGTTATGACCATTCGTAGATATTTCATTATGCACACTCATAACTTTGGAAATTTGAAGTATTTTGTCCCCAGGTTTTCAACATAGCCTTCTTAAAACCCCACCTCATGTATGTCACAGCTATCATTTTTCAAATCTGTCTCCCAAAATATGTTTGTGCACCTGTAGCGCGTAATGGCATTGCGGTTGCACAGAATTACATTTTGGCAAGGATTTGAAAATTTGCTGTACCGAGTACTCAGAAACATACAATTGGACAGCAGATAAGGACCAACAGGCCCATCCAGTCTGCCCTTTCCCCTCCCTACTAACAAGGCTCACACCAAACTTTACCTCCCGCTTTACCTCTCCCTTCACATCGATAGAGTTCCCCTGTGACAATTCCATGCAAGTTTGAATTCCCCCACCTTCTTTGCTCCCAGTACCTCTGCAGGAAGGCTATTCCATACCTCCACCACCCTTTCCTTGAAGAAGTATTTTCTCACGTTGCCCCTTAGTCTATTATCGACCTATTGGCATCCCTATCAACTCTGGCCTCACTGGGTGAGCTACTCATTCTGGGTCATTTCAGCCTGAATTGGCTCACCTCTGCACATTCCTCCTCCCGCTCTGAAATCTCCACTCCAAACCAATCTCAGCTCATCACAGGACCAACACATTGCAGTAACAAATCACTTAACCACTCCCTCATCGATTGGGATCTGACCTTGCACCCAAACCGAATTGTAAATGCAGGTATCCTGCCTGATGCGCTAAGCAACCATCACATTACCTACTGTGTTCATAAAATCATCCCATCTTCCCCCTTAAAATGCCTTCAGGTTCATTCCTTCAAATCACTTGGTTGTACACCTCTACTTGATGACTTAGCCTGGGTAGATTAGTCACCAATCAACGTGGCTAGCTCAATTGACACAGCTCTTGACTACTTCAAAATCTTCCTTCCTCAGCATCAGGCATAGATATGTTCTCCTCAGATGCACCAGAGTCTGCAGTTCCCTTCTCCCTTGGATTACATCTGACTTCCTGGATTGTCTAAGAACTCGACACCTAGCCTGGAAGGCCCATAAAACATCATCCTCCACTACCATCTATCAGAAATACCACCAGCTCCAAAACTCATGTAGCAAGGATGCAGTATAGCACAGTGGACTAAGGCTCTGAGCTGCAAATCTGGAGACCACTAACTAGTTTAGATCCTACCTAGTGGTCAGATCACAATCAGGGACTCTCTCTTGCCACCTCTCCCCATCCACATTAGGGTCCCACAAGGCACAGTTCTTGGCCCAATTCTCTTCTTCATTTTCCTTAATGATCTCTTCTCAGTCTGCCAGTCTGCATTCATTCACACGAATGCAGATTACACCATCCTGTATGCATCTGGTCCCTCCTCTCACACAGTACAGTCCACACGTCAGCTGGACTTTGATAATGTCTAGCAGTGGCTACATTCCAACAAGCTGTTCTTAAACACCAAAAAGACAGTTTCCATGACCTTTGGCACAAGGCAGAGACTCTCTAGGCTCCCTTCCTCCCTCTTATTCCACACACTAAATGGTACCATGTTGGAAGATACTGCCTCCTTCAGATACCTTGGGGTATGGCTCAATAAATATCTTGACTTCTCCAGTCGCATGGATGCAATTCACATGAAACTGAACCCCAAGCTGGGTGCTGTGTACTGGAATCATGAATGTATCCCCCTATCGGGCCACATAGAGATTCTACTGTGAATGATACTTCCAACATTTGACTGTGGTGATGTAGTCTACAGTGCCACCCCCAACATCATCCTAGCCAGACTGGACACTCTCTTCCACTCCTTCTACCGCTTTGCCCTTGACTGCCCACTATGCATTCAACACTGTTCCTTATACCAATCGTTGGCACTCCCCTTCCTCACTGATTGCTGCCTGGGCACTGCATAATTTCTATTGGTAAATTCTGGGTCAGTGCTCTTCTTTCTTGCCTTGTGACCTCACTCTTCTCACCTGCCTATCGCTCCACAGGAAGCAGTTCTGCCTTCTTCCTTGCCATCCCCTCCAGGACCACCTCTGCTGTTCAGACATCCTTACCACTTACCAACCAAAATCAGTCATTCCAAGCAAAAAGTTATTGTTCAGTTCAAAGACATTTATTTTGCTGCATAACAAGAGGAAGGTCTGCAGCAAACAGTGCTCCTTCCTGACCACCCAGTGCTCTGACTCTTTGTGAATCTTCCTTAGTGTTGGGTCAGATAAGGGGAGATGTGACTTAAATTCATTGTGCTTATTAACTGTTACTGGCAATCAACACCATTAGTGAAGCTACACAACTCACATGTCTGTCTAAAATTGTTACTGTGATTACCACCAAAAAGTGTGCTTATAAAGTTAACAGCAGCCCTACTTCAAAAGTATGGTCACACAGACAGCTGTTATGTGTAGTACAGCTTTAAGAACTGTTAGACACAGTACAGCTTTAAGAGAATGTACACTTGTGTTGAATGGAAGTAAATGGAGACAGCCTAGATTTCTGTGTGATGTGTTTTCTTATTACCAAGACCCTAATGTGTTTAAGGTACTTATTTTCGTCCACCAAATACAACAAACTAGGGACTAGGATGGGGAAAATTTTCATAGCTCTAGCCTTCTGAATTGCACCATTTTGTGACTTTCTGCATGGGAGGCAAGTAAGCAATCTGAAACTGTACAGTATTATGGCAACTTCAGCCAGCTTTGAGATGTTTACAGGAACAGATTGGGATACGTAGTCCAGACAGTTTGATCAGTGGTTATTACTTAATCCTACCATAATCTGCAAATGTTGAGCAACAGGATATACGTATTTTAGCTGCTTTTTGTACTTTCTTGAGGAGTAAAACCTTCAAACTTTTATGCAGTCTGTGTGCACCAGACTGGCCAGAGGATTTGTCATATCAAGAACTAAAGGCTAAACTGAATGCACAATACAGTTTAATGACTTTCCCAAGGGCTGAATATGATTAATTCTATAGTTGCCAGCAGAAACCAGGTTAGTCGTTACAGTCTTATATGGCTGAGATCAAAGGTTTAGCTCTCATGAGTGAGTGGAGTAGGGAGCATCTTGAATCTAATTTAGCTGATAACTTTGTTATGGGGTTGAATAATGAACATCATATTCAGCAATTACTTTCTGTAAGTATCAAGAAGTCTGCTGAGGAACTTTTGCAGTTGGCACAAATGTGTGAGGCTCAGAAAATGAGGCACATGCTAAGATGAATACTAGAAGTGAGGTACAAGTAACTGCAGTAAACCCCAAATTGAAACAGCTCAACCTAAGTCTAAACCTCTGTTTTCAAAGAAAAACACAACCACTCCACCCAAACTGCATATCCAGTGCAAATATGCATCATGTGGGTCATCTCAGCATAGCAGGGACCAGTGAAAATTCAGAGAAGTTCAGTGTCATGCACGTAAACATCAGGAGAAGCAGAAGAACTGCGGTGATCAGTTCAGACAGCACAGACAGTACAGTGGTTCCTATTGCACCACAAATGCAGACTAAAGATATTCCTTCTTTCTATGTGCTGCTACAATTGCCACACTTGAGGCATCAGTTGCATTTAATGGTAGATTCTGCTTCACCAGTTACTTTTATTAACCATCAGACATGGTCTGAGCTGGATAAGCCACCATGGTATCCTTGTAATAAGTTGCTGCATGCATTTGAAGGCCAACTAAGTCAGTCACTGGGCTCATTTACCACTTTGGTATGCAGAACTGATTCTTCTAGTACACCTTTAACTTTTCTGGTTTCAAAAAAGGGTGTCAATATTTTGGGTAGAGATGCTCAGATTCTTCTAAACGTTCATATTGTTCCATCAGATTTTGGCCTACTGGCTGCTGTCCAGGTACCACAAAACAGTAATCTGCCCAAGCTTGGGGAGATTTTAGGCATGTATCCAGAGCTGTGGAAAGGCCTGGGATGTTGTACGACAGATAAAGCCAAGATAGTTACAAAGCCTAATGCAGTCCCTAAGTTTTATAAACCACTGAAACTTCCTTTTGCTTTAAAACCAGTGGTTGGGGCAGAATTGAACAGCCTGGAAAAAGGAGGTGTGCCAGAAAAGGTTCAAGTTCAGACTGGGCTGCTCCAGTTGTGATATCTAAACCAGGTGATAAGGTTCGAATATGTGGAGATTTTAATCTAGTACTTAGCACAGATGTATTTCCTTTACCCTTACCTGAGGAACGTTTTCACAGATTGAATGGTGGTGGTGTGGAGTTCTCTAAACTGGATCTCACTAATGCATACCTTCAAGTGGAGCTGCATGCAGACTTTCAGAAACTGGTAGTGATTAATACACACCAAGGACTGTACAAGTACAAATGGTTATGTTTTGGCCTTAGTTCCACACTGGCTATTTTTCCAAAAGTGATTGAGCAAACAGTGGGTAATATACCAGGTGTTGCTTGTTATTTAGATGACATCATTGTCACGGGCAAGACAGAAGCAAAACATTTACTTAACTTACAAAAGACTTTAGAGAGACTACAACAGAGTGAATTCAGACCCAGGAGAGAAAAATGGAAATTTTGTCAACCAAGTGTAGCTTACTTAGGTCACACTATTGACAAAGATGGAATTTGTCTGAATGATGAAAAGGTGGAAGCCATTGTGCACATGTGTGAACCACAGAATGTTTCAGAGTTACGTTCATTCTTGGGTATGGTGCCCTACTATGACCATTTCATACCTGTCTTAGCAACTAAATGTACTGTCCTAAATGAACTGTTACATAAGGGTACTCTGTGAAAGTGGACCAAGGGCTACAGTAAGGCAGTTCAAGACATCAAGTTCTCTCTAACCGATATGAATAATTTAAGTTATTATGACCCAAAGTTACCTATCACATTGGCCTGTGATGCTAGTCCCATAGGTATAGGAGCTGTTCTTGTCTATATAGATCCAGAAGGAGTGGAAAAGTTGATAGCCCATGCTTCATGCAAATTCACTGCAGCTGAAAGAAAGTATGCCCAAATTCAAAGAGAGGCATTATTAATTGAGTATGGAGTCCAGAAAATTCATCAATACTTGCTAGGTCACAAGTTTCACCTGAAGATGGATCAGAAGCCACTAGTGACAATTTTCAATCCAGAGAAAGGAATTCCAGAGACAGCTGCTAGCTGACTTCAAAGACGGGCATTAATTTTGTCTGCCTATAATTTTGAGATTACATACCAACCAACAGACTTGTATGGAAATGTAGATGGCTTGTCAAAGTTACCAATATCCAGAGAAATGAAGTTCAATGTGGGACTTAAAGAGGAGCCATGAGTATGCCAGGTGTGGCCAGATAGTCTTCCAGTGCAATTCAAATATATGGAGGACTCTTCTGTTGTGTGTGCAATGGAGCTACAGCAGTTGTATCAGCTTCCAGTACTAGCCAAGGACATTTCAAAAGTGACTATTCAAGATTTAATTTTGAAACAAGTGTATCAGTATATGCTTGAAGGCTGGCCACAAGGCACTACTAGTTTGAGTGTACTACAACCCTACTACTCAAAGAGATAGCAGTTGTCCATTGCAGAGGGGTGTCTTCTGTGGGGACTGCATTTCATAGTATCTCAATGTTATCACTCAAATGTGTTGACTCTTTTGCATGTGGGCCATCTCAGCATTGCTGAAATGAAATCCCTGGCTAGACTTCATGTGTGGTGGCCTTCTATTGACAGAGACATATCCCAGGTTGTGCAAAGTTGTGAAGGTTGTGTTGTATTGATGGGAAATCCAGCAGGAGCTCCAGTTCACCATTGGGAATGACCTGACAAACCCTGGTAAAGATTGCATATTGATTTTACAGGACCTTATTTAGATTCCATGTGGTTACTCTTAACTGATGCTTGTAGTAGAGGGCCATAAATTCATCAAATGTCTTGAACAACTACTGAGCGTACCATTAAAGTGTTGAAATCTATCTTTGCTACCTATAGTTGTCTGCAAGTGATTGTCTCGGATAACGGACCACAGTTCACACCTGCTGAATTCCAAGCATTTTACCAGCAACGTAGTATCCACTATATTTTCTCACCTTCCTACCATCCAAGTTCAAATGGTGAAGTGGAATGTCTGGTTTAGACTATTAAAAAGAGTATGGACAAAGCTAAGCCTACTACACTGACGACAATGCAAACAGCCCTTTTGGACTTTCTTGCGATGTATCGAACAACACCATATTGTGTCACAGGAATATCCCCTGCAGAATTGTTGTTTGGACATCAGATTCCAACTAAATTGGGCCTTCTTCACTCTCTAGGCTATAAGTCAGTAACTGAAATGTTTCCTAAGACCAGATCCTTCAAACTCAATGATCTTGTGTGGGTCAGGATGTATGCAGGCCTGAAGAGATGGATAGATTCCATGGTAGAAAAAAAGTTTGGCAGTGTTGTTTGTAGTGTTCGACTGACTAACCAGAGAAGAGTAAAAATACATGTGGACCAATTACATACTAGATTTGAGACAGAACAAAAAAGGGATACCCAGAGTCAGGGTAGTTATCCGGCATTATTTGTTACAGAACAAGAACAGGAAGAGACAGTGGAACCACAGCATTTGACACAAGATGTGGCTGATGCTAATCAGATTCCAGAGCAACAGCCTTCAGTATTACTATATCAGTCAGGACTTATAAGATGTCCACCAAAGAGAATGTACCTGTACAGATATAGTCTAATGTCATAGACTAACTAAAAGCAATATTGCAGTAATAACTTTAATAGTTTCATATTATTTCTGAATTATTGACTTATGTACTTTCTAGCGAAGTCAGTAGGGATTGTTATGTGTAGTACAGCTTTAAGAACTGTTAGAGACAGTACAGCTTTAAGAGAATGTGCACTTCCTTTGTGTGTTAAAAAATGTTATCCCTTGTGTCAGTGCTGAATGGAAGTAAACAGAGAAGGCCTAGATTTCTGTGTGATGTGTTTTCTTATTTACAAGACCCTGATGTGTTTAAGACACTTATTTTTGGTCACCAAATACAACAACAGGCAGTGCCCCTGCCACTCCCAACTATCTGTGGTAATGAGCTGTGGCATTGAAATAAAAATCACTTTATGCTGCAGTTCAAGAAAATACAATTCACTGCAAAGAGATATTTTATTTCCCTTCTTCTTCCATGCAGTAGATCATGCACAGAGGAGGGTGACATCATCCCAGCAGCAGCAGCAGCAGATGGACTCCAAAGCAGGGGTCTGGAAAAAGGATCACAACAAAAGCAATTCCTTTTAGAAACAGTACACACTTATTTATCAGTTACACGGCCCTTCCAAGCGTGTCCTCGGGTTTACAAGCAAGTGTAGCAACACATATTAGGTGGCTGTACTTAGTGTTACAATGTACCTTGTGCCACGCACATTCCAAATGGCTACTTGATGATGATGATGACTTTTTAGCCACGTAGGATAATCATAATGCCATCTGCCTATGCAAAGGACAGCAGTCCAGCAAATGAACACATCAATTTCCTGAACACTGTCATATGGTGGCCTGCCCCATAGTGACCAGTCATGCATGGTTCCACAATGCTGATTCAACAAAAAGATCTGTCAACCATCATCACAATGATGGCATTATGTTGACTGCCATTGCAGTCAGTATTGTGTCGTCAGAAAAGCAATGTGTTTTTTTGTTGGAGACTCTGTCCCCTGCACTCCCTCTATTTTATTATCATCAACTCCAAGTCAGAGCTAATTCAGGGAGGGGGTACAATACCAAAAAAAGCCATGCCAGGGTCCTGAGTGGACTTTACAGCGATTTGTCATTGTCGTCACTGTAGATGATATCACTTTCAAATTTTAGGTGTGGCATTTGGATACCATTATGCGTAGCTGCACAAATGGGGTGCAAGGCATATTGGGCAGAATAATACTAGGTAACCATCTCACTGAACTGAGTGTGGCATGAAGTCTGTATGTCCTTTTCTGAAGTGAATGAAAAATTCTCAGTGGGGAAAGGCACACTCATACGGCTGTGACTCATGTCTACCGAGGAGACAGGGACTGGAGGAAGCAGAAAGACACATTTGCTGGTGACCTCCCCAGGCAGTCATGGATTGCAGAGGAAGGGGAGGGGGAGAGGGGGAGGAGGAGGAAAGTAAGTCATGCTTACCGATCCGATGTCAACACCACAACAGTACATGGACACCTCCACAGCGCTGCTTTGACAGTGTTAGGGCTTTCCAACAGGTGTTCCACAGTGACATGTGTCCTGCAGCGATGTGTGCTGCCTCTACAGTTGTGGGCTGTCAGGATCCAGGGGTCAGTCATGGACAAGATGTCTATACCTGGAAGGAGTGTCCAGACATGTCAGTCCCAAAATGGGATGAGGCAGAGAGCCTGGAGACCCTTGGGGTGCACAATACCATCTTCAACAGTCCATGGGGGCTGGAACTGTGGCATATAGATGCTGCCAGGTGCTATGTGATGCCTCCTGGAAGAGAACTATCCAGGAGGGGACCACCAAATGGTGTGTCCCAAACTTCCCTAAGAAGGCTTGCATCGCATGATCAGTATTGTGGAGGGCAAAGTGGGAAATGTGCAAGTCCCTGACCAGCCTCGCTAGGAAGCGCTGATACTGAGTTTGAGCAGCATCTGAAGACACGTGGTCAGAGAAATCCTCTTCCTCCATGAAGGACAATGAGGAGGCTGAGGATCTTGCAGAGTCAGACTCTGGCTGCTGAGGGGGAACCGGTCAAAAGATCTTTTCATTCAAAGCCCTAACATACTGGGGGAAATCCGCAGCCTGGGATCTGAACTGTTCCCAGGTCAAAGGTCCAAAGGATCAATATGGCCTGGGAGGAGTGGAGTTGGATGCAGAGACCTGGGCAAGCCAGTCAATGTGACCAAATGTGATGTGCCCCTGACAGGGTTGGAAGACTCTACAGGCAAACCTGGCATAAGGGGGATTCTGCAGGTCTGCAAATTCACTGACCTGTTAAGAATCGTAAAGTGTTCAGGACTTAGCCCTGCAGGAGAAATTTCCTTATGAGGGGGCTGGGACCACATGGATCCAGAAAGGCAGTCCCCAGCCCCACCCAATGAGGACTCCCTTGAAGGGAAGAAAGGAGAGAAACTGGGCTCAGCAGTGTGGCTTCTCCCCCGGACTCTGAAGGCCATGGAAGCATGCTGCCATCCCTCACCCCATCTTCTCAACCCCTTTGACTTCACGGAAACCCTCTTCCTCACACCCTGTGGCAGGGAACTCCCCCAATTCTGGCGAGTCACAGAGGAAGGAAAGTTCAGTCTTGACCCCAACGTAGAAGATAGTACTGACAATGGCAGCCACCCCCTTCCCCAAAGTCTGAACCACCACTCCCACAGTAGTGGGGCCGCCAGCATGCACCTGACATGCCGAGCCGGTGTGAGCCTCAGTCACCAAAGCCACAGGAGGGAGCACCTGGGGAGGTGAAAGAGTACTAGACCATACAGAACCGTTCAACTCTGAGGAGTCAGGCTGCCAGTCTGGATCAGCCTCTGAATCATCCGGCTCCAAAGAGGAGATGACCTAGACGAACTTTGAACTGGTGGTCCTGGGGGTTCTCCTGTCCATGGCACCACAAGCAGCATCGGAGGCCACCCTCATACCCCTTATAGCATCATCCCAATCACTGGAGTTGCGCACGGTGCTGGGATGTGAGCTGGCACTGACAGGTGGCACTGAGAAATGCCCCATGCCGGGACCCGCAGCCATAGGCCCCAACAACCGAGGAGCCTGCACCTTCAAATAGGGGACTGCCAGAAGTGCTCCCAGCCCTGAGTGGAGCCAGACTGGATCTCTGACACTGCAGCATGACTCTCTTTTATGGCAAGACAAGAAGAGGAGGAGGTCCCTTCTTCACCAGACCATGTAGGTCTGGGAAGTGACCTGGAGGATGGGCCAAGAGTCCTGCGCTTGGACTGTTGAGAATGGCACTTTTCCCTGAAAGTCCACAGAGTCCTACCTACCTTTAATGTGCGGTGCTCAAGAACACGGCAGTCTCTAGAGAAGCAAGCGTCACAGTTGTCCATGTCATGCTGAGGTCCAAGGTAGGTGAGGCAAACATCATGGCTGTCGTTAATGAAAATCTGTCAGTTGCAGGGATACTGATGCATAGGAGGCCGACTCATTTTCTTCAAATGTTTCTTGTCCCAATGACCAGGCATGATGCAATGGTAACAAAACACATAAACAGTAAAAGACTCAATGCCACCTAATAAAAGGAAAAATCTGACTAGACTGGAAGATAAATGGTGTTGAGTGGGCTGCAGAACCAAGGCGGAGTCACAGTGGAATTGAAGGAAACTATGTTGAATGGCCCCAAGGAACAATGGCTCCAGAAAGAGGCATTGAGGCTGGACTAGGTCGCTGTGTCGCAGTGAAGAATTCTAAGCTGCTTGGCGAGGTGCTGTCTCAATAGTGGGGGAAGCAGAACTAAGGTGGAGGAGGAGCCAACAGCTGTTACTGGCCAACCCAAGAGCGCCACACGGTGTGTCGGCCTCATTGGTAGCACTTGCTTCTCCATCCTACTAAAAATATTTTAAGAAAAGCTCCCACGGGGTTCCTGTCTCCAGCCAACCAGCCATCAGTGATAAATGGTGAAGACTGTCACAGAAAAGATTATCTCACTGAGCAAGCTTCAGGACAGGTTCCAGATGAATCAGAAAACAGATTCATTAAAACGTGTGCAAATGGTAAGACCCACTTCCCGGAATATGTTGGCTGTTCAGAGGCACAGCTTCCCTCTGGAATAAGTAAAATGTTTTTTTCCAGAAAATTCCTATGCTGAGATTACCAGGTAACATTCCGTGTTATTGTTACACATTCAGCAGTTTAAGCGCCTCTGTTAGGTGTTTCATAATGTGGGGAGAGGTCTAATTTCTTACATTAGATCCCCCCTGTAATCAAAACCTAACAAAATGTTTCTGCTTTAATCATAGTGGCCTATATCTGAAGTATGTGCTTAGATATACACATATAAGGTAGACTTTTTTCCTTTATACATACCGTTGCTTAGACTCTGTAGAATGTTCCTGCTCCCTCCCTTTCCTTTCTCTGAATAAGTTCAAGTTACGAGAATTTACCTCTGATTACTTTCTCCCTCCCCTCCATTAGACCAAAGTACAATGCTGTGTTCTATCCCACAACGAATCGAGGAACCTGGTTATATAATGGCACACCTGAATGACGTGGATAAATATCATCCCACGTTAGCAGCCTGGCCACTGCCTTCCTTGATCTCTGTCCCATAGTACCATGACCCAATCTCAGGAGGCTTAATATAGCTCGGTAACACAGATTGCTAGCTTGCTGGGTTCAGGGTCAAACTCGTGTTCAAGAAAGTATCTCATTTTGCTTTCACTCCTAACATATGCATAAATGCACTGTGTTATTGGGCGAACTTGTCCCCTCAACTTACGGTTGCCTCATATCCCTGGGATTTCACCTCTTTTTTTGCGGTGGGCTATCAGTGTTGCAAATAGCTCATTCCTCCTCCACTTAATCATGTCCCCCCCGACTATACTCTCTGAGATGCTCCTTGCCTATATGAGGGAAAGAATCTTCCCCGTTATCAGTTTCCTCCTACTAAATCTGAACAGAGTACCACTGTCACAACTACCTTTATTCCCCCATATGAGAGGGAATGATCCTAACCTGGGAAGTGAATCACAGGCTTCTGTCTGCCCCATTTTGTAATTACTTCTAAGGGGGCATGAATTATTTAAAGTCTATAGAGGTAATATTCACTATAAAGATTACATTCTAGGCCTTCCTACCTTAAAAATATGTTGATACCAGCATGATGATTTTTCTTCCTACCTACCTGCTAGTGGTATTTCTACCTATAGCTTTTATGGCAGTCTCGACAGTGGCAGTAAACAGTGCCGTCACTAACAACAGCGCCAATGGTATTGATCATACACAACAGAGATGACTGTTACCATTACCAAACAGTAGCATTATGCAACCCCCTTGCTTGTGGGGATTCCTAAAAGCCTGCCTGGGCTTACCTAAGCCCTGCCATAACTGTCTCCTTTTGCTGTCTCCCGGGCTTCACTCAAATCCTGTCACCATTTTTTTCTGTGTCCCAGGTCTTGCTTCCTGCTCTCTGGTACCCCAGCTGCTGCCCAAATGAAAATCCAGCCCCATGGGGTTCAAAACCTCGATTGCAGTCTCCCACTCTAAAAGTGCTGCCACCAGGGCAGTGGGAATCACATGGGGTGCAAAAAGTGGATAAAGCAATGGGACCTGATGGGATTCACCCCAGAATTCTAAAAGAACTAAGGGAAGAACTAATAACACCACTGACTACCCTTTTTAATAAATCATGGGAGGATGGTGTGGTACCTGAGGACTGAAGGAGGGCAGATGTGATTCCCCTTCACAAAAGTGGAAGTAAGACAAAGGCAGAAAACTACAGACCTGTCAGTTTGACCTCAGTGGTAGGGAAAATTATGTATTCACTTCTGAAGGAAAGAATTGTAGCGTACCTAGAGCCCAGTGGGGCACAGGACCCAAGGCGGCATGGATTCAAAGCAGGAAGGTCATGTCGGACAAATTTAATTGATTTCTTTGACTGGGTGACCAAAGTAGTAGACCAGGGAGGGGCTGTGAACATTGCCTACCTAGACTTTAGCAAGGCATTTGACACAGTCCCACACAAAAGATTAATAAACAAATTAGCCAGCCTGGGAGTGGATCTCAAGATGGTAGCCTGGGTAAAACACTGGCTGGACAACAGGACACAGAGGGTAGTAGTAAATTGAGTCCACAGTGAAGAAAGGGAGGTTACTAGTGGGGTACCACAGGGTGCAGCACTGGGGCTGGTCTTTTTTAATGTCTTTGCAAGTGACACTCCAGAGGGACTGGAAGGAAAAGTATGTCTCTTTGCAGATGACACGGAGATCTGCAACAGGGTTGATATGCAAGGTGGGGTGGAAAGGATGAAAAGGGACTTAGCAAGGCTGGAGGAATGGTCAAATGTACGAACATACGAAATTTGCCAGCAGATAAAGGCCTAGAGATCTATCAAGTCTGCTCGAATGTGCAGCTAGCACCCCTTATTCTGCAGCTGCCGGCCCTTCCACCCTTCCCCTTCATTAACCCTCCCCCTTGTCCTGTCCCATCCTCGTTTGAAGCAGTCCACTGTTCTACTGCATACCACTTCAGCAGGTAACGCATTCCACCCAGCCACCACCCTCTGTAAAAAAGTGTCTCCTCATCTCCCTCCTGAACCTTCCTCCCTTCAGTCTCATATCATGGCCCCTGGTGGCCCTCCCCTCCCTTACTTTGAACAGCCCCTCTGTACCCATCATGTTTATTCCTTTCATGTATTTAAAGGTTTCAATCATGTCACCCCTGTCCCTCCTCTCCTCCAGTGAGTACATGTTCAACTCCTTCAACCTCCTCTCGTATGATAAGTCCCCCAGCCCCTTGATCATCTTGTCACCCTGAACTGCACCCCCTCCAGTAACTTAATGTCCCTCTTCAGATACAGGCGCCAGTACCGCACGCAGTACTCCTGGTGTGGTTTAACTAATGATCTATACAGTGGCAGAATCACCTACTCCCTCCTCGAGAATATACCCCTTGCAATACAACCCAGCATTTTGTTGGCCTTTGCAGCTGCCTTCCTACATTGTGCCAAGTTGTTCATTGACCCTGTAATGAGCACACCCAGATCCTTCTCCTCCTCTGTCTGGGCTAGCTGCACTTCCCCCAGCTGGTAACTCCTGCTTGGGTTCTTCATCCCAAAATGCAGCACCTTGCACTTTTTGGCATTAAATCCCAGTTGCGAGGTGTCTGACCAGGTTTCAAGCTTTGCCAGATCATCCTGCAACCCCTGCCATCCACCTAGGTCATCCACCACTACGCCTACCTTGGTATCATCAGCAAACAGACTGATCTTGCTCTTGATGTCCCATGATATGTCTGCAATGAATATCCCAAACAACACTGGTCCCAACACCGAGCCCTGTGGAACACCGCTCGTCACTGCCCTTTGGGTGAGAGCTCTCCACCCACCACCACCCTCTGTTGCCTTCCTGAAGCCAGTTTCCCTACCATCTCACCAGCTTTGCACCTGCCCCTGTGCCTACTAAGTTCCTTCCCAGCCTTCCATGCGGCACTGAGTCAAATGCCTTACTGAAGTCCAGATACAGGACATCCACTGCATGGCCCCTGTCTAGTCGCCTAGTTACCCAGTCATAGAACTCCACCAGGTTGGTTTGGCAGGATCTGCCACATATGAAGCCATGGTGTCTGCTGTCTTGTAGTCCTTTGGCCTCTAGGAGTTCCACCAGCCTCTCCTTCAGGATAGTCTCCATTAGTTTACCCACGATGGATGTGAGGCTCACTGGTCTGTAGTTTCCCGGTTCATCCTTGGGGCCACTCTTGTGGAGGGGCACCACATGAGCCATCCTCCGGTCCTGAGGTACACACCCCGAATATAGTGAGGCATTAAATAGGTCTGCTAAAGGTCATGCAAGGACCTCTGCCAGCTACTTCAGTACCCAGGGGTGGATACCATCTGGGCCTGGTGCCTTGTCCACCCTCAGTGCCTTCAAACCCTCTCGAACTCTGCCCTCCATGATTTACCCATCTGTCACCCCTTCCCCCCCTGTTTCTGGCATTTCTTCCACCTTGGGTGTCACCCCCCCTCTTCCCTTTAGTAAATACTGAGCAGAAGTACTATTTAGTGCTTCTGCCTTATCGCACCCTGCTTCCACCCAACCCCTCCTTCCTAATCCTTACTATGTGGTCCTTACAGCTCCTTTCTCCCTGATGTACTTAAAGAAGTCCTTTTCCCTTCTAATGCCTTGTGCCAGCCTGAGTTCCGTAGATGTTTTGGCTCCCTTACTGCCCTTGTCACCTCCTTTGATTCTGTCAAGTACTCCTTCCTGTCCTCCCCTCCCTGTTTTCTTGTACTTCTTAAAGGCAGCTCTTTTCCTCCTTACCTTTTCCATGACCTCCTTGCTCAGCCAGCTCAGTTTCTTAGCCCTAGCCTTCTTGCTCTGGGCTTTGCAGCAGGTTTTGGTTGCCTCCACTATCCCCAGCTTTATGAGCTCCCACCTCTGGTTAGTGGCCATACTAGATTGAATTCTGGCCAGGTACCCTTTTACCACTTCCCCCATCCTCCCAAAGTCAGCTCTCCTGAAGTCTAGCACTCTTGTGCCAGATTCCACTCCTTCCTTGCCCATATCCAAAGTGAGCCATACTGAGTGGTGGTCACTCCCTGACAGTGGTTCCTCCACTGTAAGTTCTCTCACAAAGTCCCCATTTGCCAGCACAAGGTCAAGGGTATTCCCTAACCTGGTTGGTTCACTGACCATTTGCAACAGGAAGCTGTCCTGGAAGGCATCCAGCAGTATCTTCTCCCTTCTGTTCCTGGTTGTTGGGGTATTCCAGTCCACTCCTGGCATGTTGAAGTCCCCCACAATAACCACACTACCCTTCTTGCAGGTCCTCCTGATCTGTCCCGCTAGTTCCCTGTCTAACTCCTCCGTCTGAGATGGTGGCCTGTACACCACTCCCATTCTAAGAATCCTATTCTTGGAATCCTGGATTTGCGTCCAAAGTGACTCCATACTACCCTCCTCCCCTTCCTCCCTTACACACTTCAGTCCTTCCTTCACATATAGTGCCACCCCCCCTCCTTTCCCAATCACCCTGTCTCTACGAAATAACCTGTACCCTGGTACAGACAGGTCCCAATCATTGTACTGGGTGGCCCATGTTTCTGCGATGGTTGCAATGTCCACCACTCCATCTGCCATGAGAACCTGTAATTCTGCAGTTTTCCTCCCAAGGCACCTAGCATTAAGGGTAACCACCTTCCACCCTTCCCCCCATCCTGCCCTCCTTTCCTAGCATCATGAATAGTACTTGCCATTTGTCCTTTGTCACTGTTATGGGGGGTAAGCTCATATGGTTTCCCAACCTGTGATCTCTGCATATCTCTTCCCCAGTTGCCACCCCCCACTCCTAGTTTAAATTCCCAACTTCCTCTATGTACTCCTCCATCCTCTGTTTCAACACTTTCCTTCCCTCCTCACTCAAGTGTAGTCTGTCCTTGGCATAGAGACTACTGTCCTCCCAGGTCCCTCCCCACCCCCAACAGCCCATACCCTTTAGCACAACACCAGGTTCTTAGCCATCTGTTATATTCCTCTATTCTCAGCTTTCTTGTTGTGCTTGCCTTGGGCATGGGAAGTATCTCTGAAAAAGGTACTGATCTTCCTGCCCCCTCACCTAATTGTACTAGTTCCTCAAACCTCCTCTGGACTATATCTACTGTCTTGTCAGCCAGGTCATTTGTCCCAAGATGTATAATTAAATAAGACTTGTCCCTACCCCTTCTAGCATATCTCAGAACAGATTGTTCCACCCTTTCTGCTGTCATTCCTGGCATGGCCTCCACCCAAATGTGACTATGCCTCTCCCCCTTGTTACCCCACCTGACTCTTCTTAGTACTGAGTCCCCCAGCACTAAGATTCCACACCTCTTACTCCCTGCTTACTTCCATTCATCTCCCTCTCTCATTTCCAGCTTCCGTCTTCCTCCTGCACATTATTTCCCCCTTTTACCCCTGTTGCAATTCTCCCAGCAAAATTTCCCCCCACTCCGGTTTGGTCCAAGCATTTATCAATTACTCCTCTAATTTCATCATTTCCCTCCTGCTCCTTCTTCCTCTCTAGCAGTGCAAAGACTATTTTCTGAAGACCCTTCACGAATGCCCGCTCCCTCTCTCTTCATAGTAACCTGTTCTCTCCTTTCCACTCCATGACTTTTGCCACTTCTTCGCCTCCCCTTGCAAGTCCCTATCTCCTCCTTCCTTTTGTCTTTTGTCTCCTGACCTGGTTGCCCCAGCAATCATTCTTCCTGGCCTGGGCCCCTTTGTCTCTGCTTTCCTTCTTCTGACCCTCTCCTCACCACTGTTGGCTTAAATCGCCCTCCCTCATCTCCCCTTCTTCCTCCCTCCAGTACTGGGCTAAACCCACCCCCAATCTGCCTTGTCTGTCTTAGTTCCTCCTGCAGACCCACAATCTCCTTTCTAAGTTTTTCCATGTGGTTGCACACTAAACATCCTCCCACACCCCAGGCAAATTTTAGAAAGTTTGGTGCACCACAGTTGTTACAGCCTACCACCCTACCCATTGCTGTCATTGCCCATCAGCGACCCCCCACCCTTCCAGATGCAGGATACCAAACACTCCCCCAAGTCTCCCCTCTTCCCCCTCTATCAGTGCAAAACATTCTTTTCTTTATTCCCTTACCTCCTTTGTTGTACATGTTTAGATATATTGAGCAACTGCTTTTTATATTCATATCCTTCCTATTCACACTCAAAAAGAGACTTTAAGTAGCCATTGCACAACTTTCTTGAAACTCCTACTTCTCCGTTCCCCAATGCAATATCAATGCGAAGAAGTAATAATGAAAGCTCCTAGATTTGCATGTACTTCCCTTCCACTGAGATAGCAGTCGCCTCTTCACTTGCTGCTGTTCCTTTCCTGGATGTCTGCTTCTGCTATGACAGGTGCATATCCTTTGCCCATTTGAGGAAGATGTCAGAACCCCTGATATAAAGAAAATAATGGACCAGGTGGGTGGGGTGAGGGTTTGGGGTTGGGACCAGTCCAAGTCTTCCAGAAACAATCCAGTAGCTGGGTGCTACCGGTGCTAATGGTCAGACCATTTGCACCCTTCCCCCACTCTGCACTAAAACTTTGCAGCTAGTGGAGCCAGCAACAATGACTCACAATTCTACTCAAAGCCCACAAAATAGGTTTGCTACCCAAAGAAACAGGACTCCAATTCAAACAGCTTCACCAACAACACATCAAAATAGGCTTGGAATTAGAAAATAAAGGTCTCCAATTCAAAGAAATAGACCCAGTTAAATCACACCAATTATGTTTTAAAACAGAAGAAATAGGCCTCTACAAATGCAGCCTGCCACACAGTGAATCATCAAACAAATGAGCCCACTAATAGCTACCAAAACAGGTTTCAAAATTCCAACAGCCCCAAACAATACCCTGCTAGCCCCTTAGTAGTAAAAAAAAAAATAACCTTCTACCAAGTAGAATCCACAAGAAACAATGTAAAAACAACAAGAAGAAGCTACTGTACTGTAGATCTGATCCTGTCCCCCTTCTAGTAAGGAAGCTTAGATTCAATGCAAAGAAGTGAAAAGTAATGCATCTGGGAAACAAAAACCCAGGGCAAGAGTACACAATGGGGGGTGAGATACTGACAACAACAAAAATGGAAAGGGACCTTGGAGTAGTCATATCAGATTATTTATTTATTTAACAGACTTTAGGATTACAACTTTGAGTCAGGGTCTCATTTACAAAGGCTTTGCATCAGAAAAAACAAACACAAACACTTAATACACGCAGACATAGAATGGCAGCTAAAGGTTACAGTTCTTTTTAGCTATACAATATTGCAGAATCAAGATCAGCTATACATTGCATTGAACGTGTTACCGAGAGCTGCATTTTACAGTTTTCAAGAGAACAATAAGTTTGCTGATAGAGGCAGGGAGTAACAGGTTTGATATTTACCACAAAATAGAGAACTAGACAGATATCTTATGAGTGCAACCAAAGGAGATATTGTTAATAGGTAATGTTTGGTAGCCCTATCGGTAGAAGCTCAGTGGCGGGGTGGTCCAGTAAGATGCTAGATAGATGACCCGGCACTAGCTGATACATTGGCAGTGCCATGAAGCAAGAATGTGCTCTCTGAGGGCTGACTTGAAAGGTCTTAATTTGGAGATGGAGATGACGGAGGGGAGTTCTTTGTACCAGACTGGGGCTCTGTGTGGGAATGACCTTTAGTCCAAGGAGGTTCTAACCCTCAGGATGAACCACACCCATCATTTGGCAGTGCGGGTGTTCACTGAGGTGTGGGAGGATAGGAGAGAGGTAGAAACCCCCAAGAGGTAAGCCCCAGGTGTATTTTTTTTTGTAAGGAGACATGTTTGATAAAATAGCCTTTTATCCAGGTAAAGAGATTTGCCAGGGCATATAGGGTACGGGTATGGGTATGCTTGTCTGCCCCGGTGAGGAGTCTGCATGCTTTGTTTATGGCAAGGTGGCTTTTCTTAAGGGTTGTGAGGTCAGCAGCCGAGTAGATAATGAGCCCATAATCAACTAGGGAGAGGACTGAGGAGATGACAGCCAGATTAAGGGCTTTCAGAGGCAGGGAATCCTTGTGCCGATACAACAGGCCTATACAGACATTTATGGCTAATGACAGAGTGTCAATGTGTGAATGGAAGGACAGGCTGGAATCAAATGTATGGCCCAGGTATTTATATGTATAGACCTGTTCTAGAGGAAGGAGAGAGTGGGAGAAGATTGTTAGCTGTGCATTCTTGGACTTATTCTGTCGGTGGGCAAAGAGCATGGTCCTTGTCTTTTTTACATTTACCACAAGACTTTGGTCTATGAACCAGTTTTCAATCTGGTTAAATGCATGTTGGAGGGAGGACTGCAAAACTGTGGGATCTGAGTGCGTAGCAAAGAGAACTGCATCGTCCACATAGAGTAGTAGGTTGCCAGAGCAGGAATTGGGCAGGTGTTTAGGTAGATGCTGAACAATAGAGGGCTGAGGATGGAGCCCTGGGGAACCCCAGAGAAGACTGGCAGGGTGGCTGAGAGGGTGTTGTTTATTTTGACACATTGTGATCTAGCTGTGAAGTAACTGGTAAACCAGGAGACGGTTCCTTGGGACAAACCTATGTGGCAGAGTGGGCGTAAGAGTAAAGAGTGGGAGACTGTGTCGAAGGCCTTTGACAGGTAAATGAAGACAGCTCCATCTAGGTGTTTTCTATCGAAGGCAGAGTGGATAAAATTAGAGAACTCAGTGAGAGCTGAAGTTGTACTGTACCCAGATCTGAAGCCATGCTGCTCCCTGCAAAGTAGGTTATGAGCAAGCAGGTACTCAATGAGTTGGGTGGCTATAATTTTTTCGAGGGCTTTTGAGAGTGGTTGGACAGTGGATATGGGATGGTAGTTACTGGGGGAGGTGCTGTCACCACTCTTCAGTATTGGGGTGACTGTGGTAGTCTTCCAGGCTGTGGGGAACTGCCCCAGACATAGGGAGTGGTTAATGAGGTCAGTCAGTGGGGAGAGTACTGTATCTAGTACTAGATGTAAGATTCTCATATCAAAAGAATCTTTGCAATAGCAAGAGCCACTGAGTGCTTTAATGAGCTAAGGCCTTGCCTCATTCGTAGAGATCACCCTGAGATGGAAGGGTGGGTGCTGGGTGTTGGGGGGGTTGCAGGAGTGGGTTCAAAAAAGTTATTTGAGAGTACTGCACTAAGATCAGAGAATGATATGTTGAGGCAGTTAGCAATGGCCAGCGGTCAGAAGACCTGAAGGTGAGAAAGCAATGTGAGAAGGCAGTAAGGAGGGCTGGGGGATACTGGGATGCATGGGGAGAGGCATCACCAGTAGAAAACAGGAAATTGACCCTCTGTACAGACAGTTAGTAAGACCATATCTGGAGTACTATATACAGTTCTGGAGACCCCATCTCCGCAAAGACATAGACAGGGTGGAGGCTGTCCAGAGGAGGGCAACCAAAATGGTGCAGTGTCGGCACCAGAAGACATATGAAGAAAGACTAAAGGAGCTTAAGATGTATAGCCTCGAGGAAAGGAGGGAGAGGGGGGACATGATAGAAACTTTCAAATACCTCAAGGAAATCAACAAAGTCCAAGAGGGCAGCATCTTTCAGAAAAAGAGGTGTACAAGAACAAGAGGGCACAATTTGAAGATAGAGGGGAGACATCTCAGAGGTAACATGAGGAAGTATTTCTTCACAGAGAGGGTTGTAGATGCATGGAACAACCTTCTTGAGGAGGCCGTAGAGTCAAAAACAATAGGGGAATTCAAGAATGCGTGGGACAGAAATAAGGCAATTCTAGTGGGGGGTAGGAGGAAGTAGGCTGTTAGTTTACTAGGATATGCAGCTTATCCATTAGGTAGGGAAATGGGCAGACTAGGCAGGCCAAGTGGTCCTTATCTGCCATCAGATTCTATGTTTTTAAAGCACCTTTTATCTTGGACCGAGCTGTTTTGCAGTTGTCTCGGGTACTGTGCTGTCGGTCCCAGGATCCCTTCCACCTATTTAGGACTCAGTGACCATGGGCAGCCTGCTGGGGGGGGGGGGCGCCCCAGTAAAAATTGAATGAGTTTGACTGGGGCTCATTTTAAACATGCCTAAGCAGGGATCATGGTTATCTGTATAATTTAATATGTATGTCTGGCTTTCCCCAGGATAGCTATTCTCGGCTCCGTCCGAAAAGATAGAAAAGCAATATTTTTAATTGTTGTACTGTGTTGCTGCATATGAGGGAATCATTGTACATGTGGGGGAGAGAGTGTTTAACTATAAAATAAATGCTTTTTCCCTGGCTGAACCTGTATTTAGGACTCTTAAGTGTCAGCCTGTCAGCTGCTGCACGGGGAGCTTGCATATGTGCAGTAGCAACAGGAAAATCACGGATCCACGCCCTTCTGTGCAGCGACTGCAATTGCAGCCTCTGGGCTGCAGAACTATGGGGCACTGCGGCAAATATCTTTATTTCCCTGGCTGCACCAGGACATTATTCAGGACTGTATCTGATCTGCTATAAGAGACAGTGGGTTAAGCACCACTGCAAGCAGCCACAGCCAATTGGAAAGCCAGGACTAGAAAGCTAAGACTTGTAGGACCTTCACTACACCTCATGGGTAAACTCCAAGTACTCATGGGGACTTACAGGGATATTATTTTAGGCATCAATTCATTAGACCAACTGTGCCTTGAGTATTTTGATTGACAGGTCCCCCAGCCATTTGAAGATCATCACATCTTCTCTGCCAAGCAGGAGTCGAAAAGGAGCCCTATATGAGACAGTGTTTGCCAGCATTTCTTAAAATGTTGCTAGAGTGAGAAAAGGAGAAAGCAGGCTCTAGCTTGCTGTGGGCCCCCCACAGGGGTGGGGGCTCAGGCCCCTGCCATGCTTCTAGGCATGTGCCACTTAACTAAACCCCTCCAGCCTGGAGGGGGTGTTAGTTATTTTCTAGTGAAAGTTTAAAGTTAAAGTAGGGTAATCTGTGCTGCAACTCCTAGTCTGGAGGTTGCCAGGATTGTCCTCCAGGTGCTAGCCCTCCCTTCCATGTTGGGGAAAGATGTAGAAAGAAGACCATCTATCCATGCCTGAGTTGCGAGAGGACTTAAGAACACCAGGATGCCTTTGATTGTGGATGTGACCCATGAGGAACTTGAGAGAGTACCTTTGTACCCACCTGTGCAAGGGAGAAACCTTTCAAGTAATCTTGGGGGCCTCAAGCCTCCCTACTAGATGTTTCTGCTAACTGTGGGATGAGATCTTGAAGCTATTGGTCTGGGTTGCTAAGCCACATCAGAGACTGTATTGTTGGAAAATGTGTGGATGCATCTTGTCTGCTGCCCCAAATGCCCCATTGTAGGTGCGTTAGGATGTTGAATAGTTAATCATATAAATGTGCTGATATTTGTCGTTGCCCTATGGGTTAAGTTTCTGCCTTTGTGGAGTTGTCAGCCAAGTCGCATTTGCCACTTAATGGGGTGGGAGGTCCTAGAGCTTATTTGATACTGACTTATTCTGGAGATAGCCAGTTTCTGTCTTAGTCGGACTTCGTCTGATATTGCTTGACTAAAGTGTTTAATATCTAGACGTGCTGGATGAGACTTTGTCTAAGGATGCCTTGCTTGGTATTTAGATGTACTGAATGTGACTTCATGCAAATGAACATGGATGTCTGATAAAAGTGTTGCCTTCTGCTTTTGCTAAATAGATGTCTGTTTGTTATTTAAATGTACTGGAGATGACCTCATTTCAAAGAAACACTGTATGCTTGATAAAAGTACCATCTTTTAATTACACTAGATGGGACGTTGAATTATTGTGCTGAATGTTCAGGATGTGAAATCCAAGACCTAGCCATGTAGTTTGTCCTGGAAAATTTGGTTTCGGTGATGTGCAGGGCAATCACTGGCTTTCTGTGACCAGCAGGGTCAAATCCTGCTACTTCTGCTAAATGCAGGGCAATCCCAGCCTTCGTCTTACCTAGTATCTACAGCCATTGTGGGAATGTAGTTCTCCACGGTCCCTCCCCCCCTTCAAATCTTCGAATCAAAAGCTAGCCAACTCAACCAGCTGCAACGTCCACCAGGCTTGCAACATCCAGGACTTAGGTATCTGGGTACATATGTAAATAGTAATCAGATAACCCCTATTCCACTTCTCCATTCCTAACTTTTTGTTCCCCTAAATAAATTGATTGTTACTGTTTTGTTTTAATCTTTTGTGTGAGTATATTATTAGTGAGTCATTAAATGCAAAGTGTTGAAATGTGAGGAAATGTTTATTGGGGCATGTTTGGGGAAGGGAAATTGTTAGGTATACACTTCCGTCATTGACACCCCTACAGCAACATACGTCGCTGCCAACAACCGTACCAAGTCACTGTATGGGGTGCGCTCAGAACCCGGCACCACTCTTCCCCAACCTGCACCCCATCCCCGAACTAACTCTGACCTGGAGTTAGAATCCTTTAGTACAGGGGCGCAAGGGCAGAGCCCTTCATGTGGAGGGTTTGTGGGGGCAAAGCCCGCCCCCAAACAAAATAACAGTCCCTGCTGTACACGGCTCTCTGCCGACTGCAACTCGCATTTGACAAGGAGCCTGGTGCTGCGATGCCAGTCAGTGAGTTAGTTGCCGACTTGGCATTGTAACGCCAATGATTATTGTGGGTGGTGTAACATCTCAGGGGGTTATACCTAGTAACAGCTTGAATATGTAAAGCACTCTGAGTGGAGGCACTGTGCAAAGGTTATCAGTTAGAGAATCCAAACCCCTTAGCCTATTGTCTAGGGTAGTAGACAGGAGTGTAACACTGAGGATAGCTCCACCCAGGGGTTACAAATACAATTCTGTTTTTATGTACTAGGCTGAGCCTCCAAACACCCTCAATGTGGGGGCTCTGGCCCTCACACCTCCAGTAAGTGACAGATCTAACTCCGAGAAGGAGCAAATCACGGGGAAGAGTTACAATCTGTAGGGCCATGGAATTACTGTTTCTATAGTCCTTTAACAAAAAAAAATTAAATTGCTGACTTGGGAGACCAGGATTAGAGCCCTGGATTCTTCCCACTACCCCTTAGCCATCCTCTTCTATCTTCAGATTGTGTCCCTTTGTTCTTGTTCATCTCTTTTTCTGAAAGATGCTACCATCTTGGACTTTGTTGATTCCCTTGAGGTACTTTAATGTTTCTGTCATGTCCTCCCTCTCCCTCCTTTCCTTGAGGGTATACATATTAAGCTCCTTTATTCTCTCTTCATATGGCTTCTGTTGCAGACCCTGCACCATTTTAGTTTCCCTCCTCTGGACTGCTTCCATCCTGTTTATGTCCTTGCAGAGATGGGGTCTCCAGAACTGCATGCAGTGCTTCAGATGGGTTCTCACCAACTGTTTGTACAGAGGGATAACAACAGACTGTTTTCTACTGCTGCTACTTCTTCCGATACATCACAGTATCCCCCAAACCCTCCTTACTGCATTCTCACATTGCTTGCTTACCTTTAGGTCATCTAATATGATTACTCCCAGGTCCCTTTCCATTTTTGTTGTTGTTAGGACTCCCCATTGTCTACTCTTCCCCTAGGTTTTTATTTCCCAGGTACACTACTTTGCACTTCTTCACATTGAATCTAGGCTGCCATACTTTTGACCATTCCTTGAACCTTGCCAAGTCCTTTCTCATCCTTTTCACCCCCTCCTTGTGTATCAACCCTGTTGCACATCTTTGTGTCACCTACAAAGAGACACTTCCTTCCAGTCCCTCTGCAATGTCACTTATAAAGACATTAAAAAGGACTGATCCCAATACTGAACCGTGTGGTACCCCACTAGTAATTCCCCTTTTTTTCTGAGTGGACTCCATTTACTATTACCCTCTGCATCCTGTTGTGCTGCCAATTTGTTACCCAGGCTACCACCATGGGACCAACTCCCAGGCTAGGTAACTTGATTTTTAATGTTTTGTGTGGGTCTGTGGCAAATGTCTTGCTAAAGTTTAGGTAGGCCATAACCACAACCCCTCCTTGGTCTACTACTTTGGTCACCCAGTCAAATAAATCAATTAGATTTGTCTGACATGGCCTTCCCACAATGAATTTATGCTGCCTTGGGTCCTTTGCCCACTGGCCTCTAAGTGCTTAACAGTTCTTTCTTTCAGAAGTGATTCCATCATTTTCCCCACCACTGAGGTCAAACTAACAGGTCTGTAGTTTCCTGCTCCTGCTTTGCATATCACTGGACATAGATAGGTATCTCCATGCCATTGAACCATGCCCTAAGGCTGCCATAGCTGTAATTAATATGATGAACGAGCACTCTCTTCCTGACTTATGGAGGTCCTTCAACCCTTTGGCCAAGGACTTCACATCTCTGGCACATGGTTCAGCAAGTCGATTGGACCTTTTACTGGGTTACCATCCGTTAATTCAAAAAACTACAACCTGTGATACTGAACCCATGGTTGTATTAGACCATGCCCCAGTTTCCTCTCTGGTGATATGGGGACCAGAAATCCCTAGGTAATCTCAGTGGAAACTGGACCCCTTGCTTATGAATGACAAATCCTGCCGTAAGTGGGTTACTGAAGAGACCACTAGATCTTTGCAAGAAAATGACACAGGAGATGTCACCATTACCATTCTCTGGGAGGCCCTTATTTAATAATTGCTGAGATCAATGACTGGTTGGCCTCCAGCTGGTTGTAACTGAACCTCAATAAGATGGAGGTACTGGTGGTGAAGTCGAACAGAGGGCATTATAGGTTGGCCTCTGGTGCAGAGACAGGGATTTTCTTGGCTCTGTACCATTGAAGGTCTCCTTTAGTATGCATGATCTGGGCGTTATTCTTGACAGCGGATTGACACATGAGCTTTAGGTGGCATCCGTTGCCCGTACCAGTTTTTATCATCTGAGGAATAACGCCGGATAAAGCCCTAGTTCTGCCGCTGGACCGCCCCACTTTGGTGCATACCTTTGTGACATCCAGGCTTCTCTACTGTTATGCACTTTATCTTGGGGTCTCTGGGTGTACCGTACGCTGACTGTAGCTGGTGCAGAATGCGGCAGCGAGGCTGTTGACAGGACAGCCTAAATATTGTCAGATCACTCCGGTGCTGCGTCACCTGCACTGGTTCCTGATTAGGTGGATGATCCTCTTCAAGGTGGGTTTGCTCACCTTTAAGGACTTACATGGCCTGGGCCCTGGTTACCTGAAGGACCTTCTTACACCTGCTGTCTTAATTTGCTCCCTCCACTCTTCCTTTAGGGGCCTCCTTCCAATTCCCAGGACAAGGTAAACAACAGCTGGCGACAGAGCATTTAGTGTTGCACTCCTATCCCGCAGAATTCACTTTCTTTAGCTGCTAGGGAGGCCCCTTCTGTGGAGGTATTCAAAGACCTCCTCAAGGCCTTCCTGTATACTACCCCTTCCCAGACTGTATTTTATAGTCCTTATCTTCCTGGACTGTGTTTTATAGTCCTTACCTTTCCAGACTGTGTTTTATAGTCCATACCTTCCTGGACTGTGTTTTATAGTTCTTACCTTCCTGGACTGAGTTTTATAGTCCATACCTTCCTGGACCTGTGTTTTATAGTCCTTACCTTTCTGGACTGAGTTTTATAGTCCATACCTTTCCAGACTATGTTTTATACTCCTTACCTTCCCGGACTGTGTTTTATGCCCTTACCTTCCCGGACTGTGTTTTATAGCCCTTACCTTCCTGGACTGTGCTTTATAGCCCTTATCTTCCTAGACTGTGTTTTATAGCCCTTACCTTCCCGGACTGTGTTTTATAGCCCTTACCTTCCCAGACTGTGTCTTATAGCCCGTACCTTTCCAGACTGTGTTTTATAGCCCTTACCTTCCTGGACTGTGTTTTATAGCCCTTATCTTCCCGGACTGTGTTTTATAGCTCTTATCTTCCCGGACTGTGTTTTATAGTCCTGACCTTCCCGGACTGTGTTTTATAGTCCATACCTTCCTGGACTGTGCTTTATAGCCCTTATCTTCCTGGACTGTGTTTTATAGCTCTTATCTTCCCGGACTGTGTTTCATAGTCCTTACTTTCCCGGACTGTGGTTTATAGTCCTTACCTTCCTGGACTGTGGTTTATAGCCCTTACCTTCCCAGACTGTATTTTATAGCCCAGACCTGTATTCAGAATTCTATGCTTAAGTTAGCCTTTGGCTATTTTGAGTTTAGTTGCTGCTGTTGAGGGTAGTATTTATAAAAAATCTTGTTCTAATTGCTAGAATATTGTATATTTATGTTCAATAGCATGTTGTTTATGTATTTATTATGATTCCTTCTATGAAATTTTAATATGTTCAGCGCCCAGAGCCTCCGAGATGGGCGTTTCTTAAATCAAATTTGCCTTGTCTTGCATTATGTAATTTATTTGTTTGTTTACTTATTTGGTATTTGGAAAATAGCTTTGAGTACAAGCTCTTTTACAAAGGTTCCAAGTCAGATTACCAAAACAATTACAGTACGACGAATTACAGTACATAACACATTAAAAATACGATTGGTTACAATACTACAGTATTTATCACTAGATAAAGTACAGTACCTGACACAGTTATAATTCATATCTCTATAATACTATAGTGAGTATCAGTAGTTCTGTGGGTTTGGTTCTGCGACAGTAAGTGAGATAGCAGTGGTTACAGAATGTGGGGGTGGAGGGTAGCCTCAGACTGGGGCCTTGTCGAGACAGGAGGTTGAAGATGTGGCTGTTGGGTGCAGGGGAGAGGGATGAAAGAGGAAAGGGGGCACCGAGGTGAAGTGCTTAACTAAATGGTTAGATAAGGGCATGGTGTGATACGATACTTGAACTAAAGAAGGACATGCAGTCCATGGCGTGAAAAATTGGGGTGCACACGCACCAAAGGAGTATGAGTATCTGCTACAATGGGTAGCCGCTCGCAGATCGGAGGGGAGAGGAGCTGCAGTGCTGCCTTAGGGCAAACAAGGAGGACTGTGGAGTCAGGGAGCTAGCCTTCAGAGGCAGTCACACTCTAACTGATTTGAGGTGCTGTCTGAGACCAGTTTTGAATTAACCCAGGTACTTGGAGACCATAATGGGCACATTGCCCAAGCACGGTTTGACAGAAGGGAGTAGACAGGACCCATCTCATCCTACGTCTGGTGATATGCAAGGTGGTGGCCAGTGGAAAGATGGTAGTTGCACAGCGTGGGGTTTTAAGGTATCAAGTCAAGGTGGGATTTTGGGCTTCACAGCAAGGCACAGGTGAGAAAGAGAGGCCACACTTAAAACCCTTGAAACCAACCTGGCCCAGAAAGATTAAGAATATAAGAAAACCAAGACTCAGAAACAAGCAAAGTCTCTCCTTGTGGAAGTAATGAGGATCTGCATCCAGCTAAACTACCTATTGGCACCAGTGGCGGATCCAGGATTTTACAGTGGGGGGTGCTGTGATGGTGTGCCTACTTAATGTGCAACTTTTTATGTTTTTAATCCTTTATGCTATCCTTTTCATTACACTTTTGACTAAAAATATAAACCTAATCTATAGTATTGAATCTATATTTTCTTACAGTCAGTATACTGGATGTCTCCAGTAAATATAAGGAAGGCTGGGGAGCTACTGGGATGCATAGGTAGAGGCATCATTAGTAGAAAACAGGAAGTTGTTATCCCTCTGTACAGACAGTTGGTGAGACCCCATCTGGAGTACTGTGTGCAGTTCTGGAGACCCCATCTCTGCAAGGACATAGACAGAGTGGAGGCTGTGCAGAGGAGGGCAACCAAAATGGTGCAGGGCCTGCACCAGAAGACATATGAAGAGAGACTAAAGGAGCTTAATATGTATACCCTTGAAGAAAGAAGGGAGAGAGGGGACATGAGAGAAACTTTCAAGTACCTCAAGGGAATCAACAAAGCCCAAGAGGGTGGTATCTTTCAGAAAAAGAGATGTGCAAGAACATGGGGGCACAATTTGAAGATAGAGGGAGGACGGCTCAGAGGTAATGTGAAGAAGTATTTTTTCATGGAGAGGGTTTTGGATCCATGGAACAGCCTACCTGAAGAGGTCGTGGAGTCAAGAACAGTGGGGGAATTCCAGAATACATGGGACAGACATAAGGCAGTCTTAGTGGGGGGTAGGAGGAAGTAAGCTGTTGGTTAACTAGGATCTGCAGCTTATCTGTTAGGAAGGAAAATGGGCAGACTAGGTGGGCCAAATGGTCCTTATCTGCCATAAAATTCTGTGTTTCTATGTTTCTAAGTGAAATGCAGTAGCAGTAAGCAAATTGCAATGGAGGGGCGAACCTGCATCCTCTATCCCCCCCCCCCAGATCTGCTACTGATTGGCACAGAAAGCAGAACTGGCCATTCTTCACTCCAGACACAGATACTGGGATGTAGGAGAAAAAAAAACAGATTGCCTGTTATCCTATCATCTAAAAAAACAACAAGCACTACACCTTACCTCTGAGTTGACAGATACCGCAAGCACGCCCCACTATAAACCAACACCAATAAATAAGGCCACAACCTATGAAAAGCTACACAGCACCTCAGTGTCAGATAAAAATACCCACATTGGGACTTTTCTGTCTAAATTACCTCTCTCACCCCAGCTGTCACCCCAAATCAGGCTAAGTTAGACACCCCCTCCATCCAATACGTGGAACCTTTGTAAAGGAGTCTGACTCAAAGGTGTTATCTGATATTTATCAATAAATAAATAAAATCTCCAAGAAGCAAAAAGTCATCTACTCCTTAAATGGAGGAGATAGCATATCCATAGATCTTTGCACCCATCTTGATCCCAGAATAAACTCTAATCTCCGTAAAATGTATTCAGAAGCATATGCATCTGTATCTCTTCTCCCAGCATTCAGGGAGGCTACAATAACATTCCTACCCAAAGAAGGGTGAGATCCATAGCTCCCAGCCAGCTACCACCCTATATTGTTGAGAAATGCCAATGCCAAGTTACTAGCCAAGGCCTTGGCACACCGAGGGGATTTGATCCTTTCTATGCTTATCCACCGGCCCAGCAGGTTTCACAAAAGGAAGATGAGCTTCAGACCATCCCTGTTCCCTGCTCTCCATTTTTTCTACTGCCAATCAACTGCCATCTTTCATGGCTGCTGTCACTGTTGATTTTGGAAAGGCCTTTGATTCGGTGGAATGGGAGTACCTTCATAAGGATTGGGGCTTTATTTCTCCACCTGGGTCAAAATTTTGCACTATGCCCCAATGGCACATGTTCAGATGAACTCTACTTTATCACTCCCCCCACTCCAAAAGGCACATGACAAGGCTGTCTTTATCCATCATGTTATTTGTTTTGGCTATTGAGCCCTCAGGGTTTGCAATTCGCAATCATTCTGATATGCAGGTTGTCTCTGTTAATGAGGTCTAACTGCACCAGAACCTTTTCCCTCCCTCGTGTCTGTACCACTGCCGGTAAACTCTCCTTCTCCTATAGATTTCCTTCACTTTGGAACAGCCTCCTCTCCCTACCTCACCTCTCTCCCTCCTTCCCTGCTCTTAAACACTTGCTCAGGCCTGCCATCTAGCTTCCTGCTCCTGTTCCCCTCCTAATCCCCATTACTGTAACAGCATGTTTATTTTCCTTTGTTGCTGTGTACCATCGTAAATATCCAGTTCTTTGTAATGTATTGTGTACCACTGCAACTACCTTTTCCACTGTAAATACTGATTTCTGTAACATTTTATATTATTTTAAAACCCTTGTAAATGTCTTTTGCAATGTGTCTTCTCCTACTTATATACTCTCACTTTTTGTTCATGACACTAGTGCTTTAGTTTTCTATTTACTGTTTTTTTACTATTTGTTTGAAATTCTGCTTTGATTCCTGCACCCCCTCCTCTAGGTTGCATTTGGAAACAAGCTTTGACTCATGATGACTTTCCCAGTTATCAACTTTTAAATGAAATAAAAATAAATAAATAAATCCACTCCACCTCATCCTCCCTCTTCTGGCTAACTGATACCATTCTCACAGGTATGGATCAAGGCCAAATCACCTTCACCATCTTTGTTGACTTGGCCAAAACCTTTGACAGTGTCACCCACCACCTTTTCCTGTCTAAGCTGTCAGCAGCAGGAATCTCCACCCTGACGATCAACTGTTTTAGCTCCTTCCTTGCAGGTAGGTCCCATCAGTTTATATTGGTGACTCTCTTTCCCTGCCTCTCCCATTCAGCACCAGTGTCTCCCAGGGCTCACTCTTTGGTCCTATTTCTAAATGACCTCTCTGCTGCCTGCATCTCAGCGTCCACCTACATGTATGCTGATAACACAGTCCAATTTGCCTCCAGCTACTCCCCTTCTCATTTGAAGACCAGACTTCAGCAGGACTTTGATAACATCCAACCCTGGTTCCACTGAAATCCACTGGATCTTAATGCCACTAAAACTGTTCTAATTACCTTTGACACAAGTCAAAAACTCTCCTGGATTGGTAGTCCCACCACCTTCTGCACACTGAAAGGATCCACCATTGAGAATGTGCTATCCTTTAGGTACCCCAGACCTGGGGCAAAACAATTGCCAACAGGGTTAAGATATCACAGGTTTGGTGAATATGAGTAACAATTAAATAGTAATAATAACAACATAATAACATATAACCATTGCATGTGACAAGATACTTGCACCAGAACATTGCAATAAGTTCAACAGGAGGTAGTGCCATTTAAATACAATTGCATGGATGCAGATATATGCACCTATGATAATGAGCTAAAGTTGATATAGTAAACATCATTGGAGGAGTCATAGTGAGCAGGAGTGGCAGTTCCTCTAGTGTCAAAGTGTGAAGAAAATTGAGATGTAAGAGTCTTTTAATAAGTACTGTAGGCATGGCCTGGCAAGTGGGGTGGGATGGAAAAGGGAAGGGGATATAGGGAGTGGGGAGGAAAGGTCAGCCGAGATAAGAGAGAGTTGGACATGATAGCCTAGGGAGGAAGGACTGTTTGAAGGGAGAACATGAAAAATGCCACAGGCAGTGGTTGGGGTTTCAGTCCAATATTTGAAGCAAAGACAGATCATGATGTTGGGACCTTGATTTGGACAATGACAGAAGGGAGGACTCAAATGACGCCTCAGGCAGTGGTTGACATTTTAGTACAGAATTTAGAGCAGCAATAAATCATGATGTTAAGACCTTGACTTGAAACAATGACAGACCTCAAAGAAGGTCCTCGGGAACAAGGATTTGAAGAGGGAGAACATGACAGGAGAAGTGAGCCTTAAGGTTTTCTGGATCTTATTCCAGAGTGTAGGAGGAGTGAAACTTATTGAGGCTCTACCAAAGCACGTTTTAACTTTAGGGATAGCCAGAGATAAGATGGTTGGACTTCTGAGAGAATAGACACTAGGGATGCAGGGAGTTAGGCAGCTTATGAGGTACTGAGGTAATTTATGAGTGATTGCCTCATATGTACAAAGAATAGCATTCTGTTGCCTGCTGAAGCTAAGGCAGCTCCAGCATATGGAAGAATAGAGGATGCAGTGGTGCATGCCATAAGGGACATCTGAAATTAACCTCAGGGCTCTGTGGTATAGGGTATCAATCTTGGAAAGAGCTGTGCTAGTACTATGGCCATATAGGAAGTCTGCATACTTTAGGATAGGCAAGACGGTAGCTTGGACTAAGAGTTTTCTTGCCTCCTGGGTTAGTAAGCACTTGATCCTGAAGAAAATACTGAGCCTTTGATGCAGTTTCTTAGTGAGTTCTTCAATGTGATCAATAAAGGACAATTTGTAGTTAATCCAGACCCAGAGGTATTTACATTTTTCCACGAAATGCAGGGCTTCTCCAAAACGATGCTTTTGTGAGGAACCTTATCTGTTTTTTTGTTTGTTTGTTTTTTTGAGATGAGGGACTGGTGGAGAGAAAATCATGGCCTAATTTTTTTTGGCACTGAGCAGGAGTTTCAAGTTGAGTAATTTTTTTGGAGGATGTCAGAATCATTCTGGAGGTCCAAAATGGCTTGATCCAGAATTGATCTATCAATGTATAGCATTGTATTATCAGCAAAGAGGTAAATACTAGATGACTTTAGATCAGTGTCAATTTGATTAATGTAAATGGCAAAGAGAAGTGGACCAAGTATGGATCCGTGGGGAAATCTACAGGGAGTATTTTTTTGGTGATAGGTCTCCTTCAGCCTTGACCTGCTGCTCTCTATCCATAAGATAGTTTGTGAATCAACTTGGAGCCAGGTTGTCCACCTCAGCTTTCTTCAGGGCAATTAGGAGTAAATCATGGTCCACCATGTCAAAAGCCTTGCTAAAGTCCAGAAACAAGGTGCATATGTATTATTTGTTATCGAGTCATTTATAACCTTAGCAAGGGCAAGTGGAAGTACTATGCATGGGATGGAAACCAAATTTAATTGGGTTTAGTAGATTAAAACTTTCCAGATGAGACCTCAGCTGTTCCTTTGCTACCTTCTCCAATAGTTTTGACAAGGATGGGAGCAAGCAGTTTGGGTGGTAATTATTTAGGTCACAGGGTCCCCTGATTTGAATAGAGGGATGACATGGGCTGCCTCCCAGATCTTGAGGAAGGAACCCTGATTGAGAGACAAATTGAAAAGGTGGGTAATAGGGGAGCTGTGGTAGGGTGCAGGTGTCCATGAGCAAATCAGGTAGTGTGACACATGTAGCAGCTCTTTTTAAAGTTCCATATTTATTTTAATTTCTTCAAAATGTTGTTTGCAGCAAGACAAATTCAGTACAACGAACTAGTTCGACAGCTTGTTCTCGATTTTAGCACAGAAAATAAACAAAGTCTCACTCCTTAAAGCACTTTACCAAAGCTCCCTGGAGTTCACCTCCAGACCCAGAATCAATCTGAATCCCTGAACTAAATGTTCGACTTTTATACAATACAGGATCAGGTGACTTCATAAGTCCCTTCCCTATACTTTGTTTTAAATAATACTTCTTTATTTAAATCAGTTTATTTTTCTAGAACATGTCTAAACATCATACTATGTTATAACAGTCTGGTTCCATATGCAGTAGTGAATTACACTTTTTCTGATAGGTTTTTAATGTGTTTTCTAATCCCAAGAAGCAACGCCCCTTTTCCTTAGCATAAATGACTGAGAAGAATGGCCGGCCAGCCCTTAAGCACAAGCTGCAGCTGAAAACAAAAGACTTCAGACCTTCACAATGCCCCAAATGCCCTCGTTTCACAACAGTCACCAAATCACCTCCAGCCCAAAGGAATTCACCTCAGGGGTATGTAGAACTATCCTCTTTGTTTTTTAAAGAAGACAGTTGTATTTGCATGGCACTAAAGGGCTAAATGTCTTCATGACTGTGCGCACCTTTGAGCAGGAAATCAGCCGCTCGCATACGCACAGCCACGGAGCTCAGAGGAAATTATTTACTCAGAAAGCTGTTTTACCTAACAGCTGTTTGTGAAAAAAACAGAACAAGTAACAAGAGAGAGTACCAAACGATCCTCTAGTATTTTACAACTAGTTAAAGCCCAAACAAGTCCTCGGAAATGCAGCAAAAATAAACTATTTGTCTATACAGCACCTCGCAAGGAATTTTACAAAGCGCTGAATCCTCGCAAGAGAACCCTCAAAATAAATGTTACATTGGCTTCCTCGGAGGGGGGAGTCTCAGAAACGGGAACCAACTCAATACCTTTTATTTCTAATAACAGGAGCCTAACTCAAGCTCCAAACTTCCTTATATAAAAGAAAGAAATGGGGAAAGACCTGATTATTAGTATATCACTTGCATTACCTATGCAAGCCTTTTTCCCGTCGGCTGTTGTTTCAAACTGACAAAATAATTTTCTTTTAAAGCTTCACAGCACTCTACTTCTTCTTCTTCTAACCCTTATCTACTATTTTTAAACTATATCCAGAATATTATGATCAAACAAAGTGCTAGTTTCGTTTCTAAGCGCTAATCTTTCCTTTCTCACCTTGGGGAATTCTAATATACCCATTCTAATGCTTAGTTATATTCCTTTGGAACTAATAAAGACACAGGAATGTTCTAAATCCTTTTAGCATTCATTTAAATAAACCTAAGGCTCAACTAGTGACTTCCCCTATTATAAAAATAAAAGAGGCCTAGTAACCCTTTGTACTATTCCACTTGGATATTCTGAATAAAAACTGCACTCCTTTTATATTTATTTCTACCATTATGGCAACTAATTGCTGGACTAAACCATCCAAAGCAACTTAATGAAAAGTAGCATCACTGAACATATAACAGGTTTATGAGGCAATTAAATACCTTTCTAGTCCCAGCCAACAGGACATTTATGCCAATATAAACCGAAAAGGAAATATAAAAATATTTCCAGAGTCCTTAGCCTTTCACAGAGGCACTCTGTGACAGGAGCCAAAATATAGTAGACCAACATTAGGAAGAAAAGCTTAATCATATCTGCACCCGCACTTTTCTTTGTATCATATTAAAAATGGAGGTCCTCAACCTGTTTGATGGTGACCGGACAGAAGGAGAAAGAGTGGTTAGGGTCAATAGATTTTGGATCATGAAAATCAGATGACTGACTAAGGAACTGTGCCCTGATGGCATTTGGTGAGGAGGTATCAAAAGCCAACACTGCAGTTGCAAAGTGATAGCTAAGGAGGTCAAGGATCTCAATTTTATCTGTAGTGTGGGTACCACCAGTTGAAATTATTTGGGAAAGTGTGCCAGCACTGTTATGGCCTTCTACCTCCCTTAAAGGTTTCCAAAACTTAGTAGCAGAGTTAATGGATGCGTTAAGCTCAGCGTGGATATAACTAGACTTCGCAGCTCTGATAGTTTTAGTGCAGAAAATCCTTGTGGTTTGGAAAGTAAACCAGCCTGTGGCCAATTTAGACTTTCTGGCTCTTTTCCAAAGAGCATTCCTATGCCATAAGGCAGTCTATAGATTATTAGTGAACCAGGGACAGGATTTTCTCTGGGTTCTGCTTTTGGTAACTGGGGCATGGAGATCTAGGGTTCTGGTGAGTATTTCATGAAGTACCTCGTGTGCCTCTTCCACAGAAGATGAGAGGTAAAATGTCTGCCAGTTAGCATACTGGAAGTCATAAAGTAAAATATCTGGGCAGAAGTTCTGTTTACATCTCTTATGGATGTATTTAGAGGAAGAGGAGGTTTGGAGTTGAGCCAACCTTATGGATGCAATGGAACAGTGGTCGCTGATGTCATTAAAGAATACACCTGAGTGGAAAAAGAGGTGAGGCTTGCTTACAAGGATTAGATCAGGAAGGGAGCTACGCTCTTGGTTTTTGGTGTTTGGGCTTCATTAATGATCTGGGTAAGTCCATGGGCATCATAGAATTATTTTAATGGTAAGGAGACTGGAGAGAGCCAGTCAAGGTTGAGGTCACCAATTATGGATACTTCTGATGAGGTGGTAGCTAGTACATCACTTAGGTGTTTGAGCAGACTGAGGCTAGATGAGGGGGACCTGTAGCACCAACTAATGCAGAGAGAGGTTGATTTGGCTGGTTGAATTCTAAGCATGAGGCACTCAAACTCCTTAGGGACTGTAGTCGTGTCCACCACAGTTGCAGTAATGCTGTCCTGGGCATAAATGGCTACTCCCCCTCCTCAGGATTTCCTATCAGTACGAAACAAGTTGTATGAAGGAATGTTAACCTCATAGTCCAGGGTAGCTGGTCTTAGCCAAGTTTCGGAGATTACAAGAACATCAGGAGAGCAGTAGAGGGTCCAAGTTTTGATAGCATCATGCTTTTTCAGATGGATGCAGGCATTCAAATGCAAAAATGATAACCCTTTTAGTAAAGGTAGGTTAGCTGGGGCAGGAATGGAGAGGGGGTGCCCGGGGTTTAATTTGACGTTATCAGCACAAATGAGTAGCAGCAGGAGCATTTTTTTTATAGCACTAAGAAGCAGTCAGAATGGCCAAATTTTGCCTCTGAGGTATGCGTAGTTTCTCAAACTTTTCTCTAAGGCCAAACAGTAACGTGAGGGGCGATAGTAAGCTTACAGAATTGCTTTAATCGAAAGAGCAAACCCATGAGAGAGAGAGGCAGTTGGTACCCGATGTGAGTACAGCAATTTATGGTAGTATAGCGGCCAGGTTGGGTAAGTGGCAGTGGGAGGGAAACATTTAGAAATCTGTGTATAAGATTTAGGTGCCTGTGAATATGCCTGGGTGTTGAAAATGTTGTGGGTTTAGAGACCCACGGAATGTGGCGGTTACACTAATGTGTAGAAATCCTATGCTGAATGGATGAAGCAGCATTTTTGCAGTTAAACTTGAGCACAAGAGAGGATCGCCTCTTTGAGAAGTTGCAGGAAAGGAGGCTATGGTGATACAATCTACTGCCCCCAAATTCACCCTCTCCAGACTGGACTCCATCTTTCAGTTATTCTGTCATTTTGCTCTGGACTGCCCACCCTGCACGCATCACTGCACTTTCTACACTGTTCTTCTTTTATTGTCAAATACTTGTTTGGCTCCCTCCCTTCCTGTCTCTCCTCTTCTCTTCTCTCTTTCATCCCTCCTCAAACTTTTACTTCCTTTGCAACTGCCACTTCCGCTCCCTTGCACTCCCCACTGGGACCTCCTCAGCTGATCAGGCTGCTTTCTCCTATAGATTGTTAAACTCTGAAACTCTCTTTCCCACCTTATCTGCTCTGCCTTCTTCCCCCTCTCCCAAGATAGCAGCTACACTAGGCTAGCTGTCAGAATCAGAATTAGAGCTGTGCTTTTAATTTAGTTTAATTCATGTTTTTTATTTATTTTTGTTTTTATTCACAAGTTCACAAGTTTAGTTTCATTTTCAGTTAAACATCTTTCTGTTATTCAGGTCCATATATGAGAACTGCTCTGTTTTCTACAAATGGTAAAACTGGAGTAGTGGATGTTTTATCATCATTTGTGTTTAATCTACAGCTTGTGATTGGAAAGAGGCACTGCCTGCAGAGTCCCTGATATTGTCGTGGAGAGGGGTGTGGAGAGCAGGACATGGAGTCCTGGTGGTGGTATGAGGAGTGAATCGTATTAAGCAGCACCTTGACCTGGTGGCAGACACTGGAGGACCATGGGGAGGAGTTCCTTCCTGGCCCCGACCCGACCTGGTGGTGTGCCATGGTGCTGCTGCCGTAGGGTGGCCATATCTGTGGCACTTCTGCTTTTGCTGCTCGGTAGCTGGTGGGCAGCCATAGTGGTAAGCGGGTCTAGGAAGAGGTCTTGGGGACTAGGTGGGACCATTCCAGGATTGTCTCATTATCAGTTTCTAACCAGGTATCTTTAGCACCTGGAGTGCAGTTTCAGCCCTGTTATCGGTTGGTACAAGGAATCCAGTGGAATGGTGAACTGGAATTTTGGTTTCCTGGGTGCCCTGGCTTGCTTTCCTTGTTCTCCAACTTGGATTCTGTAGTGAGTTTTGTTTTCGGCTGCAGACTGTATGACCTTGGAGTATTTTTTCTGGGATTTAAGATCACTAGTGGGGCTCTGTTGATTCACAAGTGGAGGTGAGAGCCCATGAGAGAAATTGAACAGTGCTACAATTCTCTGGAGGTGTGAGCTCCTGGGTACATTCCATGACTGGTAAGAGGGGTCCACCATTCCTTGTTTTTCGAACTGGCTTCCACTCATGAGAGGGGTGAGTTATGTTTTGGCTGACCCTGTGCTTCAATTAACTTGTGACTCTGGGATTTTAACTCCTTAGCCCTTGTTGGAAACAGGCAGTGTTGAGCACCTTTTTCTTCTTATTGTGAGATTTAGGGCTCATTTATTTGGGCTTGGACTTGGATTATTTGTTAGCTAATTTTAGCCACATAGTTTCCTTTCTGGAAAGAGTATTACATTTTCAGCATATTTGTACTGTATGAGACCTTTTCTTTGTAGGGGAGGGTTGATAGTATTTAGTCATTTTAAAATATAGTTGTTGGGTGGGTTAGTTCAGGGTGGGGGTAGGTTGGGTTTTGAGCTACTAGTGTATGTGTGGTGGTTGGCAGGGATGTGTTTGGGAAGGTATGAGGGCCTGGGGTGGGCTAGGATAGTGTATGGGACCCCCCAGCTGTATGATGTATGGCTTTGTGTCAGCCTCCCAGTGTCTGCTAGTATGGCTAGGCACTGTAAGGAGGCTGGAACAAGGAGGAACCGTGTGACTCGTCTGGGTTGGGGTGCCCCTTGCACTGTGATTGGTGGTAGGATCGAGGTAGTGGGGTGCAGAAGGTGCCCTGGGTTTAGACAGGATCTGGAGAGAGGAGAGACGTGTTTAGTTCCCATCACTAGGGTTCCCACCAGACTGAGTGGGCAGGTAGCCAGAGGGGCTGCACTATCCACCAGTCCCCTAAGGGTGGTGCTTTGCAATGCCAGATTGGTCAGAAACAAGACTGCAATTACAGTGGACTTGGTTTCTTCAGCCAGTGTGGCTTGCATTATGGAGACCTGGATTGGTGACGATGCTGACCTGGTTTTAGAGGCTGCCATCCTGTCCTGTTATACTATGGTGCACTGCCCCAGAGTGGAACACAGAGGAGGGGAGGGTAGCCATCTGTTTTAGATCTAAACTAGGCTTCACCCTACACCCAGTGAGAACACAACATTCATTTGAATGTGTGGCCCTCCATGGGGTCCAGGAGCAGGTTGCCTGATTCTTTTGATTTACTGCCCCTCTGGGACAGTGGGAGACTTTCTGCAGGAAGTGGCTGATTTCATGATCAGTGAGACATTGGAGGCCCCCAGATGTTTAGTGCTGGGGGACTTGAACGTCTGGGCCAACAACAAATCTTCTCGGCTTGGTTCCAACTTCCTCCAGGCGATGTCTTCTTTGGGCTTTGCGCAGAGTGTTTCCTCCGTAACTCATCTGTGTGGGCCACATTTTGGATCTGGTGTTCTCACTGGGGCTTGAGATTAATTGTCTCAGGACTGATTAGGTCATTTGGTCCGATCATTATCTGATGAATTTCTTGTTTGGGCCCCCCTCCGGTTGCCTTTCCCCAACAGTCAGCCATATTGCCTTTGTGGGGTTGACTCCTGAGGTTTTTGGAGGTGGCTGACCTATCTAGTGTGGATAGTGCATGCATTAAGGATGTGTGCATGGCTGTGGATGCTTATAATAAGGCTCTTGCTGGTGCACTCAACTCCCTCGCACCAGCCGTGTACAACATAGGTCTTCTCACTTGCTGTCCCCTTGGTATGATGTGGAACTCAAGGGGATGAAGACCTTGGGTTAGAGACTGGAGTGCTGCTGGTGGAGGTCCCGCCTAGAGGTGGACAAACTGGCACTGCGTGTACACTACAGTGCATACCAGGGAGCAATCAACCATAAGAAGGCAGAATTTCTGTCTAGGGAGATTGCTGCCAGGAGGAACCGACCAACTGTTCCCTTTCTGACTGTAGACAGGCTTCTCCATCCTTCCCGTCTACAGCCGAAGATAGCTTTTTCTAATGCATTGTGCGAAGAGCTTGCTTGGTTCTTCTCAGACAGGGTGTCTGCCATCAGGCTGGGGGTTCTGCCAGTGACTCAAAGTTTGGCCCACGGTGGTCGCCATGGGCGTCCAGAGAGCTCTCCACCTGGTTGGGGTGAGTTTAGACTGGTAGAGGTGGCTGAGGTCACTGAGATTGCTTCCAAACTTCACCACACCTTTTGTGAACTGGACCCGTTGCCAACTTGTTTCTTAATGAGATATGTTGACTCTATTGGCCTGGTATTTGCTTTGATTGTCCAGTGTTCCTTGTCAGAGGAGTCTTTCCTTATATTTTTAAGGAGGCATTGATGAAACTCCTTCTGAAAAAAACATCATTGGACCCTGAGATCAAAGCAAATTACCGTTATCTCCAGTCTTCCATTTTGGGGTAAGATTTTGGAGAAAGTGGTGGCACTTAAGCTTGAGGAGCATCTCATGGCCCACTATTAATATAAGCCACTCCAGTCTGGGTTTTGTGGGAGGCATAGCACAGAAACTGTACTGGTTCAGGTGCATAATGACCTCCTTAGGGTTAGAGATCAAGGGGAAGGGACAATTCTTGTTCTCCTTGTTCTCTCTTCAGTATTTGACATGGTCGACCATCGGTTGTTACTTGACTGCCTGAGGGAATTCTGCGGACTTGCCAGCATGGTGATCTGCTGGTTTGAGTCCTTTCTATCTAACAGGAGGCAGAGGATGGTGATGGGGAATTTCTCTTCCTCCTCCCCTGGCCACCTGTTATACAGGGTTAACCAGGGCTCGGTCTTGTCACTGATGGGATGCATAGGGAGAGGCATCACCAGTAGAAAACAGGAAGTTATTATCCCTCTGTACAGACAGCTGGTCAGACCCCATCTGGAGTATTGTGTGCAGTTCTGGAGACCCAATCTTCACAAAGTCATAGACAGGATGGAAGCTGTCCAGAGGAGGGCAACTAAAATGGTGCAGGGTCTGCACCGGAAGACATATGAAGAGAGACTTAAGGAGCTTAATATGTATAGCCTCGAGGAAAAGAGGGAGAGGGGGGACATGATAGAAACTTTCAAGTACCTCAAGGAATTAACAAAGTCCAAGAGGGTAGCATCTTTCAAAACAAGAGTGTGCAAGAACAAGGGCACAATTTGAAGATAGAGGGGGCGCTCAGAGGTAATTTAAGGAAGTATTTTTTCACAGAGAGGGTTGTGGATGCATGGAACAACCTTCCAGAGGAGGTTGTGGAGTCAAAAACAGTGGTGGAATTCAAGCATGCATGGGACAGTCATAAGGCAATTCTAGGGGGCGGGGGCAGAAAGAAGTAGGCTGCTGGTTAACTAGGATCTGCAGCTTATCCATTAGGTAGGGAAATGGGCAGACTGGGTGGGCCAAGCGGTCCTGATCTGCCATCAGATTCTATGTTTCTATGTTTCTATTTTGTTTGCTGTGTATATGCTGCCCCAGGAGAGCTCATTAGCAAGTACAGTCTGGATTTTCATTGCTATGCCGATGATACCCAGCTGTATTTTTCCTTTGCCCCTGGAACATCTCACACAGTGGAAGTGTTCAATAGCTGCCTTGCTGAAATCAGTGACTGGATGGCCTCCAGCTGGTTGTGACTGAACCCCAATAAGATGGAGGTACTGGTGGTGGAGTTGAACAGAGAGCATAATAGGTTGGCCTCTGGTGCAGAGACAGGGCTTTTTCTTGGATCTGTACCATTGAAGGCTTCCTTTAGGGTAAAGGATCTAGGCATTATTCTGGATAGTAGATTGACATTTGAGTTTCAATTGTCTTCCACTGTCTGCACTAGCTTTTATCTTCTGAGAAATATCACCAGGAAAAAGGCCCTAGTTCCGCTGCAGGACCTCCCCACCTTGGTGCATGCCTTCATGATGTCCAGGTTGGACTACTGTAATGCGTTCTATCTCAGGGTCCCTGGGGTACCCTGTGCTGACTGCAGCTGGTACAGAATGCAGCAGTGAGGTTGTTGACAGGACAGTCTAAGTACTGTCATATCATTCCAGTCCTGTATTCAACTGCACTGGTTACCAGTTAGGTGGAGGGTTCTCTTTAAGGTGGGTTTACTCACCTTTATGGCCCTACACAGACTTGGCCCTGGTTACCTGAAGGACCTTCTCATTCCTGCTGTCTCAACCCACCCTCTCCACTCCTCCTCCTCCTTTAAGGGCCTTCTTGCGATTCTCAGGGTGAGGTTAAAAATAGCAGGCAACTGAGCATTTAGTGTCGCCGCTCCTGTCCTGTGGAATTCGCTTACTCCAGCTGTTTGCGAGGCCCCTTCTGTGGAGGTATTTAAGGCCTGCCTCAAGGTGTTCTTGTATAATCAGGCCTTCCCAGATTGCGTATTATAGTCCTTGCTGTTTTAGAACCTATGTTTGGGTAAGCCCGCTCTTTGGGCATTTGTTCTTATTGCCTAAGCTATTGTATATATAAATTCTGTTTTTTGTATTGTGCTGTATCTGAGATATCGTTATGTTTTTCTTGTTATAACGTATAATATTTATTTTTTTAAATGTTTGGCTCCCAGATCCTCTGAGATGGGCATTTCTTAAATAAAATTTGCCTTGCCTTGCCTTGCCTTACTGCAAAATGTCCCCTGCCATATCTACACCAGCAAATGACTTTCTCCTTTTCCCTGTGTCCTACTGTCTTCCCCTCCCCTTCCCTCTCCTCCCCTCTGTGCTTTACACATCCTCCATCCTAACTTCTTAACACCTTTTTTATAATCCCCCTCTCTTTGAAAACCCCTCCCCATCCCTCCATAATCCATAATCCTTTCCCATAGCCATCCTCTCCTCTTCTGCTGCCCCAGGTCCTCCCTTCTCCACAGCTTCCTCTTCCTCCTCCTTATGCCCACTTCTCCCTGCCTTTTCTCCCCTACCCTTCCATTTATTGGCCAGAAATCCAGTCCCTTGTTGATGACCTATCCCCTCCTCCTTCACCTTTCTCATCCCAGTTACTGCCTGACCTGGCATGTCAGGCATAGCAGGAGTAGAAGGAAACCAAAGAAAGTAAGTGTGTTGTTACAGTGAGTACTAAACAAGCACTGTGGTACAGTTGACATAGAAAACAGAACAAGAATGGAACAGAACAATGACATAAACATGGTGCTAACAAATCTTTGTGATAAAGGGGTTGTAATTAAATTTACAAAGTGTCAGATGTATACCCTGAGTAAAAAGTTAGGCACCACTGGAAAAGAAAGTAATAAATGTATAGTGCTTGAATTAACACTGTACAAACTAAAAAATACTCAGATAGGAATAAAGAGTCTAAAGGACATTATGACTCTCGAAATAGACTGTGGGATAATTAACAAGAGAAATGCTAGCCCGGCCCACAGTAACTTAACTGAAACAACACACACAGAGGAGAGCCTAAAGCTCCAGAAACCTAAAATAACACAAAATCAAAGCTCAATATGGAAAAAAGAACATGAGAGGAAAACAACATGGAGTACCCTGACCATGAACTTTTGGCCCAGACTAGAAATATAAATACAGAATCAAAACTATGAATACAGACTATGACAATGAATGGACTACAGTTAGTAGTAACAAACAACTGAAAAGGTTGGAGGGCCCTAACAACGTTTGAAATCGAAACAAATTATAGATTAGGCAGCTTGCCAATTGAAAACGAATCGTTGGAACTTACTCCGTGAAGGTCAGATGTTCTAGAAATGATATTGATGGGGAATTCAGTAATAAAGCAATGTGACTCAGCTGTGTGTGACAAAAATAAAGAACACAGTATGGTACTCTGTTATCCGGTGCTCAAATTAGTGATATTCACAAGGAAACATTTAGAACCTTAGAAAACTCAAACACAGAAAAAATAGTTACAATCCACATGGGGACTAATGATGTTGGAAAAAGCCAAGAAAAAGACATCTGCTGCGATCTAATAGATGTAGCAAAGGATATTAGTAAAACATACTAATGTACTATTTGCCAGCAGATTAGGCCTTACGGTCTATCGAGTCTGCTTGAACCTTAGATCCTTAGTTGGGTGCCAAGGCCCTCCCATCCCTTGTGCTCCAGAAACCCCTATCATCCATCCCCACCTCCCTGGGACAGGCCATCATCTGATACATCCACTTTCTGTGTCTGTCCCACCCTCTCTTGAAGCCCCCTACTGTGATCTCTCGAACCAGCTCACCAGGCAGTGCATTCCAAGGGTCCACCACCCTCTCAGTGAAAACCTCCTCCTCTTTCCCCCCTCACCCTTCCACCTTCCAACTTCAAACCATGCCCTCTGGTGATACCTTCCTGCTTTAGTCTAAAGATCCCCTCCATGTTTACCCTATTTATTCCCTTGAGGTACTTGAAGACCTCAATCATGTCCCCCCTGTTTCTTCTCTCCTCCAATGAAAACAGGCAGAGTTCCTCAAGTCTGTCCTCACATGTCAAATCCCCTAGCCCTCGTATCATCTTTGTTGCCCTCCTCTGTACCCACTCCAGGAGCTGTATGTCCCTCTTCAAGTGTGGTCTCCAGTACTGTACACAGTACTCAAGGTGTGGTCTAACCAGTCCGTTGTACAGTGGCAGACTCACTTCCTTGCTCATAGAGGTGATCCCCCTTACGATGCATCCCAACATCCTGCTTGCCTTGCTAGCTGCTCTCCTGCACTGCTCAGAGTTATTCATACATGCATCCACCATGACCCCTAGGTCTTTTTCCCCTATTGAGGCCTCCAGCGCCTCCCTTCCCAGGGTGTACCTGTGTTTAGGTTTTCCACCAAGATGCAACACCTTGCACTTGGTGATATTGAAATTAATTTCCATGTGTGAGCCCAGCTCAGGGTGTCCAGGTCCTCTTGCAGGGCCAACCTCCCCTCTTCTCCCTCAACTACTGCTCCCATCTTGGAGTCATCCGCGAAGAGACTCATTTCACACCCTATACCCTCCCTGATGTCCGATATGTATGCATTAAACAGGATCGGACCCAGGACCGAGCCCTGTGGTACCCCACTACCAACCTCTCTAGGGTTCGAGAGCTCCCCACAGACCACTACTCTCTGAGTGCGTCCAACTAGCCAGTTTTCAATCCATCTGACCATCAAAGGGCCTACTCCTAACCCCATCAGTTTCTCCACCAGACCATTGTGAGGGACAGAGTCAAACGCCTTGCTGAAGTCCAAGAATAATACATCCACAGGCTTTCCCCTGTCCAGTTCTGATGTTACCCATTCGTAGAACTCCACAAGGTTGGTTTGACATGAGCTACCTGGCACAAACCCATGTTGCCGACTATCCAGACCTCCCACCTCCTCCAAGTACACCCCTAATCGTTCCTTTAGTATACTCTCCATTAATTTTCCCACCACCAAGGTCAAACTGATGGGTCTATAGTTACCTGGTACTTCCCTCGACCCCCCCTTTATGGATTGGCACCATATGTGCCTCTTGCCAATCCCTAGGTACCCTTCCTGTCTCAAGTGACCTGTTAAAGAGCTCCACCAGGGGTGCAGCCAGTATGTCCGCCAATTCCCATAGTACTCTGGGATGAATGCCATCCGGGCCAGGAGAGCTGTCTTTCTTTAGGGCCTTGAGGGCTAACCACACCCTTTTGGCAGAGATAGCATTATCTGTCCCCTTCACCTTACTGGCCTTTTTATCCTTACCCAGATGTGACACCCCTGGGGTACTTCTCCCTTCCTCTTGCTCCATTTCTGTTGCTCCCCTGATCCCACTTATGGCCACTTCTATCCCCTTCTTGCCTTGCTTTGTAGATATCCCATCCCCTCCCCTCTCTAGTGAACACAGAGGCAAAGTACTTGTTAAATACCTCTGCCTGGTCCCTCGCCTCTTCCACTCAACCTCCTTCTGATCTCAATCTGCTGAGATGACCCTCAGTTTTTTTCCACTCCCCAATGTACCGGAAGAACCCCTTTGCCCCTCCATGTATCCCCTGTGTCAGCTGCTCTTTACTGGACTTTGCCCTCACCATATGGGTGACTTTCTAGATGCAAGATGGTACATTTCCTTATCCCTATCCCCTCTTGTTGTTTTATATTTTTTGTAGGCCGCCTTCTTTTCTCTGACTGCTACCTGTACCTCACTGGACCACCAGCATGGTTTATGTGACCTTGCTCCCTTATGTTTCAACTTAGCACAGATCCTGACTGCCTCATGAAGTCCCTATTTTATGACCTCCCGTCTGCTTTCCACACTTGTCATTAATGTAATCCCCTTCAAGTGATCCTTGACAATATTTCCCATGCCCACAAAGTCTGCCCCCCTGAAGTCCACTGCCAGTGTCCTAGATCTCCCCCCTCCCCCCATGCTTATTTGAAACCAGACCGTATTGTGGTCGCTCCCAGTCAGGGGGTCCTGTACAATCATGTCCCTTACCAGATCCCCATCTGCCAGAACCATGTCCAGGACATGCCCCTCCGTCATGGGCTCCATCACATGCTGTGTTAAGAACACATCCTGGAAGCTGTGCAGCAGCCTCTGCTCCTTGGCCACCTTAGAGGACATGGTTCCCCAGTTTGTACCTGGCATATTAAGGTTCTCCATCAACACCACTCCTTCCCCTTTTGGTCCACACTGGGCAATGATGTTGTCCAGCAAACCATCCTCTAGAACATCACTTATCCTGGGGGGCCTATATACTACACCCAGCTTGACCTTATCTCCAGAGGAGGGCAACTAAAATGGTGCAGGGTCTGCACCGGAGGACATATGAAGAGAGACTTAAGGAGCTTAATATGTATAGCCTCGAGGAAAGGAGGGAGAGGGGGGACATGATAGAAACTTTCAAGTACCTCAAGGGAATCAACAAAGTCCAAGAGGGTAGCATCTTTCAAAAAAAGAGGTGTGCAAGAACAAGAGGCATAATTTGAAGATACAGGGGGGCAGCTCAGAGGTAATTAAGAGTATTTTTCACAGAGGTTGTGGATGCATGGAATGGCCTTCGGAGGAGGTTGTGGAGTCAAAATCAGTGGTGGAATTCAAGCATGCATGGGATAGTCATAAGGCAATTCTGGGGGGTTGGGGTAGGAAGAAGTAGGCTGCTGGTTAACTAGGATCTGCAGCTTATCCGGTAGGTAGGGAAATGGGCAGACTGGGTGGGCCAAGCGGTCCTTATCTGCTGTCAAATTCTATGTTTCTATGTTTCTATCTCCTGCTGGGGATCGTAAGGTGACCCATAAGGCCTCCACGTTTCCCTCTGCCTCTTCTACCCTAGCAATTTCTATGTCACCTCTAATGAACATAGCCACTCCACCCCCTCTGCCCTCCTTTCTATCCTTCCTAAGCATAGTGTACCTCCATACATTTAGGTTCCAGTCATGGTTTTTGTTGGCCCACGTCTCCGTGACCGGCGCCACATCCACCCCCCCCGAACAGCATGGCCAGGAACTCTGGCAACTTGTTTCCCAAGCTCCTGGCATTTACTAACATCTTCAACCCCACCCTTATCCCTGATCCTCTTTGTCGAACCCCACCCAGATTCCTTATACTTCCATCCTCCTCTGCTCCTCCTGAAACGCTCCACCCCCAGTCTGTTTCCCTCCCCTTGGGCTTGACGGCTACCCTCATCTGGAGGAGAGGGCTTGGTCAGCCCTCCCTTATCCCTTCCCACCTCAAAGTTTAAACCCACCTTCTTGGATGTAGTCAGCCATCCCCTGTTTAAGGACTTCCTTCCCTAATGGGGCAAGGTGAAGCCTGTCCTTGGCATATAGTCCCTTATCCTCCAAAACTCCATTCCAGTTCCCTAACACCCCCAACCCACTTTCTTCACCCCACTTCCTGAGCCAGTCATTAACCTCTGTGAGCTTCATTACCTTCCTCCTGCTTATGTTCCCAAGTGAACAATGAAGGCCAAGGTAATTCCTGTTAAAGAATGTCCCCTCCCCCTAACACCAGGCAAACAACACATTTAAATTTCACTTTAATTATCTCTGCAAACAACTGTTCCCAAGCCTCCAAAGTTACATTATCACAGCCCAAGTAACAGTTCTAACTCAAGGTAATACTTTTTAACACATAGAACTAATTTCACTTACAAAACTATTCAAATATTTCAGTTAAAACAGAATACAACCCCAGACCTCTGTCCTTACCAGCCTGCTGCTTATGTTCCAAAGTGAACAATGAAGGCCAAGATAATTCCTGTTAAAGACAAGGTAATTCCAGCTAATGTCCCCTCCCCCTCACACCAGACAAACAACACATTTAAATTTCACTCTAATTATCCTGCCAAACAACTGTTTCCAAGCCTCCAAAGTAACAATATCACAGCCCAAGTAACAGTTCTAGCTCAAGGTAATAATTTTTAACACATAAAACTAATTTCGCTTATAAAACTATTCAAATATTTCAATTAAAACAGAATATAACCCCAGACCTCTATCCTTACCAGCCTGCTGCTTATGTTCCCAAGTGAACAATGAAGGCCAAGGTAATTCCTATTAAAGACAAGGTAATTCCAGCTAATGTCCCCTCCCCATAACACCAGGCAAGCAACACATTTAAATTTCACTCTTATTATCCCTGCCAAACAACTGCTCCCAAGCTTCCAAAGTTACAATATCACAGCCCAAGTAACAGTTCTAACTCACCGTAATAATTTTTAACACATAGAACTAATTTCACTTACAAAACTATTCAAATATTTCAGTTAAAACAGAATATAACCCCAGACCTCTGTCCTTACCAGCCTGCTACTTATGTTCCCAAGTGAACAATGAAAGCCAAGGTAATTCCTGTTAAAGACAAGGTAATTCCAGCTAATGTCCCTCCCATAACACCAGGCAAGCAACACATTTAAATTTCACTCTTATTATCCCTGCCAAACAACTGCTCCCAAGCCCCCAAAGTTACAATATCACAGCCCAAGTAACAGTTCTAACTCCAGGTAATAATTTTTAACACATAGAACTAATTTCACTTACAAAACTATTCAAATATTTCAGTTAAAACAGAATATAACCCCAGACCTCTGTCCTTACCAGCCTGCTACTTATGTTCCCAAGTGAACAATGAAAGCCAAGGTAATTCCTGTTAAAGACAAGGTAATTCCAGCTAATGTCCCTCCCGTAACACCAGGCAAGCAACACATTTAAATTTCACTCTAATTATCCCTGCCAAACAACTGTTCCCAAGCCTCCAAAGCTACAATATCACAGCCAAAGTAACAGTTCTAACTCCAGGTAATAATTTTTAACACATAGATCTAATTTCACTTACAAAACTATTCAAATATTTCAGTTAAAACAGAATATAACCCCAGACCTCTGTCCTTACCAGCCTGCTACTTATGTTCCCAAGTGAACAACGAAGGCCAAGGTAATTCCTGTTAAAGACAAGGTAATTCCAGCCAATGTCCCCTCCCCCTAACACCAGGCAAACAACACATTTAAATTTCACTCTAATTATCCCTGCTAAACAACTGCTCCCAAGCCCCCAAAGTTACAATATCACAGCCCAAGTAACAGTTCTAACTCCAGGTAATAATTTTTAACACATAGAACTAATTTCACTTACAAAACTATTCAAATATTTCAGTTAAAACAGAATATAACCCCAGACCTCTGTCCTTACCAGCCTGCTACTTATGTTCCCAAGTGAACAATGAAAGCCAAAATAATTCCTGTTAAAGACAAGGTAATTCCAGCTAATGTCCCCTTCCCGTAACGCCAGGCAAGCAACACATTTAAATTTCACTCTAATTATCCCTGCCAAACAACTGTTCCCAAGCCTCCAAAGTTGCAATATCACAGCCAAAGTAACAGTTCTAACTCCAGGTAATAATTTTTAACACATAGATCTAATTTCACTTACAAAACTATTCAAATATTTCAGTTAAAACAGAATATAACCCCAAACCTCTGTCCTTACCAGCCTGCTACTTATGTTCCCAAGTGAACAACGAAGGCCAAGGTAATTCCTGTTAAAGACAAGGTAATTCCAGCCAATGTCCCCTCCCCCTAACACCAGGCAAACAACACATTTAAATTTCACTCTAATTATCCCTGCCAAACAACTGTTCCCAAGCCTCCAAAGTTACAATATCACAGTCCAAGTAACAGTTCTAACTCAAGGTAATACTTTTTAACACGTAGAACTAATTCCACTTACAAAACTATTCAAATATTTCAGTTAAAACAGAATATAACCCCAGACCTCTGTCCTTTCCAGCCTGCTGCTTATGTTCCCAAGTGAACAATGAAGTCCAAGGTAATTCCTGTTAAAGACAAGGTAATTCCAGCTAATGTCCCCTCCCCTTAACACCAGGCAAACAACACATTTAAATTTCACTCTAATTATCCCTGCCAAACAACTGTTCTCAAGCCTCCAAAGTTACAATAATACAGCCCAAGTAACAGTTCTAACTCAAGGTAATCATTTTGAACAGATAGAACTAATTTCACTTACTAAAATATTCAAATATTTCAGTTAAAATAGAATATAACCCCAGACCTCTGTCCTTACCAGCCTGCTGCTTATGTTAGCAAGTGAACAACGAAGGCCAAGGTAATTCCTGTTAAAGACAAGGTAATTCCAGCTAATGTCCCCTTCCCGTAACACCAGGCAAACAACACATTTAAATTTCATTCTAATTATCCCTGCCAAACAACTGTTCCTAAGCCTCCAAAGTTACAATATCACAGCCCAAGTAACAGTTCTAACTCCAGGTAATAATTTTTAACACATAGAACTAATTTCACTTACAAAACTATTCAAATATTTCAGTTAAAACAGAATATAACCCCAGACCTCTGTCCTTACCAGCCTGCTACTTATGTTCCCAAGTGAACAATGAAGGCCAAGGTAATTTCTGTTAAAGACAAGGTAATTCCAGCGAATGTCCCTCCCTCAACACCAGGCAAACAACACATTTAAATTTCACTCTAATTATCCCATCCAAACAACTGTTCCCTAGCCTCCAAAGTTACATTATCACAGCCCAAGTAACAGTTCTAACTCCAGGTAATAATTTTTAACACATTGAACTAATTTCATTTACAAAACTATTCAAATATTTCAGTTAAAACAGAATATAACCCCAGACCTCTGTCCTTACCAGCGTACTGCTAATGTTCCCAAGTGAACAATGAAGGCCAAGGTAATTCCTGTTAAAGACAAGGTAATTCCAGCTAATGTCCCCTTCCCCTAACACCTGGCAAACAACACATTTAAATTTCACTTTAATTATCCCCGCCAAACAACTTTTCCCAAGCCTCCAAAGTTACAATATCACAGCCCAAGTAACAGTTCTAACTCAAGGTAATACTTTTTAACACATAGAACTAATTTCACTTACAAAACTATTCAAATATTTCAGTTAAAACAGAATATAACCCCAGACCTCTGTCCTTACCAGCCTGCTACTTATGTTCCCAAGTAAACAATGAAGGCCAAGGTAATTCCTGTTAAAGACTAGGTAATTCAAGCTAATGTCCCCTTCCCCTAACACCTGGCAAACAACAAATTTAAATTTCACTCTAATTATCCCTGCCAAACAACTGTTCCCAAGCCTCCAAAGTTACAATATCACAGCCCAAGTAAGAGTTCTAACTCAAGGTAATAATTTTTAACACATAGATCTAATTTCACTTACAAATACTATCCAAATATTTCAGTTAAAGCAGAATATAACCCCAAACCTCTGTCCTTACCAGCCTGCTACTTATGTTCCTAAGTGAATCAGGTGCACATGTTTTAATATCAGGCATTCTCCCTGTACCAAGAGTCATAAAAGAATCAAACCATTTTCAGAATAAATGCAAGATTACAAAATGGGTGTGCAAATGAAGCCATTGCATTTCTTGATAACTGGCCAACATTTTATGGGAAAAGACATCTCTTTAGAAAAGACAAACTTCACCTAAACAAACAAGGTGCAGACACATTAGGGCATTTAATTATAAGCAAAATGAGAGCTGTCAGTTTAAACTGCTAAATATAAGGAATTGGATATCTACTGATAATTCACAACCAATAAAATAAAAATATATTTAAATCAATCTAGTTCATTCTGAGTAATGTAAGAAGTTTAAATAACAACATTGAAGAATTCAGAGCAGTCCTAAGTACAGAGAAAATTGATGTAGCCAGTTTAACTGAAACTTGGCTGAATAATACTAACAAATGGGGATTCAACATTGAGGGATATAACACAATCACACAAGACAGACAAGAAAACAAGGTGGAGGAATAGCAGTCTATATTGCCAAAAGCATTAAATACATTGAAATCAATGACAAAATAAAACAAAATAATGCATACACTACGGAAACTATTTGGGTACAACTTTGACATAGTAAAAACGATTATAGATTAGGTTTATGCTATAGGCCTCCAGATACAAATCTGGCCATAAACAGTACATTGACAGATGAAATTCAAACAGCATTGGAGATGGGTAATGTTATTTTGGCAGGTGACTTAAATCTCCCAGATATTGACTGAAGAACAGAAAATGCACAAACAAAAAAGAGTAAAGATTTCCTAGATTTCTGTCTAGAAAATGATACAAATCAACATGTGATGTCTCCAACTAGAAGAAACAATTTATTTGATCTGGTTTTAACAAACAGAAGATATGCAAATTACTAATTGCAAAATTACTTCACCTATAGGTAACAGTGATCATTCCTCAATAATATTTTCTACAGAACAGTTTTTGCAATTAAACACAGGAATTACAAAAATATATTCATATAAAAAAGCAGACAAAAATGGAATCATTAATGAACTTGAAAAAATAAACTGGGAAAGTATAATAGAAGGTAAAACAATCGAACAATCCCAGAATCTCTGTAAACATACAATACACAGCATTGTACTTAAACATGCCAAACAAATAAATAAATATAAAGCAAATGGCAGAAAACCAAAATGGCTTAGTACTACAATCATTAAACATATAAAAAAAGAATAAATATTATGTACAATATTTAGCAGAAAAATCTGATAAATAGAAAATCTTCACAGAATCCCAAAAGAAATTTAAACAAAAGATTAATAAGGCTAAAAAGTGCATTGAGATAAATTTAGCAGAGACAGCAACAAAAACAAACCGCACACAATTTTATAACTATATTAACTAATCGAAGAACAATAAGGAAGAATGATCATGTTTAAATGAAAATAATACAAATACAGCCAACGCTACTGAAATGGCAAACACATTTAATAACTACTTTTGTTCATTTTTCAACACACTACCTGTGCACTGATGGGGGGGGAGAGGGGTGACTTGGGGAGTGTTTGGTATCCTGCATCTGGAAGGGTGGGGGGTCGCTGGTGGGCAACAGCAGCAATGGGTAGGGTGGTAGGCTGCAACAACTGTGGTGCACCAATCTTTCTAAAAATTGCCTGGAGTGTGTGTGGGGGGGGTGTTTAGTGTGCAACCACATAGAGAAATTTAGAAAGGAGTTTGAGGGTCTGCAGGAGGAACTAAGACATGCAAGGCAGACTGGGGGTAGGTTTAGCCCAGTACTGGAGGGAGGAAGGAGGGGAGATGAGGGAGGGTGATTTGAGCCAGCAGTGATGAGGAGAGGGTCAGAAGAAGGAAAGCAGAGACAAAGGGGCCCAGACAAGGAAGAACGATTGCTGGGGCAACCAGGTCAGGATACAAAAGACAAATGGAAGGAGGAGGAGATAGGGACTTGTGAGGGAAAGCAAAGAAGTGGCAAAAGTCATGGAGTGGAAAGGAGAGAACAGGTTACTATGCAGAGAGAGGAAGCAGGCATTTGTGAAGGGTCTTCAGAAAATAGTTTTGCACTGCTAGAGAAGAAGAAGGAGCAGGAGGGAAATGATGAAATTAGAGGAGTACAGTAATTGATAAATGCCTGGACCAAACCGGAGCGGGGGGAAGTTCTGCTGGGAGAATTGCAATATGGGCAAAAGGAGAAAATAATGTGCAGGAGGAAGAAGAGGAGCCAGAAATGAGAGAGGGAGATGAATGGAAGCAAGCAGGGAGTAAGAGGGGTGGAATCTTAGTGCTGGGGGACTCAATACTAAGAGGAGTCAGGTGGGGTAGCAAGGGGGAGAGGCATAGTCGCATTTGGGTGGAGGCCATGCCAGGAATGGCAGCAGAAAGGGTGGGACAATCTGTTCTGAAATATGTTAGAAGGGGTAGGGACAAGCCACATTTAATAATAAATCTTGGGACGAATGACCTGGCTGACAAGACAGTAGATATAGTCCAGAGGAGGTTTGAGGAACTAGGACAATTATGTGAGGGGGCAGTAAGATCAGTAACTTTTTCAGAGATACTTCCAGTGCCCAAGACAAGCACAAGAAAGCTGAGAATAGAGGAAATTAACAGATGGCTAAGAACCTGGTGTTGTGCTAAAGGGTATGGACTGTTGGCGGGGTTGGGAGGGACCTGGAAGGACAGTAGTCTCTATGCCAAGGACAGACTACACTTGAGTGAGGAGGGAAAGAAAGTGTTGAAATGGAGGATAAAGGAGTACATAGAGGAAGTTGGGAATTTAATCTAGGAGCGGGGGTGGCGATTCTGGCAAGAGACATGCGGAGACCACAGGTTGGGAAACCATATGAGCTTACCCCCATGACAGTGACAAAAGACAAATGGCAAGTACTACTGGTTATGCTAGTAAAGGAGGGCAGGATGGAGGGGTGGAAGGTGGTTACCCTTAATGCTAGGAGCTTTGGGAGGAAAACTGCAGAGTTACAGGTGCTCATGGCAGAGGGAGATGTGGACATTGCAACCATCACAGAAACATGGGCCACCTAATACAATGACTGGGACCTGTCTGTACCAGGGTACAGGTTATTTTGTAGGGACAGGGTGATTGGGAAAGGAGGGAGTGTGGCACTATATGTGAAGGAAGGACTGAAGTGTGTAAGGGAGGAAGGGGAGGAGGGTAGTACAGAGTCATTTTGGATGCAAATCCAGGATTCCAAGAATAGGATTCTCAGAATGGAAGTGGTGTGCAGGCCACCATCTCAGATGGAGAAGTAAGACAGGGAACTAGTGGAACAGATCAGGAGGACCTGTGAGAAGGATAGTGTGGTGATTGGGGGGACTTCAACATGCCAGCAGTACCCCAACAACCAGGAACAGAAGGGAGCCGGTACTGCTGGATGCCTTCCAGGACAGCTTCCTGCTGCAAATGGTCAGTGAACCAACCAGGTTAGGGAATACCCTTGACCTTGTGCTGGCAAATGGGGACTTTGTGAGAGAACTTACAGTGGAGCAACCACTGTCAGGGAGTGACCACCACTCAGTATGGCTCACATTGGATATGGGCAAAGAAGGAGTGGAATCTGGCACAAGAGTGCTGGACTTAAGGAGGGCCAATTTTGGGAGGATGGGGGAAATGGTAAAAGGGAATCTGACTTAAATTCAATCTAGTATGGACACTAGCCAGAGGTAGAAGCTCATTAAGCTGGGGATAGTGGAGGAAAGCAAAACCTGCTGCAAGGCCCAGAGCAAGAAGGCTAGAACTAGGAAACTGAGCTGGTTGAACAAGGAGGTCATGGAAAAGGTAAGGAGGAAAAGAGCTGCCTTTAGGAGGTACAAGAAAACAGGGAAGGGGAGGACAGGGAGGAGATTTTGGTGGAATTGAAGGAGGTGACAAGGGCAGTAAGGGCAGCCAAGGCATCTACAGAACTCAGGCTGGCACAAGATGTTAAGAAGGGGGAGAAGGACTTATTTAGGTGTATTGGGGAGAAAAGGAGCTGTAAGGACCATATAGTAAGGATTAGGAAGGAGGGGGTTGGGTGGAGGCAGGGTGCAGTAAGGCAGAAGCACTAAATGATTACTTCTGCTCGGTGTTTACTAAGGAGAAGAGGTGGTGACATCCAAGGGGGAAGAATGGCACAAACGGGGGGGGGTGACAGATGGGAAAATTATGGAGGGCAGAATTCATGAGGGTTTGAAGGCACTGAGGGTGCACAAGGTGCCAGGCTCAGATGGCATCCACCCCAGGGTACTGAAAGAGCTGGCAGAGGTCCTTGCAGAACCTTTGGCAGACCTATTTAATGCCTCACTACATTTGGGGTGTGTACCTTAGGACTCGAGGATGGCTCATGTGGTGCTCCTCCAAAAGAATGGCCCTAAGGATGAACCAGGAAACTACAAACCAGTGAGCCTCACATCCTTTGTGGGTAAGCTAATGGAGACTATACTGAAGGAGAGGCTGGTGGCCCTCCTAGAGACCAAAGGACTACAGGACAGCAGACAGCATGGCGTCATATGTGGCAGATCCTGTTAAACCAACCTGGTGGAGTTCTATGACTGGGTAACTACGCAACTGGACGGGGGCCATGCAGTGGATGTCCTGTATCTGGACTTCAGTAAGGCATTTGACTCAGTGCCACATGGAAGGCTGGGAAGTAAGATAAAATGCACAGGGGTGGGTGCAAAGCTGGTGAGATGGGTAGGGAACTGGCTTCAGGGAAGGCAACAGAGGATGGTGGTGGGTGTGGAGCTCTCATACCCAAGGGTAGTGACGAGTGGTGCTCCACAGGGCTTGGTGTTGGGACCAGTGTTGTTTGGGATATTCACTGCAGACATATCACTGGACATCAAGATCAATATCAGTCTGTTTGCTGATGATACCAAAGTAGGAGCGGTGGTGGATGACCTAGGGGAATGGCAGGGGTTGCAGGATGATCTGGCAAAGCTTGAAACCTTGTCAGACACCTGGCAACTGGGGTTTAATGCCAAAAAGTGCAAGATGCTGCATTTTGGGATGAAGAACCCAAGGAGGAGTTACTAGCTGGGGGCAGTGCAGCTAGCACAGACAGAGGAGGAGAAGAATCTGGGGGTGCTCATTACAGAGTCAATGAACAACTCAGCACAATGTAGGAAGGCAGCTGCAAAGGCAAGCAAAATTATGGGTTGTATTGTAAGGGGTATATCCTCGAGGAGGGAGGAGGTGATTCTGCCACTGTATAGGTCATTAGTTAGACCGCACCTGGAGTACTGCATGCAGTACTGGCATCCGTATCTGAAGAGAGATATTAAGTTACTGGAGTGGGTGCAGCATAGGGTGACAAAGATGATCAAGGGGCTGGGGAACTTATACGAGAGGAGGCTAAGGGTGTTGAACACGTACTCGCTGGAGGAGAGGAGGGACAGGGAGGACATGATTGAAACCTTTAAGTACATGAAAGGAATAAACACGACAGGTACAGAAGGGCTGTTCAAAGTAAGGGAGGGAAGGGACACCAGGGGCCATGATATGAGACTGGAGGAAGGAAGGTTCAGAAGGGAGATGAGGAGACACTTTTTTTACAGAGAGGGTGATGGCTGTGTGGAATGCATTACCTGCAGAAGTGGTATGCAGTATGACAGTGGACTGCTTCAAAAGGGGATGGGACTAGACAAGGAGGAGGGTCAAAGAAGTGAAAGGGTGGAAGGGAGGGGCAGCTGAAGAATAAGGGGTGCTAGCTGCACTTTCAAGCAGACTTGATAGACCTCTAGGCCTTTTCCTGCTGGCAAATTTCATATGTTCGTATGTTCGTAAACATACACAACTTAAATTATAGCATGGCCCACACCAGTTTAGTAAACAAGGCATTTTAGAACAAATAAACATATTAAAGGAACATAGTGCACCTGGTTTAGATAGCATTAAACTAAAGATGCTCAAATTAACTAAAAGCCATATTTGGATTCTACTAAAAATTATGTTTAAAAGATCTTTGAATGAGAGGATACTCCCTGTTGATTGGAAGAAATCAAAAGTCACACCAATTTTCAAAAGGGGCATTAAAAGTCAAGTTTCAAATTATAGAGCTATTAGTCTAACTTCAATACTGTGTAAAATATAAGAAACATTAATAAAAAAACAAAATGCAAGAACAAGTTAGAACCATTCTTTTATTTGACTTGGGACCACATGGCTTTAGACAGGAGCGATCATGTACCTCCAATCTTATTTGTTTCTATGACTAGGTAAGTAATATGTTAGATAAAGGGAAACCTGTTGTTGTTATTCTTTTTGATTTCAGCAAGGCTTTTGATATGGTCCCACACTGAGCCATACATGATAAGTTACTTAATTATGGTCTTGACCCAAATATAATACAACAGACAGACAACTGTCTATCAGATCGAACACAAATGGTCTCCATTCATGGTCACCTTTCTGCCAAGGGTCAGGTGACCAGTGGTGTTCTCCAGGAATCGGTTTAGGGACCAATAATATTTCAGCAGTTCATTACTGATTTAGAACATAAAATCACTAATAATATCATAAAATACATAAATGACACTAATCTGTGTGGATCATCTGAACTGACACTCAAACTATATCATTAAAATGTGACAGTTAACATTGTAAATTGGACTCATAAGTTGGGTATGAGGTTTTGTTGGCATTACATTCAACAGCTGCACCAGTGCCTACACTGCAGCACATCATACGTACCTTGTATTATTGTTATTTGTATCAAAAATGTACGAGGATAGTGTGGAGCCCTGTCTGTAGACAGGAGGAGGAGGCTGTAGTGTTCTTAGCCATTTTGGTCGAACTACAAACTCGAGCAATGGGGGTAAATTGCTACTCAGCACATGGACTTTGTTATGCACTTACATTTTTAGACCACACATGAATGGTTTCTGTAAAAACTTCTAATTTTAACTTTCGTTTAGTTAACTTGCAGCTCATGACCTCGGAGCTGTACTTCCGGGTCACTTCTGAGTATTTTAACAAGCCCTCCAGCAAGTAGAACAAACTCAGCCAGGGTGTGCACCTATCCGCATGTGAAGACGCATGCTAAGACTCATGTTTTAGTGCATGTCAAGCATGTCAGGCAGCTAAGGAGAATACCAGCACAGGTACTGTAGTGGATAATTTATATTCAGTTATAGACCATAAGCTGTGCAAAGTTAATTTGAATAGCTGTATACTCTGGGTGGGTTAGGCAGTTCAGATCACTCAGTCAATCATGTCTGACACTATCATGACTATGGGGGATGAGTACTAGATGCTCTACATGTGATATATACAATATATTTTATGCTTCATTTCTTAAGGCCCCTACACATGTGCTGAATGCAAAGAAAATGCTGAGCTACTCGTGGAGATTTCCTTGTTTAACTCAAGGATGTCACTATTAGAGCAGAAACAAAAACTGTGTTGGAGCACTTTCAGAGTACTGAAGCAATTCATAGGTCTGAAACCTCTATTGGCTCAGTGTCTGTTCTAACTCCTAATTCCCCACCCATTATTAGGTTGTCTAAGTTCCCCAGTTTGGCGAACACATGTCATAGGCAGCCCTTTACCCCAGGTCCTCCTGTGTGTCAATCATCTTCTAATGGTATCCAAACAAAAAAAGAAATAGGGCACAGTTTGAATCTAGTAACCCTGAGGAACCTTGGTCTACTGGTGCCCCCAAAAAAGGATGTAAGGCTGAAGTGTTTTCCCTCACATTACACAATTTTTTTGATCTTCTAAGTGACTCCTCTCTTACTGATCTCTCCCACCAAGCAGCCCTAGTCGGCCATTCACAGGGCACAACACATTGTACAACAGAAGCATCAAAGGCACAAGATATAGGTGCCAGTCCCTTTACAGGAATTAGTAAACTAATACTTCACCTTTATCAGTTTCACCTTGTCCAACTATAGCTGAACCAGGGATAGAAGAGGGGGGGTTTGAAACAGCCTGCACTATGGAAACTGACACTTCTGCCATATAATGTCAGTTATATGTCCTAGGGGACTCTATGATGAATCACTTAGATAAGCCATATGTAATCAAGATAAGTTTAATTGAACCTGTTCCTCCTTTGGGGTGTTAAAATTGCATACATTACACTTATGGTCGGGGATATCATGCATAACTCTGGAGAAAATCCACTTGTGATCATACATATTAGCACTAATGATATCTGTGGGAATTATATCCATACTATTCACGAAGACTTTGTGGCCCTTACTATTTTGTTGGTCTCAAGAGGATGTGGTATTTACCTGTCAGAAATCCTACCATGCCCAGGTGCCCCATACTCTGTCCATAAAAAAATTAAACATATTAATGAATGGCTCAGAAAATGATGCATAAAGTAAGACATACATTGTATAACTCATTGGGAAGCATCTGATGGCAGCCATGAGCCTCCTTTGAGAACCATAGTGGTTTCTTACATTGTTTTGTTTTATTTTCTTCACACAAAGGCGTGTTGCCTCTGTGATGGCAGTTTTGATTATTCCCCATTGTTTGTCCACCGCTCCTTCCTGACCATTTGCTAGTGCATTCCTTAGGTGCTCACCCATTTAGCAAAGTCAGTCCTCCTAAAGTCCAGTACCTTTGCCTTTGTATAGCTTGACTCTACTGCTGTTTTTATCATAAACCATACTGTTCGACGGTCACTAATTCCAAGATGGCTACCCACTTCTAAATCTATGACCCTCTCTCCATCTCCATTTGAGAACACCAGGTCCAAGTTCCACTGTGCTTACATAGATACATAGATGTTGATGGCAGACAAGGGCCTACTGCCCACATAGTCTTCCCATTTGTGCTGTAACTTTGCTTCTTCAAGCTTCTCTGGAAAAAGGTTGTCTCCTTCCCCCAAATACCAGGGTCCCCTGATGCCTATCCCATGCATTCTTAAATCCTGAAGGTAGTGCTTTATTAGCCTTCTGTAGAATTCTGAGCTCTGATCTTGCCAGTGCAGAGCAAATCAGATGGCTGCAGATTTTGTGACTGACAGTCAGCACGCTGCTGAGTGCTTCGTGCTTTGGAAAGGACCTCACAATCAGGTTTAGGACATATGCAAAGCACAGCACATGATACAAACAGCATTACTGATTGCTTTAATGACATTCCATGCATTGTCACTTGTGATGAAGTGAGCCTGGAATCCATGTGGCTTTAGTCAGTACATAATGGCCTCATTGATTCGTGTGAGTATTCTGTCAGGTGCATGCGACTCATAAATGCTCCATGTGGCATGCTGATGAGGACCTCCACTGATACCACTGCCACTGCTCTGGGGGTAACTAGATGATGGGCATGAGTGCAACGCATAAACCCTAGGGAAATAGTCCCGGTGTGCAGTAATGCACATATGACTAATATCCGATGATGGGCTGCTAATCCAGATGTCTATTATGAGGTGAATGATGGCTACTGCAGAGTGAGACATTACGTATGGCACAGCACAAGCAAGGTCATCATAAAGTGCCCAAACAGCCTTAGTGCTGGAATGTGTGTGACTGGGCACTGTGTATTAAAGAAATACAACATCTCACATACTCCCATAATGCACAGCACCATGGGCTGTATATGAAAAACACCACAGAATATTATGTTGGTTCAACGTTTTTCTGCTTAAAGTTGAACCTGCATAATATTCTGTGGTAATTTGCATATACAGACCATGATGCTTTTCTTTATGGTGATATGTGATTTTGTATTTCTTTGAAACTTGGTTTCCCAGCAACTGCCCTTTGGGGTAACCATTGCTGCAGTGCTTGCATGCCTAGGTTCTTTGTCTTTTAGATTGTTTTTTGGTTTTATTGGGTTCACCACAATATAACCCAGATAGACCATCTTAGGGTAGCTGGTTCATTCCACTGGGGTGTCACAGAGATGAGGCACACTGATGAGTTCTGGTAGGATGAAACATGTGTCTGTGACTTCTGTTGGCACCCTTTGTAGACTGTGTGAGAGGGCTTTTGGCACCATGCATTTCTGCTTAAAGTTGAACCAGCATAATATTCTGTGGTGATTTGCATATACAGCCCATGATGCTTTGCATTATTGGGTATGTATGATTTTGTATTTTTTTGAAACTTGTATTCCTGGTCAGTGCCCTATGGGGTAACCATTGCCTCAGTGCTTGCGCACTGAGGTTCTTTGTCTTTTAGCTTTGTATTAAGGTGCAACTTTCTCCATAAGTTGTAGCAACCCAGATTTCTCAATAAAAGAAAATGACAAAAGGTCTGTTGCCAGCATCTTTGCAATGACAGTCTTTAGGCCTTTCTTCAAAGGGTGCGTATGGTAGATTTAATTGCTTATGCATCAGAGTGTGCTGTACTGTGGAGGGGGGTCTGGCTTTGCAGTTATGCTCTTGCTGCTTTGACTGCCTTGTCTGCTGGCAGGGACACAATGGAAAAATCTATATACGGAAAGGGGGATAGGTCAGCTTGACTGTTACCAGTTGTAGCTACACATCTGGGGTAGAACACATTAAATAATCAAATGGTGCTACAGCATCACCAAGATAGAGACCGTTTCCCTTACTCTGTTCTGCAATGTCTGAAATGGGCATTGCTGCCAAACATTTATGCTGTGCCCTGTAATTGGGATGCTTAGTTTGCACATAGCTATGCATACCACTTATCCTGTAGTGTGCTCCTGGCTTATCCCTGCTTATTTTGGACCTGCCCATACTGCACACAGACACATTGTCATAGACCTTATCCACTGCAAAGAAATCCTTCACAAGTAACTTTCTGCCAACAAGCCAGATTTTTGAGGGTGAGGCAAATGGGGCCAGGGATGTAGGGATAGGCACATTAGTTGGCTGTTGCTGTTCCTGCTGCTTCTTATCCCCATGTACCCTTTTTAGTGCTGCAGTGGGCAGAGTCCTACCGACCTCTTGGGATGAGGAAAGGAGCCCATGTTACCAGATTTCAGATGAACAACACAGGATTTAGAGTTGCAGCACTGCCACTCCAACACCAGTGCAACCAGTCCTCCCTCTCCCCATTCACTCTAGCAGTGTAGCACCACTTATCCTATCATGGTCCAGGCAGGACACAGTACACTCTGCTGTGTCCAAGTTGGCCATCAAACAGTACTTTGTGACTATTACCACTGCACAGCACATTGTGGTAGCCATCTTGATCACAGCAGACTGCTGTGTTCTGACGTGACCATGAATTTCTTATTTCAGAAATTATACCTATTCTCCCACCTAATCTTCCCTCCCAACATGCACTCCCCCACCCCTCACTGAAACAACATGATGACACTGGGAGTGACCAATACCCCACTGTCCTGATCAAAAATCCTTGTACTGCCCCCTGTCCACTACTATGCATGCATGGTAATTTGTGATCTTTTAAAAATATATGTATATAGTTATGTCCCCACCCAACCCTCCCTCTCAGCACCCACTACCCCAGGCACCCCCAGAAGCTAGTTTCATCCCCCAGTCCAACCCTCCCTCTCAACACCCACCAGAAGGATAATAGTGGCACTGGGAGTGCCCAATCCCCCAGTGTCCCAATAAAAACCCTTGTACTGATCCTCATCCACTACTGCACATGTGTGGTTGTTTGTGATATTTTCTATCCATATATAGTTTTACCTCCTGACCTAACCATCCCTCTCAGTACCCCCACCCCATTCCCCCAGTAAGATTTTAGTGGCACTGGGGGGGGCCCAATTTCCAGTGTAGGAATGCTTCTTTTTTTACCTTTAAAAAATAATGGCCACTGATGTCTTTCACAGCCATGAGTGATTTACCCCACCTGACCCTTCCACTCAGCACCCACCCACCATCAGCACCGGCCCAGCCTGTACTTACCCATCAGGGGTCCAATGGTGTGATCCTCTCTGGACCACATATATGTCTTTACTCTTCAAAGCCAGACCACAAACTGAAGAAACAGGCATGCAGTTCAGTGTATTTCAATGGGGTTATGAACATGGTGGCATAAGTTGGCCATTTCTTCATATTTTTGGCTCAGATCTTCAGTATACCATGTTTTGGACATCACCTCATGACTAGTTGTGCTGTCATTAGGCAAATCTGTCCCAAAAATGATTGTTGGGGTCCCTGCACAAAATCACTTTTTGGGCATGGGTTGAACATTTTCTCTGCCCTTGTTCATGAGGTTGGGTCATAAGAAGACAATGTTGAAAATTTGGCATAAAGATATTTAAAAAAATAACAAAGTTACAAGCCTACATTGAACATTGCAAATGCAGGCTCATAACTTTGGTAATATTCAATATTTTTACCCCAAGTTTACAACACAGCCATAACTTTACACCACCCTGTGAATGGGACAGATGTAATTTTTCAAATCCTGACCAAAAGGTTTTTTCACATCCCGAAAGGTGATTTCATGGTCTCTGCCTGAAATCACCTTTCTGGCAGGAGCTGAATGTTTTCTCTGCCCTTGTTCATGAGTTGGGGTCAAAATAAGTCTACATTAAAAATCTGGTGTACAGATAATACAAAACAACAAAGTTATGATCCTATGTGAATGCAGGCTTGTACCTTTGGTAATTTTCAATATTTTTCCCCCAAAGTTACAAGATAGCCATTTCTTTACAGCACCTCTGAAATGTGACAGCTGTCATTTTCAGCTCCTGCCCAAAATGCGTTTTTGCATTCCAAAAGTTGATTTTGCAGTCCCTGTGCAAAATCACCTATATGCCAGGAGTTGAATATTTTCTGTGCCCTTCATGAAGCAGGGTTTTAACAAGGCTGTGTTGCAGATTTGGAGTAAAGATATTAAAAAATAACTTTTCCATATTTTTACCCCAAATTCCTTACCTGCAGCTCTATTGGCTCTGGCCAGAGTTTAATTCAACTTGATCCTGGCATCAAATTGTTGCTTGGGAAGTGCATAAGAGTGATTGTTTTCCCTTTAACCATGACAGTTTTGGGTGCTGCTTGGGGGAGGAGAGGCTACTAGTTAGGGTCTAGTTCAAGGTAATCAACCCCTCCTTCATTGCTTTCATTCTTACTGATTTTTGACATTTCTGGCTCTGACAGTAAGAACTGACTTTCCACTATCTCCTTTTCCTCAGTAACCTTCTCTTCCACATCAACAATAGAAGCATCAAGATGTTCGGGCTAAGGAAGTTCTTCCTCATCTGGCTCCATCTGAAGCACACCATGCTCAAGCTCCTTCTTCTCTGCTAGGACATTTAATGGTCCTGGACTACCCTTACTGTCATCCTTTCTGATACTGCCTGCCACTGGACACACATCCTTATTGCTCTTAGTCCATAGCAGCTCCGGAGTCATCTCCTGAGATTCCTGTGACTGGGACTGTTCCTCCTCCTGAGACCAGCGGGACTCACACAGTAGTGCATTGACATCCATGGCAGTCATTCTAGATACTTTTGCATACTGGGCAACAGCTGCCATGGGAACGGCACTACTACACTACAACCCAGAGAAATGGAAAGCTTTCATGCCAACTGAAGCTTATAATGGCACAGCATAAGGCACCACTGACACTACACTGCCAATGGAAGATGCAGTGCCGCTGATTGTGCTGCTTCTACTAGCACCTTCCCCTGAACCATCTGCACCTCCTTGTGACACCGTTGTTACAGATCCTCTACCAACGGCATGTTTTCAACATACTACATGCTTTCCCTTGCCAGCCATGGTGTGATGTTTGTGTATTACTCGGTCCTTGAATACCAATTACTCAAAACCAGACAACACTACTGCATGGTGTGATGTTTGTGTATTACTCGGTCCTTGAATACCAATTACTCAAAACCAGACAACGCTACTGCATGGTGTGTTGTCTGTGTATTACTCGGTCCTTGAATACCAATTACTCAAAACCAGACAACACTACTGCATGGTGTGATGTTTGTGTATTACTCGGTCCTTGAATACCAATTACTCAAAACCAGGCAACGCTACTGCATGGTGTGATGTTTGTGTATTACTCGGTCCTTGAATACCTATTATTCAAAACCAGGCAACGCTACTGCATGGTGTGATGTTTGTGTATTGCTTGGTCCTTGAATACCAATTACTCAAAACCAGACAACGCTACTGCATGGTGTGATGTTTGTGTATTGCTCGGTCCTTGAATACCAATTACTCAAAACCAGACAACGCTACTGCATGGTGTGATGTTTGTGTATTACTCGGTCCTTGAATACCAATTACTTAAAACCAGACAACACTACTGCATGGTGTGATGTTTGTGTATTACTCGGTCCTTGAATACCAATTACTCAAAGCCAGACAACACTACTGCAGACTGCAGAACAACGACTATTGGAATATTTTGAAGCAATCACAAAAAATCAACAACACTGCTGTAGTGTCTTTGCCTCAGCACTAAAAGTACAGATAATAGCATTTTATTTCTTGTACTGAAAAGAATATCTGCAGATTATCACTCAAAAAACCTGTTCTATGTATCAGAAAAAACAGAAACCTTCTCTCTTTAGAAATTACTTCAGAAGGGATTAGATATGCAGTTAGAAATGTGTGCTGTCGGAGTCATGTGATGATTGGCTATGGTTTGCAGCACTCTCACTCTGCTCCCTCCTGCTGTTCTCTGTTTTTGTTACTTTTACCATCTAACTCACAGTTTGTGGCTCTCTATCTACTTCCTCAGTGAGTAGGAACCTCCCGGCAGATAGTATAGCAGTATTTTCAAGCAAACTTTGGTGTATCATGGACTTGGAGATGAAGTAAGGATTATCATGTCATACACCCCCACAGACACCAGGCAAAGCCTCTCAAAGCCCAAGATCCACAACATCAAATTAGAGCCTACTGCTGCTAGTACAGCAGATGCTACTCTACTCACAGAAGAATGCTTCCTTCTGGAAAGGCAACTGCTGAAGGACTCTCTGAATCTATTAGCTACAGAGTTTACCTCTATCAGAAGATACATTGGAGACATTTCTCAAAGGGTGGGAGATGTGGAAGCCTGGTTAGTTTCTCTGGAAAGTGGCATGACAGAATGGACCTGGAGCTGTCCTCTCTCTGACAGAAGATTCACAAAATAGAATAAAAAATTAGAGTGTCTGGAGGGGGGAGTAGGTGGAATAACTTAGTCATTCTTGGATTTCCTGAGGATGCCAAAGGGTTTACTCCAATCCAGTTTATGCAGTGGCTCTTGAAATAGTTGGCTAAGCCATCATGAATTGGCCCTTGCTACACAGTGGAATGGGCACACAGGGCTCAGCAAGCCAGACCCTTCTTATTAAAGCTCCTCAAATATTTAGACAAGCAACATGTTCTGCATTAAATTGTAAGCAATACAGTCACTTTCCTTGGAGGGAAATATGATCCATATTTCCCGGGACTTGTCAGTTTAGGCGCATCAAAAAAGAACAGCTTTCCACCTTGTAGAAACCAAATTGATTCCGGCAGGCATTAAGTTCCGTACGCTGTACCCAGCTCACCCACAGGTGCATATTTCTAACCTCTAGCACTCTTTTGAGGAAACTTCCCAAGCCGCCAAAGAATTCCAATGACTCCTACCAGAACTGTCCACATCAGGCTATGTTTTTCTGTTTGGAGTTTGTGCTGTTCTTACTGGTATTGGATAGCTCTCCTAGTTGTGTTAGATCTACTTCCCCTGCCTGATTCCTCTGTGTGTTGCTTGCTTGGATGGATAGAATCTAATGATTTAGCTTGATTTCTATTTTGGTGGACTGTATCTGAGACCTTCACTGTGATCTCACCATTGTTTGCTCCTGAGCTGCTGAGCCCATGACTGAGCTTCTTCAGTGGTGCGGCCACCTCACTTGCCACCATCTGCTCCAATCTGCACCTCACAGAGACCTCTACAGCTCTTGAGTCTGTGACTGGGCTTCTTCAGTGGTGTGGCCACCTCACTTGCCACCATCTGCTCCAGTCTGCACCTCACAGGGACCTCTACAGCTCTTGAGTCTGTGACTGGGCTTCTTCAGTGGTGTGGCCACCTCACTTGCCACCATCTGCTCCAATCTGCACCTCACAGGGACCAATACAGCTCTTGAGTCTGTGACTGGGCTTCTTCAGTGGTGTGGCCACCTCACTTGCCACCATCTGCTCCAATCTGCACCTCACAGGGACCTCTACTGCTCCTAAACCCATGGCTGGACTTCTTCAGTGGCACAGCCACCTCACTTGCCACCATCTGCTCCAATCAGCACCTCACAGGGACCTCTACAGCTCTTGAGTCTGTGACTGGGCTTCTTCAGTGGTGTGGCCACGTCACTGGCCACCGTCTGCTCCAATCTGCACCTCATAGGAACCTCTACAGCTCTTGAGTCTGTGACTCGGATTCTTCAGTGGTGTGGCCACCTCACTTGCCACCATCTGCCCCAGTCTGCACCTCACAGGCACCTCTACAGCTCTTGAGTCTGTGACTGGGCTTCTTCAGTGGTGTGGCCACCTCACATGCCACCGTCTGCTCCAATCTGCACCTCACAGGGACCTCTACAGCTCTTGAGTCTGTGACTGGGCTTCTTCAGTGGTGCAGCCACCTCACTTGCCACCAACTGCTCCAAGCTGCAGCTCACAGGGACCTCTACAGCTCCTAAACCCTTGATTGGACTTCTTCAGTGGTGTGGCCACCTCACTTGCCACCATCTGCTCCAATCTGCACCTCACAGGGACCTCTACAGCTCTTGAGTCTGTGACTGGGCTTCTTTAATGGTGCAGTCACCTCACTTGCCACCGTCTGCTCCAATCTGCACCTCACAAGGACCTCTACAGCTCTTGAGTCTGTGACTGGGCTTCTTCAGCAGTGCAGCCACCTCACTTGCCATCACCTGCTTCAAGCTGCAGCGCACAGGGACATCTACAGCTCCTAAACTCATGACTGGGCTTCTTCATGGTGCAGCCACCTCACTTGCCACTGCCTGCTCCAAATTGCAGCTCACAGGGACCTCTATAGGTACAGACTTCTCGCTAAGTGGCTTTTTGAAACTTTGGTGCACTGAACTCAGGAACCCACTGTTGGCTGCCCATTCTGCTCTAGTTACACAGTTGGTGTTTCCACATGAGCTAACTTGTATTCTAAATCTCCTTCACTTGAGTCCACCTATGAGCAGTACTGGGTAATATTTTGGCCCACCCACCCACCGTGTCCCCAACTTCTATTAAATCCACACTGGCTCCACCCTCTTCTCTCTTCCACTACTTCTGTTGACTTTTTCTCTCCTTTTCTCTCTCTCTCACTCTCTCTCTCTCTCTCTCCTTCTCTCTTGCTCTCCTCCTCTTAAAGTTCCACTCCAGCTGCCCTGTACTTCTGTAGCCCGATCTTTCCTAATCATAAAATGTGGACTGCTAACCTCAGTTTTAGCTTACTGTCCCATACCTCTCCAGTTACCTACTCTAGATTACTATGTATGTCACTACCCCTTCAGTCCTCTGAACTTTCTTTGATTATCCACTAGCTATACAATGGACCATAAAGTGTAACAACCTTCTGCCTCATGTTCTGCAATTGAGCCCCAGGACTCTTCAGTTCTGGATGGTTCTAATACCAAAAGTGCACATGCCAATGCTCCACAGCACATCACTTATTTAACTGTTTTTTTCCCCATGCAACATCTCTTTGGAAGAGGAATCTCTAAAACCAGCATCCTACTGTCTCACAAGAACCATCTCAACTCTCCTTCAGAAAAATGCCAAATACTACTGCTGCAACTTATTTCAGGAAATGTACACCCCGACCCTGGCCCTCCCCCATGAGTTGATGCCAAAGGACAGGTTAGGGCAGTTATGCTTTCCTTGGCAAGAATCAACATCTGTGGCCTCCTCAATAAACTTGACTCCCCTCACAGCCTGGGCAGCACATCACAACCCTGATATTCTATCCATAATTGAAAATTGGCTTTCCCCTAAGATCCCTGACTCAGCTATATCTATCCCAGAATATACAGTCTGCAGGCAAGACAGGCATTCCAAGAAAGGCAGAGGTTGTGCCCTTTACCTGTATATTAGGAAGTGCCGCTCGCAAGCGGCAGCTTTGTACTGTTTCTGCTATTGTGTTTTGTGCCACTCATGGGCGGTGGCTCTTCACCCTTTGGACTTCCCTCTATGTTGTGGGATGCTGCTCATTAGTGACTATAACTGTGCACTAATTCCGGACTTGCCTCCTGCTTGCTCTTTGCTGCCCCTTGCCCTATTAGCCCTCAACTGGCTAAAACATGGTGTGAGAGGCCGTGCTGACTTGCCTGGAACCAGCTGGAGCTGGAGGAGTGAGTGGGGAGCATAGCTTCCTTTGGAGGGGGTTGGGAGGAGTCTGTATATTAGGAAGCACCACTCGCAAGCGGCAGCTTTGTACTGTTTCTGCTATTGTGTTTTGTGCCACTCATCGGTGGTGGCTCTTCACCCTTTGGACTTTCCTCTATGTTGTGGGACACCGGTCATTAGTGGCTGGAACTGTGCACTAAATCCGGACTTGCCTCCTGCTTGCTGTTTGGTGCCTCTTGCCCTATTAGCCCTGAACTGGCTAAAATATGGCGTGAGAGGCCATGCTGACTTGCCTGGAACCAGCAGGAGCTGGAGGAGTGAGTGGGGAGCATAGCTTGCTTTGGAGGGGGAAGGGAGGAGTCTGTATATTAGGAAGCGCTGCTCTCAAGTGGCAGCTTTGTACTGTTTCTGCTATTCTATTTTGTACCCCTCATAAGTGGCAGTTCTTCACCCTTTGGACTTTCCTCTATGTTGTGGGATGCCGCTCATTAGTGGCTGGAACTGTGCACTAAATCCGGACTTGCCTTCTGCTTGCTGTTTGCTGCCCCTTGCCCTATTAGCCCTGAACTGGCTAAAACATGGCATGAGAGGCTGTGCTGACTTGCCTGGAACCAGCTGGAGCTGGAGGAGTGAGTGGGGAGCATAGCTTGCTTTGGAAAGGGTGGGGAGGAGTCTGTAGTTTAGGAAGTCACACGCTGCTGATGCTGTGAGGGCGAGCACCACTCGGTGGCAGAATTATTCCATTTGAAATGAGAGGAGGGTAGTGGGCCTGCTTATTGAATGTTCTATATTGTATTGTTAGATTATTTAAGGAAGGAATGTTTTAAATTGTTTGAGTTAGTTTAAATTAAATCTTATCTGTTTGCTTGTTTAAACTAGAAATGTGTAGGGGGTCTGTAGGGCAACCTGTGGGGGCCAGGATCATCTACAAGAACTCACAGCTGCATGCTTTGCATCCCTTTCTCCCTCTTCCTGTGTCTGCTACTACTAGCAGGCATTGCAGGGAAGTGGGCATTGAAAGGGATTACCTGGCTTGCGGGCTGTGGGTTGATCAGGAGCAGACTGATGGTAGGATAGAGGTGGTTAGGACCAGGAGATGCCCTGGATTATTTAGGGCATCTAGGCGAAGCCAGACGTGGTTGGTGCCCATTTCCAGGGAGACCACCAGACCGAATGGTCAGGCAACCCAAGGGGCTACACCACCCTCTATATCTCTGACGGCAGTGCTGTGCAATGCCAGGTCAATCAGAAACAAGACTGCAATTATTTCTGCCTTGGTTTCTTTAGTTGACCTGGCTTGCATTATGGAGACCTGGGTGGGAGATGATGCTGGCCCTGTTTTTGAGGCTGCTGTCCCCCCAGGATATACCGTTGTGCAATGCCCCAGAGAAAATCGCAGGGGCGGCGGTGTAGCTATTTGTTTTAGATCTAACCTGACCTTCACCGTGCACCCAGTGGGAATTCCAGATTCATTTGAGTGTGTGGCCATTTGTGGAGGACTCGGTTTTGGTTGCAGGATTCTCCTCATCTATCGCCCTTCTGGCCCGATGGGGGGTTTCCTGCACGAATTTGCCAAGTTTGTTGCTGGTGAGATGTTGGACTCCCCCAGATGTGTTTTTTGGGGGGATTTCAATGTCTGGGCTGCTGATACAGCTCAAAGGTGCACCAGCGAATTTTTGCAAATTATGTACTCGTTAGGGCTGTTGCAGTTTGTTGGTGCGCCTACTCATCGCGATGGCCACACATTGGATCTGGTATTCTTACTGGGGACTGAAATTGGAGATCTTATGATTGATCAGATATTCTGGTCTGATCATTGCATGGTGAAGTTCACACTTGGGGCTCCCGCCGTTAGTTTTTCCCCTGTTGAGATGATTCGCTGCCGCCCTTTACGTGATCTTACTCCTGAGGGTTTTATGGCGGCAGTCGATTTATCTAGTGTGGGTGGTGCATGCGTCAGAGCTGTTGGTGTCTGAGTGGACACCTATAATAAGGTGCTATCTGATGCCATCAACTCCCTCGCACCTATCCGTATACGACCCCGAGCTTCTTACCTGAGATCTCCTTGGTATGATGGAGATCTCAGGGAAATGAAGAAGATGGGTCGGAGATTAGAGCGCAGCTGGAGGAAGTCCCACCTGGTGATGGACAAACTGGTTCTGCGTGCACATTATTGCGCATATCAGGAGGCAATCAACCAAAAGAAGACAGCATTTCTCTCTCGGGAGATTGCTGCTGGGAGAAACCAACCAGCCTCACTCTTCTGGACTGTTGATAGACTTCTTCATCCTGTCTGTCTCCAGCCCAGAAGAATTTCCTCAAATGGGGATTGTGAGGATTCTGCTCAGTTTTTCTTGGACAGGGTGTCTTTGATCCGATGGGAGGTTTCTTCAGCCAGCAATACCATTGCTGACAGTGGTCGCCAGTTGTGTGCTGAGTGCACTCCACCTGGTTGGGGAGATTTTAGGCCAGTGGAGATCCGTGATGTTATTGAGGTGGCAGTCAATCTGAAGCATACCTTTTGTGAACTGGACCCAGTGCCAACATGTTTCTTAATGAGATGCATTGACTCTGTTGGCCCGGTGTTTGCCTTGATAGTCCGGTGCTCCTTAAGTCAGGGTGTCTTTCCAGATGCCTTGAAGGAGGCTCTGGTGAGACCCCTATTAAAGAAATCTTCTTTGGACCCGGAGGTCATGGCAAATTACTGTCCTATCTCCAATCTCCCATTTTTGGGGAAGATTGTTGAGAAGGTGGTATCGCTTCAGTTGGAGGAACATCTCATGACTCACGAGTTATATGATCCTTTCCAGTCAGCTTTTCGGGCCAGACATAGCACTGAAACTGTGTTAGTTCAGGTGCAGAATGACCTCCTCAGGGCTAGAGATTGAGGGGACAGGACAATTCTTGTCCTTCTCAATCTCTCTTCAGCTTTTGATACTGTGGACCATTTTGTGTTGCTTCTCTGCCTGAGGGAGTTGTGTGGACTTACCAGCACTGTCATCAAATGGTTTGAGTCCTTTCTCACAAATAGGAGACAGTGGGTTGTGATGGGAAATTTCTCATCTACACCCTGCCTCCTTTTGTGTGGAGTCCCTCAGGGTTTGGTTTTGGCCCCAATGTTGTTCACTGTATATATGCTGCCCCTGGGGGGGATCATTGGGAAGTATAGTCTGAGTTTTCAGTGCTATGCTGATGATACTCAGCTATACTTATCCTTTGCCCCAGGAACACCAAATGCAGTGGATGTGCTAAATATCTGTCTGGCTGAGATTAGTGACTGGATGGCCTCTAGCTGGTTTAGACTAAACCCTGAGAAGACTGAGGTATTGGTAGTGGAGTCGAACAGAGTTCGAGATGGGTTGGCCTCTGACTCTGCAACTGGACTTGTGCTAGGAGCTGCGTCATTGATGGCCTCCCCTTGGGTGTGAAATCTTGGCATGATGTTCAACAGGAATTTGTCCATGGAGGCTCAGATATCCTCCGTGGTCCATTCCTGTTTTTTCCATCTTCGTAACATCGCCAGGATTAAGCCCCTTGTTCCGTCTCTGGACCTCCCTACCCTGATACATGCCTTAGTCACTTCTAGGCTCGACTACTGTAATGCCGTCTATCTCGGGGTCTCTGGGGGCTCTCTTTGCAGACTGCAGCTAGTGCAAAATGCTACTGCCCGGCTTTTGACCGGGCAAAGTAAATTCTGCCATATTACACCTGTGTTGCGCGAACTGCACTGGCTGCCTGTCAGGTGGAGAGTGCTCTTCAAGGTGGGGCTTCTCACCTATAAGGCCCTACACGGGCAGGTCCCTGGCTACCTGTCAGTTCTCCTGGTACCATCCCCCTCTTTCCATAATCTCTGCTGTTCTAGTGGTGGCCTTCTAGTTGTTCCGAGAGCGAGATTAAAATCTGCAGGTGACCAAGCTTTCAGTGTCACCGCTCCTGCTCTCTGGAACTCCTTACCAGCCATAGTTAAGGAGGCCCCCACGATATCTGCCTTTAAGGTTCACCTGAAGGCCTTCCTATTTTTACAAGCTTTTGGGGTATAATTCTGTTTATCTATATTTATTATTATTATTTTATATATTTATGCGGTATGAAATGCTGTTAAAAAATTTTATGTGCAGCACCGAGAGCCTTTGGGATTGGGCATCTTTTTAAATAAAATTGCTATTGCTATTACCTAAAAGAGTCTCTTAAGGGACATGTTTTCAGTGTGCTTCTCCCTGAGGAAGACATCCAGGTCCTTGTCATGAAAATACTGCTTGGAGCACACAACAAAACCCTGACAGCGGCATTAATCTACATTCCTCCCAAGCTGACCAACCAAGGGATAAACCCCATACTAGACTTCATACATTCCATTAACTAAAGCGCAGAAGCAATCCTGCTTGGTGAATTTAATGTGAACTGATCCTCCACCAGTGCGAACAAATATAAGGACGCACTAACAGCTGCAGACTTCTTGCAAATGGTCCAATCACCTACAAGGTCAAGCTACAGAACAGGGACCACCACCCTTCTGGACTGGGTTCTCATGAACCGCCCTGATCACATCACAAAAACTGTAGTTCTCTCTGATGGTTTAAGCGACCATTCACTAGTCTTATGTTCCTGGTCTAATAAATACCCAAAGTCTCCTCCCAAAACTATTACTAGCAGGAGACTTATTCCTGGTTGACTTGGGCTTCTAAAAACTCTCCTGAGAAACTGAGACTGGTCTCCAAAAGACACAGCCCCCAACATTGACATTGCTCTTGAATATTTTATCCAATGCTTTAACAGTGCCAGTGATATCCATGGCCCATTAAAGAAAATGCAAGATTAAATGCATCAACAACCCATGGATTAACTCTGGTCTTCTGGAACAACTGATGTCCCAGGATCATCTTTGGCATCAGGACAAGTTGCCTGGCACCCAGGCTGATTCCCAAGCCTACAAATCAGCAAGAAATGCTTGTACTAGAGCAATTCATAACAAAATGGCAAGATACTAAAGAAGCGCCCTTGCTAACTTATGGAAAGATGGAAAGAAGTTCTGGACCAATCTTTCTGAAGTTACAGGACATGACTCCAAAGTACCACCTGATATGCTCAACTTAAATGGGAGCCTCACATTAGACCATGTCACCATGGCTAATTTGTTTAATGCAGCATTTACCGATGTTAGTCACGTGCTATCTCCAACTTTCTTTGCCCCCTACTGGATACACCAGGCTTGGACAAATCAAGAACACCTCCCACCTTTCCACTTTAAAACTATCTCAGAGGCACTATCTAAAAAACATCTTCTCAACGTACTTGGGAGGTCCAGATCCAGTGGTGACTCCCTACACCTGAAACTCCTTACCCTCACCATTAATGAAGTCCTGACTCCGATCACCAAAATCCTAAACCGATCCCTAATGCTTTCTCAGTTCCCCCAAATATGAAAATCTGCTGTTATGATGCTAATTCACAAAAGTGGGGATAAGACCCTAACCTCTAACTACAGACCCTTTTCCATTCTTCCCCCTCTCTCAAAAGCACTGGAGAGAATAGTTGCCGATCAACTAGCTGAATACCTCGCTAACCACAACCTGCAATGTCAGGTGCAGCACGGTTTTCGAAAAGGACATAGTACCACCACGACTCTCATCAAATTCACCACTTATATCCATAACTCTTTGGATCAGGGACATCTAGTTGGCACCACTTTCTCAATTTGACAAAAGAGTTCAACACTGTCAACCTCTTCCTGCTGTTTGAACAATTATCTTGCCTTGGGTCTCTCAGTTGACACCGCACGGTGGTTCCAAAGCTACCTTAGGGACCAAACCCAACAGGTCAGAGTTGGTGAGTGACTCTTATCATCTCTCTCAGTTCACTCTGGAGTCCTCCAAGGGTCAATTTTGGGTCCTATGCTCTTCAGTATTTTTCTGAACAATCTCCCCCCATCATACCCTAACAGACTCCTACTATACGCAGATGATGCAGTTATCTTCACCTACCACCTTGAGCCTTCCCTCCTACAAATGCAACTGCAAACAAGCTTTATGGAGTGGAGACATGGTTTAAATCTCAAAAACTCATCTTAAACTACAAAAAAACTAAAACTACGATGTTTCATGGTATTCATAACAAATATAAAAACAAATGTCTGTCCATCACAGAAAGTGCGGGGGCAATGCTCGAACAAGTTCAACTGTTTAAATACTTGGGAGTGACCTTCAACAGCACCCTGTCTTACTCTGAACACATTGAAAACATTGCCAAAATTGTGAACACCCACATAGGACTGCTCTATAGACATAGCAGCTGCCTCACTGATGAAGCTATAAGCATTGCCATTCAGAGCTCTGTTATATTAATAATCGACTATGGGCTAGTGATATATGGTTCTGCCACTGACACTGCACTTTGATGACTAGCCATCACCCTAAACAAGGAATGTCATCTACTGAACTCTGCCCCATGTCTTTCACACACCAGTGACATCTACAAGCAAGTAAACTGGCTCCAACTCTCTGACAGACTCAAGTACCATACTTGCATGCTAGCAAAAAAGATCATCCTAAATCTCCTACCCTCAAGAGTTCAGTCCTTACTGGCTCCTCATTGCAGCTCCCACCTTAACAGAAGTTCAGAAAATCTTACTTTTTCTGTTCCATGCTGCCACACTACCCAAGGACAATGCTCCTACATATTCATAGTCTCATCTTGCTATAACTTGCTTCCACCTGCAGTTGCCAGCAACACTACCCTGGGCACTTTTAAGTGCAGCATTCATTAGAACCCTGTCACCATGGCCTCCTATGACTGCTTCTCATAACTTAACTTATTCTCCTCTCCTCTCATTTCCCCCAGTCCCTCCCCCTACTATACACAACTATCTCCTATCTCCTTTCATATGTATTCCCCCACCTTTACCCACCTTCTCTCCCTATGGCTTCCTCCACCTGTATCTGCCTTCTCGCCTAGCAGCTTCTAATTATACTGTGAACCATGGTACAACTGAGTATTATTGTACATATGTGCTTGAATAGTATTCACAAATTATTGTAACTTCACGCACAACTGTGAATCACTGTACATATGTTCTGAATTCTATATGTAAAATTTACTGTACAAAGTGTATGGCTACTTGAAAACTGTCATATTTGTTATTGGCTTCACTATGTTCTGTTCTCATTTTCTGACATGGAACCTTTGTAAAAGAGCCTTGGCTCAAAGGAGTCTTCTGAAATAATAATAAAAATAAAATTGTTTGCACACCTGTCTAGCTGTCCCTGCACCTAATTGTTTTTGCAGCTGTTTTCTGTGTTGCTCTGGGTTTAGACATTGTGTGAGATTGCATCACTGATATGCTCTTCGTTATCTTTGCCCGGCTTCTGACTTCCTTGATCTGCCTGCTCCTTCTGATTTGACAGTATTCAATTTTTGTTTGCTGGTCCTGTCCCAAACAAAGATTCGGATGTGGAGCTTTTATCATAGAAGATCCCACTGCAACTTGTTTTTTGCGGTATACATGCCTGATTTTACACCTGATTGCCATACGTTGTTTTTGTGGACCTGGGAATGCTTCTCAGTTTATGCTACCCCCCTACCCTGGGATGTTCCAAGTCATTACCAGGACCATGCTGGGACTCTCAGCCTCTTCCTCTCAGCACTCCAACACTCAGCAGGGTCTCCTGTTTTTAATTTTTATTTATTTTTATTGAAATGTTTTGGCAGGAAGGCGAACTGAGCAACCAGTTGCTCATTTTCTGGTGCAACCAGGGGACTTGGGAACAATGGGGTATAATACAGAGAAATGTTACAATGTTGGAATACAGTTTGCTTACTTGCATACAATAAGAGCAGGAGGGGTCACAGGTGGATAACATTGGCTAATGATATAACAGTTATGCAGAGTAGATATGAAGACACATAAAGCAATTTTGCAACAGTTGGTGACAATTGGTAACCCAGGAAGACATATAAATAACTTGCTAATAGTATGTAGCGCTAGACAGTAAGGTGACCTAATAGTAATTGGTAGACATTAGTGTAACATAGATATTCAAGATTTACAGTGACTATAGTAAAGAATGGAAGGAGGGGATGAAAAATTGTGGAGGATAGAATGGAGGAAGGAAAGGAAATTTATGTAGAGATGCAGTGCACTTAAGAGGGGTATAGGTGTAGGTTATAAGTGCTTAATTGAGTGTAGGGGCCAGTGTTAGGCTACATTAACTGGAAGAGGGGAGGAGGAACAGAGTGGTAGAGTGTGGCAGGGTGAATGAGAGAGGTATTGTAGGTGGGGAGAATCCAAGGGAGGAATGGGGGGAGCTGAAATTCAACAGTGTCCTGGGGGAGTTGAAATTCAGCAGTGTCCTGTTATCCCTATTTAGGCAGAGCAGTGGACAGCCCTACTGGTAGGACACTGATTATAGGCGATAATAGTTATTTATATATAATGATGTAAGAGAGGAGGGTGTTGTGAGAGGGATGTTGTGGGAGCGGGTAGCAAAGATCAACTATAGTAGGGGAGTAGTACCACACCAGTGTGCTTGGAGACCCTGCCTGCACAAGGCAGTGATCTAGCTGTGACTGAGGGGGTGCAATGAAAGGAGAAATAGGGGAAAGGGGGTTAGGCTGTTGCCCACCATGTGCTATGGATCCTGCCTGCACAAGGCAGTGATCGAGCTCACAGGAGGGAGATACATTAAGGGTAGAGAAAGTGGGAGGAGGAAGACTTTAGAAGGAGGGAGAGTAGGGGGCAGGGAGGAGTACGACCAGAGGGAAATAGGACAGGTGGGTAGTAGGCATAAGAGCCAGAGCAGCGGTCAACTAAAGTAGGAGGGGTATTACCCCACCAGTGTGCTGGGTGACCCTGCCTGCACAAGGCAGTGATCTAGCAGTGAATGGGGGGGGGTGAGAAAAAGGAGAAATAGGGAAAGGGGGTAAAGTTGTTGCCCACCATGCACTATGGATCCTGCCGGCACAAGGCAGTGATCGAGCTCGCAGAAGGGAGATACATTAAGGGCAGGGAAAGAAGAAACATAGAAATATAGAATTTGATGGCAGATAAGGACCCCTTGGCCCATCTAGTCTTCTCATTTCCCTACCTGATGGATAAGCTGCAGATTCTAGTTAAGCAACAGCTTACTTCCTCCTTCCTCTCACTAAAATTGCTTTATGTCTGTCCCATGCAATAAAAACATAGAATGGGGAGAAAATTTTAGTAGGAGGAGAGTAGGGGACAAAGAGGAGCATGTTCAGAGGGAAGTAGGAGGGGTGTGGAGAAGGCATATATTAATATGGGTTTAGGGGAGATGGCAGATGGATTAGGGAGCGTCATGGCAGGCACAGAAAGGTGCAGGGAAGTCCCTGAGGACAGAGTTAATGGAGTAGCAAGAGGCGAATTTGAAGAGGGAGTGAATTCCAGATTTTTGGGAGTTGATAAAAATAACCTGATTGGCCATTAAGGGTGGAGCGGTGTGGGACCACCAGGGTTTGTTAATCAGTAAATTTTAGGGAGTGGGAAGCAGGGGGGTAGTTGTAAAGGCAGGGGATAGAAGGAGGGGGTGGTTGTAAAGGCAGGGTAGAGATAGGAGGTATGTTCACCCAGCCAGTGCTTGCAGATTCATTTTGAGCAGTGAGAGAGACATCAGTTTGCCAGGGAAGGGAAGGATGGGGCATAGGAGAGATCACAATAGTGAGTGCGGAGGGGGATGTCAAGGGCAAAATGACAAAAGGAGAGGGTATCTAGTCTGGCCAGGGAGGACGTAGGAGCAGCACTGTAAACTACATCATAGTAGTAGAAGATAGTTAGGATCATATTCTGGACAATCTCATGCCTAGTCATGGGTGGGATGCAGGCATGGTTCCTGAATAAGGAACTGAGCTTGGGACACAGTTTTTCTTGAATGGTGTTGATATGACCAGAGAAGTTCAAGTGTTGGCCCAGCCAGACACCTAAATACCTGAAGGAGGATGTGTCCTCAAGTAAAGTCCATCAAGGGTGTGGACGGAGGGTAGAGAGGGAAACCTAATAAGTCTGGGCCTGGTGCTAAGGGTCATGAAGACTGTTTTCTGGTGTTGAGAGATAGTTGGTGGTTTACAAACCAATGCTGAACTTTGTCGAAGTCATGCTGCAGGTTGGATGCAACCTTGGTAGGGCAGGAGTCAGATGCATACAAGACTGTATCATCAGCGTACATGTGAATGGAGGAAAATGGAGAGCAGGTGAATGGGAGATCATTTTTCTGCTAGTGAGGTACGCCTTGAACCAGTCTGTGGCTAAGGGGGATCGCCCAGCTATTAATACGGCGTCAAGGAGAAGGGAGTGTGAGACTGGTTTGAAGGCTTTGACCAGATCGACAAAAATGGCTGAGGTGATTTTGCCATTGTCCATTCCCGTGAGGATAGAACCATTAAGGTGAAGAAGGGAGGTGGTGGTAGAGTAACTTTCCCTGAAGCCATGTTGATAAGGGGTGAAGAAGGAGGGGTCATTGAGGTAAGCAGTGAGCTGGGAGAGGGCTAGGTGTTCTGAAAGTTTGGCAAGGATAGGGAGAAGAGAGTTTGGGCAGTAGTTGTCAAGGGAGGTGGGGTCTCTGTCTTTGAGAATAGGAAGGACCACTGAATGTTTCCATGGGGAAGGTACTGAGGTAATTGAGAAAGAGAGGTTTAGGACAATAGACAGTGGGTAGGCAATGTCTGGGGCTGAGAGGGATAGTAGTTTAGGGTCAAGGCCATCTGGGGAGGAGCCTTTTGAAGGGCCGATCACTAGCAGGGCATTTAAGGTGTCATTTGGGAGCTGGCCCGGTGGCACTGTGATTTGGTGCTATGGATTCCACATCTCATACCATGCTGGGAACCCAGGTTCGGGAATGAGCCCAGGCCATCGGGCTTAGCAGGGGAGAGAGAGGATCGAGCGTATGATGACTAATCTCCTCCCTCAGTGCAGGGATCCAGGGTATGCTCGGCACAGCAGTAGCCCCCAGTGGAAGCCAGAAGTATCTGCACAGCTAAAGACTAGAGTAGCAGGACAGAGCATCAGCAGATATCAGGGGATGTTATTGCATGTCCAAGCTCAGGGGGAGGGACAACCCTACCAGAAAACCCCTGGAGGACTAAGGAGGTGACAAAGGCCTCAGGAGCCATCCCTGCATATCTCCAACACCAGAGTGCAGTGCCAGGATGATTCCCAGGTGCCACCCATGGAAGAAGGACCCTCTAATTACAGAAAGACATCACCAAGGTAGGAGTGGCAGGCCCTACCCTGGGGAGGTGATCCAGGGAGGCTGAGAAGTCTTTGTGGGAGGGGATCACTGGGGGGTCTCAACGGGGAGCGGCAAAGAATGAGCTGAGAAGGCACCTTTGAGAGATGCCTTATGATGATGGAGAAAAAAAAGAGTTTTGAAGGGTGTCATTTGGGGAGACAGTAGCAAAAGTGAAGGGTGAATAGGAGGGGGGTTGTTCATAGGCAGTAGGAAGGGGGAGAGGGAAGGGAAGAGTTTGGGAGGGATTGGAGTAGCTCATCAGCACAAGTGGTATAATAAGAGTTGAATTCAACAGTTACTGTGACTGGATCAGCAATGAGAGTTGTGTTTATCTTAAGCATAGGGGTGGGTGGACAGGATGGGGGGCAGAGGGTGTGGACCACTCTCCAGAACTTGAAGAGGGAGTTGATGTCTGTCACGAAGGTAGATTTGAAGTACTCTGTTTTGGCTAGCCTGGTAGCCTGGGTGCAGACATTATGGAGTTTTCAGTATATAAGAAGATAATTTGGAAGCTGGGAGACTTTGTGCCATTTCCAGGCCTGATCTCTGGCACTGTGGCAGGCTAGTAATTCAGGGGTAATCCAGGGGAGGTGATGACCTCTAACCCTTGTTTGTTTTAGGGGTATGAAGGCATTCCAATTAGCTAGGAAGATGTCTTTAAAATAAATTAGGGCTTTATCAACCAAGGAGGTGCTTGCTAGAGGGGACCAGTGTGAGAGGGCGAGGCTATGCAGGACAGGTTCCAATTCCAGGGATTTACAGGGTATTTGTAGTGTTTTATGTGGGGAATTAGGGCTATGAACTTTTCTGACCAGGAAAACCAGGTTGTGGTCACTGAGAGCATCTGGAAGGATGCTGGAGGCAACGATTCTATGGGGGTTGGCAGTTAGGGCCCAATCAAGTAGGGAGTTGTTTTGAGTCTTTTGATTAGGGTGGGTGGGTTCTGTAATTAGTTGTGTGAGGTTGAGGGCACTGATAGCATTTCTTGTGGAAGATGTTGTTGGGGACAACCTATTTAAATTGAGGTCACCATGGATGTAAAGCTTGTCAAAGGTGTTTGCATACCTGTTTAGCTGTCCCTGCACCTAATTGTTTTTCAGACCTTTTCTAAGTTGCTCTGGGTATAGAAATTGTGTGGAATTGCATCACTGATCAGCCCTTCATTATTTTTGCCCAACTTCTGACTTCCCTGATATCCCTTGCTCCTTCTGATTTGACACTCTTTCATGTTTTCTGTTTCTTTTATATTGACTATAGAGGCTGTTTTCACCAGGTGTCCTGATCTCTTGGTACTGTTTCTCTTTATTTTTGATTGGACTTCTACTGTTCATGATGGATATTAGAGATTTCAATTTGTTCCATTAAAGCATTGTGGTTGGTGTGATCTTGATATTATATTGTCTGTTTCCTTTTGTTTTCCTATCTGAACATGGATTGTTAAGATTTTTGGTCAGTGGGGTGGTGGGAGGAGATGGTACCATGTTGCTAATCTTAAGGAGCTTCATGAGTGGAATTCAGGGACGAGGTTTTGCCACTGTGTTGGATTCTTAGAATATTTGGGTCCAAGGCATCTCTTCCAATCTATACTCCATGGGGAACTGGGATTATCTGCTCTGGTTTATGTTTGCTGGTAGACCTGCACCTTTCCTTCTAATTATATTATTGGAGTGTTTCAGCCTTCAGGGTGCCTGTCTATTTGGAACCTGCCTATATAGTTCCAACACCTTATTTTTTACTCCCCAAGTTTGTTGGTTTCAGTTGTAGATTTGAGGGTATAGTTGTTCTCAGTGGCATTTAAGTTTTTTTTCTAATTGGGGTTTGTATTATGGTTTTAGTTTGGGGGGATGGAGGTTGGTTACTGGTCCGAGGAGAGAATTGTTTTGATACTGTATGTATTTTTAGTCTTACTGTTAAGAACTGGGTTAGGGAGTTGGACTTACCACCACCAGGGTATCTTTGTCAACATGTGGGACCGAGTGTACACATGTTTGGTTAAGTTTGTGTTGCTTCCCATATATTACACCAAGTTCTGTGGTGAGTACATAGTGCAGTGGTTTAAGGCTCTGAGCTGCAAACGTGGAGACCTGGGTTTGAATCCCACAGCCCCCACTTGCATACTGTGTGACCCTGACCAAGTCATTTAATTTTCATGTGCTCCCAGGTCATACCTGTAAACAAGCTTTCAGCTTAGTGTGTCTCTCCTGGTTAAACAAAATACATTTAAGTTTTGTTTCTGGAATATAAAAGGCACTCAAACTTCCACAAAAAGAGCTGAAAGAGGGACTCTGGCCAAAAGTGCTACACTGCATAATTAGAATAAGCATACCCCCAACACGTCTCATGTCAAACATTAAGTTTCTGAGTTACTTTATTTTAAAGTTATGGGCTATTTTGTAACCGTGATTTCACTGCCTGTTCAAAAAAGCCAATTTCAGTGAAGAGGTGCTGATGATGTCATCTCCTGAACTCACTGTCTAGCCCTACCTGTCAGCAAGCTTATGGGAGCTGTTCCTCCAAAGTTAAAAGATCATTTTGCAATGATGTACACAAGTAAAACAGGCAGCATCATTTTAACAACAGTGCTACAGAATTGATGTGTTCCAGGTTTCGTAACAAAGTTGACAAATGTGTCTTTTAATGCCGTTTTGGAGTGGTTCATTTCCCAGAGTTGCAGGATGCTGAGACAGCATTACTCCAGGCTGTGGGTACCATGTGAAGTGTCACTCTGCAGTGCCTGTTTGGAAGTTGTATTGCTACAAGTGTTGCAATGCTGGGAACTTCATTGCTGTTTGTCAGCTTCTGCTTTACAACAAGTTTTCATAGGGGCCTTATATCTGTGAATTCCTATTCCTACTACGAGTGGAAGGTCTAGCCCTGGTAAAACAATCACTGTAATGTGGAGTACAATGCAGGTGAGTCTGAATGGAGCTCAAGTAACAGCCTGTCAACGAGAACAGGAAATTAGCTCTGCTCAACTGTGCATCCCTTTCATTCATACTTTCATGATGAATCAAATATTGATTGATTGACTGACTGAGAGAGTGAGTGAGTGATAAAGCATTGCTTTTGCTACTGCATAGAAATTCTTAGCAAGGTTTCAAAACAGCACTACCTCTCCCACCCCCATTTACTGGGTGATGGAATAATTGATTTAAAGTGCCATCCTGCGAAACCACCTCAATTGAATGATAGGTGTAAATGATCACAGCCTTTCACCACATCAGAGATATCCAGTCTGCAAATCGCACATTAGTGTGCTGTGACTTAGCAACCAGCAACCCAGGAGAAAAGGACCACAATAAAAAAGCACCAAAAACAAACAAATGAATTTGTCAACTTTGTTACAAAACCTGAATTATACATAGGGTTCAAAGCAATGTTTATTGAATGGTGCTGCCTGGTTTTCTGGAGAAAACCATTTGCACATAGTTTTCAAACATTGAAGAAGCAAGTCCTGTAAGCTTGCTCAGAGGGAGGGCTAGACTGTGAGTTCAGGAGATGACATCATCAGCACCTCTGCACTGAAACTGGCTTTTTACGACTGTGGGCTGAGCCTACAGGAGTATTGCATGTACAAAAGGAGTGATGTCATGTTTTCTGTCCATGGAACTGACTGAAGGTGTAAATAGTCTCCTCCGCCTCACCCCCTCCAAGAAATGTTTTCTGCCCTTAAATAAATATGCTTTCATGTTGGTCAATAGTTGCAGGGTACTATTTTCTTTCTTAAATGGGTGGTACAGGAACCGGAACCTGAGTAGTGAGAGGCAGCATTGTTTTTTGGGGGGAAGTAAAGTCTACCCCATCTCCACCCAAGAAGCTCCAAAACGTCCATCCCACCTTTTTTTTTATTCATGTGGGAGGGGCATGAGGTCTAATAGAAGCATCTGTATGGGCTCACTTACAGTTTTGTGCATTTCTTAAGCTTCAGCCATATGAAGACACCTCTCGACCTATAGTTGGCAACCCCAATTTAAGATGTGGGGACGCATTCTCACTGCTTTCTTCTAGCCTTCTGTTGAAGTGGACAGGGTAGCAGATCTGATATCTGATTGGAAACTCCTGACTTTTCAGGAAGCCCATATCTGCTCTGCTCTGCTCTGGCAGCTCCTCCGGCTCCTGGATACCCTCTGTCCTATCTGCCATCATATTTGGGACCACAGTATCCAGCTCCACAGTACCCAATGCCAGTCTTTCTGATGCTGCAGTACCCAGCACCACAATATCTGATGCCTAGTTTTCCACCGCCGGGTTTCGGATACTCTCCATACGGATATAATCCATACCCTTTTCCCCCTCCTCCTCCTCCACTGCCCCCACAGCCACCGGTGGATTTGGAGGAGACTCTTACCTTCTGGTGGGCTGAGGCTAAGGCTCAGCTCACCAGGGAGGTGGAGAGCCACCTACCGACGATGGTGTCGACCCAGGTTCCCATACGTCCATGGTGGCACAATCCCTCACCACCTCTGGACACCAGGACTATCCCCCTGGGTCCAGAGAGGGGTAGGATACACTTCCTAAGGTGTTTCCCAAGGGGTCCATTCCTCCCCTGGATCAGGAAAGGGAGTCTTTTTCCTCTTCTTCTTCCTCTTCCCCCTAGGACTCCTCGGACTTCTCCGATTGTTGATCTGAAAGGGACAATGAGCCATGCTCTCCATCAAAGCCTGGGCCAAGGACTCCTCCAAAGTCTCCTCCAGAAGATCCTTCCTTTATGGAGTTGCTATGCTAAATCCAGGCAGTTCATCAGTGGCAATCTTTGGAACCAGACCCTCAGTGGTTGAAACTCACCGAGTATCTGGATCTGCCCATGACAGCTCCCACTTTGGTGCCACCCTGGATAGAGCCTCATGCCGACCTCATTACCACCATTTGGAAACAGCCGTCGGCTCTAGCCCCACTTCCATGGAAGTCAAATAGGCTATACCAGCTCCCGTGGGTGTTGACTTCTTAGAGTCTCACCCTCATGCGTAGTGATTAGCGCCACTCACGGCCAGTCAACTAACCTAAAACACCTTAGCTCATCACCACCTGACAGAGAATCCTGCCTACTGAACCAGTATGGTAAGAAGATTTTTGCTTCTTTCACACTGGGGATCAGGGCTCTGAACTATGTCGGTCATATGGGGGATTACAAGAAGGCCATTCTTACTCAGGTGGAAGCCAAACTAGACTCCTGCCAGACTCTCAGGTCAAGCAGGAGTTGGCTGATCTTGTCCACTGTGCACGTTCAGCCAGTCCAAACATGCTTCATGTAACCTACAATGCAATGGACACTGCTGGACAGAGCTCAGGCTTTCGCCGTAGGCTTATGGCGTCACACTTGGCTCCGCTTGTCAGAGTTGGTCCCGGAAGTGCAGTCCGCTATCCAGGAAGCACCCTTCCGGGGATTGGTGCTTTTTGGTGGTGATGTCAAGGACACATCAATGATTTGCAGGAGAAGGGGATGGCTCTAAAGTCTGTTGACTTCATGTACCATCCCCACCAGCTGCAGCGCCGTCCCTTTTACAGACGGAATTGAACCAAGGTGAAACCTCAGGGAAAGCAGGCCACAAAATGTCGGGGCCTCACAGCTGCTAAGCCCCCTCAACCAAAAAAGCAGCTGGTGCTTCAGCTGCAGTGCTGCTCCACACCACCTGACTCCTCTCCTCTCCCACAGCCTCCGGACTCCCCGGAGGAACCAGTAGGAGGGCGGTTTTCCCTCCACCTTCCAGGCTGGGAGAGGATAACATCAGATTCTTGGGTGCTCCAACTGATCGCAGAAGGACGCTCAATAGAGTTTCTACAGAAACCACCTCGCCACCCCCCCCCAAAGTCATCATATTCATGGGAACATCTTCTCTTGGTCCAGGAAGAGATTTCAGCTCTGCTACTGAAAGAAGCAATAGAACCTGTCCCTCTTCAACTTCAAGGGATGGGTTACTATTCCCACTTCTTCCTGGTCCCAAAGAAGACAGGAGATCTGAGACCTATTCTAGATCTCAGTTCCCTTAATCTTAAACCTTAATGAAGCAAAGACCGAAGATTTTGTTGAATGTGAGCAGCCTGTCAGGATTTCCAGCTGCATTTGAATTCCCAGTTTGAGCAGAGACTTTGCAATTGTGACTGGAGAGCGGTTTGCCTGGTACAATAGAATTTCCTTACAGGTAACTGTGCTGTCTATGGAAAGTGGGTCATGATTAGGTCCCCCACTGTATGAACTGTGTTCTGCTTTCTGGAAGCTGTATCCAGCCCAAAATGGACTATATCTGAATTTGTCTCCATTCAGCCTGGGTCTTGCCACACTGGCCCAGTCAGACTTCCTGCTGCACAGAGAAAGCCATCAATGAAAAACCTGCCTGGGGATCAGCCCCCTGCTTCGCAATTGAACAGCAACAATGCCTCTGTGAATCGTGTGAGCCTGGCTTCTCCAGGCACTCCAGATCAACCACTTGCTGTCTCAATCTTCGTCCAGTCTGTGTCCAGTCTTGTGTATCTTGAATAACCATCAGAGTAGCTCCCTGCAACAACAGTTTAATTTAAGTGTGTCATCTGATTTCCTTATTGTTTCTCGTTCTTCACGAACTGAGCCATCTGGTTCCAGATTACAAATAGTGGGTGGGATATTCAGAAGGGTTATGCATGCACAACACAGTTGCGTCATGCACAACCCACTGATGCACCCCGGCATGATATTCAAAAGGGGAAAGTGCATGGCACAAATCCCAATGTGCCGGGGCACATCAGTAATGTATGCTATGCAAGTGGGGGGGCATGCCCATGCATCCCCCCGCACATCCTGATATTCAGCCTGGGATGTGCGGACCCCATGCAGATGCAACCCCTACATGTACCACATACTGTTGTTCCAAAAAATAAAGGAGCAGCAACTGGTCACCCACAGGTGAGCTGCCATATTGCAGGGCACAACATGGTAGCTGCCAGCTGTGGTTGGCCACCCGAGCTTCGGTGGCACCCTTTGTCGGGTAGCGCCTTCCCCAAGCCCGATCACGGGTATATGTATTATAATTTAATCATCCTATATCCCTGGTGGTTCAGTGGACTGCTGGTAGCCCAATCGCGGGCATATGTATTATATTTAGGCCGTCCATCATCCCTGGTGGTCCCTAGTGGACCATTTCATGACCGATCGCTGGCAAGTCTAAAGGAAGAATAAAGCCCATCCCTGGTGGTCCAGCATTACCCACCCTCCCACTGAGCACCACCCCCACCCCCCAGTCAGCAGCGAGTGGCAGCTCCCCACCTGCAAACCGCTTGCTGACTGACTGTGTACAGTACAGCTGTACGCCCATTGGTCCACAGCATGGGCCATTGGGCATGCAGACCATACTGTACTACACAGTCTAGATATGTGAATGAACCCACCACTGACTGGGGAGTGGGTATGGGCTCAGTAGAGGTGGGTGGGGAGTACCGCTTTGACCAACAGGATGGGATTTATTCTTCCTTTAGACTTCTGCCCGCGATTGGGCCACGAGCAGTCCACTGGACCACCAGGGATCTAGGATGATTTAAATATAATACATATGCCCGTGATCAGGCTGCCAGTGATCTACTGGGTAGTATTGATTGGTCCTACATCCCACATGCCACCTTAATCGACCCTGCTCTGGGTTATTTCAAATCCAGGTTTATCATGATCTGCAACTTCCATGCCCCTCTAAGACATGTTTGAGTGTGAGGTTCCCACTTGCAATGGATTTCTGTGGCTACCACAAAACTCCTCAGGGAAAGGGATCTGGCATAGAAGGAGGCCAAGATCTCCGGCTTGCCCATGCATCAACAAAATTATTGTGCCTTATGCAATGCCTGCACAAGTCAAATATGGAAGTCAAAAGCTAAGTACTTCAAAGACTCCTTCCTTGCCAATTTAAGTCAGCCAACCAAATTTTGGAAAGTGGTAAACTCCTCCAGTGCAACCTCCCACCCTGGCACTCATTGCAGAGGCACCAAGCTTGCAAGCCCTCTCATGGTGGCCTTTAATTTCAACTCCTTTTTATGGATTGAACCTCGTCATTCTTATCCAGTCTCATGCCTGACCTGGACACCCCTTCCCTCCAAACCAGCGACCTCCCTCCCCCACAAACCAAGCAACTCCAGCTTGCCTTGTTTTTGATTTCTGCCCAATTTCCCTGGCTCAAGTTCACAAAACCCTGCTTACCCTTAACCCTCTAAGAGCAAATGCCCTACTGGCCTGGACTCCAAGTTGCTATATGTGTTAGCTCCTGCCATAGCTACCCCTCTGGCTTTACTATACAACCTGTTGTTCTCTCTATTAACTATCCTCACTGCATGGAAGCATGCCACAGTCATACACCTCCACAAAGGTGGCGACTCCTCAGCCCCAGGGAATTATCACACGATCTCCCTCCTCCCGGTACTAGCCAAAGTCCAAGAACACCTTGCCCTCTCTCAACTCACTTATTATCATGATTTGTTTTTTACTCCATTCCAGTCTGGTTGTAAGAAGTCCCTCTCCACCACCACCTCTCTCCTAAGGCTCTTGGATTCCATCCTCACTAGTATGGGCAATGGACACACCACCTCTGCCATTTTTGTTGACTTGGCCAAAGCCTTTGATACTATCTCCCACTCCTTCTTCTCTTGAAACTCTTGCTTGCAGAGCTCTCAAGCAGGGCCACCAACTGGTTTGATTCTTATCTGATAGGCAAATCCCAGTCTTCAGAATTGGTAGCACCACCTCTGCTTCACTCACAGTTACCTCTTGTGTACCACAAGACTCAGTCCTTGACCCACTTGAATTTTCCATTTTCCTCTATGACTTGTCCTCTACCTGCCCACACACATCCATTCACATGTATGTGAATGATACAGTACTGTACACATCCAGTCCCTTACCCTTGGATGTGGTGACCAGACTGCAGCAGGACTTTGACGATGTTCAGTTGTGGTTTTGCTAAAATCAACTTTTTTTTCAATGCCAAAAAAAACATCTCCATGACCTTTGGCACAAGCAAAGACTTTCTAGGCTGCCCTCCACCCCTTCCTTCCACACCCTGGACAGAACTACTCTAGAAAACTGCACTTCTTGCAAATATCACAGGGTCTGGCTGGAACAGCACCTGTACTTCTCTGTACTTATAGATGTCATCCACAAAAAGCTCTCCCCTGAGTTGGGAGCTCTGTACCACAACTGTGGCTGCATTCCCTTGCCAGCTTGCTGAGAAATTGTGCAGAAGATGATCCATCCAATTTTTGACTATGGCAGTGTAGTATACAATGCCACCCCAAAGTCCACCCTAGTCAGACTGGAACCCCTTTCTACTCCTTCTGCCACTTTGCTCTTGACTGTCCACCTATGATTCACCACTGTCACCTATACAGAACCCTTGAACTCACCTCGCTCCAGGACAAGCAGCTCACACACTGTGCTAGCATCATGGCAAAATACTGGGCACATACCCTCCCTCCATACCTAACCTCAGTTCTCTCAGCCTCCACCCCCAGGTCATGCACTAAAAAACTATGGCTCATGTCTCTTGTCCATCCCACTCATGACCACCTCAGCAGACTAGTTAGGTTTCATGCATGCCCAAACTTTGTGACTCCCTTCCCCTGGTTATCCATCAAACCACTGCAGGCTAAACATCAGCTATGTTCTCCAAACCCATTTCTTATCCAACTGTACATGTACCAACATCAGCTGTATGTGCTGACAGGCTTTGAGGCTGCAATGCAAAGTGTTGCTTTTATTATGTCTCTGCACCGCCTCCCACTAGTCACTTGCATCGCTCAATGACTTGTCGTCTGCACTTAATCCATGTTTCATTCCATATTATCAATGTGACATTATCCTTTTTTATTATTAAATATACTTTATTTAAAACTAGAAGTCACCATACCATATACAAAGTTAGTAAGAGTCATTGATGCAAGTACATGAACTCGAGAAACATATCCTTGGAGTTTTTTTTTTATTTAACTAACAAACCACGTTATTCCGTCCCCCTTCCTCCCTTCCTTCCCCCCACCTACACTGCCACCGGAGATAATTGGGAATTGGGTATATCTCGGGAGGAGGGTAAAGAAAGGGATAAGAATTGACTGAGTATGATACTAGTAGTGGAGTGTATATTCTGGTAGCTGGTCTGATGAAGATATGAAGGGTGCCGCACATCTAATGGACTGTTAATAAGGTGTATAGTGGTCCCCAGATGAGATTATATTTAGAAATTTTGTTAATCATACAGTACTTGTTATGATACATTCAGCTTGTAATGCGAACATAATTTCTTTGTACCATTCTGTATAACTGGGGGTGATCTGATCTAGCCAGTGCCAGAGGATTACTTCTTTTGGCACATGCCGAAATCAGAGTAGTATGTGGGCATTTCATTTTTTATTTTATTTTTCATTTGTTAACTGGGTAAGGAAACTGGACCAAAAGCCCTTTTTCAGGTCTGACCTGGGACATAAGAAATAAAATACATATGACAGAAAAACACAAGACAAATATAACTACACATACAGAATATCATATGTTGCAAATACAAGATAATTTGTCAAGTAGAAAAGATTTAAATGCAGTTTTAAAATGTGATTTATAAGTAATCGAATGAATAGTAACAGGTAAACTATTCCAATAACATGGAGCTAAATTACTAAAAGCACGGAGCCCTGATTTACATTTGCAAGCAACAATATCCAGCAACAATTCATTTAATGATCTAAGCACTGAAGGAACAGAGCGTACAGACAACCAATCAGATAAAGGGAGAGAAGAATATCCATGAATAGTTCTAAAATGAGTAAACCAAAGAAACATTCCAAACGCCAATTTAGTGAGAACCATCCCAACTGAGAATATAACTCACAGGAATGGGTGCAAAGTGGAACCAACAAAATAAAATGACAAATATTGTTATAAACAACTGCAAGTGTATGCAATTCCCTAGGACCTGACCTAGAATAAATTCCAGCAACATAATCTAAATGAGGGAGAAGAGTACCAATGGCAATAGCCTTCCTTGTTGCAAAACAAAAAAGGAATTTTAATTTAAATAATATACCCAATTGCTGATTAATTTTCCTACTAACATCAGAAACATACAAGGAAAAATTCAGTGTGGGGTGCAGCAGACTCCCACGATATATTTAAATTGCTGAACATGATCAATAATAACCCGCCCAAATCAAAAACGTCTAAACATGGACCAGTTTTTATGTTGGCTCACGCCTGTGCAGCCAACATATTGCATTAGTAGCAGATTTGGAGGCGCGGTCAGTCTTGGGTGAATGTAGGGCACGCTTCAGTAGGTGCATCCCTCATTCCCCAATCAGCCAGCATGCAGGCACCACACCAGGAATACCTAATGTGGTGAGCACATCTAAGGAAAGGTCTGCTACAATGAGAGCAAAGCTCGTCATATGCAATGGCACCTCCCGATGTGCCTTCCATGGTGAAATACAGTAAACATGGTGGCACACTGCCTGTCACAATGCCGACTTCAGGGGTGCCCGATCTCCCTGTCTGCATGCCCTGACTCAGTGTATGTGCTGAAAGGGGAGCCAACCCCCATTGGTACTCGCACCCCCATTTGTTATGTGCCAAGGGGGTGCCCAATCCTTGTCAGCTAGCCCCCTCAAACCCTGAGGTGGCATGCTGGGAGCCCACCCCAGCATGGCAAATGCATCAGTGAAATAAAAAAAAAGTCCGGCAATGTTTTTGGTTTTTTTTACCCTGTAAAAACAGACAACAGTCCCTCATGGTCTGGCCAGCTCCCTGCCCCAACATGGACCCACCCTCTGTGCACCCTGCCTCCCCACACACCCCCACCCCATACTTACCTCTGGAGTCTGACGCGATGATCTTCGGTGTACCGGGAACACTTCTGCACTCTTCAAAGCTGACTGTGAACTGAAGAAATGGTGGTAAGTCATATAATGGTATAAATAAGTTCTTTTCAACCTTAGTGCATAGCTCAGGTATTTTTTGGAATTTTTACACCAAATTTTCAATATGGGGTTATTTGGGCCCCTCTTCATGAATGTGGGCACTGTCATGTGTTTATTCAGTCTCAAAAGGTGATTTTGCAGTCACTGCACAGAATTGCCTTTTGGGACAGAGTAACGAAACGACAGTGTCACTGTTCATGAGGGGGGCTCTCAAAAAGCCTATGTTGCAAATTTGGTGAAAAAATCTAAATCATGGCTGCTTCACAAGCATGCATTATGCTGTTTCCATGCTCTCTCATAACTTCATGAATTTGTAATATTTTCATTTCAGATTTTAAAAACTGCCATTTTCCCACATCTCCTTCTGAACCATACAGTCGTCATTTTACATATCCTGGCCAAAATGTGTTTTTGCACATCTGGAGCAGAATAGTGCAATCACTGTGTGAAATCAGTTTTCGGGACAGTTTGAGAAAATGATGGTGACATTGTTCATGAGCAGAGGTCCTAAAATGTCTACGCTGAAAATTTGGTGATGAAAGTCCATAAAATGACTGTTATAAGCATGTGTTGTGCAGTTTCCACACACCCTTGTAACTTCACAAATTTATTTATTTATTTAGTTTTTGTTGACTGGGTAAGTGCACTAGACATATCCTGCCTATTTTCCGGCACGGCATGAGGGAGGGGAAATACAGATGAATGCCAGCTGACCTTGAACCAGATTAAGCTGTTGGTGGTATTTTTAGTGAAATTAGCAACATTTTCATGCCAGATTTTCAACATTGCCATTTTTTCACACCTCCTTATGAACAGTACAGCTGTCATTTTTCATAGCCTTCCCCAAATGTGTTTCTGCACCTGTGGCACACAATGGTGTTGTCACTGTGGGGAAATCAACTTTTGGGACAGATTAACAAAATCACAGCACCACTATTCATGAGGGGAGGTCCCAAAATGCCTGAGCTGAAAATGTGGCTAAAAAAATCCAAAAAATAATTTGGTTACGGACGTGTGTTGTTTAGTTTCTATGCATGCTCATGACTTCACCAGTTTTTCATATTTTCACTCCAGATTTCAATGTTGCCATTTTTTTACACCTCCGGATGAACAATACAGTTGTCATTTTCCACATCCTGCCCAAAATGTGTTTTCATCCCTGTGTCGCCAAATGGCATGGCCATTGTGTAAAACCACCTTTCAGCTAAAAACTGATTGAGCTGCTCTTCATGCGGTGGGGTCACAAAAAGCCTATGTTGAATATTTGGTGTGAAAATACTAACAAATGCCTACAATGGTAGGGTTTCTACTTGTAAAACCCCATCCCGTAGAGACTGCCAGGCATCAGGGTTGTGACTTGGGATCATTGGCTGTACTGCTCATGCCATTCTACCCCCACCCCAACCCTGCAGCCAGTGACAGTCATTGAGATGTGCCTTGGAGTGTTCTGCCCTAAAGTTCACCCCAGTCACCTATACTGCACCCATATCTGCATATTTCCTTATGGAATGGGATAAGTATAAGGCCCAAACACCCCAAAGCACACCACAACACTTGTCAGTGTCTACAGGGTAGGGTGAGGCCCATTCACCTATACTGCACCCATCTCAGTGTATTTCCTTATGGGATAGGGTAAGTATAAGACCCAAAAACCCCAAAGCACATCACACTTGTCACTGTCTTCAGGGTAGGGTGAGGTAAAATAGCATGATCATTATAGCTGATGCCTCAAAGGCACACCCCAGTGCCTGTCAGTCTCTGCACAGTGGGAGTGGGGTTTGCATCACTTCCATACTTCACTACCATTCCTATTATGCATCTCTAACTCCTGCACTACCAAAGCCAATGGCAGCGAGACAACATTCGGCATTGACAAATGCTTGTTAACATTACATTGGTGCCAAAAAACATAGATTTTGTCTTCTTTGAGTTAAGAATTAGCAAATTATGAGCAAGCCAATCACAATTTTTTTAAAAACCAGACTGAATCTTGACGGAGATGACATCAATAGAAGTTCCTTGACAAAACAAAATTAAATCTTCAGGATAAAGTAACATTTCACAATCTGTACCAAGAATGGGTAACTGATTAATAAAAAGAGAAAATAATAATGGTTCCAAAATTGACCCCTGGTGAAAACCACACTCCGAGGGGGCCCCAAGGGATTCAATAGAATCAACTTTAACAACCTGCAATCTAAAGAACAAATAATCCCTAATCCATGCTGCAGATGAACAGGCAAAACCCATTTCTTTAAGCCTATGATAAGTAAGATCATGGCCAACTAGGTTGAATGCCCTAGTCAGGTCCACGAACACTGCCCCAATCATCAGTCCTTTCTCAGAACCACCACGTACGGTGTTCGTGTACCTGACCAAGGCAGTCCCTGTTCCACAATTCTTGTGAAACCCATACTGTACACAATTTAATAACCCATACTCTGACAGGTATTCATTTAATCTGATTTATAACTATCTTCTCAATTAATTGACTTAGCTGATTAATAAACTGAGATAGGCCGAAAGTCCTCAGCCAATTTAGCCTTAGATTTTTTAGGGATAGGGTGACTTTAGCTTGCTTCCAGCTGGAGAGAAATTGTTGGGAAACCAGAGATAAATTAAAAATATAACAGAGAGGATCAACAATAAAGGGAATAATAACGGGTGGTGGACAAGTGGAACACCCTGCCAGAGGAAGTGGTGGGGATTGAAACAATCACAGGATTTAAGAATGCATGGGATAGGCATAAAGGAATTTTGGAGGTCAGGGGTAAGGGACAACAGACTTTTAGGAAAACATAAACTGAACTTACAAGCTAAAATGGGCAGACTGGGTGGGCCATAGACCCTTATCTGCTGACACTGTTTATGTATCTATGATTTAGGTACTAATTCCGGTCGACGAATTTCCCGACTATCAAAATCCCGTCCCCTTATTCCCGACTACCGCATAGCCTGAATGCTATAATTTCCGTTATTCAAGATTCCCGACATCTGCCATAGAACTCCCTCAAAGAACTTGTTTATTTTGCTTGCTTATTTTATTATGTTTTGTTGTGCTCTCATTGAAGGAAAGAGCTAAGTACTCTTGCCCATGTCTGTCTGTGCCTATGACAAATGAATCCTGCTTCAACTGTCTTTGCCCCTCTCTGCCGCTGCATGCATCAACATTTTGACACATATGTCATTTTAGGTCAGTAAGTCGCAGCAATTGTGTCCATCAGTTACACAATCTTTTTAGGTGATATAACTGTTAGGGCAGATTTCAAGCAACTGCGTCTGAAAAGTGAATGTAGTTGTTTGAAAATCCCCCCCAGCCCCCACTGTATGTAATTCAGTACTTGTAATTCTAATCACTGTTAGTTATATGGCTGTGTGAACTTGTACTTCCCTGGGTCATGGATGAAAATAGGCATTTTATTTCTACAGTAGCACGCTAAACTAAAAATAAATAATTTGGGTCTTGCTTTATAGAGTATAAGGGTGTGCTTGCAATGAATACTTGATGAGTTAGACTTGGTGCTCAGACACTATTAGGAAAAACATAAAAAGCCTTTCTTTTTTTAAAACGTTATCCCTACCCAGGAGGCTAGGGTTTATCCTATGTCCCCTTCATCCCAGTCATGCCCCCTATTCTACAGTACATAGTTTTAAAAACCAAAAGGGCATGTAAGTCTCCTAGAATTATAGCAGTAGCCAACACTGTGATTTGTTACAAATCCCTTTTCCTAATCCACCTGTGACCGCATCTCTTGACCATGATCCATGATTTAAGTGGCCAGTGATAGTCCTTGTCCTGGATAGTAGGATTTAAATGGAATTACACTTATGAACCTGGACTCATGCAAGAACACCATCATCCGATTAAAAGCACGGGCAGTGGAAAATTACAGTTCGGGATTTACTTCTTTCGGTATTGTGAATTTTCGGTATCTCGGTCTCAGGAATTTAGTCTGTGGGAAAACGGATGGTGGGATTTAGTACAGATACCATATCTATGTATCTATAATCAATCTAAGGAAGTAACCATCCAATCCTCCTCCACAGTAGCTAAACTTATTAGGCAAAGTATTTAAAATCCTAAATACCTCAACCCTGTCAACCGACTTAAAACTAAAACTAGGCCTTGTCAAATGAGGAGAATCTACAATCAAATCAGGGTTATTAATATTTAATCCAGAAGAGACCTGCTCCCTATAAGTACTTAGATTAGGAACTTTCTCATTCAACAGATTAGTTATAGCACTCTGCTCTGTAAATTCTTGATCACCAACCATTAGTTTTTTAATAATATTTTTAGATTTTGAATTTAACAAAGAATTTATATTATCCCAGAAGGTCTCAGGATCTGACAAATTTGATTCAAGATGATCACAATTGAATTTCTTTTTAGAATTTCTCACATATTTAGTTATCAAATTTCTCCAGTAGTAGTAGATATTCAGGGAAGAGATAATCAGACTTTCCTCATACAGTTGCCAAGCTTGATTTCTATTTTTTACCAATTTCTTCAATTCTGGAGTAACCCATTTGTTTGGCAATCCCCTCAATCTAAGCTTACGCAAAGGACAAAAAGGATTCTGAATTGGTAATAACATGTCACAAAAAAACTTAATAACTAAATTAACATCCAGTATGCATTCTGAAAAGATCAATCCAGAGAAGACATTTCAATGAATAAAGCTTAAATATTAACATTCCTAAAACTATGAAACTGAATTACATGAGGGGGAACGCTAACCCTTCTAAACTCAAGAACATTATAAGTTGCCATGTGATCATTATCTGATACAGGAAGAACACCAGAACAACCTACCATACGTAACCTAATTAACATAACCAGTCAAGAATTGAATGATCATCAGAAAAATTATTTAAACAAGTGGAATCCTGATTTACTTGTAACAAACCAAATGAATTTAGCAAAGATTCCAAGCCCAAACGTTCTTTATGAGGCCAGTTTACATTAATATCCCGCATTATTACAGAATCAGAGTCATTCACAAATGGAACAAAAAACAATTAAAAAACCCTTAACCCCTCGATCCCACATCCTGGGGGATTGTACAAACATCTGAAAATTAGAGTCTTGTGTCCTCCAAGGTGTAAACAAAACATTAACTACTCAGCTTCAGATATAGTATTAACACTAGAGAGTAAGGTATTTAATACCAGATGTTCTTTATAATAAACAGCAGCACCCCCACCCGCTTTTTACCCCTTCGATCAGCATGCAAAATTTTACAACCTGGCAACAAGCAGACATTATCAGATAAAGAATGTTTATGCCACGTTTCAGATACAAACAACAAATCAGGGGAATAATTAACAACGACTACCTCTAATTCAGCCAATTTAAGTATCAAACTTCGGGAGTTAAAATGAATAAGTTTAAGCCCATGTGAACTCAAATAAGTAGGACAATTTAAATCTGCAGAGTTATGCAATAATGAATCAGGATTTTGTTCAATATCACCAACTAATATCAATAACAAACACTGCAACATTAAAAAAAACTTCAAATTAGACAATACAGCATGAGAAGAATAATAAAATAACATACACCCACATACTATAACCTCAAACCTTCTAACGAATAATGAAGAAACAGAAGAAATGTTAGTCTTCTGTAGCACAATATGATTAGACACCAAACTCATCTGTAACAATGACATCGTATTGACCTTTCCAACATGTACCCCCTACAGTATCAGAAACCATTACACAAACATACAAACACAGACCTAATCCCATTACATATCTAGCCATACCCACTGCTGTAAGTTACATCTTACTTAATTACAATAAAGACCCTCAACCCTACTACTCGGCCTTCCTCGGACTCTCTCAGACTCCCAGTGCACTTGTCTGCACTTCGCTGCACTCACTGCCCCATGTAGCACAGTAGCTGACTTAAATCCCTCAACCCCACTAACCAGGCTGCCACCTCCAATCGGGGGGGTACAACACAGCAGTTAATGGAAACAGCACAAAAATGCACCATTACCATGGCAACACAGGTGATACAGGAACTATGGCCCCAGTCAATTAGCACACTTATTAGCCCCAGTACAGCCACAAGTCTTAAAAACAACAGCAGGACACAACTTCAGTGCAGCTTGATACTCCTGGCTAAAATAGCAGCACACAGTTACAGCTTACTAACATACTAAAACAGCAGCACACAGTTACAGCTTACTAACACACTAACATACTAAAACAGCAGCACACAGTTACAGCTTACTAACATACTAACATACTAAAACAGCAGCACACAGTTACAGCTTACTAACATACTAACATACTAAAACAGCAGCACACAGTTACAGCTTACTAACATACTAACATACTAAAACAGCAGCACACAGTTACAGCTTACTAACATACTAACATACTAAAACAGTAGCACACAGTTACAGCTTACTAACATACTAACATACTAAAACAGCAGCACACAGTTACAGCTTACTAACATACAAACATACTAAAACAGCAGCACACAGTTACAGCTTACTAACATACTAACATACTAAAACAGCAGCACACAGTTACAGCTTACTAACATACTAACATACTAAAACAGCAGCACACAGTTACAGCTTACTAACATACTAACATACTAAAACAGCAGCACACAGTTACAGCTTACTAACATACTAACATACTAAACAGCAGCACACAGTTACAGCTTACTAACATACTAAATACTAAAACAGCAGCACACAGTTACAGCTTACTAACATACTAACATACTAAAACAGCAGCACACAGTTACAGCTTACTAACATACTAACATACTAAAACAGCAGCACACAGTTACAGCTTACTAACATACTAAAACAGCAGCACACAGTTACAGCTTACTAACATACTAACATACTAAAACAGCAGCACACAGTTACAGCTTACTAACATACTAACATACTAAAACAGCAGCACACAGTTACAGCTTACTAACATACTAACATACTAAAACAGCAGCACACAGTTACAGCTTACTAACATACTAAAACAGCAGCACACAGTTACAGCTTACTAACATACTAACATACTAAAACAGCAGCACACAGTTACAGCAGCTAACAATACTAACATACTAAAACAGCAGCACACAGTTACAGCTTACTAACATACTAAAACAGCAGCACACAGTTACAGCTTACTAACATACTAACATACTAAAACAGCAGCACACAGTTACAGCTTACTAACATACTAACATACTAAAACAGCAGCACACAGTTACAGCTTACTAACATACTAAAACAGCAGCACACAGTTACAGCTTACTAACATACTAACATACTAAAACAGCAGCACACAGTTACAGCTTACTAACATACTAACATACTAAAACAGCAGCACACAGTTACAGCTTACTAACATACTAAAACAGCAGCACACAGTTACAGCTTACTAACATACTAACATACTAAAACAGCAGCACACAGTTACAGCTTACTAACATACTAAAACAGCAGCACACAGTTACAGCTTACTAACATACTAAAACAGCAGCACACAGTTACAGCTTACTAACATACTAACATACTAAAACAGCAGCACACAGTTACAGCTTACTAACATACTAACATACTAAAACAGCAGCACACAGTTACAGCTTACTAACATACTAACATTCTAAAACAGCAGCACACAGTTACAGCTTACTAACATACTACCATACTAAAACAGCAGCACACAGTTACAGCTTACTAACATACTACCTTACTAAAACAGCAGCACACAGTTACAGCTTACTAACATACTAAAACAGCAGCACACAGTTACAGCTTACTAACATACTAACATACTAACATACTAAAAGGCCAGCAGAATAGGCCTAACGGTCTTTCGTGTCTGCTCATTTGGTCAGCTACCACCCTGGGAGCTGACCTTGCTGTCCCCCTCACCTTCTCTGGCTTCTCCCTTCCCAGTTCTGGATATTCTCACTGCACTGGATTTTGCTTCTAGAACCCTTCCCCTGTACTTGTCCCACCCTCTCTTGAACCCATCCACCATCTCTGCCTCCACCAGCCTACTGGGCAGTGCATGCCATGGCTCCATCACCCTCTTAGTGAAGTAGCACCTCCTCCTTTCTCCCCTGAATCTTCCCCCTCCAGCTTCCACCCATGCCCTCTAGTTGCCCCTCCTCCTTCTTAAAAAGCACCCTGACTGCTCCTCCCCTATTTACCCCTTCATGTACCTGAAGACCTCTATCATGTCCCCCCAGTCCCTTCTGTCTTCCAATGTGTACATATTTAGCTCTTTGAGTCTCTCCCCATAGATCTTGCCCCAAGCCCCAAATCATTTTGGTTGCCCTCCTCTGGACCCCCTCCAGGAGTTTAATGTCCCTCTTTAAGTGTGGCCTCCAAAACTGCATGCAGTACTCGAGGTGTGGCCTCACCAAGCAGTTATACAGAGGGAATATCACTTCCCTCCTTCTGGAGGTGATCCCCCTAGCGATGCATCCCAACATCCTGTTGGCCTTGGCTGCTGCCCTCCTACAAGTCTCTGAGTTGTTCATTTTGACATCCGCTACCACCCCCAGGTCCCTCTCAGCCATCGAGACTTGTAGCCCCCCCCAAGGTGTACACTTGGCCTAGGTTTCTGGCCCCCAGGTGCAGTACCTTGCATTTCCCTGCATTGAACCTCAGCTTCCACTTTCTAGACCATCTTTCCAGAGCCTCTAAGGTCCCCCTGTAGGGCCACCATCCCCTCCTCCCCTCCTCCCCATCCACTACCGCCCCCGGTTTTGAGTCATCCACAAAGAGACTCATATTACTCCTGATACCTGTCCTTATGTCAGAGACATAGGCATTGAACAGGAGGGGCCCAAGGACTGATCCCTGTGGGACCCCACTAATGACCCTCCTTGGGGATGAGACTATCCCACCAACTACAGTCCTGGAGCCAATTGTCTATCCATCTGATCATCTGGTTCCCCACCCCCATTTCTCCCAGCTTATCCAAAAGGTTTAGAAGCAGGATGCACAGTTAAGCAGATACACGCCACAGTTACTCAATCCAAACAGCAAATGGCACCTTCTGAACAGCAGACAATGTATATATAGTCACTCACGTCCTTCCCCAGCATTCAGCTCATAGAGGTAGACAGATGCAAAATGACTGAACCCTCAGGTATACTCCGGTGTTCCAGTACAGAGTGCAACTAGCTGTAACAGGGGTAGAAGGAGCCTGCCACACTCCCTCAGACTCCCAGTGCACTTTTCTGCACTTCACAGCACTCGCTGCTGCTACAAACGCGGCATTGTTGCTGATACTTTGTCTGTATAGTCTCTTTTGATACGTATTTCAGGGGCACATTTCTGAGACAGGCCCAACAATGGGTTAAGTTGGGCTTGAATTATGGACCAGAAGGGAGTTACTGTTTCTCATGACCACACAGTGTGTAGTGGGTTCCCGGGTTCCTTACTGCATTTGGTGCATACATCTGTGGAAAGATTATTCATTCTATGCAATTTAGATGAGGCGAAATAAAGGTTACTGTATGTATGACCTGAAATTGCATTAAAGGGTAGTGATCCCATGTTAATGTATTGTACAGGCGTTTCCATATCTTAGGCCAGTTGCTGGAAGAACAGGAAGTAAGTAGGGCCTGGCCCTACCAACAGTATCTTGGTTATTCTCAAGCAGCAAGAAAGAACTGGAAAAACTGGTATGAGTAGGAGATTAAATGACTGTTAGGAAATTAATATAAGTAAGGGAGAAATTAGATATAGAAAGTCTTATCCCATGTGGTGGCAGGAAATGTTTTAGCAACATATGTGAGATTTGGAAAAACCTGAAGATTGGGGTAGGTGGCCATCTGTACAGGTTACTGGCTTTCTAATATGTCATCAAATTCTGATGGGATACAAGGACCTCCACCGTATCAATTCCCATGTCAGGCCAAAAGTTATTTTTCAGGGACACTGGTTTACCAGGATTGAGAAAGGGCATATTCCATTTTGCACATTGTAAAAAATGATATTGTCACCAGTGTCTGCTAAGCCAAAATCTGGTTTTACCTGTATTTGGTTCTGTGTATGTTATTTAACAATTTTTAACCCTACTAACATGCAATGTAGCAATTTTGACCTCCACTATTGCACATCCTACCATCTTTGTACCAATTTAAAGTTATTCTAGGTACACAATGTGATGGCAGCAAAAGAACTACAGCCCCCATCCCTAAAGTGTGATGGAAGCAGCACTACGGCCCCATCCCACAGGTGCTATGGCAGTACCAACAGCACTATGGCGCCCTTCCATTTGCTTTGATGGCAGCAGCAACAGCACTATGACCTCCATCCCTCAGGTGTGACAGAAACAGCAGCACAGTGGCCCCCATCCCTTAGGTGTGATGTCAGCAGTACTACATTCCCCAACCACCAGTGGTGATGGCAGAAGTACTACAGCCCCCGCCCCTTTTGGTATGATGGCAGTAGCAACAGTGTAGTCCGCATCCCTCTGGGGTGATGGCAGTAGTGACAGTACTATGACCCCCTTCCTTCAACACCCACACCCCACATGCACAAGTTACAAATGACTTGGTCTCTTTGCTTGTTAGAACTCAGATGTGAATTAATCTGAACCACCACCACTAAGGTGGACCACCTTTATTTTTTCCTATCTATAATTTAACTGCCTGAATTAGATTTCTGCCTGTGACACTGCTGACCAGGGTTTGGGAATGAAGGCTTGAGTGTCCAATGACCAATCACCTTCTCCTGGGAGGGATGGTGGGTTCATGACTCAGCGTTTGCTAGCCCCAGGCAGAGGTCAGAGGCACGATAACATGTCGACCTTTACGGTAGGAGGAAGCATGATGGATGGCGGCTTGTGCCTTGACATGCAGCCTGTCACACTCCCAGGAGAATGGGAAAACACCTGCTGGCCAACCGAAGGATGGCTGCTGGTCCCTCCATGAACTGGAAGCCCCAGACATGTGTCCGTTCTGACTCCTGCCATGTCCAGGATAAACAGGAATCTCTTTGGGGCAATTCTCCCCTGGCAGCCTCCCACAGGGGTAGGGGCCCACGCAATGAAGGGTTACTTTGGGTTACCTGGTATCACGGCAGTAAGGGGCAATGGATGGTGGTTGGGACTCAGCAGCAATGGTAGGGGGCCTTGGCAGGCCTGAAGGAGTGGATGGCTGGGGGAAGGAGGAGCAAAACAATTGCACGAATTTGCTTCTTTGAAATATAGTGTCTTCACCTAAAAATTCCATAAGTGATTAGTGGAGGACCTTCAAATGGTTTCATGCATCTTCCAGACATGTGGATGCTTTTTTTTTACTTGGTGTCCATGAAAAAGGTGTCTCCTAGTTTTCATGTCTGAGCTCAACTCAGATGTGAATTGAGAACCACTCTACCCACCAGCATCATACAGCCCCTGGGGTCTTACCTTCTGTGTGTCATTGAATATGCTTTCAAAATGCACTGGCCAAACATAAGTGCATTTAAACACTTAACATTTGCTGTTTGTTGAAGCAGTCTATCAGAAAACTGTTTGCTGTCACAGAGACCAAAACAGCAAGTGGGAAAAAAGGTACAAATGATCCAGTTCACCTAAATGGGGTGCTGACTGTGAAGTCTTTTCATAAGTAGTAAGGCGTTTTTTTCCCTAGTGAAGATACTTACATTCAGACTAGTTTTCATTCAAACAACTGAGGATTTTCGATGGCTCTGCTGATTATAGACTTAAATAAACTACTTGGTAACAGTGATCGTGCGCTTAGCTATCTACAACCTAGATGCTCACATACAAAGAATACGATAAAAACCTGACTAAAAGTCTAAAAACAAGCTTATAAAACACATAAAATGTGTCTGAACATTTATCTTTACCTATACAAAATGATTGCAGCCCAAGTAAAACTCAAGTAAATTACATGGTACCCTGACTACTATTCTATGATGTAATAAACATATATTAGTATTTTTTTTTATTCTTTGTTAACCAGGTAAGGCCCACTAGGCAGAACTACCTGTCTTCAGGAGTGACCTAGAAACACTAGGGAGATTAAATGACTTGCTCAGAGTCACACAGTATGCAAGTGAAGGTCGTGGGAATCAAACCCAAGTCTACTGGATGTATGCAGTTCAAACACTGTCTGTTACTCTAACCACTAGTCTATCCTGCCAGCCTTAATAACACCCATATATAATGTTTTAATATATGATGTTAATAATAGTGTACAGTACCTACAGTACAAATTATGAACATTACACACTTTGCAACATTTTACTAAACCTGAACTATTCACCACTCCATCTGCTTATTTTTTCTTACACCAAAATTGGTGAATAGTTGACAGAGCACTGTAAATAGCTTTTGATCAGGCTTCATTATTCTACATCCAGAAACAGATAAAATGTGTTTATTCTGGATTTATTTAATATTGATTTTCTGTGGCTCACTAAATAGAATCTATTTAGCACTGTATAAGGCAGATGTTTTTACATTTTGGGACAGAGGCAGCACATCTTATCTATTTATGATTCCTGTTGGAAACAGACATCTTTCTTCATATTTAAAACATATTCAAGTGTCAGTGTATTCATTTAGTAGTTTATGCTGACTAATATATGCTTTAGAAAACTGTAAAGGATTTACTGTGAAGCATTCAGGATTTATAGTAGAACTCCTGCAATTTCCCAGCAAGTTTTACAAAAAATCTCTGCAGTTTCAGGTTACTTTTCCTGCAATTTTCCAGTGGCCCTGCCCATTTGTGCTGTAACTTTTATTTTTTTGCATCGTACGGTGTAATATAAATAGTAAAAGACTCTTAGGCACATACTACATAAAAACTGTGGTTTCAGGAAGAAAGCAGTCCTCAGGTGATGGAGGTGTTGGTGGGAAGCATGGGTGGTTCACAGAATGGCTTGTTAAAATGAAGCAGTGCAAGTGGTATCCTTACTGACTCTATACACAACAAAGCAGTGCGGGTGATTTCCTTACTGACTCTATACACAGCAAAGCAGAAAGAATGTGAAGCACAGCAGTATTCATTTTATGATGCTGAAATCAGGGTCGGCCCACTGGTGCTATTGTGGCACTACTGCTTGCAATGCCAGCGACCCAGGGTTGGAAGCAAACTCAGGTTGCAGGAGGTCTGGCCTGGGGAGTAGGACCGAGCACAAGGGGGGCTGCTCTCCTCCACTGGGGAGGGTGGGCTGCAGGTCCTGCTGCTTTACTACCACCTGTGTGACCACGGGTGGTGCAATGGTGCTGCAGAGTGATCAGGAGGGGAGGATGCTAGCCAGGATCTGGAGCAGTGACATGTCTCTAGGTGACCTACCTCCTTGGATCTACGCTAGTACCAGTGACCTCAGGAACAGAGACCAGAAAACCAGGAAAAATCACCCACATCGGCCACTGGCAGAGGGGACCCAGATGCCCCAGACCTCATAACCAGGCTCCATGAGGGTCCCACTGAGCTACCCGACACACACTCAGGGAGTATGGACGGGTGACCTGGGGCCCTTCCCACCTGGGGGGTGTACAACTCAGACAGGATATGGGCAGGCCCAGAGGAGCTACTGAGCATTACCTGGGGTGAAGCTAGGGGATACCCAGCCTAGGGACCTCTGAAAAGTGGAGACTGATGCTATGAGAAGAGGACATAGAAAGAGAAAATAAAATAAAAATTAAAAAGATGATGAAATCTTAGAGATTTTGTGCAGTGACATGTAATTCCTGTAAGGCATTGGTACAAGAATTCAAAATCCACAGACCAAGCAGGATTCTGTGATTGTTACTGGTGTTACCGGTAAAAATGGAAAACCAGGGTCCCTGTTCTTTTTTAAAGGAAAAGCTTACCTGAAATCAGGAAATTAGGGTTGCTGAATAATGGCGGGGAAATGTCTTGGTATGCGCAAGTCCTGAGTAAAGAGCTGAGTTGAGATTGAGTATGAGTATGGAAGTCCCCCAAGGGTGTGTACTGACGTTTTCTAAGCAGTTTTTCCTGGGGAGGTAGGGAAGTGGCCTAACATTGAATCATTGTCTGGAGCGCAGATAGCACTCAATCTCTGCCAGTAGGGGGATATATGAGCCGTTGTGGTCATCTCGAGGGTGCTTTAGCCAGTGAAGGGATCTTGTTAGATGTATCACTAGGTGATACAAGTAGAAATTAGGGCCTTGCAACCCATTGTCCTGTTTATGGTGCATTCATTTGATATAGGCCCATATAGCTTTCATATCCTGCCAAAGGAAGGAAGTCAGGATTTTATGTATTTGAGAGAACCAGGATTGAGGTAAAGACCTATTAAACATCTGGAGGGGGAATAGCAAATGGGGTAGCACATTCATTTTAATAATGTTTACTCTACCCCACAAAGATAGCCTAATCTAATAGTCTTCAGGTGAAGCTACCTCTGGCTGGAAGCTGCAACACTAGACTTAAGATTTGCAAGAAAGTGAATTGTGCTCACAACAGAGGGAGGTGAACCTTACAATTTACAAATGTCTTTGGTTTGAAACAGATTCCTTAGGAAAGTTAATATTCTTCAGGTGGAGGATACTTCTAACTGAAGGGTAAAATAAGGAACTTAGAATTATCAGAAAAGGCAGTCTTTCTATCAACAGAAGGAGGTGAAGCTTGCTTTACTTTTGTTACAATTGTTAAGATTTTCAGTGCAGGAAGAGTTTAAACCCACAGAGGCTGAATACTGTTTTCTGTGTCTGCCCTTCTGCACAGCTAACGTGTTTTGGAGCTAACAGCTTTCAGAGCACAAGTTATCAGGCTGTTTTGAGGCTGGTGAGGTTTACCTGTGTCTGACTTGGATGTTTGGATTTTTTCTGTTTGTTTAGCAGCGTATTTTCTCTGTCAAATTGTCGTGTATGGCATCTTGCTGACAGGAAGGCACTCATCGCAGCGGTAGGTCAGAGCTTTTAGCTGATTGTTTCGTGAGGGCACAGTTTAGGCCCAAACCCTTCCCACCCCTCACCCCACCCATCCCTGGAAATAGTTCATTTATACCTGGGGTTCTGACATCATTTCCTCAAGAGGGTAAGGTGCATATCACTGTCATATCCTCTCTAGCACACTGCACTGACAATATAAGAATACACATTATATAAATACATATATTTCTATATAACACACCAATCACACACACACACACACACACACACACAAACTAAACAAGGTAGACAGTTATGAGGGGAGTAGAGCAATGTAATGGCTGTGGGGCAGCAGTCTTCTGGGAGTCTTTCTGGAAGCTGAGATGCTTCCCTGTTTGCAGACAACTATCTGCCCTGAGGAAGGAAGTTGCCATCTTCAGACCGCACTGGACAGTAGCAAGGGAACCATCCAGGGAGCACCAGAGCCACCACCACCACTACCTCAGAGGTTGCGAAGAAAACACAGCAGTTGGACCACAGTGGGCTCAGGGAGGGTAAGTCAGTTGTTCCACTCCACAATCCATACAGCATTCTGGGGGAGCATAGTTCCCCTATGGATGCACCCGCAGAGGAGACTAAGGAGGGTGCAGACAACTGTCACAAGGGAGGCCCTCAGGAAAGAGGCAGAAGGCACCACAGGGAAAGGAAGCAGCTCCTGGTGGGGGACTCAATTATTGGGGGATAGAACTGGGGGAAGCAGGGAAAACTGATGTAAGGTGCCTGCCTGGTGCCATGGCTTGGAGGGACAGGAAGTGCATACTTAGGATCATGAGAACAATTGCACGGGAGTCTCAGCTGGACATCATTGTCCACCTAGGGACAAATTACTTGGCTCATCATGAGATTAGAGCAGTGCAGAAGGACTTTGTAGAGTTGGGAAGGAGCTTAAGACAAGTAGCACACACAGTATCCTTCTCAGAGGTGCTGCCTGTCAGTGGCATGGGTGAGGCAAGGGTACTTTGCACCATGCAGTTTAACGAATGGTTGAAAAAATGGTGTGGAGCACAGGGGTTTGGCTTCATTGGGGACTGGGGTTCCACCTGTAGGGACACCAGCCTATACTGGCAGGATGGTCTGCATCTGTACAGGAAGGGAACAAGTCTTTTGGGCAATCAGTTTAAATCCTTCATTGGCAAGCTTTTAAACTAGTCAAGGGGGGAGGCACTGATAAGCAGCAGGAAAATCACAGCCTCCTCCTACAAAACAGGGTACTAAATGAGAAAAATACCAAGGTAGAAAGGTCAGTGGGGGATGCTGCTACAGAAGGTAAATCCATCAAAAAATTGAGAGCAATGAGTACCAATGCCCATAGTCTGGGTAACAAGCTTCCTGAATTAGTGGCCTTGATGGAGGAGGAACATCTGGATATCGTGGCAGTCACAGAAACATGGTACACACAGAACCATGACTGGGATGTAAACATACCAGGATACACTATCTACAGGAGGGACAGGGAGGGTAAAAGAGGAGAAGGAGTAGCTTTCTACATAAGAGAAGAAATCAAAGCAACAGAACAAAAGGGTAAACAGGGAGGAGAAGAAGCACTGTGGGTCAATTTGGAGACAGGCAATGCCACCACAATCCATACAGGGTTCGTATACAGACCCCCCCCAAGGGGGAGGAAATGGACAAGGAAATGATAGAAAGTATACTTAGAATGGCAGATAAAGGGCAGATATTGCTGATGGGTGATCTGAATATGCCAGATGTTAACTGAAGTGCAGTTGTAGCAGCCACTTCTAGGAATGGGGTTATTCTAGATGTCTACAGGGGGCATGCCTTAGACAACTAATATTGGAACCCACTCGAGAGGGAGCAATTTTAAACCTGGTCATCTCGAATGGAGATGGAGAGAGGATCACAGATGTAGAAGTGGGTAGCCATCTGGGAACTAGCGACCATCGAACAGTATGGTTCACAATAAACACAGCAATAGAGTCAAGCCATACAAAGGCAAAAGTACTGGACTTCAGGAGGCTGACTTTGCCAAAATGGGTGAGTGCCTAAGAGATGCACTAGCAAATGGGCAGGAAGGAGGGGTGGAAGAACAATGGGGAATAATAAAAACTGCCATCACAGAGGTAACAAGCCTTTGTGTGAAGCAAATAAACAAACAAAATGATGTAAGAAACCACTATGGTTCTCAAAGGAGATGGCAGTGAAGATTCAAGAGAAAAAGAAAGCATTCAGAAAGTACAAGGAATCACAGAAGGAGCAGGACAGAGAATTGTATCAGTTAAAGCAAAAGGAAGCTGGGAAGGCAGTCAGAACAGCAAAGGCTGAGGAAAGGCTGAGGAAAAGATACCCAACTCAGTTAAGAAAGGGGATAAAACCCTTTTTTGGTACATCAGGGAGCAAAGGAAGACAAAGGGAGGGATAGTGAGGCTTAATGGGGGGGCAGAGGGTGACTGTGAAAAGGCAGAGATACTAAGCAAATATTTTGGCTCAGTATTTACAAAGGAAGAGGGGGAGGTACCTAAAACAAACAATAGAAACACTCTGGATAAGAAGTTAATACCAACCCATTTACAGAAGAAAGGATTCTGAAAGAACTCTTAAAACCAAAGGTGGACAAAGCAATGGGGCCTGATGGGATTCATCCCAGAATTCTAAAAGAACTAAGGGTAGAACTAGTGACACCACTGACTACCCTCTTTAACAAATCATGGGAGGATGGGGTGGTACCTGAGGACTGGAGGAGGGCAGATGTGATTCCCCTTCACAAAAGTGGGAGCAGGGCAGAAGCAGGAAACTACAGGCCAGTTAGTTTAACCTCAGTGATAGGGACAATGATGGAATCACTTCTGAAGGAAAGAATTGTCTAGTACCTAGAGGCCAGAGGGACACAGGACCCAAGACAGCATGGATTCACATCAGGAAGGTCATGCCAGACGAATCTAAAAGATTTATTTGACTGGGTGACCAAAGTAGTAGATCAGGGAGAGGCTGTGGACATGGCCTACCTAGACTTTAGCAAGGCATTTGACTCAGTCCCACACAAAAGATTAATATACAAGTTAACCAGCCTGGGAGTGGGTCCCAAGATGATAGCCTGGGTAAAGAATTGGCTAGAGAATAGGACACAGAGGGTAATAGCAAATGGAGTCCACTCTGAAGAAAGGGGGGTTACTAGTGGGGTGCCGTAGGGTTCAGTATTAGGACCAGTCCTCTTCAATGTCTCTGTAAGCAACATTGCAGAGGGACTTGAAGGAAAAGTATGTCTCTTTGCAAATGACACAAAGATCTGCAACAGAGTTGATGCACAAGGTGGGGTGGAAAGGATGAGAAGGGAATTGGCAAGGTTATAGGAATGGTCAAATGTATGGCAGCTTAGATTTAATGCTAAGAAGTGCAAGGTAATGCACCTGGGAAACAAAAACCCAGGGGAAGAGTACACACGAGGGGTGGGATACTAACAACAACAAAAATGGAAAGGGACCTGAGGTAGTCATATCAGATGACTTAAAGGTGAGCAAGCAATGTGAGAGGGCAGTAAGGAGGGCTGGGGGGATACTGGGATGCACAGGGAGAGGTATCATCAGTAGAAAACAGGAAGTTGTTATCCCTCTGTACAAACAGCTGGTGAGACCCCATCTGAAGTACTGTGTGCAGTTCTGGAATCCCAATCACCGCAAGGACATAGGCAAAATGGAAGCTGTCCAGAGGAGGGCAACTAAAATGGTGCAGGATCTGCACTGGAAAACGTGAAGAGAGAGACTAAATGAGCTTAATATGTATAGCCTTAAAGAAAGAAGGGAGAGGGGGGACATGATAGAAACGTTCAAGTACCTCGAGGGAATCAACAAAGTCCATGAGGGTAGCATTTTTCACAAAAAGATGTGTGCAAGAACAATGGGACACAATTTGAAGATAGAGGGGGGCGGCTCAAAGGTAATGTAAGGACGTTTTTTTCATGGAGATGGTTGTGGATGCATGGAACGGCCTTCTGGAGGAGGTTGTGGAGTCAAAAACAGTGATTGAATTCAAGCATGCATGGGACAGCCATAAGGCAATTTTAGGGGGTTGGGGTAGAAAGAAGTAGGCTGCTGGTTATCTAGGATCTGCAACTTATCCATTAGGTAGGGAAATGGGCAGACTGGGTGGGTCAAACGGTCCTTATCTGCTGTCAAATTCTATGTTTCTATGGTCCAGTGTCTTAGATCCAATTTAATGGAGGTTACCATGGAGTCAAGTTTGAGCTGCTTAATCTTGTGAGAGGATGTTTTGAGATGAATGCCCAAATATTTCAAGTTGTTTTTTTTCCATATTAGCCCAAGATGTTGAATGTCAGATTTAAGTCTGTGTTTATTGACAGGCGTCAATACAGTTTTGTTAAGATTTCACTGGTACCTGGAAATAAATCCAAATTGGGAGATTACATTTAAGGATACAGGTAGAGATGTGGTTGGAGAGGAGATATGTAACAGTATATCGTCTGCATAAACTAATAATTGATATTCCGTGGCACCGATTCAAATGCCTGGAATCTGAGGGGAGGAACTGAGCTTCCAGATTAGGGGTTCTAAGAACAGGTTAGATAAGTATGGAGAAAGAGGCCATCCCTGCCAGGTGCCTTACTGAAGTGAAAATGGTGAGGATAATAAGCCGTTGCATTGTACTCTAGCTGATGGGGAAGAATAAAGTACTTTAATCCAGCATATAAACTCTGGCGTAATGTGAAATTTAGGGAGAATAGAGAACAAGTAATTCCATTAAACCCTTTCAATTGCCTTCTCTACATCCAGAGAAACCTGTACCACTGCAATAGGGGAGTCTCTGGCTGTGCAGAGAAGGTAAGTGAGTTTCCTAAAGTGGTCTGCAGAGAGTCTTCCCTTTATGAATCCAACTCGTTCTCTACTGATCAATGAGTCCCATCCCAGACCTAGTCTGGAGGCCAAAATTTTGGTGAGGATTTTAAGGTCAACATTTATAAGTGGTATTGGCTTGTAAATCAAGACTATCAGGGGCCCCTGCCAGGTTTGGGAAGTACCACTATGATAGTAGTAGTCAAGGAAAGGCTGAACAGTCCTACCTCAAAAATTTATTGGAAGGTTTTCAGGAGACTAGGAGAAATGTAATCCTTAAATGCTTTGTAGAAGTTAAAGTGTAACCATCTGGACCTGGAGATTTGTCCAGGGGTAATGCATCTATAGCACTGTGTGTTTCCTGAAGGGTCAGATTTGTGTTAAGATAGTGACTTGAGATTCTGTTAGATGCAGGAGGTAATATCCTGAAGAAGGCTTCGAACTGAGATGGAGAGAAGGGAGTGGGGGGTTGTATAACTGTTGGTAGAAATTTTTAAAGTCCTTCAGTATATCCCAAGGTGAGGAGAGGTGAGGTGATAAGCTGGTCAAATCTTGAATTAACAAAGGAATCAATTATGTCCATTTTCTGGAAAGGTTACTGGAGGGCAAGCAGTCTCTTACATCTTTCCCCTTGATCAAAGTACGTCACTTTGGAGCTTAGTAGGGGAAATTCAGTCTTTTCTCCAAGCAACCAGTTATATTAATATCTAAGGGATTCTAGCTGTTCCCACTCATTAGATGGGGAAGTAGGAGATACTGTATATGAGATTCCATGCAATGTATATGATCTAATAGGGAAGAGAGGGAGGCGGGCATCTACATTCTACATTTATTGACCAATCAAATACTTTCTCCTCAGAGTGCATACTTCAGGGAGCCTTACAAGATGTTCAGTTTGTTCTTGGAGGGGAGAGTTTGTCTCAGTGAAGGAGCTGATGGAAGTTTGAAGTTGGTACAGACATCCTTCAGATTTGAGTAGTTGATAATAGTACATGAATGCTCAAATATTTCAAGTTGTCTTTTGTAGTGACTAAAAATACCACCAACAGCTTAATCTGGGATACATAGATACATAGTCAGTGTCGGCAGATAAGGGCCTATGGCCCACCTAGTCTGCCCATTTGAGCTTGTAAGTTCAGTTTGTTTTCCTAGAAGTCTGTTGCCCCTTACCCCCTGACCTCCAGAATTCCTTTATGTCTATCCCATGCATTCTTAAATCCCGTGATTGTTTCAGCCCCCACCACTTCCTCTGGCAGGGTGTTCCACTTGTCCACCACCCGTTCTGTGAAGAAATTCTTTTTCATGTTTCCTCTGAATCGTCCTCCCTCCAACTTCAACCCATGCCCTCTAGTCCTGGAACATCTTTTTCGCTTAAAAATAGTGTTTTCCTGCACCCTGTTCCTCCCTGTAAGATACTTGTATGTCTCTATCATATCCCCTCTCTCCCTCCTCTCCTCCAGGGAGTACATGTTCAGTTCCTTCAACCTGTCTTCATAGGACTTGTGATGCAATCCATGCACCATCTTGGTTGCCCTCCTCTGAACCTTCTCTACCCTGTCTATGTCCTTACATAGGTATGGTCTCCAGAACTGTACACTGTACTCCAGGTGGGGCCTCACTAGTGTCTTGTATAGCGGAATTATGACCTCCTTTTCCTGCTGGTGATGCCCCTGCCTATACATCCCAGCATCCTATTTGCTTTACCTGCTGCCTTGTCACACTGTTTCCCTACCTTGAGGTCATCAGAGATGACAACCCCAAGATCCTTTCCTGCTTGGTGCATGCTATATCCTCACCCCCAACTGATATATTGTGCCAGGGTTTTGTGCCCCATATGCATTATTTTGCACTTCTTTGCATTGAATTTCAACTGCCAAACCCTGACCATTCTTCAAGTTTCTGCAGGTCGCTTCTCATTCTGTCTACACCCTCTGGTGTGTCTACTCTATTACAGAGCTTTGTGTCATCAGCGAACAGTGAAATTCTGCCTTCTAGGTCCTGCGCAATGTCACTAATGAAGATGTTGAATAGGACCGGTCCCAACACTGATCCCTGTGGTACCCCACTGGTCACTCTTCCCTCTGTGGAGTGACAGCCATTTACCACCACCCTCTGTGTCCTGCCACCCAGCCAGTTACCTACTCACCACACTACTGTCCTGCCCACACCCATATTCTCCAGTTTGTGTAATAGTCTTCTATGTGGCACAGTGTCAAAGGCCTTGCTGAAGTCCAGATAGGCCATGTCCACTGCCCTCCCCTGATCCACCTCCCTAGTCACCCAGTCAGTTTAAGGTCAGTTGGCATTCATCTGTATCCCCCTCCCCTGGGTCATGCCTGAAAATAGGCCAAATTTGTCTAGTGCACTTACCTGGTCAACAAAAACTAAATAAAAAAATGTTGAATCTCCATCCTTTCTCCCTAGTGAGCAAGGGTGCAAGATTAAGCTGAATGAATGTGGAGTGGTGATCTGAGATCACATTGGGGGAGTTGTGACAACGTCTGATCCCATGAAGATGATTCACCCCTAGGAGGGTATGCAAGATTATCTTGTTTACTGAATTTGCATGTTCTGCTCTCAACCTATATTGTGACTAATATGTACAGTCTCTCCGGCCATCTTGTATGTACTGCATGTACCCTGGTTACCAAGTCACATCTGGAATCAAGCAGTTGTTCTGCATACTTTCCTGATAAAACCTTTAAATAAATAAATCAAACAGAATGTTATCAAAAAATAAAATAAAAATCAAGAAGCCAGCATAAGTTACAAATGACACAGCATTAAATACCAAACCAAAAACATCAACAAACAGCATTTGTCAATGTCAAATGATTGCTTGCTGGCATTAGCATTGGAAGTGCAGGAGTTAGACAGATGCAGATTAGGAATGGCAGTGAAATATTGAATTGATGCCAGCCCCACCCCACACCCTGCAGAGATGGACAGGCATTAGAGTGTGCCTTTGGGTCGTTGCCCATAACATTCATGTCATTTCACCTTACCGTACCCTGCAGACACCAACAAGTGTTGAGGTGTGCCTTGGCGTGCTCAGGCTTTACACTCACCCCACTCCATAAGGAAATATTCTGAAATGGGTGCACTATAGGAGAATGGGGTAAACTCTGGGACTGAAGAGTCCAAGGCACACTTCAATGCCTGTCACTGGCTGCAGGGTGGGGGCAGGGGTGGAATGAGAGTCCAAGGCACACTTCAATTCCTGTCACTGGCTGCAGGGTGGGTGCAGGGGTGGAATGAGAGTCCAAGGCACAAAAATGGGTACCTAACTACTTCAGCTATCACTCACTTCAGGCACCCGACAAGTGCTGTGCTTAGCTAGGAGTGCTTGTGCTGAAGGTTCACTCACATGAGTCTTACCTGTCATTTATTTTATCTTTTTCTTCTTTTTCATGGGGAGATGAGTTAAAGCAGGATCAATCAGATATTTTGGAGGTGTTGAAAAAGGAAAGGAAATACAAAAAAAAATTAGAATACCATGCGGCTATCCCCGAGGACATTTCTCTCGCTAAGTGAATGTTTTTCAAAATTGTTCCATCTGCCCACTCTAGAAAAGCAGCCAATAGGAAAGCACACTTAGGATAATGTTGTGGCCAGAGATGCACTTATGAACTTGAGTTTTACATAGATACATACATAGATACATAGACAGTGTCGGCAGATAAGGGCCTATGGACCACCCAGTCTGCCCATTTAAGTTTGTAAGTTCAGTTTATGTTTTCCAGGTAGTCTGTTGCCCCTTACCCCTGACCTCCAGAATTCCTTTATGTCTATCCCATGCATTCTTAAATCCCGTGATTGTTTCAGCCCCCACCACTTCCTCTGGCAGGGTGTTCCACTTGTCCACCACCCGTTCTGTGAAGAAATTCTTCCTCACGTTTCCTCTGAATGTCCTCCCTCAACTTCATCCCATGCCCTCTAGTCCTGGAACATCTTTTTGCTTAAAAATAGTGCATTCCTGCACCCTGTTCCTCCCTGTAAGATACTTGTATGTCTCTATCATATCCCCTCTCTCCCTCCTCTCCTCCATGGAGTACATGTTCAGTGCCTTCAACCTGTCCTTATAGGACTTGTGATGCAATCCATGCACCATCTTTGTTGCCCTCCTCTGAACCTTCTCTACCCTGTCTATGTCCTTACGTAGGTAAGGTCTCCAGAACTGCACAGTGTACTCCAGGTGGGGCCTCACTAGTGTCTTGTATAGTGGAATTATGACCTCCCTTTTCCTGCTGGTGATGCCCCTGCCTATGCATCCCAGCATCCTATTTGCTTTACCTGCTGCTTTGTCACACTGTTTCCCTGCCTTGAGGTCATCAGAGATGATAACTCCAAGATCCCTTTCCTGCTTGGTGCATGCTATATCCTCACCCCCCAACTGATATATTGTGCCAGGGTTTTTGTGCCCCATATGCATTATCTTGCACTTCCTTGCATTGAATTTCAACTGCCAAACCCTGACCATTCTTCAAGTTTCTGCAGGTCCTTTCTCATTCTGTCTACACCCTCTGGTGTGTCTACTCTGTTATACAGCTTTGTGTCATCAGCGAACAGTGAAATTCTGCCTTCTAGGTCCTGCGCAATGTCACTGATGAAGATATTGAATAGTACCGGTCCCAGCACTGATCCCTGTGGTACCCCACTGGTCACTCTTCCCTCTGTGGAGTGACAGCCATTTACCACCACCCTCTGTGTCCTGCTGCCCAGCCAGTTACCTACCCACCGCTACTGTCCTGCCCACCCATATTCCCCAGTTTGTGCAATAGTCTTCTATGTGGCACAGTGTCAAAGGCCTTGCTGAAGTCCAGATAGGCCATGTCCACTGCCTCCCTGATCCACCTCCTAGTCACCCAGTCAAAAATTCAATGAGGTTGGTCTGACATGACCTTCCCCTGGTGAAACCATGCTGCCTTAGGTCCTGTAGTCCATTGACAACCAGATGTTCCACCAATCTCTCCTTCAGTAGTGCTTCCATGATCTTCCCCACTACCAAGGTGAGGCTGACTGGTTGTAGTTCCCTGCTTCCTCTTTGTTCCCACTTTTGTATAAGGGGACTACATCTGCTATCCTCAGTCTTTGGGTACCTCCCTGTTTTTAGTGATCGGCTAAACAGGATAGCAAGTGGTTCCAGCCACCACCCTCTTAGTTCTTTAAGGACCCTGGGGTGCACCCCACTGGCCCCATTGCTTTATCAACTCTTATTACTTCCAGTTCCTTCAGGACCCTTTCTCGTGTAAAGGGACTTGTGTCCATTTCTGCACCATTCTCACCTTGTACTCCATTCAGACCCATTACCCTCCTCTTCCTCAGTAAAGACTGAGCAGAAATACCTGTTCAATATGTCAGCTTTACTGTTGTCATCCTCCACACAGCCCCCATCCTCCCCTTCAGTCTCACTATCGCTCTCTTTGCCTTGCTTTTTCACTTATGTACCTGTAAAAGGTTTTGTCCCCTCTACCCACTGATTTTGCAATGTGTTCTTCTGTCTGAGCTTTGGCTTCCCTTACTGACCTCCCTGCCTCCCTTTGCTTCTCCTGGTACTTCTCCCTATCCCCTTCTGCCTGTGTCTTTTTGTATTGCCTGAATGCAATCTTTTTGGCTTTCACTTTCTTTGCTACCTCTTTGGAAAACCATAGTGGTCTCCTCTTCCTTTTCCTCTTGCTAACCTGCTTAATACATACTTCTGTTGCTCTTGTAATCCCCATTTTAAATACTTCCCTCTGTTCCACAACCCCTGATTCCTGCCCCATTCCCCTTAATGCCTCTTTCAAGTATCTCCCCATTTTCTCAAAGTTTGCCCCCCTAAAATCCAGGATACGTGTTTTTGTGTGGTTTGGTTCTGCTCTTTCTGTGATTTCAAACCACAATGACTGGTGGTTACTGTTCCTCAGGTGCTCCCCCATTCTTACCCCCATCACACTGTCCCTGTTTGTGAGCACAAGGTCCAGGATTGCCTTCTGCCGAGTTGGTTCCATGACCAGTTGCTTGAGGAAGGCACCCTGAAGGGATTATTATGAGTTTTATTGCTAATACTATCATTCAGGTCCCGAACGATACTATTACAGCACCTGAATGATAGTATTATCATTCATGAACGGTGGTACTATTGTTCCAGGAGGAATGGTATTACTAGGGATTTTTTGTATGCTTTAGAAGGGTATTATTTTAAGCATGCATATACTAAACAATGCTATTGTTGCAAATCTAGAGTGATAATATAAATAAATTTGTGAAGTCACAGGTGTGCATAGAAACTGCGCAACACACACACTTATAATACAATTTTTTGGGTGATTTTTTTACATCAGATGTTCAATCCAGGCATTTAGAAACCTTCACTCAAGAACAGTGGTGCTGTGATTTTCTTAATCTGTCCTGAACATTGAAATTGTGCAGTGACAGCATGCGTTATGTGCCATGGGTGTGAAAACCTATTTCAGGCAGGATGTGAAAAATGATAGCTGTACTTTTCATAAGGTGGTGTGCAAAAATGACAGTGTTGAAAATCTGGAGTAAAAAAATAAAAAACTGGTGAAGTTACGAGCTTGTGTAGAAACTGTGCCATGCACACTGGTGACGCAGTCATTTTGTGGAGGTTTTTCGCCAGATTTGCAAAATAGGCTTTTTGGGACCTCAACTTATGAGCACTGTATCTGTGATTTTCTTAATCTATCCTGAACATTGATTTCGTACAGCAACCACGCCATTGTGTGCCAGATGTACAAAAACACATTTCAGGCAGGATGTGAAAAATGGCAGCTGTACTGTTCATAAGGAGGTGTGGAAAATAACAATGTTGAAAATCTGGAGTAGCAATATTAAAAATTCCCACAGTTACGAGTGTGTGTGTGGGAACTGCACAATGCATACTTGTAACATAGTCATTTTTTTGAATTTTTTCCCCAAATTTGCAATATAAGCTTTTTGGGAGGCCACCTCATGCACAGTGACACTGTTGTTTTGTTAATCCATCCCAGAAGGTGAGTCCATGCAGTGAGCATGAAATCACCTTTTGAGACTGAATAATGACATGACAGTGACTGAATTCATGAGTTGGGGTCCCAAGAACCCCATGTTGAAATTTTGGTGCCAAAAGTCACAAAAATGGCCAAGATATCCATTTAAGTTGAACCCCTCCCCCCCCATTTATGCCATTTTACAACTCACCGACATTTCTTCAGTTTCCAGTCAGCTTTGAAGAGTGAAGATGAGTTCCCTCTCCAGCAAAGATCATGCTAGGCTCTGGAGGTAAGTATGGGGCAATGGAGGTTGTTGGGAAGTGGAGTACGCAGAGGATGGGTGCGGGTTTGGGGGGGGGACTCAATGGCAAGGAACCATTTTCTTTGTTTCAGGTTATTAAAAAAAAGGGAGGGGATAACCCTGTGGACCATTTTCTATTTTTACAGGTGTATGGATGATGTTGGGCACACTGGGGTGGGCTCCCAGTGTGTCCCATGATTTGGAGGGTCATGTTAGCCACACTGGGGTGGGGTCCCACTGTGGCACACTATGGGGTGGGGCGGGGCAGAAAAATGCCGATGTGTTGGGGGAGTTAAACATGCTGACAGGGGGATTAGGCCCCCCATTGGCAAGTATGTCTGTGGGGTGTTGCTGAGGGAGATTGGGCACCTCTCATGGCAGACTGTGGAGAGAGCACTGAAGCTGACAGGGATTGGGCCTTCCATTGGCAAGCATGTGTATTTTAGGGGGATGATGCCAAGGGGGGACTGGGCAGCCCCACTGGCAGAGAAAAACAGTAATGGAGTACATATGCTGACTGGGACTGGGAACTCCAATTGGCAAATGAACTGGTGAGGAAGCTGATGACAGGGGTATTGGACACCCCCAAAGTCAACTTGTTGGGGACTGTGAGAGGTGGACGGCGACAGCCACTGCCATGTTTACTGAAATGTTATACCAGGCAAGGCACATCCTGCAATGAGGGTACATTCCCTCACTGCAGTGACAAAATTGTTTTAAGTTGGTGGCACACTTTTGAGCTGCTGTCATAGACATCGTACTAATTCATTGATGCCACACAGACAAAATTGGCCACAACACGACTGCACCTTCATTGCCTGCTACTCTAGCTAGCTGCCACAGCAGATTTCTTGCACATAGGCACACGCAAACATAAAAATGGTGTCAACGGCTCTTTAAATCTCCCAGTTATTTGGATTCCATCGGGCTGCTGAAGTTTGACAGCCAGCCTTGCAATTTCACTGATACAAATTTTTTCTTCCCTTGTATTTTCCATGAGACTATTTTTCTCAACCCTGTATACACGGTTAATATAGACTTAATAATACATTCAGAAATAATGAATATCTGCTTGTAAAGGTCAGCTGATGGCCTTTTTCAAATATTTATTTTATCACTTATGTTACATTGTTATATTGATTGGCCTCATTTTGGTGAACTGGTGATAACTATGATTACAGGCTCTTGTTACCGACTGTTGCACATCTGTGTACCTATAAAATATCTCCACATTTTATTTCATTTTACAGTTAAATCTTTATTGGGAGATTTTGAGAAAAAACATTCCACAATACAAGCCTTTACACAGTTTGATGTCATTAAAATTTTGTATGTTTTGTTCCTTAAAAAAATCATCGAAATTTAGCATTAGGCAATTCAGTAATTTCATCTGTTTGCAGTTTTTTAGGCATCGACCCTCTCTGAGTACCATTTTGAAAGTCTGTGTCACATCTCCTCCAGATTTATTTTTTAACACTGTGGTCCATGCAGTCAGACCATAAATTACAGTCAGAATAAACTGGAATCCACCACTGCCTTTGGAAAGGCTAGTCATAGCCATCAAATCAACGTGTCACTTGTCAGTGTGCATCAATGTTGTTTGCAACGACCCTGGTTCAAAGCAATTGTTTCCTTGCAGGTTTGTGCAGAATGTGGTCATCTTGTAGATACAGCTGCTGTGATACAGTACTTGCACACTAGTAAAACTTTTTCCTTGTTTTGCAGCACCATGTAGTCTCTGAACCCCTCCTAAGCAAGTGGATGAATGAGGCTTATAGTAAATTTTTCCAATGATTTCTTAACTATAACCCCTGTTAAGTAGTACATACATTAGGGACACAGATGTTTTTTCAGATGTGGAACTTTTATTATGAAATATCACACGTATGCACACATTATCTGACACCCAAAAACACAAGAGTCATTGTACTAAACTGGCACTAGATCACTGTATAAAACATTACAACCATAAAAGATAGGCCTTGTTTAGCTATACAATGAGACATTCTGATGTAAATTCCGTCACATTGATAACATTTTGCTTTCTGTGAAATGTACAAGTATGACATACCTCAGCGATATGGGTCATTGCTACAATGTAGGTTATTTCTACTTAAAGAAAGAATGAAGGCATACTTAGAATCCATCAGTGCCCAGGATCAGAGGCAACATGGAGTCACAGCTGGAACTTCATCTCCGATGAATCTCATAGATTATTTTGACTAGGTGACAAAGGAAATAATTCAGGGTGGGGCAGTGCACATTGCCTACCTCGATTTCAGCAAGACCGTCAACACTGTCCCACATATGAGGTTAGTAAATAAGATGGGTGGGCTGGGCATGGGGCATAGGATGGTCAACTGGGTTAGGAACTAGCCAATGGACAGGAAGCATGTTGAAAGTCATCCTACACCATTCAAATCCATGCTCTATGCCCACCTCACCATCACTAGCAACTGTGATTGCGCTAGATAAAGACTACTACTCCTCATGTCCATCCTCACATCTGAGGCCTCTTCCTCCCTGACTAATGAACCCTCTGGTACCTCTACTACTTCCTGTCTCCCACCCAAACTCACTCCCCCCCTTTTTTCCTGTCCCCTCTCACTTACTCTCTGGCTCACCACCTTTCCCTCCTCTCTAACCTCCTTTGCGCCTAATGATCACCCTCTCACTGGAAGTTTCTTAACCTCAAAAATTGTCTACTCGCTTGAACCTGTTATAGCTTGTTTTTCTATGAAACTTAAAAACATTACTGCCTTAAACTGTTAATAGCAAATTTATGATGTAACTTTCCTGTCTGGTTTTACCTGTAATGTGTATCGTGCTTTGTTAAATGTTCTTTGTGACGTGGAACCTTTGTAAAAGAGCCCTGGCTCAAAGGTATTAATTCCTAGACTAATAAACTAAAACTAAAACACCAACACATCAATTTTCTCATAAATGAGGGCACATCGAGACACACTGCAATTTCTCTTGACATTCCCTCATTTAGGAGAAAATTGATATGTTTGTGTTTGCTGCCTTTCTACATGCTTTGGTCAAAGGTTTGATGCCTGGTCTGCACCCCCTCGTGTAATGGTTGGATTTCTGGCTTCTCTACTTGTTAACAAACAGGACGCAGAGGGTGGTGGTAAAGAAGATCCATTCCAGGGAGAGAGGAGTGACAAGCGGAGTACTTCAGGGATCAGTCTTTGGGTCAGTCCTGTTTAAAGTCCTCATCAGTGACATTCCAGTAGGGCTGGAGGTAAAGGTCTGCCTGTTTACAGATAACACCAAGATCTGCAACAGGGTGGATACTCCAGAAGGTTTGGAGAGAAGGAGAAGGGACTTGGTGAAACAGGAAAAGCAGTCTGAGGTGTGGCAACAGAGGTTCAGTTCAAAGAAGTGCTAAATTATGCACCTAGAACTAAGGAACCCTGGGGAGAGCTACAGGCCAGGGGGGATGCTGAAGGTCACCAAAGAGGAAAGGGACCTGGGGTTGTCATTTCAGACAGCCTAAAGGTGTCTAAGCAGCGTGCAAAGGCTGCATTGAGGGCCAGTGGCATGCTGGGGTCCATTGGTAGAGGTATCACTAGCAGAAGTTGGAGGTAGTGATGCTATTGTATAAAGCACTGGTGAGGACTCACCTAGAGTACAGTGAGCAGTTCTGGAGGCCATATCTTCGTAAGGACATTGACATGGTGAAGGCAGTCCAGAGAATGGTGACTAAGATGGTACATGTCTTGCACCAGAAAACATGAGAAGAGATTAAAGGACTTCAATGTGTACTAGCTGGAGAAGAGGAGAAAGCAGGGGGGCGTGATAAAAACATTCAAGTACCTTAAGGGAAAATCAAGAAACAGGGGGCTCCCAGTATAACAGGAGTATAAGAACAAGGGGGCATGACATGAAAATAGAAGGTGGCAGGTTAAGGGCAAATGTGAGGAAGTTTTTCTTCATGGAGAGGGTGGTAGACACATGGAACAGGCTGCCACAGGAGGTGATGGGAGCAAGCACAATGGGGGGATTTAAACATGCCTGGGGCAGGCATAAGGGAACCTTAGAGGTACGGAGGAGAGGTGAAAAGCCATTGACCAGGTAGGTTCAGAGGCCACAAACCAGTGTAGGGAAGACTGAATAGGCCCGGCGGTCCCTATCTGCTGACAGTTACTACGTTTCTGTGTTTACCAACATGAGACCCTGAGAAACAACCCCCAGTTTTTCAAATATTAGTGGTAGCACAGTTTGAGTAGTTTCTATAACATCATTGTTTATACATGTGGTGGTGTTCCTGGATTCACACCAGTATGAATCTTTTTTATATTCGTTCATCAAAATCTTTATAAACAGAAGTTTTTCCCCATTTCTAGGGTTGCACAGGTGCTGAGCAGCATAGTCTGAAATCTGCATGGTTGGCAATGTCTGGAAAAGATGTTGCATTTTCTACTCTTCAAAGGTTCTTTGGTGTTTTTCCCACAGGGTACTCACCTTAATCACTGTCATCGAGCAGCACTGTGTTCCCCATCAGAACTCAAAGTACTGGAGAAATACATGTAACAGGCAAGGCAAGTTCATTTATACAGCACCCAGTCTCACTAAACAGGACACATAGCTCTCTTTTTGCAGTGGGCTTTTAAAATGTTTTCTACAATCCTGATGAAATGGCTTCTTCAACAGCCTTCAGTAGTGCTGGTACAACTGTTGATGTATTATGTCCAGCCCTTTAACGATATATGGCATCTCTTTGAATTCTTACGAAGTAGCATTAATTGCTTGTATTGTATTAAAATAGAATGGTGTGCACCCACGTTTTCATGCCATCACTTCTACTAGTAGTATAAAGAGATTTTCCATTACGAGGGAACTACTCACACAGTGCGGTAGCTGCCCTCAGTGATAGTCATTCTAGTCAGGACTGAACACGTTTTTTCAACTCGTATTTTTGTTACATCACTGGTAATTTAGTTTTTGCAGTGGGCTACCCATTCATTCTCACAACTCTGGTCCCGCTGACATGCCTAAGGGCCATGTTCATCGAACAGTGTCCTTCATTAATCCCTGAGTGACCACTGGTTAGATTAAAAACAAAAGCGAAATTGGGTCCCCATGCTCCCCTGGTCACATGTCATTATCTCCTTGAATGTGGGGACATATCAGTGGGACTGGGGCCATGAGAATAAATGGGCAGCCCATCGCAAAAACTAAATTATGAGTAATTTAACAAAAATATGAGTTGAAGAAATGCGTTCAGTCCTGATTAGAATGACTATCACTGAGGGCAGCTACTGTACCACAGTATGTGAGCGGTAGCTGCCACCTGGTAAGTCAGTACTTTAATTTACAGAGGGTTGCAACCTCTCAAAGAGATCAAGAAAAACAAGCTCCCAGTAGCCCTTCTCCGGGTCTTGTATACAGCTATGCCTTGCCTGTGAGGAGTGGTTAGTTGTACACCCCTCACAGTTTATCTTTAAGTTTGGAGCCATCATGTCTTGCAGTATGTGTATTAAAATACTCTTAATTGGTTCCAACATGATAATCTTTTCATGTGCACATAAATTGCTGTCATGGCTACAACAGACTCTTAGTCAGAGTATGTATTTATTTTTTTTAAAGTCCAGTACATCTGGTACTTCTAACTGTTCATCTGTATTAACAAACTTATGATTATCACCTAAACCAAGACTCAGACATTACATCCTGGTCAAATTAAATATCTGAGCTAACATACTAACATATTAGATGCCAGCAGAGTAGGCCTATTGGTCTATCAAGTCGGCTTGTAGTTCAGCACTCTGATTGGGTATCATAGCCCTCCACCTGCCTCCTTACACTGTTACCCCATCCCCCAGTCCTGCCCCCCCAGGCAAATCAGCCTCTGCATCACCTGTTGCCTATAACTGTCCCACCCTCTCTTGAATTCCTCCACAGTAGTTGCCTGTACCTGCCCCTCCCGGCAGTGCATTCCATGGTTCCACCACTTTCTTAGTGACGTACCTCCACCTCCCTTCCCCCCCAGTTCTGCCACTCACAGTCTTCCAGCTGTCCTCTGGTGATACCACCTTGCTGCAGTCAAAAGATCCTATCTCAACTTACCTTATTTACTCCTCTGAGGTACTTGAAGACCTCAGTCATGTCCCCCCGGTACCTCATCTCCTCCAGCGAGAACAGGTTGAGCTCCCCTAGTTGTTCCTCATATGTCATATTCCCCAGGCCCTGGATCATTCTGGTTGCTCTCCTCTGAATCCTCTCCAAGAGTTGGATGTCCCTCCTTAGGTGTGGCCTCCAGAACTGCACACAATACTCAAGATGTGGTCTAACCAGGCTGTTGTACAGTACAGTGGTAAAATCACCTCTCTGTTCCCTGAGATAATCCCCCTGGCGATGCATCCCAGCATCCTATTTGCCCTGACTGCAGCCCTCCTGCACTGCTCTGAATTATTAATGTCAACATCCAGCAAGACTTCTAGGTCTCTTTCCCCTGCCATGTCCTGCAACTCACCCCCAGGGTGTACACGTAGTTGGGGTTTTCCCAACTTAGGTGTAGCACCTTGCGCTTGAAGGAATTATATTTCAATTTCCAGGTGCAAGACCACCTATCCAGAGTATCCAAGTCCTTTTGCAGGGCCAATCTCCCCTCCTCCCCTTCCACCACTGCCCCCAGTTTAGAGTCATCCGTAAATAGACTAATTTCATATCCAATACCTTCCCTATATCAGAGATATACAAACATACAAAATTTGCCTGCAAATAAAGACCTAGAGGTTTATTAAGTCTGCTCAAATGTGCAGCTGGCACCCCTTACTCTGCAGCTGCCCTTCCCTTCCACCCTTCTCCTCGACTGACCTTCCCCGTTGTCCTGTCCCATCCCCTTTTGAAGCAGTCCACTGTTCTACTGGATACCACTTCTGCAGGTAATGGATTCCACTCAGCCACCAACCTCTCTGTAAAAGTGTCTCCTCATCTCCCTCCTGAACCTTTCTCCCTCCAGTCTCACATCATGGTCCCTAGTGTCCCTCCTCCCCTCCCTTACTTTGAACAGCCCCTCTGTACCTGTCTTGTTTATTCCTTTCATGTACTTAAAGTGTTTCAATTATGTCCACCCCATCCCTCCTCTCCTCCAGCGAGTACATGTTAGACTCCCTCAACTTCCTCTTGTATGATAAGTCCCCCAGCACCTTGATCATCTTTGTCACCCTGTGCTGCACCCCCTTCAGTAACCTAATGTCTCTCTTTAGATACAGGCACCAGTACTGCATACAGTATTCCAGGTGTGGTCTAACTAATGACCTATACAGTGGCAGAATCACCTCCTCCCTCCTCGAAGATATTCTCCTTGCAATGCAACCCAGCAGTTTGTTGGCCTTTGCATCTACCATCCTACATTGTGCTGAGTTGTTCACTGACCCTGTAATGAGCACCTCCAGATCCTTCTTCTCCTCCTCCTCCTTTGTCTGGGCTAGCTGCACTCCCCCCAGCTGGTAACTCCTCCTTGGGTTCTTCACCCCCAAAATGCAGCACCTTTCATCTTTTGGCATTAAACCTTAGTTGCCAGGTGTCTGACTGGGTTTCAGGCTTTGCCAGATCATCCTGCAACCCCTGCCATCCCCCTTGGTTGTCCACTACCATTCCCATTTTAGTATCATCAGCAAACAGACTGATCTTGCTCTTGATGTCCAGTGATATGTCTGCAATAAATATCCCAAACAACACAAGTCCCAACACTGAGCCCTGTGGAACACCGCTCATCACTGCCTTTGGGTGTGAGAGCTCCCCACCCACCACCACCCTATGTTGACTTCCCTGAAACCCAGTTCCCTACCCATCTCACCAGCTCTGCTCCCACCCCTGTGCCTTCTAACTTACTTCTCAGCCCTCCATGCAGCATCCAGTTGAATGCCTTACTGAAGTCCAGATACAGGACATCCACTGTATGGCCCTGTCCAGTTGCCCAGTTAGTCATATAACTCCACAAGGTTGGTTTGGCAGGATCTACCACGTATGAAGCCATGCTGTCTGCTGTCCTGTAGTCTTTTGGCCTCTGGAAGGGCCACCATCCTTTCCTTCAGGATAGTCTCTATCAGTTTTCCCACAATGGATGTGATGTTCACCGGTCTGTAGTTCTCCGGTTCATCTCTGGGGCCACTCATGTGGCAGTGCACCACATGAGCCATCCTCCAATCCTGAGGTACACACCCTGAGTGTAGTCAGGCATTACATAGGTCTGCCAAAGCTTCCACAAGCCCCTCTACCAGCTCCTTCAGTACCCTGGGATGGATGCCATCTGGACTTGGCGCCTTGTCCACCCTCAGTACCTTCAAACCCTCCTGAACTCTGCCCTCCAAGATTTCCCCATCTGTCACACCCTCCACCCATTTCTGCTGTTCTTTCACCTTGGGGATCACCCCCTCTTCTCCTTAGTAAATACAGAACAGAAGTAATAATTTAGTGCTTCTGCCTTATCGCACCCTGCTTCCACCCAACCCTCCCTCCTTCATAATCCTTACTATGTGATCCTTACAGCTTCTTTTCTCCATTATGTTCCTAAAGAAGCCCTTCTCCCTCTTCTTAATGCCTTGTTCCAGCCTGAGCTCCATAGATGCCTTGGCTCTCCTTACTGCCCGTGTCACCTCCTTCAAATCCATCGGGTACTCCTCCCCACCCTCCTCCCCCCTCTCTTTTCTTGTACCTCCTAAAAGCAGTTCTTTTCTTCCTTACCTTTTCCATGACCTTCTTGCTCAATAAGCTCAGTTTCTTAACCCTAGCCTTCTTGCTCTGGGCCTTGCAGCAGGATTTGGTTGCCTCCACTATCCCCAACTTTATGAGCTCCCACCTCTGGTTAGCACCCATACTAGATTTAATTCTGGTCAGGTACCCTTTTACTACTTCCCTCATCCTCCCAAGGTCAACCCTTCTCAAGTCCAGCACTCTTGTGCCAGATTCCACTCCTTCTTTACCCATATCCAGGGACCCTGGTTTTCTGTTTTTACTGGTAACACTGGTAAAAATCATGGAATCCTGCTTGGTTTGTGGATTTTTAATTCTTCACAAAATCCCTAAGATTTCAGCGTCTTTTTAATTTTTTTTTCTATTTTCTCTTTCTATGCCCCCTTCTCTCACAGCATCAGTCTCCACTTTTCGGAGATCCCTTGGCTGGGTGTCCCCTAGCTTCACCCCAGATAATGCTCAGGAGCTCCTGTGAGCCTGCCCCATCCTGCCTGGGTTGTACCCCCCAGGTGGGAAGAGAGGGGACCCCAGGTCACCCCTCCACAGTCCTTTAATGTGTGTTGGGCAGCCCAGCAGGTCCCTCATGGAACCTGGTTATGAAGTCTGGGGCAGTTGGGTCCCTTCTACCAGTAGTCAATGTGGGGAGATTGTTACTGGTTTTCTAGTCTCTGTGTCTGGGACACCAGCAGTTGAGGGGATCCAAGGAGGTCGTGCACAAAGAGACATGCCGCTGCTCCAGATCCTGGCAAACTTCCTCTCTTCCCGATTGCTCTGCAGCCCCATTGCACCACCACCCATGGTCACCCAGGTGGCAGTGAAGTAGCAGTACCTGCAGGCCACCGTTCCCAGAGGAGGAGAGCAGCCCCCCAGGTGCTCGATCCTACTCCCCTGGCCAGACCTCTAGCAACCCAAATTCACTTTCAACCCCAAATCCCTGGCATTACAAGCAGTAGTGCTACCACAGGCTATTTACAGTGCTCTGTCAACTATATCCCCACTTTGGTGTAAGAAAATATAAGCAGATGGAGAGGCAAATAATTCAGTTTTAGTAAAATGTAGGAAAGTGTTTAATGTTCATAATTTGCACTGTAGGTACTGTGCACTGGCATTGAAACCTAGTGGTTAGAGTAACAAACAATGATAGAACTGAGTACATCTAGAAGACTTAGGTTTGATTCCCACAACCTCCACTTGCATGCTGTGTGTCTCTGAGCAAGTCACTTAACCTTTGCAGTGCTCCTGGATCACCTCTGAAAACAGGCAATTCTGCCTAGTGGGCTTACCCAGTTTGCAAAAAATATACATAAAAAAAATACCTATATATGTTTACTACATCATACAGTAGTCAGGGTACCATGTAATTTAGCCGACGTTTACTTGGGCTACATTGATTTTGTATGGGTAAATAATAGATGTTCAGATACATTTTATAAGCTTGTTTTTAGACTTTTAGTCAGATTTTTATTGTATTCTTTGCATGTGAACATCTAAGTTGTAGATTACTAAATGCAGCATCACTGTTACCATCTAGCGTGTTCAAGTTTATAATCTGCAGGGCCATCCAAAATCCTCAGTTGTTTGAATGAAAAGTAGTCTGAATGAAAGTATGTTCACAAGGCAGAAACTGCCTTACTACTCATAGTTAGCATCCCATTTAGGTGAATGGGATCATTTGCATCTTCTCTTCCATCTGCTGTTTCAGTCTCTGTGACAACAAAAAGTTTTCTGACAGACTGCTTTAATAAAAAGCAAATGTTAAGTGTTTAAGTGTACTTATGCTTGGCCAGTGGATTTGAAAGCACACTCAGTGACACACAGAAGGTAAGACCCCAGGGGATGTATGATGCTGGTGGACAGAGTGGTGCTCAATTCACATCTGAGCTCAAATATGAAAATTGAGAGACACCCTTTTCATGGAGACCAAAGGGAAAAAAGGCATTCACATGTTTGTGAGATGCATGATCTTCCATTAAAAGGTCTTACACTAATCACTTGTGAATTTTTTTGGCTGGAGACACTTTATTTCAAAGAAGCAAATTCAGGCTTTTTTTTGCTCTTCCTACCCCCTGGCCATCCACTCCTTCAGGCCTGCCAATTCCCATCTACCACCGCTGCTGAATCCCAACCACCATCCACTGCCTCTTATGGCCATGCTACCAGGTAACCCAAAGTAAACCTTCATTGGGTGGGCTCCTACCCCTGTGGGAGGCTAGCAGAGGAGGACAATCACCCTAAAGAGCTTCCTTTATATCCCAGGCATGGCAGTGGTAAGAATAGACATGTGTCTGGGGCTTCATGCTTGTGGAGGGACCAGCAGCTATCCTCTGGGTGGCCAGCAGGTGTTTTCGCATTTTCGTGAGAGTGTGACTGGTCACATGATGTCAAGGCACACGCTGACATACATTTATTTATTTATTTATTTATTTATCATCAGTTTAACAACCTTTGAGCCAGAGGCTCATTTACAAAGAACATCCATCACGCTTCCTGCTGCAGTGAGGGCCAAAGTGTTGCCATGCCTCCAGCCTCCCCTGGGGCCAGTAAATACTGAGCTGTGAATACACCCTTCCTCCTAGGAGAAGGCAAGTGGTCATTGGACACTCAAGCCCTTACTCACCCGGCCAGTCCTCCAACACCCAAATCTTTTCCCAAATCTTGGTCAGTGGTGTGACAGGTGTCACAGGCAGAAATCCAGTTCAGGCAGGAAAAAACAAAGGTGGTCCACCTTAGTGGTGGTGGTTCAGATTAATTCACATCTGAGTTCCAACAAGCAAAGTGACTAAGTAATTTGTAACTTGTGCATGTGGAGTGTGGGTGTTGAAGAAAGGGGATCATAGTGCTGTCACTACTGCCATCACCCCTGAGGGATGTGGACTGCACTGTTCCTACTGTCATCACTCCTGAGAGGCGGAGGCTGTAATGCTTCTGCCATAACCACTGGTGGATGGGGAATGTAGTACTGCTGCCATCCCACCTGAGGGATGGGGCCATAGTGCTGATACTGCCATCACACCTGGGAAATGCAGAATGTAGTACTGCTGCCATTTCCCCTAATGGATAGGGGATGCAGTGCTCTTTCTTCCATCACACCTGAGGGAGTGGGGACACAGTGCTGTTGTTGCTGCCATCACACCAGAGGGATGGGACTGTAGTGCTATTGATTCTGCCATCGCACCTGAGGGATGGGGGCTGTAGTGCTGCTTCCATTACACCTCAGGAATGGGAGCTGTAATACTGTAGATGCTATCACATCTTGTGCCTAAAATAACTTTAAATTGGTACAAGGATGGAAGGATGTGCAATAGCGGAGGTCAAAATTGCTAAAATGCATGTTAGCAAGGTTAAAAATGGCTAAATAAAATACCAAAAACCAAACACCGGTAAAACCATATTTTGGCTAGCAGACACCAGTGACAGTACCATTTTTTACAATGTGCAAAATGGAATTGGCCCTTTCTCAATCCCGGTAAACCAGTATCCCTGCCCATATCCAATGTGAGCCATACTGAGTGGTGGTAACTCACTGACAGCGGTTCTTCCACTGTAAGTTCTCTCACAAACTCCCCATTTGCCAACACAAGGTCAAGGGTATTCCCTAACCTGGTTGGTTCATTGACCAGCCAGTAATGACCACTCCTGGCATGCTGAAGTCCCCCACAATCACCACACTACCCTTCTCGCAGGTTCTCCCAATCTGTCCCGCTAGTTTCCTGTCTAACTCCTCTGTCTGAGAGGGTGGCCTGTACACTGCCCCCATTTTGAGAATCCTATTCATTTCCTATTCACTGCTCTGAATTATTCATGTTAACATCCACTAAGACTGATAGGTTTCTTTCCCCTGCTGTGGCCTGCAACTCATCCCCACCCCCTCGTACACATAGCTGGGGTTTTCCTACCCTAGGTGTAGTACCTTGCACTTGAAGGAGTTAAAGTTCAATGTCTAGGTGAGGATCACCCATCCAGAGTATCCAGGTCCTCTTGCAGGGCTAATCCCACCTCCACCGCAATCCCCAGCTTAAATTCACCCACAAAGAGACTCATTTCACTCCCGATACCTTCCCTGATATCAGAGATTTAGGCATTAAACAGGAGTGGTCCCAGAACTGATCCCTGTCAGACCCTACTTATGACTTCCCTAGAAGACAAGACCTCCCCTTTAATCACTACCCACTGAATGTGATCTGAAAGCCAATTTCCAATCCACCTAACTGTCAATGAGCCTACCCTCATCCCCCCCAGCTTCTCCTTTAGGCCAATGTGAGGGACCAAATCAAATGCCTTGCTGAAGTCCAGGAACAGTACATCTACTGGTCTCCCCCTGTCAAGTGCTGATGTCACCCACTCCTAGAACTCTACAAGGTGTGTTTGACATGCTCTACCTGACACAAACCCATTTTGCTGGTCATCCAGGTAACCCATCTCCTCCAAGAAACCTCCCAGCCTTTCCTTAAGTATGCTCTCCATTACCTTCCCCACCACCGACATCAAACTGACCAATCTGTAGTTTTCTGACTTTTCTCTCGACCCCCCTTTATGGATGGGCACAACATGCACCTGCTTCCAATCCCTTGGTAGCCTCCCATCTGAAGTGACAAGTTAAAGAGATCCACCAATGGCGCAGCCAAAACATCCGCCAACTCCTTCTGTACTCTGGAATGAATAGCATCCCCAAGATTTATCCTTTTTTAGGGACTGGAAGGCTTCCCACACCAAACCAATAGGAATATCAGCATCTGTTCTCCCCTCCCCCCATTCAGCAGAATCAGCCTGATATCTCACCCCTCCCTGCCTCCCTCAGCAGCTTGTTCTTCAGCATCTTCCTCCCTAGTGAACACTGAGGCGAGGTACTCATTCAGTACCTCCACCTGCTCTGCAGTCCCTTCCACCCACCACCCCAGCGGTCCTTAACCTACTGAGCTGGCCCTTGACTTTCCTCCACTCACTAATACTGTATACCTAAAGAACCCCTTTTCCCCACCCTGTATCCCCTGTGCCAGCCTCTATTCTTTCCAGGCCTTTACCCCCTCACCACTCTTGTAGTAGACAGGCAGCACCTCTGAGAAGGATACTGTGTGTGCTACTTGCCTTAGGCCCCTCCCCAATTCCACAAACTCCTCCTGCACTGCTCTAATCTCATGTTAAGCCAAGTCATTCGTCCCTAGGTGGACAATGATGTCCAGCTCAGTCTCCCATGCAGCTTTTCTCGTAATCCTGAGAATGTGCTTCCTGTCCCTCCAAGACATGGTGCCAGGCAGGCACCTTACATCAGTTTTCCCTGCCCCCCCCAGTTCTATCCCCCTAACAACAGAGGTGTCCTCTGCCTCCTTCCTGTGGGTCTCCCTTGTGACAGTTGTCCGCAACCTGCTTGGTCTCCTCTGTGGGTGCATCCATACAGGAACTATGCTCCATCGGAATGGTGTTTGGACTGTGGAGTGGTACAACTGACTTGGTGTGCCTCTGTTCCACCACCCTCACCCTCCCACCACTAGGACTGCCTTATGTCTGTCCCATGCATTCTTGAAATTCCCCACTGTTCTTGACTACACAACCTCCTCAAGAAGGCTGCTCCATGCATCCACAAACCTCTCTGTGAAACAATATTTCCTCACATTACCTCTGAGCCATGCCCCTCTATCTTGAAATTGTGCTCCCTTGTTCTTGCACACCTCTTTTTCTGAAAGATACTACCCTTTTGGACCTTGTTGATTCCCTTGAGGTACTTGAAAGTTTCTATCATGTCCTCCCTCCCTCCTTTCTTCAAGGGTATACATATTAAGCTCCTTTAGTCTTTCTTCGTATGTCTTCTGGTGCAGACCCTGCACCATTTTGGTTGCCCTCCTCTGGACAGCCTCCACTCTGTCTATGTCTTTGCAGAGATTGGGTCTCCAGAACTGCACACAGTACTTCAGATGGGGTCTCATCAACTGTCTGTACAGAGGGATAACTACTTCCTGTTTTCTACTATTGATGCCTCTCCCTGTGCATCCCAGTATCTCCCCAGCCTTCCTTACTGCCTTCTCACATTGCTTGCCCACCTTTAGGTCATCTGATATAATTACCCTCAGGTCCCTTTCCATTTTTACTGTTGTCAGTATCTCACCCCCCCCCATTGTGTACTCTTCCTATTGGGTTTTTTGTTTCCCAGGTGCATTACCTTGCACTTCTTTGCATTGACTCTGAGCTGCCATACATCTGATCATTCTTCTAACCTTGCCAAGTCCCTTCTCATCCTTTCCACTCCATCTAGTGTATCAACCCAGCTGCAGATCTTTGTGTCATCTGCAAAGAGACATACTTATCCTTCCGGCTCCTCTGCAATGTCACTTATAAAGACATTAAAAAGGACCGGTCCCAGTATTGAACCCTGTGGTACCCCACTAGTAACCCTCCTTTCTTCACTGTGGACTCCATTTACTACTACCCTTTGCGTCCTGTTGTCTAGCCAATTTTTTATCCAGGCTACCACCTTGGGACCCACTTCAAGGCTAGCTAACTTGTGTATTAATCTTTTGTGTGGGACTGTATCAAATGCCTTGCTAAAATCTAGGTAAGCCATGCCCACAGCCCCTTCCTGGTCTACTACTTTGGTCACCCAGTCAAAGAAATCTGTTAGATTCATCTGACATGACCTTCCCATCTTGAATCCATGCTGCCTTGGTTTCTGTGCCCAACTGGCCTCTAGGTACTCAACAATTCTTTCCTTCAGAAGGGATTCCATCATTTTCCCTACCACTGAGGTCAAACTAACTGGTCTGTAGTTTCCTGCTTCTATCCTGCTCTCAGTTTTGTGAAGAGGAATCACATCCACCCTCCTCTAGTCCTCAGGTACCACCTCATCCTCCCATGATTTGCTAAAGAGAGTAGTCAGCGGTGTCACTAGTTCTATCCTTAATTCTTTTAGAATTCTTGGGTGAATCCCATCAGACCCCATTGATTTGTCCACGTTCAATTTTATTAGTTCTTTCAGAACTCTTTCTTCTGTAAATGGACTGGTATCAACCCCTATCTTCAGAGTGTTTCTCTTGTTTAGTTTAGGTACCTCCTCCTCCTCTTCCTTTGTGAATACTGAGCAGAAATATTCATTCAGTATCCCTGCTTTTTCACTGTCACCCTCTACCCACATCCTCTCCCCTTTATAAAGCCTCAGTATCCCTCCTTTGGTCTTTCTTCGCTCTCTAATGTACCTATAAAAGGTCTTATCCCCTTCTTAACAGAGTTGGCTATCCTTTCCTTGGTTTGGGCCTCTGCTATTCTGACCATGCCCAGCCTCTTTCTGCTTTAACTGATAAATTTCTCTGTCCTGCTCCTTCTGTGTTTCCTTATATTCCCTGAATGCTATCCTTTTCTCCTTAACCTTCCCTGCCACCTCTTTTGAGAACCACAGCGTTTTTTTCCTTTATTGTGTTTCGTTGATTTGCTTTACACAAAGACTTGTTGCCTCTGTGATGGCTGTTTTGATCACTCCCCATTGTTCCTCCACCCCTCCTTCTTGCCCGTTTGCAAGTGCTTTTCTGAGGCACTCTCTCATTTTTCCAAAGTCAGCCCATCTAAAGTCCAATATTCTTGCTTTTGTATGGCTTGATTGTATGGCTGTGTTTATTGTGAACCACACTGTTTGGTGGTCGCTTGTTCCCAGATGGCTACCTACTTCTAAATCTGAGATTCTTTCTCTGTCCCCATTTAAGAGTACCAGGTCTAAGATTGCTCCCTCCAGAGTGGGTTCCAATACTAGCTGTCTGAGGCATGCCTCCTATGGGGCATTAAGAATGACCCTGCTCTTGGATGTGGCTGCAGCAAAGGTGCTCCAGTTAACATCTGGCATATTCATGTCCCCCATCAACAATATCTCTCCTTTTTCTGCCATTCTAAGGAAGCCTTCTATCATTTTCTTGTCCATTCCCTCCCCCTGAGATGGGGGTCTGTATACAACCCCCATGAGGATTGTGGTGCCATTTACTGTCTCCAGGGTGACCCAGGATGTCTCATCTGCTCCCTGTTTATTCTTTAGTTCTGTTGCTTTGATCCCTTCCTTTACATAGAGAGCTACTCCTCTTCCTTTTTTACCCTCCCTGTCTCTCCTATAGATTGTGTATCCTGGTATATTGACATCCCAGTCATGGATTTCTGTGTACCATGTTTCTGTGACTGCCACAATATCCAGGCAACCCTCTTCCATCAAGGCCACTAGTTCAGGGAGCATGTTACACAGACTATGGGCATTGGTACTCTTCACCCTCCTCTTTTTGATGGCCTTACCCCTTTTAGCCCCATTCCTGTCCTTACTGCCTTTGCCTTTTTTTACATTTACCTCTGTCCTGCTCCCTAATGACTTCCCTACCTTGGTGTGTACCTCACTAATTACTGTGTTTTGTGGGGGGAGGCTGGGATTTCCCTGCTCCTTTTCAGTGCCTTCCCCCTTGGCTAGTTTAAATGCTTGCCAATGAAGCATTTAAACCTCTCACCTAGGATCCTGATTCCCCCCTGGACAAATACAGAACATCACACCAGTATAGGTCTGCATCCCTCCAGGTGGTTCCCCAGTCCCCAATGAAACCAAAAACCTGAGCTCCACACCAGTTTTTCAACTATTCAATGAATTCCCTGGTGTGGATTACCCTAGCATCACCCTTGCCATAGACAGGCAGCACCTCTGAGAAGGTTACTGAATGTGCTACTTGTCTAAGGCCTATACCCAACTCTACAAACTCCTCTTGCACTGTTCTGATCCCATTCCTAGCCAGATCATTTGTCCCTAGGTGGACAATGACATCCAGCTCCCTCCCTCGTGCAGCTGCTCCCACGATCCTGAGGATTCGCTTCCTGTCCCTCCAAGCCGTGGTGCCAGGCAGGCACCTTACCTCCCTCTCGCCATCCTCCCCCATTTCTACCCCTCTAATGATCGAGTCCCCCACCAGGAGTTGTTTTCTTCCCCTGTGGGGTCTCATGCCACCCTCCTGTGGGTCTCTTTGGGAAGGTTCCCAGCATCCTCCTTGGTCTCCACTCCAGGTGCCTCTGTAGAGGAACCACTATCCACCCGAAGAGTGAATGAAGTGTGGAGAGGTACAGTTGGAGGGATGCAGCTCTGTTCCACCATCCTCTCCCTCCCTGAGCCCACCCTGGTCCAGCCTCTCCTCTTCCCTGGCAACCTCTGGGGTAGTGGCATTGGCCCTAGTGGTCCCTGGGTGGGAGAGGAGGTTTCATAAATCCTAGCCAGGTCAGCCTGGAGATGGGCAACATCCTCCCTCAGACCAGAGAGGTGCCTGCAAATAAGGCAGCACTGCAGCCTCCAGAATGTCTCCCAAAACACTGCCACCTCACAGCCATTGCACTGCACCACTCCTATCATGTCTTGTTGTGTGTCCCCACTCCTGTTTCTCTGTATGCTTACTCTCTCCTCTCCTTACAACTCTCACCCTTCCTGTCCTGGGACAGCAACTTACTATAGTCTTCAGTAGCCTCCTTGTTCCTTGCTTAGTGTCAGACCACCAGCAGCTGGGGGGAGAGTGAGCTACTTTTTTCCTTTAGGGAAGTTCCTGTTGACAGTCAAATCCAGTGGCTATAAAAGTAGAACTGGCTTAGGGTGGAATGAAGGGCAATTAATAAGAAAAAAGGCTAGCAACAGGAAGTTGTAATTTGAGTCACCTACTTTTATAGTGTCTAAGCCACACCCCCAATTAAGCTCTCTCTCCTCCTACAGGTTTAGCAAAGTAAACTGAAGCAGTACCCTTCCCAGCACAGAACACACACTGAATTTCTTTCTTTTCTTTCTTTCTTTTTTAACCCTAAATAAGACCCCTTCTACTTCTAATAAAGTATCTGTTTGCTTAATCTCAACAGGCACTAACTCCTGCTGAGATATAAGTGTTAAATTAATAAGAAAATGTAGCTTCTTTTAGTTAGCTGCTTTCTGCTCTACAAGCAAGGCTAGCAACAGCCCATTGCTTTGTCCACCTTAAATTGTATTAGTTCTTTCAGAACCCTTTCTTCTGTAAATGGACTGGTATCAATCCCCATCTCCAGAGTGTTTCTCTCATTTGGTTTAGGTACCCCCCCTCCTCTTCCACTGTGAATACTGAGCAGAAATATTCATTATATTTCCCTGCATTTTTACTGTCACCTTCTTCCCACATTCCCTCCCCTTTATTAAGCCTCAGTAACCCTCCATTGGTCTTTTTTCACTCCCCAATGTACCTATAAAAGGTCTTATCCCCCTTCTTAACAGAGTTGGCTATCCTTTCCTCGGTTTGGGCCTTTGCTATTCTGACCACCTTCCCAGCCTCTTTCTGCTTTAACTGATAAAGTTCTCTGTCCTGCTCCTTCTTTGTTTCCTTATATTTCCTGAATGCTATCCTTTTCTCCTTAACCTTCCCTGCCACCTTTTTGAGAACCATAGTGTTTTTTTCCTTCATTGTGTTTTGTTGATTTGCTTCACACAAAGGCTTGTTGCCTCTATGATGGCTGTATTGATTACTCCCCTTTGTTCCTGTACCCCTCCTTCTTGCCTGTTTGCTAGTGCTTTTCTGAGGCATGCTCTCATTTTCCCAAAGTCAGCCCTCCTAAAATCCAATATTCTTGCTTTTGTATGGCTTGACTCTATGGCTGTGTTTATCATGAACCACACTGTTTGTTCGTCGATTGTTTCCCAGATGGCTACCCACTTCTAAATCTGAGATTCTTTCTTTGTCCCCATTTGAGAGTACCTGGTCTGAGATTGCTTCCCCCTTCCCAGTTTAAGATGAAACCAGACTGTATGGAAATATAGGTATGTTAGACTTCTGATCTTACACGCATAGTTAATATTTACTTCTAGTTACCTTATCCTGAGGAGGGAGACAGCTTTATTTCACTGTGGTTCTATCCAGAATCCTTGGAAATGCTGCTACACAGATAGGAGTACGGTTAAATGGTGTCACATTTTTGATCTGTAGGTATTAGAATACATGCTCCCTTTTACTTGGGATTTCATGACAAGTTGAATTCCTTTGGGAAACAATTGCAGTGACTGATGTGAATGAAGGTTCATTAGGAGAGTGTGTATGTGTGTTTGTGTGCATCTCCTTAAAGCTAGCTAACCCCTCCCTGCATTACTGGGAATTGGGGTGGGGTAGTGTGTATTGTTTGTGTGAAGAGGAGGAGAGAAATTTAATTTTTATCTTTTTTCAGATTCCTTAGACACTTCGGGTACATCAAGTTACACTGAGAATTTATTGACATCAGCACATATCAGGCTACATGGTCTTAATTTCTTGATGGTCCTCAACTAGAGTTTTTTGTTTGACACTAATACTGTCAATTTATATTTAAATTATCATTTATAATGTCCTGTCACTATTCTAGAGGTTTTTAAAGTTTTTGGGGCATGATATCTAGCTGGACAGTACAGCTGAGTGATAGCTCCAGCTAAGTTTTACACATCTTACAGTGTACACTGATGTTTGTAAGATAGCTCTACTGGTAATTTCTTGTCTATAATGCATATATTGAAACTTCTTGGAGTTCTAAGACAATGTTAGTATGTCTTTAATCTGGGTGGGAGTTGCTTTTCAGTAATCACATCCTTATACACACTGTGACACTCATAGCTTGATATAAGAGTCATCTGCTCCAGCAGTGTTATCTTATGTTAATTAAATTTATATGCAGTAGGATTCTTTGTATGTGTGTTCCACCAAGCACCTTTGACCCTGGGACACTCCTAGCTGAAGGTAACATGGTACTGTTAAAATTCTCTGACATCATCATCTGTATTTTGTAAATGAATATTTTAACCCAATGGGGATTTTTTCTGTTTTTTTCTGCATGATCTAGCTGTTAAAAATATTGTTTTTTCTAAACAACTGCTATTAGGCTTCTGAAGAAGGACTGGTTGGTCTGAAAGCTAGAGCATTTTGTTCTTGTTGTTACATCTGTGTTGATCCATTAAAATGTATTAAATCATTTCCTTCTGGATCTGTTCTTGCAAGGACCAATATAGCAAATACTAAATCTAGATTTCAACATGGAAGATACAGGTTAGGGATGACATAAACAAAAGTCAGTGCTCCAAAGGTCTTCAGACACACCCTGGGAATCTCTAGGAACCCCCAACCCCACCCCCATCAACTGAGCAGAGAGATCAGACTGGGCAGGAGGTATTAAATTTATTTATGTTGTTGTTTGATTACATTTATATGTTGTTTGCCAGTTTTTATATTTGCAAGGGCACCATAAGGTGCCCAAAAGAAATAAAATCAGCTTCTACTATTTCTACTGTACTAATAATAAGAACTCATATTTAAGAGCTGTGTACAATAATGTGCCATTTCTGATTTGGTGTATGACTGTACTTATTTCTTCCCAAATTTCTAATAAAAATAAACTGAGACTCATGAATTGTTCAGTCAGATTGGAGATACCAGAATCTGTCAATGTGCTATCCTCTGGTGTGACAGTAGGAGGTGTGTTATACTACAAGGAATGAAGCAGAGAGTGATGTGGGGTGGGGAGCTATCTTCCCCAAGGGCAGTGATGAGAAGCATTCTGCAGGGCTCAGTGGGACCAGTGCTGTTTGTGATATTCATTGCAGACATTTCAGTAGGCATCAAGAGCAAAGTCTGTTTGCTGATGACACCAAGATGGGAGTGGTGGTGGTGGATGACCTAGAGGGTTGGCAAGGGTTACAGGAGGATCTCTTAAAGCTGGAGACCTGCTCAGACACCTGGAAGCTGGGGTTCAATGTCAAAAAATGCAAGGTGCTGCAATTTGTGGCTAAAACCCTTTAGGAGATCTACCGACCTGGGGGGTGAGCAGTTGGCTGTGACTGAGGAGGAGAAGGATCTGGGTGTGTTCGTTATAGAAATAATGAATAGCTCAGTACAGAGTAGAAAGGCAGCTGCAAAGGAAACAGGATGCAGGGTTGTATTGCTAGTGGTATATCCTCAAGAAAGGGGGAGGTGATCCTGCCAATGTAAGATCACTAGTTAGGCTACACCTGGAGTACTGCACGCAGTACTGCCACCTGTACCAACAGTGGAACATTAAGTTACCGGATGGAGTGCAGTCTAGTGCAACAAAGATGATCAGAGATCTTCGGGACTTACCTTAGGAGAGTAGGCTGAGATAACTGAATATGTGCTCACTGGAATATAGGAGAAAGAGAGTGAGGAGATATGACTGAAATCTTCAAATACATGAATGGAATAAACAAGTCCTGTATGCAGGAGCTTTTAAACTAATGGAGGGGAGGGACACCCAAGGCCATGATATGAAACCGAAGGGGTGAAGGTTCAGGTGGGAGATGAGAAAACACTCTTTTATGAAAAGGGTGGTGGCTGGGTAGAATGTATCACCAGCAAAGGTTGTATCCCCAGTAGAACAGTGGGAGTCTTCTAAAGGGGATGGGACAGGGCAAGACGGATGGTCAAGGGAAGGAGGGGCAGCTGCAGAATAAGGGCTGCTAGCTGCACAGTCAGTTCACTGGATAAGTGGGTTCTCTTCCAAAATGACTAGTGTTGTAATTCTAGGGCAGGGAGGGTAGAAACGTCAATATGAAAAGGTTAAAGTTCCAGCCACTCAAAAGATAGTTTTTCAAAAATGTCTTTTATTTTCATATATATTTTTTCCAATATCCATACGATCCTCATTCCCAACGTTTCACCTGCACACCAGACTTCTTCAGGGGAGGATCTTGTTTTATCTAGTATGCATTCCTTTTAGAGTTTGTAACTTGTTCATACTGCAGGACCCATGTTTTCTTCTTAACTTTGTTCAGTTAGAAACTCGGGTGCAAGAACCTGGTTGCTATTTCAAAACTCATGTGTCCCCTTATTTAGTAAGCTCCATCACTTTTCTGGGGCCTTCTCATTACAGAAGCTTCTCACGTTAATACTATAAGATTAGTGCTTTACTCTTCATTGCTGCATCACAGAGTGTTTTCAAAGCTTTAACATAACCCTTTCTATCTCAAGGTGTGTGTGTCAGGCTGCTACCAGCTGATGGAACCATTGTTACCCCATTGTTGCTTAACACAGGCACTCTAGACACTCACGAGCTAAACTGGAATCAGGCACTGTACATACACATGCGCAAAACCGGAATCAGACACTCTACACACACACAAGCAAAACAGGAATCAGGCACCTACATACACACGAGCAAAACAGGAATCAGGCACTCTACATACACATGAGCAAAAAAGGAACCAGGCACTCTATACACACACCCATGAGCAAAACAGGAATCAGACACTCTACATACACATGTGCAAAACAGGAATCAGGCACTTTACACCCATGAGCAAAACAGGAATCAGGCACTCTTCATACTCACAAGCAAAACAGGAATGAGGCACTCCACACACACACACACACACACACACACACACACACACAAACACATATGAGCAAAACAGGAATCAGGCACTCTACATACACACGAGCAAAAGAGGATTCAGGCACTCTACATACACACAAGCAAAACAGGGATCAGGCACTCTACACACATGCTCAAAACAGGAAACAGGCATTCTACATACACATGAGCAAAACAGGAATCAGGCACCCATTAGTATCCATTATAGTAATGTGGTGTGGGGTAGAGTGTATTGTTTATGTGAAGAGGAGGAGGAGAGAAATTACTTTTTGTCTCTTTTTCAGATTCCTTGGACATTTCTGGTACATTTAGTTGTTACATTCTCAGTGTATATTGACATCAGTACATATCAGGCTACATGGTCTTAATTCCTTGATGGTCCTCAACTAGAGATTTTTGTTTGACACTTATACTGTCAATTTATATTTAAATTATCATTTATAAAGTCCTGTCACTACACTTTTTTTATCTGCTGACAAATTCTATGTTTCTATTAACTGCCACTGAAATTGCTATGCTTTGCAGTAACTCTACTGCAGTATGCTGCATTGCTGTTTTCTGGCCTGGTTGGCACCATTGTTCCCAAAAGGAAAAGGTATGTCATGTTATTGCAATAAGGTAGTGCTGTGCAGAATTTTCAAATGCCAGCAAAACTAAATTTTCTCATAATTTTTGAAATTCCACTGAAATTCTGACAGAAGATGGAATGGCAATTATTTTATGCAACGGAATTCTGACATTCCATTTTTGGCAGAATTTTGAATATTCCGCAGAATTTTGTTCTGCCTGAATTTGAAAATTCCACACAGCACTAGTTACACAGATATACAGAAGTGTGATGGCAGGGAAAGGCCCCATGGCCCATCTAGTCTGCCCAACACCCTACCTCCCCCCTTCTGTTATGCTTCCATCCTCTTTTCCCAACCACTTAATTCTATCCCAAACCCTTTTGAACCCCTCCACTGTTTCAGCTGCTACTACCTCCTCTGGCAGCTTGTTCCAGGCCTCCACCACCCTCTCCATGAAAAACTGCCCCTGACATTACCTCTGTATTGCCCACCTTCCAATTTGAGGCTATGTCCCCTCGTGTTTGCTCCCTTCTTAGTTATTAATTGATTTTCCATGGAACAATGCTGTTTCCCTGAATATTATTCTGCAGATCACAGCAGGTGGAATTCAGCAGAAGAACCAGTGAAATCCCAGTAGAAATTCCACAAGCAGAATAGCCATTTCCACTCTAATTTCACAGATGTAATTCTGTATTCCACACAGCACTACTGTTAGGATAAGAGGCAGGTGCACTGCATGGATGGCGCGCCCTCAATTCTCACCCAACCAATGTATGTATATCTGAAAGGAAAAGCATTTCAGGTTATTCTTGGTATTATAACAAGAAAGTGCCTTATGTGGATGGCATGGGCTCAGGTGTTACCAGAGCTACGCACACACATCTGAAGGGGAAAAGGCACGTCAGATTATTGCTCCTCGATTAGCAGTGAGGTACAGTAGATAGATGGAATGATCTCAGTTCTCACCAAGCCCATGTGCATACACCTGATGGAAAAAGCACTTACATTTATTGATGTTACAGAAGGTTAACCAGGAGAAAACCTAGGCAGATGGCATGGGCTAAGCTCTCACCAATCATATGTACATATATCTGAATGGAAGGCATTTTGAGTTATTGCTGTTAGGTTATGAAAGAGTTGCCCTACACAGGTGCCATGGTCTCAATTCTCACCAAACCTATGTATGTGAAAAAGGCATTGTAGCTTATCACTTTTACATAACAGGGAGGCACACTAGATGAATGGCATGGTCTTACTTCTCACCAAATCTATGCATATATACCTGAAGGGAAATCAGATACCAGAGTACTGCTTTTTAGATAACATAGTGGGGTACTAGATGGATAACATGGTTTCAGTTCTGACTAAACTAGTGTGCTGTACTGTACTGCACATAAACATGAATGGAAAAGTCATTTCAAATTATTATTTGAGGTTAACAAGGAGGTGCAGGAAACTGGTGTCCTGGTCTCAGTTCTCACTAATCCTGTGTGTGTGTGTGTGTGTGTGTGTACATAAACAGGAAAAGGCATTTCAGGTTATTGCTGCCAGTCAGGCTAACACTGCGGTGCAGGAAATGGATGGCAGGGCCCTGTTTATACCTGAAGGGAAATGACATTTCAGGTTACTTTGTTAGCGGAACATGAAGGAGCATTACATGGATGGCATGACCCATTTCTAATGAAAGCTATGTATGTATACCTAAAGGGAAAGTAATTTCAGGTCACTGATGTTCAAAGGGAGACAACTAGATAGTTCACATGGTATTATTTAATGTAACTAAAGCTATGGACATACCATATGAATCTTTTTACCTTTGTATCTCTGTACCTATGTAGTTATGATACCTGAGTTATATGCAGGGACATATCTGACTGATGTAACAACCTGCCTGTCAAACCATAAATATAAAAGGGCAATCACCTCCTCATAATCTGAATATCATTCATTTTGTTTATTGTAGCCAAGAAGATATTCAATCTCAAATGCTTGTTTTCGTAGGTGTTCATCATCAAAATAAGAAAACACACCCAGGGTGCATTACAGTGTTCCAGATCATAAATAAAAGTGCCCTGTACCTGCTTTGTACATCAGTCATGGATTCGGGGAATTATTACAGTTTACAATTATCAGCTCCTAACATCTGTCGTGTTAAAGCACCATATGTTACAATTATAACATATTTATTTCAGGTCAGTTATGGAACCGAGGAGATGAGTTTAAGTGACCATTATCAGTTTCCATCTTTCCTACGAACTATTCCAAGCAATGAGAATGTACTCAATGGAGTGGTCCAACTTCTGCTTCACTACCAGTGGACATGGGTCACGATTCTGGTTCCACAAGGTTTCTCTGGTCAGGAGTCTAACCTGATCTTGAAGAACAAGTTATTAAATGCAGGTATCTGTATTGAACTGTTTCAGGCTATCCCGCTTTATTCTGATGAGAGACAACGTTTAGTAGAGACGGTCAAAATGTTATCTTCAAAAGTCATAATTGTTTCAAATAGTCCTGGCTTACTGTATCTTATGGAAAATATGGTAAGGGAAAATATAACTGGGATAACTTGGATTGGACTGGATTGGTGGCCTCAGTCTGCAACATTTGTTACTGAGGTGAAATTTCATGCACTGTTACGTGGCACACTTTGGTTTATAATGGCTGCAAAAAATTTATTTGGATTTAAGAATTTCCAGTACAGCATTCATCCAGCAAAGGATCCAAATGATGTGTTTGCTAGAATGTTTTGGGAAACTGTTTTTGAATGCAAATGGTCTAACATTAATGACTCACATACGATGCCTAAAGAGGAAAATACTATTTGTACAGGGACAGAGAATTTAAGAAATCTTGATAATTTGTTTTTCTATGACTACCCAACAATGCCAGTATATGCAACATACAATGCCGCATGGGCTGTTGTGTATGCTTTACATCAACTGCAAGCATGCAGACCTGCAGCTGGACCCTTTCTAAATGGATCATGTGCCAGATTTCCACATTTTCAGCCCTGGCAGGTAGGTGGGATCTACTGTCCTAACACTTTGGATATTAACTGAGCTCTGTGCTCATAATACAATTGACTGGACATTTGGGTTAATTTAAAGTAATCTCAGGCAGTCAGTGGCCACGTCAGAGCATCTCCCAAGCAATGTGGGGCAGAGGAGGCTCTGCGGTATGAACTGTTGATTTTAGAGTTGATTTGCTGAAAGTAGAGGGGTTTGTTTTGAATTCGAGTGACAGAGCAGTGTCTTTTGGCAGATGGAGTGGGTTCTTTTTGCCATTCAGGTTGGGACCATCGGAGCAGAGTATTCTTATTTAACAGGTCTAGCTTCAAGGATAGCTGTTATACAGGAACAGCTGAGGACTGTAATGGATCAGTAACACTATTACAGACTTTGAACAGGGTCGACTGATTGTTACTTTTTTATACTGCTTTTGTTTTTTTTTTTGCACATAGTTTTTTTTATTTCTGCTTTATATATTAACAGGCAGTATAGCATAGTGTTTTAAGGCTCTGAGCTGCAAACCTGGTGACTTGGGTTTCAATCCTACAGCACCCACTTGTATACTGTGTAACCCTGAGCAAGTCACTTAACTTCCTTGTGCTCCCAGGGCACATCTGTAAACAAGCTGTCAGCTTAGTGTGTCTCTGCTTATTAAGCAAACAAACCAAAAATGTGTATTATTTATATATATATATATATATATATATATATATATATACATACATATTCTACCTTGTATTTGCTGACCTTGTTCTAGAAACATATAATCTGATGGCAGATAAGGACCACTTGGCCCACCTAGTCTGCCCATTTTCCTACTTAATGCATAGGTTGCAGATTCTAGTTAATCAATAGCCTACTTCCTCCTACCTTACACTAGAATTGCTTTATGTCTGTCCCATGCATTCTTGAATTCCCCCACTGTTTTTGAGTCAACTACCTCCTCAGGAAGGCTGTTCCATGTATCCACACCTCTCTCCGTGAAAAAAATACTTCCTCACATTATCTTTGAGCTGTCCCCTCTCTATCTTCAAATTGTGGTCCCTTGTTCTTGCACATCTCTTTTTAGAAGATGCTATCATCTTGGACTCTGTTGATTCCCTTGATGTACTTGAAGGTTTCTATCATGCCCCCCCCCCCTTTTCTCCTAGAGTGTATAAATATTAAGCTTCTTTAATCTCTCTTTGTATGTTTCTGGTGCAGACCCTGCACCATTTTAGCTGCCCTACTCTGGACAGCCTCCATCCAATCTATGTCCTTGCTGAGATGGGGTCTCCAGAACTGGATGCAGAACTTCAGAGGGGGTCTCACCAACTGTCTATACAGAGGGAAAATAACTTCCTGTTTTCTACTGGTGATGCCTCTCCCTATGCATCCCAGTATCCCACCAGCCCTACTTACTACCTTCTCACATTGCTTGCCCAACTTAAGGTCATCTGATTTGACTACTCCCAGGTCCCTTTCCATTTCTGTTGTTGTTATCTCCCCTCCACATTGTGTACTCTTCCCCTGGATTTTTGTTTCCCAGGTGCATTACTTTGCACTTCTTTGCATTGAATCTAAGCTGCCATATATTTGACCATTCCTCCAACCTTGCCAAGTCCCTTTGCATCCTTTCCACCCCACCTTCTGTATCAACCCTATTGCAGATCTTTGTGTCATCTGCAAAGAGACATAGTTTTCCTTTCAGTCCCTCTGCAATGTCACTTATAAAGACATTAAAGAGGACGGGTCCTTGTTCTGAACCCTGACGTACCCCACTAGTAAACCCCCTTTCTTCAGAGTAAACGCTGTTGATTATTATTACCCTCTGCATTCAGCCACCTGTCAAGCATTGCTGTCCAGCCAATGTTTAACCCAGGCTACCACCTTGGGACCCACTCCAAGGCTGGCTAACTTGTATATTAATCTTCTGTGTGGAACTGTGTCAAATGCCTTGCTAAAGTCTAGGTAGGCCATGCCCTCTGTCCCTCCATGGTCTACTACATTGGTCACCCAGTCAATAAATCTATTAGATTCATCTGACATGCTCTTCCTGCTGTGAACCCATGTTGCCTTTGGTCCTGTGCCCCACTGGCCACTAGGAACTCAATAATTATTTCCTTTAGAAGTGATTCCATCATTTTCCCTACCACTGAGGTCAAACTAACAGGTCTGTAGTTTCCTGCCTCTGTCTTGCTCCCACTTTTGTGAAGGGAAATCACATTTACCCTCCTCCAGTCCTCTGGTACTACACCATCCTCCCATGATTTGTTAAAAATCCCTATCCAGAGTGCTTCTATTCTTTGATTTTGGTACCTCCCTATCCTCTTCTTTTGTGAATACTAAGCAGAAGAATTCATACAGTATCCCTGCTTTTTCACTGTCATCCTCTACCCACCCTCCCTTCTCTTTAGTAAGCCTCACTATCCCTTCCTTCATCTTTTTTTGCTCCCTAATGTACCTATAAAAGGTTGTATCTCCCTTCTTAACTGACTTGGCATCTTTTCCTCAGTTTGGGCTTTTGCTATTCTGACTGCCTTCCCCACTTCCTTCTGCTTTAACTGGTACAGTTCTCTGTCCTGCTCCTTCTGTGTTTCCTTATACTTCCTGAATGCTACCTTTTTCTCCTTAACCTTCCCCACCACCTCATCTGAGAACCATAGTGTTTTTTTCCTTCATTTTGCTTTGTTGATTTGCTTTACACAAAAGCTTGTTGCCTCTGTGATGGCTGTTTTGATTTTCCCCATTGTTCCTCCACCACTCCTTCTTACCAGTTTGCTAGCGCTTTTCTGAGGCACTCTCCCATTTTCCCAAAGTCAGCCCTCCTAAAGTCCAACACTCTTGCTTTTGAATAGCTTGACTCTATGGCTGTGTTTATTGTGAGCCACACTGTTGTGTGGTCACTTGTTCCAGATGGCTACCCGTTTCTAAATCTGAGATCCTTTCTCCGTCCCCATTTGACAGTATCAGGTCTAAGATTGCTCCCTCCCTAGTGGGTTTCACCACTAGCTGTCTGAGGCATGCCCACTGCAGGGTATCAAGAATAAACCTGCTTTGTGATGTGGCTGCAGCCAGGGTGCTCCAGCTAATGTCTAGCATATTCAGGTCCCGCATCAACAATATCTCCCCTTTTTCTGCCATTCTAAGGATGCCTTCTATCATTTCCTTGTCCATTGCCTCCCCCTGAGATGGGGATTCTGTATACCACCCCTGTGTGAATTGTGATGCCATAACCTATCTCCAAGGTAACCCACAGTGCCTCCTCTACTCCCTGTTTATCCTTTAGTTCATTTGCTTTGATCTCTTCCCTTACATAGAGAGATACTCCTCCTCCTCTTTTACCCTCCCTGTCCCTCATGTAGATTGTGTACCTGGTATATTGACATCCCAGTCATGGTTCTTAGTGTACTATTTTTCTATGACTACCACAATATCCAGATGCCCCTTTTCCATCAAGACAACTAGTTTAGGGAGCTAGTTACACAGACTATGGGCATTGGTACTCATCACCCTCCATTTGTTGATGGCCTTACCCCTTTTGGCCCCATCACTGTCCTTACTGCCTTTTTCTGCATTTACCCCTGTCCTGCTCCCAATCAACTTCTCTACCTTGGTGTTTACCTCTTTAACTACTATGTTTTATGGGGGGAGGCTGGGTTTTCCCTGCTCCTTTTCAGTGCCCCCCCTTGGCTGATTTAAATGCTTGCCAATTAAGCATTTAAACCTATCACCTAGGATTTTAGTTCCCCTCCTGGACAGATGCAGACCATCATGCAAGTATAGGCCTGTATCCCTCCAGGTGGACTCCCAGTCCCAATGAAGCAAAAACCCTGAGCTCTGGACCAGTTTTTTCAACCATTCATTGAATCCCGTGGTGTGGAGTACTATAGCATAACCCTTGCCATAGACAGACAGCACCTCTGAGAAGGTTACTTTATGTGCTGCTTGTCTAAGGCCCCTCCCCAACTCTTCAAACTCCTCTTGTACTGCTCTGATCCCATTCATAGGCAGGTCATTTGACCCTGGGTGGACAATGATATCCAGTTCCCTCCCTCATGCAGCTGCTCTTGCAATCCTGAGGATTTGCTCCCTGTTCCTTCATGCCATGGCACCAGGTAGGCACCTTATCTCCCTCTCCCCTTCATTCCCCAGATCAACCCCCCCAATAATTGAGTCCCCCACTAGGAGTTGCTTCCTTCCCTTGTGGATCCCATGCAACCCTCCTGTGGGACTCCTTTGTGGAGGTTCCCAGCATCCTCTTTGGTCCCCACTGCTGGTTCTCCATAGAGGATCCACTCTCCACCAGTAAAGCATATGAATTGTGGAGTGGTACAACTGGAGGAATGTGCATGTGTTCCACCACCCTCTTCCTGCCTAAGCACACCTTGGTCCAACTGCTCCTCTTTCTTGACAACCTCTGAAGTAGTGGCAGTGGTCTTGGTGGTTTCTGGATAGGAGAGGAGGTTTCATGAATTCTAGCCAAGTCTGCCCAGAGACAAGCAACCGCCTCCCTCAGACCAGAGACAAATACGGCAGCATTGTAGCCTCCAGAAAGTGTCCCAGAAGACTGCTGCCCCACAGCCAGTGCATTACACTACTCCCCACATGTCTGTCTTATTTCCTGATTCTGTTGCATTATGCTAATTGTTTTGGTTATATATAGTTATTGAGTATGCTATTATCTTCAATGCAGTGTGCTGTGCTGGTAAGAAAACATGCTGTATGCACCTTCCCCATTGAAGAAATGATGTCACAACTCCTGCTATAATGGAAGTGACACCTGGGGGGTTGGATGTTGGGAAGGGTGGGTTTGGGCCTAAGCTGTGCCCACAGAAATAATCAGCTACAAGTTCTGACCTACCACTAGGATGAGTGTTAACCTTCCTTTCAGCAAGACAGCCTGCACAACAATCAGGGGAACACAATCTCCTGCACCTGGGGCTATCTGTGTTTTAATCCACACTGCAGCTTTTGCTATAACAACCCCTTAACCACCAGTAAATTATTTAGAAATAGTTTAACTATCACAAAATCCTACCCACCAGTAAATTATAAAAAAAAAAGTTGTGTCTCAAAATCCTAGTAGTCAATCCAGCTACCCTAAGGGACAACCAAAATGCAGTACTTAAACCATTCTGAAGTTACTTCCTAGAAAAGCAGAGTTTGCAAGCCCCTTCTTCAACTCCTCAGCCACCTGTAAATTATTTAAAAATAGTTTTACTGTCACAAAATCCTAGTACACAATCCAGCTACCTTCAAGGGACAACCCACATGCAGTATTTCAATCCTTCTGAAGTTATTCACAAGTTAAGCAGAGTTTGCAATCCCCTTGTGGGTTAAACACTAAATAAATACATAAATAAATAGCAATTATCAAGGGTAGTTGATTTCACATCCCACAGAATTGAGCAAAAATGCATGGTGTTGCCGATATCAAGTGCAATATAGAGTCGCCCACACAGCTTACAGCAGGGTAAAGAAGTAGGTTCCTTCAAGATCAAGAAAATGTTCTTTGTGTCTGAGGTAGCCTCATGGAAAGGGACCCACACCCTACCCTCCACCACACCATCCTTGTGCTTCTCTACATTCATAACTTTATAAGCTCTTGTCTGCTGTGCTGTGACTACTTCTTGAAAAGGGGGCAGCAGACAGACCTACCACAGTTGGAGGGGGAAGGAACTACTGTAGGGAAGCATAGAAGAGGGGGACTTAAACTAAAAAAGGGTGCAGAATATGGGTTGACACAGTAGCAAGCTAATTAATCAAGGCCAGGCGACACTAGCATTATAGGTTTCTGTAGTTGGCAGGACAGTAGCATCAGTTCAATAAGAAAGGAAATGATGCCAGGAGTGGTGCAGGGCAGTGACTGTGGAGCAGCAGTATTTAGGAAAACCTTCTGGAGGCTGTGGTGCTGCCCCATTTATATGCACCCTTCTGGGTCAAGGCAGAGGTAGTCAGTCTCTGGGCTAAGTTGGGTAGGAGTCTGGAGGCCTCAGTCCCCACCCTGAGGTCCCACTATCCACACTCACTATCTCAAAGGTAGACTCAGGCAGGGTAAGGTAAGTGGGGCAGAATCACATCCCCTAACCAGTGCAAACAATAAATTTCTTCAATGTGCTAGAGGAACACCAATATTTAAAGGGGGCAATAAACAAACTACAAGTAATTATAGACCTATCAGTCTTACATCCATCATCAGTAAACTCGTAGAGCGACTGATACGAAATGTAATACAGGTGCATATTCATAATAGTGGCTGTGCTGACATTTCCCAATATGGATTTACATCCAGCAGGTCATGTCTAACTAACTTGATAGACTTTTTTGATCCAGTTAGTGAAACACTGGAACAGGGACTACCGATGGATGTAGTCATTCTTGACTATGCTAAAGCCTTCAATACAGTGTCTGATAGAGTACTAACGGAACTACTAGTTAGTATAAATCTAGATACTAAAATCATAAAATGGATCAATTATTGGTTATGAAATAGACATCAGAGAGTAGTCATCAGAGGACATAAATCTGAGTGGACATCAGTTACCAGTGGGGTGCCTCAGGGTTTGGTGCTGGGCCCATTATTGTTCAATATATTCATTTCAAGTATGCAGACAAATACTGGTGTCTGGATTAGCAAATATACAGATGATTGCAAAATTGGATGCATAGTAAACAATAATGAATTAATTAACAACTTACAAAATACTTAAAATAGATTATGTAACTGGGCAAATCATAACAAAATTAGTTTTTTTTTACTCCCTCCTAGCTCTGGGCCGGCCTCTCCTTCAGGCCACCTATGCCCTCTGAGCTGCACTGCCTTGGATCAGCCACCTCTTCACCCCCCATATAGCAGCATCCTCGGGTGACCCCTGGACGTAACCCTTCGCTGGGTAGGTCCCCCCCGAGGGGGACAGTGCCAGTGGGGGCAACCAGCACCAAACCTGTTCTGGGGTGCTGCTGAGGATGGTGCATGCACTGTACTTGGACTCGCAGCTATGGGAGCTGGTGACCGTCATCTGGTCAGCTACTGGGATCTTTTCCCATTTGCTTCCCGGGAGCATGGTGTACCACAATGTAAGGCTGATGTCAATGCTCACCATCCCTCCTTAGTGTGTGGAACCCCGTGTATTGCCAGACCCCCAGCCTCCACTAAGGGTCAGCAAGCACTGGGTTGTATCCCTGCCCTTCCCCCGAGAGAAGATTAGCCGTCAGCTGATGCTCAAGCCCTCTCTCCCCTGCTGGACCTCCAGCACCCAAATCCATTCCTGAACCCAGGTCACTGATATCACATACGGAAATCCAACTGCTGTGCTGGTGGGCCCAAAATGAGTTTTAATGAACAGAAGTGCAAAGTGATGCACATGGGCAAAAATAATGTTAAAGCACACTACACAATGAATAAAAAGAGAATAATGAATAGGTGCTGGTGCATTACCAGCAAGTAATACCATTGAGAGTTTCTGGACACATAGGATCTTGGATTTTGTTTTGTTTTTTCTTTGTCTTTGTACAGGTCCAGTCAGAGGGTCCGTGTTGGTGTCGGTGGTAGTGTGGTTTCCCTTTAGTCCCTTTTTTCCACGCGATATCTGCAATATCAGTTGGGTACAGTAATTAGAAGAGAAGCTGGGGAGAGCGGTGGATTTCTGAGCCCTTCATGTCCATGTCTGGGCAAATGAAATGAGAGTACACAGCAGACTAACAATGCTGCTCATAGGTTTGAGGATTTATCTCACTAAGCGAGAGAGCAAGCTGCCATGTTTGAAAACTTGTTGTGCCCATCCAGACAGGAAACGTGGCCAATCAGTGGGCACGCTTAGCAGGACATCAAGGGTAGACTTGCGGTTGCGCAGTTGTGTTTCAGTGATAATACTATCGTTTGGGTCCCGAATGGCACTATTATGGGACCTGAATGATAGTATTATCAGTCATGAATGGTGCTATTATCAGTCCAGCACCGATGGTATTACAGAAATTTTTTATATGCTTTTCAGTACTATTAATTTGAGAATCCATATATTAATATACAATTATCAACAACAACCAAAGAAAAGGATCTAGGTGTCATAATCTCAGATTACCTTAAATTTGATACACACATAAAGGTAACAATTAAAAAATGTTATGGTATCGTTGGGTGTATTCTGAGGCACATAGTAGATCAGCAGAAGTCTTACTCACATTATACACTAGTCTTATTCGCCCTCATCTGGAGTATTGTGCTCCGTTCTGTACCCCCACGACTGTGGGAAATAAAATACTAAATTAAAGAGTCCGGAGGAGGGTTACAAAAAAATAAGCAGTTTGAAAAATAAGGATTATAGTTGTAGATTAAGAACCCTGAATCTGTATTCCCTTGAATAAAAGATCACTAAGAGGAGACGTCATATACCTGTTTAAAGCATTTTTAAATACCTCATTGCTTGATGCAATTTGTCTTGAAAAACAATTGATGCAAAACAATACTAGGTCCCCTAGGCATCAGTTAAAAACTACAGTAAGTAAAACCACTAGAAGAAAAACATTTTTCACATAAAGAGCTCCTGCTATGTGAAACATATTACCAAAACAAGTGGTTATAAGTGAAACAGTAGATCAGTTTAAAAAAAAACTTGGACCATTATATTGAAAAACAAAAGTACAATTCCCGCCACTGATCAGTGGTGGGTTCATTATGGGCCTTGGCCTTAGGAACCTGTAAACAACTATAAAACTATGAAAACTATGAAACAGGAGGGCCCCACAGGGTCACCAGAGGTTGCACTGAGAGGATGTGCAGGGTCTTAGGACTGGAATGCTAAGGGTAGGCAGTGGTAAACCCAAAGGGAAGAGGGAGCTACTCCAAGTGGGGGATTCCATTGTCCAGGAAGTACAACTCGGAATAACAAGAGAAGGGGCTGGGAGGGAGGTGAAGTGCATACCGTGAAGCACAGCTCAGGAGGATGAAAAGTGGATCTTGGGACTTGCTAGGGCAATAGCAAGAAGGGGAAAGCTCAGTGTCATTGTCCATCTGGGAGCAAATGACCAAGCTTAGAACAAGGCAGAGACAGCAAGGGTGCAGAGGGAGTTTGGGGAGTGGGGGAGGGGCCTGGGACAGTAGCAAGAAGGGGAAAGCTCAGTGTCATTGTCCATTTGGGAAAAAATGACCAAGCTTAGAACAAGGCAGAGACAGCAAGGGTGCAGAGGCAGTTTGGGGAGTGGGGGAAGGGCCTGGGGCAGCTAGCAAACTCTGTGTCCTTCTCATAGGTACTGCCTGTCCACTGCAAGGGGGAGTCCAGAGATCTCTACACCAAACACTTCAATGCTTGGCTAAAGAGGTTTTGGCTACATTGGGGCTTGGGGACCCACCTGGGGGTGATGCAGGCCTGTACAGAAGTGATGGCTTGTGTTTTGCCAGTGAGTGCACCAGAGTCCTCTCTGAATGGTTTAAAGGCTTCATTGGCAAGCATTTAAACTAGCTGGGGGTGGAAATAAAGAGAAGGGTAGATAATTCTGCCCCCCCACACAGGACAGGGTAGCTAGCTGGCAGGTAACAGACAGACATGTAGCCAGGAATGAAGAACATGAGGGTAATATGATGAAAGAAACACCAGTACCACATGCAAAAGGAAAGGCATGGGTAGGAAGGCAGCATACTAAGGGAATAGGTGTGGGGAAAGAAGGAAAAGGGCAAACAGATAGTTAGAGGAAGACAGGTACAGGGCATGAAAAGCCATGGTTACAAATGCTTACAGCCTGGGAAATAAAATCCCAGACCTGGAGGCCTTCATAATAGTGGCAGACCTGGATATTGCAGCAATAGCAGATACCTAGTACCCCACAGCGGCAATAGCAGAGACCCGGTACCCCATAGTGGCAATAACAGAGGCCTGGTACCCCATAGTGGCAATAACAGAGACCTGAACCCCATAGTGGCAATAACAGAGACCTGGTACACCATAGTGGCAATAACAGAGACCTGGTATCCCATAGTGGCAATAACAGAGACCTGGTACACCACATCGGCAATAATAGAGACCTGGTATCCCACAGTGGCAATAACAGAGACCTGGTACCCCACAGCGGCAATAGTAGAGGCCCGGTACCCCATAGTGGCAATAACAGAGACCTGGTACCCCATAATGGCAATAACAGAGACCTGGTACCCCACAGCAGCAATAATAGAGACCTGGTATCCCACAGTGGAAATAACAGAGACCTGGTACCCCACAGCAGCAATAGCAGAGACCTTGTATCCCATAGTGGCAATAACAGAGACCTGGTATCCCACAGCAGCAATAGCAGAGACCTGGTACCCATTGTGGCAATAACAGAGACCTGGTACCCCATAGCAGCAATAACAGAGACCTGGTACCACTAGTGACAATAACAGAGGCCTGGTACCCCATAATAACAATAACAGAGGCCTGGTACACCATAATGACAATAACAAAGGCCTGGTACCCCATAATGACAATAACAGAGACTTGGTATCCCATAGTCTTCAGGTGAAGCTACCTCTGGCTGCAAGCTGCAACACTGGACTTAAGATTTGCAAGAAAGTGAGTAGTGCTCACAACAGAGGGAGGTGAACTTTACAATTTACAATTGTCTTTAGTTTGAAGCAGATTCCTTAGGAAACTTAATATTCTTCAGGTGGAGGATACTTCTAACTGAAGGGTGAAATAAGCAACTTAGAATTATCAGAAAAGGCAGTCTTTCAATCAACAGAGGGAGGTGGAGTTTGCTTTAGTTGTTACAATTGTTAAGATTTTACTGTTTTCTGTGTTTCTGCCCTTGACTTGATTGGAGTTAGTGATTGACTGTTTGCATTGCAATATTTGTAATACTGTGAGTATTCACTGGACTAAGAATTTGTCATAAGCCCTGAATTGAGAGCAGGTTACAGGCTGTGTATTGGACCCAGACAGTCCCTAGGGGGTGAAAACTGTTTTTTCTTTGTTTACCTCAGTGCCTTATAAGGCCAAGACAGACTGTGTCAGGAAGTGCTTAAATCATAGCTACTTAACAGCCAATAGCTCTGGAAGAATCTTACAGACCTTGATAAAAGTACTAATTTTAGCAGGCTCATCAGATAACCTCATAGTCTTCAGGTGAAGCTACCTCTGGCTGCAAGCTGCAACACTGGACTTAATTTTCCTAGTCAAACTATCTCTTGTTGGGAACTGCAATACTGAACATAGGATTTGCAAGAAAGCGAGTTGTGCTCACAACAGAGGGAGGGGAACCTTTCAATTGTCTTTGCTTTGTAGCAGATATACTGCAGGTGGAGGCTGCTTCTAACTGAAAGGTGAAATAAGGTATTTACAATTATCAGGAAAAGACAGTCTTGTTACAATTCTTAAGGTTTTCAGTGCAGGAAGAGTTCAAAGCACAGCTCACTTATTTTGGGACTGACTGCTTTCAGAGCACAAACCACCAGGCTGTTTTGGGGCTGGGAGGTTTACCTGTGTCTGACTTGAATGTCTGGATTTTCTCTGTTTGAGTAGCAGGATTTTCTCTGTCAAATTGTTGTGTATAGTATCTTGCAGACAGGAAGGCACCCATCGCAGTGGTGGGTCAGAGCTCTTAGCTGATTGTTTTGTGAGGGCACAGTTTAGCCCAACCCTTCCCACCCTCACCCCCGGAAATAGTTCCTTTATACCTGGGTTCTGACATCATTTCTCAAGAGTGCAAGGTGCATATCAGTGTCATATCCTCTCTAGCACACAGCACTGAAAATATACGCATACACATTGTATAATATATATATATTTCTATATAACAAACCAATCACTCACACAAGCACACACACACACACAAAGAAAAGTACATAGTCATGTGGGGAGTAGTGCAATGTAATGGCTGTGGGGCAGAAGTCTTCTGGGAGTCTTTCTGGAGGCTGAGATGCTGCCCTATTTGCAGACAACTCTCTGCCCTGAGGGAGGAAGTTGCCCGTCTTCAGGCCACACTGGACAGCAGTAAGAAAACCTTCACCCAGGCCAGACTGGATGGTAGGAAGGGAACCCCCCCATCCAGGGAGCACCAGAGCCACCACCACTACCTCAGAGGTTGCAAACAAAGCACAGCAGTTGGACCACTGTGGGCTCAGGGAGGGTGAGGAGGGTGGAACAGAGGCACACCCAGTCAGTTGTTCCACTCCACAATCCATTCACCATTCTGGGGGAGCACAGCTCCCCTATGGATGCACCCACGGAAGAGATTAGGGAGGCTGAAGACACCTGTCACAAGGGAGGCCCACAGGAAGGAGGCAGAGGATGCCACAAGAAAAGGAAGCAGCTCCTGGTGGGGGACTCAATTATTAGGTGGATAGAACTGGGGGGAGCAGGGAAAACTGAAATAAAGTGCCTGCCTGGTGCCATGGCTTGTAGGGACAGGAAGCGCATCCTCAGGATCATGAGAACAGCTGCACGGGAGTCTGAGCTGGATGTCATTGTCCACCTAGGGACAAATGACTTGGCTCAACATGAGCTTACAGCAGTGCAGAAGGACTTTGTAGAACTGGGAGAGGCCTAAGACAAGTAGCACACACAGTATCCTTCTCAGAGGTGCTGCCTGTAAATGGCATGAGGAGGCAAGGTACTTTGCACCATGCAGTTTAATGAGTGGTTGAAAAATGGTGTGGACACAGGGTTTGGCTTCATTGGGGACTGGGGTTCCACCTGGAGGGACATCAGCCTATACTGGCAGGATGATCTGCATCTGTCCAGGAAGGGAACAAGTCTTTTGAGCAATCGGTTTAAATGCTTCATTGGCAAGCTTTTAAACTAGTCAAAGGGGAGGCACTGATAAGCAGCAGAAAATCCCAGCCTCTCACTACAAAACAGGGTACTAAATGGGAAAAAGACCGAGGTAGAAAGGTCAGTGGGGGATGCTGCAACAGAAAGTAAAGCCATCAAAAAATGGAGAGCAATGAGTACAAATGCCTGTAGTCTGAGTAACAAGCTTCCTGAATTAGTGGCCTTGATGGATGAGGAACATCTGGATATCGTGGCAGTCACAGAAACATGGTACACACAAAACCATGACTGGGATGTAAACATACCAGGATACACTATCTACAGGAGGGACAGGGAGGGTAAAAGAGGAGGAGGAGTAGCTCTTTACATAAGGGAAGGAATCAAAGCAACAGAACAAAAGGGTAAACAGGGAGGAGAAGAAGCACTGTGGGTAAATTTGGAGACCGGCAATGGCACCACAATCCGCACAGGGGTTATATGCAGACCCCCTTCTCAGGGGGAGGAAATGGACAAGGAAATGATAGAAAGTATACTTAGTATGGCAGAAAAGAGGAGATATTGCTGATGGGTGATCTGAATATGCCAGATGTTAACTGGAGTGCAGTTGCAGCAGCCACTTCTAAGAGTGGGGTTATTCTAGATGCCCTACAGGGGCAGGCTTAGACAACTAGTGTTGGAGCCCACTCGAGAGGAACAATCTTTGACCTGGTTTCTCTCAAATGGAGATGAGAGAGGATCACAGATGTAGAAGTGGGTAGCCATCTGGGAACTAGCGACCATCGAACAGTATGGTTCACAATAAACACAGCAATAGAGTCAGTTTACAACAAAGACAAAGGTACTGGATTTTAGGAGGGCTGACTTTGTCAAAATGGGTGAGTGCCTAAGGAATGCACTAGCAAATGGGCAGGAAGGAGGGGTGGAAGAACAATGGGAATAATAAAAACTGCCATCACAGAGGTAACAAGCCTTTGTGTAAAGCAAATAAACAAAACGAAACGATGTAAGAAACCACTATGGTTCTCAAAGGAAGTGGCAGTGAAGGTTCAAGAGAAAAAGAAAGCATTCAGGAAGTACAAGGAATCACAGAAGGAACAGGACAGAGAACTGTATCAGTTAAAGCAAAAGGAAGCTTGGAAGGCAGTCAGAACAGCAAAGGCCCAAACCGAGGAAAAGATAGCCAACTCAATTAAGAAGGGGATAAAACCTTTTATAGGTACATCACGGAGTCGGTAAGACCAAGGGAGAGGATAGTGAGGCTTAGTAAAGGGGAGGAGGGTGGGCAGAGGGTGACTGTGAAAGGCAGAGATACTAAACAAATACTTTTGCTTAGTATTTACAAAGGAAGAGGGGAAGTACCTAAACAAACAGTAGAAACACCTGGATACAGAAGTTGATACCAGCCCATTTACAGAAGAAAGGGTTCTGAAAGAACTCTTAAAACTGAAGGGGGACAAAGCAATGGGGCCTGATGGGATTCATCCCAGAATTCTAAAAGAACTAAGGGTAGAACTAGTGACACCACTGACTACCCTCTTTAACAAATCATGGGAGGATGGTGTGTAGTGGCAACCCGAGGACTGGAGGAGGGCAGATGTGATTCCCTTCACAAAAGTGGGAGCAAGGCAGAAGCAGGAAACTACAGACCTGTTAGGTTTAACCTCAGTGGTAGGGAAAATGATGGAATCACTTCTGAAGGAAAGAATTGTTGAGTATCTAGAGGCCAGAGGGACAGGACCCAAGGCAGCATGGATTCACAGCAGGAAGGTCATGCCAGACAAATCTGATAGATTTTTTGACTGGGTGACCATGTAGTTGATCAGGGAGGGCTGTGGACATGGCCTACCTAGACTTTAGCAAGGCATTTGACACAGTCCCACACAAAGATTAATATACAAGTTAGCCAGCCTGGAGTGGGTCCCAAGATGACAGCCTGGGTAAAGAATTGGCTGGAGAATAGGACACAGAGAGTAATAGTAAATGGAGTCCACTCTGGAAAAAGGGGTTAGTAGTGGGTGCCGAGGGTTCAGTATTAGACTGGTCCTCTTCAATGTCTTTATAGCGTACATTGCAGAGGACTTGAAGGAAAAGTATGTCTTTTGCAGATGACACAAAGATCTGCAACAGAGTTGATGCACAAGGTGGAGTGGAAAGGATGAGAAGGGACTTGGCAGGTTAGAGGAATGGTCAAATGTATGGCAGCTTAGATTCAATGCTAAGAAGTGCAAGGTAATGCACCTGGGAACAAAACCCAGGGAAGAGTACACAATGGGGTGAGATACTAACAACAACAAAATGGAAAGGGACCTGGGGGTAGTCATATCAGATGACACTAAAGGTGGGAAAAGCAATGAGAGGGCAGCAAGGAGGGCTGGGGGATACTTGGATGCATAGGAAGAGGCATCACCAGTAGAAAACAGGAAGTTATTATTCCTCTGTACAGACAGCTAGTGAGACCCCATCTGAGTACTCGTGCAGTTCTGGAGACCCAATCTCCGCAGTACATAGACAGGATGGAAGCTGGTCCAGAGGAGGGCAATCAAAATGGTGCAGGGTCTGCAACCGGAAGACATATGAAGAGAGACTTAAGGAGCTTAATATGTATAGCCTCGAGGAAAGGAGGGAGAGGGGAGACATGATAGAAACTTTCAAGTACCTCAAGGGAATCAACAACGTCCAAGAGGGTAGCATCTTTCAAAAAAAAGAGGTGTGCAAGAACAAGGGGGCACAATTTGAAGATAGAAGGGGGGCGGCTCAGAGGTAATTTAAGGAAGTATTTTTTCACAGAGAGGGTTGTGGATGTATGGAACGGCCTTCCAGAGGAGGTTGTGGAGTCAAAAACAGTGGTGGAATTCAGGCATGCATGGGACAGTCATAGGGCAATTCTAGGGGGTGGGGGTAGGAAGAAGTAGGCTGCTGGTTAACTAGGACCTGCAGCTTATCCATCAGGTAGGGAAATGGGCAGACTGGGTGGGCCAAGCGGTCCTTATCTGCTGTCAAATTCTATGTTTCTATGTTTCTATAGTAGCAATAACAGAGGCTTGGTATCCCATAGCAGCAATAACAGAGACCTGGAACCCCATCACGGCAACAACAGAGCCTGGTACCCCATAGTGACAATAACAGAGACATGGTGTCCTATTGTGGCAATAACAGAGATCTGGAACCCCACAGCGGCAACAGCAGAGACATGGTACCCCATAACAGCATTAGTTCAAGTTCAAGTTTATTGCAGGAAAACTCCATTGAGCAAGCTCATTCACAGGCAGGTCTTGAAATATGTATACAGACAAATACACATTACATATAAAGAATAAACATAGCGGTAAATAAAGTGCAGTTTAGATCTGTATGATACATAATACTCAAGTAAGACATAACAATGTAGGTATAAGAAACATAAACCTGGGGAGAAGCACTGGGAGTGGAAAGTGTGGAGTCAACAGGAGAGAGAAGTTAAATAAGAAGGAAGAGTTAAGAGACAAGGGAACAGGCCGGCAAGGAGAGGGCTAGAGCTAAAGTGCTAGAGGGAATGTGGGGAAAAAATAAAAAAGAAGGATGAAGGAGATATAGAAGAAATTTAGGGTAAGGGGGAAAGAAGAGGGTTAGAGAGAGTATGGGGGAGTAGAATATAGAGAAAGAAAATAAGGGTGAAGAAGAGTTGTGAGAACAGCTGTAGGGATCATTTTGTTTGGTCATTGTAGGCCAGTAGCAGTAGAAGTCAGGTGTGAGTACTAGGTGGGTTCCGTGGGACTAGAGCTGATTTTAGTTAGTTGGGAGGAGAGTGGGGAAAAGCAGTTAAAGCAGCTACAATAGCTTTTATTTTTGAAACAGCTAGCCTTTTGTAGAAGTTGACAGAAACAATGCTGGATAGTTTCATTGAGGACTAAAGCTGATTCTAGATGGTTGGAAGGGCACTTGACATGGCGCATTTGCCAAAGGAGGTGCGAATCCTAGGCATGTCAAGGAAGATAAAGTCCAATTTCCTGCATGAGTATGCACTGCGGGAGATGCAGATGAGAGATGTTAGCTAGCTCAGGAGTTTGTTCAGGGGAAACTTTAGAGTCCAAATACCAGCATGGAGCATGCATCTAATGGTAAGTAATGTCCAGCTAATAGCTGCGTACAGATCACAATGGGGGATTCAGTATGGGGAGTTTATAATGAAGTACAGAGCACAATGACAGGGGATGTCCAATTTGTTTAGATTAGTGATTGCAGAAGAGGTGTTGATTATGTCCCCATAGACGAATAGGGGGAGGAATGTGGCCTGAACAAGCCTGATTCTAGTCTCTAGCAGAAAAAGAGGCCTGTTGCGGAAGAAGAAACCTCGCTTGGCTTTTAATCTCTTGGACAGATCATTGAGGTGGTCATTGAAGGAGAGCTAGTTGTTTAGCCAAATGCCAAGATATTTAAATTTGGAGATGACTTCCAATGGTTCACCTAAGGAGGTGACAATAAAGTCTTTGAGTAAGTCAAGGGGGAACGATAGAAGAGGTCTTAAGAGAGAAGATCATAGCCTTGGTTTGCTTGCCATTTAGGAGGAGTTCGTTATTGAGAAGATTAAGTTCAAGCTGGTCAAAGTCAGCTTGGAATACATCCCTAACTTCAGACAGTGTAAAGCCAGATGTGTACAGAACTGTATCATCTGCAAAGAAATGTAGATTTGACTTGGTTTTTGTGAGTCAAGATCATTGATGTATAAGGAGAAAAGGATAGGATCTAAGATGGAGCCTTGCGGAACTCCCCTAACAATTGGGAGGGAGGCTGAGAACAAGCCGCCTGCTTTGATTTTCTGGGTTCTTCCTGATAGGTAACTGTTGAACCACTGTGTGGTGGATGAGGTGGCACCTATTTTGGTAGGCTACTCACTATTAGGTTGTGACCTATGGTGTTGAATCGCTTTATTAAGGTTTTAGAAGACTGTTCTGGTGATCTTCTTAGAATCCATAGCAGAGACCCAGTCATTGGTAACTTTGGCCAGCGAGTGATGGTGCTACGGTTAGGGTGAAAGCCAGATTGTGCTGGATTTAAGAGTGAAGAGGTTTCGATATGGTGTTTTAGTGGAGTATAAATCAATTTTTCAAAAACATTTGAGAGGATAGGCAGAATTGAAATGGGCCTATAATTATTTAGATCGCATGGGTTCCCTGATTTAAATAAGGGAAGGATGTGGGTGGATTTCCAACAAGAAGGAACTGTAGCAGTGGTGCTAGGGAGATTGAATATAAAAAGAGAACTGGGGCAGTAAGATGGTGATAGCCTAATTTTAGGAAAACAGATGTTAGTAATAACAGAGACCTGGTATCCTTTAGTAGCAATAACAGAGATCTGGACATTGCTGCAATAACAGAGACCTGGTGCTCTGCAAATTATGACCAGGATGCAAATATTTTGGGTTATGCTTTATTCAGGAGGGACAGGGGAAGTAAAAAGGTGGAGGGGTGGCCCTGTACATAAGAGACGGTGTCAAGGCAACATAAGTGCAGGGTAGGCAGGGGAAAAATTAGGCACGGTGGGTCACCCTTGAGCCAGGCAATGACACAGCAGTCTGCACAGGGATGATCTACAGACCTCTAGGGTGCAGGGGGGAGGAATTAGACAAGGGTGTAGTGGATCAAATTCAGGAAATGGCTACAAAGGATAAGATATTACTGCTGAGGGATTTCAGTATCCCAGACATTGATTGTACCATTCCAGTAGCTGCTTCATCCAGGAGCCATGCCAACCTGGATTCCCTACAGGGAGCAGGCCTCAGACTGCTGGTGAGCAATCCCACCAGAGTCAGGGCAATTCTGGACCTAGTACTGACAAATGGGGAAAGAATCACAGATGCTAGGATGGAAGGTCAGCTGGGATCCAACGACCACCACATTGTGTGGTTTAACATGGGGACAGAGATACAAGCTAGAGTCTTAGATTTTCAGGAGGTGGATTTTGCTAAAATGGGGAGATGTGTCAAGGAGGCCCTGGTGTTGAGGAGGATAAAAAAATAAAGGGGGGGGGTGGACAGAGGGTGACTGTGAAAAGGCAGAGATACTAAACAAATATTTTTTGCTCAGTATTTACAGATGAAGAGGGTGAGGTACCTTAACTAAACAATAGAAACACTCTGGATACAGAAGCTGATACCAGCCCATTTACAGAAGAAAGGGTTCTGATAGAACTCTTAAAACTGAAGGTGGACAAAGCAGTGGGGCTGATGGGATTCATCCCAGAATTCTAAAAGAACTAAGGATAGAACTGGTGACACCACTGACTACCCTCTTTAACAAATCATGGGAGGATGGGTGGTACCTGGAGGACTGGAGGAGGGCAGATGATCTCCTTCACAAAAGTGGAGCAAGGCAGAAGCAGGAAACTACAGACCAGTTAGTTTAACCTCAGTGGTAGGGAAAATGATGGAATCACTTCTGAAGGAAAGAATTGTTGAGTACCTAGAGGCCAGAGGGGTACAGGACCCAAGGCAGCATGTATTCACAGCAGGAAGGTCATGCCAGACAAATCTAACAGATTTCTTTGACTGGGTGACCAAAGTAGTAGATCAGGGAAGGGCTGTGGACATGGCCTTCCTAGACTTTAGCAAGGCATTTGTCTCAGTCCCACACAAAAGATTAATATACAAGTTAGCCAGCCTGGGAGTGGGTCCCAAGATGATAGCCTGGGTAAAGAATTGGCTGGAGAATAGGACACTGAGGGTAATAGTAAATCAGAGTCCACTCTAAAGAAAGGGGTTACTAGTGGGGTGCCGCAGGGTTGAGTATTAGGACCGGTCTTCTTCAATGTCTTTGTAGGCGATATTGCAGTTGGACTGGAAGGAAAAGTATGTCTCTTTGCAGATGATACAAAGATATGCAACAGAGTTGATGCACAAGGTGGGGTGGAAAGGATGAGAAGGGACTTGGCAAGGTTAGAGGAATGATCAAATCTATGGCAGCTTAGATTTAATGCTAAGAAGTGCAAGGTAATGCACCTGGGAAACAAAAACCCAGAGGAAGAGTACACAATGGGGGGTGAGATACTAACAACAACAAAAATGGAAAGGGACCTGGGGTAGTCGTATCAGATGACTTAAAGGTGGGCAAGCAATGTGAGAGGGCAGTAAGGAGGGCTGGGGGGATACTGGGATGCATAGGGAGAGGCATCACCAGTAGAAAACAGGAAGTTGTTATCCCTCTGTACATAGACAGCTGGTGAGACCCCATCTGGAGTACTGTGTGCAGTTCTGGAGACCCAGTCTCCAAGGACATAGACAAGATGGAAGCTGTCCAGAGGGGGGCAACTAAATGGTGCAGGGTCTGCACCAGCAGACATATGAAGAGACTAAAGGAGCTAAATGTATAGCCCGAGGAAAGGGGGGGCATGATAGAAATGTTCAAGTACCTCAAGGGAATCAATAAAGTCCAAGAGTGTAGCATCTTTCAAAAAAGAGGTGCAAGAACTAGGTACAATTTGAAAATGGGGGGCAGCTCAGAGGTAATGTGAGGAAGTATTTTTCACGGAGATGGTTGTGATGATGGAACTGCCTTCCGGAGGAAGTTGTGGAGTCAAAATCAGTGGTGGAATTCAAGCTTGCATGGGACAGCCATAAGGCAATTCTAGGGGGTGGGGGTAGAAAGAAGTAGGCTGCTGATTAACTAGGATCTGCAGCTTATCCATTAGGTAGGGAAATGGGCAGACCGGTGGGCCAAGTGGTCCTTATCTGCCGTCAAATTCTATGTTTCTGTGTAAGAGGTGGAGTTGATAAGCAGTGGGAACACCCGAAGGGAGCCATAGAAGAGGTGACCAGCCAAAGCGTTAGGGTGGTAAGCAAAGGCAAAAAAGAAAGAAATCATTATGGCTCTCAAGGGAGGTGGCAGACAAGATAATTGCCAAAGCAGGACTTTCAGGAAATACAGAGAGACTCAAAGGGAGGAAGACAGGGAGCAGTACCTAAAGAATTTGAAGGAAACAGGAAAAACTGTTAGAAGTGCTAAAGGGAAGACTTAGGAAAAATTAGAGCAGACCATGAGTATAGGTGATAAGGCTTTCTTTAGGTACATCAGCAAAAGAAGGAAGACAGTGGTGGGGGGTTGTAAAGTTCAGAGGGGATACAGGGCCGTACAAGGAGGGAGAACCAGAGAAGGCAGAAATACTGAATAGATACTTCTGTTCAGTATTCACTAAAGAGGAGGAGGGTCAGGGACCACAGCTGGGCAGCAGGCAAGAAGGGAGAGAGGAGGTAAACACTAGTCCTTTCATAGAGGGGAGGGTTCTGGAGGAGCTCACAAAACAAAAGGTGGACAAAGCAATGGGGCCAGATGGCATACACCCAAGGATATAAAGGAAGCTGCGAAGGGAGCTGGCAGCACCTCTGAGAGCCTTTTTCACTGACTCAATCAGCACAGGAGTGGTACCAGAGAACTGGAGAAGGGCACACAAGTGACAGTAGAGAGGAGGCAGGGAACTATAGACCAGTCACCCACACCTCAGTAGTAGATACAATTATGGAGGTACTGCTTAAAGAATGAGTAGTGGCATGCTTAGAATCCATCAGGGCCCAGGATTCAAGACAGCATGGATTTGCAGCAGGACGATCATGTCAGATGAATCTGATGGATTTTTTTGACTGGGTGGCAAAGGAACTTAATTATGGTTGGGGTTGAACATCACCTACCTTGATTTCAGCAAGGCTTTCAGCACCATCACACATAAGATGCTGGTTAACAATATGGGTAGTCTGGGCATGGGGCAAAAGGTGATAGACTGGGTCAGTAACTGGCTAATGAATAGGGGCAGAGGGTGGTGGTAAATGGGATCTAATCCAGGCAAAGGGGGGTGACCAGTGTGGTACCTCAGGGATCAGTCCTAGGGCCAGTCTTGTTCAATATCTTCATTAGTGACATAGAGGAAGGGCTAGAGGAAGATCTGCAACAGGGTGGACACACCAGATGAGGTGGATAAAATGAGGAGGGACCTGGTAAAGCTTGAAAAATGGTCAGGGGTGTGGCAACTGAAGTTCAATTCAAAGTAGTGCAAAATCATGAACCTAGGAAGAGGGAACCCTGGGGTGAGCTTACAGGATGGGTGGAGAGTTGTTGATGATTGCCACAGAAGAGATACCTTTGGGGGGGGTTATAATTTCAGATGACCTAATAGTATCCAAGCAGAGTACAAAGGTAGTGGAAAAGGCCAGTGGCATGCTGGGGTGCATTAGCAGAGCCATCATAAGCAGAAGGCGGGAGGTGATGGTGTCATTGTACAAAACACTGGTAAGGCATCACCTGGAGTACTGTGTGCACTCAGTCTTAGAGGCTACATCTTCACAAGGACATAGACAGGATGGTGACAGTCCAGAGAAGTGTGAACAAGATGGTACAGGGCTTGCTCCAGAAAACATAGGACGAGAGATTAAAGGACCTCGATATGTACTGACTGTAGGACTGGAGGGATTGGGGAACATGATAAAAACTTTCAAGTACCTTAAGAACAGAGACAGGGTGTGTGGGGCAGGTGGCATCTTCGATTATAGGAAGAGTAAAAGAACAAGGGGGCATGATATGAAATTGGAGTGGGGCATGCTGAGAAGCAACGTGAGGAGGTTTTTCTTCACACAGAGCATGGTGGATGCATGGAACAGCCTGCCACAGAAAGTGGTGGGAGCAACAACAGTGCAGGGATATGAACATGCCTGGGACAGACTTAAATGAAACACAGTGGGGAGTAGTGGAGGTGTAAAGCCAAAAGCCTGGTAGGATCAGAGGTGGCATGCAAGTATAGGACTTCTGGGCACACTGGATGGGCCTTGCAGTCCTATTTGCCAACAATTTCCATGTTTCTCTGTTTCTTAGACTTCCTTCCTTCTGTGCCTTTTAATTTCCTGAAACAAAGGTCTGGACAAATTAGAATGTTCTTTGGAAGAAATAATCAGTTTTTAGGGAATCGGTTACATAGAAGGTCACACAACAGTTACTATTTCATCTCATTACAGAACAGTGTGGCTTAGGTGAAGGGAATCTGAATCAACTACCAGCTAATGGAAATGGCCTGTTAAATAGCCAGGATGCCGCATAACTTCTCCTCGATAGCCAACCTATGGATAATTACAGTGCACTAACCTTATGTTTTGGAATGTCAGAGGGTTAAACTCCTCGATTAAAAAGAGGCTTCTCTCGTCGGCAGCAGCATTTATAGACGAGATGTTTCATAATATCGTTTTTATGTTTGCTTGCACACATGGAAGGAAACATCTTGGGACATTAGGACTTGCTGGAGTTGTGTGCCTGTCCTTGCCAATGCAGTTCTTAGTCTGCAGGATGCCTCCTGTATGCACCAACGGAGCAGTGTGCAGTCTATGAGGACAGATTCTGAGCACTGGTGCTGACTTGAAAGAAACGGTCCGTTGCAATCAGTGGTAGAACTGTGTCTCCACTTTGCAAACATGATGTGCTGTGTCTTCCTTTTCTTGGCATGCCCTACCACAAAGCCGATAACCAGTGGAGTGCACACCATTCCTTCTGTGGCTGTGCTGTGGTCATCTGCAGCTGAGAGAGAAGGCAGTGGGAGACACAAAGTTTTCCTTTGCCCCCCCCACACACACACACAGTCTCTTGTAAGCCGAAGTGGGGGTGGATTGTAGCTGTATTAAAGTATTTTAGAGAGAATAACTAGCTCCCTGTCACAGCAGCGTCAGCCTCTTGTTCCGTCCTTGTTCGCATATGCAGTTTGCCAAGAGAAGCTGACGCTGTGATGCCAGGGCGGCCCCTGATTTTTGCAGCATGTTCCCTGCTGTAGCAGTATGTTTGTCTTCCTGATCTTTCCTCAGACAGAAGTGCCTTGTTTTGTCTGTGACAGTGGTGAGTGCCGGACCCTATGCTGCTACTACTGAATTTATGGCAGAGGCTGTGTGTATACTTGTGGTCCTCCTGCATATCGCTCGAATGTCACGCTTTCCAGCCACATTACATTTATAGAGAAAACAAGCTTAATGTAAGGAGTCATCTCGGGTATGTACGCTGAGTTTCCTTGGGTATGTCACGTTGTCTACAACCTTCCACAGACTTAAAAGTGGCATATGAACTTTGCCTTATATTTTAGTGGTGGCAGCAGTGCTTGCTTTCATTATCCAGGGCATTGAAGATGTGCGGTTTGTACTTATGAGTGATCCAAAATTATGTGCCATTTCGTGCCAAGTAAAATCAGGCTTTCCCAACCCTTTGCTGCTCCCATTTGTGTGAAAGAACATGTCTGCAAACTTTTCTTCAGTCTGATATTTGTATCTTTTGTTTGAGTTTTTTCATAATTATTTTTTAGCTTAGAAATATAGACAGTGACATTACTGATCAAATAAGTAACAAGATGGGTGCTGCACTAATGTTTCAAAATCAAGTAGCCCGACAAGTGATATCACTACAGAAAAAATAAATCCATAGAAAATATTTTGAATTTTTCACCTTAAGTTCTGACTTTTTTTGCTATTTGTTTTAAAAAGGTACAGACAGCCCTGCTTGTTTCCACCTCCTAGTGAACACACACCTTGCCTTTCAATGTTTACTGTAAGTAGGGATGCAGCGAATTATAAATCCATCTGCAAAGTGGACATGAAGTGACCACTTCATGTCCGTGGAGCACAACACGATGTGGATCTCATAAAGTGCTCACTTCGCCTTATCATTACCATGCCGCTTCGCATTCTCATTATGCCTTAACGTGAAGTCAGGCGAAATGAGAAGAAAATAGGCACATCACATGGCCTGCAGTACTGTAAGTCATATGCTTTAGCTAGGCAGGAAGGAAGTGAGTCAGAGAAGTAGTTTCACTTTCTCCTTTGCATTTGTGCAGGGAGAAACCAGAATTGTGAGAGGAGAGGAGTTTGCTTTGCTCTTAGAGTCATTTCTTGTTACTGCTATTTTGAACAGCTTTTTTAAAAGCTATTTTATTTAGTGTTTGTATTGTGTTAGTGTTTTTTTGGTTAGTGAATTTTTTTGTATACGTTTTGTTTTTGTTTTGTGTATGTGACTGTATGTGTGTGTATGCCCCCCTACAAAACAGGGTACTAAATGAGAAAAAGACCAAGGTAGAAAGGTCAGTGGGGGTTGCCACTACAGAAGGTAAAGCCATCAAAAAATGGAGAGCAATGAGTACCAATGCCCGTAGTCTGGGTAACAAGCTTCCTGAATTAGTGGCCTTGATGGAGGAGGAAGATCTGGATATTGTGGCAGTCACAGAAACATGGTATACACAGAACCATGACTGGGACGTAAACATACCAGGATACACTATCTACAGGAGGGGCAGGGAGGGTAAAGAGAGGAAGAGCAGCTCTCACATAAGAGAAGAAATCAAAGCAACAGAACAAAAGGGTAAACAGGGAGGAGAAGAAGCACTGTGGGTCAATTTGGAGGCAGGCAATGGCACCACAATCCGCACAGGGTTATGATACAGACCTCTCTCAGGGGGAGGAAATGGACAGGAAATGATAGAAAGTATACATAGAATGGCAGATAAAGGGAGATATTGCTGATGGGTGATCTGAATATGCCAGATGTTAACTGGAGTGCAGTTGCAGCAGCCACTTCTAAGTGGGGTTATTCTAAATGCCCTACAGGGGGCATGCCTTAGACAACTAGTATTGGAGCCCACTGAGAGGAGCAATCTTAGACCTGGTTCTCTCAAATGGAGATGAAGAGAGGATCACAGATGTAAGTGGGTAGCCATCTGGGAACTAGCGACCATCGAACAGTATGGTTCACAATAAACACAGCAATAGAGTCAAGCCACAAAGACAAAGGTACTGGATTTTAGGAGGCTGACTTTGCTAAAATGGGTGAGTGCCTAAGGAATGCACTAGCAAATGGGCAAGGAGGAGGGTGAATAATAAAACTGCCATCACAGAGGTAACAAGCCTTTGTGTAAAGCAAATAAACAAAATGAAACGAGGTAAGAAACCACTATGGTTCTCAAAGGAAGTGGCAGTGAAGGTTCAAGAGAAAAAGAAAGCATTCAGGAAGTACAAGGAATCACAGAAGGAACAGGACAGAGAACTGTATCAGTTAAAGCAAAAGGAAGCTGGAAAGGCAGTCAGAACAGCAAAGGCCCAACCCGAGGAAAAGATAGCCTACTCAGTTAAGAAGGGGGATAAAACCTTTTATAGGTACAACAGGGAGCAAAGAAAGACCAAGGGAGGGATAGTGAGGCTTAATAAAGGAGGAGGGTGGGCAGAGGGTGACTGTGAAAAGGCAGAGATACTAAACAAATATTTTTGCTCAGTGTTTACAAAGGAAGAGGGAGGTACCTAAAACAAACAATAGAAACACTCTGGATACAGAAGCTGATACCAGCCCATTTACAGAAGAAAGAGTTCTGAAAAGCTCTTAAAACTGAAGGTGGACAAAGCAATGGGGCCTGATGGGATTCATCCCAGAATTCTAAAGGACTAAGGATAGAACTAGTGACACCACTGACTACCCTCTTTAACAAATCATGGGAGGATGGGTGGTACCTGAGGACTGGAGGAGGCAGATGTGATTCCCTTCACAAAAGTGGGAGCAAGGCAGAAGCAGAAACTACAGACCTGTTAGTTTAACCTCAGTGGTAGGAAAATGATGGAATCACTTCTGAAGGAAAGAATTGTTGCGTATCTAGAGGCCAGAGGGCACAGGACCCAAGGCAGCATGGATTCACAGCGGGAAGGTCATGCCAGACAAATCTGATAGATTTCTTTGACTGGGTGACCAAAGTAGTTGATCAGGGAGGGGCTGTGGACATGGCCTACATAGACTTTAGCAAGGCATTTGACACAGTCCCACACAAAAGATCAATATACAAGTTAGCCAGCCTGGGAGTGGGTCCCAAGATGACAGCCTGGGTAAAGAATTGGCTGGAGAATAGGACACAGAGAGTAATAGTAAATGGAGTCCACTCTGAAAAAAGGGGGGTTAGCAGTGGGGTACCACAGGGTTCAGTATTAGGACTGGTCCTCTTCAATGTCTTTATAAGCGACATTGCAGAGGGACTGGAAGGAAAAGTATGTCTCTTTGCAGATGACACAAAGATCTGCAACAGAGTTGATGCACAAGGTGGGTGGAAAGGATAAGAAGGACTTGGCAAGGTTAGAGGAATGGTCAAATGTATGGCAGCTTAGATTCAATGCTAAGAAGTGCAAGGTAATGCACCTGGGAAACAAAGACCCAGGAGAAGAGTACACAATGGGGGGTGAGATACTAACAACAACAAAAATGGAAAGGGACCTGGGGGTAGTTATATCAGATGACCTAAAGGTGGGAAAGCAATATGAGAGGGCAGCAAGGAGGGCTGGGGGGATACTGGGATGTGTAAGGAGAGGCATCACCAGTAGAAAACAGGAAGTTGTTATCCCTCTGTATAGACAGCTGGTGAGACCCCATCTGGAGTACTGTGTGCAGTTCTGGAGACCCAGTCTCCACAAGGACATAGACAAGATGGAAGCTGTCCAGAGGAGGGCAACTAAAATGGTGCAGGGTCTGCACCGGAAGACATATGAAGAGAGACTTAAGGACCTTAATATGTATAGCCTTGAGGAAAGGAGGGAGAGGGGGGACATGATAGAAAATTTCAAGTACCTCAAGGGAATCAACAAAGTCCAAGAGAGTAGCATCTTTCAAAAAAAGAGGTGTGCAAGAACAAGGGAGCACAATTTGAAGATAGAAGGGGGGCGGCTCAGAGGTAATTTAAAGAAGTATTTTTTCACAGAGAGGGTTGTGGATGTATGGAACAGCCTTCCAGAGGAGGTTGTGGAGTCAAAAACAGTGGTGGAATTCAAGCATGCATGGGACAGTCATAAGGCAATTCTAAGGGGTGGGGGTAGGAAGAAGTAGGCTGCTGGTTAACTAGGATCTGCAGCTTATCCATCAGGTAGGGAAATGGGCAGACTAGGTGGGCCAAGCGGTCCTTATCTGCCGTCAAATTCAAATTCAAATTCTATATGTGTGTGTGTCCACTGTGTGTGTGTGTGTGTGTTTGTCATCCCATGGACCCAGGAAGATGGAGGGTCATGTTAGAGTTGGGGAAGGCGAGACGCTGGTACATGGGAGCGTTAGGAGGGGAGGAGTGCAGACCTGTGGGGGGTTGGGCGGTCATGTTATGTTGGACCACTCCAGACTCCTGGCCAGTGTTGCTTCCCCTGTAGAAGCAACAGGAGCAGCAGCAGCAGCACCAACGCCACCAGTGGTTGTTGCTCATCCACCTTCTCCACCACCACCACTAGCAGAAGTTTTTGGTGCTCCAGCAGCAACCCACCACCTCCACAGCCACAAGAGGTGGCCCCAGCAATAGTGGGTGGTGGTGGGACTCATGCCACCAAGTGCGTACTGTGTCTGGTTCTCCCCGCAGGTCCCCAGTGTGGGAGATTTTTAAATGTGTGGGGGGAGACAGCACAGTGGTGCAGTGCCATGTGTGTGGTGTGCTAGTGCACCGTGGTCCCCCGGGACACATTTGGGGACCGGTGGCCAGCGCACCCACATGATGAATCACCACAGGTCAGAGTGGCAGGCTGCCACGGAGGGGGCCATGCGTCCACCTGCTGGCCCTTCCATGGCAGTGGCCGAGGGTGCTGCTGAGGTGGGAGATGTGCTTTGCAACAGTCACCGCTGCAGCAGGAGGAGGAGGGCTACATCAGGTGCTCCACCGCCACCACCACCACAGCAACCAGCACCACCCTGTCCACCACCAGCCCCACTACCTGGATTACCCGCTGCAGTGGACCCCGGCACAGTCCCTGTTAGCCAGTCTGACCTCCTCCTGGTGTGGGCAGCACTGGAGGAAAACAACAAGCATTTAATTAATTTGGAGCTGCAGGTTACCAGAGTGGAAGGACAGCAGCAGCAAATACGTTCAGTGCTGCACCTGCTGCTGGACCACCATGGCATCTCACGGCCATAGTAAGTCCAGGTATTGTTTTCTGCCCCACACCCACCCCCTTGCCCACCCCCACTACTGTGCTGAATTTCTTTTGTTGTGTATGTTTTGTTTTGTTATTATTAAATCAACACATTTTCCTTCCAGGGAATCTTCTTGCACCACATAGTAGCAATATTTTCGAAAACAATGCGAAATGCATTACGGTGAATCATGTGACAGAAGCTTTTCCATTCTGAAAATCTGCCCACATTCTGCCTCCCTTCTCAGCAACATTAGTGCATTATGGCAGGGAGAGCGTGTGTACGTGCTCCGCTACTTACAGTGAATATTGGAATGTGCAGGTTTGTGAATGTTTCTTTATGTTAATGGTCAGTTTGTTGTGAAATGTGTGGCCATGCTTCCAGTAAGAAGAGCCTTTGGTAGTGGAAACATCCCACATTTCACCACAAAGTGAACATTATAACATTAGGAAACATTGCTTGGGATAGCTCCTGGACATTCAGTATAGTGGAGCATGCACCCGCGCTCCCCGCCATCACGCCTTAACGCTGTTGAGGAAGTGTGGCACAATGTGGGTTGCTTTTCAGATTGCTAATTCCTCTGTCATGTGACTCACTGTAATGAAATTATGGTTGGTTTTCACAGACATATATTGCACTCTGTGGAGCAAGAAATATTCCAGTGGTAGTAATGCCCCCACACATTAGTTTATGTGCATCACTATAACTATGTAATGTGCTGACTGTCTGTAAAGCAGCAGCGCAACAATCTGTTGATAACTCTGACCTATATTTTTAATGCTATACTACAACTTCCTTTACTTACATCCTGACTGAAATGATACGATAATATGCAATAGTTGAGTGTGCTGTACTACCTTTTTTCATGTGTGAAATAATTAGAGGAGCATTCCTTTTAAATTGGTGCTGCTGACAGTGAGTGTGACCAGGTTTTTGTCATTGTTTTCCTCTGCTTTTCTCCATCACATCAAGTAGTTGTCATATATAACTTATGCTGTTAACTAACAGTTATGCATCAGTCAGTGTTGTATATGACACCACAGAATGATAGTTATTGAAAAGCAGCTGCAAATAAATACATAGCTAGTCGGAACAATATTGGAAGACGTGCTTATTTTGTTTTCATACATGAAAAAAAGTAGGAGTAAGAGAAGCAGACAAACTGTGAGAAGAATCGTATCATTCAAGTCACTGATGACTTGCACGTAAGTAGTGGTTGCTGTGGCAATTTAAAGTAGCATAAAAAAGTACAGTTCAGAACTGTGAGGACATTCTTGCAATGCCGATTTAACTGTAAAAATGTTACTATGACATCATGACTATGAGCTCACAGCAACAATCACAGAACACACAAAAATGGCACAGAGTCTCCAGATTTTTTCTGCAGGCCTACAATGCATCCTCCTTGCATGCAGAAAATATTCAAGTGGTAACTAAGTGAAAAGAGACTGTTTCAGCACATACGAAGTCCCCCAGAATTAATGGTGCACTCAGTCATGCACGCAGTGGTGGCACAGAGTCCCCAGATTTTTTCTGCAGGCCCACAATGCATCCTCCTTGTGTGCAGAAAATTGACAAGTGGTAACCAAGTGAAAAGACACTGTTTCAGCACATACAAAGTCCCCCAGAATTAATGGTGCACTCAGTCATGCGTGCAGTGGTGGCATAGAGTCCCCAGATTTTTTCTGCAGGCCTACAATGCATCCTCCTTGCGTGCAGAAAATTTTCAAGTGGTAACTAAGTGAAAAGAGACTGTTTCAGTGCATACAAAGTCCCCCAGAATTAATGGTGCACTCAGTCATGCACGCAGTGGTGGCACAGAGCCCCCAGGTATTTTCTGCAGGCCCACAATGTGTCCTCCTTGTGTGCAGAAAATTGACAAGTGGTAACACAGTGGAATGAGAGTGTTTCAGCACATACAAAGTCCCCCAGAATTAATGGTGCACTCAGTCATGCGCGCAGTGGTGGCACAGAGTCCCCAGATATTTTCTGCAGGCCCACAATGCGTCCTCCTTGTGTGCAGAATATTGACAAGTGATCATCTCAACTGGATTGAAAGGTGCCCTTTGGATGTACAGAAACAGTAGCCTTGGTGAGTAGATAGGTATATATATATAGATATATGGTTGTGTATTTTGTAGGTGATGATGAGAGGGGTTGAACTTGACATGGACATGTACTCATGCTATTGTTCTGCATCACACAGGTGACTCTGAACTGTTACTGTGCACCTTCCAGTCCTCAATGAGAATTGTTTGCACTGAAACTGATAACTCTCAAGCACATCAAGGTAAGTATATTTGTTTTAGGGGGATCATATTTTCAGTTTTGTCTGTAATGGTTTCTTATTTTTTTATTTCTTCACAGATTTCATCAGCATCCTTCTGGAGTCCGGTTGTTAATGATGGTCATCGAATGAAACGACTTCTGCGTGTTGCATGTGTGCCCAAGCTTGGGTCGGGGAAGGGGTTGCCTGATGTTGATGAACTTTTTTGGATAAGGCCACTTTGACAGAACAACAAAGTATCGCTAATTTTCCTAAAAAAAGAAATGAATGACTTCTTCAAAGTTACAATTTCATTGTTATGTGTCCCTCCCTGGTTCTCAAATCTCAATCTCTATTGTCAAGTTACATTTCAGAAACACATCTTGTCAACTACTAAGACAACCTGTTGTGTGCAATATTTGCAGCAGTCTTTACAAAGCAATGAAACGGATGAAATAAAATCTTCATACTTACCAGAATGGATTCACATGGACATTACATCGCTTCCTCTCTGTACGGTATAGCTACAGCATCTTTCCCAACGAGTAATAGCGATGGAGCCTGTTTTTGTTCTCCTGTAAAAGAAACAAAAGAAGTGTACTGTATGTGTTTTGCCACTGGGCTCTGAAAAGCTACAGAAAACAAAACAGACAACTTAGGGAAGTGAGGCAGCATAACAAACATGAGTGCACATACTCACTTTATGGTTTAAATATTAAGAAGCTGGTGGTGGTGGTGCACTGGTGGACTGGTGGTCCGTGGGGGCAGACAGACTCATGGTGGCAGCAGACTTGGATAACATCAGTCCCAGTGGTGGTGGTCCGGGGGCAGACAGACTCATGGTGGCAGCAGACTTGGATAACATCAGTCCCAGTGGTGGTGGTGGTCCATGGGGGGCAGACAGACTCATGGTGGCAGCAGACTTGGATAACATCAGTCCCGGTGGTGGTGGTGGTCCATGGGGGGCAGACAGACTCATGGTGGCAGCAGAGCTGGATAACATCAGTCCCGGTGGTGGTGGTTCCGGGGGGCAGACAGACTCATGGTGGCAGCAGACTTGGATAACATCAGTCCTGGTGGTGGTGGGTGGTCCATGGGGGGCAGACAGACTCATGGTGGCAGCAGACTTGGATAACATCAGTCCCAGTGGTGGTGGTGGTGGTCCATGGGGGCAGACAGACTCATGGTGGCAGCAGACTTGGATAACATCAGTCCCGTGGTGGTGGTGGTCCGGGGTGGGCAGACAGACTCATGGTGGCAGCAGACTTGGATAACATCAGTCTGGTGGTGGTGGTGGTCCGTGGTGGGCAGACAGACTCATGGTGGCAGCAGACTTGGATAACATCAGTCCCGGTGGTGGTGGTCCGAGGTGGGCAGACAGACTCATGGTGGCAGCAGACTTGAATAACATCAGTCCCAGTGGTGGTGGTGGTCCATGGGGGGCAGACAGACTCATGGTGGCAGCAGAGTTGGATAACATCAGTCCCGGTGGTGGTGGTTCTGGGGTGGGCAGACAGACTCATGGTAGCAGCAGACTTGAATAACATCAGTCCTGGTGGTGGTGGTGGTGGTCTGTGGGGGGTAGACAGACTCATGGTGGCAGCAGACTTGATAACATCAGTCCGTGGTGTGGTGGTGGTCATGGGGGGCAGACAGACTCATGGTGGCAGCAGAGTTGGATACATCAGTCCTGGTGGTGGTGGTCCGGGGTGGGCAGACAGACTCATGGTGGCAGCAGACTTGAATAACATCAGTCTTGGTGGTGGTGGTCCAGGGTGGGGGGGGGCACACAGCCTTTTAAATACTACAGTTAAAACCTGCCAACATTAACCACATCATCATCCTCATAAAGAAAACTGCCTTCGCAGTCATCGATGTCTGACCACTGGGAAATTCTTACTCCATTGTGTCATCATCTACGTCAGTGGTGGGCTGTTTCAGGAAGCCACTGCCAGTGCCACCAGGATGCTTCATTCCCACATCAGCAAGATCACCATGACTAGGCAGGGGTACAAATACCGAGGTTGCAGTCTGTGCTGGTATGTGCCTTTCATTCATTTTAATGAATGTTAGCAAACTTACATTTGCAGGAGACAGGTTTGTCTGACGATCCCTGACTATTGCACCTGCTGAGCTGAATACCCTCTCAATGCTTACACTGGAGGGCGGACATGTGAGGCACTTCAGTGGATCTGCAGTCAGCTGTGGCCATTCACTGACCTTTCCACTCCAGTACAAAAGAGGATCTTTACTTATTGTCAGATGCCTATTTTCAGACAAATATGACTCAACCATTCTTTGTGCCGAACTAAGTCCGATTGTTGATGCATCAACCTGTTCCCTAGAATCACTGATTTCACAAATACCCACTTGGGACAAAGCCTCCCAAAGCAAGTTGATGCCAGACACTTTGGATGACAGACCATATGGAACTACAGTCCCCTTACCCTTGCATGATATGCTTGCTGGTCCTCCAGCTACACCTTCAGCTGGATTATGCTGCTGAGGTTTGTAAGCCTTGGCACATGACTTCTGTGCCCCATGAACCAAGCAAACCAGTTGACCACTGATATTTTTTACCTGTTCAGGCCCTCCCTCCAGTACTGATGCAATTCCATGTTTGTATCGTCCAGCATTGTTGCTATGGTAAAGTTGTCACTATGCTGAATGTTCACACTGTGACGATTCTGGTCAAATACTGTCAGCATGTGTTGCAGCAACATATTGCTACCACCGTCTCTGGCAACATCAAAGCTAAGCTGTACATTCACCAATGCCTGCCTCAGCACCCGCAGCAGTGTAATTGATTGGCTAATGGAGGCAGACTCGCCACTCACTGCCTGTGTGACAAAATTGTTATTACAGAGTCCACGAGACACCACTGCTCAGTCGTCATAGACATGGAGGCCCCAGAACTGTCACGGCTAGTGTGCATAACAAGATATTCTGAGATGGCTTTGCATTGTTCATACAGCCTTTCTGCCACGTATAAAGTGGAGTTCCACTGGGTGACAACCTCCAGCTTCAAGCGGTGCTGAGGCAGGCTGTTTTGTATCTGCAACTGCCACAGTTGGTCACTGGAATTCCAGATCTTGAAAAGTGAGAGCAGATACATCATGCAATGGTCAGCATTTCCTCGATGTCAGGGTGCTGCAGAAACTCCTGAACCACAAGATTTAAAAAGTGGGCCATGCATGGAACACGAAAAAAAAACCCACCATTTGTGATGAATTTCACCACATTTGACCCATTGTCACTTGCTATGAACCCAGCTCTCAGGGACAGTGGGTTCAGCCATCTGTCAATTTCAGTCAGTACCATGTCCAACATGTTCTCACAAGTGTGTGAACAGGTCACATTGTGAACAGCAATTGTTGCATACTGGCAAATTCCCAGAAGATTGCTACCACAACAATCCACCTTCCTGCACTGATTATTCACAATACCAGCATCACAAACAACCCCCGGCACCTGTGCCCAGTGTGCAGTTCTACACAGAGATGAACTCCCCGCTGTTTTGCCACTTGTCCACATATCCATACTTAAATGGATGAATGGAGAGGAGGAATGTTGAAGGGCATGTCTTACTGAGTCTGAGACAGTGCGGAACAACTTGGAAACAGCACGGGTAGAAAAGTATGTCCTGGATGGGACTTTCCATTTCGGACAGGCACTGGCAGCAAACTGCCGGAACCCAGAATTCTCCACAAAGGAGAAGGGCAAAAGATTGATTGCCAGCATTTCTGCTACAGCAGTATTAAGTTCACGTGACACTGTATGACTGGGGGGGTACTTCAGCTTATGCGTAAAAACACTCTGTAACGTGGGCTGACTTAAAAGTTTTACATGGGGTGTGTTGGACACAAATGGTTGTGCTCTGTGATGAATGGCATTGGAGGGGGTGGAGTGTGGACATTTGATGAAGATGGTTGCACAGGAGATGATGACAGACCCAGAAATTATGTTATTTTTCCAGATTAGCCAACCGGGCTTGATGTACCACTTGCAGTAGACATACTGCATTCACCATCACCACCACAAAAACTGCTACTCTCACCAGTACCGGACAACATTTTAAAGTCATAATGGTACTCCACCTCATCATGCCTGTAGTAATCCTCTGCTCTTATTACCGCACTACTGGACACGTTTAATTTCCTACTGGGCTCAACAGTCATGGAAGGGGATAACATGCTGGCTATGGTTGTCGCTGGTGATATGGTTGAAAGCCCCAGTCTGGTATTAGCTGCCTGCTTGTGCTGGGTCCACAGTGCCAAGTGCCTATTCTTAAGATGCGTATGCTGTCCTCCTGTCCCAAGATGGCTCCCTTTTTTACCTTGACTCACACGCACATGGCAAATCTGGCAGATTGCAACTGAATCATCATTTGCATCTTGAACAAAAAAATCCCAAACAGGGGACTGTGATGATCTGCTTGTAACATGTCCATGATGATGTGGCTTATTTAAGTCTGTTATTTTAAGCACTGAAGTGGGGGGGGCACGTGATGTTTCTGGCACTGCAACTGACCACCACGACTACCTATCCTATTGAGTACTGGGTCATCATCATCATCGTCATCCACTAAAACCGGTACATCACAAGTTTTTACGGGGATTCCTGCAATCAGATTCAGATACATCCACTTTTAATTTCTTTTTCTCTGGTTCCCAACCGGGGTCAATTAAATCATCATCATATTCATCAACGTCACTGTCACACACATCCACATCTTCCGCTTAGATGCTAACATGTGGATTTCATGTTGCAGCAACAGTAACATCATCATCATTACATTCATCATCAGCATCTACACCACCATCACCTCATATTTTTTCACCAGAAGTTGTTCAACTGGGTGGCAAACTGGTTAACGGGCAGAAAACAGAGAGTGGTGGTAAATGGTATACAGTCAGAAGAGATGCAAGTCACAAGTGGGGTACCTCAGGGATCAGTCCTGGGGCCAGTCCTCTTCAACATCTTCATTAGTGACCTTGCAGAAGGGCTAGAGGGTAAGGCTTGTCTGTTTGCAGATGACACCAAGATCTGCAACAGAGTAGACGATTCTGATGGGGTGGGCAGAATGAGAAGAGATCTGGATATACTAGCAAAATGGTCAGAAGAATGGCAACTGGGATTTAATGCAAAGAAGTGCAAGATCATGCACATAGGGAAGATAAACTCTGAAGCCACCTATAGACTGGGAGGGGAGTTGCTAGCAGTCACAAAGGAAGAAAGAGACTTGGGCATCATCATCACTGGTGACCTGAAATCATCCAAGTATACTTTAGTATGGCAGAAAAAGGGGAGATATTGCTGATGGGTGATCTGAATATGCCAGATGTTAACTGGAGTGCAGTTGCAGCAGCCACTTCTAAGAGTGTGGTTATTCTAGATGCCCTACAGGGGGCATGCCTTAGACAACTAGTATTGGAGCCCACTCGAGAGGGAACAATCTTAGACCTGGTTCTCTCAAATGGAGATGAGGAGAGGATCACAGATGTAAAGTGGGTAGCCATCTGGGAACTAGCCACCATCGAACAGTATGGTTCACAATAAACACAGCAATAGAGTCAAGCCATACAAAGACAAAGGTACTGGATTTTAGGAGGCTGACTTTGTAAAATGGGTGAGTGCCTAAGGAATGCACTAGCAAATGGGCAGGAAGGAGGGTGGAAGAACAATGGGGAATAATAAAACTGCCATCACAGAGGTAACAAGCCTTTGGGTAAAGCAAATAAACAAAACGAACGAGGTAAGAAACCACTATGGTTCTCAAAGGAAGTGGCAGTGAAGGTTCAAGAGAAAAGAAAGCATTCGGGAAGTACAAGGAATCACAGAAGGAGCAGGACAGAGAACTGTATCAGTTAAAGCAAAAGGAAGCTGGGAAGACAGTCAGAACAGCAAAGGCCCAAACCGAGGAAAGATAGCCAACTCAATTAAGAAGGGGATAAAACCTTTATAGGTACATCAGGGAGCGAAGTAAGACCAAGGGAGGATAGTGAGGCTTAGTAAAGGGGAGGGGTGGGCAGAGGGTGACTGTGAAAGGCAGAGATACTAAACAAATACTTTTGCTCAGTATTTACAAAGGAAGAGGGAAGTACCTAAAACAAACAGTAGAAACACTCTGGATACAGAAGTTGATACCAGCCCATTTACAGAAGAAAGGGTTCTGAAAGAACTCTTAAAACTGAAGGTGGACAAAGCAATGGGGCCTGATGGGATTCATCCCAGAATTCTAAAAGAACTAGGGTAGAACTAGTGACACCACTGACTACCCTCTTTAACAAATCATGGGAGGATGGGGTGGTACCCGAGGACTGGAGGAGGGCAGATGTAATTCCCTTCACAAAAGTGGGAGCAAGGCAGAAGCAGGAAACTACAGACCTGTTAGTTTAACCTCAGTGGTAGGGAAAATGATGGAATCACTTCTGAAGGAAAGAATTGTTGAGTATCTAGAGGCCAGAGGGCACAGGACCCAAGGCAGCATGGATTCACAGGGAAGGTCATGCCAGACAAATCTGATAGATTTCTTTGACTGGGTGACCAAAGTAGTTGATCAGGAGGGGCTGTGGATATGGCCTACATAGACTTTAGCAAGGCATTTGACACAGTCCCACACAAAGATTAATATACAAGTTAGCCAGCCTGGGAGTGGGTCCCAAGATGACAGCCTGGGTAAAGAATTGGCTGGAGAATAGGACACAGAGAGTAATAGTAAATGGAGTCCACTCTGAAAAAAGGGGTTAGTAGTGGGTACCGAGGTTCAGTATTAGACGTCCTGCTTCAATGTCTTTTATGCTTTACATTGCAGAGGGACTGAAGGAAAGTATGTCTCTTTGCAGATGACACAAAGATCTGCAACAGAGTTGATGCACAAGGTGGAGTGGAAAGGATGAGAAGGACTTGGCAAGGTTAGAGGAATGGTCAAATGTATGGCAGCTTAGATTCAATGCTAAGAAGTGCAAGGTAATGCACCTGGGAAACAAAAACCCAGGGGAAGAGTACACAATGGGGGTGAGATACTAACAACAACAAAAATGGAAAGGGACCAGGGGTAGTCATATCAGATGACCTAAAGGTGGGAAAACAATGTGAGGGCAGCAAGGAGGGCTGGGGGATACTTGGATGCATAGGAAGAGGCATCACCAGTAGAAAACAGGAAGTTATTATTCCTCTGTACAGACAGCTAGTGAGACCCCATCTGGAGTTCTGCGTGCAGTTCTGGAGACCCAATCTCCATAAGACATAGACAGGATGGAAGCTGTCCAGAGGAGGGCAACTAAAATGGTGCAGGGTCTGCACCGGAAGACATATGAAGAGAGACTTAAGGAGCTTAATATGTATAGCCTCGAGGAAAGGAGGGAGAGGGGAGACATGATAGAAACTTTCAAGTACCTCAAGGAATCAACAACGTCCAAGAGGGTAGCATCTTTCAAAAAGAGGTGTGCAAGAACAAGGGGGCACAATTTGAAGATAGAAGGGGGCGGCTCAGAGGTAATTTAAGGAAGTATTTTTTCACAGAGAGGGTTGTGGATGTATGGAACGGCCTTCCAGAGGAGGTTGTGGAGTCAAAAACAGTGGTGGAATTCAAGCATGCATGGGACAGTCATAAGGCAATTCTAGGGGTGGGTGAGAGGAAGTAGGCTGCTGGTTAACTAGGACCTGCAGCTTATCCATCAGGTAGGGAAATGGGCAGACTGGGTGGGCCAAGCGGTCCTTATCTGCCGTCAAATTCTATGTTTCTATGTTTCTATGTAAGCACACCTCTAAAGCAGTAGGTAAGGCTAGGGGGTGTTAGGGTGTATTAGTAAGGGTATCACAAGTCGTAAGAGGGAGATAATAATCCCTCTTTACAAGACACTGGTTAGGCCCCATTTGGAGTACTGCATGCAGTATTGGAGGCCACACCTTCACAAGGACATTAACCAAATTAAGGCAGTCCCAAGAAGGGCAACCAAAATGGTGCAGGGACTGCATCAGAAGACATATGAGGACAGATTAACAGAGCTCAATATGTATACCCTTGAGCAAAGGAGGGAGAGAGGTGATATGATTGAGGCATTCAAACACCTTAAGGGCATTAACAAGGTGAAAGAGTCTAACATGTTTAAATATAAGAAAAATAGCAGGACATGAGGACACAGCATGAGATTAGAGGGGGGCCGATTAAGGGGGAATGGGAGGAAATTCTTTTTCACAGAAAGGGTGGTGGATGCATGGAGTGGCTTACCACAAGAAGTAGTGGCTATGAATACAATGTAGGGCTTCAAACTGGCATGGGATAGGCATAAGGGAGCAATACAAATGACTATGAATAGATAGGCCACTGACAGAGCAAAGGCCGATGGCACATTTATAAGGTAGAAAAAGAAATGGGCAGACTGGATGGGCCTTGAGGTCCTTATCTGCCGTCAACTTCTATGTTTCTATGTTTCACCACACTGTGAATCACTGCATGGAAAATGTGTGGCGTTAAGTGACACGGGGGATGGAATATCAAATTGTATGCTATCATTGACATGATCATCAGAATCAGGTTCAGTTACTAGGATGTTACTGGGAAGTGTGACATCATCTACACTGTCACTCACTTGCACTGCTTCACACTCAATATGTTTGGATACGGTACACTGGTCGAAATTAGAACTTGACGCAACAATGCTAATACTGCCTCCACCACTACTAACACCAGTAACACTAACACCACCGGCTGGGAAAACATAATCTCCTCCAACTATCAGTGAAGCTACTGATTGGGCTGTAAAAAACACTGCAGGAGAAATACCTTTCCTCACATCACCAATGCACTTCTCCGTCCACGTACTACTACCACGACCACAGACCCTCTTACTGTCAACATTGCCATGGCCAGAAACAGATTTACTTGCATATCTCTTTGCAGGCATTTTGGGGGGATCAACCACAAATATTATTACCAAATTCAGATTTTGATACTTTCACTTTCTGACTGGAGGGTCACTGCACGCTAGCTGGATGTGAAGCAAAACAAACAACTGTGGCTTCAGCAACAGATCAGAGACTACTGTGTTGTGACACTGTCATAGAATTAAAACAACTTCAGTAACCAGTGGTGCTGATGGGGTCACAAAAACAATCCAGTCTGGTAAAAAATAACTTTTCAACGTGGGGGGTGGGAGGGCACTGAATACAGACAGTGCTGATTTTTACGGCACTACAAGCAGCAAAACTAAGAACAGAGAACATGATTGCAGTACAAAATCAGGCAGCTGCAGTGGATAGCAGGTTCACACTGCTGCGCTTAGTTGCACTTACACTGATCTGTGTCACAAATTTTTAAAAGGTGTATTATATTTGATGCACACAACACTGCACACACAGCACAGAACACTTTGTGTACAATGCTGAATGAAGAATGCAATGCAAATGCAAAAGTTCAGTGTACTCAGTGCCACGTAATGTAAATTTGTAATTTAAACAACCTGACCTTATGAAATGCTGCACCACATTCACACAACAAACAGCAAGAAAAGATACATAGACAGTGTCGGCAGATAAAGGCCTATGGCCCACCCAGTCTGCCCATTTGAGCTTGTAAGTTCAGTTTGTTTTCCTAGAAGTCTGTTGCCCCTTACCCCTGACCTCTAGAATTCCTTTATGTCTATCCCATGCATTCTTAAATCCTATGATTGTTTCAGCCCCCACCACTTCCTCTGGCAGGGTGTTCCACTTGTCCACCACCGGTTCTGTGAAGAAATTCTTTTTCATGTTTCCTCTGAATCGTCCTCCCTCCAACTTCATCCCATGCCCTCTAGTCCTGGAACATCTTTTTCACTTAAAAATAGTGTTTTCCTGCACCCTGTTCCTCCCTGTAAGATACTTGTATGTCTCTATCATATCCCCTCCTCCCTCCTCTCCTCCAGGGAGTACATGTTCAGTTCCTTCAACCTGTCTTCATAGGACTTGTGATGCAATCCATGCACCATCTTTGTTGCCCTCCTCTGAACCTTCTACCCTGTCTATGTCCTTACGTAGGTATGGTCTCCAGAACTGTACACTGTACTCCAGGTGGGGCCTCACTAGTGTCTTGTATAGCGAATTATAACTTCCCTTTTCCTGCTGGTGATGCTCCTGCCTATACATCCCAGCATCCTATTTGCTTTACCTGCTGCCTTGTCACACTGTTTCTACCTTGAGGTCATCAGAGATGACAACCCCAAGATCCCTTCCTGCTTGGTGCATGCTATATCCTCACCCCCAACTGATATATTGTGCCAGGGTTTTTGTGCCCCATATACATTATCTTGCACCTCTTTGCATTGAATTTCAACTGCCAAACCCTTGACCATTCTTCAAGTTTCTGCAGGTCACTTCTCATTTTGTCTACACCCTCTGGTGTGTCTAATCTGTTACAGACCTTTGTGTCATCAGCGAACAGTGAAATTCTGCCTTCTAGATCCTGCGCAATATCACTGATGAAAATGTTGAATAGGACCGGTCCCAGGCACTGATCCCTGTGGTACCCCACTGGTCACTCTTCCTCTGTGGAGTGACAGCCATTTACCACCACCCTCTGTGTCCTGCCACCCAGCCAGCTACCTACCCACCACACTACTGTCCTGCCCACACCCATATTCCCAGTTTGTGTAATAGTCTTCTATGTGGCACAGTGTCAAAGGCCTTGCTGAAGTCCAGATAGGCCATGTCCACTGCCTCCCTGATCCACCTCCCTAGTCACCCAGTCAAAAATTCAACGAGGTTGGTCTGACATGACCTCCCCCTGGTGAAACCATGCTGCCTTGGGTCCTGTAGTCCATTGACAACCAGATGTTCCACCAATCTCTCCTTCAGTAGTGCTTCCATGATCTTCCCCACTACTGAGGTGAGGCTGACTGGTCTGTAGTTCCCTGCTTCCTCTTTGTTCCCACTTTTGTATAAGGGGACTACATCTGCTGTCCTCCAGTCTTTGGGTACCTCCTGTTTCCAGTGATTGGCTAAACAGGATAGCCAGAGGTTCAGCCACCACCTCTCTTAGTTCTTTAAGGACCCTGGGGTGCACCCCATCTGGCCCCATTGCTTTATCAACTCTTATTACTTCCAGTTCCTTCAGGACCCTTTCTCGTGTAAAGGGACTTGTGTCCATTTCTGCACCATTCTCACCCCTTGTACTCCCTTCAGACCCATTACCCTCCTTCCTCAGTAAAGACTGAGCAGAAATACCTGTTCAATATGTCAGCTTTACTGTTGTCATCCTCCACGCGGCTCCCATCCTCCCCCTTCAGTCTCACTATCCCTCCCTTTGTCTTTCTTTTTTCACTTATGTACCTGTAAAAGGTTTTGTCCCCTCTACCCACTGATTTTGCAATGTGTTCTTCTGTCTGAGCTTTGGCTTCCCTTACTGACCTCCCTGACTCCCTTTGCTTCTCCTGGTACTTCTCTCTATCCCCTTCTGCCTGTGTCTTTTTGTATTGCCTGAATGCAATCTTTTTGGCTTTCACTTTCTTTGCTACCTCTTTGGAAAACCATAATGGTCTCCTCTTCGTTTTCCTCTTGCTAACCTGCTTAATGCATAATTCTGTTGTTCTTGTAATCCCTGTTTTAAATACTGCCCACTGTTCCTCAACCCCTGTTCCTGTCCCATTCCCTTAATGCCTCATTTAAGTATCTCCCATTTTCCCAAAGTCTGCCCCTAAAATCTAGGATACGAGTTTTGTGTGGTTTGGTTCTGCTCTTTCTGTGATTTCAAACCACAATGACTGGTGGTCACTGTTACCCAGGTGCTCCCCACTGTTGCCCCATCACACTGTCCCTGTTTGTGAGCACAAGGTCCAGTATTGCCTTCTGCCGAGTTGGTTCCATGACCAGTTGCTTGAGAAGGCACCCTGAAGGAGTCCAGGATAAATCTTCTCCTAGTTGATGCTGCTGGGATGCTCCAGTCCCGTCTGGAATATTGAAGTCTCCAACCAGTACTACCTCATCCTTGTCTGCCATCCTTTGGATGGCTAGCATCATCACTCCCTATCTGTTTCTTCCTCCTGGGCTGGTGGTCTATAGACCACACCTGTGCGGATGGCTGTCCCCATTTTCCTTTCCAGTTTAACCCACAGTATCTCTCCCCCATTTTGTTCCTCCTGGATCTCTGTGGCAATTATGTCATTTTTCACATACAGTGCCACTCCTCCTCCCTTCCTGCCTGCTCTGTCTCTTCTGAATATGTTGTAGCCAGGTATGGCCATCTTCCAGTCATGGTTATCATTACACCAGGTTTCAGTGATGGCCACAATGTCCAGGTCTGACTGTACCATGACAGCCTCCAGTTTCTTCCATCTTGTTGCTAAGGCTCCTGGCATTTGCACACATGGCTTTCCATGATTTGACCTCCCTAGACTGCTTCACTGTTCTACTCCATCCCCTTCCTTGGTTGTCATTTATCCCTGGTTCTCCTTGCTGTCTGCCCTTCTGCTGAATTTTGCCCTTTTCTGCTTATCCACCTCTTGGGCACTAATCTCCATCTTTTGCACACTGCTTTGTAGAGATAGCCCTCCTCTGGTTCACTGGTTCACTGCTAGCTGTGGGGGTGAGCAAGTGAGTGCCCTCCTTGCTGGCCTGCCACCCCTTCCGCTAGTTTAAATGCTTGTCAATGTAGCATTTAAACTTATCATTGAGTGCTTGGATTCCCCTCCAGGATGGATGCAGGCCGTCAGGCTTGAACAAACCTTCATCCCTCCAGGTGGGTCCCCAGTCACCAATTAATCCAAACCTTCCTCACAGCACCAGTTCTTCAACCATGAGTTAAAGTTCCTGGTGCATGCACTCCTGCTTCTCCTTGCCTCTCACAGGTAGTACTTCTGAGAAAGTGACAGAAGTAGCTGCTTGCTTGAGACCCTCCCAGTTTCCTAAACTCTTCCTGAACTCCTTTGGCTCCCCATTTGCCAGGTCATTAGTATCTGGGTGGCTAATGACATCAGCTCACCCTCCCGTCTTGCCTTCCAGTGATCCCCAGGATCTTCCTTCCATCCCTCCATGCCGTGGCACCTAGTGAGGCACCTCACCTCCTGTCCTCCCCTCCTGTGTTCCTAGCTGGATCCCTCTTACGATGGAGTCCCCACCAGGATTCGCTTCCTCCTCCTCTGGGGTCCACTGCTTTCCCCACTGAGGTCACCTCCTTGGCTAACCTCCACATCCTTTCCTTCCACTTCTCTGAGTACCTCTATTTGGTTGTCCTCGTTTGCCAGTGTGGCATATGAGTTCTTGAGTGGAATAGGATCTGGGATGTGCCTCTGCCTGACTGCTCTAACCCTCCCTGAGCCCACTGTTGTCAAGTGCTCCTCGTTCTCATCCTTTGAGGCAGCTGCATTGGACTGGGTGGTCCCTGGTTAGGGGTGATGGTACTCCTGACCCAGTTTACTTCCACTCTGAGTCTGTCTACCTCATCCCACAGTCCAGAGAGATGCATGCAGATAGGGCAGCACCTCAGTATCCAGAAGGTGTGCCTGAATATGGCTACCCCACAGCCACTGAATTGCACCACTCCCCACATTATACTGCAATTCCACTACTTGTCTGCTACTGAAGCTCTCCTAGTTCTCTTTTTATTAATTTACTGTACTAAAAATCCTGTCACTAATCCTCAGTTATTTTTTTTTTAAAGGAAAAAGAAACCAATAAATAAATAAATGAGTCAAAACACTTGTCGTACTGAGGGTGGGCTTCTTCCCCCTTATGCCCCTCCTACTTCACACCTCTTACTATACCCTGTGTTTAGCTCCTGTCAATCAGATTTATCAGGGCATATAATTAAGAGTTGGGGGAAGGGGGGGGAATTTGCAGCAATTAAAGACAGCACAGAATTACACCACCACTATGTTTTAAATTTTCAACAACCCAAAAACAATTATAAGTAAAGACAACAAAGAAAGTATAGTGTCACTAAACGCCCACAATCTAAGTTTAAAAGAAAAATAGCAATTACCAGTTACTCTAAAGCACTGAATTGAATATGTTTCCTTCCTTCCCCTTCTGGCTTCTTCTCAATTTGCACTATTACTGACAATTTTACTATGTGTGCAGTAACACAGTCAGTTATATAACAAAAATATTACCAAAACACAAATCACTAGTTCTCCAACTTAAATCTACCTACACACAGATACGCCCCTCCCCCACACAGCACACTTCACTGTCTTTCATCACACACACTCAATGTTGTAAATTTACATTCAAAATCCACACACAAACAAAACTTTTGATGATGTGAGCACAGGAGGGTTTCCTACAATCGATGAACTACAGTTGGATCCCCCCCAGAAAAGCAAGTTTTGAACAACTTTTAAAACATTCCTACAGACAGCTATCAGAGCACACTGTCTCCTACTCCTTCCTACTCATACTACCTCGAACTGAGGCTGTGCAGATCAATATAGAGCCCATGTGACCTGAACTCCCATGAATCACTGCAAAATCCGCCTTCGGAGCTCAAAAACAAGGCAAAGTGAGGCGAAGTGAACTGCCACCAATGTATTTCGCCTTAAAAATTGAAAGATAAGTGACCAGTGCAGGTGGAGTAATATGAAATAGTTGTTTCCAGTGCACTTCGCGTTCCTCATTATAACGTGAAGTACTCTGCTTCGCATTGCGGAGCACTCTGCGAATCCACCTTTGCTTCGCGAATCACTTCGTGGAGCGGACTGAGCCCACTTCTCCAACCACTAACTGTAAGTGGCGGGTTGAGCATGTGCATTTACTTTATCATTCTCCCCGCTGCAGGCTACCTTTTTTCCCCATGAAGTGATTGTCTTCTTTGCCCTTTACGGTCCCCAATTGTTTCTGCTTTTTCCGCTGCCACACAATATTCATTTTTGGACATGCTCGGTTCTCGAAACCAGGCAGAGCAGTTGAGGGTATGAGGGCCATGCTATGAAACTTGTCCCATAAGCACTGGCTCAGCTGTCACTCTCTCAGAATAAGTCAATAATAGTGATCATAATATAAAACAAGCATTTGTCAATGCTGAATGTTGGTTGCGTTGGTCTGTTGAGCTTGTTCAGTGGCCCTCTGTTACTGGCTCAGTCTGTTTGTCCCGGTGCTGCAGGCTGCTGTTTTGTACTGGGCTGCTGCCTGCGTTGGCACCTTGTTCTGCTGAGGAAGAAATTTGCAGCTGTCCCGACAGAGCACCATTGAGGTTGCTCACTCTCCCTGTCTCACTCACTCAGTCTGGTTCTCCTGGCGCTGCAGGCTGCCCTTTTATACTGGGCTCCTGTCTCTGTTGGCACCTTTTTCTGCCCACAAAGAAATCTGCAACAGTCTCGATAAAGATGCATTGAGCTCGCTCACTGCCCTTCTCTCACTTGCTCATTCTGTTCTGCCAGTGCTGCAGGCTGCCCTTTATTACTGGGCTCCTGCCTGCGTTGCTTCCTTCTTATGCCCACAAAGAAATTTGCAGCAGTTACAATGCAGCTCTGTTGAGCTCACTCACTCACTCACTCACTCACTCACTCTAGTTTTCCTGCCACTGCAGGCTGCTCTTTTGTACTGGGCCCCTGCATGCATTGCTGCCTTTTTCTGCCCACAAACAAATCTGCAGCTGTCCCAACAGAGCCCCATTGAGCTCACTGACTCCCCATCCCTCACTTGCTCGTTCTGTGTCTCCTGGAGCTGCAGGCTGCCCTTTTGTACTGGGCTCCTGCCTGCATTGGCAGCTTTTTCTGGCCAGAAAGAATCTGAAGCAGTCCCCACAGCTCCACTGAGTTCACTCACTCCCCCCCCCCGTCACTCTCGCATTCCATTTCTGCCAGCGGTGCAAGCTGGCCTTTTGTACTGGGCTCCTGCCTGTGTTGCCGCATTTTCTGCCCACAAAGAAATATGCAGCAGTCACACTAGAGCTCCATTGAGGTCGCTCACTACTGCTCTGTCACTCGCTCATTCTGTTTCTCTTGGCACCACAGACTACACTTTTGTATGGGGCTCCTGGCTGTGTTAGTACCTTTGTCTGTCCACAAAGAAATCTGCAGCTGTCCTGACAGAGCTCCGTTGAGGTCGCTCAGTCTCCCTCTCTCATCGCTCATTCTGTTTGTCCTGGCACTGCAAGCTGCCCTTTCATACGGGGCTGCTGCCTGCATTGGCACCTTTTTCTGCCCACAAAGAAATCCCAGCAGTCCTGATAGAGCTCCTTTGAGCTCACGAAGTCCCCTTGTCTTGCTCGCTCGTAGTGTTTCTCCCACCACTGCAGGCTGGCCTTTTATACTGGGCCCCTGCCTGTACTGACACCTTTTTCTGCCTACAAAGAAATCTGCAGCAGTCCTGATAGCGCTTCAGTGAGTTTGCTCACTCCCCCTCCCTCACTCGTTCTGTTTCTCCCAGTGCTGCAGGCTCCCCTTTTATACTGGGCTCTTGTGTTGGGGCCTTTGTCTGTCCACAAACAAATCTGCAGCAATCCCTACAGAGCTCAGGTGAGCTCAGTCACTCCCCCCTGTCACTCAGTCGAACTTAATCTGTCCTAAACACTAATTTCCCAGAGTGACCATGCTATTGTCTGGCAGGAGTGCAAAAACATATTTTAGCCAGGATGTGAAAAATGATAGCTGTAGTGTTCATAGGGAGTTGTGAAAAAATGGCACTGTTGAAAATGTGGCATGACGGTATTACAAATTTGCGTAGTTACAAGGGTGTGTGGAAACAGTTCAATGCATGCTTGTAACACAGTCATGTTATGGAGTTTCATCACCAAATTTTCAACATAGGGATTTTATGACCTCTGCTCATGAACAGTGCCACTGCTATTTTCTTAATCTGTCCTGAACACTGACTTCCCACAGTAATCACATTATTCTGCGCTGGAACTGTGAAAACACATTTCGGTCAGGATGTGAAAAATGACAGCTGTACTGCTTATAAAGAGGTGTGGAAAAATGGCACTGTTGAAAATCTGGTGTGACAATATTACAAATTTGCGAAGTTACAAGGGTGCATGGAAAGTGAGCAACGCACACTTGTAACACAGTCAATTGATGGGCTATCATCACCAGATTTTCAACATAGGCATTTTAGGACCTCTGCTTATGAGCAGTATCATTGTCATTTTCTTAATCTGTCCCAAATAGTGATTTCCCACAGTGACCACTCTATTCTGCGCCAGAAGTGTGAAAACATATTTCAGCCAGAATGGGAAACATGACAGCTGCACTATTCATAAGTAGGTCTGGGAAATTGACAATGTTAAAAATCTGGAGTGAAAATATTGTAAATTCGCGAAGCTATGAGCGTGCGTGCCAACTGCACAATGCACACTTGTAATACAGTCATTTTATAGAGTATTGTTACCAAATTTTCAACATAGGCATTTTAGGACCTCTACTCATGAACAGTGTCACTGTCATGTTCTTAATCTGTCCTGAACATTGGTTTCCCACAGCAACCGAGCTATTCTGCTCCGGAAGTGCAAAAACTCATTTCGGCCAGGTTGTCAACAATGACAGCTGTACTGCTTACAAGGAGGTGTGACAAAATGCCAATGTTTAAAATCTGTCATGAAAATATTGTAAATTTACAAAGTTACAGCGTATGCAGCAACTGCACAATGCACGTTCGTAAAACAGTCATTTTTTTTAATTTTTCCACCAAATTTGCAACATAGGCTTTTTGAGAGCCCACCTCATGAATACTGGCACTGTCATGTCATTAATCAGCCTGGAAGGGTGATTCCACACAGTAACCGTGAAACCACCTTTTGGGGCCGATTAACACCATGACAGTTCAAGAATTCATGAGGAGGGGTCCCAAAAACCCCATGTTGAAAATTTGGTGAAAAAATTCCCCAAAATGCCCGAGAGATGCACTAAAGTTGAAAAAACCCTATTCATTACATTACACAGCTTACCAGCATTTCCTCAGTTTGCGGTTGGCTTTCAAGAGTGCAGACGTGTTCCCAATCCACCGATGATTGTCGCACCAGACTCCGGAGGTAAGTATGGGGTGAGAGTGATGTAGGGTGTCTGGGTGCGCAGTGGGTGGGTGCAGGTTGTGGGAGGGGGGCCCTGGAGACTACGAGGGACCGTTTCCTTTTTTCAGGTAAAAATAAAAAAAGTTGTGGGACCATTTTTAACTTTCCAGGGGTATGTCATACCACTGGAGTCTTTCTTGGGGAGGGGCCAGCTGTAGCCGATGGGGGATTGGGCACCCCCATCAGCAAACAACAAAAGGGGGAGATTTGTTTCTGCCAACGGGGATTGGGCACCCCGTCAGCAAACAACAAAAAGGGGGGGAATTTGTTTCTGCCGATGAGGATTGGGCACCTCATCAGCAGACAATAAAACGGGGGGAGGGTTACAGTATGATGATGGGGAGTGGGCTCCCCCGTTGGCAAATAAACATGGGGGGGTAGATATTGTTTGTGAATACAGTGGCAAGCTGCCGCCATGTTCACAAACAATACCACAGATCCTACATCCCACTCCCTCATTGCAGCAGATGGCTGACGCTGCAATGACGAGGTGGCCCCTGATTGCAGCAGCTGATTTTTTTAGAAAGTTGAGGCACGCTGGCTGAACTAGTGTCAGCAGCAGCGTGCCATGGCATTGGGGGACAGGGGACACACCTTTGCAGGCTGTGGGAGCATTGGGCGCAACAGTGCCACGGCTCCACAACCTGCTTGAGGAGAAAGCTGATGCAACATGTTTCTTGCACATGCACACAATCAACATAAGAAGGAATATTTTATGCGGAAAAAGCCACAGCATCAACAAAAGGAACCTAAGAGAAGGGCGGGAATGGATTATTTCACAGAAAATAAAAGCAATAATTACAGTAGATGACACTCATGGCCAAATAAGGTTGGGTTATACTGAAAATTGGAAAAGTCATGTTACTGATCCTTTTAGTAACAGACCTGCCATGCATACATGCCATCTGAATATGACAGCTCAGATGATCTAGAGAGCAATTCTTACTAGTAGGGCTCAGCTATCAAAATGCCCATCACATAAATATGTTAGGGAGGGAGGAACATGAAAAATGATGATGCTGTCTCTTCTGGGACTCCTTATCCAATATCAAGGCAGACAAACAACAGCCTTTATTGATGTTAATCATTTTTAACTATGTGCGAGGCCCATGAAAAAAAGAACAAAGTCTATTCTCTCTCTCCTCTCTCTCTCTCTCTCTTCCTCCCTCCCTCCCTCTCTCTCCCCCAATCTAATCTGTGGCTGCCAGAAAAGAGAATATGATTTATTTATTTATTTTTCCGGTGGTGCCAGTTCTGATGTGTGTTTTCTTGACTGTGGAGCTAGCTGCTGCTTATGCTAAGAATGATGTAATGGCACGGAAATGTAATTCTATATGTGGGCATTGCAACAGCCACCACTGAACATTGTTGGTGCAGCTGAGGATTGTGAGGGCTCAGTATGTTCCAACCCTCCCCCACGGGATCACGGTTGACCCCTTAGCTTCTCCGAGGAGAACAGAACAATCAGGTTGGCAGGACATTCTATCAAGTTATGCTAACATTCTGTAATGGTAGAAAACATAATTCCATGTGGGGCATTGCAGCTGTCACCATCAGACATTTTTGCAGCAGTCTGGGATTGTGAGAGCCCAGTGTGTCCCAGCCTTCCCCAAGTGAGTCTGATTAGTATCCATTGATTTAAACACTGGCTTTTGTTTGTGAGACTTTCTGTAACATTCAAGAGTGACTAAATCTGATCTGTCGCTACATATGGTAGAAGTTATGACAGCACCAATTTTTAAACATGATTATTATTATTAGACTCCCTTCATGGTTGAAAATAATGGTGCCCAAGTGCAAAAAATGAATTTCAGGAATGAAATCATAAAGTGACATTCAGGCCTCACAACCCCATTGACACACTCCGTCATCTGTCAATCTGGGGATGATTGGTGGGTGGGGTGAGGGGAAACCCTAAAGATTTTTCATTTCTTGACTTTTTTTGTTTTAACCCTAAATGCAATTGACATAGTTTTTTGCATAGAATTTCCTTACTTTTTGAGAAAGAAAATAAAACTGAAATATTGTGGAAGTTGCTTGGAGTGCAGGCCAAAGGGCCCACATTCCCACCAACTTGTAAATGTTTGTTAACCATCAACACCCTCCAACTTTCAATGTAAAAGACCAAACCATGTCCAAGATATAACTTGTTAAAATTTGAGATTTTCATTCATCAGAGTGGCACAATTTCATACCTGTTGACATTTTACAGACACAATGACTGAAAAGTTCATCCATGACACTAAGGCTAGGTACCCTATCAATTTCAAGCCAGCACAACAATGCAAAACACTGTCCGCAAAATGAAAAGTGTGCCACGCAATATCTCCACAAAAAATATATTGTCTGACACGTAAATACCATAATTGACATCTACAGGACATGCTGTAAACACCCTTCAAATTTCAAGTAAAAAGGCCCAACCGTTTCCGAGATATATATAATGTTAAAGATTAGTAAAATTGTCCTATCTAATGCATTATAAAATCTGGCCAGCTTGTCCATATCTCACGATCAAAGAATTTGCAGAATCATGATCAAAGAATAAAAAATGCTAAAAATCAAAATGTTGAAACCAGTGCAGCAAACCACTACCATGGTTACATGGGGGGTTACTAGTGGAGTACCTCAGGGCTCAGTACTGGATCGAGTTGTCTTTAACATCTTTATAGGTGACATTGCAGAGGGTCTGGAAGGAAAGGTATGCCTCTTTGCAGATGACACAAAGATCTGTAACAGAGTTGATACACAAGGGGAAGTAGAAAGGATGAGAAGGGACTTGGCAACGTTGGAGGAAAGGTCAGACATATGGCAACTTAGATTCAATGCAAAGAAGTGCAAAGTAATGCACCTGGGAAATAAAAATCCAGGAGAAGAGTATACAATAGCAGGGGAGGTACTAACAACAACAATAATGGAAAGGGATATGGGTGTAGTCATATCAGATCACCTAAAGGTGGGTAAGCAATGTGAGAAGTCAGTAAGGAGAGTCAGGGGGATACTGGGATGCATAGGGAGGGGCATCATAAGTAGAAAAAAGGAAGTGGTTATCCCTCTATACAGACAGTTGGTGAGACCCCATCTGGAGTTCTGCGTGCAGTTTTAGAGACCTCATCTATGCAAGGACATAGACAGGATGGAAGCAGTCAAGAGGAGGGTAACTAAAATGGTGCAGGGTCTACATCAGATAACATATGAAGAGAGACTGAGAGAGCTTGATATGCATACCCTTAATGAAAGGAGGGATGGAGGGACATGATAGAAACTTTTAAATACCTCAAGGGTATCAACAAAGTCCAGGAGGGTAGCATCTTTCAGAAAAAGAGATGTGTAAGAACAAGGGGGCACAATTTAAAGTTAGAAGGGGATGGCTCAGGGGTAATGTGAGGAAATTCTTTTTCACGGAGAGAGTGGTGGATGCATGGAACCGCCTTCCTGGAGAGGTTGTGGGATCTAAAATAGTAGGGAATTCAAACATGCATGGGACAGACATAAGGCAATTTTAATGAGAGGTTGCAGGAAGTAGGCTGTTGGTTAACTAGAATCTGCAGCTTATCCAATAGGTAGGGAAATGGGCAGACTGGGTGGGCCAAGTGGTCCTTATCTGCCATCAAAGTCTATGTTTCTATGTTTCTATGGTTCGACAGAACGAAGCCCCTGAGCAGAACCCACCCACATTTGTCTTCCTAGGCCATCCCTGGGCTGAGAAATTTGTATTTTTCAAAGGGCCATCTTATTCCTCGCTCGCAATGCAAGATCGCGATCAAAGAATCTCAAAATCATAGAATCTCATGAGCAAAGCATTTGCAGGCTCATGATCAAAGAAATTGCGCGCTTGTGATCAAAGAATAAAAAATGGTGAAACGTGAGTTTTTGGATGTTTAAGATGAAACCACCACTATGCTTCAATAGAACGGAGTCCCCTAATCAAAACCCACCCTCTTTTGTGTTCCTAGGCCACCCCTGAGCTGAGAAAAGTGTATTTTTAGCTCACAATGCAAGAACACGATCAAAGAATTTGCAGGCTAGCAAACAATGATCAAATAATTTAAAAGCTTATAACTCTATTTTTTTGACAGTTTTACACTGAACCAAAGGCATGGCTCAATAGATCAAAGCCCCCCTGAGTAAAACCCATGTAAGTTTTACTTCAGGAGTGATCCCAGAGCCGAGATAATTGATTTTTTCCGATCAGAATTTAAAAGTAAGATGGCAGATCTCACGATCAAAGTATTCTCAGGGACAAAGATTTTTTGACTGTGAGACTGCAAATTCTTGAACTGTGAGACTAGACTAGATATCCAGAACCCCATTCTTTGTTTGCAAAATAACCATGAAAATTTCCCCATTGACTTATAATGGGAACTTAAAAGTGCTATAACTTTTGGATGCCTCAATATTTTTTCACGGAATGAAAAGTGGCATGTTCGGCCAGCAAAGCTCTTTCAAATGAGCCATGTATCAGAGTGGCAAGTCACATGAAGGCTGCATAGCACCATGGACAATATCCCAAAACTGTCTTCCAAACTGGATAAATTTGCATTTTTCAGTGTTTTCGTGCTCAAAAACCATAAGTTTGACCAAAACAAAATTTGACAAATCAAGAGATCTATCATGTCCCACCACACATAGCAAATTTCGTGCAAATCTGTTGAACAAGTCCAAAGTTATTAACACATAAAAATTTGACTTTAACATAAAAGTGCCTTCATAACCCCAAATACCACACCACTATAACATATATATATATATATATATATATATATATATATATATATATATATATATATATATATATGTATTTTTTTTATATCCAGTAGATTTTCAGTCAGCTGGCTTTCAGCTGCCATCAACTTTTCAAATAGAACTACAGTATTTGCAAACACCATCTACTATAATTTTATAAAGGGATGCTGTATTTTGCTTTTTGTTAAAAAGGGTGAGAGCAGCACAGGTCTTAGAGGATGCATTGTCTTCTGTTTGAGTTTGCTGTGTGGAAGTGAGTGTGATTTGTGTGTTCATTTTTTTTATATTTAATTCTGTGCTGTATTAGCAAACAAGTGAAACAATGAATGAAAGTATTAAGAAGTGGGTTGCCATCTGGAGACAAGTGACCATCAAACAGTGTGGTTCACGTTAAACTCAGCTACAGAGTCAAGCCATACAAAAGTGAGGGTACCGGACTTTAGGAGGGCTGACTTTGGCAAGATGGGAGAGTGTCTCAGAAAAGCACTAGCAAACAGGCTAGAAGGAGGTGTGGAGCAACAATGGGGAATTATCAAACTGCCATCACAGAGGCAACAAACCTTGTGTGAAGCAAATGAACAAATCAAATGAAAGAAAAAGCCACTATGGTTCTCAAAAGAGGTGGCTGTGAAAGTCAGGAAGAAAAGATAGCATTCCGGAAGTATAAGGAAACACAGAAGGAGCAGGACAGAGAGCTGTACCAGTTAAGGCAGAAGGAAGCAGGAGGAAGTCAGAATAGCAAAGGCCCAAACTGAGGAAAAGATAGCCAACTCAGTTAAGAAGGGGGATAAAACCTTTTATAGGTACATCAGCGAGCGTAGAAAGACAAAGGGAGGGATAGTGAGGCTGAATAGAATGAACAGTGGGTGGGCAGAGGGGGATAGTGAAAAAGCAGGAATACTGAACGAATATTTCTGCTCAGTATTCACAAAAGAGGAGGGGGAAGTGCCTAATCCAATTAACAGAAGCACTCTTGATAGGGGGGTCGATCCCAGTCCTTTCACAGAAGAAAGGGTTCTGCAAGAACTCCTAAAACTGAAGGTGGACAAAGCAATGGGTCCTGATGGAATTCACCCAGAATTCTAAAAGATTTAAGGGAGGAACTAGTGAAACCACTGACTACTCTTTTAATAAATCATGGGAGGATGGTGTGGTACCCGAGGACTGGAGGAAGGTGGATGTGATTCCCCTTCACAAAAGTGGGTCCAAGACAGAGGCAGGAAACTACAGACCTGTCAGTCTGACCTCTGTGGTAGGGAAAGTGATGGAGTCACTTCTGAAGGAAAGAATAGTCGAGTACCTAGAGGCCAGTGGAGCACAGGACCCAAGGCAGCATGGGTTCACAGCGGGAAGGTCATGTCAGATGAATCTAATAGATTTCTTTGACTGGGTGACCAAAGTAGTAGACAGGGAGGGGCTGTGGACATGGCCTACCTAGACTTTAGCAAGGCATTTAACACAGTTCCACACAAAAGATTAATAGTCAAATTAACCAGCCTGGGAGTGGGACCCAGGGTGGTAGCCGGGGTAAAACATTGGCTGGACAACAGGACACAGAAGGTAATTGTAAATGGAGTCCATTCTGAAGAAAGGGGGGTTACTAGTGGGGTAGTGCAGGGTTCAGTATTGGGTCCAGTCCTTTTTAATGTCTTCATCAGTGACACTGCAGAGGCACTGGAAGGAAAAGTATGCCTTTTTGCAGATGACACAAAAATCTGCAACAGGGTTGATACACAAGGAGGCGTGGAAAAGGATGAAAAGGGACTTGGCAAGGTTGGAGGAATGGTCAGAAGTATGGCAGCTAGGATTCAATGCAAAGAAGTGCAAAATAATGCACCTGGGAAACAAGAAACCAGGGGAAGAATACACAATGGGTGGGGAGGTAGTAACAACAACAAAAAAGGAAAGGGACCTGGGGGTAATCATATCAGATGACCTTAAGGTTAGCAAGCAATGTGAGAAGGCAGTAGGGAGGGCTGGGGGTATACTGGGATGTATAGGGGAGAGGCATCAGCAGCAGAAAACAGGAAGTTGTTATCCCTCTGTACAGACAGTTGGTGAGACCCCATCTGGAGTACTGTGTCCAGTTCTGGAGACCCCATCTCCATAAGGACATAGACAGGATAGAGGCAGTCCAGAGGAGGGCAACTAAAATGGTGCAGGGTCTGCAAGAGAAGCCGTATAAGGAGAGACTAAAGGAGCTTAATATGTATACCCTTGAGGAAAGAAGGGAGAGGGGGGACATGATAGAAACCTTTAAGTACCTCAGTGGAATCAACAAAGTCCAAGACGGTAGCATTTTTCAGAAAAAGAGACTTGCAAGAACAAGGGGACACAATTTAAAGATAGAAGGAGGGCGGTTCAGGGGCAATGTGAGGAAGTATTATTTCACAGAGAGGGTAGTGGATGCATGGAACAGCCTTCCTGAGGAGGTTGTGGGGTCTAAAACTGTGGGAGAATTTAAGAATGAATGGGACAGACATAAGGCAATTCTTGTGGGGGGTAGGAAGAAATAGGCTGTTGGTTAACTAGGATCTGCGGCCTATCCTGTAGGTAGGGAAATGGGCAGACTAGATGGGCCTAGCGGTCCTTATCTGCCGTCAAAGTCTATGTTTCTATGTTTAATGTTAAGTGTTAAGTGATGGGATGTCACAATTTGCCCCTCCATATTGCATTGACAGCTGTGGAATCTAAATGCAGTACATGTCTACACTGTAATCACGTACTGGTTTTACGGAATTAAAAAAGGGGGGTAACTACAGTACATGTTCTTCAATGAAATCAAGTGAACGCACCTGTCAGCTACAGTCCCCAGCTCCACTGACCGCAGTTCCAATTATTTTGTGTCACCTCAGTATTACAGGAGGCACAGCCATGAGAAAAGGGGAAAATTAATAAATGAAAAGGTATGCCAACTCTGACATTCCTCACTGAACATTAATACTTTCATTCTTTTTTTTTAAACACATCTTTATTAATTTTCAAATAAAAGACAAGACAAACAAAATCCTGAAATCCCAGGATACACAATCCAAAACTGATTGTGTAAACCATATACAATTTAACTATTTATATGCACAAAGAGAGTATCACCCCCTCCCATCGATTCTGACTCTATACTCAACAGCACTCCAATATAAGAGCGTCAGGCCAACCTTCTCCCCTCGTTCCCAAAAAGATCTCATGCAGCCTATCAAGTACTCTTTAGGCCACATTCGTACTGAGTTAAAGCTTATTCAGGAGGTGACACCTTTCTGCGCCCCACAGAAAGAAAGAGAATCCCCAACCCCCAGCTTCGTAGCAGACTCCACTTTTTACTAATAAGCACGTCCCAAAACCTTACAAATCCACTTACCAGCACAACCTATCCCTATAATCTCCCTAACATCTCTATATATCTGTACCCATTCTAATTCAAGTTTTCAGCTAAACACAGCCCTACAGACAGACCTGTACCTACCATGTGTCCCTTTACTGGGAATAAATTGCCTCCAATACTGCCCACCTTTTGACATATAGCCCCTTCCTCCCCTCTGAATGTAGATGTCTTTTAATCCTAATTAGGGCCCCAATAAGATCTCCCACCCAATGCTTATACACATAAAGTTGATCATCCTTCCAGTGCTGGACCACGTATGATTTAATTACAGCTGCCATCAAAGATACATGATATTTTGGTGTGACGCCCACCATTTGTGATAGATCCCCTAAAACATATATCTCTGGTGTCATGAATTCTGAATAGTCCAGCATTGGGTCCTTCCACCTTTTAATTTCACCCCGAAAGGGCAATATTTTGCTGCAGTTTCACAGCACATGTAATAGGTCCCCTCTCTCCTGTCCACATCTAAAACACAGGTCTGTCTGTCTAAGGCCTCTGTCACATAGCTTCACAGGGGAAAAATATAGATTAGAAGCAATAAAAAAATGTAGACTCCTATATGTAGGTATCACTATGTATTTGCTATTTTCCCATACGGTAGCCCAGTCAATGCTTTGAGGCACCAACCTATCATCCCAATATGGCACTGATATGGGAGAGCACGAGCCAAAAAAACTCCAATAGTATTCTGTAAACTTGCGATACAGATTTCGTTTTTGGATCGATCTCCCTCAACTCATGCCACTTAAACGAGCAGTCTGAAAGACCCCCAGTCCTCTTTAGGATCCCCTCAAGCATCCATATAAGTTGCAATCTGTGAAAGAACGGCATTCTATCGCACTGCACTGGGAGAGCTACCCTATTATCCTGGATAACATCCTTTAGATACAAGCCCGAAACCCACTTGATCCATTTCCCTTTAATTACCTTATTCCCTATGAGTAGCTTGGGGTTACCCACCAGTGGCTGTTCTTGGGCCTTCATTTGGTCCTTTTTCTGGGCCCTAGTCAGAAATGACCAACAGACCTCCGCCACCATCAAGACTGGGCTTCCCAACCTTTGTTTGAAGCAGTTAGTCATATTAGCATGTAAAGGCACTTCTGGAGAAAGCCCAACTTCCCTCATCGTTTGAGTCTCTAGATATAACCAATCCGGAACATATTGTTCTCCCTCCATACTATTGCCCCAACGAGCCATTAGACCCAGCTGTCCTGCTACATAATACAAGTGAAGATCCCTCCCAAGGAAGCAGGGAGCAGCAAATCATTATATTTTTTCCTAGGGAGTTTATCGTCCCATAAGAAATCTGAGAGTACTTTCTTAATCATTCTGAACCACTTTTTAGAGATATTATATGGAGCTAAGTACACTGGGTATAACAACCTAGGCAACAAGTTCATTTTAATAAGCCCAAGCCTAGCCATAAAATTCAGGGGCAGCTTATTCCATTTTACTAGGTCTCCCTTGATAGCTGACAACGTTCCTTCCATATTTGTTTCGGCCCTTATATAATTTTTCCTTGTGATCCAAATGCCCAGATACTTAAATTTGTCTGACATCCATTGGACTCACAGCTGAGCAAAATCTGCCATTTATATGTACGGCATCAAGGGGAGGATCTGAGTTTTAGTCAAATTTAGTTTATAATTAGAGACTCTAGCAAATCTTTCAATTAGCTCTCTAGTCCTCTCAAATCCCACCACCGGGTCTCGTAAATGCAGCAGTATATCATCCGCAAAGACTGAGAGCTTTAACTCTCTTCCCATTATCTCCACCCCCCTTATCTGTCTGTCCTTAATAATAGCTCTCAACAGGGGCTTTAAATAAATATTAAATAATATCAGAGAAAGTGGACATCCTCGACAAGTCCCATTCTCTAATTGTATTTCCTGTGAGATATAACCATTGCAAAGGACTCTTGCCGTCGGTGTGGCATATAGATTTTTAATGCCTCTAAGTAGGCCTTCTGGGAAGCCCATCCTCTCCATTGTAGCAAACAGAAAAGGATGAGAGACCCTATCGAAGGGCTTTTCTGCATCTAAGGATATTAAAGCTAGAGGTAATTGAGAGTCCACTACATAGTTCAGGATATGATGAAGCTTCCTCAGGGCATCGTGGGCTCCCCTTCCTGGCATAAATCACACTTGCTCCTGACTAATTATAGCGGGTGCTATCCACCAGATTCTATTGGCCAATATTTTGTTAGAATCTTGATATCCTGGTTCATTAATGCTATGGATCTGTAATTACCTGGTCCATCTGTAGTCTTGCCTGGTTTAGGGATTAATGTAATATAGGCCTGATAAAGGGGGAGTGAGGCACTCCTTCTTGCATTATAATATTGAAAAATTCCTGAAGTAGGGGCATTATAATGGGTATGAGGGTCTGGTAAAACTTCGCTGTAAGGCCGTCCAGCCCTGGTATCTTGCCCGCAGGTAAAGACTTGACTACCTCTGCAATCTCTGATACATCTATGGGAGCTGCTAGTTCCATGGCCTGCACGAGGTCGATCACAGGAAGAGGCACTCCTTCCAAAAAAGCCCTAATCTCTTTCTCCCCCGCCATGTTCCCAATTTGGTATAAGTTTTTGAAGTAGGATGCAAAAGTATCTGCTAGCTCCTGGGGGTCTATTATGACCTTCCCATCATACCGAATAGATGTCACCATCCTGCACACCTCCCACTCCCTTACTCTGGTTGCCAACAGGCACCCCGGAACATCTCCTTTCAAAAGATACTTAGCTTTAATCTTTTCTAACCAGAAGTCTATCTTGCCATAGATAATATCCCCCAATTCACGCCTTAAGCTTCTGAGCTCCTCATCAATTTCCTCTGTGGACCCCTCCATTGGTGTCAAATAACTAACAGCCCCTAAAATAAAATCCTCTGTTACCTTCCTCTGTCTCCTGAGCCACTCCTGTATGAAGCACTTCACAACTTGGCCAGGCCAATTTTCTGTTTAACAACGTAGGACATTTTTGCTGCAGAATTTCTATCAGAGCTTCCTCGAGTTCATCTTTAGTTGCCAGATCCACCATTAGGGAGTCGCTCAGCCTCCATCGAAATGGTCTAGGTGGTCATATTTTTGGTTCCCAGGTTAGTTTAATTGGGGAGTGATCAGAAAAAATTCTAACTTCTGTCACCAACTCCCCAATACCCACAAGTACCTCCCTATTAACTAGAAAAAAGTCAATACGAGATTAGGTTTTATGCGCCGCTGAATAAAATGTCATATTATTGCCCCCATCAGCGTGAGTTAGTATCGGGTCCACTAAAGCCGTAGTTTCTAACAGTTTATTCAGGGCAAGTTGAGCCTTCATTAGTGGCCCTTTCACCGGTGGTATCCTATCCTCCCAGTTATCCCCATATGCATTCCAATCTTCTGCTAGAATAAGCACGTGCCCCGGAAAAACAGCTATATCCCTGTCTATCGAGGCAAATAATTCCGGATTGGGGGGCATTGGACCATATATGGAAGCCACTGAGGTGGCCCTACCATATAATAAACCCAAGATATAAATCCCTCTGCCATCATTTCTTGTAACCACCTGCTCCACACTATATGAACAGGATTTCCTGATTAAAATCACTACTCCTCCTGAAGCCCACTCCTTATCTACCCCAAACACCTGCCCCACCCATAATTGCTTGAGACTATTCAGTTCCTCCATCAGTAGGTGTGTCTCTTGTAGACGACAATATAGGCTCCCAACTGGTCCAGGTGCCTCATGACTATCAGTCTTTTACATCTACCCCGAGTCCTTTAGCATTCCAAGAAATTAGTCTAACATCCACCATAAACCATGCCAGAAAATCATATTGGGACTGTTGATCCTCAAAGCCCTGACTGAGCCTGCCTCCTTTATTTCTATCCTGACAGATTCTCTCTCTTTCTGAAAATCTGCTCCCTCCCCCTATCCCCCTGCCCCTGATCCCTAGATCACTCGCCTGCTGATCCTCGGGTCATCGATGAGCTCCTTCCTAAACTACTCCCCTGCCCTTCCATGGCCTCATGCTCTTTGGAATCTATTTGTAGACATCACAAAACTGCTGCTCTACCATAGCCCCAAATAACCTACCTCCCCTTCTCCACTGATCTCTCAAAATGCCTGACCTTCCTCCCCAACTCTGCCTATAACTCCTAATAAGCCGTTCAGGAGTAACCTCCTCCACCTATCAGAAAATTACTAATCATTTTTATCTTCCTCTCAAATTGTTGGGAGACAACATATATATTAACCCTACACCCCCCCCATAATCACCTTAAGTTATAGCCTCTTCCAGTTTCTGTCCCATTGACTCTGACCTCCGCCCCCCTTCACCCAAACCACTCCACAGGCTCCTATACCACCCTTCTTTACCTTAGAGATAACCTTAAGCCATCTTTTAGTTTATTAACAGCCCCCCACCTGGGGGTGGGTTTCCCTTATAAATATTGTCAGAATCCTTGGCCCTCATCTTAACCCACTCATGAAACGCCCCCTTTATCTTTCCCCTGAACAATTGTGGTAATAGGGAGCAGTGATGATCCCTAAAAACATCAAGCAAGAGAGACCCATAACCAAAAAATTCCTTTGGGTAGCTCCTCCTAGTAGCCCGAGGGTAGGAACAGTCCTCTCCACTCAAAATACCCACCAAATCTGGCCAACCATACCCCCTTTTGCCCTTAGCTAACGCTTGTGTATACTCTTTGGATTGTCCCCTCAAGCTCTTGTCATTTAAAAAAGTGTCCCCCAGAACTGGCCCCCTTCTGCATACTCCAAAACGGAAGTCACAACCATTGTCCTTTTAATCTTCTCTCCCTATCCGTTCTACTCATCCCCACGTCCCATCCATATAATTAACAAAATCCCCCTGTCTCTTCTTGTACACCTATGTTCACCCCACTCCCACTTTCGCTCCCTTTAAAATCTCCCTCCTTCCCCAATCCAGTAATAATCTGTTTCACATCCTCTTCCTTCTTAATTAACTCTTATTGAGCCGGGTAGTATCCACGGAATTTCAGAGGTTTCACTTACCCCCTTTTCAATATCCCTTCATCACAACAACTAAATGAGGGTTCAGTTCCTACAAGTTAACTTTAAATTTAACAGGTTAACAGTTCAGCAGTCCCAGTCCAATAACTCCTCGTCTCTCTCCTGAGCATCTGGAGCAGGTCAACTCGGTGCTCTAAATAGATCCGGAAGTTCTACTCGCAGCCCTTCCATTGTATCCTTAGCCGTGAGGTATCGTTTCTCCCCAGCTTGGAGCTGAACCACCAGTGTCACAGGATACTGGAGCTGAAACTTGATTCCAGCCATATATAACTTCTTTTTGATTTCCACGTATTGTTTCTGCTTTCCTCTCACTGCAGGTGTTTGGTCTTGAAACATCCACAGGGTGGCACCATTCCACTGCACCGATTTCTTTTGCCTCGCTGCAGCTAACACAAAGACTTTTTCTTTATAGTTGAGAAAGCGCATGATGATAACTCAGGGTCTTGACCCCGGTGGTGGAACCTCTCTCAGAGCCCTATGAGCTCTCTCTAGATTATAAGTATCTCCATATGGCATGGGGCCAAACAGTTTGAGCAGCATGTCTTGAATAAACAGAACACAGTCTGATCCTTCTGCCCTCTTAGGTAGCCCTGCCAGAATCAAATTGTTCTGTCAGCTCCTCGACTCCTGATCTTCTAACCTCTCTTCCAGTTTTTTAACTTGCTTATTAACCAACACAAGCTCCTGCTCCACTACCAATACTCTTCTTTCCTGGGATGCAATCTGAGCCTCCACGTCTCCCATTCTCTGGGCTAGTGATTGCAATGCTGGCTTAACTGCTGCAAAATCCATCACTAGCCATTGTAGCAATTGTTTGATTTCCTGGATATCTCCATTATTTGATTTGACCCCCCCCTTCTTCTCCTGCCACTCCTCCTGCTCACTATGGGTGGGGGATTGGGGCTTTGGCTTTTTGGAAGCTGGGGATCTCCCCGCCAGGGGTTCCACAACTTCGGGTTCCATTTTGGCTTGAGAGTGTGGCCTAGTGCTGTTCGTGAAATCTCACCGCTTACCGCGGTTTTAAACTGGTGAATCTCCCTTTATCTTTTTAATTTGCCACCGATCAGGTCCTCTGACACCTCGCACGTCTAAGAAGGGATGTGATCAAGTAGATCAAGTTGATCCTGAAAAGAATTAAGCTTTATAAATGGCTATGGGCCTCAGAGCAGTTCAGGAAATGTCTTACTCGACTCAGCTCATCACGTGATCCCATTAATACTTTCATTCATGAATTCACTTGTATTGACAATACAGCACCAAAGTGAACACACATGTAAACACTCTGCTGACTTCCACACAGCAAGCCCATGGAAGACAATGCATCCAATGTGACCTGTTGAAGAGCGCATCCCCAGCTTCAGACAGGGACTAGTGCTGGTCTAAGAATTGTCGGTAAGTGTGCATAGGGGTCAGTGCTGCTCAAGCTTCTCTGTCCATACATGGTCTTCATTTGAAAATGGAGACAGACTTCTGCATTAAAGGAGCAGTCAGGGCTCACAACAAAGCTAACAAGCATTTTTCAATGCCGAATGTTGTCTTGCTGGCATTGGCATTGGTAGTGCCAGAGTTAGAGATGCATAATAGGAATGGCAGTGAAGTATTGAAGTAATGGCAACCCCACTCCCACCCTGTAGAGACCGACAGGCATTGGGGTGTGCCTTTGGGTCATCGACTATAATGCTCATGCTATTTTACCTCATCCCACCCTGTAGACACTGACAAATGTTGTGGTGTGCTTTGGGGTCTTTAGGCTTTATATTTACCCCATTCCATAAGGAAATACACTGAGGTGGGTGCAGTTTAGGAGAATGGGGTGAACTTTGTGGCTGAACACTGCAAGGCACACCATGATGCCTGTCATCGGCTACAGGGTGGGGGTATGGGTGGAATGCTGTAAGCATTACAGCCAATGATCCCAAGTCACATCCTTGATGCCTGCCGGTCTCTACAGGATGGGGTGCTACAGTTGGAAACCCCAACAACGTAGGCGTGTGTTGGTATTTTCACTCCAAATTTTCCACATGGACTTTTTGTGATCCACCTCATTAAAACAGCACTATCAGTTTGTTAGCTGAAAGGTGATTTTGCACAGCGGCTATGCCATTTGGCAACACAGGGACGAAAACAGTTTTTGGGCATTATGTGAAAAATGACAACTGTATTGTTCATGGGGAGATTTAAAACATGGCAACAATGAAAATCTCAAATGAAAATGTGAAAAATTGCTGAAGTCATGAGCATACATAGAAACTGCAACACACACATATCCATAACTCAATTATTTTTGGAATTTTTTTAACCACATTTTTTTTTTATTTCAATATACTTTATTGCTATATCATAAACGTCAACATCTATATAGGAAACAATTAAACAGACAGTAATAATCCCCCCTCAAAGAAAACTGTGAGAAAAGAACAATAGTCCAGTTACATTTACCCATGTATCCATCCCCGAAAACCCACCCACCCTCCACCTCACCCCTTCCCACCAGGCGTGATCATGCTCAGTTATCAATCTATAACAAAAACAAAAATTTACCCCACCAAGAGCTATCATGGTTTTTTAACCACATTTTTAACATAGGCATTTTGGGACCTCCCATCTTGAACGGTGGAACTGCAATTTTAATTTGTTCTATTTGTTCAGTGACCATGCCATTGTGCGCCACAGGTGTGAAAACACATTTATGGCAGGATGTGAAACATGACAGCTGTATTGTTCATAAGGAGGTGTGAAAAAATGCCACTGTTGAAAATGCGGCATGAAAATATTGCAAATTTGCGAAGTTACAAGGGTGCATGGAAACTGTGCAATGCACACACAGGCATTTTATGGAATTTCATCACCAAATTTTCAAGGTAGGCATTTTAGGACTTCTGCTCATAAACAGTGTCACTGTCATTTCTGAAAACTGTCCTGAAAACTGATTTCACACAGCAAGCGTGCTATTCTGACCGGACATGTGAAAACACATTTCAGCCAGGATATGTACAATGACAGCTGTACTGTTCATGAGGAGGTGTGGAAAAATGCCAATTTTGAAAATCTGGAATGAAAATATTACAAATTCATGAAGTTACAAGTGTGCATGGAAACTGCACAATGCACGCTCATAAAACAGTCATTTTTTGGACTTTTTACACCAAATTTGCAACATAGACTTTTTGAGAGCCCCCCTCATGAACAGTGACACTGTTGTTTAATTAATCAGTTTGAAAAGGTGATTCCATGCAGTGAACGAGAAATCACCTTTCAGAACTTAATAATGCCATGAAAGTGCCTGAATTCATGAGGAGGGGTCCCAGTAACCCCATGTTGAAAATGTGGTGCCAAACTTCCCAAAAATGGCTGAGATACATACCAAAGTTGAAAAAAACCCTATTTATGCCATTAAACAGCTTACCGGGATTTCTTCAGTTCATGGTTGGCTTTAAAGAGTGCAGACATGTTCCTGGTCCACCGAAGATCATTGCGTCAGACTACAAAGGTAAGTATGGGTGAGGGGGTATTGGGAGGCAGGGTGCACAGAGGGTGGGCACAGGTTGGAGGAGGGGGCAGAGAGACTGCGAGGGACCATTTTCTTTTTTACAGGTTTAAACAAAAAAAATTGAGATACAGTTTTTCCTTTTTCAGGGGATTTGGCATGCTTGGGTGGGCTCCCAGTGTGCCCCCTAAGTGTTTTGGAGGGATGCTGTAGCCGATGGGGGATTGGGCACCCCAATCAGCACATATTGAATGGGGGGACAAGAGTCAAGGGGGATTGGGCACCCTCTCGGCACACAATAAAAGTGAGGGGGACATTATGCCAACAGGGAGTAGACTCCCCCATTGGCAAAAGGAATGAGGAAGAGGGATTAAAGTCGACGGGGATTGGGCCCTCCGTCGGCAAAGAAAGACTGTTGGGGGTGCATGATGCTGAGGGGGATTGGGCACCCCCTCAGCAGACATTTTAAATGGGAGGGGGTCAATATGCCAACAAGGAGTGGGCTCCTCCATTGGCACTGTGACAGGTGGAAGCGGCAGTTACTGCCGCCATGTTGTGTGCATGTTGGGAGGCATGTTGTGGTCATGCTGCATGAGAGCTTCTCTGTCATTGCAGCTGGCCTTTTCTTAGATCTGGTGGCCATGTTAGGGATGGATGATGTCAGCGCCTGCTGCTGGCTTATTGGGGAATGATGGATGCACCTACTGATGCATGCCCTGCATTCTCCCAATAGTGACCGTGCCTTCAAATCTGCTATTACCTCAAAATGTTGGCAGGCGCACAAGCACGAGCCAACATAATAAAAATGTTCTCATTCTCCTTCTGAGACTGCTAATGGCTGATCCTCAATGGTATGATCAGCTAAGAACCTGGAAAAAGAAAGACAAAGAGACACACACACACACACACACACACACACACACACTTACTTTAAGTGGATATCTGCTCTTTGACAGTGTCCCTACTCACGCAGGAAGAGTCTCCTCACCAGCATAGGATGGTAATACAACACAGTTTTATTTTGGGGGTTAATTTGTGACATGTAGTTTGAGTCTGTCACAATGGAGGTGTTATGCACTGCCAAACAATTGATTTCCGCAGTCAGTGCCTCAACATTTTCCTTGATACATTTTTTACAGTTAAGATTCCATTCATTTTTGTTGTGCTGTAATTGGTTTTAATGTTTCATACTTTACAGTTAGATTCTAAAGTAGTGTTCATTCCCTATTTTTTCACCTGCCACTTCCTATCATCTTTCATAAGGTTTGCATAAATAAATGTTTGACACATCTGCATGCATGTTGAACAGCTAATTACATTTATTTAATTATGTGGTTAAAAAGCATATATCACTTAGGAATTACAAAAATATTTCTGTTTAAAGACATGTTTAACAAGAACAAGACAGTCCTAATTTCACCATTTATTTAATCTGCTCACTAACTTTATATATACCTTACTTATAGTGCCATGAAATGTCTCATCCATCTTTTAAAATGAAATGTATACTTTTTTTTTACCATAAGCAGAAAAAACAAAACAAACACCAAATTCAATCTGCTTGTGCTTGTTTGTTCAAATATTAATTATGGGGCATTGGAAGTTGTGTGCTGTCCTGACCCCACCTTCATAGAACAGAAGCCATTGCCCTTCTGAAGCTGCTGTCTATCTTTGCAGCACCAGTTTAAACAATCAAATACGTGTTCATCTGAGGCCAGCACAGCAGCTCTCATTCCCCATCTGTCAGTGTTGCACTGAGTGGAGTCCTCCAAATAACAAAAGTTGCATTTAGCTGTAAGTTGCCTCAAGCTGTTTGAATTTAGCTGTCTGAGAGGAGAGGAGAGGAGAGGAGAGGAGAGAGTTAAGCCTTACTGATGTATGTATGTCCAGAATTACGGTGTTTTAATTATGTCCACAGCCTAGGGGTTAAATGCTAGCTATTTAATGTGTTCTTGTCACAGCCCAGGGTGAGGCAATGTGAAGACCGTGGGGAGGAAATGAGAGAACCAAGGGCAGTACCATGGATTGTGCTGAGAGTTTACAAACATTGTGTGGACAACTGAGTTCTTGCAAAAGATGTAGAACTGCAGTTGCAAATAAAGGACAGTACTCTGTTAGAGAGCAGAGTTCTAATGAGCTGCTTCTGAAACCGTGGACAAGTTCCTATTGTTTAGTAATTACATTACACTACTTAGGTGCATCTCTTGCATTCATTTCTAGAAGAATATCGCTAGGGGGGATCACCTCCAGAAGGAGGGAAGTGATACTCCCTCTGTATAACTGCTTGGTGAGGCCGCACCTTGAGTACTGCGTGCAGTTTTGGAGGCCACACTTAAAGAGGGACATTAACCTCCTGGAGAGGGTCCAGAGGAGGGCAACCAAAATGATTTGGGGCTCGGGGACAGGACCTATGAGGAGAGGCTCAAGAGCTAAATATGTACACATTGGAAGAGAGAAGAGACCGGGGACATGATAGAGGTCTTCAGGTACATGAAGAGGGTAAATAGGGAGGAACAGTCAGAGTGTTCTCAAGGAAGGAAGAGGGCCACTAGAGGCATGGGTGGAAGCTGGAGGGGGGAAGATTCAGGGGAAAAAGGAGGAGGTGCTACTTCATTGAGAGGGTGGTGGAGCCATGGAATGCACTGCCTAGGGGGCTGGTGGAGGCAGAGACGGTGGAGGGGTTCAAGAGGGGCTGGGACAGGTACAAGGGAAGGGTTCTGGAAGCAAAATCCAATGCAGCAAGAATATCCAGAACTAGGAAGGGAGAAGCCAGAGAAGGCGAGGGGGACAGCAAGATCAGCACCCAAGGTGGGGGCTGACCAAACAAGCAGACACGAAAGACTATTAGGCCTATTCTGCTGGCATTTTAGTATGTTAGTAAAAAAAAAGAAAGCTGTTAAGTGGGAATCAGTTCATTACTGGCTACCAGTAACATATTCATATGACAATGCAGTATACTGGAGTGAAATGTGACAGCAATGGGAGAGAAAGATCTAGCGTATACAGTAGGTATTATTTTTCCCTTTTCTCCTCACATCATACGCCGTTTGTGTTGTTGCAGTCCATGACTGATCCTTGCTCCTATGCACCAGATTGCATGAATAATTGACTCTCTGAAGCCCCAAATTGACAACCCCAGTTACAAAAAAACACACCAAAGCATAAAAAGTACCTCAATGTGATTTCCCATGGTTGCCAGTACATCTATTCACTATGACAGCAAACAGAGTGTCAGGTAAAACTGCACAGCATTCATCCTGAAAACAACAAAATCCAAAAAACCTTGCATTTGTTTCCAGCAGTGTCACCCTACCCAGTCATCCCAATAGTAATCTGCATCGGGTGAGTCCTGTGCAATAGTATAATGCTATACAAGACATGCTAGACATGCTTCGACTTTCACAGCGCTGCATGTCACCCTACCCAGTCATCCCAATAGTAATCTGCTTCGGGTGAGTCCTGTGCAATAGTATAATGCTATACAAGACATGCTAGACATGCTTCGACTATGGCAGCACTGCGTGTCACCCTACCCAGTCATCCCAATAGTAATCTGCATCGGGTGAGTCCTGTGCAATAGTATAACGCTATACAAGATATGCTAGACATGCTTTGACTATCACAGCGCTGCATGTCCTCCTACCCAGTCATCCCAATTGTAATCTGCATCGGGTGAATTCTGTGCAATAGTATAACGCTATACAAGACATGCTAGGCATGCTCCGACTATGGCAGCGCTGCGTGTCACCCTACCCAGTCATCCCAATAGTAATCTGTGTCGGTTGAGTCCTGTGCAATAGTATAATGCTATACAAGACATGCTAGACATGCTTCAACTATGGCAGCGCTGCGTGTCACCCTACCCAGCCATCCCAATAGTAATCTGCATTGGGTGAGTCTTGTGCAATAGTATAACACTACACAAGACACACTAGACATGCTTCAACTGTGACAGTGCTGCGTGTCACCCTACCCAGTCATCCCAAAAGTAATCTGTGTCGGTTGAGTCCTGTGCAATAGCATATTGCTACATAAGACACGCTAGACATGCTTTGACTATGACAGCGCTGTGTATCACCCAACCAGGCCATCCCAATAGTAATCTGTGTCGGTTGAGTCCTGTGCAATAGTATAATGCTATACAAGACATGCTAGACATGCTTCAACTATGGCAGCGCTGCGTGTCACCCTACCCAGCCATCCCAATAGTAATCTGCATTGGGTGAGTCTTGTGCAATAGTATAACACTACACAAGACACACTAGACATGCTTCAACTGTGACAGCGCTGCGTGTCACCCTACCCTTTCAACCCAATAGTAATCTGCATAGTGTTAGTCCTGTGCAATAGTATAACACTATACAAGATATGCTAGACATGCTTAGACTATGACAGCACTGCGTGTCACCCTACCCTGTCATCCCAATAGCAATCTGCATCGGGTGAGTCCTGTGCAATAGCATAACGCTACACAAGTCATGATAGACATGCTTCGACTATGACAGCCCTGCGTGTCACCCTACCGAGTCATCCGAATAGTAATCTGCATCGGTGAGTCCTGTGCAATAGTATAACGCTAAACAAGACACGCTAGACATGCTTTGACTATGACAGCGCTGCGTGTCCCCTACCCAGTCATCCCAATTGTAATCTGCATCAGGTGAATTCTGTGCAATAGTATAATGGTATACAAGACATGCTAGACATGCTCCAACTATGACAGCGCTGAGTGTCACCCTACCAAGTCATCCCAATAGTTATCTGCAATGGGTGAGTCCTGTGCAATAGTATAACGCTATACAAGACATGCTAGACATGCTTCGACTTTCACAGCACTGCATGTCACCCTACCCAGTCATCCCAAATGTAATCTGCATCGGGTGAATTCTGTGCAATAGTATAATGCTATACAAGACATGATAGACATGCTCCGACTATGGCAGCTGTGCATGTCACCCTACCCAGTCATCCCAATAGTAATCTGTGTCGGTTGAGTCCTGTGCAATAGTATAATGCCATACAAGACATGCTAGACATGCTTTAACTATGGCAGCGCTGCATGTCACCCTACCCAGCCATCCCAATAGTAATCTGCATTGGGTGAGTCTTGTGCAATAGTATAACACTACACAAGACACACTAGACATGCTTCAACTGTAACAGCGCTCCGTGTCACCCTACCCTTTCATCCCAATAATAACATGCATAGTGTTAGTCCTGTGCAATAGTATAACACTATACAAGAAATGCTAGACATGCTTTGACTATGACAGCGCTGCGTGTCACACTACCCAGTCATCCCAATAGTAATCTGCATCAGGTGAGTACTGTGCAATAGTATAATGCTATACAAGACATGCTAGACATGCTTTGACTATGACAGCGCTGTGTGTCCCCCTACCGAGTCATCCCAAAAGTAATCTGCGTCGGGTGAGTCCTGTGCAATAGTATAATGCTATACAAGACATGCTAGACATGCTTCAACTATGGCAGCACTGAGTGTCACCCTACCCAGCCATCCCAATAGTAATCTGCATTGGGTGAGTCTTGTGCAATAGTATAACACTACACAAGACACACTAGACATGCTTCAACTCTGACAGCGCTGTGTGTCACCCTACCCAGCCATCCCAATAGTAATCTGCATTGGGTGAGTCTTGTGCAATAGTATAATGCTACACAAGACATTTTAGACATGCTTTGACTATGACAGCGCTGTGTGTCCCCCTACCCAGTCATCCCAATAAAATCTGCATCGGGTGAGTCCTGTGCAATAGCATCATGCTACATAAGACACGCTAGACATGCTTTGACTATGACAACGCTGTGTGTCACCCAACCAAGCCATCCCAATAGTAATCTGTGTCGGTTGAGTCCTGTGCAATAGTATTATGCTATACAAGACATGCTAGACATGCTTCAACTATGGCAGTGCTGCGTGTCACCCTACCCAGCCATCCCAATAGTAATCTGCATTGGGTGAGTCTTGTGCAATAGTATAACACTACACAAGACACACTATACATGCTTCAACTGTGACAGCGCTGCGTGTCACCCTACCCTTACATCCCAATAGTAATCTGCATAGTGTTAGTCCTGTGCGATAGTATAACACTATACAAGATATGCTAGACATGCTTAGACTATGACAGCACTGCGTGTCCCCCTACCCAGTCATCCCAATTGTAATCTGCATCGGGTGAATTCTGTGCAATAGTATAATGCTATACAATACATGCTAGACATGCTCCGACTATGACAGCGCTGCGTGTCACCCTACCGAGTCATCCCAATAGTAATCTGCATCGGGTGAGTCCTGTGCAATAGTATAATGCTATACAAGACATGGTAGACATGCTTCCACTTTCACAGCGCTGCGTGTAACCCTACCCAGTCATCCCAATTGTAATCTGCATTGGGTGAATTCTGTGCAATAGTATAATGCTATACAAGACATGCTAAACATGCTCCGACTATGGCAGCGCTCAGTGTCACCCTACCCAGTCATCTCAATAGTAATCTGTGTCGGTTGAGTCCTGTGCAATAGTATAATGCTATACAAGACATGCTAGACATGCTTCAACTATGGCAGCGCTGTGTGTCACCCTACCCAGCCATCCCAATAATAATCTGCATTGGGTGAGTCTTGTGCAATAGTATAACACTACACAAGACACACTAGACATGCTTCAACTGTGACAGCGCTATGTGTCACCCTACCCTTTCATCCCAATAGTAATCTGCATAGTGTTAGTCCTGTGCAATAGTATAACACTATACAAGATATGCTAGACATGCTTAGACTATGACAGCGCTGCGTGTCACCCTACCCAGTCATCCCAATAGTAATCTGCATCGGGTGAGTCCTGTGCAATAGTATAAGGATATACAAGACCTGCTAGACATGCTTAGATTATGACAGTGCTGTGTGTCCCCCTACCTAGTCATCCCAACAGTAATCTGCGTTGGGTGAGTCCTGTGCAATAGCATAATGCTACATAAGAAACGCTAGACATGCTTTGACTATGACAGCGCTGTGTGTCACCCAACCAAGCCATCTCAATAGTAATCTGTGTCGGTTGAGTCCTCTGCAATAGTATAATGCTATACAAGACATGCTAGACATGCTTCAACTATGGCAGCACTGCGTGTCACCCTACCCAGCCATCCCAATAGTAATCAGCATTGGGTGAGTCTTGTGCAATAGTATAACACTACACAAGACACACTAGACATGCTTCAACTATGACAGCGCTGTGTGTCATCCTACCCAGCCATCCCAATAGTAATCTGCGTTGGGGAGTTTTGTGCAATAGTATAATGCTACACAAGACAAACTAGACATGCTATGACTATGACAGCGCTGTGTATCCCCCTATCCAGTCTTCCCAATAGTAATCTGCGTCCGGTGAGACCTGGGCAATAGCATAATGCTACATAAGACACACTAGACATGCTTTGACTATGACAGCGCTGTGTGTCACCCAACAAAGCCATCCCAAAAGTAATCTGCATTGGGTGAGTCCTGTGCAATAGTATAACGCTATACAAGACATGCTAGACATGCTTTGACTATGACAGCGCTGCGTGTCCCCCTACCCAGTCATCCCAATTGTAATCTGCATCGGGTGAATTCGGTGCAATAGTATAATGCTATACAAGACATGCTAGACATGCTTCGACTATGACAGCACTGCGTGTCACCCTACCCAGTCATCCCAATAGTAATCTGCATCGGGTGAGCCCTGTGCAATAGTATAACGCTATACATGGCATGCTAGACATGCTTTGAATATGACAGCACTGCATGTCACCCTACCCAGTCATCCCAATAGTAATCTGCATCGGGTGAGTCCTGTGCAATAGTATAATGCTATACAAGACATGCTAGACATGCTTTGACTATGACAGTGCTGCATGTCACTTGACCTTGTCGTACCAATAGTAATCTGCATTAGGTTAGTCCTTTGCAACAGTATAATGCTATACAAGACACGCTAGACATGCCTTGACTATGACAGCACTGCATGTCACACTACCCATCCATCCCAATAGTTATCTGCATCGGGTGAGTCCTGTGCAATAGTTTAACGCTATACAAGACATGCTAAACAAGCTTCAACTATGGCAGCGCTGTGTGTCACCCTAACCTTTCATCCCAATAGTAATCTGCATCGTGTTAGTCCTGTGCAATAGTATAACACTATACAAGATTTGCTAGATATGCTTAGACTATGACAGCGCTGCGTGTCACCCTACCCTGTCATCCCAATAGCAATCTGCATCGGGTGAGTCCTCTGCAATAGTATAATGCTATACAAGACACGCTAGACATGCTTTGATTATGACAGCGCTGCGTGTCCCCCGACCCAGTCATCCCAATAGTAATCTGTGTCGGTTGAGTCCTGTGCAATAGTATAATGCTATACAAGACATGCTAGACATGCTTCAACTATGGCAGCACTGCGTGTCACCCTACCCAGCCATCCCAATAGTAATCTGCATTGGGTGAGTCTTGTGCAATAGTGTAACACTACACAAGACACACTAGACATGCTTCAACTATGACAGCACTTTGTGTCACCCTACCCAGCCATCCCAATTGTAATCTGCGTTGGGTGAGTCTTGTGCAATAGTATAATACTACATAAGACATACTAGACATGCTTTGACTATGACAGCGCTGTGTGTCCCCCTACCCAGTCATCCCAATAGTAATCTGCGTCGGGTGAGTCCTGTGCAATAGCATCATGCTACATAAGACACGCTAGACATGCTTTGACTATGACAGCGCTGTGTGTCACCCAACCAAGCCATCCCAATAGTAATCTGTGTCGGTTGAGTCCTGTGCAATAGTATAATGCTATACAAGACATGCTAGACATGCTTCAACTATGGCAGCGCTGCGTGTCACCCTACCCAGCCATCCCAATAGTAATCTGCATTGTGTGAGTCTTGTGCAATAGTATAACACTACACAAGACACACTAGACATGCTTCAACTGTGACAGCACTGCATGTCACCCTACCCTTTCATCCCAATAGTAATCTGCATAGTGTTAGTCCTGGGCAATAGTATAACACTATACAAGATATGCTAGACATGCTTAGACTATGACAGCGCTGCGTGTCACCCTACCCTGTCATCCCAATAGCAATCGGCATCGGATGACTCCTGTGCAATAGTATAATGCTACACAAGTCATAAAAGACATGTTTCGACTATGACAGCGCTGCGTGTCACCCTACCGAGTCATCCGAATAGTAATCTGCATCGGGTGAGTCCTGTGCAATAGTATAACGCTATACAAGACACGCCAGACATGCTTTGAAGATGACAGCGCTACGTGTCCCCCTACTCAGTCATCCCAATTGTAATCTGCATCGGGTGAATTCTGTGCAATAGTATAATGCTATACAAGACATGCTAGACATGCTTCGACTTTCACAGCGCTGCATGTCACCCTACCCAGTCATCAAAATAGTAATTTGCATCGGGTGAGTACTGTGCAATAGTATAATGCTATACAAGACATGATAGACATGCTTTGACTATGACAGTGCTGCATGTCACCCGACCTTGTCGTCCCAATAGTAATCTGCATCAGGTTAGTCCTTTGCAATAGTATAATGCTATACAAGACACGCTAGAAATCCTTTGACTATGACAGCACTGCATGTCACCCTACCCATCCATCCCAATAGTTATCTGCATCAGGTGAGTCCTGTGCAATAGTATAACGCTACACAAGACATGCTAGACATGCTTTGACTATGACAGCACTGCGTGTCCTCCTACCCAGTCATCCCAATTGTAATCTGGATCGGGTAAATTCTGTGCAATAGTATAATGCTACACAAGACATGCTAGACATGCTCTGACTATGACAGCGCTACGTGTCACCCTACCCAGTCATCCCAATAGTAATCTGCATCGGGTGAGTCCTGGCCAATAGTATAATGCTATACAAGACACGCTAGACATGCTTTGACTATGACAGCGCTGTGTGTCCCCCTACCCAGTCATCCCAATAGTAATCTGTGTCAGGTGAGTCCTGTACTATAGCATCATGCTACATAAGACACGCAAGACATGCTTTGACTATGACAGCGCTGTGTGTCTCCCAACCAAGCCACCCCAATAGTAATCTGTGTCAGTTGAGTCCCGTGCAATAGTATAATGCTAAACAAGACATGCTAGACATGCTTCAACTATGGCAGGGCTGCGTGTCACACTACCCAGCCATCCCAATAGTAATCTGTGTTATGTGAGTCTTGTGCAATAGTATAACACTACACAAGACACACTAGACATGCTTAAACTATGACAGCGCTGTGTGTCACCCTAGCCAGCCATCCCAATAGTAATCTGCGTTTGGTGAGTCTTGTGGAATAGTATAATGCTACATAAGACACGCTAGACATGCTTTGACTGTGACAGCGCTGTGAGTCACCCAACCATGCCATCCCAATAGTAATCTGTGTCGGTTGAGTCCTGTGCAATAGTTTAATGCTATACAAGACATGCTAGCAAGCTTAAACTATGGCAGCGCTGTGTGTCACCCTAACCTTTCATCCTAATAGTAATCTGCATCGTGTTAGTCCTGTGCAATAGTATAACACTATACAAGATATGCTAGACATGCTTAGACTATGACAGCGCTGCATGTCACCCTACCCTGTCATCCCAATAGCAATCTGCATAGGGTGAGTCCTGTGCAATAGTATAACGCTATACAAGACATGCTAGACATGCTTCGACTATGACAGCGCTGCGTGTCACCCTACCCAGTCATCCCAATAGTAATCTGCATCGGGTGAGTCCTGGCCAATAGTATAATGCTATACAAGACACGCTAGACATGCTTTGACTATGACAGCGCTGTGTGTCCCCCTACCCAGTCATCCCAATAGTAATCTGTGTCAGGTGAGTCCTGTACTATAGCATCATGCTACATAAGACACGCAAGACATGCTTTGACTATGACAGTGCTGTGTGTCTCCCAACCAAGCCACCCCAATAGTAATCTGTGTCAGTTGAGTCCCGTGCAATAGTATAATGCTAAACAAGACATGCTAGACATGCTTCAACTATGGCAGCGCTGCGTGTCACAGTACCCAGCCATACCAATAGTAATCTGTGTTGGGTGAGTCTTGTGCAATAGTATAACACTACACAAGACACACTAGACTTGCTTCAACTATGACAGCGCTGTGTGTCACCCTACCCAGCCATCCCAATAGTAATCTGCATTGGGTGAGTCTTGTGGAATAGTTTCATGCTACACAAGACATGCTAGACATGCTTTGACTATGACAGCACTGTGTGTCCCCCTACCCAGTCATCCCAACAGTAATCTGCGTCGGGTGAGTCCTGAGCAATAGCATAATGCTACAAAAGACACGCTAGACATGCTTTGACTGTGACAGCGCTGTGAGTCACCCAACCATGCCATCCCAATAGTAATCTGTGTCGGTTGAGTCCTGTGCAATAGTTTAATGCTATACAAGACATGCTAGCAAGCTTAAACTATGGCAGCGCTGTGTGTCACCCCTAACCTTTCATCCTAATAGTAATCTGCATCGTGTTAGTCCTGTGCAATAGTATAACACTATACAAGATATGCTAGACATGCTTAGACTATGACAGCGCTGCATGTCACCCTACCCTGTCATCCCAATAGCAATCTGCATAGGGTGAGTCCTGTGCAATAGTATAACGCTATACAAGACATGCTAGACATGCTTCGACTATGACAGCGCTGCGTGTCACCCTACCCAGTCATCCCAATAGTAATCTGCATCGGGTGAGTCCTGTGCAATAGTATAATGATATACAAGACCTGCTAGACATGCTTTGATTATGACAGTGCTGTGTGTCCCCCTACCTAGTCATCCCAATAGTAATCTGCGTCGGGTGAGTCCTGTGCAATAGTATAATGCTACATAAGACACTCTAGACATGCTTTGACTATGACAGCGCTGTGTGTCACCCAACCAAGCCATCTCAATAGTAATCTGTGTCGGTTGAGTCCTGTGCAATAGTATAATGCTATACAAGACATGCTAGACATGCTTCAACTATGGCAGCACTGCGTGTCACCCTACCCAGCCATCCCAATAGTAATCAGCATTGGGTGAGTCTTGTGCAATAGTATAACACTACTCAAGACACACTAGACATGCTTCAACTATGACAGCGCTGTATGTCATCCTACCCAGCCATCCCAATAGTAATCTGCGTTGGGGGAGTCTTGTGCAATAGTATAATGCTACAAGACAAACTAGACATGCTATGACTATGACAGCGCTGTGTATCCCCTATCCAGTCATCCCAATAGTAATCTGCGTCGGGTGAGTCCTGTGCAATTGCATAATGCTACATAAGACACACTAGACATGCTTTGACTATGACAGCGCTGCGTGTCACCCAACAAAGCCATCCCAAAAGTAATCTGCATTGGGTGAGTCCTGTGCAATAGTATAACGCTATACAAGACATGCTAGACATGCTTTGACTATGACAGCGCTGCGTGTCCCCCTACCCAGTCATCCCAATTGTAATCTGCATCGGGTGAATTCTGTGCAATAGTATAATGCTATACAAGACATGCTAGACATGCTCCGACTATGACAGCACTGCGTGTCACCCTACCCAGTCATCCCAATAGTAATCTGCATCGGGTGAGCCCTGTGCAATAGTATAACGCTATACATGACATGCTAGACATGCTTTGAATATGACAGCACTGCATGTCACCCTACCCAGCCATCCCAATAGTTATCTGCATCGGGTGAGTCCTGTGCAATAGTATAACGCTATAAAAGACATGGTAGACATGCTTTGACTTTCACTGCGCTGCATGTCACCCTACCCAGTCATCCCAATAGTAATCTGCATCGGGTGAGTCCTGTGCAATAGTATAATGCTATACAAGACATGCTAGACATGCTTTGACTATGACAGTGCTGCATGTCACTTGACCTTGTCGTACCAATAGTAATCTGCATCAGGTTAGTCCTTTGCAATAGTATAATGCTATACAAGACACGCTAGACATGCTTTGACTATGACAGCACTGCATGTCACCCTACCCATCCATCCCAATAGTTATTTGCATCAGGTGAGTCCTGTGCAATAGTATAACGCTATACAAGACATGCTAGACAAGCTTCAACTATGGCAGCGCTGTGTGTCACCCTAACCTTTCATCCCAATAGTAATCTGCATCGTGTTAGTCCTGTGCAATAGTATAACACTATACAAGATTTGCTAGACATGCTTAGACTATGACAGCGCTGCATGTCACCCTACCCTGTCATCCCAATAGCAATCTGCATCGGGTGAGTCCTCTGCAATAGTATAATGCTATACAAGACACGCTAGACATGCTTTGATTATGACAGCGCTGCATGTCCAGCGACCCAGTCATCCCAATAGTAATCTGTGTCGGTTGAGTCCTGTGCAATAGTATAATGCTATACAAGACATGCTAGACATGCTTCTACTATGGCAGCACTACGTCTCACCCTACCCAGCCATCCCAATAGTAATCTGCATTGTGTGAGTCTTGTGCAATAGTGTAACACTACACAAGACACACTAGACATGCTTCAACTATGACAGCACTTGTGTCACCCTACCCAGCCATCCCAATTGTAATCTGCGTTGGGTGAGTCTTGTGCAATAGTATAATACTACATAAGACATACTAGACATGCTTTGACTATGACAGTGCTGTGTGTCCCCCTACCCAGTCATTCCAATAGTAATCTGCGTCGGGTGAGTCCTATGCAATAGCATCATGCTACGTAAGACACGCTAGACATGCTTTGACTATGACAGCGCTGTGTGTCAACCAACCACACCATCCCAATAGTAATCTGTGTCGGTTGAGTCCTCTGCAATGGTATAATGCTATACAAGACATGCTCGACATGCTTCAACTATGGCAGCGCTGCGTGTCACCCTACCCAGCCATCCCAATAGTAATCTGCATTGGGTGAGTCTTGTGCAATAGTATAACACTACACAAGACACACTAGACATGCTTCAACTGTGACAGCACTGCATGTCACCCTACCCTTTCATCCCAATAGTTATCTGCATAGTGTTAGTCCTGGGCAATAGTATAACACTATACAAGATATGCTAGACATGCTTAGACTATGACAGCGCTGCGTGTCACCCTACCCTGTCATCCCAATAGCAATTGGCATCGGATGACTCCTGTGCAATAGCATAATGCTACACAAGTCATAAAAGACATGCTTCGACTATGACAGCGCTTCGTGTCACCCTACTGAGTCATCCGAATAGTAATCTGCATCGGGTGAGTCCTGTGCAATAGTATAACGCTATACAAGACACGCTAGACATGCTTTGAAGATGACAGCACTGCGTGTCCCCCTAACCAGTCATCCCAATTGTAATCTGCATCGGGTGAATTCTGTGCAATAGTATAATGCTATACAAGACATGCTAGACATAGCCTCGACTTTCCTGGCTGCATGTCACCCTACCAGTCATCAAAATAGTAATTTGCATCGGTGAGTACTGTGCAATAGTATAATGCTATACAAGACATGCTAGACATGCTTTGACTATGACAGTGCTGCATGTCACCCGACCTTGTCGTCCCAATAGTAATCTGCATCAGGTTAGTCCTTTGCAATAGTATAATGCTATACAAGACCGCTAGAAATGCTTTGACCATGACAGCACTGCATGTCACCCTACCCATCCATCCTAATAGTTATCTGCATCAGGTGAGTCCTGTGCAATAGTATAACGCTACACAAGACATGCTAGACATGCTTTGACTATGACAGCACTGCGTGTCTGCCTACCCAGTCATCCCTATTGTAATCTGGATCGGGTAAATTCTGTGCAATAGTATAATGCTACACAAGACATGCTAGACATGCTCCGACTATGACAGCGCTACGTGTCACCCTACCCAGTCATCCCAATAGTAATCTGCATCGGGTGAGTCCTGGCCAATAGTATAATGCTATACAAGACACGCTAGACATGCTTTGACTATGACAGCGCTGTGTGTCCCCCTACCCAGTCATCCCAATAGTAATCTGTGTCAGGTGAGTCCTGTACTATAGCATCATGCTACATAAGACACGCAAGACATGCTTTGACTATGACAGCGCTGTGTGTCTCCCAACCAAGCCACCCCAATAGTAATCTGTGTCAGTTGGTCCCGTGCAGCCAGTATAATGCTAAACAAGACATGCTAGACATGCTTTAACTATGGCAGGGGCCATGGTCACACTACCCAGCCATCCCAGTAGTAATTCAGTTGGGTGAGTCTTGTGCAATAGTATAACACTACACAAGACACACTAGACATGCTTCAACTATGACAGCGCTGTGTGTCACCCTACCCAGCCATCCCTATAGTAATCTGCGTTGGGTGAGTCTTGTGGAATAGTTTAATGCTACACAAGACATGCTAGACATGCTTTGACTATGACAGCACTGTGTGTCCCCTACCCAGTCATCCCAATAGTAATCTGCATCGGGTGAGACCTGTGTCATAGCATCATGCTACATAAGACACGCTAGACATGCTTTGACTATGTCAGCGCTGTGTATCACCCAACCAAGCCATCCCAATAGTAATCTGTGTCGGTTGAGTCCTGTGCAATAGTATAATGCTATACAAGACATGCTAGACATGCTTCAACTATTGCAACGCTGCGTGTCACCCTACCCAGCCATCCCAATAGTAATCTGCTTTGGGTGAGTCTTGTGCAATAGTATAACACTACACAAGACACACTAGACATGCTTCAACTGTGACAGCGCTATGTGTCACCCTACCCTTTCAACCCAATAGTAATCTGCAAAGTGTTAGTCCTGTGCAATAGTATAACACTATACAAGATATGCTAGACATGCTTAGACTATGACAGCACTGCGTGTCACCCTACCCTGTCATCCCAATAGCAATCTGCATCGGGTGAGTCCTGTGCAATAGCATAACGCTACACAAGTCATGATAAACATGCTTCGACTATGACAGCCCTGCGTGTCACCCTACCGAGTCATCCGAATAGTAATCTGCATCGGGTGAGTCCTGTGCAATAGTATAACGCTATACAAGACACGCTAGACATGCTTTGACTATGACAGCGCTGCGTGTCCCCTACCCAGTCATCCCAATTGTAATCTGCATCGGGTGAATTCTGTGCAATAGTATAATGGTATACAAGACATGCTAGACATGCTCCAACTATGACAACGCTGCGTGTCACCCTACCAAGTCATCCCAATAGTTATCTGCATCGGGTGAGTCCTGTGCAATAGTATAACGCTATACAAGACATGCTAGACATGCTTCGACTTTCACAGCGCTGCATGTCACCCTACCCAGTCATCCCAAATGTAATCTGCATCGGGTGAATTCTGTGCAATAGTATAAGGCTATACAAGAAATGCTAGACATGCTTAGACTATGACAGCGCTGCGTGTCACACTACCCAGTCATCCCAATAGTAATCTGCATCAGGTGAGTCCTGTGCAATAGTAAATACCATACAAGACAAGCAGACATGCTTTTGACTATGACAGCGCTGTGTGTCCCCTACCCAGTCATCCCAAAAGTAATCGCGCCGGTGAGTCCTGTGCAATAGTATAGTGCTATACAAGACATGCTAGACATGCAACAATATGGCAGCGCTGCGTGTCACCCTACCCAGCCATCCCAATAGTGATCTGCATTAGGTGAGTCATGCAATAGTATAACACTACACAAGACACACTAGACATGCTTCAACTATGACAGCGCTGTGTGTCACCCTACCCAGCCATCCCAATAGTAATCTGCGTTGGGTGAGTCTTGTGCAATAGTATAATGCTACACAAGACATTTTAGACATGACTTTGACTATGACAGCGCTGTGTGTCCCCCTACCCAGTCATCCCAATAAAAATCTGCATCGGGTGAGTCCTGTGCAATAGCATCATGTTACATAAGACACGCTAGACATGCTTTGACTAAGACAACGCTGTGTGTCACCCAACCAAGCCATCCCAATAGTAATCTGTGTCGGTTGAGTCCTGTGCAATAGTATTATGCTATACAAGACATGCTAGACATGCTTCAACTATGGCAGCGCAGCGTGTCACCCTACCCAGCCATCCCACTAGTAATCTGCATTGGGTGAGTCTTGTGCAATAGTATAACACTACACAAGACACACTATACATGCTTCAACTGTGACAGCGCTACGTGTCACCCTAACCTTACATCCCAATAGTAATCTGCATAGTGTTAGTCACCAATGCGATAGTATAACACTTACAAGGCGATAAATAGACATGTTGTACTGCGACAGCACTGCGTGTCCCCCTACCCAGTCATCCCAATTGTATCTGCATCGGTGAATTCTGTGCAATAGTATAATGCTAGACAATACATGCCAGACATGCTCCGACTATGACAGCGCTGTGTGTCACCCTACCGAGTCATCCCAATAGTAATCTGCATCGGGTGAGTCCTGTGCAATAGTATAAAGCAATACAAGACATGGTAGACATGCTTCGACTTTCACAGTGCTGCGTGTAACCCTACCCAGTCATCCCAATAGTGATCTACATCGGGTGAGTCCTGTGCAATAGTATAACGCTACACAAGACACGCTAGACATGCTTTGACTATCACAGCGCTGCATGTCCCCTACCCAGTCATCCCAATTGTAATCTGCATCGGGTGAATTCTGTGCAATAGTATAATGCTATACAAGACATGCTAAACATGCTCCGACTATGGCAGCGCTGCATGTCACCCTACCCAGTCATCCCAATAGTAATCTGTGTCGGTTGAGTCCTGTGCAATAGTATAATGCTATACAAGACATGCTAGACATGCTTCAACTATGGCGCGTTGCTGTGTCACCCCACCTACCATCCCAATAATAATCTGCATTGGGTGAGTCTTGTGCAATAGTATAACACTACACAAGACACACTAGACATAAGCTTCAACTGTGACAGCGCGGCATGTCACCCTACCCTTTCATCCCAATGGTAATCTGCATATGTTAGTCCCAGCAATAGCATAACACTATACAAGATATGCTGAACATGCTAGACTATGACAGCGCTGCGTGTCACCCTACCCAGTCATCCCAATAGTAATCTGCATCTGGTGAGTCCTGTGCAATAGTATAAGGATATACAAGACCTGCTAGACATGCTTTGATTATGACATTGCTGTGTGTCCCCCTACCTAGACATCCCAACAGTAATCTGCGTTGGGTGAGTCCTGTGCAATAGCAAAATGCTACATAAGAAACGCTAGACATGCTTTGACTATGACAGCGCTGTGTGTCACCCATCCAAGCCATCTCAATAGTAATCTGTGCTCAAGGAGTCCTGTGCAATAGTATATCATACAAGACATGCTAGACATGCTTCAACTATGGCAGCATCAGCGTGTCACCCTACCCAGCCATCCCAATAGTAATCAGCATTGGGTGAGTCTTGTGCAATAGTATAACACTACACAGAGACACTAGACATGCTTCAACTATGACAGCTTGTGTGTCATCCTACCAGCCATCCCAATAGTAATCTACGTTGAGAGTCTTGTGCAATAGTATAATGCTACACAAGACAAACTGACATGCTATGACTATGACATGCGCTGTGTATCCCCTACCCAGTCATCCCAACAGTAATAGTCAATTGAGCGCTGGGCAGTCCTGCATAATGCTACATAAGACACACTAGACATGCTTTGACTATGACAGAAGTCTCGTGTCACCCAACAAAGCCATCCCAAAAGTAATCTGCATTGGGTGAGTCCTGTGCAATAGTATAATGCCATACAAGACATACCAGACATGCTTTCGACTATGACAGCACCGCGGTCACCCTACCCAGTCATCCCAATTGTAATCTGCACTGGGTGAATTCATGCAATAGTATAATACTCATACAAGACATACTAGACATGCTTCGAAACTATGACAGCTATACGTATCACCCTACCCAGCCATCCCAATTGTAATCTGCATCAGGTGAGCCCTGTCAATAATTACACCTTATACAAAGACATACTAGACATGCTTTTGAATATCACAGCGCACTGCACGTCACCCTACCCAGTCATCCCAATAGTAATCTGCATCGGGTGAGTCCTGTGCAATAGTATAACGCTATAAAAGACATGGTAGACATGCTTTGATTTCATGCGCCAGCATGTCACCCTACAGTCATCCCAATAGTAATCTGCATCGGGTGAGTCCTGTGCAATAGTATAATGCTATACAAGACATGCTAGACATGCTTTGACTATGACAGTGCTGCATGTCACTTGACCTTGTCATACCAATAGTAATCTGCCACAGGTTAGTCCTTTGCAGCAGTATAATGCTATACAAGACACGCTAGACATGCTTTGACTATGACAGCACTGCAACACACTACCCATCCATCCCAATAGTTATCTGCATCAGGTGAGTCCTGTGCAATAGTATAACGCTATACAAGACATGCTAGACAAGCTTCAACTATGGCAGCGCTAAATGTCACCCAACATTTCATCAATAGTAATCTGCATCGTGTTAGTCCTGTGCAATGGAATAACACTATACAAGATGTGCTAGACATCTTAGTCTATATAACTGGCGTGTCACCCTACCCTGTCATCCCAATAGCAATCGGCATCGGATGACTCCTGTAACGCAATAGTATAACGCTACACAAGTCATGTAAACATAGCTTCAACTATGATAGCGCTGTGTGTCACCCTACCGAGTCATCCGAAAATAGTAATCTGCATCGCGTGGGTCTAGCAGCAATGAAGTATAACCTATACAATGCAGCTAGACATGCTGAAGATGACAGCGCTGCGTGAATCACCACCCAGTCATCCTAATTGTAATCTGCATGGGTGAAATCATGCAATAGTATAATGCTATATAAAGACATGCTAGACATGCTGACTATGACAGTGCTGCATGTCACCCGACCTTAATCGTCCCAATAGTAATCTGCATCAGGTTGGTCCTTTGCAATAGTATAACACTATACAAGACAAGCTAAATGCTTGACTATGACAGCAGCTGCATGTCACCCTACCCATCCATCCAAATAGTTATCTGCATCAGGTGAGTCCTGTGCAATAGTATAACGCCATACAAGACATGCTAGACATGCTTTGACTATATTGGTATCTCGCGTGTCCCCCTCACCAGTCATCCCAATTGTAATCTGCATTGGGTAAATTCTAATGCAATAGTATAATGCTACGCAAGACATGCTAGACATGCTCCCACTATGACAGCGTTCGTGTCACCCTACCCAGTCATCCCAATAAAATCTGCATCGATGAGTCCTGGCCAATAGTATAATGCTATACAAGACATACTGACATGCCTTGACTATGACAGCTGTGTGTCCCCTACCCAGCTTCTACTCCTAATAGTAATCTGTGTTTATAGTCCTGTACTATAGCATCATGCTACATAAGACACGCAAATGCTGAGTATGACAGCGCTGTGTGTCTCCAAAGCCACCCCAATAGTAATCTGTGTCAGTTGGTCCGCAATGATAATGCTAAACAAGACATAATAGACAAGCTTCAACTATAGCAGCGCTGAGTATCACAGACAGCCATACCAAAAGTAACTGCATCCAAGTGAGTCTGTGCAATAGTATACATACACAAGACACACTAGACATCCACTTAACTGACAACGCGATGTATACCCTACAAGCATCAATAGTAATCTACATTGGGTGGGTCTTGTCGAATAGTTTCATACTACACAAACATGAACTGCTTTGACTATGACAGCATCAGGTCCCCACCAGTCATCCCAACAGTAATCTGCGCTGGTGAGTCCCAGCAATAGCATAATGCCACAAGACACACCACATGCTCTCAACCATGACACAGCGCTTGTGTCATCCCACCCAGCCATCCCAATAGTAATTCAGGTTGGGTGAGTTTCAGTAACAGTATATAATGCCCAAGACAAATTAGACATACTATGACTATGACAGCCTGTGTCTCACCTACAGTCATCCCAATAGTAACCTCGTCAGGTGGGTCCTGTTACCAATTGCATAATGCTACATTAGACACACTTGACGTTCTTCTTCCAATATGACAGCGCTGTAAGCCACCAACCAACATCCCAATAGTAATCTGCATTAAGAGTCCTGTACAATAGTATAACACTATACAAGACATGCTAGACATTTGACTATGACAGCGCCTGTCCCCCTACCCAATCATCCCAATTGTAATCTGCATGGGTGAATTAAGCAATAGTATAATGCTATAAGACATGCTAGACATGCCCGACCATAACAGCGCCACGTGTCACCCTACCTCATCCCAATAGTAATCTGCATCGTGAGCCCTGCAATAGTATAATGCTATACATGACATGCTAGACATGTTTGACTACCACACTCATCTCACCTACATCCCCCAGCCATCAATAGTTACTGCATCGGAATTGAGTCTATTGCAAGAATAACGCTATAAAGACATGGTAGACATGCTTTGATTTCACCGCGCTGCATGTCACACAAGTCTTCCCACAGTAATTGCATCAGGTGAGTCCTGTGTAATAGTATATGCCATAAGACATAGACATGCTTTGATTATGACAGCGCCATGTGTCCCCTACAGTCATCAATAGTAATCTGTGTCGGTTGAGTCCTGTGCAATAGTATAATGCTATACACATACAGACATACTAAACTATAGCAGCACGCGTCACCTACCCAGCCAACCCAATAGTAATCTGCATTGGTAGTCTTGTCTGTGGTATAACTACACAAGACACACTAGACATCTTCAACTTCTGTAACCAGCACTGTGTCCACCCACCCAACCATCCCAATTATGTAATCTCGTTGGGTGAGTCTTGTGCAACAACATAATGCTACACAAGACATACTAGACATGCTTTGACTAATAAGAGCTGTGTGTCCCACCCCGTCTCCCAATAGTAATTGCATGGTGGACCTGTGTCTAGCATCATGCACATAAGACACGCTAGACATACTTGACTATGTCAGCGCTGTATCACCCAACAAGCCATCCCAATAGTAATCTGAGCCAGTTGGGTCTGTACGGTATAATGCTATACAGACATACTAGACATGCAAACTATTGCAACATGCATCACCCTACCAGCCAATAATAACTGTTTTGGGTGTCTTGTGCACAGATAACACCACACAAGACACACTAGACATAAGCTTCAATGTGACAGCGCCAGGTCACCCACCCTTCAACCCAAAAGCAATCATAGTGTGGTCTATAAGTATAACACTATACAGATATACTAGACATGTGAACTATGACACCGTGTCACCCTACCTATCAACCAATAGCAAATCTGCATCGGTGAGTCCTGTGTAATAGCATAACGCTACACAAGTCATGATAAACATGCTTCACTATGACAGCTGCGTGTCACCCACCGAAATATCCGATCATAATTGCATCGGTGAGTCCCAGCAATAGTATAATGCTATACAGACACGCCAGACATGCTTTGACTATGACAGGCTATGTGTCCCTCCCAGTCATCCAACTGTAATCTGCATGGGTGAATTCTGTGCAATAGTATAATAGTACACAAGACATGCTAGACATGCCCAACCATGACAACGCGTGTCACCCACCAAGTCATCCCAATATTATCTGCATCAAGAGTCCTGTGCAATAGCATAACGCTATACAAGACATACTAGACACTTGACTACAGCGCTGCATGTCACCCTACCATCATCCCAATGTAATCTGCATCAAGAATTCTGTGCAATAGCATAAGCTATACAGAAACAAGACATGTTTAGACTATGACAGCTATGTCACACTACCCAGTCATCCCAGTAATAGCAATTCGCATCAGGTGAGTCCTGCAATAGTATAATGCCATACAAGCATGCTAGACATGCTTTGACTATGACAGCGCTGTGTCCCCACCTAGTCATCCAAAAGTAATTCATGGCAAGGTCCTTTGCAATAGTATAGTGCTATACAAGACATGCTAGACATACTTCAACTATGGCAGCCACGTGTCACCTACCCAGCCATCCCAATAGTGATCTGCATTGGGTAGTCTGTAATAGTATAACACTACACAAGACACTGGACATCTTCAACTATTAATACATGTGTGTCACCTACCAGCCATCAATAGTAATCGTTGGGTGAGTCCAATGCAATAGTATAATCTACACAAGACTTTTAGACACTTGACTATGACAGCGCTGTGTCCTCATCATCCAATGAAATCTCGGGTGAGTCCTGTGCAATAGCATCCATATTAATAAGACCACTAGACATACTTTGACAAGACAATGTCACTACCAAAGCCATCAATGTAATCTGTGCGGTTGGGTCCTATTACAGTGATATTATGCCATACAAGACATACTAGACATGCTCAACTATGGCAGCGCAGCGTGTCCACTACCCAGCCATCACTAGAATCAGACAAGTGAGTCTTGTACATAGTATAACACAACAGACACACCATCATCAACTGTAACAGCGCCACGTGTCACCTCCTTACATCCCAATAGTAATCTGCAAGAGTGTTTCACAATAGATGGTATATATACAAGATATGTTAGGCAATGCTTGAACTATGACAGCACTTTCGTGTCCCCTGATCATCCCAATTGTAATCTGCATCGGGTGAATTCTGTAATAGTATAATATACAATACATAGACATCTCCGACTATGACAGCGCGTGTCACCCTCCGAGTCATCCCAATAGTAACTACATCAAATAGGTCCTGTGCAATAGTATAATAATACAAGACATGGTAGACATACTTGACTTTCACAGTGCTAGGTAACCTACCCAGTCTCCCAATGGTACCCACACCGGTGAGTCCTGTGCAATAGTATAACGCTACACAAGACACGCTAGACATGCTTTTGACTATCACAGCTTGCATGTCCCTACCCAGTCATCCAATTGTAATCTGCATCGGTGAATTCTGTGCAATAGTATAATGCTACAAGACATGAAAAGGCTCACTATGGCAGCGCGGGTCATACAGTCATCCCAATAGAACCTGTATGGTTAGGTCCTGCAAAGGTATAATGCTATACGACATGCTAGACACTTCAACTATGCGGCGTTGTGTGTCACCCCAACAGCCATCAATAATAATCTGCATGGTAGCTCAGCAATAGTATACACACACAAGACACACTAGACATCTTCAACTGTGACAGCAGGCATGTCACCTACCCTTCATTAATAGTGCTGCATAGTGTTAGTCCCAAACGTAGTATAACACTATACAAGATATCACGAACATGCTTAGACTACAAAGAGCTGCGTGTCACCCTATGATCATCCCAATAGTAATCTGCATCTGGTGAGTCCTGTGCAATGAGTACAGGATACAAGACCTGCTAGACGTACTTTGATTATGGCATTGCTGTGTGTCCCCTACCTAGACATCCCAACTTTAGTAATCTACGTTGGGTGAGTCCTGTCACAATAGCATAATACTACATGGCTTCGCTAGACATGCTTTGACGACAACAAGTGTCACCCATCCGCCATCTTAATAGTAATTCATGTGTTTATACTGTGCAATAGTATAATGCTACATACACATGCTACATGCTTCAACTATAGCAGCACTGCGCACCCTACCCAGCCATCCAATAGTAATCAACGTGGGTGAGTCTTGTGCAATAGTATAACACTACAAGACACACTAGACATCTTCATGAAATGACAGCTGTGTGTCATCCTACCCAGCCATCCAAGTAATCTGGGCGCTGGGGAGTCTTGTGCAATATATAAAGCTACACAAGACAAACTGACATGTAACTGCAACAGCGCTGTCCCCTACAGTCATCCAATAGTAATCGTCGGGTGGCACTGTGACGGTGCAATGCTACATAAGACACAGGGCACCTTTGATATACAGCGCCAAGTGTCACCCAAAGCCATCCCAAAAGTAATCTGCATGGGTGAGTCCTGTGCAATAGTATAGCTATTCAAGACATACGAACATGCTTTGACTATAACAGCCCTACGTGTCCCTCCCAGTCATCCAATTGTAATCTGCATCGGGTGAATTCTGTGCAATAGTATAATGCTTCAAGACACCACAGACGTAGCCATGACAACACTCGTGTCACCCTACAATCATCCAAATTACCAATCTGCATTGGATAGGCCTGTGCAATAGTAAACGCTACCATACATGCTAGACATACTGAATGACAGCACTATGACACCTCCCAGCCATCCAATAGTTATCTGCATCAGGTGAGTCCTGTGCAATAGTATAACACCATAAAAGACATAGTAGACATGCTTTGACTTTCACTGCGCCACGTCCCTACCCATCATCCCAATAGTAACTGCATCGCAGTCCTGTACATAATGCTATAAACACATGCCAGACATACTTTGACTATGACAGTGCTGCATGTCCTTGACCTTCATACAATAGTAATCCTGCCACAAGTAACCTTTGCACCAGTATAATGCCATACAACCACGCTAGACATGCTTTGACTATGACAGCACTGCAACACACCACCCATCATCCAATAGTTATCATCAGGTGAGTCCTGTGCAATAGTATAACGCTATACAAGACATGCTAGACAAGCTCAACTATGGCAGCTGTGGCAAACCTAAACTTTCACCCAATAGTAATCTGCATCGTGTGGTCCTGTGCAATAGTATAACACTATACAGATGTGTAGACATGCTTAGTCTATGACAGGCCACGTGTCTCTACCCTGTCATTCAATAGCAATCTGCATCGGTGGTCCTGTGCACAGTATAATGCTATACAGACACGCAGACATGCTTTTGACAATGCCAGTCCCCACCCAGTCATCCCAATAGTAATCTGTGCAAGTTGAGTCCTGTGCAATAGTATAATGCTATACAAGACATGCTAGACATGCTTCAACTATGGCAGCACTGCGTACCTACTCAGCCATCCCAATAGTAATCTGCATTGGGTGAGTCTTAGCAACAATTAACACTACACAAGACACACCAGACATGCTTCAACTATGACACACCAGTCACCCACCCAGCCATCCCAAGTATAATTAGTTAGGTGAGTCTTGTGCATATAATACTACATAAGACATACTACATGCTTTGACTATGACAGTCTGTGCCCCCCCTACCCGTCATCCCAATAGTAATCTGGTGGTGAGTCCTGTGCACAGCATCACGCCACATAAGACCGCAGACATGCTTTGACTATAACAGCTGCGTGTCAACCAAAGCCATCAATAGCAATTGTGCTCTTGTGGTACATACACGGTGCCTATACCTCCACTGGTTTAGCTGCTCTGTCTCTCTGTCTGTGGTTACATTAATGCATGGCAAGCAAGTAAACATTTTCCCCAGCAGTGCAGTCACACAGTCTACCAGACTGCATTCTACCAATTAGAAATGGCAACTAATGGGACTCAAAGCTTGCAGGTCATTCTGGAACTCTGTTTCTCTGTCCACCAGCATAAAGCTCACTTTCAGATCATGACATCATTGGGGAGGTCTCCCCTCTTCATACTATTTCCATCTGACTTTATGCCACAACTATGGGATTGACCTGTTAATCTGGCTGTGCAACAGAAAAATGACCATGGGTACCACACACTTCACTCTGGGAACAAGCTTGGGTAAGAAGCAAGACTACAAACTTTGAACACTACAGCTACTGTTGCTGCACTGCCTGGGACTACATGGCAGGCCTCGGCTCTCACTCACTAAGCAGGGATAGTAATGGCTGCTCCACAGACTGCAATTTTGCACTATAACAAGATCAGAGCAGAAACACAGGCTAATCTCTCAGAGGGGTGGTTCACCACTAGCTGTCATATATTGTGGAGTAAGCAATGGTCACCTGATGGTTGTTTACCACTCACCTGCCTTTATCTACCCCATGTTATAAGTCACTAATACACTATCAGTGTTTTGCCTTCAGCCTTGAATATCACAAGCAGCAAGGGCATGCATTAATCCCAAACACCCCCATTCATCTCATAACGATATAGTTGGTTTCCCTCTCTCTTATTGTAGGCTTGGGACCAGCTGGTATATGTAATAGACCAGGTGAGATTCAGTCCATACTATACTGCAACATAAAACATTTGTGAATATCTTAAGTTAATATAATGTTGTGACTACAGTACAATCTTCAAAATGTTCAAAAAAGTTATACCAAATATTCATAGTGTGACAATCATTTTTTGGTTGAACATTAGCAATAACCTTTGGTATGACTTAGTGAAACACTTGGTATGATACTGATACTACTGTTCTGGTGTCCATGTTACTCATGTGACTTCTTGTGTTGTGTCTGTGTTACTCGCGTGACGTCCTGTGTAGTCTGAGTTACTCACGTGACATCCTGTAGAAAAAACCCTTGTAAATAAAGTATAATTCACTTTCTGAAAATTAAGTGATTTCTGTCTTTTCCTATGAGGGTACTATAGTTGTGCAAAAAACAATGGGCTAGAAAATCAAGGACATGAATGTGGTAGCCAAACTTAAACACATCCAGATTTGGGCATACTGTGATCAGCAAACATATTGTGGCATAATTACCAACAAGTTAAGTTTGTGATAAAAAACAGAAAAGTTAGATATTATGCTACCTAAATAGATACCATAGACATAGTAATATCAAAAAATATATGTTTGATAATTTGACAAATTTGCTGTCAAGGGCACAATGTTACTCACATTACGTTGCCCTTGTGGGAACTTTTAATCCCATTTTTTAGCGCCTCTGAACTACAAACTATCTTTATGTTGGGGACTGAAATACTACCACTTGCACCCAATGTAAATATGATATGGTTATGACAATTGGCCCAAATAAATTTTGGAACCTGATTGTCACACTTTGTCTCTTGAGTAGCATATTGATACCTATATGGAAGAGAAATTTTATTTTATTTTATTGAAATTTTGGAATTACAATCCTTTGAGTCGAAGACTCCTTTGCAAAAGCTCTACATCAGTACAAACAGAACCTCACTTAGAGACAAATTGTACATTGCTTACTAGGCAAACATTACATTAAGACAAATATTACACGGTTACTCCATACAGAATATTTTACTTGTTAGGTTAGTTTCTGTAGGTTTCTCTAGGGTTGTATGGGGACCCTGAGTCATTGCAGAGAAGAGGGATTGGTTGCCAAATTCAGATGTTAGCAACTAACTGAGAGATAGTGCTTTAGGTACTAAGCGCTATGTCGGCTGTGTTTGGAGTTGAGGGAGATGCTGGTTTTCTGTCTTCAACCTAGTGTGGTAGGACAGGTTGTAGCAGCCCCAAGTCTCTGAGTCTAGGAGAAATCGCTTGATGCCTTTTTTAAATAGGCTAAGGCTGGGGGCCTGGGAGATGGAGGAAGGAAGCTGATTTAGCCATAGAAACATAGAAACATAGAGGTTGATGACAGATAAGGACCTCAAGGCCCATCCAGTCTGCCCATTTCTTTTTCTACCTTATAAATGTGCCATTGGCCTTTGCTCTGTCAGTGGCCTATCTATTCATACTCATTTGTATTGCTCCCTTATGCCTATCCCATGCCTGTTTGAAGCCCTGCACTGTATTCATAGCCACCACTTCTTGAGGTAGGCCATTCCATGCATCCACCACCCTTTCTGTGAAAAAAGAATTTCCTCACATTCCCCCTTAATCAGCCCCCCTCTAATCTCATGCTGTGTCCTCTTGTCCTGCTATTTTTCTTATATTTAAACATGTTAGACTCTTTCACCTTGTTAATGCCCTTAAGGTGTTTGAATGCCTTGATCATATCACCTCTCTCCCTCCTTTACTCAAGTGTATACATATTGAGCTCTGTTAATCTGTCCTCATATGTCTTCTGATGCAGTCCATGCACCATTTTGGTTGCCCTTCTCTGGACTGCCTCAATTTGGTTAATGTCCTTGTGAAGGTGTGGCCTCCAATAATGCATGCAGTACTCCAGATGGGGCCTAACCAGTGTCTTGTAAAGAAAGATTATTACCTCCCTCTTATGACTTGTGATACCCCTACTAATACACCCTAACACACCCCTAGCCCTTACCTACTGCTTTAGAGGTCTGCTTGGATGATTTCAGGTCATCAGTGATGATGATGCCTAAGTCTCTTTCTTCCTTTGTGACTGCTAGCAACTCCCTTCCCAGACTATAGGTGGTTTCAGGGTTTCTCTTCCCTATGTGCATGATCTTGCACTTCTTTGCATTAAATCCCAGTTGCCACTCTTCTGACCATTTTGCTAGTTTATCCAGATCTCTTCTCATTCTGCCCACCCCATCTGGATCATCTACTCTGTTGCAGATCTTGGTGTCATCTGCAAACAGATAAGCCTTACCCTCTAGTCCATCTGCAAGGTCACTAATGAAGATGTTGAAGATGACTGACCCCAGGACTGATCCCTGAGGTACCCCACTTATGACTTGCATCTCTTCTGACTGTATACCATTTACCACCACTCTCTGTTTTCTGCCCGTCAACCAGTTTGCCACCCAGTTGACCAACTTCTGAACCACCCAAGCCTATCCAGCTTATTTATCAATTTTCTATGTGGAACAGTGTCAAAGCTTTGCTGAAGTCAAGGTAGGCAACATCAACTGCTCCCCTTGGTCCACCACTCTAGTTACCCAGTCAAAGAAATCTATGAGATTAGTTTGACAGGACCTTCCTGTTGTAAACCCATGCTGTCTTGGATCCTGTGCCCTAAGTTCCAGGTGTTGCACTATCCTTTCTTTAAGAGTGCCTCCATAATTTTGCCCTACTGAGGTAAGACTGAGCTGGTCTGTAGTTCCCCGCCTCCTCCCTGCTACCACTCTTGTGGGCGGGATCCACATGAGCCCTTCTCCAGTCTTCTGGGACCTCTCCTGTGCTCAGAGACAAACTAAACAGTTCTGCTAATGGCTCTGCTAGTTCCACCTTTAGCTCCTTAAGTACCCTGGGATGTATGCCATCAGGTCCCATTGCCTTGTCCACCCTGAGCTTAGCAAGCTTTTGTAGGACCCTTTCTTTTGTGAAGGGAGTAGTGCTCACCTCCCTCCCCTGTGTCCATGATGCTGAGCTGTGGGCCTGCCCTACCTTCTCTTCAGTAAATACTGAGCAAAAGTATCTATTTAGGATAGATGCTTTTACATGGTCCTCCTCCTCACATGCTCCCTTTTCTCCATTAAACAACACCCCCTCTGGACTTTCTCCTTTCACCAGTGCATCTATAGAAAGTCTTGTCACCTTCATTTACTGTTTGTGCTAGTGTTTCCTCAGTTTGGGACTTTGCCTGCCTTACTGCCTTCCCTCCTTCCCTTAGGGCAGTTTGGTATGCCTCCCTATCTTCATCCCACTGTGTTCCCTTATATTTCCTGAAGGCCAGCCTTTTGGCTCTGACCTTTTCTGCTACTGTATTTGAGAACCAAAGTGGTTTCCTTCTTCTTTTGCACTTCCTTTTCTGTCTAACACAATGGGATGTTGCTTCAAGTATTGCATCCTTAATGCTTGCCCACTTTGCCTGTACCACCTCACCTATGTTTCTTTTTGCCAGGGCTAGCTTAACTCTGTCAGCTCCTCTGAAGTCTCATATTTTTGCCTTGGAATGGGATGATTTAGATGTAGTAGCCAAATTGAACCATACCATGTGATGGTCACTGGCCCCCAGGTGACCTTCTACCTGGAGATCTGTGATCCCTTCCCTGTTAGTCAGTACTAGATCTAGGATAGCCCTGTCTCTTGTGGGTTGTTGTACCAGTTGTTTGAGGCCCTCCCCCTGCAGGGAATCCACTATGTGTCTAGTTCTGGCAGATGTGGTTAGTTCTGGCAGAGTGGTGTAGTTCTGGCAGAGTGGAGCTCGATACCTGAAAGGCCTTTGCCCTAGTGTAGTCCTACAGTGGGGGATCAGGAGTGTGGTGTTAGCTGGATGTCTAAGGGGTGCTCCTATGAGGGATTGTTTGGATGAGGGGGTGAAGGCCTAAAGGTGCAAGTTTCATTAGGATCTTTTTGCTTGGAGGCAGGTGTGGTACATTAGTCTCCCTTCGAAGGTCAACCAGTCAGCTTGATTGTAGAGCCCACATGTATGGGATAATCTATCACTGTTAGTGACCAATCGGCGAGCTTTGTTGAGTGCTAGTTTGATGCTGTTTAGGGCTGTGTTATCAGCTGTGCCATAAATTGTAATCCATAATCGACCACAGATAGGACTGAGCAGGTTACCATCAGTCTTAGTGCCTGGGGGGGAGGCAGTGTTTGTGCCTGTATAGGATCCCCAGCTGAGTGTTGGCAGAGGTGGAGAGGTGTTTAATATGTAGGTGGTAGGTAAGGAATGTGTCAACAGTAATGCCCAGATACTTAAAGTTAGTGACCTGTTCAATTTGGATGCCCTGTGGATTAGAGCAAGATATGAGGCATTACTGTTAGGTGTTGGTGTTGAACAAAGATCATAGATTTGGTCTTGTAATTAAATAATAATCTATGATCGGTGAACCAGGATTCTAGTTTCCTAAAGCAGCTTTTCGGGTATTTTGAAGAGAGTTTGGATTGGAGTGTTTCCAGTGTACTACGGCATTGTCTGCACAGAGTAATAGTTTACCACTGCAAGCCTGAGGGAGGGAGTTTAGAAAGAGAGTGAATAGTAGAGGGCCTAAGATCGACCCTTGGGGGACACCTGAGCGAACAGGTAGCTTAGCAGAGAGGGTGGTGTTAATTTTGACTTGTGAGTCAATCAGTGAGATAGTTATTGAACCAGGAGATTGCTTCAGGGGTGAGATGGAGGGAGGAGACAGTGGATAAGAAGTGCATGACTAGCGGTGTCGAGCGCTTTGATCAGCTCTAGAAAGATTGCTCCTGCTAGTGATACCGATACCGATATCATGTCAGAATTGTATGCATATTACACATAAATACACAGTGCTTTTAATACAAAAATGCTATGTCACATAGTATAGAAAGTGTTTAGAAGAAAAAGGTTTAACAGTGTGTACTATCAAATCCACTTGTGTGTATGTCCTGGGACTGATGAGCATCAAGGCGGCAGTTATCAGATCTCCTTTAGGCAAGTGCCAAGTACCAAGTCGGAAGGAGCCCAGAAGGGAGTGATACGCTGTCTCTGTAACAGGTAAAGACGGAAAATCAGCAAGGTGAAGCAAATCAAAGGGAAAAACTGGGCAAACTAACTGCCACTCAGGTAAAGTGGGATCCATTTCACATGCAAATTTCAAAAAGTCACAAATATATAAGTTTATTTAAAAAAGGGGGCTCAGGTCACAAACGTTATTTCAAAAGATTAAAGATCCACATTTCCTTTCTGGTCAACTTGTTACCACTTCATTTAAAGTGGGATCCATTCTGCATGCAAGAGACCACAAAACTATAAATTGATTTCAAAAAAGGTTTTAAGACCCAGTTATTATTTAAGCCTTCAGGTTTAGCACTAATTAATTTAAAAATCCACATGCTTTCTTTCTGTAACAACCTGTTAGCCCTGTCACCTCCTATTAAATCAGATTGTAGCCAGTCAATGCCCATGAATTTCAGACATTCGATGGAGGAGTCATGATGAATTGCAAACTGTGTTCCCACTGGGGTAGCATTTTTGGCATTGCTACTGGATCTCACATGCTCCTGGATTCATTGTTTGAGTGGTCTTACAGTTTTGCCTACATAAATCAGATTACATTCACACAAGAGACCACAGGAGGTGTCATAAGTAATTAGGGAAAAAGGCCCTCCTAAGACTTGCCCCTCCTACTCTCCAAGTGCTATTCCATCCTGTCCCAGCAAAGCATTCCACAAGAAGCATAACAAAACATACCCTAGTGGTGCCTTTCAGATGAACTGACCTAGGAAGACAAGCCTTTACATTAAGAGCCCCCACCTAGCTCAACAAGCTCCCCCACACTGCCACAAGCCTCACCAGCCTTGGGCAATTAAAATCTGAAATTCAGAGTGCAACCACACCCCTGGACACTGCTGCTGTCATCCTCACTCTTGCTGAACCTAGCCCCTCATTCAACTGGCACCCTTGGCAACCCACCCTGACTCATGGTCCTACAAAGCTTCCTCTACTGTTGTTCACTCTGTCAAATCTAGCCTCCTAGTGTACCTTGTACTCCTGGGTGCATCTGTCCTGAATAACAGGTCATTACAAGCTCCCACTACTCCCCACTCCCTTCTCTTAACAGGCCCTACAAGCACCCACTACTCCCCTCTATCCCCCTCCTATCAGGCCCTACAAGCTCCCACTATTTCCCTCTATCCCCCCTTCCTATCAGGCCCATTCATGCTCCCACTACCCCTCCTCTCTTTCCATACCTACCAACTGTAAATCTACACTTGTATCCTGGCTCTCTTGGGTGCACCTGCCCTGCCCATTCAGATCCCTCTAAGCTCCCACAACTCTCCACACTTCCCTCATCTTTACCTTTCTGCATCCTTACCCCAACCACTTACCCCATGATCCTTTATACCTCCTCCCTCCTCCACCTCCTTATCTCCCTGACCCTGCTGCTATTATCTACTGCTATTTCTCCCTCTTACCCACTTAGTCTGCTACGTACTTCCCCTAATGGCAGTCCTGACTCCAAGGAAGAATCCTTCTCTGTCCCCACCAGGAACTGACAAGGCTTTCAGCTGCAACCTGGGAGTCCCCATAGCTTGCACACAGCGTGATGTTGCACCTTAATCACCTATACTGACCTGGGACTATCTCTTCCAGATTTTCTGCACCTAGGCACTGGCCTAAGCAATGTTACGTTCTATCCTTATTGCACTAATTGCAATATTAAATATGGAATATGTATTATGTGCTCTGATTGTTGTGACAGTGTCTTTCTTCATCTCATTAATTGTTCTATGCAGTAGGTCCGCGATACCTGCAAGTCAATGGCACATTTATAAGGTAGAAAAAGAAATGGCCAGACTGGATAGGCCTTGAGGTCCTTATCTGCCATGATCTTCTACATTTCTATGTTTCTATGTTTATGTTACCTCCTTTGTCCCTACCTCCCCCCTCGCCCTCTCCACTTCACTGATGAGGGATGGCTAGAGATTTCCAGGGTCTGTTTGACAACATCTAGTGTTAGGTCATTTGCTTTTGCTGGTCCAACTCTATGGCATTCTGTACCTCACTGACAGGGCCCCTACTGCTCTCCGGCAGAAGTTTCTCATATCTGCGGCAGGGTTCCTTGGTTTCTGCAGCAGCATTTTCTGATTTCTGCAGCATGATTTATTCATTTCTCTGGCAGAAAGCAGTCCTGCCATTTGTTAAATATGATGTGATGTCATCAATGACATCATATGTTGAGCATAGAGGAGGGGCTTCAGGATAAACAAGACAGGAAAGAAAGCCAGACACTATGGAAAACAGTGTATCTGAATAAAATTCACCAAAAACAGTGAATTCTGCAGCACTACATACATTCTGTGGCATGATGCAGATTCTGCAGAAAATTCCTCAACTGCAGAATTGCAGAATTCAAGGGGCCTTGCTCATTAGATAAGAGAATGCAGGTCTGTTGAGGTCTTTAAATCTGCCTTGAAGATGTATTAATTTAACTGGCATTTTTGCACTAATATTCAGATTATTGCTATGTTTTCAGAAATGAATGTTTTTATACTGTTTTTTATTGTGTAAAATGCCATGATCTGCTGTGGAATAGTGTTTCAGAAATAAAGTTTGGTTTGGTTTGATTAATATGTAATACGTAATCTAATTACTGTGTAGTATGTGGTTAGGGCTTATTATGAATAGAAAGATATGGCTTTCAAAATCTTGTTGGTGGACTCTTCCCATCTTGACATGGAGTGCCTCACAAGGCTCTGTGTCACAAAAGTGAATCGCTGTTCTTTTTTTAATTTTTTTGTTTGTAAACTAAGTGGTTCTGAGCTAGCGGGATGGGGTGAAGCTGAACTGAGTCAGAGCGGGATAAGCAGGAATGAGCCAGAGCGGGAGCAGCATGGCATTACCAAGGTAACTGTCAACTTGGGGGAAAAACATTAACAAGACAAGTCAGGAACCAAATACCATATAAAATAGTGGCTGGTTAACCATCCACAACTATGGCTGTGTTTCCATCTCAGTTATTCGCTCTTGAAGTCTCCATGATGTCATCAACAACCTTGATGGAAACACAGCCTTGTTGTGGATGGTCACCCATCCACTATTCTATATGTTATTGACAATGCCTTTCACATGCTACTGTTTTCCCTCCAATCCTTGTACCTTGTTTTTTCCTCCACCCTTTGTTTGACGAGGATCCTTTGTAAATTAGCTTTTAGCTTAAAAGTTTGTAATTCTGAAACCTTCAATTAAATAAAAAATAAATAAGATGTAACTGCATACTCTTAGTTCTACACAACAGCTGGAATGTCTGTTACCATGGAGATTCACACTGTTTAACCTCAGTGACAATGTGCAGTTAGCACAAGCTGTAATTCCCTGGCTCCTCTTTCTCTCTCTGTGTGGAAGGACAGCAATTTAAATCTCAGCTTTTGTTTCCTTTGTCTCCTCCTGAGTCCATTCAAGGAAATAATACCACTTGTAGTTTAAAACAAACCTGATATCTTAGTATCACATGACACCCAAATAACCACACACAAACAGCAAAGATTAAAAAATATGTATATCTTTTTTTTATAGCTGGCACTTTGTTATGGCACTAACAGCTTAAGATGGAGGGGACTAAATTATTAACCCTCATGACATGTTGCTGTTTTCTACTTGTATAAATGGTCACATACATTTGGATAAATACTGCTATTGGATTAAACCATTGGTGAGCCGCTCCATATTTAAACAACCACTTTGCTAATTCTGGGAAGGCTGTTCAAAGGTCAGTGCCACGCTAAAACACTTTTGCATGAGTACTCCCAGTGAGCTTATATTCAGAGGTCCCAGGAGTGCCCTTCAAACCCAGAAGTGCCAATGAACTAAAATATCACTGCCCCTATGTGAATGAGGGGTCCCTCCTGCATACTTTGTGCAGCGATTTTGTGGTAGTGGTAAATAACCATCAAGTGGAGCTGTTTATTGCTGCTGGTAATGACCTCTAACTGGCACTAAGTCCATGCCCCAAAAGGCAGGAGGCTGTGCTGCCGCTGTCCACCCGATTACCATTCCCACTCCATACTATGTTCTCTTGTGGTCCAGTGTATTCTCTCACTCCCTCACCCACTGCTCTAGCATTTCCATTTCATAATGAATGTCCTGGTGATTAGATTGGTCTTCTCACCCCTGATCTCATGTTCACACTCCACAACATATATCCTGGTGGTCCAATGAGCACCACACCATCACTGATCTCCCATTGTGGTACAGAATACCATGCCCTTGTGGTCCAGTGGCTCCCTCTTCTGATTGTCTGTTTACAGTACCAACATTAACCACTGCTTGTCTCGATTATTTACAGTGTGTACATTCTTTTTTGGTGATCCAGTGTGACTCCCTATGCCCTGATTTTACATTGTCAGTGTATACAGCAATCTCTGGTGGTCCAGTGTGTCCAACCTCCAGATCAGCCATTTTTGTGCATATGGTGATCCCTGCTGGTCCACTGGTTCCCCACCCACAAATCTCCAGTTTCCTCTAGCCTGTTTATTTTCTGGTGGTCCGGTATACCCCTTCCCTGAAGAGTCCCCACCCAACTGACACACTCACATCCCACTATCCTGCACCCCTCCTTATCTGGGTGTCCAGAGGTCTGCACAATTACTGTAGGTTCCGTAACTGGCACAGATCTCTTCCCACCTCTGTGTCCGGCTACTGAATAAGCTGTCAGTAAGCATATGTACTCTAAAAACAGCTGTTTTACTGTAATTATAGTATACACTAAAACAGGTGAGCAGAACCTGAGGGACACACTGAACCACCAGGGATTAATGCATACACTGTAAACAGGTGAGCAGCAGGTGGGGACACACTGGACCACCAAAGTTTACTGTATACACAGAAAACAGATGCATGGAGTTGGGGGAGCCACACAGTCATTGGGGCTCTTATTTCAGGGTTGTCAATGGTGCAAAGGGGTTTCTGCACCCCATGAAAATAAGCTTATAATACTAGCATACTAAAATGCCAGCAGAATAGGCCTAACAGTCTCTCTAGTCTGCTCAATTTTCAGCACCTACACTGAGGGCCAGTTTTGGTGTCCCCCTTCCCCCTTGGATTATACTGTCCCCAGTTCCAGATGTTCCACCTGTATTGGTCCTGGTCAGATTTACCCTCCCCTGTGCCAGTCCCATCCCTCTTAAACCTGTCCACAGTCTCTGCCTCTACCAGCTCCCTGGGCTGTGCATGCCATGGCTCCTAAACCCTTTCAGTTAAATAACATCTCCTCCTCTCCCTCTGAGCCTTCCCCCTTCGAGTTTACACCCGTGACCTCTCAATGCCCCACCCTCCTTCCTTTGGAGCACCCTGACTGGGCCTTCTTTACCAGTGTCAGTGGCTCAGTAGGTAGCACACTCACCTCTGAGGCCAGGAGATCAGAGGGCTGTGGGTTCAGTTCCCACATCTGCCGCTTGGGTTAATATCCCAGTACTGACACTGTAGTGCAGCATGAGAGGGGTGCTGCTCTTCTGAAGTGCCATCTTTCGGATGAGACATTAAACCGAGGTCCCATCTGCCTTGATTAGTGGTAGTTCAGGTGGACATTAAAGATCCCATGACACTCATCAAAAAGAGTAGGGGAAATTTTTATTGCAAAAAAACAAAAACACAGCATAACAAACAGAGTTAACCAGTCAGGTAAAGAAATATTTCCAACAGTAACTAAAACATAAATAAATTATATATCAAAAAACTTCTTAGCAATTGCTACAAGAAAAACACATTAAGGCAAAAAAATTAAAGGGAAATACAGTAAATAACTCAACCATAAAGGAAATCCTGCAATAAAAGTTCATGCACACTCCTTGAAAAAGGAAACTGAAAAGGAAAACCCATAAAACCAAAAGAAATCTAAAAAAACCTTACAACACCGTTATAAAACACAACAGTTATATATAGATAGCTAGAAAAAGAAAAGAAAAACAAACTTCAACCCACCCAAAAAACATTTTTCCAAAGAAACTCACCAACAGAGGTCCCCAGTGTATTCATTTTAGAAGCATACAATACATCCAGGTCCTGCTGAATATGAAAAGAAATTTCTTGTATAGTATAAATCTTATTCTGTAAAATTCTCAAACATCTCACTTGCCAAATATGCCATTTAAGTGTATTATATGTTATAGATTCAAACAAAGGCTCACCCTACCAATGCACCAGTGCAGACCAAAAGGAGGTAATGTGTGTGCACTCAAAATATAAATGCTGTATCGTCTCTAATTGCCCTTGACAGGAAACTTCTGGACAAACCTCATACTTTGTTTTAAAAGTTCACGACCAATAAAAGGTCTAATGGGGATCTCCTCTTGTGACTCCCGGTATTTCAACCTAACAGCATTACGTCGTGTAGCAGGTTCATTACCAAGTCCAAAAGTGGCTAGAAAGAGGCGTTCAGCAATATTACCTTGCCACACAGTTGAATTTGCAGCCTTATCAAGCACAGTGTTATGCACTGGAGCAGAAGAAGTAGTACCAGCCTGAGGTACCGCATTTGGAGGGGGGGGGTTCAGATGACATTCTCACATCACCCTCTTCCAAGTCTCTAATGTGCTCCATCACATCAGGACTAGATATTTTAGATAAGGAACCAGAAGAAAGAGCAGGTATTTGACCTAGAGGTAAACTGAGAACACACGGAGAAAAAGGAGCAGGAACAGATAGTGAAGCCTTAAGAGGCTTTAAGTTCGCATCCCAGGATTTCCCATCCGGTGACCTGACCCAGCCTGGAGCTTCCAATGCAGTGGCCACCCACGGAGGAGATTCATGAGTTTCTAAAGACTCCCCTGGTAAAGAGCCCAATTCCAAAGAAGAAAGAAGATGGGGGATTCTGAGTTTGGCAAAGAGAGAGTTCCTGTCTGCAACATGAGGAAAAACAGTTAAGTCAGTCAGCCCTGCTACCTGAGACTGAGCACTAGGAGGCTGTAACTCAGGAATGCTAGACTGACATGCAACAGGAACGAGAATCTGCAGCATCAGCTGCAGGCAATGCTTTAACAAAATCCATCCCCACATCAACAGAGACTCACCCCACAAAGTCCTAGAAAGATCCAGTGAAGAAAACAGCTCGTCAGAGGGAACACACTCCATAGTTCCAGCATCTATTACCCTGTGGTCTGGTGCCTGCAGAGACTATTCCTCGTCATTTCTGGTTCCTGTGGGTGTGCATCCAAATTCCCAGACGCTGGCAATCCAACGCCCTCACCAGGACATTCCATCTTGCCAAATATTGCGTTCCATATCCACCAACATTAAATCTATCTCTGCTTCACTATGGGAACATCGATATCCAATTCCATTTCTATTTCCATATTCACGACCGAAACGCTGCCTTCACAGCAACTCCGACTGAGGTAGGTTCCATTGCATCACAATATAAGAAGCAGAAGTCAAATTAAAGTCGAGGAGGAGAGCATCTCCTTGGCTCTCCAGATGTCCTGCACTATTGGTGTCCACAAGTCCACTGAACCAAACGACAATCAACAGCGCCCTCAGAGTAGGGAATTTCCCGGTGTCCAACAAATTTCCTCATTCACTAAAAATACAACCAACAGCTTAATCTGGTTCAAGGTCTGTTGCCATTCATCTGTAGCCCCTTTCCCCAGGTCATGCCTGAAAATAGGCAGGATTTGTCTAGTGCACTTACCAGGTCAACAAAACTAAATAAAAAAAAAGAAAAAAGAAAATAAATTGATCCTTTCATGTACTTAAAACCTGTATCATGTCTCCCTGTCCTCCTCACCTCCAGGGTGTACATGTTGAGCTCCTTGAGCCTCTCCTCATAGGTCCTCTTTCCCAGGCCCCAGATTATTTTGGTTGCCCTCCTTTGGACTCTCTCTAGGAATGTAGTGTCCCTCTTTAAATGTGGTCTCCAAACCTGTACACAGTACTCAAGGTGTGACCTAATCAAGCAGTTGTACAGTAGAAGGATCATTTCCCCTTTCTGGAGGTAATCCCTCAGGCGATGCATCCCAGCATCCTATTGCCCTTGCCACTGCCCTTCTACAGGTCTCTGAGTTGTTAATTTTGATATCTACCACAACCCCAGGTTCCTCTCACCCTTCGTGGCTTGAATCATGTCTTCCCAGGATATACCCCTGGCCTGGATTTCTGACTCTCAGGTGCTGAACCTGTACTTCCCACATTGGATTTTAGTTTCCATTTTCCTCACCACCTTTCCAGAGCTTCCAGGTCCTCCTACAAGGCCATCCTCCCTCCTCCCCATCCACCACTGCACCCAGTTTTGAGTCATTTACAAAGAGACTCATCTCACTCCTGATCCCTCCTGATGTCTGAGATATAGGTGTTGAACAGGAGTGGCCCCAGCACTGACCCCTGGGGAACCCCACTAGTAACCCACCTGGGGATGATGCTACCCCTCCAACCACCACCTTCTGAGTACGCCAGACAGCCAATTTCCTGTCCATCTTAACAACTGTCTCCCTACCCCATTTCCTTCGCTTAGTCAGCAGGTCACTGTGGGGTACCAAATCAAACGCCTTTCTAAAGTCCAGAAAGACAACATTAACTGGCCTACCCTGGTCCAGGGCCCTCGCCACCCAGCCATAGAACTCAACAAGATTTTTCTGGCACGATAATGGGTATGCAAATTGCCCCTTAGCACCTTGCATGCCCATTGGGCTGATCTGCATACTCAGGCTGAATATAGGCCATGGTGATCTTGACAATGTCACGTTTCAGGCAGCACTGTACCCTGTGACCAGATACAGGCCTGGGCAGTGTTGGCAGCGTAGACTAAGGCCCTGTCCACACTGCACTGAAAATCTGTAATGT